>CM057455.1:333695000-334911250 GCA_016271365.2 Neoceratodus forsteri | reverse complement strand
GCACAGGTCAGGAAGCATAGGAAAACCAAGAGCAGTTTCAAAATTCGCAAGTAGCGTTTCATTAATAACAGCAAAATAAAAAATAAAAAGGTTCAGTATAACTATTTACAATGGCAGTACAAGCACAGAAAGCAGAGTCATTCTTCTGAGTTTTTCTTCTCAATTTCTGATCTCAGTCTCTTAGTCTCTGTCTCTCCCTCTTGCAAAACATTGCAGCTCTTTTTATAACAAGTCTTTGCAGGAATCTCATTAAGAAAATATTCTGCTTCTCACACAGTGTTCTTGTCAGTTTCAGCAGGTGGAGCTAAAAAGATGCTGTGACCCAGAACTGACCTCTTGTTGATAGCTCTGGAAATATTTTTCAAACCAGCATCTCAGGTTAACCACTTGAATTCTAGTTTTTGCAACCATTTCAACAGTATAACTATATACAGTTTCAAACAAAGGGATCCCAGTATCGGTAATATTTCCACATAAAAATTTACATATATTTTATAACTGCAGATATGCAAGGGGGGAGAAAAGACAGAAATAGTAAGGGAAGGCAGAGAGATAGTGAGAGAAGGAGCATTGCGAATTCGTCAGAGTGATCAGTTCCTAGGTCTCACAGGAAACATTGGTTGCGCAATCAGATAGACAAGAGACAGGAGAGGAGAGGATAGGACAGACCCTTGTGTTCAACTCTTTCTGTATAACAAATGGGACAGGACATTATTCAATCTTGTCACATACCCCCTCCCCCCATAGGGAACCTGTTTTACACAAACAGGTTTCCAAAACTTTCTTTTAATTATCTTCTAGCATTAGCTTATAACTTTTACAGTTCATTGCATATGCAGCATAGCAAACAAGTTTTAGCTCACGTTTTTTCAACTTTCGGAATTCTCAATTTCTGATCCATATCTTAATAGAAAATCAGCATTCACATTCTCTTTCTTAGATTTAAGCATCACTTTAAATTAAAATGGCTCTAGTGCCAGGTACCACCGTGTGATTCTAGAATTGTTATCCTTCATTTGGCTAAGCCAACAGAGAGGATTATGATCTGTAACAAGTACAAAGTCAGCTCCCAGTAAGTAAAACTTAAGAAAAACCATGGCCCACTTTGCCGCAAGGCATTATTTTCAATGGTGGAGTACCTTTTCTCTCTGTCGTGCAATTTCCTACTTATGTATAGAATAGGATGTTCTTTCCCATCTATACGCTGACTCAAGACTGCACCTAGGCCTACCTCTGATGCATCAGTCTGTAACAGAAATTGTTTCTCAAAGTCTGGGCTTCTTAAAATAAGGGCTGAACATAATGCAGTATTAATGGCTCGAAAAGCCTCATCACACTCTGGGGTCCATTTCACATTATTCAGGAACAATTTCTTTGCAAGTTCAGTGAGGAGAGTAGCTAACTTGGCAAAGCTGGGAACAAATCTCCAATAATAACCAGCCAGCCCTAAAAATAATCTGACATGCTTCTTTGTTTTAGAGACAGGGCTATTAGCTACAGCTTCTATCTTGGAAACCTCTGATTGACTTCTTCATTTCCCAAAACATAGCCCAAATATCTGGTTTTCTACATGCCCAGTGCACACTTGGTAGGATTAACTGTCAGACCTGCCTTTTTGATTGATTGACTGGATAACTGCTTGTAGGTGTTCCGGGTGACTTTTCCAGTCTGGACTGTACACCACATCATCATCCAGGTACACAGCACAATAACCAGTGTGAGGGGATAAAATTACATCCATGTACCGCTGGAATGTAGTGGGTGCACCATGTAAACCAAACAGCGTGGCGGTAAACTGATAGAATCCCATAGGAGTGGCAAATGCAGATTTGTCTCTAGATTCTATGGCCAGGGGGATTTGCCAGTAACCCTTGGTGAGATTGAGGGTACTGATATACTTAGCACTTCCCAGTCTGTCCACCAAATCATATATTCTGGGCATAGGATAACTGTCAGATTTTGACACTTCATTGTTTCCTAAAATCAAGGCAGATTCTTACACCCCCTTCTTTTTTGTTTACAGTCACCATTGGTGATGACCAAGCACTTCTCAACTCTATGATACCTAATTCTTTCATTTTTTTTATTTCCTTAACCATGTCAGCTCTTACCCACTCTGGTAATCTGTATGTCTTTTGTCTAATAGGGCGAGCATTCCTTGTCACTATTACATGCTCGACCCCTTTTGCTTGGCCTGGCACTGTGGTAAAAGTACTGTTAAATGTCTTTTATGAGTTACGAATTTCTGTGGTTTGTTCAGAGGTTACAGTTTTTTCCAGTCTGTCATAGGCGACATCAATATCTTCTTTATCAGTTTCTGGTAAAACTAGCAAAACAGCTTTTGGTGTGTTTTTCCACCCATTTCTTGAGGAGGTCAGCATGGTATATCTTAGTAGGATTTTTCCTATCAGGGGTCTCAATCTCATAGTTAATTGTGCCAGTATGTCTAATCACTTTACAATGCCCTTGCCACTTAATTAGCAGTTTATTTCTTGTAGTGGGTAACAGTAGCAAGACCTTTTCACCTAGCTCAAAAAATGGAAATTACGTACCTACCGTAAATCTTCATCTTCTTGGACGAGTCTCCACCACTCATTCACACTAATGGGAACTGCACCAGAGGCACTAGTACCCAGCAGGAGCAAACTTTTTTGCTAGAGGGTCAGTGCTGGCGCCATGAGGAGCGGCACCGCAAGCATCCGCTTGTGCGGTAATGACTATCCCGGTGTCGACCCTCCAACTGCCTCAGTACCTTTTTTCCTGAGGAGGTGCAGCATAACTAACCTAGAAGGATAGCCTAACCAAAAAAAATGGACATAAGATAGTCCGGACGACCCGTATAAGAAGGGTCAACAAAGAAGTCTTCACAGCCTAAAGATTGAGGGAGTGAAGACCAACAACAAGAGGTGAGCTCGGGGGATGGTGGGTGGGCGTGTGAATGAGTGGTGGAGACTCGTCCAAGAAGATCAAGAATTAGGGTAGGTACGTAATTTCCATATCTTCCTGGACATAAAGTCTCCACCACTCAGTCACACTAATGGGAGAGTACCGAGCTAATAATCCCCCCGAGAAGGCGGCAGGAGAGACCAAGAGCTTACAGTTTTAGGACAGGAGTCCATTAAGGATGGTTCTGCCAAAAGAAAGATGTCATCTGGCATGGACATCCAGGGCATAGTGTTTGATGAATGTTTGCACTGAGCTCCAGGTGGCCGCATTGCAAATATCTGCAATGGGCACATTGGGGATTTCCGCTAGGGATGCCATGACCGCTCTAGTAGAGTGAGCGTACACTCTGCCTTCCAGCTTAACCTGCGCCATTGAATAACAGTGGCGAAGGCATGCCACCAGCCATGCTGAAATACATCTGACAGCGACAGGTTGACCCAGCCGGGTCTCGCTGAAGGAAACAAACAGTTGCTGAGCTTTGCGAAAATATTTTGTTCTGTGTAGATAAAAACGCAAAGCTCTTTTGACGTCCAAGGAATGAAGAGAATGCTCTCCTACATTTTGGAAGTTCACAAAGTAAGTAGGAAGGACCAAAGATTGGTTTAGATGGAATTCTGAAACAACCTTAGGGAGAAACTTAGGATGGGTCCTAAGAACTACTTTGTCTTTATGAAACACAGTATACGGAGGGTCTGTGACAAAGGCATGTATCTCAGAGACCCTGCGGGCCGAGGTAATGGCCATTAGGAAGGCCGTTTTCCAAGTGAGAAATTTTAACTCACAGGTAGCTAGAGGCTCGAAAGGTTTTCGAGTGAGCATGTCACTACAAGATTAATGTCCCAAGCTGCGACTGGATGTCTGATGGGAGGTCTGGTATGCAGAATTCCCTTAAGAAACCTCTTAACCACAGGTAACTGAGCCAGTGACAAGGGAAGTAATGGTTCATGATAAGCTGAAATGGCACAAAGGTGAACCTTAACTGTAGAGTATTGCAGACCTGAATTTGAGAGGTCTTAAAGGTACTCTAGAACTTTATCTGGCAGGCAGGAAAAAGGATTCAAAGAGGATTTTGCACACCACAGCAAAAAACGCTTCCATTTGGTTGTGTAAGTTTTCCTGGTGGCTGGCTTGTGTGCAGCCAGAAGAACATCTGAAACCCTGAGAGAGACATTGAACCAGTTTACCTCTATCTCTTCAGGAGCCAAACGTGAAGGTGAAGTGATTTCAGATTGGGATGGACCACAGGCCCCTGAGTCAGAAGGTTCGT
This sequence comes from Neoceratodus forsteri, assembly GCA_016271365.2. Taxonomy (NCBI): domain Eukaryota; kingdom Metazoa; phylum Chordata; order Ceratodontiformes; family Ceratodontidae; genus Neoceratodus; species Neoceratodus forsteri. The sequence continues at coordinate 334,907,037 of CM057455.1, read as the reverse complement.
CTGAAGGGGAAGCAGTTTCGGAGGAGTTTCCGACATACTGTTGAGTAGTGTTCGACAAAGAGGATCAGGGATAAGGGGTTGGGGTTGGTGTTAGTAAATGCCAGGAGCTTGGGAAACAAGTTGCCAGAGTTCCAGGCCAAGCTGTTCGAGGTGGGGGGGTGGATGTGGCGGCGGTCACGGAGACGTGGGCCAACAAAAACCATGACTGGGACCTAAACGTGAGGGGGTACACTATGCTTAGGAAGGATAGAAAGGAGGGCAGAGGGGGTGGAGTGGTTATGTTCATTAGAGATGACATAGAAATTGAAGGGTAGAAGAGGCAGAGGGAAACGTGGAGGCCTTATGGGTCACCTTACGATCCCCAGCAGGTGATATGGTCAAGCTGGGTGTAGTATATAGGCCCCCAGGGATGAGTGATGTTCTAGAGGATGGTTTGCTGGACAACATCATTGCCCAGTGTGGACCAAAAGGGAAGGGAGGGTGTTTATGGGGAACCTTAATATGCCAGGTACAACTGGGGAACCATGTCCTCTAAGGTGGCCAAGGAGCAGAGGCTGCTGGACGGCTTCCAGGATGTGTTCTTAACACAGCATGTGATGGAGCCCACAAGGGAGGGGCATGTCCTGGACGTGGTTCTGGCAGATGGGGATCTGGTAAGGGACCTGGTTGTACAGGACCCCCGACTGGGAGCGACCACAATACTGTCTGGTTTCAAATAAGCATGGGGGGAGGGGGGGTGAGATCTAGAACACTGGCAGTGGACTTCAGGGGGGCAGACTTTGTGGCCTACAAAAAATATAAAACAACAAGAGGGATAGGGATAAGAAATGTACCATCTTGCATCTAGAAAAGTCACCCAGGTGGTGAGGGGAGCAAAGTCCAGTAAAGAGCAGCGTCTGGCACAGGGGATACATGGAGGGAAAAGGGTTCTTCCGGTACATTGGGGAGCGGAGAAAACTAAGGGCCATCTCAGTAGATTGAGATCAGAAGGAAGGTGGTGGAAGAGGCGAGGGACCAGGCAGAGGTATTTAACGAGTACTTTGCCTCTGTGTTCACTAGGAGGGGATGGATATCTACAAAGCAAGGCACGATGGGATAGAACGCGGTGAGTGGGATCAGGAGCAACAGAAATGGAGCAAGAGGGAGGGAGAGGTACCTCAGGGGTGTCACATCTTGATAAGGATAAAAAGGCCAGTAAGGTGGAGGGGATGGATGATGCTATCTCCGCCAAAAGGGTGTGGTTATCCCTCAAGGCCCTAAAGACAAATCTCCTGGGCCGGATGGCATTCATCCGAGAGTACTATGGGAATTGGTGGACATACTGGCTGCACCCCTGGCAGAACTCTTCAACAGGTCACTTGAGACAGGGAGGGTACCTAGGGATTGGAGAGAGGCACATGTGGTGCCAATCCATAAAGGGGGGTCGAGGGAAGTACCAGGTAACTATAGACCCATCAGTTTGCCCTCGGTGGTGGGAAAATTAATGGAGAGTATACTAAAGGAACGATTGGGGGTGTACTTGGAGGAGATGGGAGGTCTGGATAGTCAGCAACATGGGTTTGTGCCAGGTAGATCATGTCAAACCAATCTTGTGAGTTCTACGAATGGGTAACATCAGAACTGGACAGAGGAAAGCCTGTGGATGTATTATTCTTGGACTTCAGCAAGGCGTTTGACTCTGTCCCCACAATGGTCTGGTGGAGAAACTGATGGGGTTAGGAGTAGGCCCTTTGATGGTCAGATGGATTGAAAACTGGCTAGCTGGACGCACCCAGAGAGTAGTGGTCTGTGGGGAGCTCTCAACCCTAGAGGTTGGTAGTGGGGTACCGAGGGCTCGGTCCTGGGTCCGATCCTGTTTAATGCATACATATCGGACATCAGGGAGGGTATAGGGTGTGAAATGAGTCTCTTCGCAGATGACTCCAAGATGGGAGTAGTAGTTGAGGGAGAAGAGGAGAGGTTGGCCCTGCAAGGGGACCTGGACACCCTGGAAAGCTGGGCTCACACATGGAAATTAAATTTCAATATCACCAAGTTCAAGGTGTTGCATCTTGGTCAGGGAAACCCTAAACACAGGTACACCCTGGGAGGGGAGGTGCTGGAGGCCTCAATAGGGGAAAAAGACCTAGGGGTCATGGTGGATGCATGTATGAATAACTCTGAGCAGTGCAGGAGAGCGGCTAGCAAGGCAAACAGGATGTTGGGATGCATCGTAAGGGGGATCACCTCTAGGAGCAAGGAAGTGATTCTGCCGCTGTACAATGGACTGGTTAGACCACACTTTGAGTACTGTGTACAGTACTGGAGACCGCACTTGAAGAGGGACATACAGCTCCTGGAGAGGGTACAGAGGAGGGCAACTAAGATGATACGAGGGCTAGGGGATTTGACGTATGAGGACAGACTTGAGGAGCTCTGCCTGTTTTCATTGGAGGCGAGGAGAGACAGGGGGGACGTGATTGAGGTTTTCAAGTACCTCAAGGGAATAAATAGGGTAAACATGGAGGGGATCTTTAGACTAAAGCAGGGAGGTATCACCAGAGGGTATGGTTTGAAGTTGGAAGGTGGAAGGGGAGGGGGAAGAGGAGGAGGTTTTTCACTGAGAGGGTGGTGGACCCTTGGAATGCACTGCCTGGCGAGCTGGTTCAGAGATCCACAGTGGAGGGCTTCAAGACAGGGTGGGACAGACACAGAAAGTGGATGTACCAGATGATGGCCTGTCCCAGGGGGGTGGGGATGGATGATAGGGGTTTCTGGAGCACAAGGGATGGGAGGGCCTCGGCACCCAACTAAGGATCTAGGGTTCGAGCAGACTCGATAGACCATAAGGCCTAATCTGCTGGCAAATAGTATGTTAGTATGTTAGTGGAAACCATATTTGTCGAAGCCAGAAGGGAGCAATGAGGATCATTTTGTTCCCCTGGGACTCGAATTTGAGAAGTACTCTCTGAATTAGAGGAAGAGGTGGAAAGGCGTATAGAAAGAGTTTTGTCCACCGCAGCCTGAACGCATGCGAGACAGAAAATGCCAGGCCATGGATTTCTGGAGCAGAAGAGAGGCAGTTTTGTGTAGAGTTGGGATGCAAAAAGGTCCAGGTCTGGAGTTCCCCATTCTGTGAATAGTGACTGAACTACGGCTGAGTCGAGGGACCATTCGTGAGGATCTGTCTCTGTTCTGCTGAGAGGGTCTGCCAGTTCATTCTGCACTCCTGGTAGGTAAACCGCCTGAATTAGAGCCTTGTGCTCCAAGCACCGTTCCCACACTCTCATTACTTCCCTACATAAGGGGTAAGAATGAGCACCGCCCTGCTTGTTGATGTAACACATCACTGCTTTGTTGTCTGTTTGAAGGAGAATGTTCTTGTGACAGAGAATGTCCTTCAAAGCCTGGACTGCATAAAGGACGGCTCTCATTTCTAAGACATTTATGTGAAGCTGGGACTCGCCCTGAGTCCACGTACCTTGACTGTGGAGAGTCTGACAGTGAGCTCCCCACCCCATCAGGGACACATCCATGGTAATGGAAATCTGATGATCCAGAGGAGCAAAGGGGTATCCTTCCAGAAGATTGTCCTCTTGTGACCACCAGGTGAGTGACTTCTTCAGAGGTTCTGTTACTTTTTTTTTTTAAATCTCTTTTTTTATCCTCCTGGTCGCCCTCGTCACTTTACTCCTTCGGGCTAGCTCAATGCCCTCCAGTCCCCACTGGGTCTGCCCCTAGAGTGCCTTTACCTGCCTCCTTCACCTTGCACAGCGGGGTCTGCCCGTGGTTGCAGATTGGGTGGCTGGAGCGGCCGTCATCCAGAGTGCCGTGGGTTGTTTTCTGGTTTTTCTCCGTCCCTCCCCTCCCTCCCACTGAGGACGCTGGCTCGGGTGGAGCATTAACTACGCCACGCCTGCCAAGTGCGAATGGCGTCCCCCTCCCCAGCTCCCCGATGGGAGCCACTGCTGCCCGAGAGCCGGTGCTTCCTGGGCTCTCCCAGGCGTTGGGTGTTAAGCACCCCAGTGTCCCTCCCGAAGGAGGAGGCATCTGTTGGATGCTCGATCTCTTTCCTGCCGACCCCCGATGACCCATGTCCGTTCCCGAACCCGGGTCACCGGCGTGGCGCGAGGTGTGGCGTCCAGCGCCTCAGCCCTCAGTGCCACCGGGCCAGCCCAGAGGTTCTGTTACTTTGATGAGAAAGGATTGAGGGTGCATGGTCAGGGACCACTGAGCATCCATTGAGAGGTTCTCATGTGGAGGCATGCTAGGGGTACAGTGAACACCGAGGATGCCATGAGACCTAGCATCCGTTGCATTGAGAGAGCTGACACTGAGCTGCTCTCTCCGATGTAACGGGCCATCTGAAGGATATCGCTCCTCCTGTCCTCTGGAAGAAATGCTTTCGCACAGGAGGTGTCCAGAAGAGTTCCTATGAAAAGGAGAATCTAGGAGGGCTGCAACTGTGATTTTTTGAGGTTCAGCAGGACTCCCATGAACGTGAGAAAGCGTGAGGCTATGGCTACGGCGTCCAGAGTTCCTTGCATGGAAGGACTTGCTAGAAGCCAATCGTCCAGATATGGGAACACTTGTATTCTGATTTTCCTGAGATGCGCTGCGAGAATTGCACAACACTTTGTAAAAACTCACGGCGCCAAGGATAGCCCACAGGGCAGGACTCTGAACTGTTAATACTGGCCCAAAGCTATGAACCTTAGGTATTTGTAATGCTTCGGATGAATAGGAATGTGCTGGTAAGCATCCTGCATGTCCAGGGAGGCTAACCAGTCGTGTTGATGAAGCAAAGGTAACAGGGTTCCTAGCGATATCATTTAGAATTTCTCTTTGGGTAGGAATTTGTTTAATTTTCTGAGGTCCAAAATGGGGCGCATGCCCCCGGTTTTCTTTGGAACCAGAAAGTAATGGGAGTAGAACCCTGTGTTCTGTTGATCCAGTGGAACTACTTCCACTGCCCTGTTGTTCAGAAGGCCTTGTATCTCGGAGGCGAGAAGTTCTGACTGAAGAACTGACAGCCTGGGCTGTTGTCTGGGGGGGATGATCCGGAGGGGTGTCCAAAAGATTGAAGGAATACTCCTCGAGGATTATCCAGAGGACCAATTTGTCTGAGATTATGGACTTCCACTGATTGTAGAAGTGAGTCAGATGACCTCCCACCACTGAGGAAGAGTCCCCCTAGAGCAGCTGAGGTGGGACTTTGGCCAACAACTCAGAAGGTGGCACTGGGCACTTTGGGTCCTTGTGCCTTCTGCTGTGTTTTCTTTTGAGGCTGAGGGGCTTGGTTTTTACTAAAACCTCCCCTGCCTTTGCCTCGAAAGGACTGACGGTTATGAAACTGGCGTTTGTTAACACCCCCTCGAGAGGGAGTGGGAGGAGGTCGAGCCAGTTTAATGGCTGACCTAGTCTTTTGTGTGGCCTCTAAAGCTTGTTCTACTTGAGGGCCGAAGAGGTACACACCATCAAAAGGCAACGCCATTACCTGTGCTGCCAGGAATGGCGGTGGGTAGAAATGCCCGCTGCCGCCGCTCAGGAGGCAGTATCGAAGGCGCCCATAGCTGCTTTAACCTGCTGGTTGTTGGACTTGATACCCCTGGTTATGGTTTGAAGAAGCTCTGAATTAGTATCCGACTCCAGTAGAGCTTCAACCATTTGTTTAAGCGAATGCCAAAGATTATACTCATATTGAGAGAAATAGCCTTGGTAGCTGGCAATACACATACCTAGGGTGGAAGCAGCAAAGACTCTCTTACCCAAAGTGTCTATCTTATGAGATTCTTTAATAGGTTGAGCTGTAGTAGTCTGGGGAAGGACAACCTTATCATTCTCTGCCAAGATTACAATAGGATCCGCAAAGGCTTGGGATGCCAAAATGGGTATATCCTTGGGAGTAGCATACTTCCTATCTGTGGACTTAGCCACCGAAGGAATGAGAGCAGGATTATTCCATACCATTTGAGACAGTGTCTCAAAAGAGGGCTGTACCGGAGGAGTCAAATCCATAGGGATCTCCGGAACATGGAGGTATTGGAGTTTTAATAGTTTCTCAGGATCGATATCTGTAGTTTGGAGAGAAAGAGTGGAATTCAAGCTTTTCAGCAGAGACTTAAAAGACAGGTCCTCGACCACAGGCTCTGCAGCAGGAATAGATCCTGTTCCTTCCACATCATCACCCAGCCTAAGGTCTGGGTCAGGCTCAATGTCATCTCCTAACAGTCCAGGAGGGACTGTATGGGCAGGAAAGGAGTGAAATTCGGAAGGAAACGAGGAAGGAAAAGGATTAAAAGAAGAGGAGTCCTGAAGGCTGGATGACACCCTAACAGGTCTCGGCGCCTAAGAAACGCACGGCGCCAAAAATACGCATGGCACCGAGAAGCCACAGGGCACCGAAGATGACGGCGAGAGGCCACATGGCGCCGCAAAGCCGGACGGCGCCGAGAGGCCGCACGGCGCTGAGAAGCCACACGGCACCGAGGACGGTGCTGAAGGAGAGGACGGTGCCGAGAAAAACAATGGTGCCAAGGACGGCGTCGACAGACACATCAGCGCCGAAGACGGCGCCAAGCATGCCATCGAAGCCGAGGGCATTGAAAACATCCCAAGACTCCGAAAAACAGGATTTGAGGAGAGAGAAGGATGAAAAGCAGGAGATAGAGGCATCGGTGTGGCCCCCTGTGCTACAGCCCTGTGAGGGGGGAAACAACTAAGCGCGGAGTCGACGGCACTGAAGACGGTGCCGTGTGACTAGGGAGGCTCAACCGCCCTACCCGATCTCCCAACAAGCCTGAAGGCCCCTGAGTGACCGGGCCAGGCAGCTGGACCAACCTCCAAGCCCACTGCTCCATAAGAGCAGCCCACTGATGAAACTACTCATCTGAAGACCTACCAGAGGGCAGGGTAGGGCTCCGATGTCGAAGATGTCAGCTACCAAAAACAGAAACCGATGACTCCAAAGGAGGAGACCGGCAACTACCCCAATAACTGACCGTCTAGGCGCAGACATATCAGAGGGCAACCTCGAGTGATGCCTTCTCTTTCTCGACCTGTGGGCTGAAGAAGAGCTCGAGGCCAAACGGTGCCGAGAGTGCGACCATTTACTTTTATGCTTTCGAGGGGACCGCCCAACCCCTTGGGCATTGGACTGTCTGTTGTCAGACCCCTCCGGAGAAGGCGGCGGACCGGACTCAGCCCGGCTGACTGGAATAGCTTACACGGGAAGTCTCCTACTACCTGACCCGCCATGGTCGACTCCATCAATGTAGGCTGAGACTTCTTCTTTCAACAAGAATAAATAAACTAAGCGATACTTATTCGAAATATTACTACAAAACAATAAAACTGAAAAACGAAGCTGCTAGTTTGAAGTCTGACTCCCAGAGGGCGAGCGATGTCATCACTGAAGTGCACTCGACGGCGGGAAAAAAGGAACTGAGGCAGTTGGAGGGTCGATGCCGGGATAGTCATTACCGGACAAGCGGAGGCTTGCAGTGCTGCTCCTTGCTGCGCCATCTCCAGCACCAACCCTCTATCAAAAAAGTTTGCTCCCGCTGGGTCCTAGTGCCTCCAGCGCAGTTCCCATTAGTGTGAATGAGTAGTGGAGACTTTATGTCCAGGAAGATCATTTTCCTTGACCCCATGGTCATAAACACCTTCTGCTGGTTTGGGGCCTCTTCCTGATTATTATGGGGGATTTCAACATATTTTGCCAGCTTCTTTCTCAGAGCACACATATAAGATGTAATAGACTGTTTCTGATGGTAGTTATCTTCCCATGTTTCTTTTATTACATCTAGTGGCCATCTAGGTTGTCTACTATACAGCATTTCAAATGGTGAAAAACCTGTAGATGCCTGTAGCACTTCTCTGTAAGCAAAAAGCAGGTAAGGTGAGTATTGGTCCCAGTCTTTCCCCTTCCCTTTTACAAACCTTTTTAACGTGCATTTTAGTGTTTGATTAAAATTCTCAACAAGACCATTTGTCTGAGGGTGATAAAGGGAGGTTCTTATGGCAGTGTTACCTAGTAGCTGGTACAGCTCCTTCAGTAATGCAGCACCAAAATTACTGCCCTGATCAGTAATAATCTCTTTAAGTATATCTACCCTGCTGAAAATTTTGGCAAGCTCTGCTGCCACTTTTGGGTCTGTGACAGTACGAATTGGAACTGCCTCTGGGTATTAAGTAGCATAGTCATATACTACCAAAATGAATCAATTACCCTTTTTACTTTTGTTTAAGTAAGGGGACAACCACATCCACTGCAATTCTGCAGTCAGTGTCAGTGGCTCAGTAGGTAGCACACTCGCCTCTGAGGCCGGGAGATCAGAGGGCTGTGGGTTCAGTTCCCACATCTGGCACTTGGGTTAATATCCCAATACTGACACTGCAGTGCAGCATGAGAGGGGCACTGCACTTCTGAGGTGCCGTCTTTCAGATGAGACGTTAAACCAAGGTCCCATCTGCCTGGATTGGTGGTAGTTCAGATGGATGTTAAAAATCCCATGGCACTTATCGAAAAGAGTAGGGGTATTTTATTGAGAAATGATGGGCTTCATTACAAAAAGCATACAGACAACTCATACATCAAAATAACAATAAACAGAGTACAAAAGGAAAAACAGCAAAGAGAAAAAAAATAGACAACATCATTCTAAAAAAGGGAAAGTACAACCGTGCCAGAAAAGATGAAATTGTGCACTAGGTAATGTTTGAAAATCACGTAACTTAATTGAATTCAAAGCATGAAAAACATTATTGAGAACTTCAGTTAAAGGAAGCACTTTTTGATGCAATACTAACAAACATCTTGCTTGCCACAGATGATATTGAATAACAACAAAAATTACATATAAGGTATCAACATGATATTTAGTATTCAAAATGGTACTAGTACAAAACATAAGCTGATCATAAGATAAGTGAGAAAATAGTGGCTCTAAACACATATCACCTAGTTGGGTCCATAAATCCCTAGAAAATGGACATTCCAAAAACAAATGTTGCTGTGTTTCAAGTACATCTTGGCAGGTCACTCTAGGACAATAACGAGCATTTAAGGCCTTATGTTTATGATTACCCTTAACTCCCAACTTACCATAGTTACTTTGCCACACCATATCCCAAACAAAGGGAGGGAGACGTGGATTAGAAAGCTGTTTAATAACCCAGGCTACACGATTAACTGGACAGAAGGGAAAGTGAACAGGGTCAAAAGCTTCATACCTCCATATGTGTTCATAAATCAATTTCCTGGGAAAAGTACAAAAATTCAATGAGGAAAAACCCCAGGACAATGCCATTTTAAAACTTTCCTTGCCATAAGCTGGGATTTGTGAGGAACGGGAAAAAAAATTCTTATGTACAGGGTCCCAGTGGGATAGACATAATGAAAACCATGAGAGAAAGAAAGGCTTCCAAATATAATCACCAGGTTTAAGGGCCCTACCAAAATTATAGAAAAAAAAGAGACTATAGAAAAAGCCAATAGGGTGGATCATATTAACCCCACCCTCACTTATGGGTCTGTATGTAAACACCCGTTTGATTGGGTTAAGCCTAGACCCCCAAAAACCTTGAAAAAGGACACCATTTATTTTTGAAAAGAGACCAGAGGGTGGTGGAAAAACGGAACAAAGATACAAAAAAAATGGCAAGATTAACGTTTTCAGTAAAACCACTCTCTTTTTTTTTTCCAGTTAAAGATGATTTCCAACAGGCAACCAGGCCTTCGGACTTTTGAATAGCACTAAGCCAATTGTGAGTAGGTGCATCACCAGATCCAAAAAAAACCCTAAATATTTAAAGAAGTCATTTTTAATATGAATCCCAGCGGAAGTACCATTAGGTGGAAGAATGGTATGACCCACAGGTACCCCCACACTTTTAGCAAAATTAATTTTGGATCCTGAAAAGGACGAAAAAGTCGTAAGAATCTGAAGAAGGTGTTCTTCTTTGGAATTCTTATCTACTATCACTACCAAATCATCCGCATAAGCTAATAATTTAATGTGGGGTACAGCAAGGGGTCCTTGTATTCCAATGATATTTGGACACTGTAAAATAGCCCTTATTAATGCATCAATGTAAAAATGATATAATATGGGGCTTAAAGGGCATCCCTGCCGGACACCCCGAACAACTGAAACAGGATTCCCAAACCAACCATTCACGTTTGGTATTATAAAAGCCCCCTTATACAAGGATTGGATCCAAAAAAGAAATTTATCTCGAAATCCAAAAGCTTGTAATACAGAAAACAAAAATTCATGAAGAACTCGATCAAAAGCTTTTTCTTGATCTATGCCCAAAACAAAACCAGACACCAATTTCTTATCCCCTTAAAAAAATAATTCCCGTAAGAGTATTAAATTATCTTGCTGATATCTGCCAGGGATACCGCAGGTCTGGTAAGGACTCAAAAGGAAAGCAACCTTAAGCAGTCTGTTCAAAAGAATTTTCGCTAATATCTTATAATCCACATTTAATAGGCTAAGGGGTCGCCAATTACTTAGGTCAGTCGCATCCCCCTTTTTAAAAATCAAAATTAAAATGGCCTCCTTTATTGATTTAGGCAAGAAGCCAGAGCTCAAAATCTCGTTATACAGCAAGGTTAAAGTAGGAGCCAAGTCAGTGGAAAGGGTTTTAAAGAAACGTGCTGTAAGGCCATCAGAACCGGGGGTAGAATGTAAACATAATTTAGCAATAGCTTGTTTAACTTCAAACTCAGAGATATCAACTTGTAGTTTCTCTTGATCTGAAACAGAAAGGAAAGGGAGATGCAGCGACTCTAAGAAAGATGCAGCGGACACAGAATCAGGTTTACTACCTAACATATTAAAAATGTGTTGTTCAACAAGATGCACTAAAGCTTCTGGATCAGAAATGAAAGAACCGTTAGGGGATTTTAAGCACTGTATTAACTTGGAGGTAACATGATTCTTGCAAGTCTTGAAAGGGTCTAAACCCTTCCTATCCATCCGAGTCCCAAATTTAGCTTCCTGACTCAAAGTACTAGCTCTGTCATACTGCATGTCCCTCATCTGTGCGCAAATAATCTTAATTTGATCACTAAAATTGTGGCAGGTAGTATTAGACAGAGATAATAAATGCTGAAGTTGATGTCTTAGGGCCAAATACTTCACATATTTCTTGTTCTGAGAAACAGCCGTCATAGTTTGAAAAACAGACTTCAAACGGGACTTAGAGTCTTCCCACCAATCCGCGATAGAATCATATAGGTCAAAAACTGATAACCTAGCTGTCCATTCCTTATACCATAATTTCTGAAAAACGAGGGAATCCAAAAGGGAGTCATTAAAACGCCAATGATTCTTTTTACATCGAGGAGCTGCTTCCCATGAGAGAGTCGCACATAAAGCGACATGGTCAGAGAATTCTATCCCAATAGTGCGGCAAGAGAGGACTCGCAAGACTTTAGACAAAAAAATGAAATCTATACGAGTACGCAGTGCCCCTTTAAAAAAAGTAAAGCCACCTTTGGGATGAGATGTTCTATATGCATCAATAAGTGGGGCTGTAGTTAAAATATCTCTAAGTGCAACCGAATCACAAAACAGTTTAGAAGTCTTGAGACCTCTGTCGTTCAGCTGCAGGCCACAATTAAAATCACCTACCCACAGTGTCAATCTAGAAGTGTGCAAAAAAGGTCTCACTAGATTAAATAAAGAGACCCGTTGGGCCTTGGTCTGGGGAGCATAAACCGCCACAAGGCGAAAACGCTCTTTAAAGTAAGTGAAATCAAGCAGCAAGGCCCTACCAGGTAGAATGTCAATCAATCTAGAAACATGAAAATTTGGGTTGGAAAATAAAATACCGATACCATCACAAGTATCTGGACCTGTGGACCAAAAGGACGGGCCAGTGGTCCATGCACGAGAGGCCCGCTGTAGCTCAGTGTGGGATTTGAGCCTAGTATCAACCAAACATATGATATCACATTGTAAATCCTTTATAGTCAAAAAAATACCACCTAATTTCTTTTGTCCCTTAATGCTGTTAACATTAAGGAACAGATGAATAAAAAGCCATCAGTTCAAGTATCAATAGGAACTTTACCCTTCTGACACTGTCTGGTCCTTTTGCTATAGGGTCCAAATCTTGGCTACCGTCAAGTTCAGGGCAGGACTGGATAGAAGAGGTATCTGTCTCATTGCCACCAAGTCTTTTAGGAAGATCTGTAGCCAAAATGGCAAATTTGTTAGGGGAGTGCCAGGTGCGAGGAACTACTTGTTTTCGACTATGAACAGCCTGACCTCTTCTAGTTCTCTTATGGGTAACTGGGGTAAAGCCAGAAGAATCTAAATCTGGAGCCAATTGCAAAGGGGGGGGGGAGGCATTTCAACATCTGGCTTATCACTCGCTGAAGTTTGTAAGGTGGAATTCGGAACCAGGGGAGAAACAGTGTCAGCCGGGAGAACTATTGCCGAGGACAACCCAGATTTAGTCGTCTCCAACAATACGGGAACATGTGGGTCTACAGCAGTAGAAGGGTGATCTATAGCACTAAATTGCTTTTGTTGGGCCATGGTGATCAAGCCTTCATGAGAAGGACAGTGAGGCCTATTGTGAGAGGCCCAAGGACATCGACCATAAGCATGTCCCGTGCCTTCACAAAGATTACACTTAAAGGGATTAGAACAGGCATTAGAGGAATGGCCAAATTCGAAACAATGACTACATTTCAGGATGCTGCAAGCTGAACTAAGATGTGTACGGGAACCACATTTGAAACACGATTTAGGTTGGCCAGGGTAATAAATAAGGCCTTTATCCTTACCCAAATAAAAAAAACTAGGTAGGTGTTTTGGTCCTGTATTAGAGGAAAATAATTTAACTCTCACCCGCCAACTGCCATCCCAAATCTGTTCACTATCTAACATTGGGGAGGGTCTGTTAAGTACCTCACACCTTTTATTCAACCAAAATAAAATGTCTTCCACATTGACCCCTTCGTTTTTAAAAATAATCGTGATATTCCGAACTGTAGGTTTAGTTAAAGGAATGACTTGAAAAGGTGCCCAAAGGGGGGAAGTCTGAAGGGTTGCATATTGGGCCCAGAATTTATCCAGACTAGAAACCTGTTTAAAACTGACATCAAAATTATTATTACCAATGTTAATCAATGCAAAAATTTCAGTAGCTGAGAACTGCATAGACCCTTTAAGTAGTTGTCTAGCAACATATAGACAGTCTGGGGTTCTCCAAACCACCTTTATAAAGGAGACGAAGCACATTACGTCTAGGGGCAGGTTCCCCCTTCGAGGTAAATAAGTCAGTAAGTCTAAAACCATCAGGTTTATCCATATGTACACTATCCTTAGGCTGAACTATAGGTTTTGATACAGGACTGAAAACCTTCTGAACCTTAGGGGGTAAAACCGAGGGTAAGTCCTCAGGAGCAGGGGCAGACTTATGATTGCCTAGAGAGGGCACCGGTGTAATTATAGGTTCTACAACATTAGTACCAAAATCAACAATATCAGTAGCAGAAGTAACATGTGCACAATTTGTACCCCGGGGTTCGTTGGAGCTCAAACTTGTATCTGCTGCAGTAGTTGTAGCTTTCTGTAACATCAACAAGTAGGAAGGGTCTTGAGAATCTGGTGTCCAAACATCACCATCCCCTTTCTCCCAACCAGCATTAATTAGAGCATTCTCCGGAGACCAAGCAGAGGAGACCGGAGGGGAGGACAGTGCGTCTGGTGCTGGTTTATGTGCCGAGACAAGTAAACCACCACGCTTACTCCAACCTGGAGTTTTGTCAGCAGAAAAGAGAAATACCTCTTGGTCCATGATCCTGTTCCCCACAGTAGCGACAGTAACATTCGTGGGGGTATCCGAAGTCGAAACGGCAACCAAATCTCCCGGGACTCTGCAGGCAAGATCTTTCGAAACATTTCCAGGCTTTAGGCACACCACATCGTTGGGCAAAAGACTGCCAGCCTCCGTCGGAACAACCGCAAATGCGGAAGTGAGCATAGGGGACACCGTATTGACAACGTCAGCTGCAGCAAGGGGCTTACTGTGCGAAGCGTCTCCCGATGTAGTAGACCGCTCAGGCGCCGTATCGCTTTCAGAAAGTCTGTCGTCCAGCAGCTGAACCTGCCGCATCAGGGCCACCCTCATTTCCTGCAGCGTAGAACGGGAGGGAGAAGAAACGGTAAAGTCAGTGATTTGCACACCCTCTTGAAAACGTAGACCATCGCTAACATTATCTGAACCAGAACTGCTACCACCAGACTTAGCGATAGCCAAAACCTTCTCTGGGGCCTCAGAAGGTACTAGCACAGGGGAGGAGGCCCACTCTCCTGTACTAACAACATCCATCTCCTCCAGGGATTCACGCAGACTGGCCATCAGACAGCCAGTAGCATTGGCTCCACCCACGCAGAGTAGGGGAATTTCCCCGGTGTCCTGGCCAAATTTCCCTCATTCACTAAAAATACCACCAACAGCTTAATCTGGTTCAAGGTCAGTTGGCATTCATCTGTATCCTCCTCCCCCGGGTCGTGCCTGAAAATAGGCAGGATTTGTCTAGTGCACTTAGCCGGTCAACAAAAGCTAAATAAAATAAATAAATAAATAAATAATTCTCCCAAAAGGCACATGTATCAAGGGTAGGGGAACCCGGGGCACCTTCTCTTTTTTAGTCACTGGGGCTACTTTCCGATATTCAGCACAAGAACTGCAATAGGTATCAACATCTTCTGGAGTTCCAGGCCAGTAAAATCTGTACAGCAATCTGGCAAGGGTGCGATCCCTCCCTGAATGACCAGCCATAGGATTATCATGTGCTATCTGTAACAACTCAGATCTATACTTTTGAGGTATAACCAATTGTTCTATCTGGTCCTGTGTCTGAGGTTTAACCCAAACTCTGTACAGTAGCCCATTACATTTTTTAAATATAGGTTCACCCTGTTTTGGTTTCACCCCCAGCTGCTTAAAATAACCTTGGAGAGAAACATCGTTAGCGTGTTCTGAAAGAAAATCACAATCAGTGAACAGTTTAGTTTCAGAATTTTCATATGTTAACCCCTTATGTCTGTCAGTCTTTTGTTGCCACTGTTTCTTCAGGCATCGTCTTTCTTTCCTGGACTTCCGGATCTTGGAGCTGTGCTCAAACAAGTCGGAATCAAAATCAGCGAAAGGAAGAGGGGACTCTCTGAGATTTTCTTTGCCTGAGCTCTTGTCACCACAGCTGCTGAATCATCAGGATTTACTCCCTCTTTAACTCAATAAATCCTGGAAAGTCATTTCCAATAATCACAGGTACCGGTAACTTAGGTACTACCCCCACTTTAATTGGTGTGACACATCATTAATAGTCAGTCATTTGGCTGGTGGGATAGTATCGAGTGTCCCCGTGGATGCAGATGACACCAGTACCTAGTCCTTTTGGACACACTGTTTTCCCAGCACTTCAATATGCACTAGGGTCTGTCTGCTTCCCGAATCTACAAGTCCCTTCACAGTCTTATCTCCCACCTTCACATCTGTTAAGTACTTGCCCCAAATTGCTAAGGACAAATCTGCTCCTGTGTCACTCTTTTTACTACAGCAATTTCTTGCAATATGACCTGTCTTATAACAGTTATAGCAAATAAAGTCTCTGGGTGCAGATTTGTTACCCCCACCAGAGTTCTTATCAGACTTGGAGTTTAAATGGGAAAAAGAGTATGTTACCAGTGCTTGGCTGTTACCTTACTGTTGTGTTGTCCGTCTGGCTATTTGGTAGTCATAGGCCAAAGAAACAGCCTTGTCCCCACTTTCTGGTTGGTGTTGCTTTACCCAAAGCTGCACCCAAACTTAATGAGAGCCTTCATAAGAGAAGACCTTGAAGGACTGCAAGGTCGAAGCCTGCTCTCCTATGAGAGGCAACATCCAGGCTGTAGTGCTTGATGAAAGTATGCACTGAGCTCCAGGTAGCAGCAGCGCAAGTGTCAGCTGTCAAAACATTCCTGAGGGATGCAAACAAAGTGGCAACCTGTTTTGTGGAGTGACCCTTAACTGAGCCGGGTAAGGGTTTTTGGTATTTGTTGTAGCAAAAAGTGATGCAATTTACTAGCCACTTTGAGAGCTACTTTTTAGCCACTGGTGATTCTAATGACCTGGGGCAAAGGAGATGAATAGTTGCTCAGACTTTCTTGTGGATTTTGTGCGATCCACAAAATAGCGGAGAATCCTATGGACATCAAGGGTATGCAGGAGGGCTTCTCCCTGATTCTCATACTCTGTACAATATATTGGCAAGTGAATGTCTTGATTGAGGGTGAACTCGGACACCACTTTGGGCAGAAACTTAGGACTGGTTCTCAAGGACACCCTGTCCTTGTGAAAAAACAGGTAGGGCTCTTAACACATAAGAGCCTGCAGCTCAGAAATCCTCAGATGAAGTAATGGAAACTAAAAATAACGCTTTCCACAACAGAAAGTGAAGCTCGCAGTCTGCGGCTGGTTCAAACGGGGGTAGGGTGAGCTTCTCTAACAAAAATAAAAGATTCCATGGGGGTATAGGGACCCTAATGGGAGGTTTTGGATGCAATATGCCACGTAAAAAGGTACGGGGCAGGTCCAGTTGGGCAACGTATTTGCCCTCCACAGGTGTATGATAGGCTGAGATCGCCAAAAGGTGCACCTTAATGGAGGAAAAACAGAGGCCGGTGTCCGAGAAAGAAAGCAGGTACTCTAGGATAGAGTTAACAAGGCAGGAGAATGGGTCCAGATCACTAGCAGAAGCCCATAGGCAGAAAAACTTTCATTTTATGGCATAAGTAGCCCTAGTTGAAGGTTTTCGAGCCAGGACCAAGACTTCTGAGACCCTTGAGGAGACTCTGAAATGGGTCGTAACTACATCTGTAGGAGCCATGAATGCAGATGTAGGGATCTGAGATCTGGATGGACCACAGAAATCTGCTCCTGGGAGAGCAAGTGGGAGGATAGGGGCAGGGGGACAGGAGGTTCCACCATCAGCTGTCTCAGCACCAGGAACCAAATATGATGTGGCCAGAGTGAAGCAATTAGACTCATGTCCACATGCTCTGCTTGGAGCTTGAGGAGGACCCTTTGAAGAAGAGGGAAGAGAGGGAAGGCATGCAGAAATCTCTGTGTCTGGCTGGGCCGCCGGCGCTGTGATAGCACCTGCTCATGGCGCGGTGACCCGGGTTCAGGAATGAGCCGGGAGCTGGAGGAGCGGCGGGGGAGGAGGCAGAGCATCCCAGGGACTGCTCGCCTTCTCCAGGGGGAGGGGGGAACCAGGGCTCAGTACTTGGCTGACCCCAGGTGGAGGCCCGAGGAACAAGCCCAGCCACTAGGCAAGGGGAGTGATGTGATGGACATCGGCACTCAGTGCCTTGATGTCAGGGCACATATCATGCCCAGAAAAATGGGAAAACAACTCCCGGGTAGACAAAGTGCCAGACCCCGATCCCTAATGCCCCTACCTGTCCCAGTGGTAAGGCATCCTGATGACAGTAAGGAATCCAGGGTGTAAGGGCCCCCACCTCATCCCTGCCTGGGGGGCAAAACTATGGCTACATGGGGGATGGACCGCTCCGGGCTCCAGGTAAGATGGCAGGGACTAGAAGGCCGTAGGCAACTCCCAAAGGGAGTGGAGTGGAGTGCCGTGGGTAGGGGGAAGCATACATAGAAAGTAAAAAAAAAAAAAGAAATCTCTCTGTCCAAGAAAGGGACAACGTGTTTCACCACAAAACACCAGGCCCTGGATCTAGCGAGCAGAAATTGGGCAGTTTGGCATTGGACGGGGATGCGAAGACGTCCAAATCTGGATGTCCCCATCTTTCAAACAGGTCTTCCACTACGGACTGTTGGAGCTCCCACTCATGCACCTTGGACCGAGAGCAGCTGAGTCCACTGGCCAAGGCGTTTTGGACTCCTGGAACATGGACTGCTGTGAGGGATGACCATGTTCTATGGCCCAGGACCACACTCTCATGGCCTCTCAACATAGAGGACAGGAGTAGGTCTCCCCCCCGCCTGTTTGTTGACGTAAAATATGATGGACAAGCTGTCCATCTGAATCAACAAGGGCCCCAGAGAAAGATCTGTTTGAAACGCCTCGAGAGCTTAATGAACTACCCTCATCTTCAGGATGCTGATATGCAGGCTCTGTTCCACAGGAGACTAGGAGCCCTGTGTTCGTTGGTTTTCAAGATGGGCTCCCCATCCTAGACCTGATGCATCTGTCATCAAGATTTGCTGTGGGGAACCCTTCTGAAAGGGAACTCCCCACTCCAAATTGGGAGAATTCAGTCACCAAGAGAGGGTTGGAGATTCGGATGGGCTGATCAAGGTCGTCCTACCTTTGGTCCCACTGAACCCTGAGAATCCATTGTGGAACTCTCATAAATAATCCAGCCAACAGTACCATCAATATGGCCGCCGCCATGTGACCGAGGAGCTGCAGCATTGTCTGGGCCGGAACCTGGCAGGAAGAGGAAACCCTCTGACCCAGCATCCACAGTCATGCTGCCCTGTCGGTGGGGAGAAGAAAAAATTACTCACCTTAGTAATGTTGTTTCTTCTAATGGAGTCTTGCTGTATTCTGACATATGCAGTTAGGTCCTGCCTTTCAACTGCCCCAGAGAACAAAGAGTTAAACTTTCCATGGCCAGCATGGAATGTTCACTGCGAGCTCGGTTGAAGCCCCCGTCTGCTGTTGTTTAAACTCCAACCGTCAGATCTTTATGAGCAATACTCACTAGAAGTTCTGTGTGGAAACTGTAAAACTCACACTAGCCAACTGGCAACTAAATTTATATAAAAGGGTTTTTTGGTTTCAAAGCAAAGACTCAAGTCAGGAAACCCAAAAAACAAAACACATCACTCACCCAAAATAAAGGAGGGTGAAAAAGGGACACCCCTAGGGTGCCAACACTGCTCCTGCCCACCCACATCCCAAAAAACAGGTTCTGAGAGGGGAGGCAGGGGGGAGGTCAGAATACAGCAAGACTCCATTAGAAGAAACAACATTACTAAGGTGAGTAATTTTTCTTCAAACAACATAATGCCTTCTGTATTCACAATATGCTGAGACTACCAAGCAGTACCTCCATGAAGGAGGACAGAACCTACTTTGGAAACAGGCTCTGACGTACTGCTGTGCCAAACCGAGCATCACTCCTAGCCTGGATATCCAGAAAGTAATGCTTGGTGAATGTATGGACTGTTTTCCAGGTGGCTGCTTGACAAATTTCTAAGATAGGAATATCCCTGGCAGCAGCCAGGGAAGCAGCTGTACCTCTAGTAGAGTGACCCGCAGGCCTGAGGGTGGAGTTCTACCCAGTTTTATATACCAGAATTGTATACAAGAAACAATCCACCTGGCAATAGATCTCTTAGTGGCAGGTTTGCCCTTACCAACCTCTCCATATGTGAGGAACAATTGGAGGGACTCAAACCTGTGACCCTTAGTGTGCTCTATGTAGTAGCTGAGGGCCCTTTTAACATCCAAGCTGTGCAGTCTCCTCTCTCCAGAGGAGGAATGGTCAGTGAAGAAAACAGGGAGAGACATAGACTGGTTAAGGTGGAAATCTGAAACCACCTTAGGTAAAAACTTCCTCTTAGTTCTTAGGACCACTTTATCTCTATGGAAAGAGATGAAATCAGGCTCCACTGACAGGGCTTGCAATTCACTGATACACCTGGCAGAGGTAATGGCTACCAAAAACACAGTTTTCCAAGTCAAGTACTTAAGCTCTGCAGAGGACAAAGGCTCAAAGGGTGGTTGCATAAGCTGAGCAATGCAAACATTAATGTCCCAAGCAGGAGCAGGGTCCCTAAAGGGGGGATTGGTGTGCAGCAGTCCCTTGAAGAACTTACAAAACACAGGATGGGCTGACAGAGGAGAGGGCTTGCCTACTGATAAGAAGGCAGAAACAGCTGCCAAATGCACTTTAAGTGTAGCTGGCCTAAGGCCTAGGCCATTGAGATGGGCCATATAGTCCAGAACCGTAGGCAAACCAGCAGATTCTGGAGAAATATTCTTATTAGAACACCAAATAGTGAACCTTTTCCATTTGGAATTGTAAGTCTTTCTAATGGAAGGCTTTCGAGAAGCCTTAAGGATATCCAGAACCCCTTGGGAAAGATGCAGATCAGCAAACTCTAACTCTTCAAGAGCCATGCCTTGAGATTGAGGAGACCTGAGGTTGGTACCAAATCCTCCCTGAGAGGATGTCAATAGGTTGTAATTCCTGGGAAGAGACAGGGAAGGTGGACTGCTAAGGACAGCAACAGAAGTACCAGGGCTGTCTGGCCCAGTCTGGAGCAATCAGGATTACTTTGCATGGTTGTGACCTTATCTTGACTAACACCTTGAACAGGAGAGGGAAGGGGGGAAAAGCATACAGAAATTTCCCTTCCCAATTCAGGATCAGGGCATCCAGGGGGACTGAGCCCAAGACTGGGGGGCTGCAGCAAAAGAGAGGAAGTTGGTGATTGTCTGGGGCTGCAAAAAGATCTATCTGTGGAGTGCCCCATCTCGAGAAAATCACTATCAAAACTAGGGGATCTAGGGTCCATTCATTATGGCCCTGGGATATCCTGCTAAGAGCATCTGCTAGGACATCGTCCTTTCCTTGGGGGTGAACTGCTATCAGAGAGGTTTGCAGGGAATAGGCTAGGGACCACTTCATTGCTTCTGTGCACAAGGCCATAGACCGAGTGACTTTGTGTGAAGCAAATTAACAAAACGAAACGATGTAAGAAACCACTATGGCTCTCAAAGGAAGTGGCAGTGAAGGTTCAGAGAAAAGAAAGCATTCAAAAGTACAAGGAATCACAGAAGGAGCAGGACAGGGAACTGTATCAGTTAAAAGCAAAAGGAAGCTGGGAAAGCAGTCAGAACAGCAAGGCCCAAACCAAGGAAAAGATAGCCAACTCAGTTAAGAAGGGGATAAAACCTTTATAGGTACATCAGGGGCGAAGGAAGACCAAGGGAGGCTAGTGAGGCTTAATAAAGAGGAGGGAGGGTGGGCAGAGGGTGACTGTGAAAAGGCAGAGATACTAAACAAATATTTTTGCTCAGTATTTATAAAGGAAGTGGGGGAGGTACCTAAAACAAACAGTAGAAACACTCGATACAGAAGTTGATACCAGCCCATTTACAGAAGAAAGGGTTCTGAAAGAACTCTTAAAACTGAAGGTGGACAAAGCAATGGGGCCTGATGGGATTCATCCCAGAATTCTAAAAGAACTAAGGGCAGAGCTAGTGACACCACTGACTACCCTCTTTAACAAATCATGGGAGGATGGGGTGGTACCGAGGACTAGAGGAGGGCAGATGTGATTCCCTTCACAAAGTGGGAGCAAGGCAGAAGCAGAAACTACAGACCTGTTAGTTTAACCTCAGTGGTAGGAAAATGATGGAATCACTTCTGAAGGAAAGAATTGTTGAGTATCTAGAGGCCAGAGGGCTCAGGACCAAAGGCAGCATGGATTCACAGCGGGAAGGTCATGCCAGACAAATCTGATAGATTTCTTTGACTGGGTGACCAAAGTAGTAGATCAGGAGGGGCTGTGGACATGGCCTACCTAGACTTTAGCAAGGCATTTGACACAGTCCCACACAAAAGATTAATATACAAGTTAGCCAGCCTGGGAGTGGGTCCCAAGATGACAGCCTGGGTAAAGAATTGGCTGGAGAATAGGACACAGAGAGTAATAGTAAATGGAGTCCACTCTGAAGAAAGGGGGGTTACTAGTGGGGTACCGCAGGGTTCAGTATTAGAACCGGTCCTCTTCAATGTCTTTATAAGCGACATTGCAGAGGTACTGGAAGGAAAAGTATGTCTCTTTGCAGATGACACAAAGATCTGCAACAGAGTTGATGCACAAGGTGGGGTGGAAAGGATGAGAAGGGACTTGGCAAGGTTAGAGGAATGGTCAAATGTATGGCAGCTTAGATTCAATGCTAAGAAGTGCAAGGCAATGCACCTGGGAAACAAAAACCCAGGGGAAGAGTACACAATGGGGGGTGAGATACTAACAACAATAAAAATGGAAAGGGACCTGGGGGTAGTCATATCAGATGACCTAAAGGTGGGCAAGCAATGTGAGAGGGCAGCAAGGAGGGCTAGGGGATACTGGGATGCATAGGGAGAGGCATCACCAGTAGAAACAGGAAGTTATTATCCCTCTGTGCAGACAGTTGGTGAGACCCCATCTGGAGTACTGCGTGCAGTTCTGGAGACCCAATCGCAGGACATAGACAGGATGGAGGCTACTGTCAGAGGGAGGGCAACTAAAATGGTGCAGGGTCTGCACCGGAAGACATATGAAGAGAGACTTAAGGAGCTGAATATGTATAGCCTCAAGGAAAGGAGGGAGAGGGGGGACATGATGAAAAAATTACTCACCTTAGTAATGTTGTTTCTTCTAATGGAGTCTTGCTATATTATGACAGTAGCAGTTTGTCCCACCACTAGAACTGCTCAGGTAGAATGGTTAATACCATTCAAAATAGAACTTTGAGCACGAGCTCTAAGAAGCAGCTCTATCTGTGTAATTTCAAACCTGAACTGTCAGATCTTCTGAGCAAAACTCACTAAGGTCTGTGTGGAAGCTGTAACCTACATAGCCAAAATGGCTACTAAATATTAACAACCATTGCTGGTCCCAACACCCAAGACTTCAAGTCAGGGGACCAGAACTACTAACACAATTCTAACAACATGAGAATAAAACAACAGTATAATAAAATACACACCCCAAACTCCCAAAAGAAAGAAAGCTAAAAGGGCATAAAATAGTGCCCACACTAAGTTGCCCGCTACCCCACCCAAGTAGAAGTTCTGAGAGGGGCAGGCTGGGGAGGTCATAATATGCAAGACTCCATTAGAAGAAACAACATTACTAAGGTGAGTAATTTTTCATTCAAACAACATAAAGTCTTGCTATATATACAATAGTAGCAGACTACAACAGCAGTACCTCCATGGAGGAGGAGCAGAACCTACTTAGGGAATAGGCTCTGAAGAACAGCTGTGCCAAACGCAGCATCTCTCCTGGCCTGGACATCCAGTGAGTAATGCTTGGTAAAAGTGTACCATTTTCCAAGTAGCAGCCTGGCATATCTCTAATATAGGGATGTCTCGGCAGCAGCTAGAGACACAGCTGTACCCTGGTAGAATGAGCCCTCAAGCCAGAGGGGATCTCTGCCCAGTTTCTGATAACAAAATTGGATACAAGAGACAATCCACCTGGCAATTGATCTCTAGTGGCAGGTTTGCCTTTCCCAACTTCACCATAGGTAAGCAAAAGTTGGAGGTTGACCTCCTGTGACCTTTGGATACGCTCTATATAGCAACTAAGAGCTCTCTTAACATCCAGGCTGTGCAACCTCCTCTCACCAGAAGAGGAGTGATCAGTGAAAATACTGGAAGGAGACAGATTGGTTAAGATAGAAATCTGAAACCACCTTAGGTAAAACTTCCTATTAGTCCTAAGGACTACTCATCCCTGTGGAAAGAAGAAGTCAGTTTCCCCACTGGACATGGCTTGGTAAACTCACTTATGCGCCTAGCAGAAGTGATAGACACCAGAAAACAGTTCTTCCAAGTTAGATACTTAAGCTCTGCAGAAAACAGAGGTTCAAAGGCTGCATTAACTGGGCAATACAAACATTAAGTGTCCCAGGCAGGGCAGGTTCCTAAAGGTGGATTAGTATGAGTAATCCCTTAAAAACTTGGAAAACACAGGGTGAGTGGAAAGAGGGATGACTCTGCTGAACAAAAGCAGATACAGCTGCCAAATGGACTCTCAGGGTAGCTGGTCTGAGACCCAAGGAATTAAGATGGACCATGTAATCTAATACCAATGGGCAAAATCAACCAGATCCTGGAAATATTTTCTCAGCACACCAAATGGAAAACCTTTTCCATTTAGAACTATAAGTAGCCCTAGTGGAAGGCCTCCTGAAGCCTTTGGATTTCAAGAACACCTTGAGAGAGGTAAAATCAGCAAACTCTAACTCCCTCAAGAGCCAGGCCTTGAGGTTGAGGGATTTGAGGTCTTGATACCAAACCCTTCCCTGGGCACAAGTTAACAGGTTGTGAATCCTGGGGAGGCAAAGGGAAGATGGTTGTCAGTGACAGAAGAGTGGGTACCAGGGCTGCCTGGCCCATCGGGGCAATCAGAATCACCCTGCAAGGCTGAGATCTGATTTTGACTAATACTTTGAATAGGAGAGGGAAGGAGGAAGCATAAAGAAACTTCCCCCAATCCAGGAGAGGGCATCCAGGACTGGGCCCAACACTGGAGGTCTGCAACAGAACAGAGGAAGTTTGTGATTGTCTGGGGCAGCAAAGATCTATCTGAGGGTGCCCCATCTGGCAAAGAACTATCCCAGCACTTGAGGATCCAGGGACCATCGGCGATGGCCCTGGGAAATCCTGCTGAGAGCATCCGCTAGGACATTGTCCTTCCCTGGAAGATGAACTGCTATGAGGGAAGTGTTCAGGAATAGGCCAGAGACCACCACCATTGCTTGCCCTCGGTGCACAAGGCCAAGACCGAGTGCCCCCCTGTTTGTTGATGTACCATATTGTTGTGGTGTTGTCTGTTCTGACTTGTATCACCTTGTTGTGGACAGATGCAGAAAATGCTTGAAGAGCTAAAAGACAGCTCTGAGTTCCAGCAAACTGATGCGGAGCAGAGATTCCTGGGGACCACACTCCTGAGTGGAAAGGTCGCCATGTGGGCTCCCCCAACCCAGAAGGGAAGCATCTGTAGTGGAGAGTCAAATTGTGAGCAGGAGATGAAGGGGACCCCCAATCTTAAATTGCTCTGATCCTGCCACCACTGGAGGGCCTGGATCAAGGTT
This sequence comes from Neoceratodus forsteri, assembly GCA_016271365.2. Classification (NCBI taxonomy): domain Eukaryota; kingdom Metazoa; phylum Chordata; order Ceratodontiformes; family Ceratodontidae; genus Neoceratodus; species Neoceratodus forsteri. The sequence continues at coordinate 334,882,184 of CM057455.1, read as the reverse complement.
CGAGTCACTGGGACCAACTTGGAAAGGGGGTCTCTTCTCTGAGACCAATAGGTTCTCAAGTGAAACTGAATGTCTCTCATCTGAAATCTTGCTCCCTGCACAACAGCTGTGGATGCAGCCATGTGTCCCAGGAGCTGCAGAAAGTGTCTTGCTGGTCGAGAGACCTGCAGGGTGAAGGAGGAGGCCAGAGTCACTAAATTCGTCACCTTTCTAAGGAAGAAAAGCTCTGGCTAGCTTGTGTCCAACTCTGCCCTATAAAGGTGAGTACCTGGACTGGTTCCAGAACTGACTTTGGTAGATTTAGCAGAAAGCCCAGGGAGGTGAGAAGCTGCTGGGTAACTTGCAGGTGAGATTCTACCTGTTCTTCTGAGGACAGCCCTACAATGAGCCAATCGTCTAGATAGGGGAAAACAGCAATCCTTTGCCTCCTTAAGTGAGTCACTGCTGCTTAGACACTTTGTGAATCCCTTGGGGCAGAGGTAAGGTCAGAGGGCATTGCTCTGAACTAGTAATGACCTGAGGGTAGTTCGAATCTGAGGTACTTTCGATGGGAGCTTCTGATTAGAGACGTGGAAATAGGATCCTTGAGGTCCAGGGAGGCTAACCAGTCCCTGGCATTTGGGAGGGCAAAATCATTGCCAGAGTTACCATTTTGAACTTTGGTTTCAAAGATGCTTGTTCAGATATCTGAGGTCTAATATGGGCGCCATTCTCCTGTCTTTTTGGGGTAAGGAAGTATCTGAATACAGACCCCTGCCTGGTGCAGGAGGAACCTTTCCACTGCTCTGACAGCCAACAGGGTTGAGACCTCTGCTTCCAGAGGAAAGGTCTCTAAGCACTTGCAGGTAGAAAAGTCTGGTTCTCAACTTGGAAACCTTTTGAAGCCGAGACCAGACCCTGGCTTACTACTTCCAGAACCCACTTGTCTGAGGTTAAAAGAAGCTCAGTTCTGACTGAGTAAGCCAGCCTGCCCCTACGGTAAAGGAGAATCAGCCCTGGGCACCCCATCAGGGTGCCTGCTTAGCAGGAGCTTTAGGCGGGGGTGGGAGCAGGCCTGCCCACCCCTCGCATCTGCTCTCTCAAGAAGCCCCTCTGAGCATAGGCAGAGGAGGCCTGAGTCTGGCAAAAGGTTTTGTGAAAAGGCCTCCACCCCTACCCCCTGGGGGTATGCTCTGAGGTGGCTTGCCGCCTCCTTAGCTTGGGGCACTTTTGTAAGTAGTCCCATATTCATCCATCTTTTTCATGTAATTCTCTGTCTGCTCCCAAACAGAAGAATTTCCCACCACAGGAAAATCCATAGCCTAAGTCTGGGTATCCTGTGACAGACTAGTACACCTGAGCCAGGCCAACCTCGAAAAGCTACAGATGTGGCCATGACCCTAGAGAAACATCATTAACATCCACAGCAGCGTGAAACTGTACCTCAGAAGCCTCAATGCCATCAGCAGCCACCTGTTCTAGTTCACTAGCCAGCTGGCCATAGGCTTTGCCTAATTCCATAACAGTATCCCATCTAGATTTATGATACCTAGCTACATAAGCCATATAATTTGCTTGCCTGAGTCCCAGAGAGACGCTATATATATGTTTTTGCCATGGCATCAATCTTCCTGGAATCCTTGTCGGAGGATGTGAAGCCAGGGGATATTACTTTATCACAGGCTGCAGCCTGAACTACCCCAACATGACTGCATTGCTGAGAAAGGAATTCTGTATCAGGACCTGACAATGTGTACCTTCTGTCCATCTTTTTATCTACAGGAGGCACAGAATTAGGAGCTTAAAATTTTTATTGTTTGCTTCCTAAAGACTTTGCAAAGGAATAGACAATCTCCTAGACTCTGGAATATCCATCATTTCTACAAAATCAGGCTCCTCTTGCTCATCCACAGCTTCTTCCAAGGGAAGCTGGAGGTTTCAACAACTTTTTAAAACATAAAATGAGATGGGGACTCAGATAGCATAGGGGAGATTCTAGAGGTCTGTCTGGGGAAATGTCCGGTTCAATGGGCACACCCAGACCTTCCCAGCCACATTCATACTGTTCATAATCATCCTCCCCCTCCTCTGGTTCATAAAATTCGTCAACATCATATTCCTGAACCACTGGAACCGGACGAACCGACCTTTGCCAGATAGTGGCGGTTCGAACGGAACCCTGAATAGTGACTGGACAATTTGTATGGCTTTGCTATCTCTGCAGCAGTTGGAGAAGGGTTTTGACTCCAAACCTGCTGACTTTCTTGTTTCTTCTACTGAATTGGTTCCTCAGAACCAGCTTTTCTTTTGCCCGAGGAAGTCTCGCCCTGGTCAGAGGGCACTCCCTCCGGTTCGGTTGGTACCGAACCAGGCTGGCCATCAGGGTCAGCGGATCTTTTGCTCTCTCTCGTCCCTGAGCCTGCCCAATCTCTTTCCAGGGTGGCTGCAGGAAATTTACATATCTGGCAGTCTGACTGAGGTGGTCAAACCCCAGACAATAGACACAGTGGTGTGTGGGTCAGCCTTGGCAAAGACTTCCACAGACATCAGAGTGTTGAAACCCAGTGGGCCCGGTTTTTTCTTTGGGTTTCTCAGACATAATGCCAGCCTAACCAGAAAACTTGTCTCTTTAAAATATAGCCAGGCAAGACAACTTTATCGGTTCCTAACCGTAATACGGGTATGGAAAAACCGTAATAAAATCCGTTTTTTTTTAGAACCGATAAGAACCGGGAACCGCACTCTAAAATGTTAAACTTTAAAGTTAATAAGTTTTAAACCCAGTTGATCGGTTCAAAACCGAACCGATAAACTTACAAGTTCCACACAGACAAAACCTTTGATTTACTTATGATTACCACAGACAGAGCTTGAACCGAACGGTTTTGTAGTTAAATAAAACTATTCTCGGTTGAATCGAACCGAGAAAACACTGTTTAAACCGAGAAATGAACCAAGCAGTAGGAGAAATCTCCGGAGCGACTGTTCACTGAGGTGGAGTAAAGAATCTAACAGTTCAGGTTTGAAATTACACAGATAGAGCTGCTTCTTAGAGCTCGTGCTCAAAGTTCTATTTTGGAATGGTATTAACCATTTCACCTCCGGAGCAGTTCTAGTGGTGGGACAAACTGCTACTGTCATAATATAGCAAGACTTCATGTTGTTTGAAAGAAACTTTCAAGTATCTCAAGGGAATCAACAAAGTCCAAGAGGGCAGCATCTTTCAAAAAAAGAGGTGTGCAAGAACAAGGGGGCACAATTTGAAGACAGAAGGGGGGCGGCTCAGAGGTAATTTAAGGAAGTATTTTTTCACAGAGAGGGTTGTGGATGCATGGAATGGACTTCCGGAGGAGGTTGTGGAGTCAAAAACAGTGGTGGAATTCAAGCATGCATGGGACAGTCATAAGGCAATTCTAGGGGGTGGGGGTAGGAAGAAGTAGGCTGCTGGTTAACGAGGATCTGCAGCTTATCCAATAGGTAGGGAAATGGGCAGACTGGGTGGGCCAAGCAGTCCTTATCTGCCGTCAAAATCTATGTTTCTATGTTTCTTGTTTGTTGATGTACCACATGGTGGTAGTGTCTGTTCTGATCTGGACCACCTTGTTCTGTACAGATTTGGAAAAGGCTTGCAGTGCCAGAAACACTGCTTTGAGTTCCAAGAGACTGATGTGAAGCAGAAATTCTTGAGGTGACCACAGCCCTTGGGTGGTAAGATCCCCCAGGTGGGCTCCCCAGCCCAGCAGGGGGGCATCTGTGGTGAGTATCACTGAATGAGACTGAGTGACAAAAGGAACTCCTTGTCTCAAATTGTCCTAATCCTGCCACCATTGCAAAGCCTGGATCAGGGTTCAAGTCACTGGGACTAGTTTGGTAAGGGAATCCTTTCTTTGGGACCAGAAGTCTCTTAAGTGGAACTGAATGTCCCTCATCTGGAATCTTGCTCCCTGGACCACTGCTGTGGAGGCTGCCATGTGGCCCAGAAGCTGAAGGAAATGCCTTGCTGGTCGAGACACCTGTAGGGTGAATGAAGAGGCCAGTTCCATAAGGGTCCTTGCCCTGTCCAGGGGAAGGAAGGCTCTTGCCCTTACTGTATCCAGCTCTGCCCCTATGAAGGTGAGGAGCTGTACTGGCTCGAGAACTGACTTTGGAAGGTTAAGGAGGAATCCTAAGGAAGTGAGCACTTGCTGAGTTATTTGCAAATGTGACTTGACTTGGTCTGAAGACTGACCAACTATGAGCCAGTCGTCCAAGTATAGAAAGATGGAGATCTTTTTTCTCCTTAGGAAAGCAACCACTACTGCCAGGCACTTTGTGAAAACCCTTGGGGCTGATGTTAGGCCAAAGGGCATTGCTCTGAATTGATAGTGGCCTGAGGGCAACTCGAACTTGAGGTACTTTCTGTGCAAGCACCTGATGGGAATGTGGAAATAGGCATCTTTGAGGTCCAGGGAGGCTAGCCAGTCCCCTGGGCTTAGAGAGGGAAGGATTATTCCCAGAGTCACCATTTTGAACTTTGGTTTTAAAAGGTGTTTGTTCAGATATGTTAGGTCCAGGATGGGCCGCCATTCTCCTGTCTTTCTGGGGGTCAGAAAGTACCTGGAGTACAATCCTTTGCCCTTGTGTAGGGTGGGAACCCTCTCTATGGCTCTGAGAGCCAGGAGGAAAGAAACCTCTGCCTCTAAGTCAAGGGTCTCTGATGGATTTGCAGGTGGAAAAGATCTGGTTCTCATATTGGGACATTTTTTGAAGCTGAGAACAAGTCCCTAGCTTACTATTTCCAGGACCAACTTGTCTGATGTGACAGACTTCCAGTCCTGGACAAAGTAAGCCAGCCTGCCCCCTACAGGTATTGGAGAATCGGTCCGGGCAGACCCATCAGGGTGTCTGCTTGGCAGGGGCTTTAGGCTGAGGGGTGGATGCAGGCCTGCTCATTCCCCGTCTGCCTCTCCCTCTGAAGAACCCCCTCTGAGCATAAGAAGAGGAGGCTTGGGCCTGGTAAAAAGGCCTTTGGAAAGGCCTGCTCCTGCCCCTGGACTGCTCCCTTTGAGGAGTGGCTTGCCTTTCTTTGGCCTGAGCACTCCTGTAGGTAGTCCTGTACTCGTCCATCTTTTTCATGTAGTTCTCTGCCTGCTCCCCAGAGAATTACCAATAACAGGGAAATCCATGGCCTTAGCATGGGTATCCTGTGATAGGCTAGTACATCTGAGCCAAGACATTCTCCGAAGAGCCACAGATGTAGCCATGACTCTTGATGAAACATAATTGGAGTCCACAGCAGCATGAAATTGCACCTTGGATGCCTCAATCCCATCTGCAGCCACCTGCTCCAGCTCCTTGGCAAGCTGGTCAGGGGCCTGTTTAGCCAGAGCCATCACAGTGTCCCATCTGGACTTCTGGGTATCTAGCTGTGTAGGCCATATAGTCACCCTGCGTGAGTCCCAAAGATTCTGCCATGTACTGTTTCTTTGCCATGGCATCAATCCTCCTGGAGTCCTTATCTGGGAGGTGTGATGCCAAGGGGATATTTGCCTTATCACAGGCAGCAGCCTGCACTACCCCAACATGGCTGCATTGCTGAGAAAGGAACTCCATGTCTAAGCCTGAAAGAGTGTACCTCTTGTCCATTCGTCTGTCCACAGGAGGTATGGAAGTTAGGAGTCTTAAGAATTTTATTTGTCTGTTTCCCAAAATATTTATGGAGGGGAATAGACAGTCTCCTGGACTCTGGGATGTCCATCATTTCAACAAAATCAGGCTACTCCTGATCCTCCACTGCTTCTTCCATAGGAAGCTGGAGGGTTTCAGCCACTTCTTTGTAAAACATAAAGTGGGAAGGGGACTCAGAAAGCCTAGGAGGAGAAACACCTGAAGGTCTGTCTGGGGAGATGTCCGGGTCAATAGGCACATCCAGACTTTCATAATCACCATCATCATCCTCATACTCTCCCTCCTCCTCATCCGGTTCATAAAATTCTTCTAAAGTATAATCCTGAACCGGGGGAACTGACCGAACCGAAACCCTGCCAGATGGTGCCGGTTCGGCTGGAACCGAAGTAAGCGACTGCACTATTCTTATTGCCTAGGCTATCTTATCAGTGGTTGGAGTATGAATTTCTGAATCCGAACCAGACGATTTATCTTTTCCTTTTCTTTTAACCAGAACCGACTCCTCAGAATCGGCTCTCCTTTTGCCCAAAGAAGTATCGCCCTGGTCAGAGGGCACTCCTTCTGGTTCGGTCGGAACCGAACCGGGCTGGCCATCCGGGTCAGCGAACTTCTTGGCCTCCCTTTCCCTCAGTCTACCTACTCTCTTATCCAGGGTAGCTTTGGGAAAATTCTTACAAATTTAGCAGTCTGAATCGAGGTGGTCAAACCCCAGACAATAAACACACCACACACTGCAGTGTTGAAACCCAGTGGGCCCGGTTTTTTTCTTGGGTTCCTCAGACATGGCCAATCCTATCCAAAACTTACCCTTTTTTCAGCAATCCACCAGGTAAGACTTCCCTATTGGTTCCTGACCGTGTTACGGGTCTTGGAAAAAAACGTAATAAAAATCAGTTTTTTTTAGAACCAATACGGACCAGTTACCACACTAAGTAAATTCACAAACTTTTTTTTACCTGAACTGATTGGTTCAGCCGATCCGATCCACCATTTACAAGTTCCACACAGAAAATAAATGCAAATCCTATCTAGTACTCACGGTACCACAGACAGAGACTTAAACCGACAGATTCAGTAGCAGCAATTCGGTAGAAACCGAGCGAAAAACGACACTTTAACTGACTTTTTTGAACCGAGCAAAGGAGAAATCTCCAGAGCGACTGTTCAGTGAGGCGGAGTAAAGAATCTGACGGTTGGAGTTTAAACAACAGCAGACAGGGGCTTCAACCGAGCTCGTGGTGAACATTCCATGCTGGCCATGGAAAGTTTAACTCTTTGTTCTTCGGGCAGTTGAAAGGCAGGACCTAACTGCATATGTCGGGAATACAGCAAGACTTCATGTTGTTTGAAAAGCCTTTTCCTGTCATGCGTCCAAGATCGTCCCTGTGTATTGCAGATGCTGGGAGGGCCAGGGGGGTGACTTTGCAATGTTCAGTGTGATTCCAAGATCTCTGAACATAAGGAAAGTGTCCAACATGGTGGTCAGAAACTGGATCCTTGGTGGGAGCTGCTAGGAGTCAGTCGTCCAGATAGGGGTAGATGTAATGGCCCCGGCGCCTGACAGCTGCAGCCACCACTGCGAGGAACTTGGTGAAGACCCACAGTGCCAAGGAAAGGCCAAAGAGCAAGGCTCGGAATTGGTAATGCTCCCCTTGAAAAGAGAACTGCAGTAACCTCCTGTGGGCCAGAAGTACCAAGATGTTGAGGTAAGTGCCCGGTATATCTAGGGAACAGAGCCAGTCTCCTTGATGGAGCATGAGGAGGAGGCCCTGCAGGGTTACCATTCTGAACCTCTTGTATTTGATGTAATTGTTCAGGAGGCTTAGGTCTAGGATAGGACAGAGATCCCCCGTCTTTTTGGGGACCAAGAAGAAGTGGGAGAAGAACCCTTTCCCACATTGGAATGGGGGAATGAGCTCTATGGCCTGGTTGTCCAGGAGGGTCTGAATCTCCTCTTGAATGAGGATGGAATTGGATGGGGAGCAGGTAGAAGGGACTGGGGGTTGTCTGAAGAAATCTGCACGAATTTCACCACTTGACCCCTCTTGATCAACTGGAGGACCCAGGTGTCGGAGGTTACTTTGGGCCACTCCTCTAGATCAAGGGAGAACTGACCCCCCTACCGCTTCCCCCAAGGATTCCGCTGAAGCTGGGACGTTGGGCAGGGAGTCAGGCAGAGGCTCCAGAAGTGGGCAGGGAGACCTGGGAGGACTACGTGTTCTGAGGTCCTGAGGCACCTGAGGGCTGAGAGGGGGCCTTGTGTTCAAAGCACCCCCTTGCATGTTGCCCTTTGGATCTCTGACCCGCAGGGCAACGAAAAGGCTTCTGTCATGGCCGATGTGGGTCTAACTTCTACATTTGGTATACAGATTGGATGGCTTTGCTCGAATCTTGAAGGCCCGTAATTGTTTTCTCAGAGTCCTCTCCGAATAAAATGGGCCCACGGAAGGGGGCATCTATGATAGTGTCCCGGAGATCCTGCCTTAATCCAGTGACCCTGAGCCAAGAGTATCTTCTGAGGCATACCCTGGTGGCTGCTGCTCTAGCTGCCGTGTCTGCTAAGTCATAAGAAGACCTCAAGATGTGTTTTCCCACATTGAGGCTGGATTGGAGAACATCCAAGAGCTCTGATTTTTGTGGAAAGTCAGGCTGCCTCTGAGCCAACTCCAGGACTTTCTGCCACAAGGATTTTTGATACTGCACTACTCTCAATGTTGGTTGGCAAAGTTAAATCACGAAATGAATAGAGCTGGACTACCATATGATGCCCTGTTAAGTTCCTCCACAGATTATGTAGCTTTCTCTAGATTAGCTATACAGAGTATTACAGATATCGCCATACAGGGCGATTTGAGTAACATCAGAGAATCCTCTAGGCATAGGACTCTAAAATTGACAAAAGATATGTTTTGTGTAGAGAAATATCTTACATACTGTGAGAATTCAAATCACAGGAAAGCACTGGCCAAACTAAGGTTTGATCTGTATGGAAATATATGGAGATCAATGTCCAACTTGCTGATGTACCTTGTTTCTGTGATGAAAATTTTAGACTTACTGCATTGCATTTAATGTAGGATTGTCCTAATCTGTTAGAAGAAAGGAAAAAGTTTGTATATCCTGTTTTCAATACAGGGATAGATGCCATCCATAAAGGATGCACAATATTTGATACTAATCAAAAAAATAATGCACAAATATTTGCTCTTGCAAATTATGCTTATAAGCTAATGGGCAAGTTGTATTATAATAATATTGTTTGCACAACATCACTTGACATATGAGGAATACTGGGGTCCTATGTTATGTGTAAAGAAAGTATGTTAATAGGTTTTAGAGAACAACAGTTACTTTATGATTAATTATGCTTGCTATGAATTTTGAGATGTATAAGAAGATGCTGGATTTGCACACTGTACTGTGCAATATGGATATGTATTTATAGTGTTTTTACATATTTTTTAATAAAATTTAACTGAACTGATACTGCACCACATGTGCTAAAACATTTAGTGAATATATGGTGTAGGTGGCTGAGGAATAAATATTTCAGCCAAACTGATTCAGTTTTTTGGATTCTTTGTCCGGTGGCTGTGAACTAATGTGGCAGGGTTGCTTGGTCCTGCCATGGGCAGCCATGAGGACCATAGAGTCTGCTTTCAGATGATCCCCCCAAAAGGGCTAGTTTTTGGGGGTCCTGTACAGTCTATCTGCCTTTTTAGGGACAGCAGACGTGGAGGAAGAGGGGTCTCCAGGCTAGCTTGGTGACATCCTGAAATGGGGCCACCAAGGGCAGGACTACCAGTGGCTTTGGATCGCTCATGCCTAAGAAATGAGCCAATTGTCGCCTCTCTGGTTCCAAGTCCTTGGTGTCCCATTGGTTTAAGAACTGAATGTGATGCATCACGTCCATGAATGTAGGGTCATCTGGGGGCGACTGAGGGGAGTCACCATGGGCATCTGGCCGAGGAGGATAGGCAAATTCCTCTGAGGATCCAGAGGATGGGGAGGAGCTCCTGTTAGATGAAACCAAGGAAGAAGACCTCATGTATGACCGCCGGGGCCAATGACTGTGAGAGTGGCATTGATGTCTGGAGGAGGACTGCAATGATGAGTGGTGCCCCTGTATACGATACCTGGGGGACCCTCCGTCTGGTCAGGAGGAGGTGGCACCTTTTTGGGTGGAGGTGATGGTCTCCTGGGTGGTGGAGTCGGGGACCTCGGATGCCCCTGTGGGACATTAAAGGGCGTCGGGTCTGGTGACAAAGTCGGGGGCTCCTTGGGAAGGAGGTCCCCTTTAATGGTGTTCCACCACGACGTAAACAGGGTCCCTGTGTCCATTAGTGATACTAGGGGAGGCCCCGGAACATCTGGCACTGGAGGAGGGACATCGGGTATAGCCGGTGTCGGTCTTGAAGGTGCAGAGGGTCCGGCAGTTAGGTCTGAGGATGCTAGAGCCTCTGGTGGCAGTGAGGGTGATGCCCAGTTGTCTGTTTGATCAGGAGGAGTCAGGTTGTCGGGTGACTGTTGGTCTGGCATCAGAGATGGGGCACCATTTTGGCTGGCGGTGGAATCCCGGACGGCTGCTTCTGGGAAGCTGACGGAGGGTGTGTCGCTTGTTTTGACCCCGGAGGAGGCAGAAGAAGATGACGTTGGAGTCTGATGATGGGAGACCATCATCTTGGGCTTAGGAGAGCATACTCCAGTTTGGACTTCCTGCTTGTGGCATCTCTTCCGATTGTCAGACCCAGACAAATGGCCCGAGGTGGAGGACGCTCCAGCTGGGCAGATGACAGGTCCCTGCCTGCTGTCCAATGAGAGGCCAGCTGGACCCCCTGGCTTAGAACTGGGCTGATGCTGTAATGGTCTAAAACTCAAGGGTGGGGCTGAAGGCCCGTGCCCTGAAGCCCCTGTATCTGACTTCTGGATGAGGGCGGAGGGCTTCATCAATGGCAGCCCAGGAAGAAGAGCTGCTGGAGGGTCCGAGTCTGCTCTCCGGCAGACTGGGGACTCAAAGAGGCTGCCTTGCAATGCAGAGACCAGGCGCGGGAGTCCGACCGTTTCTCTCTTTCTCCTTGTAATGGTGCTTCCCGCTGGCCTTCTTGTGGGAAGAGATCGAGGTCCCAGGGACCGAGGAAGAAGAAGAACTGTGGCTGGAGGAGGTACTCTGCATGGTGGCCAGTTGTTGTTCGAGGAGATGGGTCTTCAGAGCCTTCAGACAATGAATGTAAGTGCACCGATTGAAACTATGACAGTGCAGGCAGGCTTTGGAGTTGAGTGATGGGCCAAGACAAATCAGGCAGGCCGAATGGCTGTCTTTCACCGGAATCTGTTTCCTGCAGGCACACTTCAATTTTCGCTGCTTTGTGGAGGACGGAGAATACATGCACAGGTAGAAATTCAGAAAGAATTTGGAAAGAAGCGCACGGGAAAAACCCATGAAAAAATGGCAGTCGACAGGTAGCAGGAGGTGTCCATGGAGCCTAAATTAATGCGGGTCCGACGGCCGGGTAAAAGAACTAGTGTTCGACTGGGGACTGCCCTTTATACCATTGGATGGACATTGGAGGAAGTCCCTTACTGTGGACTACTAGCTAGAAGCTTTTCGTGGGTCCTATTGCCTGGCAGCATAGTCCTTATTGTGTAGCCTGCTGCAAGAGCTTCAACTCAAAGTAAGATCTTCGGTTGGGCGAAGAACAACCTTGTCCCTGTGGAAGACCAGGTAAGAAGACACCACCGAAAGCACCTGGAGTTCACTGATCCTTCTGGCTGATGTGACAGCCACCAGAAAGTCGGTCCTCCATGACAGATGTGACATCTCACATCTGTACATCAGTTTGAATGGCTTGCCCATGCGCTTTGCCAACTCCAGCAAGTCCCAAGGTAGTGGTTCATGCACCAGAGGGGAATTGTGGTCATGGCCTTTGGAAAAGCACCAGACCACCTTTTCCTATGCCACCAACTGCATACCAGCCCACGCCCGGTAAGCAGAGATGGCTGCCAGGTGCACCTTAAGGTTTGTCGACTGAAGGCCCGACAGAGAGGGACCAAAGGTAGTCAAGAATGCTAGCCACCAGGCAAGATAAGGGGTCCAACCCCTTGCCCTGGCACCAGGTGGAGAACCTCTTGCTTTTGAAAGCATAGCATTTTCAGGTCCACTACTTCCAAGAAGCCTCGACCACAGTGAGGACATCTTTGGAGAGACCCAAAGCCTGGAACTCTAGCTGTTCAGGAACCTGGCTGTCAGGTGCAGCATCTGAAGGTCCAGGTGGAATACCTTCCCCTGATGGATTGAGAGCAGGTCCAGGCATAGAGGAAGATGCCTCGGAAGCCTGCTGACAAAGCTGAGGAGATCGTGGTACAAGAAATGGCAAGGCTAGTCTGGAGCCACCAGGATCATCCATGCCTTGTCCCTCCTGGCCTTGAGCAGCACCTTGTGGATTAAGGGGAATGGAGGGAAGGAAGGAATAGAGCAGGCCTGGGGTCCAGGGCCTGGAAATGGCATCCCCCTGCAGCGTTCTCTGCTGAGGGGGAGCAGGCACAGTATAGCCTCAGCTTTGTGTTCTCCCTGGAGACAAACAGGTCCACCAGGGTGGTGCCCAATTGGGAGGACACGCTGTACTACCTCTGGGTGGAGAAACCACTCATGAGATGCCTCTCCCACACAGCTGAGGGTGTCTGCCAGCTGGTTGGAGACACTGGCCACATGGATGGCCAGGAGATTGGCCTCCAGGCTGTGCATGAGGGTCCAAACATGGAGAGCTTCCCTGCACAGAGGAAGGGAGTGCGTCCTGCCCTGTTTGTTGAGGTAGTATGTGGTTGTGGTGTTGTCCATCTGGACTTGAACAACCTTACCCCGAACATGCGGGGCAAAGGCTGTAAGTGCAAGGCGAACTGCTCACAGTTCCAGCAGGTTGATATGGCAAGGGGACTCCTCTGGGGTCCAGAGCCCATGGACCCTGTGTTCCAACAGGTGGGCACCCCAGCCCATGAGAGAGGCATCAGTCATCAGGATGACCATCGGCTCTGGGCAGACAAATGGGATACCTTCCTGCAGATGTTTCAGGACTAACCACCACTGGAGTGCGTCCCACATCAGCTAGGTCACAGTGACCGGCTAGTCAAAGTGGCCCTTGTGTTGAGTCCACTGGCGGGCCAGCTCCCACTGCAGAAAGCGCATTCTCCAGTGGGCCCAATGGGCCAAGCTAGTGCAAAGTGACATGTATCCCACTAGGTGCAAGAAGTCCTGAGCAGGGCACAACTGCCCAATCTGAAATGATCGGGTAAAAAAGGAGACAGCCTTCACCATGTCCACTGGGAGTCGAGCCCTGGCTCTGCAAGAATCGAGTTCCGCCCCTATGAAGTTGATCACTTGCGAGGGCACAAATTCCAACTTGGCCTTGTTGACCAGGAGGCCAAGAGAGATGCAGGTCTGGAGGGCCAGGTCCCTGGACCGCTCCACCTCCTGCCTGAAGGGACCCGCAATCAGCCAGTCATCCAGGTAGGGGTAGACCCGGACTCCTTGATGCCTCAGGTGAGCTGCCACCGCTGTGATGCATTTGGTGAAGACCCTGGGGGCCGAGGACAGGCCGAATGGCATGGCCTGGAACTCATAGAGGATCCCCTCTGCTCGGAACCGGCGGTGGGATGGATGGATTGGGATGTGAAGGAACACATCCTAAAGATCTAGAGAGCAAAACCACATGTGTTGCTCGAGAGATGGTATGATCTGAGACCACCCTGAAGGTGTGTGGCCTGAGAAACTTGTTCAGGTTGTGCAGATACAAGATGAGGCGCCAGCCCACCCATCCGTTTTGGCACCAGGAAGTACCTGGAGACAAACCCTGGGTGTTCCAGAGGTTCTGCGACAGGAGCCATGACCTCTTTGTGGAGGAGCTGGGCAGTGTCATCCCGAAGGGTCGACAGGATGTTTGCAGACATGATACCCTCCCATGGGGGACAGGCTCGGCAAGGCAGGTACTTCTTGATTTCCAGAGGCAGACCCTGGCCGACCACTTTGAGAACCCACCTGTCTGTGCTGACAGTGGACCAGGCAGAAAAGAAGTAGGGGAGCCGGCCCCCCCCATGGAAGGACCCTGGGGAGTCAGGATGGACATTGGGGAGGCACCCCTCATCCCATCACTGGGCAGGATTGGAGGCAGCAGAAGGACCGGCTGAGGGGCTGCTGGGGCCTTGACCTCCTGGCCTACGGACAACCATGGCCACAGACTTCAGTCGAGGTTGCCAGGCCTGAGTCTGCTGACAAGCCTGAGGCTGGGTTGGTTTGGTTGCGGGGGCAGAGAGGGGCCAAAAGGGCTTCTTCTTCTTCTGCTGCTTAAAGCCCTTGGTGTCTCTCTGAGCGGATGTCACAGAGTCCAAGGTGGCACTGGACTTCTCAATATGGGTGAGGTGCCCCTTGACCCCGGGCCTGAACAAGTTGGTGCCCAGGAAGTGGACATCCACTTGCTTGTGCTGGGTATCTGCCGAAAAGGTCGAGATTCTCAGTGAGGCTCTGCAACACATAGCCACCGCAGACCGAGCGCATGAGTCGCCAAAGTCCATGGCAGTCTGGAGTTCTTGTTTGGCTACTACTCTGCCTTGATCCCAGACCTGTCTGACCACTGTCTTCAGGTCAGCTGGGAGACGAGGGAGCACCTCATCAAGTGAGCCCAGGAGGGCATGCAAGAAGTGGGCCATCAAAAGGGTCAAACTTGCTTGCCAAAGGCTGAGACAGGAGGCAGCATACACCTTTTTGGCCATATGCTCCCATTTCTTGGACTCCTTATCCAGTCGGTGGCTTGTCAATGTCACCCATGTTGCCAGTGCACCTGAAAACAGAGTCGGCCACAAGCCCCTCAGCCAAGGGATGCTCTGTGAATCCAGAAAGGGAACCGGTAGGGACAGCATACTTGCAGACCATCTGGGCTGATGGCGCAGGGCAAGAGATCGGGTGTTGCCGCAGCTCCAAGGCAGGACCAAGAATGGAATCTGCCACCAGGAAGACTTCTCCATGGGGAGTCTGCCCGGTCAAGAATCTCATTGAACAAGTACCATTCCTGCTTCTGAATGGGCTCCAACAGGTGACCCATGATTCTGAGATGAGACAGTGAAGACCCATAAAGGATGTAGGGCCCTGCTCCGTCGACAGATCCTTGACCAACTCCACGTCCACCAGACAGGACTGCAAGGAAAAGCCCTCCAGTTCCGGGGATTCATGGAAAAGAGGTCAACTGCCAGAGTCCCCAGTGACCCTCCGGGGACGGTCAGGGATAATGGTGATGGGGAAGACCTGAGGCCAGGCGGGCCTCCTTAATCAGAGCACTGGTAATTGGCTGTTTCAGGGGTGGCTCTAGCAAAATTGGGGGAGGCCAAGTTGGAACCTGATGGATCAGCTTCTGCTGAGGTGGAGGAGGTTGCGGCCTCTGTGGAAAAAGCCAAGTGATAGCCAGGGTCAAAGTCGGAATGGGCTTTACCCCAGTGAAGAGTAGCTATTGCCACACCAAGTCCTCACAACACCAATGCAGCTTGCACCGGAGCCTCTCCTTGCTCAAGGAATGGTGACAGCACCGCTTAACTGAACGTCAAGAGCGTGAGTGTCAACACTGACATGGGCTGCTCGACTCGGGGTGGGGGAGTCCGAGAGTGGGACCGTGACCTTGACCATTAGGGCCGACGGTGGAGCTCAGAGGGGGCTGGTGAGAGCCGGGTCTCCTCCTGGTCCAGACGCACTGGATCAAGAGGTGGCAGATCAGGAGACTGGTCTGTCCCTCCCAGAGTAAGTGGTAGGACCGGGGTCCTAGAAAGGGAGGTGTCAGCCTCTTCTGGTGACAACGGGTCAACCAGCTCAAGATAAATCTCGGTTGGATGACTGAGTTGTGTCTTGACCAACTGGCCCAATGGGGATACCATGGGGCCGGCGGCCTGGGCCGAAGACCCTCCAGAGAAGCATGGGAATCACAGCTTCTTCAAATGCAACAAGCTGTTGAGACCCTCCGACCACGGAGACCACCCGACGAGAGTACTTTGATTTAATGGGCGGATCCCGATCATCCGGATGACCCAGAAGCAGGCGGGCATAGCAATCCTCCAACGTGGACAGATGGAAGGTGCGGCACAGGCTGCATGCCTGGGGATTGTGCTCATGGCCAAGGCAGTAGACGCACATGGTATGCGGGTCCATCCAAAACATCTTCTGCATGCAGGCACATTTTCAAAATCTGGGCGCCGACTTCCTGTCGTCCATATTGGAGACTAGACGGGGTAGCCTGAAGACAATGTATTTTGAAGATTTATGAAGTTTAATAAGCAAAGGGCCTTCTCAGCGTGAGAGCGGTAAAGGAGGGAACCGTCTTCTTCCAGCGAAAAGGCAGATCTGATGTCATGGGGCGGTGCTGAGGGAGTTACCACCCGGGTGGGTGGGCAGAGCTAGCTTCAAGATGTTCCGGGAAGCCTTAAAGGGGAAAGGAACACTGCCAGAAGTGTAGATTGAATATCATATCCATGTCCCTAGAAACTGTAAATACCCAAAATAAAGATTAATGATTGATACTATGGACAGATGAAAAACATGAGGAAATAAAGTGTTATTCAGACATGTTATTTCCGATCTGTGGCAAATAAAGAAACCAAAGATCTTCAAGAGAATCTCCTCCATTGGGCCACACCTTTGGAACTGTAAGCCGTTGGCGTCATAACCACTCAGAAAATGTTACTAGCCAGGGGTTGCCCACGATGACATACGATGTTGATGCCAATATAAGGGGAGTGGCCCCATCACTCCTTAGTCCCCCATGGGAGACAAGCTCAGAGGATATCTGACAGGGAGGAACCAGGAGGCTATAACTGGGACCTGGCACACTCAGAAAGGAACCAGACCGAAAAGAAAAACACATAAGGCACTATATGTACACCCCAGTAAGGCAGCAGGTATCGCTGCAAGCCACTTCACCATCATAATAAGAACATGGGGGAAGGGGGTGGGTGCGGTATGGCCCAATGGAGCAGATTCTTTTGAATATCTACAGCC
Organism: Neoceratodus forsteri; assembly: GCA_016271365.2. NCBI lineage: Eukaryota > Metazoa > Chordata > Ceratodontiformes > Ceratodontidae > Neoceratodus > Neoceratodus forsteri. The sequence goes on along the minus strand of CM057455.1, from coordinate 334,865,512 downwards.
ATGGCAAGTAATGGTTCTGTCTTCATTGAGGCTATCTCCTCCAGTGGGACACAGCTTTAGAATGATTCTCAAGCAGTACACAAGGTATCCAGGGAGGAGATCAGAGTCTATTATCACATCATGACAGGAAGCCTTAAAGTACAGCAAGACCAAAGCCAGTATGTCTGTGAGAGATGATGTCCAGAATGTAATGCTCAGTGAGTACTCCACGTGGCAGCAGTACATGTTAGCTGCAGAAACATTTTTGAAACATGCAACAGAAGTGACCATGCCATGTGTAGAGTGGCCATGGGCAGAATCAGGAAGCTCCTTGCTGTGCGTCTTAGAACAGAAAACAATACAGTTGGCCAGCCATTTGGACAGGCACCGTTTAGTCACAGGAGTGCCCTCTTTCCCGCGGGCAAATGCAGTCCTTAGTGTGATCAAGCTAGAAACACAGTGTTCTATGTATGTCTAGTGTAGGCAGCAATGCTTCTCCTGTTAGCATGCTCAGCATAATACACAGGATGGTGAATGGTCTGATTCAGTGAAATCAGAAACCACTTTTTGCAGAAAGTTAGGACTGGTCTGTAAGGAAACCCTATCCTTGTGAGAAATCAAATAAGGAAGCTCAACCATAAGAGCCTGGAATCTGGAAATTCTACAAGCAGAAGTAATAGTGACAAGAAAAGTGTTTCAGAAAGAAACACTTGTCACAAATTGCAGTGTCTCAAACCCGCGGTGGTATCCCTCCCCAGCTCCACCCGTGAAAGCAGGAATTCATGTGCCACTTGCCAGGGGAGTTTGGGTGGGTTGTGTACAGTGCTTAATTTGTAAAGAAAGAGGCGCCAGGGCTCTGAGTCAAAAATCCAAATGCCAGGGTCTAGGGGCCACCAGGAACTCAGAAGCTGTGGGTTTTTAGATGTTCTGTGGTGAGTTTTGGAGCTTATATTGCAGATAAAACACATTTCTGTGTTAGGTTCCCTACACCTGATTCCAGGGGAATCATTTTCTTTTTTTGGGGGAAGGGGAGAGTCTGGCTGACCACTGCAGGTAGACCCCAGAAGCTCTTTGGTTTTAGATGCTCTGTGGGGAGTTTGGGGGCTTTTATTGAAGATAAAGTACATCTCTGTTAAAGGTTACCTACCCCTTAATCCAGGGGAAGATTTTTTTTTGGGGGGGGGAGTTAGGGTATTGGAGACTGGCTGACCTTAGTAAGCAACACAATGTACCACATAGCATCTAACATGGTACAAGTAGTAGCAGAGCCTATTAAAACTGAAGCATGAAAAGGTTTTGTAGGTAAAGGATCATGGGCATGTAGAAGCAGTGGCATAGTTCTGTGATGCAAAAGCCATGGCAGTGGGGCCCGGTAGGCCCCCAGAAGCTCTTGGGTTTTAGATGCTCTGTGGTGTTTTGGGGCCTTTACTGAAGATAAAGCACACTTCTGTTAAGGTTCCCTAGTAACAGAAGTGTGCTTTATCTTCAATAAAAGACCCAAAACTCGCCACAGTGCATCTAACCCATCCAGGGGAAGAATTTGTTTCCCACTTGGAATTGGGGTATTTGAGACTCTGGCTAACCTTATTAAGCAATAAAATGTACCACAGCGCATCTTGCAAGGTCCAATATTTTTAGTTGGTGGCCATAAAAGCCATTCAAACTGAGGCATGAAAAGTTTTCTATAGGTAAAGGATTGTGGGCATGCAGAATGCAATAGCAAGGTGCTGGAGCCCAAAGGACTTTGTAGCATCAGTGTGTGTGGCCCTGCAATGGAACCGTACCGTGAGCTTAGAGTTTATAAACTGATCAGCAATTATCAAAATGAATTTAATGTAGCAGCAATACGTGGCCAATAAAACGAAAATGGAATATAATTTCAGAGTAAATTGATGAAAAAATTGCAGAAGGTACACAAAGGAGCCTGAACACAAGTCCACATTTCCAAGTAAAGTAAAAATTTTACTTTACAGTTTATGCAGGATCTGAAAAAAGAATCCAATTAATACAGCGGGCATGCAATTGGACTGAAGTATTACAGCATTTTGACTATAACATTATAACTATGCTCCTGCAATTGTTACAATCGGAGGTTATCTGCTCAAGTAAGAACAACATCTCATCATATGACAGGGTCTAAGGCTTACTGAACCGCTGGCCACTGTGCAACATACAATAGCAGGGCAAAGTTGTACCCTGCTAGATGCTTTGTGGTACATATTGTTGTTGCTTAATAAGGTCAGCGAGAGTCTCCAATACCCTGACTCTGTCCAGGTGAAAATAATATTTCTTCCCCAGAAGTCAGGGGGTAGGGAACCTGTAATTAACAGAAGTGTGTTTTATCTTCAATAAAAGCCACAATATCAAAACAATAGGTGTGTGCGGTGGGGGGGGCTACCCTGGCCCCGGACCCCATGTGAAAAATCGTCCTCCAACTAAATTATAATTATATATGCCCCAGGCTTCCCTAGCTTTGTGGGGATTCTGGTCCCCCTTGTTCACTACTCTGCACACTCCTCTGCTCAAAACAGACCATCTAAAACCCAAGATTTTCTGAGGACTAGTCAGGACAGGTTACTATAATGTCTAGCATTGCTCCTCAGTCTTTAGCCTAGGGGTTTATTTTCTTTTTCTTTCAGGTGGTGGAGTGGGAACTGGAAAGTATAATAATTAATGAACCCCTGACAGGCTGCTGTATGTACCAAGTTCACACACTGCTGCTCCTTTGCCTTTCTTATTAAACTTTTTTTTGGTCAACCTATTTTATTTTATACACAGTCTATCTGCTTTATATGCCTAACTCATACAGAGACACAGCTCCTCTTACACATGAGTTTTTCTTGGGGGTGGGGAATTACTGAGTTATCAGCACCAGAGCCCTGTTTAATCACAAATATGGTAGGAATGGAACACTAGGCTGCCAGTGTACCGGATATACCACCAGTCTCACACAGCTCCTCAGACTTTGTATAGCCTTAGGGGGTTAATTCATCCTGTGGAGAACTACGAAAAATAATTAATCAAACCAAGGCAGACTACTGACTGAATTTACCAAGCTCATACACAACTGAGCTGATGAGTTCTCTGCTCAGGCAACAAAACTTGTCAGCCTCCATGCAGTCTGCTTCTTTACTCTAAATTGAACAGCCAAGGTTTTAAGTATTTTTTTCTTTTGGTTTGCCACTTTCTTTAGCTTAGTTTTAGGTAGTATGTCTCAAGTTCTGGCCTGAAGCACAGAAGCGGGCTTCTTCTGTTCTGCTCTGCACTTCTCCTTCACTACTTCCTTGCCTTCTGGCTTCTACCTAAATGCTTCGCTGCTTCAGAGTACCCCTGAATGTTGCTGGCTTCCTTGAATTTCCTCCCTAAGCCAGGTATCTACTCCTCGCTAACTGTTCCAGTCACTCCCAGCCACAGCTACTTTCCCACCAACTGGGTGTTCTGTCTCCCGATCCCTTGGTCTGCCCACTCCCTGCCTTGCCCACTCGATGACCGACTTTCCTTTTTCCTTTTTAATTAAGCAACCCCTGACAGACTCCCCAATCTCAGTACAACTTAACAGCTCTGCAAATAAATTTAACTTTCAGAATAATTTATTTTTATTCAGAATCATCAGTACACAGATTTTTCCTCACAACGAGGCGACAATAATGCAGCCACAGCCTGCAAAGACAGTGACTACTGACTCCTCCCATGATGTTCACATGCAACATGAGACACCTGACCACAGAACAGTTGGTCAGGTGACGCCCGTACTGTGTGTGTCTGGTAATGAAGCACAAGCATGCAAATGCAAGGTAGTCATGCATGCTGCCACTGGCAACCTCAACCCCCCGAACAAGCAACTTGGGAGCGAGCAGCAAGGAGGAAGCAAGCAGCAGCAGGCAGAAGCTCAGCTGAGAGGACGACTACAAGGAGGTGGAGCTAACTGCAATCTGCACTGCCATAGCACAAACAAATCAGCCAACTTTGAACAGTGAGTACACACACAAAAAACAATATTTAAAGTGCAGTGTCAGGGAGAAGAGGTGCCAGGGCTCAGCCCTGGCATGAAAAGAGGTGCCGGGGCTGAGCCCTGGCAAGCCCTGGCACAAATTAAGCACTGGTTGTGTAGATGTGCACCATATACCACTCTTAGAAATGAAAATTACGTACTTACAGTAATTCTTGATCTTCTAGGAATATCTTCACCATTCATTCACACTAATGGGTCTTAGCCCGGAGAAACTGGGACACTGCAGGAGTCAAAACTTTCACGGGGAGGGTGGTGACTTGGAGGCAAGAGGTGCACATGCACAACATCGCAAGAATGGCTTCTGGCACTAGGCTTACTTCGACCCCAGCCCCCAACCATCTCAGTTCCTTTTTCGCCAAGGAGGTGCAATATAACCTATTGGTCATTCACTTATGCTAAGGGCATAAGAAGCCCTGATGACCTGTGCAAGAGTAGTCAGCATGAGAGTAATATAGTGTCTTCACAGTTCAAGCCTTGAACAAGGGAGAAGACCAAGAAGATACTGGAGTGAGCTTGGGGGATGGCAGGGTGGGCGTGTGAATAAATGGTGATGATATTCCTAGGAGATCAAGAATTATGGTAAGTACGTAATTTTCTTATCTTTCAGTAATGTATCTTCACCATTTATTCACACTAATGGGTTAGAGTATCAAGCTGAGATAGAACCTCTGGGGTAGGGTAGTAGGAATGAAGAGCTCACTCAGGACTGAAGTCCATCCAGGACAGTCCTGCCAAGCAGCATACTGCCTGGCAGTGACATGCAGGGCATAGCGTATAACTAAAATGTGCAATGGGATCCTAGCAACAGTTTTGCAAAGCATTATCAGCAGGCACAGAATGAACCTCTGCTAGGAACATGACAACTGCAATGGTAAAGTTGGTGCATACTTGACCTCTCAACATATCACAGAATCAACCCAGGCAGAATGAGCCTGAATGGGGAAGGCTGACTCTTTCAACTGAAAGCAAAGGAGACCAATAACTGTTTCAATTGTTTGAAATCCTAGTTCTGTGCAAGTGAGAAGTGAGGACCCCCCGAACGTTTAGAGAATGGGGGGAGAGTGCTCTCTGATATTCTGGAAGCTGGTAAATAGGTAGACAGCACAATGGCAGATTCAGAGAGTACCCCGATGCCACTTAGGAAGGAACTTATCAAGCACATAGCACCATGTTTTCCCTGTGGGAAACTGTACAAGGGGAATCTGAGATCAAGAGATAATTTCAGATAATCTGCAAGAAAAAGAGATGGCCACTAGAATCTGCTGTCCAAGTAGAAACTTAGCTCACAAGTCACAAAAGGCTCAAAGGGCTTGTGGTGAGCATGTCCAGCACAAGGTTGATATCCAGGCAACCACCAGTTTCTGGAGAGGGGGGCCTTGTATGTAAAAATGCCCTAAGTATTACAGGGCTGGTGTAGAAGACCGTTAGACAAAATGTCCAACCTGCGAGGAAGGATCCTCAATTTTTTTATTTTTCCCTCTGGTCACTGGTCCTGAGGCATCCCTTGGACATCACCTGGCTTGTCCCGCCTGGCCTGAGACCCCCCAACCCTAATTTCCCCCCCAGAACTCCAACCTGACACCCTGACCCACTGGAGATCACCTCCTGGCTTATACCCCCAGGGCGGGGCCACCCACCACTTACCTTGGGCACTCCTTGAATACAGTTTCTCTTAGTGGGCAGTGTGCAGGCCAGAGGCTATCAGGACCAGGGAGGGCGGGGTCCAACAGTGGGTATGGGGCTGGCGCATTGTTATCCCCTAGAGGATCTGGGGTTTTTCCTTCTTGCGTGAGCGTGAGACCCCCCCGAGGCGTGGATGTGCAATGATGTCCAGCGTGTGCCAGGCGTGCTCCTACCCCGACCTACGGACGTCCACTGTAGCCTCCCCCCCAGATCTAGCATGACCCTGGCTGTTGCACTCTCAGTCTCCACTGGGAGTCACTGGTTGTCAGGAGTCACAACCCACCCCACTCCAGGAGAGGAGCACTGTCATCGGACGCTCTATTTTTTCCCTCTCTGACCTCCCCCTGGCAACCCGAGCTTGCTCCCAACCCCGGGCCATCAACATGGTAAGAGGTAAACGGTGCGGCACCTCAGCCTTCTACACCACCAGGTCGGCGCAGAAGGATCCTTTGTTGGCTGAGCAAAAGCCTGATTAACAGAGAAACCTTATCTGCCAAGGCCACAGGGTGCAATCAAGTGTGTCTGGCCGAGTGTACCCGCTAGTGTGTACTAGATGCCTGGCAGATAATTGGCCTGGAGAAGGATCCTTTGCTCCAGGCCCTCTCTCCACACTCTCATAGCTTCTCAGGAAACAAGGTAAGAGAGTGTTCTTCGTTGTTTGTTCATGTAATACAAGGCAGACTGTCATCCGTTTGGAAAAAGACTGTTTTGTAGCTGTTGTGCTCTAGCAGGGCTGGCAGGCTACACAAAAATAGTTCATATGTGCAACCTACTGAAGTGGAGCTGTCACTCTGATGGATGGGTTCCAGAAACCTTGTGACTGAAACACGGACAGTGGGTTACCCAACAAGATGGCCTCCGAAGAGTGAGTTGCCCAAGGTTCTGGATGGAAGAAGGGAAACTGTGGAGGAGATTGTTCTCATCTGACTGGCAAGAGAGTGATCAAACCAGGGGCTTGATCAGCTGCCACAAGGCCAAGCATGGGTTGCATGGAGTGGGCATAAACAGAGTTGCTGTCCGAAAAGTAGCATGCTAATATGCAGGATCATCTGTATATTGGTCTCATGGGAAGGCTAGGCCCTGACTGTATCCAGGAAAGCTCCAAGGAACAGTGACTACTGCGAGGGTCAGAGATGACACTTCTAGACTCAACAGAACTCCAAGAAGGGAAGGAAGTGAGAGGCAGTGGCTAGAGGTTTGTGACTGGACAAAGTGGCTATTAGCCAAATGTCCGAGTAAGGGTGACTTGGAGTCCTAATATCTCGGATGCTCTGTGAGAGTGCAGAGGGCAGTACCTAGAAATTTGCATATTCAGGGAGCCAACCAATCCTGGGGAAATAAAGGAAAGAACAGTTACATAAGAACTTACCATAACAGTAGATCTTCATGGGGATCTCAGTCATCAGGTCATACTATAGGAACTTCACCGTCAGTGAAGCAGGATCCACATGGAAGATTTTCAGCAGTACAGCTGGGGCCACCCACGCTGACATCATCTGCAGACGCTATCAACCCTATAAAAGTGTGAGCAGCCCACTCCTTCCTCAGTTATTTCCCCCAGAGACAAAGAGAGTATAGCTCTGGCCATGGGGGACTGAGGAGAGACAGAGGTGCCCAGGCCTATAAGAAAGGCTGGATACACCAGATAGCCAGTTCCAGTAGACAGCCACAAAAAGGGGGATGGAGGGAGAAAGACCGACCTGCTGACTGAGATCCCCTCAAATTTTCTGTTACAGTATGCATCTGTTCTATCTTCTTTGGGGGTATCTCGGTCATCAGCTCACACCATAGGAATGAGTCCCAAACAGTACACGTGCAAATAAGACAGTTTGGGAGGAAGGCAATGCCATATACGTAAGACAGAAGGCCCTGCAGCACAGCCTTGCCAAATCCTACACGGGCTCTTGAGGCAATGTCCAGACTGTAGTGCTTGGTGAAAGTATGGACGGTACTCCAGATGGCAGCTGCACAAATGTCAGTGGCTGAGACCCTACGAAAACAAGCCACAGAGGTAGCCATGCCTCTTGTGGAATGAGCTTTTACCGCTCCAGGCAACTCTTTGCCATACTTGTTGTAGCAGAACACAATGCAATTAGCTAACCATTTAGATAAACATTGTTTAGAAACCTGAACGCCCTCTACCTGGGACGAAACAAACAACTGTTTTGACTTCCTGCATTCCTTGGTTTGGAGCAGGTAATAATTCAAAGTTCTGCGCACATCTAACGTATGGAGCAGTGTTTCCCCTGGATTGGCACATTTGGGAAAATAAACAGGAAAGTGGATAGATTGGTTCAGCGTAAACTCAAACACCACCTTGGGGAGAAACTTGGGATTCGTGCACAATGACACCCTGTCTTTGCGAAAAATCAAATAAGGGTCCTTGTACCAGAGGGTCTGATACTCTGAAATTCTGCAAGCAGAAGTAATAGCAACTAAAGATAACGCTTTCCAGGAAAGAAAGAGTAGTTTGCAAGTTGCAGCTGGCTCAAAAGGAAACAGGGTCAACTTCTCCAAAACAACATTCCAGTCCCAAGCTGGGACAGGAGAACAGATTGGGCGTTTCAGATGCAGAATGCCCCACAAAAAGGTATGGGAAACATCCAGCTGAGCTATGGTATGGTCACCCACTAGATCATGGAAAGCCAAGATAGCCGAAAGATGCCCCTTAAGGTGGGAAGTACTGGAGACCTGAGTCAGACAGAAATATCATGTAGTCCAGGATCTGGCTCACTGGACAGGTGAAAGGGTCCAGGTTGTGCTTGGTAGCCCATATTGCAAACCTCTTCCACTTCATGCCGTAAGTGACTTGAGTGGAAGGCTTGTGAGCGGCCACTAGAACATCTGCTACTCCACTAGAACCCCCAAATCTGGCAATGGCTATTTTCTCAGGAGCCAAGCATGCAGATGAAGGGACCTGAAGCTGGGATGAACCAGGATTCCCTGAGCTTGGGTCAGCAGGTTCCTGCAGAGGGGGAGAGGGACCGGAAGTTCCTCTGCCAGCAGCTGTAGTAATGGAAACTGTATTTGAAGCGGCCAGAATGGAGCTACAAGAATCATGCTGGCCCCATCCATCTGCAACTTGATTAGCACCCTCTGAATCAAAAGAAATTGAGGGAAGGCATAAAGGAACCTCCTGTTCCAGGAGAGGGACAACGCATCTCACCAGAAAACTCCAGGCCTTGGATCAAGTGAGCAGAAATTTGGCAGTTTTGAATTGAGTGGGGATGCGAAAAGGTCCAACTCTTGATGACCCCATCTGTCAAATAGGTCTTCTGTGATAGATGAGAGAAGTTCTCACTCATGCATGCTGGACTGAGTCTGGCTGTGGCAGTCTGCCATTCCTGGGATGTGGACAGCTGAGAGGGTTAGCCGTGGTCTAACACCCAATACCACACTCTCATGGCCTCCCAGCATAAGGGGTATGAACACGTCTCTCCCCCGCCCCCCCCGGCTTGTTGATTTAGAACACTACATTGAGATTGTTTGAATCAGCAGCTGAACTGGAAGGAGATGGTTCCAAAAGGCCTGCATGGCATACAGAAACATAGACTGACAGCAGATAAGGATCACTTGGACCACCTTGGTCTGCCCATATGGAACCATCCGCATCTCCAGAACATTGATATGCAGGGAGATTTTGATCTGGGACCAAGAGCCCTGAGTTTGAAAGGGACCCCAATAAGCCCCCCAGCCCGAGCCGGAGGCATCCGTGGTGAGGATTTGCTGTGGAGAGGAGATCTGAAAGGGAACCCCTTGCAACAGGTTCAGGGGGATCCATCCACCACTGGAACACTTTGTGGACTGGGGAGGAGACCAGCACTAACTGATCTAATTCATCCATTCACTGGTCCCACTGAATTCGAAGAGTCCACTGAAGGATGCGCATGTGAAGCCAGACCCAACAGCCTACACCCTGGCAGGGATAGAACGGCTTCAGGCTACCTCCTGAGCCTGGGCTATAAGGCATTCTGCCCTGTTTTGAGGCAGAAAAACCTTGCCCTGCACTGAATCTAGGACCGCTATTACAACCTTTGGGATGGAACCAGGACCGACTTAGGCAGGTTGACCGTAATGCCCAGGGAGAGAAATAACTGAAGAGTTCTCTCCAAAGTTCCTAGGAGCTGTTCCATGGATGGGACCTTTAGGAGCCAATCGTCCAGATACAGGAAAATGTACAATCCCTCCCTTCTGAGAGCCACAGACACTGCTGCTAAGCACTTGCTGAAGACCCACGGCACAAAGGACAAGCCAAAAGGCAGCACTTTGAACTGGTAATGCTCCCCCTGGAAAAGAAACCTGAGGAACCTCTTGAAGGGAAGAAACACTAAGATGTGCAGGTAAGCGTCCTGCATGTCAAGAGAACACAACCAGTTGCCTTTCTTGAGAACAGGCATTAGGCCTGGCAAAGTTACTAATGGGAACTTTTTGTATTGCACATATAGGTTGAGGGCCTTAGGTCTAAGATGGGCCTCAGCTCCCCAGTCTTTTTGGGGACCAGGAAAAACCTGGAATTAAAACCCTGTTTTTTCTGGCACCTGGGCACTGGCTCGATGGCCTATTTTTGCAGAAGGGACTGCACCTCCTCCCAGAGAACAGACAGGTGGGCTGGAGGTAGGTGGCTGGTAAAGGCAGAGTCTCTGGGAGTTGCTCGGTGAGCTCCAGAGTGTGATCCCATTCTATGATTTGAAGGATCCAGGCATCTGATGTGATAGTTCTCCACTGATTGATATGGACAGAGAACTGACCTCCAACCACCACCTCTAGGTCGGAGACCGGAAGAGGGGGGTCTGGCAAGGAGTCAAGCAGAGACGGATCTAGCCGCTGGGGCTGGTCCATCACTTCTAGAATGCTTGGCCGCTGCTCAAGAGGTGGAGGGGGTGAGCAAGGTGGCGGAGGTTCTACGTTTGCTCTGGGGCTGAGAGGCTGCTCCTGGCCTACTGGATGCCTTGCAAAAGGGAGGGTGTTGTCTACTCTTAGGTTGCGTGTGATAGAGTGGGTTGACATATATGACTGCCCTGACAGATGCCTGCAAGTCATTAATGATGTCCTAGACATCTGGCCCAATGAGCTTAGAGTCATTGAAGGGGGCATTAAGAGTATTCTGTTGGACATCAGCAGTGAAGCCAGAGACCCTCAGCCAGGAGTGCCAATGGAGATAAATACCAGTGGCAGCAGCCCTGGCAATAGTGTTCAAGACATCATAGAGGGCTCACAAGAGGTGCTTGCTAACATCCAGAGCAGTCTGCAAGCATTTAAGAAACCTCCTGCTTTTGAGTACCTTTTGGAATGGCCTGGGCAGCGTCCTTGTCCTTCTTCCAGTTGGTATTCTGGTACGTTACTACATGGGTGAGGTAGCTGGCAATCCTCAGCCCAAGGGTGGAAGAGGCATAAACTCCCTTGCCCCAAAGATCAGTTCTGCATGACTCTTTGTCTGGGGGGAGGGAGCTTAGCTGCTTGGGCACCTTAGACCTGCTATGAGCTGCCTTTATCACCACTGAATCTGCTTCAGGCTGGGCAGCATAATGAGGGAACCCCTGAAGGGCGTGATAAAGTTTATCTTCCCTGCAGGGCACAGCTGGCACCATGTCAGGCCTGTGCCAGGCTGCAGTAGTAGCATTCCTCAAAGCAGGCAAAATAGAAGGAGTGATCTCGGAAGGAGACTCTGGGATCTCCAGAAAATCCACCAAATCTTTTCTGGTGGCATCCTCCTCCTCCTCAATATGGAAGCCCATGGATGAGGGCAACTGCTTCATGATATTGAAGAAGGTAGGGTCCTCTGGTGGAGACCTAAGAGTGTGCTTTTTTTTTTTTACAGTTAATCTTTTTATTGAAAACCTAAGAGTGTGCTTGACGAAATCCTAGCTGACTGAGGAAGCTGTGGATCTGTCTGAGGTGAGGGGTTCTTCCTCCTCCTCCTGTTCCTCATCAGGGGGAATAAGGTCAGGGTGGTATTCCTCCTTGATGTGGACCTCTTCCAGATCAAGGTCCAATGTTTTGAGTGCCGCCAATGGCCTGCAACCACCGAGGTGGGGTCGACAATGAAGGCCTGTATGCGCCTAACTGGTGGACTATCACCGAAGTGAATTTAGTCAAAATTTCATTGAGGTCGATGACAGTGGAGGACTGCATCGACGGAGGAGGGGTCGAAAGTGCAGGGAGCGATGACCCACCAGATGAGCCCTGACAACCCGAACAGCCGTAGTCCGAGGGCCTGGGGAAGCATCAAGCCTTGATGGGAGAGCCGTCGACAATGACCCTGTCGATGACAAAGGGTCCGAGGACCAGGATGTCAATGACCGGCTGCCCTGAATATTGGGTGGAGGTACTATTGGTATGGGTCTGGTAGGAACAGAGACCTGGACAGCAGATTTATGCATCAGCGCAGCCAATAAAGAACCCCGGATAAGGAAGGAGAGGCCATCGGGGAGTTGGACCGCCACTGGAGGAAGCAGTCCCGATCTCGGTCTTTTTTATGACCCCCCCCCCCCGAGAACTTGTCTCGGGCCTTAGTGGTCTGGGAGCCCAACGACCCTGCTGGCGACTGGAAAGCAGGTACCCCAGAGGATCCCTGCCCAGAACTGGCTACCTGTGGTTCCATGAGGACATTTTTAAGAGTCTTTTTGCATAATCTGAGGGTTGTTTGATTAAACTTCTGGCAGAGCTCACAGTCAGAGACTTTGTGGTCAGGCCCAAGACAGCAGACACAAAGTTTTTGTCTGTAGAGGAAATCTTCTTTCTGCAGTGGCAGCGAAGGAAGAGAGAAGTTGAAAAATGAACTCTTGAGATAAACAAAATAAAGGAATCCCTTTGTAAAAAGAGATTCCAAAATATAAGGTATGAAAAAGCTGGGGGTGAAAATTGGCACAAAACTGCGTTGGAGCTTCTGAGGAGACCCAAGCGAACAGAGTCAACAGTGGGAAAGAACTGAGGATGGAGAGGGGCCGCCCACGCCTTTATAGGGTTGATGATGTGGGCAGATGACATCAACATGGTCGGCCCCAGTTGTATTGCTGAAAATCTTCTGTGTGGATCCTGGTTTACTGACGGTGAAGTTCTTACAGTGTGACCTGATGACTGAGATACCCCTGCTGGTGACTGCTTAGATAAAATCCTGTATAAGACAGTCAGCAGAATCCCCCTCTTTTTTTGTTTAAACCTTGTGCCAGGGCAAGGTGAGCGCCAAAGACAAAGAAGAAAATACCCTTGGAGCTAGCAAGCAGAAGAGCATGTCCCGAGGCACAGCAGAAATACCTGGGTCTGAAGAGTCCATGGAAAAAACGTCATTACTGCCACTCTTAGAAGAGATGAGGAGGGTGGGGGGGGACTTTTTTCCCTCGATATACCTTCAGGGGGGAGAGGAGTAAGGAGGTTCCCCTAAACTGCGAACCTCTGGCGTCAACTGGGGGCCACACAGAACACCACAGAGGGTGCAGGAGATGGCACTAGGGACAGTGCTGACCTGGCCCAGATCTTGCATGAAGCCCAGCCACAATGCCAGATCTGGCACTAGACCCAGGGCCAGACCAAACATGGCACCAGGCCAGACATGACGCTAGGTCAACATGGCGCTGGCTCTAAACCTGGCCCCTCATCACACACTAGAGGCACCAAACTGGCACAAAGGCAGGACAGAGAGAGAGTGAGACAGAGAGAGTCTCTGCCACCAGGAAAACACTGAAGAGTCGAACTGGCACTAGAACCAGAGCTAGGAAGGCACCATGACATGTCAGAAGGCCAATCTCGGCACCAGCACCAGCCCAAGAGTGCAAAGGACCCTGGCATCAATGAGGTACCTGGCTGGTCCTACCGAGTGACAAAAGGTAGGGGTGTGGCCAGCGGGATAAGAGTTGGTGGTGCGGTCACCAGCAAGGGCAGAAGGTCACTGCTGGATCCAAACACTCTACCTGGCTTGTGGGGCCTCGCCCATGATTCAGTGCCACCAACCTACAAGGGCCATGGACTGGACTACCAGCAGCAGCACCTAGCCTGATGCTACACCCGCTATTCTGAAGAGCTGCCCAGGGAAGACTGCCCCCTGGGGACCCCCATAGGACAGAGGTGGGACTCCAGGCTCGAGGTCTCAGTGTACCAGCACCAAGGCCCACATCAACGTGGACCGCGCGAAAGGGCCATGGCCCCAGGAACCAAGGGCCTCACAGAAGGCTTCCTATAGGGCGATCTCGAGTGGTACCATTTCTTTCTCCCCCTGAAGGGCAAAAGAGAGAACTCGAGGCTGAGCGGTGCCAAGAATTTAACCAGAATTGGGAATCAGCCCACTCCTTCGTGCTCCGGAGAACTGCCCTTCCCCCATGCAGAGGACTGCCCATGGTCAGAACCCTTCCCTCACAGGAAAGTGGACCGGGACATGATCCCTTCCTCTGGAGCAGCCTGCCAGCCATGGCACCAGGCCAAACATAGCACTGGACCTAAAACGGTGCCTGGTCAACACAGCACCAGCCCAACATGGCGCCTAGTGAACATGGCGCTGGGCCAAACATGGCACCGATCACCACAGCGCCAGGCCAAATGCCGGGGAGGCTCCCCACTGAGATCCTGTAGAGACATCATGATGAGGCTCAATAGGGGTGAGAGAAACTGACAGAAATTTTTTTCATAAAATCACTAAACTGATACAAAAATAATAAATTCTAGATTTAAACAACTAAAACAAACTGAAGTGGCTGTTGTATAGATGTGATGTTTTGATTCCCGAAGGGCGAGCATCATCATCAATGAAGTGCACTCAATGGTGAGAAAAAAGGAAATGAAGCGGTTGGGGCCTGGCACCAAGGTAAGCCTAGTGCCACGAGCCGCTCTTGCGGCACGGTGCATATGCACCACTTGCCTCAACACCGTTTCCCCTCGAAAGTTTGGACTCCTGCAGGATGCTAGTGCCTCCGGCTTATAACCCATTAGTAAGAATAAATGGTGATGATACATACCTGGAAAATCTATAGTTACAGGTGAGTAACCCTCGTTTTTAGGGATGTGGATATGTTGCACTATCCACACATTGGCAGACTCCTAGCAGTTTCCCAGGAGGAGGGGCAAGGCACACACCCCTACTTGAGAAAAAGGGATCAGAGAATCAAGGTCCCAAAACCAGCAACCTGGCATGACTCGAGGTCGATGTGGTAATGGGAAATGAAGGTGTGTGTGCCAACTTCCAGGTAGCAGCCCTACGGATCTCCTGGATAGGCATGTCCCTGGAAGCAGCCATCTAGGCATCAGTATATCTGGTGGAATGAGCCCTAAACCATATGGGAGGCTCCCTACCAGCCAACCTATAGCAGAGGTCAATGCAGGAAACAATCCACCTACCAATCATCCGCTTAGCTGCCGGTCTGCCAGATGCGGCTTCAGTGTAGGTGACAAACAGCTAGTGAACCTCTACTCCAGCTGTGCGCTCTGTATAATAAGCGAGCGCTTGTTTCACATCCAACGTATGGAGCCTGTGATCGGCCTCCAAGGTTGGATAAGTGAAGTACACTGGGAGACTGATCACATGGTTAAGGTGAAACTCTGAAACAACCTTCGGAATTAACTTCGGGTCGGGATGGAGCACAACCTTGTCCCTGTGAAACACCAAGTAAGGAGACTCCACTGACAGCACCTGGAGCTCACTGATCCTTCTGGTGGAGGTGATAGCCATGAAGAAGGTGGTCCTCCATGACAGATGAGAGATGTCACACCTGTGCATCGGTTCAAATGGCTTGCCCATGAGCACTGTTAAGACCAGCAACAGGTCCTATGATGGAGGTGGTTCACACACTGGCCAGGGCAGGTGGTCCAGGCCCTTAAAGAATCGCTCAACCACCTTTTCCTGCACCACTGCTGGCAGACCAGCCTGCGCCCAGTATGCTAAGATGGCTGCCAGGTTCACCTTGAGGGTTATCCACCTCAGGCTTGACTGGGAGAGAGACTAGAAATAGTCCAGGATGCAAGCCAGGGGGTCTAGCTCCCTGCCGTGGCACCAAATGGAAAATCACTTCCATTTGAAGGCATAGCACTGGCAGGTCAACCCCTTCCAGGAGGCTTCCACGACACGGAGGACCTCATCAGATAGACCCAAAGCCTGGAACTCTAGCTACTCAGGAACCAGTCTGCTAGGTGCAGGGACTAAAGGTCCAGGTGTGAGACATTCCTCTTACAACAGGAGAACAGGTCTGGGAGTACAGGCAGGCGCCAAGGAGGCCTGCTGCTGAGGCAGAGGAGATCTGGGTACCAGAACTGGCGCAGCCAGTCCAGGGCTACCAGGATCACCTGTCCCTTGTCCCTCCTTGCCGTGACCAGCAGCCAATGGATCAGGGAAAAGCAAGGGAAGGTGTAAAAGAGGCCTGGGGTCCAGGGCCTCACAAAAGCTTCCCCCATCAGTTTCTGCATGGGGACAAAACAGCCTCTATGTTGCATTCTCCAAGAAGGTGAACAGGTCAACCAGAGGAGTGTCCTGCTGGGGGAACAGATGGTTTACCACCTCCTAATGAAGGGACCACTCATAAGACGCCTCACCACCCAGCTGAGGGTGTCCGCCAGCAGGTTGGTACCACAGGAATCGGCAGGAGATCAGCATCCAGACTGCATGAGGGTCCAGGTATGGAGGGCTTCCCAACACAGCTGGTGGGAATGCGTTCTGCCCTGCCTGCTGAAGTAGAATATGGCCATGGTACTGTCCATCTGGATCTGCACGACCTGACCCCGAACCGATGGAGTGAATGCAATCAGAGCTAGATGCACTGCATGGAGCTCCAGCAGACTAATGTGATATCTGAACTCCTTGGTGGTCCAGAGCCCGTGAGCTCTGTGGTCCCCCCAACTCATCTGAGAGGTGCTGGTCATCAGAAAGACCATCGGGCTCTGGGCAGATGAACACGACTACTTCTTGCAGGTGTTCTGGGACCAGCAACCACTGGATGGCATCCCACAATGGGGTATGGAGGGTGGAAGGCAGATGTCCTCCAATCTGTCACTGAGCAGCTTTGAAGGAGGAGGATCCAGCGTAGGCCACCAGGGGAGCACTGGTGCTCCAACCCCTGGATTTCTTGGGGCCCTGATTGGCTGGCTTGGGCTTGGGTTGCCAGACATGGGACTACCCTGACGGGGGCTGCCTTTTTTTAGGCTGCTGGGATAGAAAGGGCTGAAATGAAAAAGGTATCTTCTTTGGCCTCTGGCCCTTGGGGTCCTTTTGCAAGGCCGTGATGGAGTCCAGAGTGGCACTAGTCATCTCAATCCTCGAAAGGTGGCCCTCCACACACAGCCCAAAGAGGTTGGTGACCAAGAAGGGGACATCTTCCAGCTTAGGTTGGGTATATGCCATGAAGGTGGAGATCTGAAGCCAGGCTCTGTGGTGCATAACCACCACCACTGCCATGTATTGGTCACAGGAGTCACCCATGTTCAACGCCATCTGGAGTTGATGCTTAGCAAGAGCACAGCCCTGGTCACAGACCACTTTCACCGGAGACTGCAAGTCTGCAGAAAGATGAGGAATATTATGGTCCAGGACCCCCATAAGTGCATCGCTGAAATTTGCCATCATAACAGCAGCGCTCACCTTCCTGAGGCCCAAGGAGGATGCAGCACAGACTTTTTTGGTTGTGTGGTCCAGCTTCTTTGATTCCTTGTAAGGGGGGCTTGTTGACATCCCTGATATTGCTTGTCCAATGGAAAACAGAATCCGCCACTAATCCCTCAGCCGAGGGGTGCGCGGAGAACCCTGGGAGGGACCCAGTCAGGACCACATACTTGCGGACTATATGGGCAGAAGGCACAGGGCAAGAAGCTGGCTGCTGCCACAACTCCAAGGTGTGACCCAGGATGGCTTCCACCACTGGAAAGACCACCCCTGCGGACTCATCAAAGTCAAGGATCCCCATCAGGGGGTACTTAGCTCATTTCTGGATTGGCTCCAGCGGAATCTCCATAGACTGGAAAATATGATGGAGCAAAGCCCTGCAGGAAATGGGACCCTGATCAGGGGGCAAGGTCCTCAGAGGAGTCCCGCTCAAAGCTGGGAGTCCTACAGGAATGCATGAAGGAGTTGTCCATGTTCGTCGACTCCTCAAACACTGCCTTCAGCTTCCTATCCCCATGGACCACTCTGGATTAATCAGAGTGGGAAATCTACATTGAAAGTCAGCCTGTGAGGCCAAAGGCTGGTCGAGCAGCCTTGGACAGAGCCCCTTGCAAGGGCTGCTTGAGTGGAGGCTCCACCTTAATTGGTGGAAAAGCCAGTGAAGGCTTGACTGGACATGGCTGAACTGGAATAGGCCTCACCAGGGTGAACAACGAAAGCGCCGGGGCCTGCTGGAAGGACTGACCCTGCCCTAGGATGCACAGCTGCCACATGAGTTCTTCATACCGCCACCTCAATTTGTGGTGGAATCTCTCCTTGTCCAAAGCAGAGGAGGAAGAGGAGCATTGGTAGTGCTTCTGCAGAGGTCAAGAACAGGAACGACCTGAATCCCAAGACCGGGACCACATCCTCGACTTAGACCTTGACCGTTGATGAGACTGCTGCCATCGAGGGGACACAGGAGGAGGGGCCATGTAAACCATACAGACCAGGTCCTGCCACAAAACTCCTGGGGGGGGGACTCCTGGGAGCAGACAGCAAGGTCAGACAACTCTTCCTGCCCTCCTGGGAGTGGGCCGAGAGGACTGGAGACTGGGACATAGAGTCCTCCCCCAACTCATCCGACAATGGGTTGAGAAAAATCTCTGCTGGCTGGTCGGCCCCTGTCTCAGCCAGCAAGCCCAATGGGGACACTGTGGGGCAAGCAGCATGTCCTTCAGCCCTAGGAGGATCAGCTGAAGCTGACTGCTCGATGACTGTCGAGCAGTGGAAGGAGTCACAACAGCAGGAAGAGTGAGCCCGTTCCCGGTCCCACAACCTACGGTAGAACTTCTTCAGCCTCACCTTGGAGGAACAATCCCGTTGAGAAAGGCCCTCCCCAAGGGTCTGGCACATGTCCTGAAAAGATCTCGAAAGGGAAACCCTTGCAGAGGCACCCACCGGGAGCAGTGCTGGGGTGGAGGAAGAGACTGCAGTGGCCTTGGCTGCTGCCTCTTCATAGGCAGCCAGCTGAGAGGATGAGCCTGCTGCTATTGAAACGGCCTCCTGGGAGTCCTTGGACAGAGGATCCTGCTCATCTGGCCAGCTAAGGAGAAGACAGGCATGTCTGTCCTCATGAGAGGAGGGGAACAGGGTCTTGCATAGACTACAAGCCTGCAGGTCATGCTCTGCCCCCAAGCAACAGCCACACAAGGCATGACGGTTGGTGCACAACATTTTTTGGTTGCACACCGCACACTGTTTGAGCCCTGGGCCAGTTCAGGGTTTGTCACGCTACATATTAAGAGGCGCTGGAACAAAGAAAACCAATCCAAGAGAAAACACAATGCCTGAAGATGAAGTATTGGGCCATGCCATACGCAGAGAGCTGCGAAGGAGGAGATCTGACTCTTCCAGCAAAAGAAAGATTTGATATCATGGAGCACAGCCATGGAGGATACCACCCAGGTGGGTGGGAGGAGCTTAGCTTGAAGATGTTCCAGCTGAATTTAAAGGGAAAGAAAGACTGCCAACGTGTGGATAGTGCACCATAACAACATCCCACGAAAGGGCTGTTTGGATTTTCTGAAGTTCTTGGTTCTGTCTAAATAAAACCTCAGGACCTTGTTGACATTGAGAGAGCAGTCCTTTCTCCCTCATTCTGGAAGTTAGCAAATTAGGTAGGCAAGACTAAGGCCTGGTTAAGCTGGAACTCTGACACCACCTTCTGAAGAAACTTAGGGAATGTATGGAGAACAGCCTTGACTATGTGGAAAACAGCACACAGAGGATCTGTGACCAAAGTATGGATTTCAGATACTCTGCATGCTGACGTGATGCCCACCAGAAATGCTGCTTTCCAAGTGAGGAACGTCAAGTCACACATTACAATAGGCCAATAGGGCTTGCAAGTGAGCATATCCAACACAAGGTTGATGTCCTAGGGAGCTACTGGCTTCCTGATGGGAGGCCTTGTGTGTAAGATGCCCTTTGGGAACCTCCTGAACAGTGGCTGTTGTGCCACATACTCATGGTACGCAGAAATAGCACACTGGTGGACTTTTACTGTTGAATAGTCTAGGCCAGCATCAGAAAGGTCCAGTATGTACTTCAGAACCTTGTCGGTGGACAACAAAAGGGGTCTGTGTGAGTTTTGAAGCACCAGATGGAAAATCTTTTCCCTTTGGCTGTGTAAGTCTTCCTAGTGGAGGGTTTATGTGCAGCCAAATGTATTTCAGAGACCCTCTGAGATACCTTACACATTTTCACTTATGTATCTTCAGGAACCAAACTGAAGGTGAAGGGAGAGCAGGTTGGGATGGACCAGTTGACTCTGCATCAGTAAGTCTGTCTGGAGTGGCAGAGTCCTTAGTTCTACTGAATAGAGGAAACTATATCTGCTGAGGACAGCAGGGGGCCACTAGTATCATCTTGCTCTTGTGTGCCTCCAGCTTGAGTAACACTCTCTGGATGAGAGAGATTGGAGGGCATGCATACAAAACAGATTTTGCCATGGCAGTTTGAATCCTAACAGAAAGCGCCATGCCCTGGATTTCTGGAGCAGAATTGAGGCAGTTTGACATTGAGTGGGTATGCCAAAAGACCCACATCTGGTGTACCCTACTTGTCGAACAGCGATCTCGTGACATGTGGAGCTAGCGTCCTCTTGTGAGGACTGGTCTACTTTAGTTTCAACTGAGCTTGTCTGTCAGAGTGTTCTGGACTTCTGGCACATCGATTACTTGGAACAGGATCCCCTGCTCCAGGCACTATTCCCACACTCTCATCACCTCTGTTCAGAGGGGGCAAGAGTGTGCTACTCCCTGTTTGTTGACACAGTACATGACAGGCTTGTCTGTGGAGGAGGACTATTTTGTGACTAAGTCTGCTAAGGCTTTCAGACCATACAAAACTGCTCACATCTCCAACACACTGATGTGGAGATGAGTCTCTAAATGGTTCCAGACAGCTTCTGTGTGAAAGCCCTGACAGTGGGCTCTCTACCTCAACAGGGAGGCAGTCTGTGGTAATAACCACTTCCGGCTCCAGTGGGGAGAAAAGGAAGCCCTGGAGGAGGTGTTCCTCTACTAACAACCAGGTCAGGGACCTTACCAGGGTTTTGTTCATCTGGATGGTGTAACTGTGAGGGTGTGATGCTTGTGACCATTGTGCATTGAGCATCCACTGGGTTGTCCTCATGTGTAGACATGCCAGTGGCACTATGAACACAGAGGTAGCTATTAGACCCAGCATGTGGTGCATGGAGTGGGCTTGCACAGTTCTGCGCTCCATGATGTAGCACACCATCTGCAGGATTGCTCGTAGTCTGCTTTCTGCAAGAAAAACCCAGGCCCAGGTTGTGTCCAGAAATGAAAATGACATACCTACCATAATTCTTGATCTTCTCTTGTATCTTCACCGTTCATTACTGCTTGGTGTAAGCTGGATGGGCCTTACCATACAGGAGCTTTTTGTTTTCTGGATGGAGGAGCTGGTGCTGACAATCATTCACTCCAGAGTGATGTACACGTGGTGTGCGAGGGGAGGCCATTAGGCACCGCAGACTCCTCCTCCATCCCAGTTCTGTGTAGGCAGAGGGGCAGAAATAGAGTAGAGGAAAAGAGCGAGGCAAGGGAGCCGAGGGATAGGTAAAGGAAAGGAAATAAACTGAAAAAGGAATAAACCGAAGAGGGGACAGAAAAAGAGAGAACCCTACCCTAAGTGACCACAGGGCCTCAGTCCTTGGGTGGCCCTAAGGGAAGGAAAGGAAAAGAGAGATGAAGAAGAAAGAAAGAAAGAAAGAAAGAAAGAAAGAAAGAAAGAAAGAAAGAAAGAAAAGGGATAAATGAGAAGGAAGGACGAAATCTGCCAAGGCAGATTGGAAGACCACTGGCTTGAAACTTTCAAATTCCCAGCAGGTACTGAAGACAAGGGAGCAAGGATCCCGCCAGTTCAGAGTTAAGAGTTCAAAGATGGACCCCAGGTCTTGACTGCTTTGAAGGGCAGACTTCCCCTCCTTTCCATTTCTCCAAACTTTTATGTAACTCAGAGTCCAGACTCACAAAATGCCCTTGAAGAGGAGGCAACTCTGCTCAGAAGAGGAGTGAGACCTGGCTTAGGTGTAGAGAACAAATTGTTACAGTACTCAAAGGAGTATTGGTATAGTCCCCACTTGAGAAAAGAAATGTAGGACAGCCAAGAGGAAACAGAGTGTGAGGAGAACTCCCACGGACTCTCTTAGAACTGCACTGATGACAGCTATAGGGCAACAATCTAGAACATGAGGACCCCCAACTGGGGGACACCCTAGGTGTAAGAGAATCAAAGGAAGTTCCCTCAGAGGGTTAGGGGCAAATACCCTACTCGCCAT
Source organism: Neoceratodus forsteri (assembly GCA_016271365.2). Classification (NCBI taxonomy): domain Eukaryota; kingdom Metazoa; phylum Chordata; order Ceratodontiformes; family Ceratodontidae; genus Neoceratodus; species Neoceratodus forsteri. Next base: position 334,843,414 of record CM057455.1, on the reverse strand, counting down.
CCTCCAGAGTGAGAGCCTCTATGACGTAAAGGAACAGAGGCTCCAAGGTACCAGGGGGACTCAGCCCCAAATTGGCCTCAAGGAGGGGGAGGGTGAGTAGGTCAGAGGAGACGTCCAAGAATTGAGGCCCAAGAGGGGAAGGTGGGCAGGATTCAATAATGAATGGTGAAGATACAAGAGATCATCAAGAATTACGGTAGGTACGTAATTTTCATATCTTCCCTTGTCAATCTTCACCATTCATTACTGCTGGGTGAGTACTGTTCAGCCCTGAGGGAACAGATCCTTCAACTTCCTCCTGATGGAACGCAGGAGGGGGAGACCCTAGCCAATAGACTGAGGCAGTCTAAGGTTGCTGAGGATGATGAGGTGTCCCCCGTGGCCTTGGGGATGGAAGATGCCCCTGAAGAATCCTCCTCGCCCTGCAGGAAAACAGGCGGGTCCCCTGGAAAGCAGAGGAAGTCACCCTATGCCGGGCAATGCATGACAGTCTGGATAGATGAAGCCATGCTGTCCGCCTTATGCAGATCGCTGTCCCTGTCAGTCTGGAAGCCTCCTCACTGGCATCATAAGACACCCTTGCCTGTGCCTTGCAAGCTCCAGACCCTGTGCAGAGAGGGCAATGGCTTGTCTAGACTGCTCCGGATCAGGCATAGACGCCAGAACCTGAGCCAGCATTGACTACAGATGTCTGTTGTAGGCAGCGTGGTGTGCCCGATCTGAACCTATGCACATCAACGCACGAGCTGAAGAGAAGAATCTTCGTCCCCACCAGTCGAATTCTGCAGAATCCGGATCCGGGGGTCGACCGTGCACCAGGCACTGAGGCCCAGAAGGAGTGCCTAGGGACATCAAGCCCGAGGGCGGGTGAGGTAGAGAACCTAGAGACTCGTGGGGGGGCACAATACCATCTCCTGCAGTCTGCAGAGGCTGGAGAAGGGGCGGCTGGAGACTGCCAAGTGTGGACAGACGTCTCCTGGAAAGGGATTGGCCAGAAAGGCACCATGAGGTGGCGAGTGCTGAAGTCACTGAGGAATGCACGCGTCTGCCGCTCGGTATTATCCCTATGAACAAAAGAAATACGGAGTTCCATGACCAGCCTCAAAAGGAACCGCTGATATTCCATGAAATCAGCATTGGAGGACAGGTGGACGGGAAGTTCCTCCCCCTCAGAGGAGGAAGACGAGGAGAAGGAGGTGGAGCTCGGATGTTCAGAGGACTCCTGCAGTGGGAAGACAGGCTGAAGACCTGTTTGTCCATGGCCCTAACGTAGGAAGGAAAGCTGCCGCAGTAGCTCTGAATGCCTCTCAAGTTAAGGGCCCCGTAGGACCCGCATGGCCTGGGAGAGAGTGGGGTGTCTGCAGAGGGATGGGCGATGGGCACCTACAGGAAAGTGCCCGACCTCTGTCCAGGCTCTGGGATCCAGGAGACGAAGCCACCATGGTGGGGGACCCTAAGACTACACCGGGTTGTGAAGAAGAAAGCTGAGATAGCAAACTCTGGAAGAGCCCAGAGGGGGAATTTCCCCTGTGACGCGCCTGGGGTTGCATGTGTCCAGAAGGGCAACCCTCTGTGCTGCCACCCAAGGGTGCCCTGGAGCCTTCAATGGAAAGACGGGGTTCAGCACTGCGACTCCTCCCCGGCCCCGCAAGGTGGCAGGAGAGGGCCACCGCCTCTCACCCCGGCCTATCAACCTGTCAGACTCTGAGGCCGCCCTCTTCCTCGATGCCAGCATGCGGGTCCCCAGCCCCACAGGCCCCCCGAGGTAGACCACAGAGGCAAGGGTCCCTAATCCCCTCTGGGGGGGGTGAAGCAGCACCAGAGATGACAGCTGCTCCAACCCCTCCAGAAAAGGAAACCTTCTCCTGAGTCTCGGAGTGATCACCTCCGAGAGATCCAAGGCCACCCCCGGCCAAGGGATCCTCAGAAACAACCTGCTCCAGAGACTCAGGAATAGGGCCACTGGGCCACCTGACACTGCATCCCACAGAGACCTCTGATTCCAAGGAATCAGGCTGACCATGCGGGTCCAACTCTGAGTCTTCCTCCTCCTCCGGAGAGGAGGTGACCAGGAGGACCTCCAAACTAGCCACCCCAGAAGTGCCTGTGGCAACGGCTCTGTGGATGATGCCATCGTGGATACGGCATTGGCAATGGTGCCACCCGAGTCCCCAGCACAGCAAACAACACCAGGCCCCAGTATGGCCCCTCCCGAGTCACCGGCACTGCGAACAGTGCCGGAACCCGACACGGCGGTGCCAGAGATACCGGCACTGTGAACGGCGCCGAGACCCAAAGCGGCTGCCTGATCACCAGCACATCGAATGGCACCAGGATCCGAAGTGACACCGCAAGGCGCCGTCAAGGGTCCACCAGTGCCAGACCCAGCAACCGTGGGCCACGACACTGGGGGAGCCTGCACCTCCATGGAGGTGACTGCCTGGGCAGAGCCAGCAACGCGACTCCGGGAGGAGCTGCACTGCTCCTTCGGCACCGCGGAAGAAGCCTCCTCCTCAGCAAGGCTAGAATTGGAGGAGGCTCCCTCCTCACAGGGCCATATAGATCTGGGAGGGGACCTGGAGAAAGGGTCTAGAGACCTGGCCTGGGAAGCCCGCGGGCGACGTCATCCTCCAAAAGTTGGCGGAGACCTGCCGACTTTAAACGCGTGGATTTCCAGAACGCAGTGATCCATGGAAAAACAGGCGTCACATTGATCCATATCATGGCTGGGTCCCAGGCACCTAAGGCACACACCATGCTGGTCCGACACGGAAAAATGCCGGCCACAGGAGCACTGACGCATGGGAGCATGGCCTGCTTTGGATTTGCATTTGGCTCCCAAACCGGACATAATGCGAAACAATCTAATAAACAGAAACAGATCCTGGCACCACCAAAATAATAAATGAAATGGTCTTATCGGCTTCAACAGTGTTGGGATGGAGAGTCGTTGAAAAATGGTGTTGAAAAGACAAACAGGCCTAATGGCGTACTTCAATTTTCTGAACTTGCGCAGCAGGTGTGGCCTCGACAGCGGGAGAAACAGAACTAGGATGGAGGAGGAGTCTGCGGCGCCTAACGGCCGCCCCTCACACACCACGTAGTGTGTCACTCTCATGATCGGTGCCGTCGGCACCAGCTCCTCCCTCAAAAAAAACCCTAAAAAACTGCTCCCGTGGTGGGCATGCATCAGGCTTACACCCAGCAGTAATGAATAGTGAAGACTGACAAGGGAAGATCACCTTCTATGAACAACAGTTCCTGGGAGGGTTACAACTCAAGACCTGTAAAAGTTCAGCAAGACCCCATGGAAGTTAGGAACTGGGAGGCAGTAGCCACTCCCTGTTCCGTCTCTTGCTTGGACTGACTTGAAATTAGCCAGTTGTCCAAATACGGGAAGACTTGGAGTCCGAATTTTCTCAAGTGCACTGTGAGTACAGCAAAACACTCTGTAAAGACTTGCAGTGCCGAGGAAAGCCCAAAGGGCAGGACTTCTAAATTGGTAATGCTGTTCCAGTGCAACAAAACGGAGTATCTCTTGTGGCTGGGGTGCACAAATATGTGCTGGTATGCATCTTGCATATCCAGAAATGATATCCAGTCAATCTCAGTAAATATTGTGCCAGATGCCCTACATAGTTCATGAGCTGAGCATAGCTTCAGTGCACACAGGCTGCTCTCTCTTTTCTCTGTATAAGAGTTTATTAACATGTTAATTTTCCACAAACTTCATCATTTTCTAGTGAAAGTAATGAAACTAATGAAAGTTCATTTGAGGTTTTAAAGCTATCTATATATATATGCTTTAGTTTTAATAAAAAATCCTTTGCAAGTTTGCAATCCACGTATTATTGCAATAAATAAAACATAAATCATGAAGCTCAGTCGCACTAATTCAGAGTAAACAGGAAGCACAAACATTCCTTACTGGCAACTCCCAAGATTGCCAGGGAAATTCTTGCAATGTCACAAGCAGATTATGTCTTGTGTACACGAGCATCAAAAGCAGGAGAAGTTCACAAAACCAATCTGACTATTTTTGTGCAAGTTCCCATAAAAATAATGGTAGCGAATGAAACTCAAAAATAAATAAACGACAGCTGGCCCAGTGGCATTGAGGGTTGAGGCGCTGGATGCCACACCTCGCGTCACGCTGTTGACCCAGGTTTGGGAGCGAGCTCAGGCCACCAGGGGTTGCCGGGGGAGGGCAAGGAGTCGGATCGAGCAGCTGCATAACAGCTCTTCTCTCCGGGGAAGGATGTGGGGTTTCCCTGGCTCTTGGCTACCAGCCGATGGAGGCTAGGTGGCCGTGCCAAGCCAAGGGGAGAATCCGGCATTATGCGGGAGGGAGGAAGGGACTGTTACTGGAGCTGTGGTGCCGCGCATGGGTGACCATGATCTGGGGTCCCGGGTAACAGGTAGAAAGAAAAAATTACTCACCTTAGTAATTATGTTTCTTCTATTGGAGTCTTGCTGTATTCTGACAAGTGCAGTTAGCCCCAGCCTTTAAACTGCCCCCGAGAACAAAGGGTTAAACTTTCTATGCAGCGCATAGAATGCTGAGCTTGAGCTCGGTTAATGTCTCTGTTTCCCTTTGAAATCTAACCGTCAGATTCTTACGAGCAAAACTCTAATAGCTATTCTATGTGGAAATTGTAAAAACATTTTTAATAGCCAACTGGCAACAAAAAGTTTTGGATTATCAAAGGAAGACTCAAGTCAGGAAACCCAAAACTCACAAACCAAACCAAACCAAACAGGAATAGAATAAAATAAACACCCAAACAAAAGATGAGGGTGTAAAAGGAGCACCCCTGAGGTGCAACACTGCACCTGCCCAACCACTTCCCAAAACCAGGTTCTGAGAGGGGAGGCAGGGAGGGAGGTCAGAATACAGCAAGACTCCAATAGAAGAAACATAATTACTAAGGTGAGTAATTTTTTCTTCAAACAACTTGAAGTCTTGCTGTGTTCTGACAAGTGCAGACTACCAACAGTACCTCCATGGAGGAGGGACAGAACCTACTTTGAGAATAGGCTCTGAAGTACTGCTGAGCCAAACCGAGCATCACTCCTAGCCTGGATATCCAGAGAGTAATGCTTGGTAAAAGTATGGACTGTTTTCCAGGTAGCTGCTTGACAAATTTCTAAGAGAGGGATATCCCTTGCAGCAGCCAGGGAAGCAGCTGTACCTCTTGTAGAGTGAGCCCTCAGGCCTGAGGGCGGAATCTTTACCAGTTTTTCATAGCAGAATTGTATACAAGACACAATCCACCTGGCAATAGTTCTCTTGGTGGCAGGTTTGCCCTTTCCCACTTCTCCATCAGTGGGGAACAACTGGAGGGAGTCAAACCTATGACCCTTGGTACGCTCTATGTAGTAAATAAGGGCTCTTTTAACATCTAAACTGTGTAGCCTCCTCTCTCTTGAGAAAGAATGATCAGTGAAGAAAACAGGAAGAGACATAGACTGATTCAAATGGAAGTCTGAAACCACTTTGGGCAAGAACCTTCTATTGGTTCTAAGGACCACTTTATCTCTGTGAAAGGAGATAAAATCAGGTTCCGCTGACAGGGCTTGCAATTCACTGATACGCCTGACGGAGGTAATGGCTACCAAGAACACAGTTTTCCAAGTCAAGTACTTAAGCTCTGCTGAGAACATAAGCTCAAAAGGAGGTTGCGTAAGTTGAGCAATGCAAACATTCAAATCCCGGGCAGGGGCAGGGTCTCTAAAGGGAGGATTGGTGTGAAGCAATCTTTTAAAAAATTTACAGAACACAGGATGAGAAGATAGTGAGGAAGACTTCCCCACTGACAGAAAAGCAGAAACAGCTGACAAGTGTACCTTGAGAGTAGCTGGTCTGAGGCCTTGGCCATTAAGATGGACCATATAATCCAGAACTGTAGGCAATTCAGCAGTATCTGGGGAAATATGCTTCTTGGAACACCAAATGCCGAATCTCTTCCATTTGGAGTTATAAGTCTTTCTGGTGGAGGGCTTTCGAGAAGCTTTGAGAATATCCAGAACCCCTTGAGAAAGATGCAAATCTGCAAACTCTAACTCTTCAAGAGCCATGCCTTGAAATTGAGACTGAAGATTGGGGTACCAGATCCTCCCCTGAGAGGATGTTAACAGGTTGTAATTCCTGGGGAGAGACAGGGGAAGATTGACTGCTAGGGACAACAACAGAGGGTACCAAGGCTGTCTGGCCCAATCTGAAGCAATCAGAATCACTCTGCAAGGTTGAGACCTTATCTTGACTAAAACTTTGAACAGAAGTGGGAGGGGAAGGAAGGCATACAGAAATTTCCCTTCCTAGTTCAGAATCAGAGCATCCAGGGGGACTGAGCCCAAGACTGGGGGTTTGCAACAAAAGAAAGGAAGTTGGTGATTGTCTGGGGCTGCAAAAAGATCCATCTCTGGAGTGCCCCACCTTGAAAAAAATCACTTTCAACACCTGAGGGTCCAGGGACCATTCGTGATGGCCCTGAGAGATCCTGCTCAGTGCATCTGCTAGCACACTGTCCTCCCCTGGGAGGTGAACTGCTGTCAGAGAGGTTTGCAGGGAATAAGCCAGGGACCACAATTTCATGGCTTCTGTGCACAAGGCTGTGGACCGAGCGCCTCCCTGCTTGTTGATGTACCACATGGTGGTGGTGTTGTCTGTTCTAACCTGAACCACCTTGTTCTGCACTGACTGAGAGAAAGCTATCAGGGCCAGAAAAACTGCCCTGAGTTCTAGGAGATTGCTATGGAGAAGGGATTCCTGGGGGGACCAAAGTCCCTGGGCAGTGAGGGCCCCCAGATGGGCTCCCAGGCCCAGAAGGGAAGCATCCGTGGTAAGGACCACTGAATGAGACTGAGTGGCAAATGGGACCCCTTGTCTTAAATTGTCCTGATCCTGCCACCATTGAAGGGTTTGGATCAAGGTCAGAGTCAGTGGGATCAGTTTGGTAAGGGAATCCTTCCTCTGAGACCAAAAAGCCCTCAGATGGAACTGAATATCCCTCATCTGGAATCTTGCCCATTGGACCACTGCTGTTGAAGCTGCCATGTGGCCCAAGAGCTGGAGGAAATGCCTTGCTGGTCGAGATACCTGAAGGAAGAGGCTAGTTCTATAAGAACCCTTGCCCTTTCCAGGGGAAGAAAGGCTCTTGCTCTGACTGTGTCCATTTCTGCCCCTATAAAGGTAAGAAGCTGGACTGGTTCGAGAACTGACTTGGGAAGGTTGAGAAGAAATCCTAGAGAAGTGAGCACTTGCTGGGTCACTTGCAGGTGAGACTTGACTTGGTCTGGAGACTGGCCCACTATTAGCCAATCGTCCAGATGTGGAAAAATGGAAATCTTTTGCCTTCTCAGAAAGGCAACTACTACTGGCAGGCACTTTGTGAAAACCCTTGGGGCTGAGGTTAGGACAAAGAGCATTGCTCTGAACTGATAGTGGCCTGAGGGCAACTCGAACCTGAAGTACTTTCTGTGGGAGCACCTGATGGGAATGTGAAAGTAGGCATCTTTGAGGTCCAGGGAGGCTAGCCAGTCCCCTGGCCTTAGAGAGGGAAGGATTATTCCCAGAGTTACCATCTTGAACTTTGGTTTTAAAAGATGTTTGTTTAGGTATTTTAGGTCAAGGATGGGTCGCCACTCCCCTGTCTTTTTTGGGGTAAGGAAGTACCTGGGGTACAGACCTTTGCCCCAGTGTAGGGTAGGTACCCTCTCTATGGCTCTTAAGGCCAGCAGAGATGAAACCTCTGCCTCTAGGGCAAGGGTTTCCGAGAGAGTTGCAGGTGGAAAAGATCTGGCTTTCATCTTTGGAAATTTTCTGAAGCTGAGAACCAGTCCCTGGCTTACTGCTTCCGGGACCCACTTGTCTGATGTAATAGACATCCAGTCCTGGACAAAGTAAGCTAGCCTGCCCCCTACTGGAATAGGAGAGTCGAACCGGGCAGTCCCATCAGGGTGTCTGCTTGGCAGGGGCCTTAGGCTGAGGAGTGGATGCAGCCCTGCTCATCCCCCTTCTGCCTCTCCCTCTGAAGAACCCCCTCTGTGAAAAGGGAGAAGAGGCCTGTGCTTGGTAAAAAGGCCTATGAAAAGGCCTACCCCTGCCCCTAGACTGCTGCCTTTGAGGAGTTACTTGCCTCTCCTTGGCCTGAGCACTCCTGTAGGTGGTCCTGTACGCATCCATTTTCTTCATGTAATTCTCTGTCTGCTCCCTAAACAGAGAATTACCCACTACAGGAAAATCTATGGCCTTAGTCTGGGTATCCTGTGAGAGGCTAGTACATCTGAGCCAAGCCATTCTCCGAAGAGCCACAGATGTAGCCATGACTCTTGATGACACATCATTGAGTCCACAGCAGCATGAAACTGAACTTTTGATGCCTCAGTCCCATCTGCAGCCACCTCCTCCAGCTCCTTGGCTAGCTGGGGGGAGGCCTGTTTAGCCAGTGCCAGTACAGTGTCCCACCCGGACTTCTGGTACCTGGCTGTATAGGCCATATAATTCGCCTGTCTGAGTCCCAAGGAAGATGCCATGTACAGCTTTTTTGCCATGGCATCAATCTTCCTGGAGTCTTTGTCTGGGGGGGTGTGAAGCCAAGGGAATGCTTGCCTTATCACAGGCAGCAGCCTGCACAACCCCAATATGGCTGCATTGCTGATATAAAAACTCCGTATCTGAGCCTGAAAGTGTATACCTCTTTTCCATTCTTCTGTCCACATGAGGTATAGAATTGGGAGACTTCAGAATTTTTTGTGTCTGTTTCCCAAAAGATTTGTGGAGGGGAATAGACAGTCTCCTGGACTCTGGGATGTCCATCATTTCTACAAAATCAGGCTCCTCCTGATCCTCCATTAGCTCTTCCATAGGAAGCTGGAGGGTCTCAGCCACCTTTCTGTAGAACATAAAGTGGGAAGGGGACTCAGAAAGCCTAGGAGGGGATACACCTGAAGGTCTGTCTGGGGAGAAGTCCGGCTCCACAGGCACATCTAGACTTTCACCATCACCATCATCATCTTCAAACTCCCCTTCCTCCTCAAACTCCGGTTCATAAAATTCTTCAGGGGTATAGTCATGAACCGGGGGAACCGACCGAACTGAGCCCCTGCCAAAAGGTGCCGGATCGGTCGGAACCGGGCGAAGCGATTCCACAATCCGAATCGCTCTGGCTATTTCTTCGGTGGTCGGAACATGGACTTCTGGATCCAAATCGGACGATTTTTCTTTGCGTTTTCTTTTAGTCGGAACTGACCCCTCGGAATCGGCTCTCCTTTTGCCTTAAGAAGCATCGCCCTGGTCAGAAGGCACGCCTTTTAGCTCAGTTGGAACCGAACCGGGCTGGCCATCCAGGTCAGCGGACTTCTCAGCCTCCTTTTCTCTCAGTCTACCTAATCTCTTTTCAAGGGTAGATTTGGGAAAGTTTTTACAAATTTAGCAGTCTGAATTGAGGTGTTCAAACCTCAGACAATAAACACAGGTGGTGTGGGGATCGGTCTTAGCAAAGACCTCCCCACACTCACTGCAGTGTTGAAACCCAGTGGGCCTGGTTTTTTTCTTGGGTTTCTCAGACATGGCCAACCTAACCAAACTTACTCTCTTTTCGGCAACTGCCAGGCAAGACTCCCTTATCGGTTCCTAACCGTGTCACGGTTCTTGGAAAAAAACATACCAAAAGAAAAAATTACTCACCTTAGTAATGTTGTTTCTTCTAATGGAGTCTTGCTATGTTATGACATATGCAGTGAGTCCCAACCTTCGAACTGCTCCGGAGGTGAAAGAGTTAACTTTCCATGCCAGGCATGGAATGCTGAGCTCGAGCTCGATTGAAAACTCTGTCTGTTGTTCTTCAAACTCAAACTGTCAGATCTTTACGAGCTAAACTCACTAAGGTCCTGTGTGGAGCTGTAAACCTACACTAGCTAACTGGCTACTAAATATAAGAACACATTTTTTGGTCCCAAAACAAAGACTCAAGTCAGGAGACCCAAAAAATGAAAAACACAACACCCAGTCACCCCAAAAAAGGAGGGGTGAAAACAAGGTGGGCATCTACTAAGTGCCAACACTGCACTGCCCACCCACATCCCAAAAACAGAGGTTCTGAGAGGGGCAGGCGGGGGAGGTCATAATATAGCAAGACTCCATTAGAAGAAACAACATTACTAAGGTGAGTAATTTTTTCTTCAAACAACATGAAGTCTTGCTATATTATGACATATGCAGACTACACAGCAGTACCTCCATGGAGGAGGACAGAACCTACTTAGAAATAGGCTCTGAAGTCACAGCTGTTAAACCAAGCATCACTCCTAGCCTGGATGTCCAGAGTAATGCTTGCAAAAGTGTGAACTGTTTTCAGGTAGCTGCTTGACAAATCTCTAGAATGGGGATGTCCCTGGCAGCAGCCAGGAAGCAGCTGTACCTCTGGTAGAGTGAGCCCTCAGGCCTGGGAGGAACCTTACCCAGCTTTTCATAACAGAATTGGATACAAGAGACAATCCACCTGGCAATGGATCTTTTAGTGGCAGGTTTCTTTACCAACCTCACCATAAGTGAGGAACAGTTGGAGGAGTCAAACCTGTGACCCTTAGTACGCTCAATGTAGTAACTAAGGGCTCTCTTCACATCTAAGCTGTGCAGCCTCCTCTCGCCAGAGGAGGAATGGTCAGTGAAGTACACTGGAAGAAATAGATTGATTAAGGTGGAAATCTGAAACCACCTTGAGGCAAGAACTTCCTGTTAGTCCTGAGGACCACCTTATCTCTATGAAAGGAGATAAAATCAGGCTCCACTGACAAAGCTTGTAATTCACTTATGTGTCTGGCAGAAGTGATGGCTACGGAAACACAGTCTTCCAAGTCAAATACTTAAGCTCTGCTGAAGACAAGGGGTCAAGGGAGGTTGCATAAGCTGAGCAATGCAAACATTAAGATCCCAGGCAGGGCAGGGTCCCTGAATGGAGGGTTGCGTTAACAATCCCTTAAAAACTTAAGAGAATACAGGATGAGCTGAAAGAAGAGGTTTACCTGCTGAAATGAAAGCAGACACTGCTGCCAAATGCACCTTTAGGGTAGCTGGTCTGAGCCCCAAAGTGTTTAAATGGACCATATAATCCAGGACTGTGGGTAAATCAGCAGATTCTGGGAAATATGCTTCCAGAGCACCATATGGAAAACCTCTTCCATTTGGAATTGTAAGTAGCCTGGTGGAAGGCTTCCTAGAAGCCTTCAATATATCCATTACACCTTGGGAGAGGTGTAGATCAGCAGACTCTAACTCTTCAAGAGCCAGGCCTTGAGATTGAGAGATTTGAGGTTCGGAACCAAACCCTTCCTGAGCACAGGTTAACAGATTGTGATTCCTGGGAAGACACAGGGGAAGATGGACTGCTAAGGACAGTAGGAGTGGATACCAGGGTTGTCTGGCCCAATCTGGAGCAATCAGAATCACTTTGCAGGATTGAGATGTGATTTTGACTAACACTTTGAACAGGAGAGGGAAGGGGGGAAAAGCATAGAGAAACTTCCCTTCCCAATTGAGAACTAAGGCATCCAGAGGGACTGAGCCCAACACTGGGGGCCTGCAGCAAAAAATGGGAAGTTGGTGATTGTCTGGGGCTGCAAAAAGATCTATCTGCGGGGTGCCCCATCTGGCAAAAATTACCTCCAGGACCAGGGGATCCAGTAACCATTCGTGATGGCCCTGGGAAATCCTGCTGAGAGCATCTGCCAGGACACTGTCCTTGCCTGGGAGGTGAACTGCCGTAAGGGAGGTGTTCAGGGAGTAAGCCAGAGACCACAACTTCATTGCTTCGGTGCACAAGGCCGTAGACCGAGTGCCTCCTTGCTCGTTGATGTACCACATTGTAGTGGTGTTGTCTGTTCTGACCTGTATAACTTTGTTCTGAACAGATTTGGAAAAAGCTGAAGTGCTAGAAAAACTGCTCTGAGCTCCAACAGGTTGATGTGGAGCAGAGATTCCTGGGGGACCACAGACCCTGGGTGGAGGTCGCCCATGTGAACTCCCACCCCAAGAGGAATGCATCTGTAGTAAGGATTAAAGAGTGAGACTGAGTGACAAAGGGAACCCCTTGTCTCAGATTGCTCTGATCCTGCCACCACTGTAGGGCTTGGATCAGGGTTCGAGTCACTGGGATCAACTTGGTTAGAGGGTCCTTTCTTTGAGACCAAAAGGCTCTCAAATGGAACTGGATGTCCCTCATCTGATATCTTGCTCCTTGCACTACTGCTGTAGAAGCAGCCATGTGCCCCAGGAGCTGTAGAAAATGCCTTGCTGGTCGAGAGACCTGCAGGGTGAATGAGGAGGCCAGAGAGACCAGGGTCCTTGCCCTGTCCAAAGGAAGGAAGGCTCTGGCTTCCTCTGTGTTCAGTTCTGCGCCTATGAAGGTGAGGAGCTGGACAGGCTCTGGAACTGACTTTGGAAGATTCAGAAGGAAACCTAGAGAGGTAAGCAGTTGCTGAGTTATCTGAAGATGTAACTTGACTTGGTCTGGAGACTGGCCTACTATGAGTCAGTCGTCCAGGTAAGGGAAGATGGCAATTTTTTGCCTTCTTAGGTAGGCAACTGCTACTGCCAGGCGTTTTGTGAATACCCTTGGAGTAGAGGTGAGGCCAAAGGGCATTGCTCTGAACTGGTAATGGCCTGAGGGCAGCTCGAACCTGAGGTACTTTCGATGGGAGCTTCTGATGAGAATATGGAAGTAGGCATCCTTGAGGTCCAGGGATGCTAGCCAGTCCCCTGGCCTTAGAGAGGGTAGAATAATTCCCAGAGTCACCATTTGAATTTTGGTTTTAAAAGGTGCTTGTTTAAGTATCTGAGATCCAGGATGGGCCGCCATTCTCCTGTCTTTTTTGGGGTAAGGAAGTACCTGGAGTACAATCCTTTGCCCTGGTGTAGAGGTGGAACCTTTCCACGGCTCTGAGAGCCAGGAGGGTAGAGACTTCTGCTTCTAGGGCAAGTGCCTCTGATGGATTTGCAGGTGAAAGGATCTGGTTCTCATCTTTGGAAATTTTTGAAGCTGAGAACCAGTCCCTGGCTTACTACTTCCAGGACCCACTTGTCTGATGTCAGAGACTTCCAGTCCTGGACAAAGTAAGCCAGCCTGCCCCTACAGGTAGTTGAGAATCGGCCTGGCCACCCCATCAGGGTGCCTGCTTGGCAGAGGCTTTAGGCTGAGGGTGGAAGCAGGCCTGCTTGTACCCGCCTGCCTCTCCTCTAAAGAAGCCCTCTGGGCGTAAGCTGAAGAGGAGGCCTGGGCTTGGTAAAAGGCCTATGAAAAGGCCTGCCCCTGCCCCTGGAAGGCTGCCTTTGAGGAGTGGCCTGCCTTTCTTGGCCTGTGCACTCCTATAGGTGGTCCTATACTCATCCATTTTCTTCATGTAATTCTCTGTCTGCTCCCCAAACAGAGAATTACCCACAAAAGGAAACTCCATGGCCTTAGTCTGGGTATCCTGTGACAGGCTAGTACATCTGAGCCAAGCCATTCTGCGAAGTGCCAAGATGTAGCCATGACTCTTGATGACACATCATTAGAGTCCACTGCAGCATGGAACTGCACCTTAGATGCCTCAATACCATCAGCAGCCACCTGCTCCAGCTCCTTGGAAGCTGGCCAGGGACCTGTTTGCTAGAGCCATAACAGTATCCCATCTGGATTTCTGGTATCTAGCAACATAAGCCATATAATTTGCCTGTCTGAGTCCCAAGGATGCTGCCATGTACTGTTTCTTTGCCATGGCATCAATCCTCCTGGAGTCCTTGTCAGGGGGGTGTGAAGCCAAGGGAATATTTGCCTTGTCACAGGCTGCAGCCTGCACTACCCCAACATGGCTGCATTGTTGTGTCAGGAACTCCATATCAGAGCCTGACAATGTGTACCTCTTGTCCATTCTCTTATTAACAGGAGGTAAAGTGTGAGGAGTTTTTAGAATTTTTACTGTCTGTTTCCCAAAAGATTTATGCAAAGGAATAGACAGTCTCCTAGACTCTGGGATATCCATCATTTCCACATAGTCAGGCTCCTCTTGATCATCCACAGCTTCCTCCATAGGGAGCTGAGGGTTTCAACCACTTTTATAAAACATAAAATGAGAAGGGACTCAGAAAGCCTAGGAGGAGACACTGAAGGTCTGTCTGGGAGATGTCCGGTTCAATGGGCACATCCAGACTTTCAAATCCACATTCACTCTCCTCACCTCCTCTTCCCCTCCTCCGGTTCCTTAAATTCCTCTAAATCATACTCTTGAACCCGGTGGAACCGGCAGAACATCGCTTCACCTGATGGTGCCGGTTCGTCGGAACCGGGAAAGCGATTGAACAATTTATCCGCTTTGGTTATTTCTTCAGCGTTGAGAGGAAAGTTTGGCTCCACACCAGCTGATTTCCTAGTCCTTTTGCTGGACAACTCCTCAGTCGGCTCTCCTTTTGCCGAGGAAGTCTCACTGCCCCTGGTCAGAGGGCACTCCCTCTGGTTCAGTTGGAACCGAATCATGCTGGCCATCCGGTCAGCGGACTTTCCTCCCTTTCCTGAGCCTACCAACTCTCTTTTCCAGGATAGCTGCAGGAACATTTTACAAATCTGGCAGTCTGCACTGAGGTGGTCAAACCCAGACAATAAACACAGGTGGTGTGGGGGTCAGCCTTGGCAAAGACTTCCCCACAGACACTGCAGTGTTGAAACCCAGTGGGCCCGGTTTTTCTTTTGGGTTTCTCGGACATAGTGCCAGTCCTAACCAAACTTGCCCGTTTATGGCAATCCACCATGCAAGACCCTCTTATCGGTTCCCAACTGTGTCACGGGTCGTGGAAAAAAGCATAATAAAATCCGTTTTTTTTAGAACCAATAACCGGTAACCACACTCTACAAGATAGATTAATGTATTTTAAAACAACCTGATCGGTTCAAACCGAACCGATAACCGTTACAAGTTCCACACAGAAGAAATAAATGTAAAACCTATCTAGTACTCACAATACCACAGACAGAGCTTGAACCGACCGGTTGCGGTTTAAATTCGGTCAAAAAGCAGAAAATAATACTTTAACCGACAAAATGAACCGAGCAGAAGGAGAAATCTCCGGAGCGACTGTTCAGTGAGCGGAGTAAAGAATCTGACAGTTTGAGTTTGAAGAACAACAGACAGAGTTTTCAACCGAATCGAAGCTCAGCGTTCCATGCTTGGCATGGAAAGTTAACTCTTTCACCTCCGGAGCAGTTTGAAGGTTGGGACTCACTACATATGTCATAATATATCAAGACTTCATGTTGTTTGAACACATTTTTTTTTAGAACCGATAAGGACCGGTAACCACACACTAAAGTTAAACACAAGAATTAACAAATGATCGGTTCAGCCGAACCGATCCACACTTTTACAAGTTCCACACAGGAAAACACAGTTACAAAACCTATCTAGTACCACAGGCAGAGACTGAACCGATTATGCGGAATAATTTTTTGGTTAGAAAACGAAAAACCAACACTTCAACTGACTTTCGAACTGAGCTGCAGGAGAAATCCCCGGAGCGACTGTTCAGTGAGGCAGAGTAAAGAATCTGATGGTTAGATTTCAAAGGGAAACAGACAGAGACATCAACTGAGCTCGAGCACAGCATTCTATGCTCTGCATAGAAACCCTTTGTTCTCCGGTGCAGTTTAAAGGCTGGGGCTAACTGAACTTGTCAGAATACAGCAAGACTTCAAGTTGTTTGAAAGCAGAAATACCAAGGTTCCCCTGTTGTCAAGTAAGGTGCAGGGGTAATGGGAGAGCAAAAGCTTTCTGAAGAAATAAAGAACAATTTTCTAAATACTAAGTTCCTCTGCCCGCCCCCAAACTCCACAGCACCTACTGCTCTTTAAGCTGGCTGGTTGAAATAGTATGTCGAGTCAAATCAAAGTTTATCGGCAGGAAAGAAACTCCATTGAGCAAGCTCATTTACAAGGAGGTCCAGAGACAAGTAATATGCAATGCACGTACAATAAGCCAAGGCCAAACATATAACAGGAATACATAGGGCAATTTACAATAACATACAGCTTTCTAAGGGAAATATATACATGGAGTAGGATAATATACAAGGTTAAGACATTGTGAAGCAACAGTTAGGCAGGCATTCAGCTTCACAAGGGAAAATATATACATGAAGCAGGGTAATTTACAACGTTAAGACATTACTGTACACAGTCAGGCATAAACAGTCAGGTAGATGGAATGGTTAGCAGTAGGCAGTAATTAAAACTTCCAATGATAAAAGTAGCGATGAGAATACCTGGACATGATGGTATGGGATTATAGAAGAGAAGAGGAGGAGGCGTCAGCCGTGAGTAACGGGGAGGAGGTGGAGAGGAAGGTACGCCAGGTAAGGATAATAGTGGAGAGAGGGGGAGCCTCTGTTGTCAAGAAGATGGGGGGGACAGCCCTGAATGGTGGAGAGGAGGTAGAGTGGGTAGGTAGGCTAGGTAGGGTAGAAGTGGTAAGGGTGGAAAGGGAAGAACAGTGTGGAAGGCAAGTAGGGTAGTGGTCAGGTAACTGGAGATCAAGGGGTGGGGTGTAGTTCTGGGTAAGATGGGGAATGGGGAGAGGGGGAAGGTAGGCGAGTCAAGGTAAGCATATGGGGGAAGGGACCTTAAATAAGGTAACCCATGATGATGGTAAGAGAGGGTGATGGCAAACTGACAATGTAGAGCATAACGGTCAGTAACATTGACAGGAGTCATGTAACTTGCTAACAAGTAGTTTTTTGAAACTGCTCAGGGGGAGTAGCTGATGCAGCTTGAGGACAGACTGGGCTTTGTTCCAGGCCACTGGAAGGGCATGACTTACAGCCGAGCCCCCAGTGTGGGTGCAGATGCTAGGGACCTCCAGCGTAATGTAAGTGGTACTACGGAGTGTGTATAAGGAGGTAGTTTGCCGGAAGAGTTTGTTTACGTATGGGGGAAGCTTTAGCAAGAGGACTTTATATAGCCAGGTGAGGGAGTGAGTGAGCCATCTAGTAGCTAATGAAGTCCAGCCGTGAGGCATAAAGGTCACAGTGGAGAGTGCGACGATGAGCATTTGAAATGAAACGTATTGCTTAGTGGTATAGTGTATCCAACTGGTGAAGGAGGGAGCCTGAACAACGGCCATAAAGGATGTCCGCATAGTCGAGGAGCGGCACAAAGGTTGTCTGGACCAGTCAAAGTCTGGCATCAATGGTAAACAGAGGTTTATTCCTATATAAAAATCCAAGTCTCTGCTGTAATTCTTAGCAAGGGAGGTGATATGCACAGAGAATGTTAGATGTTGGTCTAGAGCGCAGCCTAAGTATTTGAAAATGCTAACTACCTCGAGGTTGTCTTCGAGAAGGATCTTTATAGGGGGCAGGGATAATAGATCCCTTTGAATGGCAGTTTGAAGGTTGGAATGGAAATACATGACCTTTGTTTTTTGGCATTTAAAAGAAGTTTAGAATGAGCAAGGCTGAGCTGGAGATGGTTAAATTCTGACTGGAGCTCCAAGTGGGCTTCGGCTGCCGAAGGTTTGGATGTATATATTACCGTGTCATCCACAAAAAGGTGCAGCTTTGCTTTATTTATGTTGTTACCAATGGTGTTGATGTACAACATAAACAAGAGGGGACCAAGGATCGAGCCTGATGACTGTAGATTGGGAGCAATAGTGGAAAACAAGGATTATGTAGTGGCTTTTGAGAGAGCCTTATATTATGTACAGGATTGGACACTGGACCACAGATTATCCCTAAATCAAGAAAAATGCATGATTATGCATATGGGGAAGGAGAATAAACAATACAATTATGTATTGAATGGGACAACCCTATCTAAAACTAGAGAAGAAAGAGACCTTGGAATTATTGTGACACAGGATCTCTCTTTTAAAACCCACTGTACTAATATTACACGTAAGTCCAATAACATCTTAAATTGTATATTAAGACATATTCAAAGTAGGAAACGTGAGGTTATAGTCCCCTTGTATTCCTCCTTGGTAAGACCTATACTTGAATATGGAGCACAGGTCTGGTCCCCATACAAGAAAGGAGAGGTACAGTTGATTGAAAGGGTTCAGAAAAGGGCCACCAAAACCACTAATGGGTTAAAAAATTTGTCTTACAGACAAGACTTTGAGAGTTGGATATGTATATATTGGAGTATAGAAGACATAGGGGAGATATGTGTTTAACACATTGGGCCTGGGAAAATGATGATTTGTGGGAACTACTGAGATTGCAAGCTAAGGATAAATATTATGAGACAAGATTACATCTCCAACAGCTGGAAAGCGATAATAGCAGATCAAAAAATAGAGCTAGATGGTTTAATCACAAAGTAGTTTCATCATGGAATGCTCTACCGGTAGATGTAGTGGGGAGTAGTACAATGCAGCAATTTAAGGTAAATCTGGATAGATATTGGAGACAGGTAAGCAATTACCTAGGAAAATGAAATACAGATTTGGCAAGCTCTGTGGACGCATGTCTATATTATGCTCAGTCACACCTATGATACCTATGATTGTGGTACGCCTCTCAAGAGAGGAAAGAATGGGGAGAGGGAACCACCTACTTTCACTTGTTGCATTCTATTTGTCAAGTAGCTATTTATTTATTTTATTTATTTATTTCAAAATTCAGATTTACAACCTTTGAGTCCAAGACTCATTTACAAAGGCACCTCGTCGAAAGGAGGGTAGACAACAATTGGTGGTGGAGTACAACAATGGAGAACATTACAGGTGAGATACAATAGAAGAACACACAAAGCAATTCCAGTAATACAAAGTGTACAAAGGCTTCAATTAGTTACAGTTAGTCTAGTATATAAACAATAAGGTACTGCTAGGGGTTCTAAGGAGCGATACCTGGGGGGGGGGAAGGGGTGGTTGCTGGGGGAGGAGGCAGTCCGGAAGAAAAAATTACTCACCTTAGTAATTGCTTTTCTTCTCATGGAGTCTTGCTATATTATAACAATAGCAGTCAGCCACTGCAGCTGAACTGCCCCGGAGAGGAAGGAGTTAACTCCAGAAGATCTGGAGTTCTACAGTGCGAGGGCGCTGTGCCCAAAGCTCTATCTGGCAGTTTCAAATGAAACTGTCAGATCTTTATGAAGCTAACATCAAAGGACGGAAAGTCTGTGTGGAAAAAACTACACTAGCCCATGGCTACCTACTAGTAGTAATAACAACAATATAAAGAACAAAGAAACACTCAGAGCCATAATAACAAAAATTGATGGTATTATGGTTCGTTTCACCACCCTTGACAAGCACATATGAACCCCCCCTTCCCCCAAAGACTCAAGTCCAGGAAGGGGCAATATAAATAACCTAAATGAAACAATCTAGATCCCTAACCCAAAGGAAAAGAGGGTAAGGAAAAAACTACAATGGCATGACACAAGTGCTTGCACAATTCGCCACCCTACCCAAGTAGAAGTTCTGAGAGGGGCAGAGGAGGTGGTTAGAATATAGCAAGACTCCATGAGAAGAAAAGCAATTACTAAGGTGAGTAATTTTTCTTCAAACACCATGAAGTCTTGCTATTATAACAATAACAGATTACACAGCAGTACCTCCATGGAGGAGGGTCAGAACCTACTTAGAAATAGGCTCTGAAGCTCAGCTAGCCTAACCGAGCATCTCTCCTGGACTGGACATCCAGGGAATAATGCTTGGTAAGGTGTGAACTGTCTTCCAGGTAGCAGCTTGACAAATCTCCAGAATGGGGATGTCTCTAGCAGCCGCTAGAGACGCAGCTGTACCCCTGGTGGAGTGGGCCTCAATCCTGAGGGGGTTATCTACCCAGTTTCTGATAACAGAATTGGATACAAGAAACAATCCACCTTGCAATTGTTCTCTTAGTGGCAGGTTTCCTTTGCCAACCTCGCCATAGGTAAGAAAGAGTTGGAGGATTTGAACCTATGACCTCTGGTGTGCTCTAAATAGTAGCTTAAGGCTCTTTTGATATCCAAGCTGTGCAGTCTCCTCTCACCTGAGGAAGAATGCTCAGTGAAAAATACTGGGAGAGATAGATTGATTCAGGTGGAAATCAGAAACCACCTTAGGCAAAACTTTCTATTAGTCCTAAGGACTACCTTATCTCTGTGGAAGAGATAAAATCTTCTTCCACTGACAGGGCCTGTAGCTCACTTGTCGTCTAGCAGAGGTGATGGCTACTAGGAAAGCAGGTTTTCAAGTTAAATACTTGAGCTCTGCAGAAGACAGAGGCTCAAAGGGGTTGCATTAACTGAGCAATGCAAATATTCAGGTCCCAGGCGGGAGCTGGTTCCCAAAAGGAGGTTAGTATGAAGTAACCCTAAAAAACTTGAGAACACCGGGTGAGAAGAAAGGAGGCAGGCTTCCTGCTGACACAAAAAGCAGAGACAGCTGCCAGATGAACCTTCAGGGTAGCTGGTCTAAGGCCTAGGGGAATTCAGATGGACCAAATAGTCCAGTAGAATGGGAAGATCAGCAGATTCTGGGATAATCTGCCTCTCAGAGCACCAGATGGAAAACCTCTTCCACTTAGAATTATAAGTGGCCCTAGTGGAAGGCTTCCTTGAAGCCTTTAAAATATCCATGACACCTTGAGAAAGGTGTAAGTCAGCAAATTCTAGCTCCTCAAGAGCCAAGCCTTGAGGTGGAGGGATTTGAGGTCCGGATACACACTCCCCTGTGCACAGGCCAGTAAGTCGTGGACTCTGGGCAGGCTCAGGGCAGGGTGGACTGCCAAGGACAGGAGCAGAGGGTACCAGGGCTGTCTGGCCCAATCTGGGCAATCAGAATCACTCTGCAAGGTTGAGATCTGATTTTACTAGTACCTTGAAAAGGAGAGGAAAGGGGGGAAAGGCATACAGGAACTTCCCTTTCCAGTCCAACAGAAAGGCGCCCAGAGGGACTGAGCCCAGAACTGGAGGCCTGCAACAGAAAAGAGGAAGTTGGTGGTTGTCTGGGGCTGCGAAAGATCTATCTGAGAGTGCCCCATCTGGCAAAGACAGACCCCAGCACTTGTGGATTCAGAGCCCATTCGTGATGGCCCTGAGAGAAATTCTGCTGAGGCGTCCAGGACATTGTCCTTCCCTGGAGATGAACCGTATCAGAGAGGTGTTCAGGAGTAAGCCAGAGACCAACAACTTCATTGCTTCGTGCACAAGGCTGAAGACCGAGTGCCCCTTTGCTTGTTGATGTACCACATTGTGGTGGTATTGTCTGTCCTGACTTGAACCACTTTGTTCTGGACAGAATCTGAAAACACCAAGAGCTAAAAAGACAGCTCTGAGTTCCAAAGATTGATGTGGAGCAGAGACTCCTGAGGAGACCATACCCCTGAGTGGCAAGGTCGCCTAGGTGAGCCCCCACCCTAACAGGGAGGCATCCGTGGTGAGGTGAGGGAGAGAAATGGGAATGGAAGAACCCCTGTCTTAAATTGCTCTGGACCTGCCACCAGTGGAGGGCTAGGATCAGAGTTTGAGTAACTGGGACCAACTTGGTAGGGGGTCCTTCCTTTGAGACCAATAGGCCCTCAAATGGAACTGAATGTCCCTCATCTGGAATCTTGCTCCCTGCACGACAGCTGTGGAAGCAGCCATGTGCCCGAGGAGTTGCAGAAAATGCCTTGCTGGTCAGAGACCCACAGGGTAAAGGAGGATGCCAGGCGATGAGTCTGTCCACCCTTTCCGAGGGAAGAAAAGCCCTAGCTAACCTTGTATTCAATTCTCGCCTATATGAAAGTTAGGACCTGAACTGGTTCCAGAACTGACTTTGGTAAGTTTAGCAGGAATCCCAGGAAGTGAGAAGCTGCTGGGTGACTTGCAAGTGGGATTTCACCTGACCTGGAGACTGACCCACAATGAGCCAGTGCGTCCAGGTAGGGAAACACAGCAACCCTTTGCCTTCTTAAGTGGGCCTACTACAGCGAGACATTTTGTGAATACCCTTGGCGCAGAGGTAAGGCCAAGGGCATTGCCCTGAACTGGTAGTGGCCTGAGGGCAGTTCAACCTGAGGTACTTTCGGTGAGAAGGCCTGATCAGAACATGAAAATAGGCATCCTTGAGGTCCAGGAAGCTAGCCAGTCCCTGGCCTTAGGGAAGGCAATATCATTGCCAGAGTCAACATTTTGAACTTTGGTTTCAACAGATGCTTGTTCAAGTATCTTAAATCTAGAATGGCGCCATTCTCCTGTCTTTTGGGGTAAGAAAGTATCTTGAATAAAGCCCCTTGCCCTGATGGCAGAGGAACCCTTTCCACTGCTTTGCAGTCAGCAGAGCAGAAACCTCTGCTTCAAAGCAACGGCTTCTGAAGGATTTGCAGGTGGAAAATGCCTGGCTCTCATCTTTGGAAAGTGTTTGAAGCTGAGAACCAGACCCTGGCCTATACCTCCAGAACCCATCTGTCCGTAGTTAGGGACAGCCAGTTCCGCTGAAATAGGCCAACCTGCCCCCACTGGTACAGGAGAATCGGCCCTGGACACCCCATCAGGGTGCCTGCTAGCAGCAGCCTTAGGCTGAGGGAGGGGCGGTCTACTTGTGCCAGTCTACCTGCCTCTGAAGAAACCCCTCTGCGAGACAGCAGGAGGCTTGAAGTGGTAAAAGGCCTGGAAAAGGGCCTGCCCTACCTCTGGGAGCATGCCTTTGTGGCATGGCATGCTTCTCCTTAGCCTGGGCACTTTTGTAGGTAGTTCTGTATTCATCCATCTTTTCATATAGTTTCTGTTTGCTCCCAAAAGAAATTTCCCTACAGGAAAATCCATAGCCTTTGACTGGGTATCTTGGGACAGATTAGTGCATCTGAGCCATGCCAACCTCTGGAAGCTACAGAAGTGGCCATGACCCTAGAAGAAACATCATTAACATCAACAGCAGTATGAAATTGAACTTTAGAGGCTTCAATGCCATCAGCAGCCACCTGTTCAACTCACTAGCCAGCTGGCCATGGGCCTGCTTGGCTAACTACTGTCACTATGTCCCACCTAGATTTCTGATATCTAGCTACATAAGCCATATAATTTGCCTGCCTGAGTCCCAAAGAGCTGCCATATACTGTTTCTTAGCCATGGCATCAATCTTCCTGGAATCCTTATCAGGAGGATGTGAGGCCAGAGGAATATCAACCTTGTCACAGGCTGCAGCTTGTACCACACCTACATGACTACACTGCTCAGTAAGGAAGTCTGTATCCGAGCCTGACAAAGTATACCTTCTGTCCATTTTTTATCTACAGGAGGGACAGAATGAGGATTTTTAAAATCTTTGTTGTTTGCTTCCTAAATGACTTATGCAAGGAATAGACAACCTCCTAGACTCTGGAATATCCATCATTTCCACATAATCAGGCTCCTCTTGCTCATCCACAGCCTCCTCTAAAGGAAGCTGGAGAGTTTCTGCAACCTTTTGTAAAAATAAAGAAAGAAGGGACTCAGACAGAATAGGAGGAGATTCTAAAGGTCTGTCTGGAGAAATGTCCAGTTCAATGGGCATCAGACCCCCAGCCACACATATATTGATCAAATTCCTCCTCCCTCCTGTGGTTCATAAAAATCCTCAACTTCAAAATCCTGAACCACTGGGACTGAACGAACCAACCTTTTACCAGCTGTTAGTGGTTCTACAGATCCCTGAGACAGTGACTGGACAATCTGAATGGCTTTAGCTATCTCTGCAGCAGTTGGAGACACAATTTTGGACTCCAGACCTACTGATTTCGTTGTCTTTTACTTGGGACTGGTTCCTCTGAACCAGCCTTCCTTTTGCCGAGGAAGTCTCGCCTGGTCAGAGGCACTCCTCTGGTCCAGTGGGTACTGGACGGGCTGCCATCGGGTCAGCGGACTTTTGCCTCTCGTTCCCTGAGCCGCCCAATCTCTTCTCCAGGGTGGCTGCAGGAAATTTTTACACACCTGGCAGTCTGACAGGAGGTGGTCAGCCCCAGACAATAAACACAAGTGGTGTGGGTCAACCTTGGCAAAGGCGTCCCCACAGACATCACAGTGTTGAAACCAATGGCCGGTTTTTCTTTTGGGTTTCTCAGACATAATGCCAGCCTAACCAAAACTTGCCCTTTGTGATGGCAGTACCAGGCAAGACACCCTTATCGGTTCCTAACCGTGTCACGGTATTTGAAAAACCGTTGTAATTCCGTTTTTAGAACCGATAAGAACTGGGAACCGCACTCTAAAACCCACTGTACACTTTTAAATGCAGAAAAACCAACCGATCGGTTCAAAACCGAACCGATAATTAATTTTCCACACAGACTTAAATTTTAGTACTTACGGTTACCAGATAGAGCTTTAAAACCGAAATGCGGTAAAATAATAACTTTGCCGGTTCAAATGAACGAAAAATACTCGCTTGAACCGAGAATGAACCGAGCTGAAGGAGCTGATCTCCGGGGCGACTGTTCAGTGGACGGAAAAGAATCTGACAGTTTCATTTGAAACTGCCAGATAGAAACTTTAGGCACAGCGCCCTCGCGCTGTAGAACTCCAGATCTTCTGGAGTTAACTCCTTCCTCTCCGGGGCAGTTCAGCTGCAGTGGCTGACTGCTATTGTTATAATATAGCAAGACTTCATGGTGTTTGAAGGACGTTGTCTGTAAATTTGGCCAGGCGGAGCTCTAGGTATGGGTCAGTCAGGGGCATTTACAGCTCCAAGCGTCAGTGAAATGGTTTCGGAGGGCGATTTTGAAGGGGCCGATTTTGGGGATGTTTGTGATATGAGTGGGGAGGGAGTTGTACCAAGAGGGGGCTCTGTGGTGGAATGATCTTTGGGCGAGAGAGGTCCTGGCTCTCGGGACCTGGAAGGTGGCTGGTTATGCTTGGTGGCGACGAGTGGGGCCAATTTAGGATGTAGCAACCCCCGGGGAGGAGAGCCCAAGTAGTGATTTTTTTGCCAGTATACAGGCGTGGTAGTGCAGGTGCTCATCAAAGGTGAGTAAGTTCGAGGAGGAGTAGAGCTGGCATGTGTGCATTCTGCTGGGGGCACCAGTCAGGAGCATGCAAGCCTTGTTGATCGAGGTCTGGACTTTGGTGAGGGCGGTGGGGTCAGCAGCCGCATAGATAGGGAGCCCGTAGTCGACCAGTGACAGGATGGAGGAGGTGATAGCCAGCCGGAGGGCACTCTGAGGGAGGCAGTCTTTGTGGCAGTAGAGGAGTCCAATCTGGGTGTTTACGGCAGTGGACAGGGAATTAAGATGAGAGTGGAAAGAGAGAGAGCAGAGTCGAAGATGATGCCCAAATATTTGTATGCAGACACCTGTTCAAGGGGTGTAGGGTGCTGGGGAGGATGAGAAGGGGGGCATTTCTGGAGTTACTCTGGCGGTGGGCAAAAAGCATACATTTTGTCTTCTTGAGATTTAGAACTAGACGATGGTTGAGGAACCATTTTTCAGCTTGGCTGAAGGTGAGTTACAGAGAGTTCTGGAGAGTGATGGGGTCGAGGTGGGAGGTGACGAGAAACATATCATCGGCATATAGGAGCATACTGCCCAAGCAGGAGCTAGGAAAGGTGTTTAGAAAGAGACTGAACAATGTGAGGCCCAGGATGGAACCCTGGGGGACACTTGAGCGAACAGGTAGGGCAGCTGATAGGGTACCGTTTATCTTGACCTGTTGGGATCTGGCATGGAGGTAACTGAAGAACCAGGCAAGGGGGCCAGATGAGAAGCCTAGCTGATGGAGGGAGTCAGGCAACAGGGGGTGACGCACAGTGTCAAAGGCCTTAGATAGGTCAATGAACACAGCCCCAGCAATGTCCCCAGAGTTAAGTGCAGAGTGTATTTGCTGGGAGAACTCTAGGAGGGCTGTTGTGGTGCTCTGTCCAGGGCGGAAGCCATGCTGTTCTGGACATAGTATGCTGTATTTGGTTAGATATTCCATGAGTTGGGTGGATACTATTTTTTCCAGGGCTTTAGAGAGTGGGGGGAGGATGGAAACAGAAACATAGACTTTGATGGCAGATAAGGACCACTTGGCCCAACCAGTCTGCCCATTTCCCTACCTATTGGATAAGCTGCAGATTCTAGTTAACCAACAGCCTACTTCCTGCAACCCCCCACTATAATTGCCTTATGTCTGTCCCATGCATGTTTGAATTCCCCCACTGTTTTAGACCCCACAACCTCTCCAGGAAGGCGGTTCCATGCGTCCACCACTCTCTCCATAAAAAAATAATTTCCTCACATTACCCCAGGACCGTCCCCCCACTGACTTTAAATTGTGCCCCCTTGTTCTTACACATCTCTTTTTTCTGAAAGATGCTACCCTTCTGGACTTTGTTGATTCCCTTGAGTACTTAAAGTTTCTATCATGTCCCCGTCCTCCTTTCATCAAGGGTATACATATTAAACTCTCTCAGCTCTCTTCATATGGTTTCTGATGTAGACCCTGCACCATTTTAGTTGCCCTCCTCTGGATTGCTTCCATCCTGTCTATGTCCTTGTGTAGATGAGGTCTCCAAAACTGCATGCAGTACTCAGATGGGGTCTCACCAACTGTCTGTACAGAGGATAACCACTTCCTTTTTCTACTTGTGATGCCCTCCCTATGCATCCCAGTATCCCCCTGGCTCTCCTTACTGACTTCTCACATTGCTTACCCACCTTTAGGTCATCTGATATGACTACACCCAGATCCCTTTCCATTATTTTTGTTTTTAGTACCTCCCCTCCTATTGTGTACTCTTCTCCTGGATTTTTTATTTCCCAGGTGCATTACTTCACTTCTTTTGCATTGAATCTAAGTTGCCATATGTCCGACCATTCCTCCAACCTTGCCAAGTCCCTTCTCATCCTTTCTACCCCCCTTGTGTATCAACTCTGTTACAGATCTTTGTGTCATCTGCAAAGAGGCATACCTTTCCTTCCAGACCCTCCGCAATGTCACCTATAAAGACGTTAAAGAGGACTGGACCCAGTACTGAGCCCTGAGGTACTCCACTAGTAACCCCCCTTCCTTCAGAATGTGTTCCATTCACTATTACCTTCTGTGTCCTGTTGTGCAGCCAGTTTGCTACCCAGGCTAGCTAACTTGATTATTAATCTTTTGTGCGGGACTATGTCAAATGCCTTGCTAAAGTCTAGGTAGGCCATATTCACAGCCCCTCTCTGGTTTATTACATTGCTCACCCAGTCAAAGAAATCGATTAGATTCGTCTGACATGAACTTCCTGCTGTGAATCCATGCTGCTTTGGGTCCTGTGCCCCGCTTGCCTCTAGGTACTGAACAATTCTTTCTTTCAGAAGTGATTCCATCATTTTCCCCACCACTGAGGTCAAACTAACAGGTCTGTAGTTTTCTGCTTCTGCCTTGCTCCCACTTTTGTGAAGGGGAATCACATCTGCCCTCCTCCAGTCCTCAGGTACCACCCCATCCTCCCGTGATTTGTTAAAATGTGGTGTCACTAGGTCCTCCCTTAGTTCTTTTAGAATTCTAGGGTGAATCCTGTCAGGCCCCATTGCTTTGTCCACCTTGAGTTTTAGGAGTTCTTTCATGACTCTTTCTTCTGTAAATAGACTCGCGTCAACCCCACTACCCAGAGTGCTTCTATTGTTTAGTTTAGGTAACTCATCCTCTTCTTCTTTTGTGAACACTGAGAAAAAGTATTCATTCAGTAGCTCTGCCTTTTCACTGTCTCCCTCTGCCCACCTCCCCTCTCCTTTATTAATCTTCACTATCCCTCCCTTAACCTTTCTATGCTCCCTAATGTAGCTATAAAAGGTTTTATCCCCCCTTCTTAACTGAGTTGGCTATCTTTTTCTTGGTTTGGGCCTTTGCTTTTCTGACTGCTTTCCCTCACTTCTTTCTGCTTTAATTGATACAGTTCCCTGTCATGCTCCTTCTGTGATTCCTTATACTTTCTGAATGCAGCCTTTTTCTCCTTAACCTTCCCTGACAACTCTTTTGAGAACCATAGTGGTTTTTTATTCCACTTTGTTTTCTTTATTTGTTTCACACAAAGGCTTGTTGCCTCCATGATGGCAGTTTTGATTTTTCTCCATTGTTCCTCCACCCCTCCTTTCTGGCCATTTTCTAATGCATTCCTCAGGTATTCACCCATTATGCCAAAGTCAGCCCTTCTACAGTCCAGTATCCTTGTCTTTGTATGGCTTGTCTCCATGGTTGTGTTTATTGTGAAGCACACTGTGCAGTGGTCACTTTCCCAGATGTCTACTGACTTCTAAATTTGTGATCCTCTCTCCATTTGAGAGTACCATGTCTAATATTGCTCCCTCCCGAGTGGGTTCCACCACTAGCTGTCTAAGGCATGCCCCCTGTAGGGCATCGAGAATGACCCTGCTCTTGGATGTGGCTGCAGTCCATGTCGTCCAGTTAACATCTGGCATATTCAGGTCTCCCATCAACAGTATCTCCCCTTTTTCAGCCATTTTGAGAATGCCCTCTATCATTTTCTTGTCCATTTCCTCCCCTTGAGATGGGGGTCTGTATACAACCCCTGTGCGGACTGTGATACCATTCCCTGTCTCCAAGGTGACCCAGAGTGTCTCTTGTCCTCCCCCTTTACTTTTTAGTTCTGTAGCTTTGATCCCTTCCTTTATGTAGAGAGCTACTCCACCTCCTCTTTTACCCTCCCTGTCCCTTCTGTAGATTGTGTACCCTGGTATGTTGACATCCCAGTCATGGTTCTCCGTGTACCATGTTTCTGTGACTGCCACAATATCCAAGTGTTCCTCTTCCATCAGGGCTACTAGCTCTGGAAGCTTGTTTCCCAGACTATGGGCATTGGTACTCATTGCCCTCCATTTAATGTTGGCTTTATCCTTTTTTACCCCATCCCTGCTCTTATTGCCCTTGTCTATTTTTCCATTTACCCCTGCCCTGCCCTCTGTCAAGCTCTGTACCTCAGTGTTTACCCTACTACCTGCCATGTGTTGTGGGGGGAGGCTTGAACTTTCCTTTTTCCTGTCAGCACTTCCCCCCTTGGCTAGTCTAAAAGCTTGCCAAGGAAGCCTTGAAACCTGTCACCTAGGAGCTTGTTTCCCCTTCCTGGACAGATGCAGACCATCATGCCAGTATAGACCTTCATCTCTCCAGGTGGAGCTCGGTCCGTAGTTATTTGGTAATGTGTGATCTCCATTCTTATGAATTGGGGTAATTTCAGCTGATTTCCAGGCGCTTGGGAATTGACCGAGGCACAGAGACCGGTTTAACAGGTTGGTGAGAGGGGCTAGCATGACATCTAGAGTTAGATGGAGAATCCTGGAGTCAATGGGGTCACAGCTGGGGTTGTGGCTGGAGAGGGCTTTTAGTAGGAGTGGTTTGGCTTCATGGGGAGATATGTGCAAAGGAGAAATGGGGGTGTTCAGGTAGGGATAGGGTCAAAAAAGTAGATGGGAAGGACTCGCTTAGGTCCAGAAAAGTCGTGTTGAGGCAGTCAGCAATATGTGGGGTCAGTGGTAATAGCGCCGTTGACAGATATCTGAGATGGGGGGAGCGAGTATTTCCATTGAGCTCCTTAATATTATCCAAGAAAGCACGCGCAGAACCCCAGGAGGCGGCCAGGGTGGTTTGGTAGTATTTGGACTTGGCTTGCCTTATGGCCCAGGTGTATTGGTGAAGAGTGACATTATAGGCCTGTCTGTCCACTGTCCTGCCTGACTCGACCGCGACATGCCAGAGGTTGTCTCGCTGCCTCAGTTGTTGAATAAGGGAAGGGGAAATCCAGGTGGCATTATGTCTTTTGGAGCAGGTACTGGTAAAGGGGTCAAAGAGGTCACAGGCCTTGCAGAAGGCTCTGGTGAGGTAGGCTAGCACACTGTCTATATCAGTCGTGAGTGAGATCGGGGACCAGTCAAGTTGGGCTAGGTACTGTTTCAGTTTACTGAGGCCTACTGGGCAAAAGCGGCGGCAGGAGGTGACTTCGTGCGTGGGTTTCTGCGTGGGAGAGGACCAGAAACAGAGGATAGGGGAATGGTCACTGAGGAAGTTAGCTAGGACATTAACAGTCTTGATTTTGTGGGAGCGGTTGGAAAAGTATTATGTCAAGGAGGGAGCTGGTGCCACTTGACTGGTTAAATCTGGTAGGAAGAGTGACTAACTGAGCTAAGTCAAGGGCAATGAAGGAGTCCTTTATGTTTGCAGCAGTAGAGCCTAGCCAGTTGACACTGGAGGTCACCTAGGACCAAACTGCTCAGCTTTGTGGGGCAGGGTAGAGAGATGGTCAGTAAGGGATGGATTGCTGGCCCTTGGGCCCATGGGGGTATGTATGTAGTGGTAAGATAGAGAGGGCCCCTGCCAGGGTCAGGGGAGATTTTTAAGGTGATGGCTTGGGCATCATGACTGAGCTTGGGGGCAGGGACAGCATGGCTAAGGAGGGAGTCATGCAAGTAGACTGCACATCCGCCACCATATTACCAACTCGATCCTCTCAGAACAGGGTGAAACCAGGGAGGGAGACAGCTGAGTCAGGGGTTGATGCAGAGAGGCAGGTCTCCACTATGGTAAAGATGTCGGGCCTGTGTTGTGCGACCCAGCACTGGAGTGCAGTTTTCTTTGGGAGACTGCAGATGTTCATTGAGGCAATACGGAGGCCACACCCAGCAGGGTGAGAGAGGGGGGTAGAAGACCCAGGACCAGGGTTGGGGTGGACGTTCCTGGAGAGCAGAAGAAGTAAGGTGATGAGTCTGAGAAGTGGGCTGCGGTGGTTGGGGTTGGTACATTTGAGCAGCTGCATATAACCTGCTAATTGAGGAGAAGACACAGAAAATGTCACTGCTACCAGAGACATAGCCCTCTAGTGGTGAGAGGATATAATCTGCTAATAGAAAAGCCAACAGTTACAAAAAAAGAAAAAGAAAAAAAAAAAAGGATCCCTGAAATGAAGTAGAAAAACAGGCTTTTTTAAGGCTGGAAGATGAGGCTTGTTACATCAGAAAAAGAAAACAAAAGAAGTGGGCAGGGACAGAGAGCACAGCAGACTGCTATTAAACCATGCTAGTGTGGGTCCAGAGATGCCATGCCATTGGAGCGTGTCTAGGAGTATAGCATGATCGACAGTATCGAATGCTTTGCTAAGGTCCAAAAAAAAAAAAAAAAACACTCCTGTGACTTATTTTTTATCCATGGCCATGAGCCAGCCATTGATAACTGAGGCTAGGGCTGATGTGGTGCTGTGGGCTGGTCTGAAACCTGACTGGTATGGAGTTATTAAGTTGTTTTCATCAAGATAGTCTCTTATTTGGACATTTACCAACTTCTCAAGTAGTTTAGATAGTAAGGGAAGGATGGATATAGGGCGGTAGTTGTTTAGGTCCGTGGGATTGCCTGACTTAAATAGAGGAAGTACCTGGGCAGTTTTCCATAGGTCGGGCACGGTGCTAGAGCAGATGGACATATTAAGCAAGTGCAGTATGGGGGGCTGTTAGGAAGTGGATGCCAGCTTTGATGAAGTAAGGGCCTATGCCGTCAGCACCAGCACCTTTAATATCGAGCTGAACTAAGAGGTCTTCTACTTTGAACTGGAAGGAAGTGAAGGAGAAGATGCTGCTTGTCAGTGGAGGTGAATGTCCGTGTACATTGGATGCTAGAGCGGCTGCTTTTGAAGTATCAAAAGTAAGGCTGGCAGTGAAGAAGTGATCGTTAAAACTGCGTAGTAAGCTAGGTTTATCAGACAGGGTCTGACCATTAAGGGAGATCTTACCGGGCAGTGTGGAGGAAGGTTTATTGCCTTCCACTGCTTTAATGTTACTCCAGAATTTGAGTTTCCCTTTGCAGCGTTAAAAAGCAGCAAGAAAGTAGGAAGCTTTTGTGGCCCTGATCTGTTTTGTGCACTCATTTCAGCAGGCTCTGAAGGCTGCTCAGTCCGCTGGGAGTTTGGTCTGCAGCCAGAAGGACCAGAGATGATCCCTTGCATTTAATACGGCCTTTAGGACAGTGGTGAACCACGGGCAAGAGTGCTTCTGGGTTCTACATTTTAACATGGGGCATGTTTATTGATGATAGCACCTAATGTGTTGCAGAAGAGGGTGGTCGCTTCATTGATGTTTGTGGCTAGATAAAAGTTGGTCCAGTCTATGTCTCTGAGGTCCACTAAGTAATGAGGTAGACTGAACTTGCGGAAGCCCCTTTTCCAAATGAATCTATTTACCGACTTGAGCGGTTGCTGCCCTCTGACACGTGCCACAGCACAGTGGTCACTGACATCATTGTGGAACACTGCTAAGTGTGTGAACTTATGGGGTCTGTTTCTAAGAATGAGGTCAATCAAGCAACCCATTTGATGGTGTTTTGGGGTTTGGATGAGTGTACTCTGATACCAGCTGAGTGAAGCCAGCCTCATCGCAGAAGTCTTTGAGTTGTGAGCATTTGTTGCAGGCTTTGTGCCAGTCGAGACTGAAATCACCTAGGATGATTATCTCGTTCTGTCTTGAGTCAGACATGGTGTGCAGATGATTTAGGAGTTTCAGGCCCCCTGAAGTGGGCGGTAATAACCTATTACCATTAAAGTTTTCATGAGGGATAAGGATAGGTTTATTAGAACAGATTCTAATTCCTTTGGTATAGTGGTTGGGGTGATGTTTGAAACAGTAAACTTGACTTTGACATAGATGGCTACACCTCCTCCCCTGGTTGGTCTATCACTACATGTTATAGGAGGGAAGAGATACTGCAGTGTCCCGGGTGTTTTTTAGCCATGTTTCCATTAAGACAAGGATATCTGGGCCTGTGTGGGAGATCCAGGTCTGGATAAGATTGACCTTTTTTTAGTAGACTGCACACATTAATATGTAGACACTTCAAGCCCTTGGTGACAGCAAAGGCAGCTGGTGAATTTAGGGTTTGTGGTGGCCCAGGGTTTAATTCAACATTCCCTGTGCAGATTAGCAGCAGGAAGATTACATTACTGATTCATCTACAGAGCAGTTTAACTTTGAGGATTTAGGTGCCTACGATAGCATAGGCAGGTAGTCTACACTAATCGCATAGCTGCAAGAACGAGGGACACAGAGCACAGAATAACTGTGATGTCCGGATTGATCTGGGATGGGGGGCTAAGAGCAGAACCACCAATATGGAAGCAAGGGGTTCCATAAGAGGGTAAGTAAAGATGGGGGAGTGTGGTGGGAACAAGATGGTAGAAACTGGATGGTTCAATATACACAGAGCTGATTCTCATTTATGAGAAATAGGGGGTGGTGAGTGTTAGCTTCAGTGGCCATACCTGTAGGGTGAGTTATGGTAAGTAGGGAGAGTAAGATGAGCACAGTGACAACTGTAGTCATTGTGTCGGAAGGGAGGGGCTAATAGTGGAGTTTATTCTAATGGAGAAGTAAAGAAATCCTGCTATTGTGGATCTAGGTATACCCTTTTAAGAGCTTTGTTGTAGCTCTTAGGTGCTTCCCCTTTAAGAGGGAAAGTGAAGTGTAACCAAGTAGGAGGTGGGCAGGTTTCTCAGCTCTAGTAGTGTATTTAATAAAGGAAGGAGGTGGGAGAGGAAGGGAGTGGGAGGAAAAATCACTAAGAAACCAGTTCAGGGTAGGCAAATGCTGAAAACAGTGCAGCAAAAGATACAAGTCAGGCTCTGCAGCCCTGAGGACTGAGCAGCTGACAAGAAAAACAAGCGAATAGCAGAGCTGCACTGTGCAGCTCACAGAACTGTGCAACTGAATGAACTGTCAAGCAAAAAGATCAGGGCTTCACTTCGCAGCTGCTAAAAGAAGAAAAGTAAGAGCAATGTTTCTCTGCAGTCTTATGCCCTAGTCCAATGATTTCAGCACTGGCTGCAGCGTCTGGCAGGAAACCAATGTCAGCATTCCGGGGCCGTCTGGAACCATTCAGGTCCCACAGTGATGGGTGCCAGGTATTCAATTAGAAAAAGAAGGAAAGCTCCAAAATGCCATTTCCCTTGTCCTGGGTCAGGGACCAGCTGTTATCTTGTGAGCCAAGGAGAAGAGTGGGCACATGGCGCCTTCTCGCCCTGTCCTGGGCGGGCGGATTGGTTGTGGAGGGGAACGCGTTCACGGTACCAGCCCAGTAGGCTCCCATCAGCCTTGCGAGCCAAGGAGGAGAGCAGGCAGCAAGCGCCTTCTTACCCTGTCCTGGGTGGGCAGGTTGCTTGTGGAGGGGACTGCGTCCACAGTACAAGCCCGGTGGGCTCCGATCAGCCTGATCAGTATTACTTGCTTTCTATGGATAGCACCATTTATGCAATGGGTGGGGATGAATTCTAAATCCTCTAATGCACACTGTTCATCTCCCCAACTTTTACAACAAAGTTACTCCCCCTGGCGAGGCCTGAGCATGCTGCAGCATCCTCCTCTTGGGCTGGGAGGTGTTCCCTGAACGCTCACCCTAAGACACTGGCTATGAACCTGCAATACTCCACTTAATGGGCATGTACGCTGCAAAGCCTCAGCGCCTCCCATTTCACTGCTATTCCCAGCTGGCTTATTCCACCTGTTGAATTTCTCCAAGGTTGCTCCCACCACAGGGGCCTTTGCAGGCAGTCAACAAGAATTGGAAGAGTTACCATAGCAGCAGCAGTGGCTTTCACTTCCGAAAAGAAGCAGACACTTGGGGAGCCAAGCAAGGATTTTCATAGCAGCCCTGGGTGTAGGCAGATTCTTACATTATTTTAAAGAACAAGACCACAGATGCATCTTCTGTTTTTCAATGTAAATAAGAGATCAGCGTATTTCAAATTAATTATATGCACAGAAGCTTTTATTTTCCAAGTTTTCTTTTCAACTGATTGAATGGAGTCAGTGCTCAAATAAACATCTCTGTAATTAAGACATACATAGTCCATTTACAGTCACTGTACAAATCGAGAAAAAAAAACATCACTAACATTACTATTCGACATTTTTTTAAATACCTTCAGAAAGAATTGCACAAATGCATATATTTATATATATTCGTATATTACAATTTGAGGCCCATATTATTTTGCTTCTCAAGCTGAAGTAGATGAGATAGCAAACAAAAGAGTGTGATTAAATGCATGCTGAAAATAGGAAATACGAGTCTGAATCCTCATTGAGATCAGGGGTCTTTTTCAGGAATTAATTATCTAAAGAAAAAAAAAAAGAATAGTTTTTCCCCCTTTATACATAAATTCTGAATAAGACCTATGGTTGAATCATTGATTCTAACTGTATTTCAGTTTCTGTTTGAATTTAATTTAACCCTTTTTGTTTTATTTGCAGACTACATGCTGACGCAGCACTCCAGTTTTTTGATGACATATCAGCAACATAATGTACGTCTCCAATTTTAAGCTGTTACAATGTTCTTAGGGCAGGGTGGGGATGAACAGGGGACTACTGTCTGTGTTGCAGCTTTATTCCTATTGATAGTACCTAAAACAAATACAGTTTTTCTCATCTGCTACTGTAGTGTGTTAACAGATATAAAAACCTCACAATAAAAATACCACAACATACATAAAACTGTTGTGAAACAGTGAAATAAAAAATGATATATATTGTAAAATTAAACCACTGCTTTTACAAATGCTATCATCCTTTTTTATAGTATCTTGGTTTTATATAATCTAATTGTAAGATACGTGGCGAAAATGATGTGCTTGTATTTGTCCTTCCACAGATTACATTTTAAGGTGTAAAATGTATAGTTGATAATGCTAAAATATAAGCACTAATACTATAGCATGCAATTCAGTGCTGCCACAAAATCTACCTTTTCCTAGGGTCAGCCGTTCTCTGCATTAAATGACAGTCCATTTCTTCTGATTTGCCATGGCCAACACAGAGAGGCAAACAGAAGCTGCCCAGTTCCTCGATCTGCTCTTCAAAAAGGTGTTTTGAGTAATGGCAGCAATGAAAGTAGCTGCTTTATTTTGTACCTAAATGGTACTCGGTTGCAGAGTACTTCTTCAACCTACTTCCAGGTCGGACAATTTCATATTTAAAAGACTGAGCATAGCTAGCTGCACAGATATCCAAAATAATAAATACAGTACATAAAATGATGCAAGCTATTGCTAACTATACTCCTTAATCCACAATTCACCACCATTTCTTGCTCTAAATTACTATATATTTGGATAGTACTACTCTCACTCACTCCTTTAGGGGCCTCACAATGTGCAGTAACTGGACGGAACAAACTTGATTTGTAAAATGGTGAATATTCCAAACGAGTTTCTGAAAAAGAAAGGTAGAAACTAAAGAAAAGTTGACAGCATTCTTCTGTTCCTATTTCCACATGTCCTACTTTTAGTGTCTTTTGCTTCAACGAGTGGGATTAGAGGATGTGCCAATTACATATGAGGCAACTGAGCAAGGCAACATCCTTGGGGCATACTTGCCAGGCTAGCATGATCACACGTATCACAAAAAAAGCAGGTAAACCAGTAAAGTCAGATTTGACAACCACAAATTTTTAAATACTCTGAATTTTTGTTATACCCTTTTGAAGACCCCAGAGTTTCACTGAAATGAAACTTTATGCTACTAGCCATTTTAGCACAGTGAGTAGGCAAATCTGCAATTAGCACAGGCCACCAGAATATTCATCATCTTCTTCAGTGTGCGGGCCAGCTGTTGCTGAACCTTCTACTCCTTCCTGTGGTGATTTCTTCTTAACACCCCCTCCGGGAACACCTAAACTCAGAGCAAGCTTGGCATACTGTGAAAAAACCAAAAGCCATTGTAAGAACTTTGAAGTTACCTGGAACACAGCTATTTACAGTCCTTGAACTCATCCCACTGCATTTTTCCTGAAACTTGGGACATTCTCCCCACAGTCTAGACATTCAGGATGTGGCTGGAGAAAACTACTGAATCATGAGTGGCTGGACTATATGGAGCATTCTTAAAGTCCCGGAAGTACACAGCAGGAAGAGAATAATGACTACTGAGAAAACAAATTTGGGCATGATTATACCAGTATTATGATATTCAGTTTTATTAAGGAAAAGGATGCTGACAAAAAAACATTCCGTCAACAAATTCTATAGATCAGACATGAGAGTTTTTTCTAAAAACTAGAAAAATGGGTATGGTTCTCCTTTATTGCAATGCCACTACTATCTTCCGAAGCCATGCAGTGTTGCCAGGAGCAAACACCAACATGGTGCTAGATTTGTCCCCTCCCAAATAAAAGGGATGTTTTTCACAAGTGGACCCACCTCTTGACCCCTGACTGGGGTGCAAATATTAGTCCAATTTCAGGCCAAGTGGATCACCCTTTCCTAATCTGCAGCACGCTATTCGTAAGTCACATTATCATGTGATACTAGCAAAACACCCGTGAAGGAGGTGTGATCTTGCATCACTGATGATGCTAGGAAGAGTAATAGGTAGACTGACCTGTCAAATGGGGTAACTTTAAAGTGATTTTGTCATATTTACTACTGGCTTACCCCTCTGGATATCTAATGCTGGTGAAAGTAATCCAGTCCTGGTTTTAATATTTAATTCAGTGCCTGTATTTAGATATCAAAGATCATATTTAGGCCCCAACAACATTGGCCAGCCAATTCCGTTACTTCCTAATTCACGACCACGCCTCGCTATGATGTCCAGCAAGGGAGGCGTAGGTTCTGTTGAAATGAACGGGTTCAATTTTTGTGTCATATTTAATATTTATGACGGCCAGTTTGAGATACATGAATGACACCGCCGCCTAAAAAGGCCCTTGTTATTTGAGTGGTGCCTTTATTAATCTCAAACTGGCCATTATAAGGAATTTAATACAATGCAAAATCGAGCCCCATTCGCTTCAATGGGGTGTACTCTATGCTTTCTTTTGTTGGATGTCAAATGGGGTGGTATTCGTGAACCAGGAAGTAAAGGAATCGGCTGGCCAGTTGTCGAGGCAAAAATAATCTCCGATATCTAAATTGGGGGCACTGCATTAAATCTCTAAAACGTCAAAGGATATATACTGCCCGTCAGTGCAGTGGTTGGATTTCCTGGCTGTGACGCTGGCGGCACTCTGGTTTGGGAATGGACCTGGGTCACAGAGGGATGGCTAGGGAAGATGGAGTGAGTGTCCCACAGACTGCTTTCCTTCTCCAGGGGGATGGTGTGGGGTGTTGCCGGTGCATGGGGGAACCCTGGTGAAGACCAGGGGTTCCACAGTAGACGGTGCCAGCAAGGATCCGAGGGGGCCGGATGGATGCTGGCATCATTGCACGTTCCCACCCCCCACAAACCAACAGGGAAATAAAACAGCCTGCCTACTGCCTCTATGAAGCCCGCCCCCCGGCTGCAATCGGCTACCCCAGGCCGACTCCCACCCTATCCCATCATTCGGGGCACCTTGGGCCGGGTGCTGGGGGGCAATCCAGGGGGTCCTGAGAGGGTGGCTAATGTGGGGAAGCCGCAGCCAAGGAGGTCCGTGACCGGGCAGATGCCTGGCAGTAGGATGGGCCCATAAAGAATAAACAGGAAAAAAAAAAAACGGCACAGGATGACTTTCGCTACCATTAGCTAGCCAATGGGGTAAGCCAATTTGTAAGCAGCATAATCTGACAAAATTACTTTAAATGTAAATCACTCTAAACAGGGGTTGAATCACTTGGGGCATGGAAGCCTAAATACAGACATTATCCACCTCTAACCATAGTTCAGCTACTAGTATTCAGTTCACATCCACACTTGGTCAGTCTTCAAGCACCATCCATGCATGTTATCCTCAGTGTAAACTCCCTTTACACTCCGATCTGCACACTGGAACAGGAATTCGAAGTCAGGCTTACCAGGGGAGGTTGGGTGGGTCACGTGGATGTGAACTGAACACTAGTACAGAATTATGCTTACAAGTAACTGACTGCTATTTCTGACTACTTAAATTCAGTTCACACTCTCCACACGTAGGCAGACTCCTATCAGTCCTCGGAAGGGGAGCAAGGCATGCACCCCAAAATAGTCAAATAAAGACTGGAAGACTGAGGACTCAAAAGTAGCATCTTGTCAACTAAGCACATGAATGCTGCATAGAGATATGAATATGTACACATTGCACCAGGAAGCAGCTCTACATACTACAATAATGGGGATGTACCAGGCAGCAACAACAGAGGAAGCAGCATATCTGGCGGAGTGAGCCTTCAACCCTGTCAGAGGTTCCTGCCCAACCAGCCTGCAAAATTGGTCCCTTCAAAATCACCCTCCAGAACCATCTCTTCGACGCTCGTTGCTGTAGATGTTCTTAATTAATCCCAGTGTGGGATCCTCCTGTCAGGCCTCCCTGACTTGACAACATCCTCCGGACAGCCTATCCTCTCCCTCCCTCCCACCCCACCCTCCATCCCTACCTCCACCCTCTCCAGGTATTATTTAGGTATGTCCAGGGCTGTACCCCCCATGTAACCCTTGTACTTTGTATTTGACTGTAACCTATTATAAGTAACTTTATTATGTAACCTGTGTGTATTCTGTTTAATGTTCTGCACATGTATTGTTCTCACTGTTGTAACCACACTATGTAACTCTGTCCCCCCCCCCCCCCGCGACGAGGTGCCTTTGTAAATAAGTCCATGACTCAAAGGTTGTAAATCCGACTTTTCTAATAAAATAAAAAAAAATTAAAAACAAGAGATGGATGTAGGGACTATCCATCAGCCAATCATCTGTTTAGCAGCTGGTCTGTCTAGAGCTGCTACAGCATATGTGACAAACAGCTGGTGAGCTCCACTGTGAGTGCTTGCCACGTGCGCTGCCCTGGAAATGCGTAACCTGTGGAGTGCTCACTCTGCTTTCAGAGCGTGGGGCTTCAGAAAGAAGGTCAGGAGAATGAGCGCCTAATTAAAATGAAACTTGGAGATGACCTTCGGCAGTAATTTCATACAGGGGTATAGGACAACCTCTTCCTTGTTGGAAAACAAATACGGAGACTCCACAGACAGAGCCTGAAGCTCACTCACTCATCTGGCCAAGGTGATACTGTCCAAAAATGCAGCTTTCCATGATTGATGTGATGAGTCACAAGTGTCCATAGGCTTGAATGGTTTACCCATCAGCCATGACTGCACCAGTGGTAAGTCCCACTGTGGAGGTGATTTTTGCACCAGTGGGGCCAAGTGATCTAGTACTTTCAAGAAACGGCTGGCTACCTTATCCTCTGCCACCATCTGCATCACAGCCGCAGCCCGGTATGCCTAGATGGTGGCCAGGTGCACTTTCAAGGATGTGGCTTGCAACCACTACTGAGACAGGGACCAGAGTAACCCAGAATGTGTGCAGTGGGACAGGAGAGAGGATTCAACACCTGCCCATAACACCAGTGAAAAAAATTCACTCATTTACATGTGTAAGTCTTGCAAGTCAACTTCTTGTAAGACACTACTTGTACAGGGAGCATGTCTTTGGAAAGTCCCAGAGCTTGGAACTGTAGCTGCTCAGAAACAAGACAGTCAGGTGTAGGGACTGCAGGTCCAGATTGTAAACGGTTTGCCAGCACTGGCTACTCACAGACCTCTTAATGCAATCAAGTCATACAGTATTCACGATTCTTAGAGTCCTGTAATGGTGCAAAAGGTGTTTCATTTTATTTTTCATGTGATAAAATCCACCCAGTAACAAAAGCCTCTCTTTGATTCAACTTGCCCTCTCCTCTCCAGACTTGAAACAACACTCCTGACGCATTTCGTGTCCTCTTGCGCTTAATCATAGGAATGACAGGTCATGCCAGTAATTACCTTATATAAGGTCCCATTTAAAGTGACAGTGTGAAAGTGAAGATTAAAAACACATCTCGCATATTACATAAATATGATTATAAATAATACACCAATTATGTCTATATATATATATATACACACACACACACACAAATAAAAGCATCTCAATATACGTGGAGAAATGCCCTAGCAAATGGGAAAAAAGGAATTTTGTAATAATGTGACACATAAACATCATATTACCTAACAATTCTATTACATAAAAACATAATAAATATTAAAACTGGAACATTTTCAAGGCTTTTATACTTTCAATATCTGTTTCTTGGGACTTACACCATATTATTATTAATTATACCATCTTGCATATTACAGGTATAATTTCCTCATTGAGACACATATGGAAGGGAATGGGGGGGGGGGAGTGGTTCTTAAAGGCTTGAGTTTTGTTTTTAATTTTTTATTATGTTTGCCCTTTAGCCTTATTTATTCCTTTCTTCCATTGTAGGGCATTATTTCTCCACATGACCATAGTGAGTTCTTGTGGGAAACCTTGCAGAAATCCAGGTGCACCACTAGTGGACTTTAAAAGGATGGTAAAAATAGTTGCAATGTTTAAAGATACTGACATAACAGCAAATGTGCACAATTCATATATTGAGATGCTTTGATTTGTGTGTGTGAATATATATATATATATACGCATATAGACATAATTGATGTATTATTTATAATCATATTTATGTAATATGCGAGATGTGTTTTTAATCTTCACTTTCACACTGTCACTTTAAATGGGACCTTATATAAGGTAATTACTGGTATGGCATGTCATTCCTATGATTAAGAGCTAAAGGGAGTGAAA
Source organism: Neoceratodus forsteri (assembly GCA_016271365.2). Taxonomy (NCBI): domain Eukaryota; kingdom Metazoa; phylum Chordata; order Ceratodontiformes; family Ceratodontidae; genus Neoceratodus; species Neoceratodus forsteri. The sequence goes on along the minus strand of CM057455.1, from coordinate 334,801,929 downwards.
TGTGTCAGGAGTGTTGTTTCAAGTCTGGAGAGGAAGGGGCAAGCTGAATCAAGGAGAGACTGTTGTTGCTGGGTGGATTTGATCACATTGAAAAATAAAATGAAACACCTTTTGCACCATTACAGGACTCTAAGAATTGTGAATGCTATATGACTTGGTTGCATTAAGAGGTCTGTGAGTAGCCAGTGCTGGCAAACCATTTACAATCTTGCTTTTACTTGTTTTTCTGCGTGTGCACAGCAGTCCCAGGTGCTACCCCAGCCTTTTACTACTGCAGGTCCAGATGCCTGATCATCATTCTGGACCATGTCAAGAGATCCGGTCTGAGTGAAGGCAGCCATGGAGGCCTGCTGCTGAGACTGAGGAGATCCTGGTACCAGGTGGATAGCAATATAACCAACACACTGTCCTGATGCACCCCGAGTACCACTATGGCGATCAAAGAAAACAGTGAGCAGGCATAAAGAAGGTTCTTGGTCCAGAGCTAAGAGGATCCATCAGAGTGCCCATCTGAGGAGGGAGCACAGAACAGTCTCAGTTTCTAATTTTCTAGGAGGGAAACAGGTCCACTAACAGTGTGCCCCACTGGGTGAATGCCTGGACACCACTGCCTGGTGCAGGGGGCCAGTTGTGCAATGTCTCTTCCAGACAACTGAGAGTGCCCATCAGCTGGTTGTGAGCTCCCACAACAAGGACTGCTTTCATGTCCACTTGCTCAGCCTGAACCAATGTCCAGCTCTGGAGCACCTCCAGACAAAATGAAAGAAAGTATGATCTTATATCAAAGAAGGCTCTTGCAGCAGGCCACACGCAGGCACCAGAACCACATGGAAAACTTCTAGCTAGCAGTCTACCAGGGGGGACCGCCCACTGCCGATATCAGTCAGATGAAGTCAGCCTAGCCTATATAGGTGAGTGGTCCCCTACACCTTCCTCAGTTCTTTTCCTGCCGTTCAGTCATGCACGTCGGATCTTAGCACATGCCACAGCTACAGACTGCAGCCACTTCTTGTGCTTACCGTGCTTTTTTAATTTTCATTTTCTTCACTGTAAAACATCACATTTTCGCTATTCCTTTTGATGAGTTTGTCTTCTCCACCAGCCCTGCCTTCCGACCGCTCCTTTAAGTATGCCTGCTGCAAACAGATCCCTGAAAAGGACAGCCACTCTGCATGTCTTATCTGCTTAGGCCTCAGCCATGACACCAAAGCCTGAAGTTTTGTCATAAATTCAACCAGACCACTTGGCAACAACATTTAAAAACTCTGGAGAGTCACCTTTTGAAGCAGAAGTTGATCGCGATGGAGAAGGAGCAGCAGGCCAGAAGCTTTTTGGCCTTGCCAGCACAGTCCTCAAGACCTCTTCATCTTCTCACAAGGAGAAATACAGGAAGCGCTAGCACCGGGATAAACACTGGGACCAGGTCCGGTCACCTTCCCTGTCGCGGTTGCCCCACAAACCGTCGACCATGATGGGGTCATCCCCCTGCAGGGATCAGCTCCTCTAACCCTGCCAGCCATCTCTTCCTCTGAGCACCTGGTGGCTCTGCTGCCCGTCCTCATTGCCATTTCGGGTGGCAGCTCGTCAGGGCAGGGGACTTCACCTCTTGCTCCCCAGCCCTTGATGCTCAGGCCCATATCTTCCCTGGGCTCTCAGCCAGGTGGCTTGGCTGGTGTTGGTTTCTCGGGTGTCAGCTCCACAACCGTCGTCCCCCTCCCAGTCACAGTGTTGTCTTCATTGACTCCCACTACTGGGACCAACATCAGTCCTGGCAGGCAATGCCCGCAGCAGGCTACTGCTGTCTCCTCCTATCTGGTGTCACCTCTGCCTTTGATTCAGCGGTCCCCATCTCCTCAGGTGCCAGTTTCTCTAGCCGAGCCAGCACCAATGGATCCTTCACCCTGGTGCTCCAGGCCATCACCTGCTGGGCCACCACCAGGGCTACTGCAGCCCCAGTCTATAGGCCCAACTCTGTCATCACCCCTTCTGCAACCCATGCTGCAGCCCACACCGGCTGGCCTGACGCCCACTCCTGAACTGGCACCGGTCAAACCTATACCTGGGGTACCGTTCACCAGCTCCTCAGTCACTGTACCCTTCCCTGGCACCCTATTATCCATTCCTACCGGTGTACAATATACCGCCCCCGGTGGATTATAATGCCCTTTTGTCGGCATGGTGGTCTTTCATGCAAAGGCAGACCCCACCCGTCAAGGCCCGCATCCAGCGTCTCCCCTCCACCCCCCTCTCCAGGACCCCCAGACCGGGCTGGCCTGAGCGAACCCCACACATTGTGGTCCTCAGAGTCTTGTCCTGACGTCGGCTCACATTCTCGAAGGGACGAGTGCAAGAACCCAGCGTCAGTCCCGGATAGTGATTCCAATGAGGATGACTCTGATTCTTCAGGGTCTTTCTCCGCACCTGGGGAGTCTTTGAATGGGGATGGCCAGGCTAAGAAGGTACCAAAGTCCGCATGATGATCCATCCATCATGAATGTCATGCGCCACATCCAGTCCATTATGGGCTGGGAGACGGAGGAGCAGGACCTGGAAAGATGCCGTTTGGCCATCTATGTCCGGCAGCGAGATGCCCTCCCACGGGTGGTGCCCCCTTTGATTGACTCCTGTGAGGATGTCACTAGGGCGGCCTGCAATCATTCTTCTACTATCGCTCCTCTGCCCAAGAAGAAAAAATTACTTACCATAGTGATCTTGTTTCTTACAAGGGAATCTTACTGTATTCTGACTTCTGCAGTATGGTCTCACCATAAGACTGCCCCAGAGCCGAAATAGTTACTAGAACCTATGTTAATTATGGAATATTAGGCTCGAGCTCGGTTTTCAAACCACTGTCCCTTGTAAACATTCTGTAAACATTATTTATGAAGCATGCATAATAACAAGCTATCTAAACTATACTAACATACTAAAATGCCAGCAGAATAGGCCTAACGGTCTTTCGTGTCTGCTCGTTTGGTCAGCCCCCACCCTGGGTGCTGACCTTGCTGCCCCCCTCACCTTCTCTGGCTTCTCCCTTCCCAGTTCCGGATATTCTTGCTACATTGGATTTTGCTTCCAGAACCCTTCCCCTGTACCACCCCCTTTTGAACCCCTCCACTGTCTCTGCCTCCACCAGCCCCAGGCAGCGCATTTCATGGCTCCACCACCCTCTCAGTGAAGTAGCACCTCCTCCTTTCTCCCTGAATCTTCCCCTCCAGCTTCCACCCATGCCTCTAGTGGCCCTCCTCCTTCCTTCAAAGCACCCTGACTGTTCCTCCCCTATTTACCCTCTTCATGTACCTGAAGACCTCTATCATGTCCCCCCGGTCCCTTCTCTCTTCCAATGTGTACATATTTACCTCTTCGAGCCTCTCCTCATAGGTCCTGTCCCCCAAGCCCCAAATCATTTTGGTTGCCCTCCTCGGGACCCTCTCCAGGAGGTTAATGTCCCTCTTTATGTGCGGCCTCCAAAACTATAGTATACTAGTAAACTACACTAATAATTAAATAACCAACTAACAACAACCAACACCAATTATTCCCCTTTATTTTAAAACATGGGCAAAACTAAGACTTAAGTCACTAGGCCCAAAAGAGAAACACCTACAGGTTCCAAACAGTATTAACGGCTGTGTTGCAGTGCATATAGGTTCTAGCAGGGGAGGAAGGGTGGGAGCTCAGAATACAGTAAGATTCCATTGGAAGAAACACGATTACTATGGTAATTTTTTTCTTCAAACCCCAGGAAATCTTACTGTATTCTGACTTCTGCAGACTACCCAAGCAGTACCTTTGGAAGAGGGTAGAGAACCTATTTAGGAAACAGGATCTGCAGTACTGCTGTGCCAAACCTGGCATCACTTCTGGCCTGAGTATCCAGGCTGTAGTGTTTGGTGAAAGTGTGAACTGTTTTCCAGGTAGCGACTTTGCAGATTTTTAACAAAGGGATATCTCTTGCAGCTGCTATAGATGCAGCTGTACCCCTTGTAGAGTGGGCCTTGAGGCCTACAAGAGGCTCTTTACCCACTTTGCTGTAGCAAAATTGGATACAGGCAACAATCCAACAAACTTTGAGGCGGATTTGCCCTTCCTCACGTCTCCATAGGTCAGGAAGAGCTGGGTCCTATCCTGCCTGTGTCCCTTTGTGTGATCCAAGTAGTAGCTTGTAGCTCTCTTGACATCAAGACTATGCAGTCTGCGTTCTCCTGAACTGGAATGATCAGTGAAGAAGACTGGCAAAGTCATGGACTAGTTAAGGTGAAAGTCTGAGACCACCTTAGGGAGGAACTTACTATTAGTCCTAAGGACCACCTTGTCCCTGTGGACTGCTATGTAGTCTGGCTCTGTGGACAAGGCCAGGAGCTCACTGATCCTCCTAGCTGAGGTGATGGCTATCAGGAACACTGTTTTCCGTGTCACATACTTAAGCTCTGCTGAGGACATGGGTTCAAAGGGTGGTTGTATTAGCTGGCCTATGCATATGTTAAGGTCCCATGAGGGAGTGGGTTCCCTGTGAAAGGGATACAAGTGCAGTAGGCCCTAGAAAAACTTCCTGATTACCTGGTTGGCAGCCAGGGATGCCTCTTTTCCAGCAGAAAGGTAAGCAGAAAGCCATCCCAGTGGCACTGAGGGTTGAGGTGCTGGACACCACACCTCACGCCACGCCAGTGACCCGGGTTCGGGAACGAGCCCAGGCTGTCGAGGGTCAGCAGGGGAGGGAGAGGACTGAGAGTCCAGAGGACAGCTCTCCTCTCCCAGGAGGGAGTGGGGTCCTTGGCTTGGAACCTGACTGACCTCTGGCGGAGGCCTGAGGTACAGCACACTCCCTGCCCTACATCGAAGGGGAAAGCTGTGTGGCAGACGTCAGTGGATATGTCTTGATGTCGGGGACGCACGCCATGCACAAGAACACCAGAAAAATTCCCCCTAGGCTCCTGGAAGGCGGAGCACCTAGCGCAGACCCTACCAAGCCCACTTGCCTGTCCCGGTCTGGTGCCCTGACGAATGGATGTTGTTCAGGGGTGTCTGGCTCCCATCTCTGTCCCCACCTGGGGGGGTAATCCAAGGCTATGTGGAGGGAATACTGGGGGGTCCAGGTAAGGTGATGCAGGACAGACACATTGGTGACTCACAAGGCGGCAGAGCTTGGAGGGGCAAGGGAGGAGTATAAATAGAAAGTGAAAAAAAAAAAAGAAAGGTAAGCAGAAATAGCTGCTAAATGCACCTTAAGAGTGGAGGGACGAAGGCCCAGGGAATGCAAGTGTGCCAGATAGTCCAAGACTACTGGTAAGCCAGCCTGGCGGTGGTCTATCTGTTTCTGCCCGCACCAAATAGAAAACGTCTTCCATTTAGATGAACAGGTCTTTCTGGTAGAAGGTTTTCTAGATACCCTAAATACCTCTAGCACCCCTTCAGAGAGGTGTACGTCAGCATATTCTAGGTCCTCAAGATCGAAGCTCTGAGCCTGAGGGATTGGAGATTGGGGTACAGAACTCTGCCCTGGGAGGTGGTCAGTAGGTTGCGCCTCCTGGGCAGGGAGATTGGTCTGGATATTGACAGGGTCAGTAGCAATGAGTACCAAGACTGCCTGGCCCAGTCTGGAGTAATGAGGATCATTGCTGCCGGCTGAACCCTGAGCTTGTTCAGTACAATGAGCAGCAAGGGGAATGGTGGGAAGGTATACAGAAACTTCCCTGTCCAGTGCATCTTGTGGCACTGTGCCCACTGCCGGAGGCCTGCAACAGAACAGTGGCAGTTGGTAATTGTTTGGGGCTGTGAAAAGTTCCACCTTTGGGGTGCTCCACCTTCTGAACACAACTTGCAGGATCTGCCTGTTTAATGACCACTCGTGGTGGTTCTGGTTGATTCTGATGAGGGCATCAGCTAGGACTTTGTCCTTCCCTGGGAGATGGAATACTGAGAGGGAAATTCCCAGGGAATAAGCCAGATTTCATACCTTCATGGCTTCTGTGCACAGAGGGGAAGACCTTGTACCCCCTTGCTTGTTGATGTAGTACACTGTGGTTGTATTGTCTGTCTGGACCTGAATCACTTTGCCCTGTAGCATAGAGGTGAAGGACTGAATGCCCAGACAAACTGACCTGAGTTCCAGCAAGTTTATGTGAAGCAGTGACTCTTGCTGAAGCCAGGTACCGTGGGCAGTATGCTCCCCCAGGTGGGCACCCCATCCCAGGAGGGAGGTATCCATCGTCAAAACTGCTGCTGGTGGCAGCTGGACGAAGGGGACACCTTCCCTAAGGTTGACTTTTTCCTGCCACCATTGCAGAGCTTGAAGGAGGGTTCCTGTGACTGGTACCGTCTTTGACAGGGAGTCTCTCTTCTGAGACCAGTGAGCCCTGAGATAGAACTGAATATTCCTCATTTGGAATCTTGATCCTGATACTGTTGCTGCGGCCCTAACAACTGGAGGAAATGCCTTGCTGGTCTGGGGGGTATGAAGCTGAATCAGACTGTCTGCCCTTCCCTGAGGGAGGAAGGCTCTTCCTTTCTAAGTATCCAGTTCTGCCGATAAACTCCAGGACCTGAACTGGTGTCAGCACTGACTTTTTCTGGTTTACTACGAAACCCAGTGCCCCCAGAGTATCATGAGTGATGGTTAGTGTCTGCTTTACCTGCTGAGGAGACTGACCTACCACCAGCCAGTCATCCAGATATGGAAAGACTAACCCCTTACCTCCTTTGGTGTGCCACCACTACTGCTAGGCACTTGGTGAACACTCTTGAAGCTGATGTGAGGCCGAAAGGCATGGCCCTGAACTGGTAATGGCCTGATGGCAGTCTGAACCTGAGGTACTTTCTGTGTGATTGCCTGATGGGAATATGGAAGTAAGCATCCTTTAGATCCAGAGATGCCAGCCAGTCTCCCTTCCGGAGTGTAGGGAGGATGGTAGCCAGAGTGACCACTCTGAATTTGGCTTTGTCAAGTGTTTGTTTAAATGTCAGATCCAGTATGGGTTGCCACTTCCCTGTTTTCTTTAGCATGAGGAAGTATCTTGAGTAGAGACCATTTCCCCTCTGGGGCAATGGAACAGGTTCTACTGCGTGGTCCTGAACGAGCTTTGCTACTTCCTCCTCTAACAGAGATGCCTCTGATGGGTTGGCAAGTCTGAATAGTCTTGCCCTCAACTTGGGCAGAAACTTGAAACTGAGAGCAAGACCCTGGCTTACTACCCCCAGGACCCACTTGTCTGTGGTGATAGATTCCCAGGCCTGGAGATAGTGAGCCAGCCTGCCCCTACTGGGAGTGGGGAGGCGACCCTGGCAGACTTCTCAGTGAGTCTGCTTAGCCAGCCCTGCTTCTGCATCTAAAATACCCCCTCTGGGGCTGGTAGGAAGGCAGGGCCTGTGCATCGAAGAAGGGTCTATAATGGGTTCTCCCCCCCTCCCTCTTCCTTGGAATTTCTGGGGTGTTTCTGCTTTCTCCTTGGCAGCAGCACTCTTGTAAGCTACATTGTAGTTGTCCATTTTTTTCATGTAAGCCTCAGTTTGTTCCCCAAACAGGGATGTGGGCTCAAAGGGAAAATCCAGTGCTTTTGTCTGGGTATCCTGAGACAAATTTGTTGCCGTCAGTCAAGCAAATCTCCTTAGGGACACTGAGGTAGCCATTTGCCTGGCTGCAATGTCACTGGCATCCACTGCCAATGCGAAATTGACACATAGAGGCTTCAATGCCCCTCTTACCTGCCTCTGATAGGTCAGATGCCATAGGTCCAAGACATGCCTCAGCTATCTCAAGTACTGTGTTCCAAAGGCTTTTCTGGTATCTGGACACATAAGCCATGTAGGTAGCCTGCCTGATGGCTAAAGAAGCTCCCAGGTATGATTTTTTGGCTATGGAATCCATTTTCCTGGAATCCTTCTCAGGAGGATGTGATGCCAAAGGGATGCCTGCCTTGTCACAAGCAACAGCCTGCACCACTCCCTCAAGGCTAGGCTTTGGTTGGTGTTATTGCTTGTTTGGAAAGTGATGTACTCTGAGGACAATAATGTTAGAGCACATACAGTACATGCACAGAGCTCAATCTTAAGTTATGTGGAGATACAGCAAACATAACATTTTCCCTCACATATGGAGATAATGGGATAGCACCTGGTGTGTTGCCCCAAATGGTAATTACAAGTTTAGTGAAGGCAGCAATAAATGCGATCAGAACTACAAATCAGTTGAGAATTATGTTTATAAAAGGAAGGTACCTTATAATAAGGTCAAGCCACAGGTCCTCCCTCACGAAGTTGACTTGGTTGGCTATCATGCTTTTAGAAAGGATAGAGCAGGGAAAAGAGGCAGTGGGGTTCTCATGTACGTCAGCACAATCTTACATGCTATGCAGCTTGATCACCCCCCCCCCCGTGACTCGGTAAGCGAGATCTTACTTGTTAAAGTGCTCGTCGGAGACACCAAACCCTTGTACATAGGGTGTGCCTACCTCCCGCCCCAATTGGCTGCCTCTTTCCTCAAATCCCTAACCCATGCCCTGGTGGAGCACCCCCTTGGGGAGATGATTCTCCTTGGGGATTTCAATTTGAACTGGCTTGCCCTGGGGACTTCCTTTAGCAAGAATCCAATGCTGGACTCCAATCTGACCCAAGTCATTGACCTGCATAATAGGCATAACACTTCGTCTGGCAATCATTCTTTACTCGACTGGGCACTAATCTCCTGCCCAGACCAGATATTGACAGCTTAGATCATGGCAGACTCTCTGAGTGATCACTCACCAATTTTCTGTACCTGGTCTAACAAGCCTCCTAAACTTGCTGCTAGGGTAACAGAAGCAAGGAACTTTAGCAGGCTCGTACCAGCAAATTTCTGCTCTGACTTGCAATCCGTGGACTGGGGTCCTATAGTCTCCCTTCCCACACTGGATGAGGCGCTTGACTACTTCACCAGCTCATTTCTGTCCGTGGCCAATCTGCATGCCCCTCGAAAGAAACTAAAGGTACAGGGCAAGTGCCATGAATGGCTTAGCCCTGGCCTCAAGCAAAGTATGCTGCTCCGTGACGGGGCCTGGGGACTTTACAAATCCTCAGGCAGCAGATCTGACTGGGAAAAGTACAGGGAGCTGAGGAACCAATGCAAGAAAGCTTCAAAACATGCAAAGTCCAAGTACTTGCGTGATCTCCAGACTAGTCACTTACGTGACCCCAAGAAATTCTGGGATCACATTAACCTGCTTCTCAAGGATGCCACTAATGCACAAGAAGGTGCACTCCTGGTTGGAAATACCTTGACCAATGACCCTTGTGCACTAGCAGAGGCCTTCTGTGCTACCTTCTCCAACCCAGGTGGGCTCTCTCCCCGTCCTCTCTGGGATCCCCTGCAACAGCAGTGCGGATTGGGAGCTTCCTCAGCCACAATTCCACCTGAAACTGGTCAAACCTACAGATGTACTTCCCATTCTGCTCAAAATAAACCCTAACTCCTCCCCAGGAAATGACCTGCTTGAACCGAAGGCTGCTGAGGGCTGCTGCCCTTGCAATTGCCTACCCTGTCACCTTGCTTATCAACAGGTCCCTCCTTGAAGGAACTGTCCCAAGTAAATGGAAGATAGCGACCATTGTCCCTGTCCATAAAAAAGGACCCAGGGACAAAGTGGGGAATTACAGGCCAATCTCCATACTCTGCCCTCTCGGTAAAGTGCAGGAGAGATTGGCATACAATAAACTGCAGGACTATCTCGAGTGGCACCTGCTCCTAGCTGACATACAATATGGCTTTAGGAAAGGTCATGGCACCGACACTGCTCTAATCCGACTCACATCTGACATCCTCAATGCCATGGACCGGGGCTCCCTGACGGGGGCTCTATTCATCGACCTGTCCAAGGCATTTGACTTGGTCTGCCACAAACTTCTCCTCTCTAAACTCCACCGACTAGGACTGGATGTGCACTCATTCTCCTGGTTCGAGAGCTACCTGATCAAGCAAACCCAAAAAGTTTGTTGGAGAGGAACACAATCTAGCACCAGACCTGTGGTCTCTGGGGTACCCCAGGGCTCAATCCTGGGTCCCCTGCTTTTCACCCTCTTTGTGAATGACATTGAGGGAGTCTGCGGGCTGAGCAACCTCATCCTTTATGCAGATGATACTATTGTCTACTGTAGTGACCCTCTACCTAGTGTCATCTCTGCAAAGCTTCAGGCCAGTCTCTCTGCTCTTGAAGCCTGGTTCTCCTCCAACTCGCTTGTGTTGAATGAAGAAAAAATTAAGGCTGTTCTGTTTGGGACCAGATGTCTGGGTACTGACAGATGTGAACTACTCCAGCTCAACACAGCCCAAGGGAAGAGAGTTAAGGTCATTGACAGGATTAAGTACCTTGGGATCCTCCTTGACCAGGAGCTGTCCTATAAACCCCATATTGACTCCCTAACCAGGTCCATCCACCAGAGGCTTGGACTCCTCTACCGGCTGGGTAACTCTCTTACTAGTGAGGCGCGGCAAGCTGTAGCCAAATGCACCCTTCCCCCCTCCATCCTATATGGGGCCCCCTCTGCTTCAGTTCTTCCGGGAGAAGGAACTAAGCAAACTCACCGTACTCTACCACAGGGTGGCACGCTTTGCTACTAACTCCTCCCCCAGGAGGCACCACTGTGAGGTCCTTGTGGACCTCCACTGGCCCTCCACACGGCACAAGTTGGCCTATCCCTCTGTTTGTTTGGCCTATAAATTCACCTCCCTCTGCCCTCTTCCCCACTTGAATGGGCTGCTCGCTCCTAAAGTGCAGTGCCGTGCCATGCGATCCTCAGCAGGCCATCCCCTCGACATCCCTCAGATTCGCACTAACCATGGCAAGCGATCTTTTCAGTATGCTGCTCCACACTTATGGAATACCCTCCCAGCACACCTGGTTAACAAGCCTACTCTCCAAGGGTTTAAGTCAGGCCTCAAAGTGTACCTTCTGGAACTTTGGCTCTGTGGTTGCAATCGCTAGCCCCCTGCCTGGGCTTACTGACATGTTTGTCTTGTCTCACTACTATTGCCATTTCTTTTCTCCCATGTAACTCTTATGCAAAATTTGTCAAATGTACTGTGCACCTGTGTAATTCCTTGTGAGCCTGCTGTTCCCCTGTAAAGTGCTTAATACCTGTTCCATTGAATGTATCAACTGTAACTATTGTATATCAATTCCAATGTATGTAAGCTACTGTAACTAATTCCGGGTTGCCCCGGAAAAGGGACTTCTGGTCTCAGTGGGCCTACCAGGTCATCAAAATCTAAATAAATAATAAAAAAATACAGTGATTCGCCAGATAAGGCAGCGAAAGATTACTCTACTCACTTTGCCTTTATGAAGCGGGTGGCACAGACCCTGGATCTCTCCACTCAGGAGTCCACAGAGGAGGAGGAGGAACCAGATTATATGGAAATGATGGATGTTCCAGCAACAAAGAGGCTCTTCAAACAACATGAAGTCTTGCTGTATTCTGACATTATGCAGTTAGTCCCAGCACTTGAACTGCTCTGGAGAGGAAAGTGTTAACTCTATGCCAGAGCATAGAACGTTGAGCTCGAGCTTGGTTCAAACCTCTGTCTGCTGCGCTCTGAAGTGTAACCGTCAGATTCTTATGAGCTAACACTAACTACCCATACTATGTGAAAATTGTAAAATTTTTACTAACCAAAAAGGCAACCAAATATTTTGGATCCCCAAAAGACTCAAGTCGAGAAATCCAAAACAAAAACTAGGTAGTGAAAAAATAATTACCAAACCATATAAATAACCCACTCCCCCTGTCTAAAGAGGGGAGAATGCCAAGTACACCCCTGAGGTACAACACTGCACCTACCAGCCCACTTCCCAAAAACCAGGTTCTGAGAGGGGAAGGAGGGAGGTCAGAATACAGCAAGACTCCATTAGAAGAAACACAGTTAATAAGGTGAGTAATTTTTTCTTCAAACAACATGAAGTCTTGCTGTATTCTGACATTATGCAGACTACCAAGCAGTACCTCCATGGAGGAGGGAATCAAACCTATTTTGGGAATAGGTTCTGCAGTACTGCTGTACCAAACCTAGCATCACTCCTAGCCTGGATATCCAGAGAGTAATACTTGGTGAAAGTATGGACTGTTTTCCAGGTGGCTGCTTTGCTTATTTCTAATAAGGGTATATCTCTGGCAGCAGCCAGAGAAGCAGCTGCACCTCTAGTTGAATGAGCCCTCAGGCCTGAGTGGGGCACTTTGCCTAGCTTTTCATAGCAGAATTGTATACAAGAGACAATCCACCTGGCAACAGTTCTCTTAGTAGCAGGTTTGCCCTTCCCCACTTCGCCATAAGTGACGAACAACTGGAGGGAGTCAAACCTAAGAGCCTTAGTACGCTCAATGTAGTAGCTAAGAGCCCTTTTAACATCCAAACTTTGTAATCTTCTCTCTCCTGAAGAAGAAGAATGATCAGTGATAAATACAGGAAGAGACATGGATTGGTTCAGATGACAATCTGTAACCACTTTGGGTAAGAACCTCTTGTTGGTTCTAAGGACCACCTTATCCCTATAGAATGAGATAAAATCAGGCTCCACTGACAGAGCTTGTAATTCACTGATACGCCTGGCAGAGGTAATAGCTACCAGGAACACAGTTTTCCAAGTACTTAAACTCTGCTGAGGACAAGGGATCAAAAGGGGGTTGCATAAGCTGAGCAATGCAAACATTAAGATCCCAAGCAGGAGTAGGATCCCTAAAGGGGGATTGGTGTGAAGCAATCCTTTGAAGAATTTACAGAAAACAGGGTGAGATGCCAGAAGATGGCTTTCCCACTGACAGGAAAGCAGAAATAGCTGACAAGTATACTTTGAGGGTAGCTGGTCTGAGGCCTAGACCATTAAGATGAACCATGTAATCCAGAACTGTAGACACGTCAGCAGTATCTGGGGATATATGCTTCTTGGAACACCGAATGCTGAATCTTTTCCATTTGGAGTTATAAGTTTTTCTGGTGGCAGGTTTTCGAGAGGCTTTGAGAATGTCCAGAATCCCTTGAGACAGATGCAAATTTGCATATTCTAGCTCTTCAAGAGCCATGCCTTGAGATTAAGAGACCAAAGGTTGGGGTTCCAGATCCTCCCGAGAGGAGGTTAATAGTTTGTGATTCCTGGGAAGAGATAGGGGAAGATGGACTGCTAGGGACAGCAACAGGGGGTACCCAAGGCTGTCTGGCCCAGTCTGGAGCAATCAGGATCACTTCGGAAAACTGTGACCTTATCTTGACCAGGACTTTGAACAGTAGAGAAAAAGGAGGGAAGACGTACAGAAATGTCCCTTCCCAATCCAGAATTAGAGCATCCAGAGGGACTGAACCCAAGACTGGGGGTCTGCAACAGAAGAGAGGAAGTTGGTGATTGTCTGGGACTGCAAAGAGATCTACCTCTGGAATGCCTCACCTTGAAAAAAATCACTTTTACCACTAGGAGGTCCAGGGACCATTCCTGATGGCCCTGGGAAATCCTACTCAATGCATCTGCTAGCACATTGTCCTTCCCTGGAAGGTGGACTGCTACCAGGGAGGTCTGTAGAGAATAAGCCAGGGACCATAATTTCATGGCTTCCATGCACAAGGTCATAGACCGGGTGCCTCCCTGCTTGTTGATGTACCACATGATGGTGGTGTTGTCTGTCCTTACCTGAACCACCTTGTTCTGTACTGATTCCGAGAAGGCTTGCAGAGTCAGGTACACTGCCCTGAGCTCCAGAAGACTGATGTGGAGAAGAGACTCCTGAGAAGACCACAATCCCTGAGCTGTGAGAGCTCCCAGGTGAGTTCCCCAACCCAGAAGAGAAGCATCCGTGGTTAGAACCACAGAATGAGACTGAGTGATGAATGGGACTCCTTGCCTGAGGTTGTACTGATCCAGCCACCAATGGAGAGACTGGATCAGGGTCTGAGTCACTGGAATAAGCTTGGTTAGGGGATCTTTTTTCTGAGACCAAAAAGCCCTCAAATGGAACTGGATGTCCCTCATCTGAAATCTGGCCCCTTGGACCACTGCAGTGGAAGCTGCCATGTGACCCAGAAGTTGAAGAAAATGCCTTGCTGGTCGAGACACCAGAAGGTGGAAAGAGGAAGCCAGCTCTATAATGGCCTTTACCCTTGCCAGAGGGAGAAAGGCTCTTGCTTTGACAGTATCCAATTCTACTCCTATGAAGGTTAAGAGCTGTACTGGCTCTAGAACCGATTTGGGAAGATTGAGGAGGAATCCTAGAGAAGTGAGCACTTGTTGGGTCACTTGTAAATCTGACTTGACTTGGTCTGGAGACTGACCCACTATGAGCCAGTCGTCCAGGTATGGAAATATGGAGATGTTTTGTCTCCTTAGAAAGGCCACTATTACTGCTAGGCATTTTGTTAACACCCTTGAAGCAGATGTTAGGCTGAAGGGCATTGCTCTGAACTGGTAATGGCCTGAAGGCAATTTGAACCTGAGGTACTTTCTGTGGGAGCACCTGATGGGAAAGTGAAAGCAGGCATCCTTTAGGTCCAGGGAGGCTAGTCAGTCCCCTGGCCTTAAGAGAGGGAATAATTATTTCCAGAGTCACTATTTTGAATTTTGGCTTTAGTAGGTGCTTGTGTAGGTATCGTAAGTCTAGATTGGGCCGCCACTCCCCTGTTTTTTTCAGGGTAATGAAGTATCTGGAATACAGACCTTTGCCTCTGTCAAATGTAGGAACTTTATCTATGGCTCTGAGAGCCAGCAGAGATGAAACCTCTGCCTCTAGGGCAATGGTTTCAGAGATGTTTGCTGGTGGATAGGACCTGACCCTCAGCTTTGGAAATTTTTTGAAGCCGAGGTCCAGTCCCTGGCTTACTACCTCCAGGGCCCATTTGTATGAGGTAACAGACTTCCAGTCCTGGAAGTAGTAAACCAGCCTGCCTCCTACAGGAACTGGGGAGTCGACCCAGGCTGACACATTAGGGTGTCTGCTTGGCAGGAGCCTTAGGCTGAGAGGAGGATGAAGCCCTGCTCATCCCCCTTCTGCCTCTCCCTCTGAAGAACCCACTCTGTGAAAAAGGAGAGGAGGCCTGTGCCTGGTAGAAAGCCTGTGAAAAGGCCTGCCCCTAGTCTGCTGCTTCTGAGGAGTTGCCTGCCTTTCCTTGGCCTGTGCACTCCTGTAGGTGGTCCTGTACTCATCCATCTTTTTCATATAATTCTCTGTCTGCTCCCCAAACAGAGAATTCTCAACAACAGGGAAATCCATGGCCTTAGCCTCAGTGTCCTGTGATAGGCTAGTACATCTGAGCCAAGTTAGCCTCCGAAGAGCCACAGATGTAGCCATGACTCTTGATGACACATCATTGGAGTCCACAGCAGCATGAAACTGGATTTTTGATGCCTCAATCCCATCAGCAGCCACCTCTTCCAGCTCCTTGGTAAGCTGGAGGGAAGCCTGTTTAGCCAGTTCCAGAACAGTATCCCATCTGGACTTCTGGTATCTGGCTGTGTAGACCATATAATTAGCCTGCCTGAGTCCCAAGGAAGATGCCATGTACTGTTTCTTTGCCATGGCATCCAGCTTCCTGAAGTCTTTATCTGGGGTGTGAAGCCAAGGGAATGTTAGCCTTATCATAGGCTGCAGCCTGCACAACCCCAACATGGTTGCATTGCTGGTACAAGCACTCCGTACCTGGGCCTGACAAAATATACTTCTTGTCCATGCGCCTGTCCACAGGAGGTAAAGAATTTGGAGTCTTAAGTAACCTCTGTGTATGTTTTCTAAAGGATTTGTGGAGGGGAATAGACAATCTCTTGGACTCTGGGATGTCCATCATCTCCACATAGTCAGGCTCCTCTTGCTCCTCGGCAGCTTCATCCATAGGGAGCTGGAGGGTTTCTGCCACTTTTCTGTAAAACATAAAGTGGGAAGGGGACTCAGAAAGCCTAGGAGGGGAAACACCAGAAGGCCTGTCTGGGGAGATGTCCGGTTCTATGGGCTCATCCAGACCTTTCACACCATCATCATAATCTTCCTCCCCCTCCAAATCTGGTTCATAATAGTCTTCAGGGGAATAATCCTGAACCGGAGGCACCGACCGAACCGAATGCCTACGGGGAGGCGTCAAATCAACCGGAACTGAACGGAGCGATTCAACTATACTGATCATCCTGGCAATTTTTTCGGTGGTTGGACGATGCGGTTCTGGATCCGAACCGGCCGATTTCTCTTTCCTTTTGTTGGAACCGACCCCTCAGGATTGGCTCTCCGTTTGCCTGAGGGAGTCTTGCCCAGGTCAGTGGGCACTCCCTCAGGTTCGGTCGGAACCGAACTGGGCTGGCCATCCGGGTCAGCGGACTTCTCGCCCTCCTTTTCCCTAAGCCTGCCCAATCTTTTATCCAGGGTGGCTTTAGGGAAATTCTTACATATTTGGCAGTCTGACTCCAGGTGGTCAAAACCCAGACAATAAAAACAGGTGGTGTGGGAATCTGCCTTAGCAAAGGCCTCCCCACACTCACCGCGGTGTTGAAACCCAATGGGCCCGGTTTTTCTCTTGGATTTTTCAGACAAAGCCATCCTATCACTAACCCTTTTTATGGCAACAGCAAGGCAAGACCCCCCCTTATCGGTTCCTAACCGTGTTATGGGTGTTGGAAAAAAACAATGAAACATGTTTTTTTTTTTTTTTTTTTTTTTAAAGAACCGATAAGGACCGGTACCTCACACTAAATTCAAACTAAAAGAAAAAGACACAGACAAACACAGACAACCGGTTCAGCTGAACCGGTTGAAATACAGTTTTTTACAATTTCCACAAAAAACTCAGCACTATTCCACTACCTATGTACTTACTGTACCGCAGACAGGGATCTGAACCGAAATAAAGAAAAAATAGCAGTATAAACCAACGTTTCTAACCAGACCGAACCGTTCGCGAAGGAGAAATCTCCAGAGCGACTGTTCAGTTAGGCGGAGTAAAGAATCTGACGGTTACACTTCAAAGTGCAGCAGACAGAGGTTTGAACCGAGCTCAAGCTCAACATTCTATGCTCTGGCATAGAGTTAACTCTCCTCTCTGGAGCAGTTCAAGTGCTGGGGCTAACTGCATAATGTTAGAATGCAGCAAGACTTTATGTTGTTTGAAGAGCCTCTTTGTTGCTGGAACATCCATCATTTCCATATAATCTGGTTCCTCCTCCTCTGTGGACTCCTGAGTGGAGAGATCCAGGGTCTGTGCCACCTGCTTCATAAAGACAAAGTGAGTAGAGTAATCTTCCACTGCCTTATCCGGTGAATCAGCACCATGATGATCAGGAGAAATCTCTGGTTCTATGGGTTCTCCAAAGTCATCCTGTTCGTTGTCATAATCATCATCTTCCTCAGGGAAAACATCAGTTGATTGTTCCAATGAACTGGGCATCGAGGGCGAACCCGAATCTGGAACTGACAGCTGTGAACTGGGGCGCTGAACTGATACTGCGGTACTGGTTTGCAATGTCTGTAAAAGGCTTACGGCACTAGCTATAGCTTCTGTGGTAGGAACCGCTGGGAAAAAAATTACTTACCCTAGTAATCTTGTTTCTTCCAAGGGAATCTTACTGTATTCTGACAAATGCAGTATGGTCACACCATAGGACTGCCCCAGAGCCGAAATGGTTAATAGAACCTATGCTAATAGTGGAATGTTAGGCTCGAGCTCAGTTTTCAAACCACTGTCCCTGGTTGCATTTCCTGCAACTGTCAGATTCTTACGAAGTATGCATAATCAAAAAACAAACTAAACTATTCTAATAACAACATATGAACTCCCCCCTTTTTAGATCAACCACCCTCTTAACAGCATGGGCATCACTAAGACCCAAGTCACAGATGCCTAAGAAAAGCACAGTTATGCCAACAGGTTTGCCATATGATACGGACATCTGACATGGAGTGCCCCCAAGGTTCTAGTAGGGGAGGAAAGGTGGGAGCTCAGAATACAATAAGATTCATTTGGAAGAAACAAGATTACTATGGTAAGTAATTTTTTTCTTCAAGTCCCAGGAAATCTTACTGTATTCTGACAAATGCAGACTACCCAAGCAGTACCTTTGCAGGTGGGCAGAGAACATGTTTGGGAAACAGGCTCCGAAGCTCTGCTGTGCCAAACTTGGCATCACTCCTAGCCTGAGTATCCAGGCAATAGTACTTTGTAAATGTATGAACAGTTTTCTAGGTAGCTGCTTTACAGATTTCCAGCAGAGGGATGTCCCTCGAAGCTGCTATGGAAGCAGCTGTTCCCCTAGTGGAGTGAGCCCTGAGACCCTGTGGAGGCTGCTTGCCCACTTTGCCATAACAGAACTGGATACAGGCCACAATCCACCTTGCAGTGGATCTTTCTGGGCTGGTTTACCTTTTCCTACTTCCCCATAGGTCAAGAAGAGTTGGCTACTGTCTCCTCTGTGGCCCTTTGTATGGTCCAGGTAGTAGGTGATAGCTCTTTTAACATCTAGGCTATGCAGTCTACGTTCCCCTGAAGTGGAATGGTCACTGAAAAAGACTGGCAGTGTAATGGACTGATTAATATGGTAATCAGATACCAATTTAGGGAGAAATTTCTTGTTCCTAAGGACAACTTTGTTCCTATGGAATGCAATGTAGTCAGTCTCCACGGATAGAGCCTGGAGCTCACTAATCCTCCTGGCAGAAGTGACTGCAACTAGGAACATGGCTTTTCAAGTTACATACTTGAGATCTGCTGAGGACATAGACTCAAAGGTGGCTGCATGAGCTGTGCAATACATATATTTAGATCCCACACTGGGGCGGGATTCCTGTGTAGGGGATGTAAATGCTGCAGCCCCTTAAAGAACTTTCTGAACACTGGGTTCGAAGCCAGGGATGAAGCCTTGCCTGCTGACAGATGAGCAGAAACAGCTGACAAGTGCACTCTCAGAGTGGATGGTCTCAGACCAAGGGAAGGAAGGTAGGTCAGGTAATCCAGAACCACCGGCAAGCCCACCTGAGTGTGGTCCATATTCTTACTCTGGCACCAAATGGAGAACCTTTTCCACTTGGACGTATAGGTCTTCCTGGTGGAGGACTTTCTTGAAACCCTGAGGACCTCAATGAACCCTTCAGAGAGATACAAGTTAGCATACTCCAAGTCCTCAAGAGCAAGGCCTTGAGCCTAAGGGACTGAAGGTTGAGGTATAGGATCCTGCCCTAAGAAGAAGTCAGCAGGTTGTATTACCTGGGTAGGCTAATCAGTTTGGCCACCGAAAGGGCCACAATCAGAGAGAACCGGGGCTGCCTGGCCCAGTCTGGAGCAATAAGGATCATTGTCAATGGCTGGGATCTGATCTTGTTCAGGACTCTCAGCAATAGTGGAAATCGAGGGAAAGCATACAAGAACTTCAATGTCCAATCCAACAGTAGTGCATCCAGTGGGACTATGCCTCTCACAGGAGGCCTGCAGCAAAACTGGGGTAGCTGATTGTTGTCTGGGGCTGCCGAGAGATCTATTTCTGGAGTGCCCCACCTTCTGAACACAACCTGCAGCACCTGCTTGTTCAGAGACTACTCTTGGTGATTTTGGTTGATTCTGCTGAGAGCATCTGCCAGGACATTGTCCTTCCCTGGCAGGTGGACTGCTGAGAGGGAGATTCTCAGGGTGTATGCCAGACTCCAAATTTACATGGCCTCTGTGCACAGAGGTGTTGACCTTGTGCCTCCCTGCTTGTTTATGTAGTACACAGTGGTTGTGTTGTCTGTCCTGACCTGTACCACTGTTCCCTGCAGCATGGTGGCAAAGGACTGGAGTTCCAGGAAGACTGCTCTGAGCTCTAGTAGGTTTAAGTGCAACAGTGACTCCTGCTTGAGCCATGTGCCATGAGCAGTGTGCTTCTCCAGATGTGTCCTCCATCTCAGGAGGGAAGCATCTGTGGTTAGCACCAAGGAGAGGTTTTCTTGTAGGAATGGCACACCTTGTCTGAGATTGTCCTTTTCCAGCCGCCACTGAAGTGCCTGAAGCAGCATTCTTGAGACTGGCACCAATTTTAACAGAAAGTCTCTCCTTTGATGCCAGTGCATCTTGAGATGGAACTGAATGTCCTTCATTCGGAACCTTGCCCCAGCACTGTTGCTGTGGAAGCTGCCATGGGATCCAGCAACTGCAAAAAGTGCCTTGCTGGCCTTAGACTGTGCAGTTTGAAGGTACTTGCCAACTGCATCAGGCTGTCCTCTCTTGCCTGTGGAAGAAAGGGCTTTTCTCTCACAATGTGCAGCTCAGCTCCTATGAATTCCAGGAGCTGTACTGGCTCCAATACAAATTTTATCAGGTTGATTAGGAACCCTAGTGACTGCAAGACATCATGTGTGATTGCTAAGGAGTTCCTTGCCTGTTGAGGTGATTGACCTACAACTACAGCCAGTCATCCAGGTAAGGGAACACTGCCACCCCTTGTCTCCTTAGGTGTGCTACCACTACAGCTAAGCATGTTGTGAACACCCTTGGAGCAGAAGTTAGTTTGAAAGAAAAAATGACTCACCTTAGTAATTGCGTTTCTTCTAATGGAGTCTTTCTGTATTCTGACAATCTGCAGTTAGCTCCAGCCTTTAAACTGCCCCGGGGAGTATAGGGTTAATTTTCTATGCAGCGCATAGAATGTTGAGCTCGAGCTCGGTTGAGGACTCTGTCTGCAGCACTTTGAAACCCAAGCGTCAGATTCTTACGAGCAAACACTCACTAACTATACTATGTGGAAATTGTAAAATTTTTAACTAGCCGACTGGCAACAAAAGTTTTGGATTCCCAAAGGAAGACTCAAGTCAGGAAACCCAAAACCAAAAACCTATTTAAATAAAGACTATACTATAAGCACCCAAGTAAAAAGGAGGGTGTGCTGAAGACACCCCTTGGGTACAACACTGCACCTGCCCACCCACTTCCCAAAAACAGGTTCTGAGAGGGGAGGCAGGTCAGAATACAGCAAGACTCCATTAGAAGAAACAATTACTAAGCTGAGTAATTTTTTCTTCAAACAACATGAAGTCTTGCTGTATTCTGACAATCTGCAGACTACCAAGCAGTACCTCCATGGAGGAGGACAGAACCTGCTTTGGGAATAGGCTCTGAAGTACTGCTGTGTTAAACCGAGCATTACCCTACCCTGGATATCCAGAGAGTAATGCTTGGTAAAGGTATGGACTGTTTTCCAGGTGGCTGCTTGACAAATTTCTAACAGAGGGATATCCCTGGCAGCAGCCAGGGAAGCAGCTGTACCTCTTGTGGAATGAGCCCTCAGGCCTGAGGGTGGAATGTTTCCCAGTTTCTCATAGCAGAATTGTATACAAGACACAATCCACCTGGCAATAGTTCTCTTGGTGGCAGGTTTGCCCTTTCCCACTACCCCATAAGTGAGGAATAACTGGAAGGAATCAAACCTGTGACCCTTGGTACGCTCTATGTAGTAGTTAAGGGCTCTTTTAACATCTAAACTGTGTAACCTCCTCTCCCCTGAGGAAGAATGATCAGGAAGAGACATGGACTGATTCAAGTGGAAGTCTGAAACCAATTTGGGCAAGAACCTCCTATTGGCTCTAAGGACCACTTTATCCCTATGGAATGAGATGAAATCAGGTTCCGCTGACAGGGCTTGCAACTCACTGATATGTCTGGCAGAGGTAATGGCTACCAAAAACACAGTTTTCCAAGTCAAGTACTTAAGCTCTGCTGAGGACATAGGCTCAAAAGAAGGTTGCATAAGTTGGGCAATGCAAACATTTAAGTCCCAGGCAGGGGCAGGATCCCTAAAGGGAGGATTGATATGAAGCAATTTACAGAACACAGGATGAGATGATAGTGAGGAAGGTTTCCCCACTGACAGAAAAGCAGAAACAGCTGACAAGCGTACCTTGAGAGTAGCTGGTCTGAGGCCTAGGCCATTAAGATGGACCATATAATCCAGAACTGTAGGCAGTTCAGCAGTGTCTGGAGAGATATGCTTCTTGGAACACCAAATGCTGAATCTTTTCCATTTGGAGTCATAAATCTTTCTTGTGGCAGGCTTTTGAGAGGCTTTGAGAATGTCCAGAACCCCCTGGGACAGGTGCAAATCTGCATACTCTAACTCTTCAAGAGCCATGCTTTGAGATTGAGAGACCGAAGATTGGGGTACCAGATCCTCCCCTGAGAGGAGGTTAACAGGTTGTAATTCCTGGAAAGATGTACTGCTAGAGACAGCAACAGAGGGTACCAAGGCTGTCTGGCCCAGTCTGGAGCAATCAGAATCACTTTGCTAAGTTGTGACCTTACCTTGACTAGAACCTTGAACAGGAGAGGAAAGGAGGAAGGCATACAGAAAATTCCCTTCCCAGTTCAAAATCAGAGCATCCAGAGGGACTGAACCCAAGACTGGGGGGTCTGCAACAAAACAGAGGAAGTTGGTGATTGTCTGGGGCTGCAAAGAGATCTATCTCTGGAGTGCCCCACCTTGGAAAAATCATTTTCAACTCCAGGGGGTCCAGGGACCATTCGTGATGGCCCTGGGAGATCCTGCTCAGTGCAGCTGCCAGCACATTGTCCTTTCCTGGAAGGTGGATTGCTATCAGAGAGGTCTGCAGGGAATAAGACAGGGATCATAATTTCATAGCTTCCGTGCACAAGGCCGTAGACTGAGTGCCTCCCTGCTTGTTGATGTACCACATTGTAGTGGTGCTGTCTGTTCTGACCTGAACCACCTTGTTCTGCACAGACTGAGAGAAGGCTTGCAGGGCCAGAAAAACTGCCCTGAGTTCCAAGAAATTGATATGGAGAATGGACTCCTGAGGGGACCACAGTACCTGGGCTGTGAGAGCCCCCAGATGAGCTCTCCACCCCAAAAGGGAAGCATCCGTGGTAAGGAACACCAAATGAGACTGAGTGACAAATGGGACCCCTTGCCTTAAACTGTCCTGATCCTGCCACCATTGAAGAGCTTGGATCAGTGTCTGAGTCACTGGAATCAGTTTGGTAAGAGGGTCCTTCCTTTGGGACCAAAAGGCCCTCAGATGGAACTAAATGTCCCTCATCTGAAATCTTGCCCCTTGGACCACTGCTATAGAAGCTGCCATGTGGCCCAAGAGCTGAAGGAAGTGCCTTGCTGGTCGGGATACCCGAAGGCTGAAGAAAGAAGCCAGTTCTATAAGAACTCTTGCCCTTTCCAGGGGAAGAAAGGCTCTTGCTTTGACAGTGTCTAGCTCTGCCCCATAAAGGTAAGAAGCTGCACTGGTTTGAGAACTGATTTGGGGAGACTGAGAAGAAATCCCAGGGAAGTGAGCACTTGCTGGGTGACTTGCAGGTCTGACTTGACTTGGCCTGGAGACTGACCCACTATGAGCCAGTCGTCCAGATATGGAAAAATGGAAATCTTTTGCCTTCTTAAAAAGGCCACTACTACTGCTAGGTATTCTGTAAAAACCCTTGGAGCTGATGTTCGGCCAAAGGGCATTGCTTTGAACTGGTAATGGCCGGAGGACAACTTGAACCTGAGGTACTTTCTGTGGGAGCACCTGATGGGGATGTGAAAGTAGGCCTCTTTGAGGTCCAGGGAGGCTAGCCAGTCCCCTGGCCTTAGAGAGGGAAGAATTATTCCCAGAGTCACCATCTTGAACCTTGTTTTAAAAGATGTTTGTTCAGGTATCTTAGATCCAGGATGGGTCGCCACTCCCCTGTCTTTTTTGGGGTAAGGAAGTACCTGGAGTACAGACCTTTGCCCCAGTGTAGGGTAGGAACTCTCTCTATGGCTTCTAAGGCCAGAAGAGATGAAACCTCTGCCTCTAGGGCATGGGTTTCGGACAGACTTGCAGGTGGAAAAGATCTGGCTCTCATCTTCGGAAATGTTTTGAAGCTGAGAACCAGTCCCTGGCTTACTACTTCTAGGACCCACTTGTCTGAGGTAACAGACACCCAGTCCTGGATGTAGTAAGCCAGCCTGCCCCCTACAGGGATAGGAGAGTCGACCCGGGCAGGCCCATCAGGGTATCTGCTTGGCAGGGGCCTTAGGCTGAGGAGTGGATGCAGCCCTGCTCATCCCCCTTCTGCCTCTCCCTCTGAAGAACCCCCTCTGTGAAAAAGGAGAAGAGGCTTGTGCTTGGTAGAAAGGCATATGAAAAGGCCTGCCCCTGCCCCTAGGTTGCTGCCTTTGAGGAGTTGCCTGCCTCTCCTTGGCCTGTGCACTCCTATAAGTGGTCCTATATTCCTCCATCTTCTTCATGTAATTCTCTGTCTGCTCCCCAAACAGAGAATTACCTTCCACAGGGAAATCCATGGCCTTAGCCTGGGTGTCCTGTGAGAGGCTAGTACATCTGAGCGAAGCCATTCTCCGAAGAGCCGCAGATGTAGCCATGACTCTTGATGACACATCACTGGAGTCCACAGCAGCATGACACTGTACCTT
Organism: Neoceratodus forsteri; assembly: GCA_016271365.2. Taxonomy (NCBI): domain Eukaryota; kingdom Metazoa; phylum Chordata; order Ceratodontiformes; family Ceratodontidae; genus Neoceratodus; species Neoceratodus forsteri. Next base: position 334,777,561 of record CM057455.1, on the reverse strand, counting down.
AGATGCCTCAATCCCATCCGCAGCCACCTCCTCCAGCTCCTTGGCCAGCTGGGGGGAGGTCTGTTTAACCAATGCCAGTACAGTGTCCCACCTGGACTTCTGGTATCTGGCTGTATAGGCCATATAATTAGCATGCCTGAGTCCCAATGAGGATGCCATGTATTGCTTCTTTGCTAAGGCATCCATCCTCCTGGAGTCTTTATCTGGGGGATGTGAAGTCAAGGGAACATTAGCCCTGTCACAGGCTGCAGCCTGCATGACCCCAACATGGCTGCATTGCTGGTAGAAAAACTCTGTCTGAGCCTGATAAAGTATACCTCTTGTCCATTCTTCTATCAACAGGAGGTACAGAATTAGAAGACTAACATTTTTTCGTCTGTTTCCCAAAAGATTTGTGCAGGGGACAGCCTCCTGGACTCTGGGATGTCCATCACTTCAACAAAATCAGGCTCCTCTTGATCCCCTGTAGCTTCCTCCATAGGGAGTTGGAGAGTTTCAGCCACTTTCTTGTAGAACTGATAGTGGGGAAGGGACTCAGAAAGTCTAGGAGGGGAAACACCAGAAAGTCTGTCTGGGGAGATGTCCAGTTCAATGGGCATATCCAGACTTTCTGCTCCATCATAGTCATCATCCTGTTCATAATCCCCCTCCTTCTCAAAATCCGAACTCCTCGGGCAATCTCATCAGCGGTCGGAACATGAACCTCCAGATCCAAACCGGCTGATTTGTCTTTTCTTTTCCTTTTCGTAGGAACCGATACCTAAGGATCGGCTCTCCTCTTGCCCGAAGAAGTATCGCCCTGGTCAGAGGAAACTCCTTCTGGTTTGGTCGGAACCGAACCGGGCTGGCCATCCGGGTCAGCAGGCTTCTCGGCCTCCTTTTCCCTAAGTCTACCTAATCTCTTCTCTGGGGTAGACTTAGTAAAATGTTTACAAATTTAGCAGTCTGTATCGAGGTGTTCAAACCCCAGACAGTAAACACAGGTGGTGTGGGGATCGGCCTTAGCAAAGACCTCCCTACACTCACTGCAGTGCTGAAACCCAGTGGGCCCGTCTTTTTCCTTGGGTTTCTCAGACGTGGCCAACCTAACCAAACTTATCCTTTTTTTGGCAACTGCCAGGCAAGACTCCCTTATTGGTTCCTAACCGTGTCACTGGTATTGGAAAAAAACGTTTAAAATACATTTTTTTTGGAACCGATATTGACCGGTAACCACACTCTAAAGAAAAGTACAAGAATTCAATATAAAGGATCGGTTCAGCCGAACCGATCAAATAAGCTTACAATTTCCACAAAGTAAATCAGAAGAACTATCTAATACTCATGGTACCACAGACAGAGCCTGAACCGACAATGCAGAATAATTTCAGCTAAAAAACGACACTTTAACCAACTTTTTGAACCGAGCTAAAGGAGAAATCTCTGGAGCGACTGTTCAGTGAGGCGGAGTAAAGAATCTCTGACAGTTGCAGGAAGTGCAACCAGGGACAGTGGTTTGAAAACTAAGAACAAGCCTAACATTCCACTATTAGCATAGGTTCTATTAATCATTTTGGCTCCGGGGCAGTCCTATAGTGAGACCATACTGCATTTGTCAGAATAGAAAAAATTACTTACCATAGTTATCTTCTTTCTTCCCAGTGAAGCTCAGATATGCATAACCTTGTGCAGTCAGCCTGGTGGGTTGGACTGCCCGGAGAGATGGAACACATGCAAATGATGGAATTCTTTGCACGTGAGCATCTTTCAAATACTGCCTCTACCAACTGTAGTGTTTTAACCCCTTTAGATTTGTAAGAAGCCTGGAAGTCAAGCATCATGAAAAAATCCAACAGCTAATTCAATTAAATTTTTTTTGGGTTACCCTAATAAATAGAATTTACCCAAAAAAAATCTTAAGGAGGAACTGCATCAAATAAACAATGGTGTTCACCAAACAGCATGAGAAACTATTAAGAGAGACAGAAAAACTCTGTTTAAATCTATTTGGTATAGAGAAGTGTACCCAGAAGGGTATGGCTATGTGGCACTAGCATGCGGAGTGCAGAGGCTGAAGTTCTGAAAGGGGAGGATGGGAGGGAGCTATGAATATCTGAGCATCACTGGGAAGAAAGAAGATTACTATGGTAAGCAATTTTTTCTTCTAACCCCAGTAATGCTCAGGATATTCATAACTTTGTGCAGACTACCAAGCAGTACCCCTTGAGGTGGGCACAGAACTTATTTTGGAAACAGACTTTGCAGGACTGCTGTGCCAAACCTGGCATCACTTCTGGACAAAACATCCAGGTTATAATGCTTTGTAAAGGTGTGTAGTGATTTCTAGGTAGCTGCTTTACAAATATCCAATAATGGAACCTCCCTAACAGCTGCTATACTGGCAGCTGTTCCTCTTGTCGAGTGTGCCCTCAGCCCAGCTGGGGACTCCCTACCTGCTCTAGTGTAGCAGAATTGAATACACTGGACAATCCATCGAGAAATGGGTCTTTTTGAGGCTGGTTTGCCCATTTCAACATCCCCATTTGTAAGGAAAAGTTATATTTTGTCTTGCCTATGGCCCTTAGTAGCTGTCATGTAATAGCTGAGAGCTCTTTTCACATCCAGACTGTGGAGTCTTCTTTCACCAGAGCTTGTATGGTCTGTGAAAAAGACAGGCAGAGTGATTGATTGGTTCAGATGAAAGTCTGAAACGACCTTGGGAAGGAACTATCTGTTTGTTCTGAGGACTGCCTTATCTCTGTGAAAGGAGATGCAGTCCTGGTCAACATAGAGAGCCTGAAGCTCGCAGATTCTTCTTGCTGAGGCAACTGCTACCAGAAAAACTGTTTTCCAGGTAACATACTTTAAATGGGCTGTAACCATGGGCTCAAAAGGAGCCCTCATTAATCTGGCTATACATATATCCCAAGTGGGCATTGGAGCTCTGTGAGGAGGATGCAAATGTATCAGGCCTTCAAAAAATCTTTTGAAAATGGGATCTGATGCTACTGACACCTTTGTCCTAGCAGAAAGATATGCAGACACTGCTGCAAGATGAACCCTTAGAGAACTAGGTTGTAGACCTTGTAAATGTGAGTCAGATAATCCAACACCACTGAGACTCCTGGATCATTTGGGGTGAAATCTCTACCAGAGCACCAAAAGAAAATCTCTTCCACTTAGCAGAATACGTTTTCTTAGTGGAGAGCTTCCTATAACCTTTCAAGATACTTAATACAGCTTCAGAAAGGTGTAAGTCTGCATACTCCAATTCCTCAAGAGCCATGCCTTGAGGTGGAGGGACTTGAGATTTGGGTACAACAATGTTCCTTGATTGGAGGTCAGGAGATTGTGCCTGAGAGGCAAACTTATTGGTTTGCTCACTGACATGGAGAGCAGAAGAAAATACCATAGCTGCCTGGGCCAATCTGGAGCTATCAAGATCAGAGAAGCTGAGAGGGATTTGAGCTTCAGTAGTACTCTGAAAACCAGAGGAAAAGGCGTAAAGAAACTTACCTGACCAGTCCAGTACCAGGGCATCCAGAGGGATTGTGCCCTGGGCCGGTGGTCTGCAGCAATACTGAGGCAACTGGTGGTTCTGGTGGGATGCAAACAAGTCTAACTCTGGAATGCCCCACCTCCTGAAAATTACCTGTACCACCTGCTTGTTCAGTGTCCATTCGTGATGGGACTGATTGATTCGACTCAGTATGTCTGCCAAGGTATTGTCCTTTCCTGGCAGATGAATTGCTTGCAAGGACACCTTTAGGGAATACGCCAGAGTCCAAATTTTCATGGGTTCTGTGCATAGGGGACCTGATCTGGTGCCTCCCTGCATGTTTATGTAGTACATGGTGGTATTGTCTGTTCTGACCTGTACCACCTTGCCCATCACCAGTGTAGAGAAAACCTTTAGTGACAGCCACACTGCTCTGAGTTCCAGCAAGTTTATATGCTGAAGGGACTCTGCTTCCTTCCAGGTACCCTGAGTTGTGTGCTCCCCCAGATGGGCGCCCCAGCCCAGAAGGGATGCATCTGTTGTGAGGACTAGTGAAGGATCCTCCTTCTGAAAAGGGACTGCTTGCCTTAGGTTGGATTCCTTTTTCCACAACAAAAGGGCTTGTAACAGTGCCCTTGTCACTGGAATGAGTTTTGAAAAAGGATCTTTTTTCTGACTCCAATGATTCCTGAGATGAAACTGGATGTCTCTCATGTGAAACCTGGAACCCTGCACTGTGCCTGTGGATGCAGCCATATGACCCAACAGCTGCAGGAATTTCCTGGCTGTTTTTTTGCCTGAAGGCTTTGCACCCTGCCCAATGGCAAAAAGGCCCTGGCCTGTAGAGTACCGATCTCTGCCCCTATGAACTATAAAGTCTCTGTAGGGGTTAAGATAGATTTTTTCTGGTTTATTATGAAACCCAAGGACTCCAAAAGATCCTGTGTGAGCTTTAGAGCGGTTCTGACTTGTTCTGGTGATTTGCCCACCTCCGGCCAGTTGTCCAGATATGGGAAAACAGTCACTCCCCGTCTTCGAAGAAATGCCACCACAGCTGCTAGGCATTTTGAAACACCCTTGGTGCCGAGAAAAGGCCGAAGAGCAGGGTTGCAAACTGATAATGACCTGATGGGAGTCTGAATCTGAGATATTTCCTGAAAGATTCTTTTACGGGGATGTGAAAATAGGCGTCTTGTAAGTCCAGAGATGCCAGCCAGTCCCCTTTTTGGATTGTTGGCAGAATCCGAGCCAAAGTTACCATTTTGAACTTTGTTTTTTTCAGGTGCTTGTTTAAAGCTCTGAGATCCAAAATTGGCCGCCACTCCCCATTTTTCTTTGTTGTTAGGAAGTAAAACACAGAAATGTAGAATTTGACGGCAGATAAGGACCGCTTGGCCCACCCAGTCTGCCCATTTCCCTACCTGACGGATAAGTTGCAGATTCTAGTTAATCAACAGCTTACTTCCTCTTGAATTCTCCCACTGTTCCTGACTCCACAACCTCCTCAGGAAGGCTGTTCCATGCATCCACAACTCTCTCTGTGAAAAAATACTTTCTAACATTACCTCTGAGCCATCCCCCCTCTATCTTCAAATTGTGCCCCCTTGTTCTTGCACATCGCTTCTTCTGAAAGATACTACCCTCTTGTACCTTGTTAATTCCCTTGAGATACTTGAAAGTTTCTATCATGCCCCCTCTCCCTTCTTTCCTCAAGGGTATACATATTAAGCTGCTTTAGTCTCTCCTTGTATGTCTTCTGGTGCAGACCTTGCACCATTTTGGTTCCCTCCTCTGAACAGCCTCCACTCTGTCTATGTCTTTGGAGATGGGGTCTCAGAATTGCACACAGTACTCAGATGGGGTCTCACTAACTGTCTGTAGACAGGATAACAACTTCCTGTTTTCTACTGTTGATGCCTCTCTATGCATCCCAGTATCCCCCAGCCCTCCTTACTGCCTTCTCCATTGCTTGCCCACTTTTAGGTCATCTGATATAATTACTCCTAGGTCTCTTTCGGTTTTTGTTGTTGTTATTAACTCACCCCCTATTGTGTACTCTTCCCCTGGGTTTTTGTTTCCCAGATGCATTACCTTGCACTTCTTTGCATTGAATCTGAGCTGCCATACATTGAACAATCCTCCAGCCTTGCCAAGTCCCTTCTCATTCTTTCCACTCCACCCTGTGTATCAACCCTGTTGCAGATCTTTGTGTCATCTGCAAAGAGGCATACCTTTCCTTCCAGGTGCTCTCCAATGTCACTTATAAAGATATTAAAGAGGACCGGTCCCAGTACCGAACCCAGCAGTACCCCGCTAGTTACCCTCCTTTCTTCACTGTGGACTCCGTTTACTATTACCTTTTGCGTCCTGTTGTCCAGCCAGTTTTTTATCCAGGCTACCACCTTGGGACCCACTCCAAGGCTGGCTAACCTGTATATTAATCTTTTGTGTGAGACTGTGTCGAATGCCTTGCTAAAATTTAGGTAGGCCATATCCACAGCCCCCTCCATGGTCTACTACTTTGGTCACCCAGTCAAAGAAATCTATTAGGTTCATCTGACATGACCTTCCTGCTGTGAAACCATGCTGCCTTGGGTCGTGTGCCCCACTGGCCTCTAGGTACTCAACAATTCTTTCCTTCAGAAGTGATTCCATCATTTTCCCTACCACTGAAGTCAAACTAACTGGCCTGTAGTTTCCTGCCTCTGCCCTGCTCCCACTTTTGTGAAGTGGAATCACATTTGCCCTCCTCCAGTCCTCAGGCACCACTCCATCCTCCCATGATTTGTTAAAGAGAGTAGTCAGTGGTGTTACTAGTTCTACCTTTAGTTCTTTTAGTATTCTTGGGTGAATCCCATCAGGCCCCATTGCCTTGTCCACCCTCAGTTTCAAGAGTTCTTTCAAAACCCTTTCTTCTGTGAATGGACTGGTATCGACTTCCATTCAGAGTTTCCCTTGTTTGGTTTAGGCACCTCCCTCTCATCTGTTGTGAATACTGAGCAGAAATATTCGTTCAGCATCCCTGCTTTTTCACTGTCACCCTCTGCCCACATTCCCTCCCTTTTATTAAGTCTCTGTATCCCTCCCTTGGTCTTTCTTCACTCCCTAATGTACCTAAAGTATCTGGAGTAAAAACCTCCTCCTCTCAGGGTTGTAGGAACTGGTTGCACTGCTCTGAGCTGTATCAGCTTTTGAAATTTCTGCCTCTAACAATGAAGTTTTTGCTAGGGGGGAGGAGAGATGAAAACCCTGGAATTTTTTAGAGGAAGAAATTTGAAGTCCAGAGACAAACCTTTGCCCACTACCTCCAACACCCACTTGTCTGTGGTGATGGTTGACCAAAGATGGAGGAAATGGGACAGTCTGCCTCTGACAGGTAGGGAGGAGGTGGCCTGCATCTCAGGGGTTCTGTTTAGGCTGGGGCTGAAGCTGTGCCTGAGACCCTCGCCTAGAGCCCCTTCTACCTCTACCTCTAGAGTAACCCTGTTGTGGGTACTGCTGGTATTGGGGCATGACTACTGGCTGGAAAAAAGGTCTTGTCATGAAAGAGTGACCTCTGCCCCCCCTTCCATAGGGCCTGGTGGATGAAGAAGCTCTGTCTCTGGCAGAGCTGCTTCAATAAGTAGCCTTATATTCATCCACCTTCTTCATATAGGCCACCGTGGATTCCCCAAAAAAGAGAATTTCCTTCTAATGGAAAATCCAGGGCCTTTGATTGGGTATCCTGAGTGAGGTTTGTAGCCCTAAGCCAAGCAAACCTCCTCTGAGCCACTGTGTTAGCCATACATCTGGCTGCACTGTCATTCAAATCAGCAGTCATCTGGAACTGGTACTTAGCCGCCTCTAGCCCAAACCTGGCAGTTTTAGCCAGGTCATCTGACAAGGGTGAGGTGGCTTTCATCGACATTACCAGTACCGACTGCCACAGGGATTTCTGATACTGGCAGCATAAGCTTGGAAAGTACCCTATCTCATGGTCAGTGAGGCTGACAAATAGCATTTTTTGGCCATACTGTCCAATTTTCTGGAGTCCTTGTCTGGTGGATGTGAGGCCAGAGGGACCTTAGCTTTATCACAGGCTGCCTGTTATATTACCCCTTGATGATCAGGATGTGAGAAGAGGAAGTCAGCTCCCTCCCTATCCAACTGGTACTTTTTGTTTATTCTCCTGTCGATGGGAGGAATAGAATTAGAGGTCTGCAGGAGCTTCATAGCATCCTTCTTAAAAAATGTACATACTGGGAGGAGGAGGGCCTTTGTGGGTGTTAAACCCATCATACTAAGGTACTCAATTTCCTCCTCATCCTTCACTTGCTCTGTTGTGGCGATATCTAAGGCATCTGCCATTTTCCTTACAAAGGAAAAGTGGGAGGAAAAATCCTCAGACACCCTGGGAGGCGAGCCAAAATCCTGCTCAGGGGACACCACTGGAGGGATAGGTTCGTCCTCCTCATGAGGCTCATCATCCTCTTCAAAAAATAGTTGCTCCGATGCAGAGGGCAACGCAGTACTAGCAACCTGGGGACCCTGTGAGGGGGCAGGATGCTGAGGGATGATGCTCTACAGAGCCTGAATAATTCTGAATGCCTGAGCTATCTCTTGAGCTGAAGGCATTGCAGACACCTTCGCAGAAGTCCCTGGGTTAACAGGAGAGGGTTCTGCATGTTTAAGTTTCTTTGTTTTCTTTGAGGGAACCGGAGAGTCAGCTGGTTCTTTTCCTCTTTTTGCCCCATTTCACCCATATCAGGGGCAGAGGTAGTAGCACTTGTGGGTTCAGCCACAACAGACTGGGGTGTCAACTGGTCAGAGACTGAGGGACCCCTAGGAAACTATCACTTTATCTGGAAAAGTTTTACATAGCTCACATTCCTGGTCCAGATGTTCGAAACCCAGACAAGCTACACATCAGGTGTGCTTGTCTGCCTTGGCAAACACATCCCCACACTTTAAACAGTTTTTAAACAAGGGCTCCCCGGTTCTTTTCTTAGGTTTCTCTGCCATGGTGAAAAGCAAAGAGGAAGAACACCAACCGCTAAATAATAGATACTGTTACAGTTATTTAAACAGCTTTTATATTTTTTTTTTTTGTGGTCAGTTCTGGACCCGATAAGGAACCGAGCAGGGAGATGAAATATAAACTGGTTCAGCGGTTCTGTAACCGATAAAAACAGTTACAAATAAAGTTTGTAAGGACCAAAATTTAGCGATAATGATATAGGTTTTTTAGTCAGAGAACCCAAGTTAAACTAAACTAATTCGGATCCCTCACGGTTATGCCGAACCGCGAGGAACCGAGAAAAAACAACTACTTTAATAATAAACTAGATCTAAACTGACAATCAGTAGAGGCAGTAAAAGAAATTAAATATACTTATGGTTTTTGATGATTTTTTATCTTTCTTCACGCGAAAGAGGGCGACATAGACTCCAAGCGACCAGACTTTCAGGCGGAGAGAAAAATCTAAAGGGGTTAGAACACTATAGTTGGTACAGGCAGTATTTGAAAGATGCTCACGTGCAAAGAATTTCATCATTTGCATGTGTTCCGTCTCTCCAGGCAGTCCGACCCACCAGGCTGACTGCACAAAGTTATGAATATCCTGAGCATTACTGGGGTTAGAACAGTAAGATTTCCTGGGGCTTGAACTGTCGGTTGCGGTTCCTTAGCTGAGTGCTTTTCTTTTCTCTTCTTTTCCGCAGAACTTTCCGGTTCAGCTGTAGTTTCTGCTGTTCTCTTTTTTGTTGAGGAACCATCACCCTGGTCAGAGGGCTGCTCACTCGGTTCATTAGACTTCTCCTTTTGAGAAGTTGAAGCTTTTTCCATAGCTGGGTCAGCAGCTTTCTCTGACATTTTTTCCTTCAGTCGGTTCAAGTGCCTATCCAGCGTCGACTGAGGAAAATATTTGCAAATATCACAATCTGTCTTTAAGTGATCGAACTCCAAGCAGAGAACACAAATTAAATGAGGATCCACTTTAGCAAATGGTTCCCCACACTCTATACAATGCTGAAAACCTTTTGGGCTGGTTCTTTTCTTGGGTAGTGACATACCAACCAAAACTCCTAACAGTGGGATCTGGTGAGTCTAAGGCCACCACACAAATAATAATACTTTTTCCTTTTTTTTTTTTTTTTTTGAGATGGTCAGTTTAGCGACTGAAGAAAAAAAATAAGAGTTAACCCAGTTACTCCACAAAATAATCAACCGGACCCAAAAAGGGTTTAAAAGTAAAATGAAAAGTGTTAAAATATAAACAAATAATCAATTTCCTCCCGGTTAAAAGAACTGAGAAGGAACAGAGAAAACATACCAGAATAACACTAAATCTAGACTAATCTACCTATAAACTCAAGGACAGTGCTTTAAAATTGAACAGGAATAAACTTTTACTTCAGAAAACTGACAAAATCTTCAAGAAAGGCGAAGGAGGGCTCTCCGAGGCATCCGTACTAGGCAAGCGGAGTAAAGAATCTGATGGTTACAGAATGTTTATCAAGGACAGTGGTTTGAAAACCAACTTTGAGCCTAACATTCCATGATTAACATAGGTTCTATTAACCATTTCAGCTCCAGGACAGTCTTATGGTGAGACCATACTGCAGAAGTCAGAATACAGTAAGATTTCCTGGGATTTGAAGGCAGATTACCTTTACCACCCCCCAGCTGGCAAGCCCTTTTTGGGGAGTTACCCTAAGGCAGATTCAGTGGTAATTAATGCAGCACATGAACGTACAAAGAAGCCCAAGCATCTAAGTACCTATTCATTTACTGGAAGGTGTGCAACGGAGGGCAACAAAAATGTTACAGGGGATGGAGGGCAAGGCCTACGAGGACAGGCTGAATGAGCTGAATATGTACACGCTGGAGGAGAGGAGGGATGGGGGGATATGATTGAAATGTTCAAGTATTTGAGGGGATAAACAAAGCTAGCACTTAAGGGGTGTTTAAACTGAGGAAGGGTAGGGATATGAGGGGGCACTGATTAAGACTGGAGGGCGGAAGAGTTAGGAGGCACTACTTCATGGAGAGGGTGGTGTCTAAATAGAACGCTCTACCAGAGGGGGTGGTATCACGTAAGACAGTAGGAAGTTTTAAGAGGGTGTGGGACAGAGCATGAGAGAGGGTCTGGGTGGAGGGGGCTAAGGCCGTCATGGGAATGACAGATGGGGAGGGGGTTGGGGCAGCTGCACACTTGGACAGATACTGATAGACCGGGTGGTCTGTTTCTGCTGGCAGATTAGTATGTTCATAGGTATATAGCACCCTTCCCTTGGACCGGCAAACGTGTTTTTGCCTCTACTATTTTGGCTATCCGGGCCATAAATTATCCAGCTCACATGGCCCAATATCAGAACGTTCTTTGGGACCAAGCCAGGGACCTGGTTGCAGATCTTACCATAAGACCCCACTTAGACGCAGCTCACCCTACTTATGAAGTCAGGTTTGGACATGGACAATCACATCCTCCAGGCAGCTTATAATGCTGTGGATGTCTCCTTGGCATGGAGCAGCTGCTGGGAGCGGTCTCTGGCACCATTCTTGGCTCCGGTATCTGGTTTTGCCTTGGATGTGGAAGTCAGCATTTTGGATGCCCCTTCCGAGGTTCGGTCCTTCTTGTGGGGGGTGGGGGTGATATCCAGGACATCATTTCTACTGTGCAGGATTCAGGGTGTGCCCTCAAGTCAGTCCATTTGCCCTATCACATCTAACCTAGAGTGGGCCAGTGTCAGCCCTTTCGCTGGTCTTCCCTCAAGCGGTCTTGGAACCAACCTGCCAAGGGTCAGCACAAGTGTAAGGCCACAGCAGCCCCTGCTGCTGCCACCACCAGAGACCCCAGGGCCCCTGTGGCCACCCTGCCTACACCCGCCCCTACCTCCTGACTCCTTAGCCGACCCTCCCCCTCCAGCTGAGCATCCAAAGGAGGCGGTCAGGGGTCGGTTCTTCCTCTTCCTAGAGGGTGGAAGGAGGTGACCACGGACAACTGGGTGTTCCAGACCATGGAACACAGTCACACTCTGGAGTTCCTGAACCCCTCCCCCTGTTCACGTCACACATCCCCCTGCACACCTTATTTATTTATTTCTAGGAAGTACATTTGAGCAAAAGGCTCTTTTACTGAGGTTCCACGTCATAGTAATACATGGGCATAACATCATTTACAATGGTTACAAGCACATAAGCAGTTACAAGGAGGTTCCATGCCTAGAAAGACATGAGTACATCAGGTTACAGAGGTTACATAATTACAATAACAGGGATTACATATGTAAAAATATACAGACACAATTTAAAGCAGGCTAGGTTGACAGGTTGTTAAGTGAACAACTTGAGAGTCTGCAGGATACAGAGTGAATCAGGTAGGGAACAGAGGAAGATATAGTCTGTAAAATAATTAATACTAAATGCAAGGAGGTGAGAACTTGATGGGCAGCAGTTCTTTTGTCTGAAGTGCTAAAGAGTGTAGTCATAAAGGAGGGCTAGACTGGGGGGGGGAGAGTGCTGAGGCTGGGACCTGGAGCCTACTAGGGGAGTGTTAGTTAGCAAGAAGAGAGGAGAAGGTAAGGGTGCAGGTTAGAATGAGGGTAGCAGGAAAGAGGAGGGAAGAGTGTGGGGGAGTTCAGGTCTCACATTCACAGTTCCTGTTTGTGGCGAGGGCCACTCAGAGTTTATCTTTAAAGGGGCCTATTTTGTCCTCTTTTGCGATGCCTAGGTCAAGCGTATTAAAGTGGTGTCCGGTATTCGTAAGACCGTTGGCCTTGTGTGGTTCTACAGAAAGGGACGTAGAGGGCTGAGTTGCTTGCATCCCTAGTGCATCTGATGGAATTAGGTTGGCTAATGAGGCTTTGCAGGCCTGGGGTGGTAAGTCCTAGCATAGACTTCTTGGCGAGCATGCATACTTGATACTGGAGGCGAATGTCAAGGTTGAGCCATTTTGTTTCAGTGTACAACTCGCAGGTGTGAGTGAGATGGGGTACACCTAGGACTAAACGACACGCTTTCTTTAGTGTTGTTTTGATACGTTTCCAGCAGTTTGGGAGGAAGCCCCATACACTGCCAGACCAGTCTATCACTGAGAGGACTGAGCTATTTACAGCAGTTCTGAGTGCCTCAGAAGTCAGGCCTTTTCAGTGTCTGTACAGTAATCCTAGTTTTGCATTTGACGACTTTGCGACTGCGTCTATGTGTTGATTAAACGAGAGGGTGCGGTCCAGTGTCAATCTTAGGTATTTAAATGTTTGAACCATCTCCAGGGAAGTGTTCTGATTGTTATGTATGCAAAGTTGGTGAGTGCGGTGTTTGTTATGTGATGATGCGAATAACATAGTCTTAGTTTTTTTATACCTCTCTCTGGTTTGGGAGGAAACTCAGACTCTTCTTCAAAAAAGAGCCATAGCATCTGTCCCTCCGGCTCAGTGGGGAAGGGGGTTTTACTCCCACTTCTTCCTGGTCCCCAAAAAGACCAGGGATCTTCATCCCATCCTGGACCTGAGCCATCTGAATCTGTACTTCCAATAAAAGTGCTTCAGGATGGTCACCCTCCAGGGACTGTTACCCCTTTTGCACCAGGTGGACTGACTCTGCTCTCTGGATATGCAGAATGCTTTCCTGCACATCCAAATCTTCCCTGCCCATCGTCTCTTCCTCCGCTTCCATTTTCAATTCCGGCCCCCTTCTCTTGGCCTTTCCTCGGCCCCCTGGGTATTTACCAAATGTCTGGCACAGGTGGCAGCCACTTTGCGGAGGCAGGGCTTCTATGTGTTCCCCTATCTGGATGACTGGTTGCTAGCAGCCCCCTCTAGGGACTGCTTAGTTCAGACCATGGAATACACTTTCCATCTCTTCCAGGCCCTGGAGATGACTATAAATCTGCTGAAGTCCTGCCTCTCCCCTTGCCAGTGCCTTCAATACATAGGGGCGGTCCTGGACACCAGCCAGGGCAAGGCTTTTTTGCCAGAGGACAGGGCGGAGTGACTACTACAGCAAGCCTGTCTGGTTTCCTCCAGTCAGCAGGTCCCCACCAGGGTTTTCCTGCACCTTCTGGTCCACATGGCAGTGGCAATTGTTATGGTTCCCCTGGCCTGCCTGCATATGTGGGTTCCTCAGTGGACCTTGAGGGTCCAGTGGGACCAACGCACAGACAATCTGGACCAGTTGATCCTGGTCTCCATTCTGGTCTAGAGGGTTCTGTCATGGTGGCTAGATCCGACCAACGTCCTTCATGGGGTCTCTTTTCAGCTCTCAACCCCCCTGGCAGATTCTCACGACAGATGCATCCAGCTTGCGATAGGGTGCTCATCTAGCTGATCACCAGACCCAGGGTACCTGGATGGATGTAGAGCAGGGTTTTCATATCAATGTCCTGGAGATGCGAGCAGTTCTTTATGCCCTGCAGGCCTTTCAGACTTATCTCCTCCTTGGTCCACTGCTAGTGCAGACAGACATGTGTGTGGTGTATTACATCAACAAACAGGGGGGAACCCATTCATAACCCCTGTGTCAGGAGGCGATAAGAGTCTGGTATTGGGCCATCGAGCATGGTCTGGAACTGTCAGTCGTACATGTGCCAGGTGTTCAAAACATCTTGGCTGACAGTCTCAGCCACTCCAGGTCGCAGGCTCAGGAGTAGGGGCTTCTAACCTCAGTGGTTGAAGATCTTTGTGAAAGGTGGAGCCATCCAGAGTTGAACATCTTTGCGTCCCCACTCAATGCAAAACTGCTGCTTTTTGCTCACTCAATCACGGGTCTGGAGTTTTCTGGTGAGACGCATTGTCCCTCTCCTGGAAGGGGAGGTTTCTGTACACCTTTCCTCCCTTCCTGCTCCTGCAGAGGGTTCTGCTCAAGCTCCAGTTGTAAGATGATCCACATAGCCCCTTTCTGGCCATGCCAGATTTGGTTCCCTTTGCTACAACAGCTGGCAAGAGAAACCTCCGGTGCCCTTGCCAGAGCACCGGTTTGCTCTCCCAGGATCGGGGCATCTTGGTCCATCCGGACTTTAAGTCCTTGCATCTTTATGCGTGTCTCCTGCTGACCTAGATAATGCCTGCCTCGGGGTATCCTCTAGGGTCACAGATATTCTGGTGGTGACCTGGAAACCCACCAGGGCCACTTATGCCACAAAGTGGAAGTGCTTCTCCATTTAGGCCCTTGCTTGCCATTTGGATCCTATCACCTGCATGGTGAATCAAGTTTTGGAGTACCTCCTTTCCCTTTCGGATTCAGGCTTTGGGTACTCCTCTCTTAAGGTGCACCTTTCTGCCATCTCTGTGTACCATGCACCTATTGAGGGCAAAGCTGTTGCCCAGCCTGAAGTGCCCCACACATTCCTGCGGGGCATTTTGCACCTGAAACCTCCCATTTGAGACCTGGTCCTTCCATGTGACCTCAACTTTATGTTGGAGAAACTCACTTTACCTCCCTCTGAGCCAGCTGCGAAGTTTCGAGCTGCGATTTCTCTCGTGGAAAGCACTCTGTTTAGTTGCTGTTACTTCATGCTCAAAGGATTTCTGAGCTTCAGCCTCTTATGTGTAAAGAGCCTTACTTGGTTTTTCACAAAGACAGGGTGTCTTTGTGTACTAATCCTAAGTTCCTACCCAAGGTGGTGTCGGAGTTTACGTTGAATCAATTAATCCACCTTCCAGTTTATTTTCCTGCATATTCCAATCAGGGGGAGGCCTTGCGCCATACTTTGGATGTACATAGGATTTTGCGGTACTACATGAACTGCACAAAGCCTTTTAGAAAATCTGAGCAGTTGTTTGTTTTGTTTGCCCCCAAGAGAGATGGTGCTCCTGTTTCCTAACAATGTTTGTCTAAGTGGTTAGCGAATTGCATTGTTTATTGCTAATGCAAGTACAACAAACCCTTTCTGTGGGTGATCAAAGGTCATTCCACCAGGGGCATGGTTGCCTCCACAGCTTGCTTCAGAAATGTGTTTGCTGCAGACATCTGTGCAGCTGCCACCTGGAGTTCTGTCCACACCTTCACCAAACATTACAGTCTGGACATCGCCTCTAGGCGCAGGGACAATTTTGGCCTGGCAGTTCTTCAGGGCCTTCTCTCATGAGCTCTTGGCTGATCTGTTCTCCTCCCAGTGGTGTTATCCCAGTGACACTTAGTACTGCTTGGGACTCAGTCCTACCAGTGTGGCCTGCTTCAAGAGCCCTCCTCAAAGTAAGATAGTACAGTTACGTAAGAACTTACCGTAACAGTAGATCTTCGAGAGAAGCTCTTGTAGCAGGTATGCTTCCCGCCCTCCTTCCCATGCAGCTCTTTTCCTTTGCAGTACTTCTGCCTTTCCTGTGGCTCTCGGGAAACCTCCTTGGTTCTCCATTAGTTGCCCACACAGGGTCTTTGGTGGGAGAACTGACAGAGGTGTGGGAGACTGCCCAGCTATATAGGCTAGACTTATGGCAGCTGACTGATGTTGGTGGTCCCCTGTGGTACACTGCTAGCTAGAAGTTTTCCGTGTGGTCCTGGCACCTGGTGACTTAGTCCTACCAGTGTGGCCTGCTGCAAGAGCATCTCTCAAAGCTCTACTGTTACGGTAAGTTCTTTCGTAACCGTACTTTCCAACTTGTTTGTTCAGGAAGAAAAAATTACTCACCTTAGTAATGCTGTTTCTTCTAATGGAGTCTTGCTATATTATGACAGTAGCAGTTTGTCCCACCACTAGAACTGCTCCGGAGGTGAAATAGTTAATTCCATTCTAAAATGGAACTTTGAGCATGAGCTCTAAGAAGCAGCTCTGTCTGTGTAATTTCAAACCTGAACTGTCAGATCTTTACGAGCAAAAACTCACTAAGGTCTGTGTGGAAGCTGTAACCTGCACTACCCAAATGGCTACCTAAATATTAACAACCATTGCTGGTCCCAACACCCAAGACTCAAGTCAGGGGACCAGAACTACTAATACAATTTTAACAACAAGAGAATAAAACAACAGGATAATAAAACACACACCCCAAACCCCCAAAAGGGGAGAAACGTTAAAAGGGCATAAAATAGTGCCCACACTAAGTTGCCCGCACCCCACCCAAGTAGAGGTTCTGAGAGGGGCAGGCTGGGGGGGAGGTCATAATATAGCAAGACTCATTAGAAGAAACAACATTACTAAGGTGAGTAATTTTTTCTTCAAACAACATGAAGTCTTGCTATATTATGACAGTAGCAGACTACACAGCAGTACCTCCATGGAGGAGGGGCAGAACCTACTTAGGGAATAGGCTCTGAAGAACAGCTGTGCCAAACCGAGCATCTCTCCTGGCCTGGACATCCAGGGAGTAATGCTTGGTGAAAGTGTGTACCGTTTTCCAAGTAGCAGCCTGGCATATCTCTAATAAAGGGATGTCTCTGGCAGCAGCTAGAGACGCGGCTGTACCCCTGGTAGAATGAGCCCTCAAGCCAGAGGGGGATCTCTGCCCATTTTCTGATAACAAATTGGATACAAGAGACAATCCACCTTGCAATTGACCTCTTAGTGGCTGGTTTGCCTTCCCAACTTCACCATAGGTGAGGAAAAGTTGGAGGATTCAACCTGTGACCTTTGGTACGCCTATATAGTAACTAAGAGCCCTCTAACATCCAGGCTGTGCAACCTCCTCTCACCAGAAGAGGAGTGATCAGTGAAAATACTGAAGGGAGATAGATTGGTTAAGATGGAAATCTGAAACCACCTTAGGTAAAAATTTTCTATTACGTCCTAAGGACTACCTTATCCTGTGGAAAGAAATAAAGTCAGTTTCTACTGACAAGGCTTGCAACTCACTTATGCGTCTAGCAGAAGTGATAGCCACCAGAAAAACAGTTTTCCAAGTTAGATACTTAAGCTCTGCAGAAAACAGAGGTTCAAAAGGGGGTTGCATTAACTGGGCAATGCACACATTAAGGTCCCAGGCAGGGGCCGGTTCCCGAAAAGGTGGATTAGTATGGAGTAATCCCTTAAAAAACTTGGAAAACACAGGGTGAGTGGAAAGAGGGGATGACTTCCCTGTTGAAACAAAAAGCAGAGACAGCTGCCAAATGAACTCTCAGGGTAGCTGGTCTGAGGCCCAAGAATTAAGATGGACCATGTAGTCTAATACAATGGGCAAATCAGCAGATTCTGGGGAAATATTTTTCCCAGCACACCAAATGGAAAACCTCTTCCATTTAGAACTATAAGTAGTTTCCTAGTGGAAGGCTTCCTGGAAGCCTTCAGGATTTCAAGAACACTGTGAGAGGTGTAAATCAGCAACTCCAACTCCTCAAGAGCCAGGCCTTGAGGTTGAGGGATTTGAGGTCCGGATACCAAACTCTTCCCTGGGCACAAGTTAATAGATTGTGATTCCTGGGGAGACAAAGGGGAAGATGGATTGTCAGTGAGAGAAGGAGTGGGTACCAGGACTGCCTGGCCCAATCCGGGGCAATCAGAATCACCTTGCAAGGCTGAGATCTGATTTTGACTAATACTTTGAATAGGAGAGGGAAGGGGGAAGCATAAAGAAACTTCCCTTCCCAATCCAGGAGAAGGGCGTCCAGGGGGACAGAGCCCAACACTGGAGGCCTGCAACAGAACAGAGGAAGTTGGTGATTGTCTGGGGCTGCAAAAAGATCTATCTGAGGAGTGCCCCATCTGGCAAAGACTATCCCCAGTACTTGAGGATCCAGGGACCATTCGTGATGGCCCTGGGAAATCCTGCTGAGGGCATCTGCTAGGACATTGTCCTTCCCTGGAAGGTGAACTGCTATGAGGGAAGAGTTCAGGGAATAGGCCAGAGACCACAACTTCATTGCCTCGGTGCACGAGGCCGAAGACCGAGTGCCCCCTGCTTTGTTGATGTACCACATTGTTGTGGTATTGTCTGTTCTGACTTGTACCACCTTGTTGTGGACAGATGCAGAAAATGCTTGAAGAGCTAAAAAGACAGCTCTGAGTTCCAGCAATTGATGTGGAGCAGAGATTCCTGGGGACCACACCCTGAGGGGAGAGGTCGCCATGTGGGCTCCCCCAACCCAGAAGGGAAGCATCTGTAGTGAGAGTCAAATTGTGAGCAGGGGAATGAAGGGGACCCCAATCTTAAATTGCTCTGATCCTGCCACCACTGGAGGGCTTGGATCAAGGTTCGAGTCACTGGGACCAACTTGGAAAGGGGTCTCTTCTCTGAGACCAATAGGTTCTCAAGTGAAACTGAATGTCTCTCATCTGAAATCTTGCTCCTGCACAACAGCTGTGGATGCAGTCATGTGCCCCAGGAGCTGCAGAAAGTGTCTTGCTGGTCGAGAGACCTGCAGAGTGAAGGAGGAGGCCAGAGCCACAAATTCCTACCCTTTCTAA
Organism: Neoceratodus forsteri; assembly: GCA_016271365.2. NCBI lineage: Eukaryota > Metazoa > Chordata > Ceratodontiformes > Ceratodontidae > Neoceratodus > Neoceratodus forsteri. The sequence continues at coordinate 334,758,769 of CM057455.1, read as the reverse complement.
GGAAAGAAAAGCTCTGGCTAGCTTTTGTCCAATTCTGCCCTATAAAGGTGAGTACCTGGACTGGTTCCAGAACCGACTTTGTAGATTTAGCAGAAAGCCCAGGGAGGTGAGAAGCTGCTTGGTGACTTGCAGGTGAGATTTTACCTGTTCTGAGGACTGGCCTACAATGAGCCAATCGTCTAGATAGGGAAAAACAGCAATCCTTTGCCTCCTTAAGTGAGCCACTGCTACTGCCATACACTTTGTGAATACCCTTGGGGCAGAGGTAAGGCCGAAGGGCATTGCTTTGAACTGGTAATGACCTGAGGGTAGTTTGAATCTGAGGTACTTTCAATGGGAGCTTCTGATTAGGACGTGAAAATAGGCATCCTTGAGGTCCAGGGAAGCTAACCAGTCCCCTGGCCTTAGGGAGGGTAAAATCATTGCCAGAGTTACCATTTTGAACTTTGGTTTCAAAAGATGCTTGTTCAGATATCTGAGGTCTAATATGGGTCGCCATTCTCCTGTCTTTTTTGGGGTAAGGAAGTATCTGAATACAGACCCTGCCCTGCGCAGGGGAGGAACCTTTCTACTGCTCTGAGAGCTAACAGGGTTGAGACCTCTGCTTCTAGAGCAAGGGTCTCTGAAGAAATTGCAGTAGAAAACCTGGTTCTCATCTTGGGAAACTTTTGAAGCTGAGAACCAGGCCCTGGCTTACTACTTCCAGAACCCACTTGTCTGAAGTTAAAGACGCCCAGTTCTGACTGAAGTAAGCCAACCTGCCCCCTACTGGTAAAGGAGAATCGGCCCCGGGCACCCCATCAGGGTGCCTGCTTAGCAGGTGCTTTAGGCTGAGGGGTGGGAGCAGGCCTGCCCACCCCCGTCTGCCTCTGTCTCTGAAGAAGCCCCTCTGAGCATAAGCAGAGGAGGCCTGAGTCTGATAAAAAGGCCTGTGAAAAGGCCTACCCCTACCCCTGGGGGTATGCCTCTGGGGAGTGGCTTGCCGCTCCTTAGCTTGGGCACTTTTGTAAGTAGTCCTATATTCATCCATCTTTTTCATGTAATTCTCTGTCTGCTCCCCAAACAGAGAATTTCCCACCACAGGAAAATCCATAGCCTTAGTCTGGGTATCCTGTGACAGGTTATACACCTGAGCCAGGCCAACCTACGAAAAGCTACAGATGTGGCCATGACTCTAGAGGAAACATAATTAACATCCACAGCAGCATGAAACTGCACCTTAGAAACCTCAAAGCCATCGGCAGCCACCTGTTCTAGTTCGCTAGCCAGCTGGCCATGGGCTTGTTTGGCTAATTCCATAACAGTATCCCATCTAGATTTCTGATACCTTGCTACATAAGCCATATAATTTGCTTGCCTGAGTCCCAAGGAGGCTGCCATATACTGTTTTTTTGCCATGGCATCAATCTTCCTGGAATCCTTGTCAGGAGGATGTGAAGCCAGGGGAATATTAGCTTTATCACAGGCTGCAGCCTGAACTACCCCAACGTGACTGCATTGCTGAGAAAGGAATTCTGTATCAGGACCTGACATTGTGTACCTTCTGTCCATCTTTTTATCTACAGGAGGCACAGAATTAGGAGCTTTTAAAATTTTTATTGTTTGTTTCCTAAATGACTTATGCAAAGGAATAGACAATCCCCTAGACCCTGGAATATCCATCCTTTCTACAAAATCAGGTTCCTCTTGCTCATCCACAGCTTCCTCCCATGGGAGCTGGAGGGATTCAGCAACCCTTTTTATAAAACAGAAAAAGAGAAGGGGACTCAGAAAGCATAGGGGGAGATTGTAAGGGTCAGTCTGGGGAGATGTCCGGTTCAGTGGGCACACCCAGACTCTCTCAGTCAGTCACATTCACACTGATCATCATCATGCCCCCCCATGCTCTTGGTTCATAAAAATCTCCAATATCATATTCCTGAACCGGAGGAACCGGCCGAACCAACCTTTACCAGACAGTGGGGGTTCGACGAACTGGAGAAAGTGACTGTACAATTTGTATAGCTTTGTTAGTTCTGCAGCAGTTGGAGAAGGAATTTTGACTCCATACCTGCTGATTTTCTTTTTTTTTTTTTTTGTTTACTTTTGCCCAGAAGGTCTCGCGCCTGGTCAGAGGGCACTCTCCGGTTCGGTTGGCACTGAACCGGGCTGGCCATCTGGGTCAGCGGACTTTTGCCTCTCTTCCTGAGCCTGCCCACTCTCTTATCCAGGGTGGCTGCAGGAAATTTTACAAATCTGGCAGTCTGAAATGAGGTGGTCAACCCCAGACACAAACACATAGTGTGTGGGTCAGCCTTGCAAAGGCTTCCCACAGACACTACAGTGTTGAAACCAGTGGGCCGGTTTTTTCTTTTGGTTTCTCAGACATGATGCCAGCCTAACCAAGAAACTTGCCTTTTAACGGGTGCCAGGCAAGACACCCTTATCGGTTCCCAACCATGTCACGGGTCATGGAAAAACGTAATGAAACTGCTTTTTAGAACCGATAAGAACCGGAACCGCACTCTAAAAGCTTTAAATGCTTACTCTTTAAGGTTTTAACCTAACTTGATCGGTTCAAACCGAACCGATAAACATTTACAAGTTCCACACAGAATAAAACCTGTCTATTACTTACAATACACAGACAGAGCTTGAACCGATCGGTTTATGGTTAAAATAATTATACTCAGCGGTTTAATTTAACCGAGAAAATACTGTTTAAACCGAGAAATGAACAAAGCAGTAGGAGAAATCTCCGGAGCGACTGTTCAGTGAGGCGGAGTAAAGAATCTGACAGTTCAGGTTTGAATCTCCACAGACAGAGCTTCTATTTTAGAGCTCGTGCTCAAAGTTCCATTCATGGAATGGAGTTAACTATTTCACCTCCGGAGCAGTTCTAATGGTGGGACAAACTGCAACTGTCATAATATAGCAAGACTTCATGTTGTTTGAATAGACAATCTCCTAGACTCTGGAATATCCATCATTTCTACAAAATCAGGCTCCTCTTGCTCATCCACAGCTTCTTCCAAGGGAAGCTGGAGGGTTTCAGCAACTTTTTGGTAAAACATAAAATGAGATGGGGACTCAGATAGCATAGGGGGAGATTCTAAAGGTCTGTCTGGGAAATGTCCGGTTCAATGGGCACACCAGACCTTCCCAGCCACATTCATACTGTTCATAATCATCCTCCCCTCCTCTGGTTCTATAAAACCTCAACATCATATTCCTGAACCACTGGAAACCGGACGAACCGACCTTTTTCAGATAGTGCGGTTCTGGACGAACCTGAGACAGTTACTTGGACAATTTGGATGGCTTTTGCTATCTCTGCAGCAGTTGGAGAAGGGGTTGGACTCCAAACCTGCTGACTTTCTTGTTTTCTTACTGGAAGTGGTCCCTCAGAACCAGCTTTCTTTGCCCGAGGAAGTCTCGCCCTGGTCAGAGGCATTCCTCCCAGTTCGGTTGGCACCGAACCGGGCTGGCCATCCGGTCAGCGGACTTTTGGCTTCTCGCCCTGAGCCTGCCCAATCTCTTTCCAGGGTGGCTGCAGGGAAATTCTTACGTATCTGGCAGTCTGACTGGAGGTGGTCAAACCTCAGACAATAAACACATGTGGTGTGTGGGTCAGCCTTGGCAAAGACTTCCACAGACATCACAGTGTTGAAACCCAGTGGGCCTGGTTTTTCTTTTGGCTTTCAGACATAATGCCAGCCTAACAGAAAAACTTGCCTTTGAACGGCAGTGCCAGCAAGACACTTTATCGGTTCCTAACCGTGTCACGGGTATTGGAAAAAAAACGTAATAAAATCCCTTTTTTTTAGAACCGATAAGAACCGGGACCGCACTCTAAAATGATAAACTTTGAATTTAATAAGTTTTAAACCCATTGATCGGTTCAAAACCGAACCGATAAACTTACAAGTTCCACACAGACAAAACTTTTAAAATTACTTATGATACCACAGACAGAGCTTGAACCGAACGGTTTTGAGGTTAAAATAAAACTATTCTCGGTTGAATCGGACCGAGAAAACACTGTTTAAACCGAGAAATGAACCGAGCAGTAGGAGAAATCTCCGGAGCGACTGTTCACTGAGGCGGAGTAAAGAATCTGACAGTTCAGGTTTGAAATTACACAGACAGAGCTGCTTCTTAGAGCTCGTGCTCAAAGTTCCATTTTAGAATGGAATTAACTATTTCACCTCCGGAGCAGTTCTAGTGGTGGGACAAACTGCTACTGTCATAATATAGCAAGACTTCATGTTGTTTGAAAAACATGGTGGTTGTGTTGTCAGTGTTGACCAGCATGACCTTGCCCCTGATCAACTTGGAAAACTCTGCCAGTATTAGGAGAACTGCAAGGAGCTCCTGCAGGTTGATGTGGATAAAAACCTCGCTCAAAGACCAAAACCTGAGCACTCTGTGATCCAGCAGATGTGTGCCCCAACCCACCACAGATGCATTAGTTATCAAGGTGTGTGTTGGTTCTGCCTGGCCAAACAGGATGTCTTCTAAAAGGTTTGGGGGGAGACAGCCACCAACTGAGAGGGGGTAGCACTGGCTGGGTCACTGGAACAAGCTGGTTCAGGGTTGACTGACTGGGACCACTGGCACACCAATTTCCACTGAATGGAATGTATATGCCATCGGGCCCAGCAAATCACAGTTGTCGAAGAGGACATGGACCTCAGAAGTCGGAGGAAGTCCCAGGCTGGATGCAATTGCCCAACCTGAAATAAGTGGGCAAAGTAGGAGCAGTCCTTCATCCTGCTCTGGGACAAGCGGACTCTGGCTTGGAAGGAGTCCAGCTCTGCTCAAATGAACAGAATGACTTGCTTCAGCACCAGTTTGAACGTGTCCACACTGACTATCAGACCCAAGTCCTGGACCATCTGAACGGCCAGATCTCTGGACTGCTCCACATCTGGCATGGAACTGTCTGTGATGTGCCAGTCATTGAGGTATGGAAACACCTTGACGCCTCTGCATGTAAAGGATGGCTACCATGACTGATAGGCATTTGTTGAACATCCTGGGTGCAGCTGACAGTCTTAAAGACAGTTCCTTAAACTGGTATAGGGGTCCAATCAACTCAGAAGTGGAAACACCAGTTATGCAAAGGATAGATCTGAATATGAAACTGTGAATCCTGGAATTCAAGTGAACAAAACCAGGTCTCTGGCTCCAGAGATGGGAAAATCTGGTTCAGAGTCACCACACAAAATTTCCTATTGCAAATGAACTTGTTCAGTGCTGGCAGATCAAGACTAGGGAACCAGTCCCCTGTCTGTTTCAGTTATAAAAAATAACTTGATATGAACCCCTGCAGTGCCAGCGTGTTTGGGACAGGCTTGGACATACAATGCTCTAGGAGCCAAGTGACTTCACTCTGCAATGCGGAGAGACTGTCCTGAGACACCACAGCCTCCAATGGTTACCAGGAACAACAAAGAGATAGTGTCTCAAATTACAGAGCCAACCCAAAGGTCACCATTTCCAGAACCCACCTATCTGATGCGATAGTGGATCATTCTGGTAGGAAAGTGGGTGAAGCAACACATAACTGGGAGCTGCAACAGAGGGATGGTGCCCTCCAGTCCATCACTTCTTGCTCTGGAGTTAGCCCAAGAGGACTGGCCATGAGGCAACACCAGTACCCCCTTGCGCTGGCCTTGCCACCAGGCTTACCAGAAGACCAGGTGGGGCAGTACTGCTGAAACTGCTGCTGCATAGGTGCACCCCAAAAGGAACGCCAAAAGAAGCCTTGCTGCTTGGACTGTTTCTTAGACTAAGCGAATGAAGTCACAGAGTCGAGGGTTACACTGGCCCCCATGAGATGCTCCTCCACCCTGGCTCAAACAGGCTCAACACCTAGAAAGGTCAAATCTGCAATTGTATGGTGGCTCTCTGGCGTAAAAGGCAAAACCTGCAGCCAAGCCCCCCGACGGATGGACACTGCCGCAACTACTGCACAAGCCAACACGTTGGCCATGTCTAATGCCACCTGCAGTTGGTGTTTTGACAAGATAAACACCAGACCAGAGATTTCCTGATCTTCTGGCTGGCTGTCCTCAAGGAGTAGTTTGATGATGTCTGAAAGTCTCTCAAAAGGGCTCATGGCCAGACCTAACCATCAAAGTCGCATATCTGGCCTGCTGGATACCCAGGGATGCAGCTGCATAGACCTTGTGGCCAAGGAGATTTGACTTCTTGGACTCCTTGTCTGGTGGCTTGTCCCACTTGCCCTGCACCTTAGTCCTGAGGAAAACTACATCTGCGAAGAACCCCTCTGGCAAGTGATTCTCAAAAAAACAGACAGACGGCCCACAGAGAATGTATACTTGTGGTCCATACCATGTGGAGGAGGTTGGCACGAGGCTGAATGATGCCAGACACTAAGCTCTGGATCTAGTATGGCCTGGGCAAAATAGGAAAAGCCATCCCAGGTGATAAATTCTACTTTTTTTTGTTTAATTGACATTTTTTGTCTCTGATTCTCTGAGCCGGTCCTCCAGGCTGAGGAGCCACTGGGCCATCCGCGGTCTTCTGCCCGACCCACTGCAGCCCGCCCCCACAGAGCCTCAGTTTACCCTCCGGGCAGGGGTGGGGGGGCCAGCTACACCCCCAGTTACACAAATCGTCGAGCAACTGAGCAATGGTAGCGAGGTCCACCCTGGATTTACCAGGTCCCACCAGAAGCCAGCACCAACCTTTTGTTCCTGGTTCCTGCAGTCCCCTGATGATGCTGACACGCACACAGGGAGACCAATGCGATGAGCACAGGTCTCCTGGCTGACATCACCCCCTCCCGACATGGCGTTCTTCTTTGCACCACTACCTGTGGTCACCTAGGTGGCAGTGCTGCAGCAGGAATGGCAACCCTCCCTCCCTGGAGAAGGAAAGCAGTCCATGGGACATTACATCTTTCTCTCTCCCCCTCCCTGGCTGGCCCTTCAACAGCCCAGGCTCATTCCCAAACCCAGGTTGTTGGCATCGCGGGTGGTAGCTCTACCACTACGCCGGTGGGCCAGCATGATAAGTTCTACTTGAAGATATCCATCATGGGATAAGTCTCCCTCTTCTGGGCCTCCCGCAATGGAGTTTCCAAAGTCATGGACATACAGTTTGGACCAGCAGGGCCAAAAATGATACCTGGTCCCCAGAAGTGGACTGGCTGGCCGAGAAGTTGACCTCCCATCGATATGGGATAGACACAAATGATGTCTCCAGATTTGGATAGTGGAGCATGGACCACCTACACGGGTCATGGACAAACCATTCTGATGGGGTGACAACCACCAAGAGGAGATGAGGCTGTCCAGATTTGGGTCTCAGGCCCTTTGACGGAGTGCCCTCCCACGGCTGTGTGGAGAGGCTGCTCCTCCTGAATCTGTCGCTGTGGCACTGGTGGCAGAGTTGGGTGAGTGCTGCAGGACACTGTGCCAGAGCTGATGTCAGAAGAGAAGGCCATGACCGGGATGTGTAGATTGGCAACTTTTGTTAAACTTTATCCCGAGTTATAGCTCCAAGCACCCTCTGCTGCCAGGCTGTGCTCTGCTATCTGCAATGTGCTGTATGATGAAGAGGACAAGCTTGCAATGCTGGCACCTGCAGTTCCATGTGACCACCTGCTTGGGTACAGGTTGAGCTGGAGGCTGCACCACAGTTGGGATGACTGGAGGTGGCTGCACCAAAGTGGTCTCAACTGGCAGCACAGCTGAGCCTGACTCACCCTTGGGCTGAACCTTGGACAGCACTGGTATCTGAGTGAGAGATGAATTGTCATCTTCACCTGACTCAAACCTGTTGGGATCGACAGTCTTCTCATCCCTCATCAGGTTGATTGGTTGCTCCCATGGAAAACCTACCAGCAGACAAACTCAAAAGCAGTGCACAAAAAAAGAGCAGGAAAAATTCATATACTGCTGTCAGAGGTGTAGGCTAAATTTATTGAGCTTTTAACTCAATGTAGGTATAAGACAATATGAATGATTATAATTTAAGATTTACGTGTACTTGCAGCAAAAATAGTGTGCTGTGCAAGACAATGTTGTTCTTAACAAAGGATACTGCAAGCACACAGTCACCAACAGCCTGCTTAGGGTGGATAGTGGCTATATAATTTAATATTTCAGAGGTCTCCTGAAGAAGCCAACCAGGCAAAATGTTGGGATATGTAAAATAAATGCTCCTAAGGATGAGAAATCCTTGACTTGGCTGACTGACAAAAGCAGCCTGGGCTATCTAGTCTTATGTTCTGGGACCACGCGCAGTGTACCACATCATTGTTTGGCCACAGGTAGTAAACGCAGGCATCATGTCCACTGCTGATGGATATCTTCTGCTTGAAAAAATACACCTCCTAAACCCCTGCTTTTTTTGTTCCAAGGAGAAAGCGACAATGGAGCAAGAGTCACAAGATCAGGGAAGAAAATCGTATTTGAAACTAAACTAAAACTTTAAACACAAAAATTGGTTGAAAACTTGTAGAATCCTCAAATGCTAGCAGAAGCTGTGAGGGAGAAGACAAATTCCTTCCACTGGAATAAAATATCTGCATACAGGTGCAGAGAGTGCTGAGGACAAATGACTGCATGGTAGGAAGACTACAAGCTTGAAGGCTGTTCAGGTGACTGAGCATGATCAGTGGAAGACTGTCTAAGTATGGATAATGAACTGAATTTAGGTAGTCAGAAAGAAAAATACTGAACTTTGGCACTATCGGACATGCCAAATAACATGTGTCACCCAAATGACATACACTGTTAGAAAGGGAAACTACTAAGTGTTAAATAAATGTGTGGGTTGAGGACACCGTAATTTATCAACTAGGAGATAAGTGGGTTCACAGAAGAGCTTGACAGAACCTACCAATGACAATTATGGGTCGCAGTGGTTACATACAGGGGCTTATCAGCACCAAATTTGGGCCCAACCTACAACATGAAATACCCGAAAAGCCAGTGGACAAAATCTAAACTTTTGGTCAAGTACAAAAAATTTAACATTCACTGCAATGACTTCCGGACTGTCTTTACATGTTTATCTGAAAGGGAAAGAGAAGGCATAGAGAAGACTGCAATTTTTCAGTATCCCGTGACTTTGGCGACTGCGATTGGGCACCTACCGAAAGGGCGACTCAATCGCGGCACCTGTCATGGGGGCGACAGGGGAAGGAGGGCAACCGGATGGGGAGGGTGCAAAATAGTGACATCCTGTTGCTACATGCCTACGCGAGGCGGGGAAGGGACGAGCATGTCGAGCGTGGGGTGGGAGGGGATGGAGTGGTTGTAGGGGGTGGTGCCACAGGGAGCTGCCGAGCTGCTTTTGTGGCGGGTGGGTTCAGGGCTGCAGGAGGGAATGGTGCTGGGTTCGGGCGCAGGTACTTTTTGTTCTTGACCCGCCCAATTTTCATATGTTTGCACCCTCCCCAACATGTACCCCTGGAGTTGAGGAATTCTTAAAGTGGGGGTGCGTGGGGCAGTCCCCACATAGCGTGGAAATCTCAACTCCCTGGCACTGTTTTGCTGGCATCAGGAGCATTCGCAAAATACTTTTTGGGTGATGTGTCAGAGTCCTAATGGCGATCGCCATTATCACCTAGATCCCAATTTTTCTGACCTGCTTTTTTAGCAAACATCTGCACATGATAGTGTGTCAGAAATAAGAAATAAGCTAAAAAAAAAAAAAATGATGCAAGATAAAAACGCTCTTTCTTCACACTTCTTGGGTTAAACCATCATCAACAAGGCAGTATTTATGTTCTACTAAGCAACAAGGCACTCCATAGCACACTGTGTTAAAAATGTTAAGCCCAACAAAGTTTATATTGACTGCAGCTTCTGTACTCTCAAATTCCAAGAGATCGTGTTATTATGTGATAGAGTGACTTTATTTATAGGCCATCAGAGCAGCCCAGTACTGTTCAATGACACAGGTATTTTATTTGCAAAATGTTTCACCAGGAAAGACAACATGAGCTGTGAAACAGCTCATTTCCAAAAGCTTCCTGGGGAAGGGGGTTACAAGAGGTGGGAGGGGAAATAAACTTAATACAATATAAAAAATACTGTAAACAATACTATTGCATAACAGTAAAATAGACATACAGAACAAGAATAACACAAATCATCAAATCAAGGTAGACAAAAACCCTCAATGGCAAACTTACATGGTAGGATGAGTGAGGATTACCATAACTATAGTGGAAAAGCAACACAGCAATGCCCACAAGTCATAGAACCAGAAGCCAGTGGGCAGATAATACATTTGAGGACCAGAGAAGTAGGCTGGGCACAGCCTGCAATACCTGCTTAGTAAGTGCTACTGCAGTCCCGTGGGAAGGCACAGTTATGAGAAAATGGGAGGACAGAAGACAAGAGATAGGGGAAGGGGTGGGGGGAAGGAGGGAAGGAGAAAAATCACAGTTTGTTTCCCTTCCAAGTGTTGAGGTCCCTGCGAGGAGGACAGATCCAGGCAGGCAAGGAGGAGAAAGAAAGGGGCGGGAAGGGAGTTGGCGCTGGCAGGAGTATTGAATGAGGAGGGTGACAGGGGAGGGGGGGATAGGTTCAGTGAAAGGATTTGGGGGGGGCAAGGGTGAGAGGGAGATGGCAGAAACATACTTGAGTGGAGAAAGGACCAGGAAGAGTAGATAGACGGTAGCGCAAAAGGAGGGGGTTGGCTACAGGGTCTGGACAAGTACTGTCGGGGTAGAAGAAATAAGTATGTAGGGATAAGAGGGTAATGTGCAAAAGTGGGAAGGAGGGGGGAAGAAGCACGTATAGTTGGTGGGAAGGGGATAGAATAGGACTGCAGGGAGAGGGAGTAGGGAGAGATGGGAAAAACAGAGAAAAGAGGCGGCAGGAGCGAGAGAAAGAGAGGAGAGCCAGAGGAGGCCTGGACCCCTTCAGGATGCTGAGAACCCTGCAAGAGGGACAGCACAAGGTAGAATAAGGAGGAAGGAAGGGTGGAGGGGAGACGTAATAGAGTGGGGAGGGCTGTGAAGGTGTTAGAATCAAGTGCAGACTGAGAAGCAGAGGTGCACAGGGCAGGGGAGAGGGAGACGAGGAAAGTCTGACAGAAGGTATCCTCCACCCCACCACATTTAAATTACTGTACTCGTTTTTCATGTCTAGGCTATGCCTTATTGTAAAAAAGTGTAAATCATGCAAAGGAGTGTCCTGCTACGGTCTGCAAAAAGTATAAAGTGAGTTGTCCAGTGACTGAACTTACATCATTGTCCATGTATTTGAAGAGAGCTGAATTACACACACTGGAAACTTGGTCCTGGTCTTGATCATTATATCCCTCTAGAAGCTGCTCCAGTGCAGTGCAGTCCTCACTACCACTGAATCCTGGTATACTGGGGAATGAGAAAGAGAGGGGAAGACGGGTTCAGGAGAGAGAAAAGCCGAGTCATTTTTAAAATCATGTTCATGCTACCTTATACAGTTGTTTAAAGGGGCACACAGGAACTTTATGATGTGACAGTATACTACAACAGCACTGTTTCAATTAGCAGAAGTCCAACTATGGGAAATGTATTTTGTGTATCTCAGAGATCAAAACGGGACCCTCACCTGGATTCATAATCAGGATCAGCTGTGTATTACCAGGACATTTCTGGCAGTGCTGCTGCACTGTCCGTACCTTGCCCTTTATCAGCAGAGACAGATGTTGGCAGAGTTGAGTTGCTTGGATAACACGGTATCCAATTCAGCATGACAGATACTGCTGTGTCAGTCATATATGCAATCAGAAACATAGTCAGATACTAAATTATCTAATCCTTATCTGATAGAGGATAACCTATAAACAAAATATTGGGGTGGTAGAAATATAATATTGGGGTGGTGGAAAGGAACTGTGTGCCCCTCCTCCCGCAGGTCAGTGACTATATCCAGGTTTAAGTACTGACACACATCCACATTTAAAGATGACCTATAATAAAACATGAAAACCTATCTTAGTTATTTATTTAACATTTTTTGAGCGGGAGATGGGACACTGAGCCAGAAGCTCACTTCCAGGTACAACTGGGGGGTTTTACAAGCAGTAAAAAATAGAATTAACAGTAAGTGACAACCACAGTGTACAATACTAAGTAACGTGACAAGTGCAATGTAATATATAGAATATCAAACAGCGCATGATACAACGTTTACAATGGTACAAAGTGACAAGTGCAGTGTACAACAACAAAATATCAGATAGCTCAAAGTACCAAAATTTGCGAAAGTACAAAACTGTACCGTATTAATGGAAATACATCATTAACGTAGTGGAAGCATTCAAGCAGTAGTACAAATCTGCAAACAAATTTACTGTGTGACTGGTAATAATTCATTAAAGTACTGGAACAACGTGTGGGTGTAGCAGTGGCAAGGGTAAAGTAATGTGCCTGCCAAAACCAGCATGAGTGGTTAACTACTGGAGCAAGTTAGGGAGATGGGAGCAAATAGAACAGTTTAAGAGGAAAGTAAGGGAAAGAGATGAATAGGGGAGGACAAAAAAGGACTGACCAGCAGAGGTTTTGCAGTGAGAGGTACGGAACGAGCAAGCACGAGAAGAGTGACAGGAGTATGATGATGGGATGGAGACAGTGAGGAGAGAAGTAAAACATTCCTGTTTATATATTGTACAGCATTTATTTCAAAATTACCAAATTATTTAACCCTGAATACTTCTTTCTACATTAAAATGCTGGTAACTATCAGTTATTACCAGGGTTACCACTTGCCCTGATTTTCACAGTACCAACCTGATTTGGGAAGCGTGTTCTGCAAAAAAAAAAAACATGAAAATACTACATGTCCTGACTTTGTAATAGAAAAAATATTTCCTAACTTTCCTCTAAATGTTGCAGGAAACTATAATATCTTAACTAAAATACCTTAAAATGACAAGAAACCACAGAAGCAACTAAAAAACTACAACACTTAGGGCAGGATTCACAAAAGGTATGGTCTGTGCTGGCGCATCCCCAACTTTCGCACTTGCACGATTCTGGAAGGGGTCTGATGTACCAATGCATCGCAGATGCACCGCACACCACAGATAATGATATGCGGCGCATCTGAAGGGATTGAGAAGGGGCATGCCCATGCATATGGTGCACAGCCCCATTCACAACCCATCCTGGAGGTGCATTCCCAGAGCAAGTCCGGAGATGCGCCTCCAAGAGAGAAGTCTACTTCAAGTAGACTTAAGTGGGTGGCCACCCACAGACAGGCTGCTGCACTGCACACAGCAGCATGGCAGCCTACCCACTCTGGCAGTACAGTGATCACCACCCTGCCCGGTTCCCTGAGTGTATGCCGCACACTGCGGCATACCGAATGTAGCGCTGAACCCCCCCCCATGCCCAAAACCAAGATGGCATGCCACACACTGCAGCATTACAGAATGTAGCACTGAATCCCACCCCATGTCTGAAACCAATGTGGCATGCCGCACACTGCGGCAGTATTGCATGAAGAGCCAATCCACCCCCCACCAACTCGATTGCAAGGTCCCCGTACACCCCAAAGCACCCTGGTAGTCCACTGGACCCCCCACCCACACAGGCACTCCTGTCCCACCCACGCCCCCCCGTCCCGGCATGGTCCTAAGGTCAGCGGGCAGCTCAAACCCACCCGCATGCTGCCACGGCTGCCCGCCGACAGAGCTGTCAGTGAATGACAGCTACTGTACATCTGGAATCCCATTGAAGGATTCAGCCAACCAGTGGGCTTGCAGTGTGTACTGTACATGGTCATTCAAGATCTGTGATGTGCCGAGCACAATACCTTTGTGAATCCTGCCCTTAGACTTAATTCTAATTATTAAGAGAAAACAAGTCTGCTACCCAGAGAAGTGGAAGGAAAGGATGTGGAGGTTAGCCAAGGAGGTGACCTCAGCAGGGAAAGCAGTGGATCCCAGAGGAGGAGGAAGCGAATCCTGGTGGGGGACTCCATCATAAGAGGGATCCAGCTAGGAACACAGGAGGGGGAGGACAGGGAGGTGAGGTGCCTACCAGGTGCCACGGCAGGGAGGGATGGAAGGAAGATCCTGGGGATCACTGGGAAGGCAAGACGGGAGGGTGAGCTGGATGTCATTATCCACCTAGGTACTAATGACCTGGCAAATGGGGAGCCAAAGGAAGTTCAGGAAGAGTTTAGGAAACTGGGGAGGGGTCTCAAGCAAGTAGCTACTTCTGTCACTTTCTCAGAAGTACTACCTGTGAGAGCAAGGAGAGATAGGAGTGCATGCACCAGGAACTTTAACTCATGGTTGAAGAACTGGTGCTGTGAGGAAGGGTTTGGATTCATTGGTGACTGGGGACCCACCTGGAGGGATGGAGGTTTGTTCAAGCCTGACGGCCTGCATCCATCCTGGAGGGAGAATCAAGCACTCAATGATAAGTTTAAATGCTACATTGACAAGCATTTAAACTAGCAAAGAGGGAGTGGCAGGCCAGCAAGGGAGGTACACTACTTGCTCACCCCCACAGCTAGCAGTGGAACCAGTGAACCAGAGGAGTGGCTATCTCTGCAAAGCAGTGTGCAAAAGATGGAGATTAGTGCCCAAGAGGTGGATAAGCAGAAAAGGCAAAATTCAGCAGAAGGGCAGACAGCAAGGAGAACCAGGGATAAATGACAACCAAGGAAGGGGCTGGAGTAGAACAGTGAAACAGTCTAGGGAGGTCAAATCATGGAAAAACATGTGCGAATGCCAGGAGCCTTAGCAACAAGATGGAAGATCTGGAGGCTGTCATGGTACAGTCAGACCTGGACATTGTGGCCATCACTGAAACCTGGTGTAATGATAACCACGACTGGGAGATGGCCATACGTGGCTACAACATATTCAGAAGAGACAGAGCAGGCAGGGAAGGGAGGAGGTGGCACTGTATGTGAAAGATGACAAGGGCCACAGAGATCCAGGAGGAACAAATGGGAGAGAGATACTGTGGGTTAGCTGGAAAGGAAAATGGGGACAGCCATCCGCACAGGTGTGGTCTATAGACCACCAGCCCAGGAGGAAGAAACAGATAGGGAGCTGATGCTAGCCATCCAAAGGATGGCAGACAACGGTGAGGTAGTACTGGTTGGAGACTTCAATATTCCAGACGTGGACTGGAGCATCCCAGCAGCAGCATCAACTAGGAGCAGATTTATCCTGGACTCCCTTCAGGGTGCCTTCCTCAAGCAACTGGTCATGGAACCAACTCGGCAGAAGGCAATACTGGACCTTGTGCTCACAAACAGGGACAGTGTGATGGGGGTAACAGTGGGGGAGCACCTGGGAAACAGTGACCACCAGTCATTGTGGTTTGAAATCACAGAAAGAGCAGAACCAAACCACACAAAACACGATCCTGGATTTTAGGGGGCAGACTTTGGGAAAATGGGGAGATACTTGAAAGAGGC
Source organism: Neoceratodus forsteri (assembly GCA_016271365.2). NCBI lineage: Eukaryota > Metazoa > Chordata > Ceratodontiformes > Ceratodontidae > Neoceratodus > Neoceratodus forsteri. The sequence goes on along the minus strand of CM057455.1, from coordinate 334,743,374 downwards.
ATTAAGGGAATGGACAGGAATCAGGGGTTGAGGGACAGTGGGCAGTATTTAAATGGGGATTACAAGAACAACAGAATTATGCATTAAGCAGGTTAGCAAGAGGAAAAGGAAGAGGAGACCATTATGGTTTTCCAAAGAGGTAGCAAAGAAAGTGAAAGCCAAAAAGATTGCATTCAGGCAATACAAAAGACACAGGCAGAAGGGATAGGGAGAAGTACCAGGAGAAGCAAAGGAGGCAGGGAGGTCAGTAAGGGAAGCCAAAGCTCAGACAGAAGAACACATTGCAAAATCAGTGGGTAGAGGGACAAAACCTTTTACAGGTACATAAGTGAAAAAGAAAGACAAAGGAGGGATAGTGAGACTGAAGGGGAGGATGGGGGAGCGTGGAGGATGACAACAGTAAAGCTGACATATTGAACAGGTATTTCTGCTCAGTCTTTACTGAGGAAGAGGAGGGTAATGGGTCTGAAGGGAGTACAAGGGGTGAGAATGGTGCAGAAATGGACACAAGTCCCTTTACACGAGAAAGGGTCCTGAAGGAACTGGAAGTAATAAGAGTTGATAAAGCAATGGGGCCAGATGGGGTGCACCCCAGGGTCCTTAAAGAACTGAGAGGTGGTGGCTGAACCTCTGGCTATCCTGTTTAGCCGATCACTGGAAACAGGGGAGGTACCCAAAGACTGGAGGACAGCAGATGTAGTCCCCTATACAAAAGTGGGAACAAAGAGGAAGCAGGGAACTACAGACCAGTCAGCCTCACCTCGGTAGTGGGGAAGATCATGGAAGCACTACTGAAGGAGAGATTGGTGGAACATCTGGTTGTCAATGGACTACAGGACCCAAGGCAGCATGGTTTCACCAGGGGAGGTCATGTCAGACCAATCTCGTGAATTTTTGACTGGGTGACTAGGAGGTGGATCAGGAAGGGCAGTGGACATGGCCTATCTGGACTTCAGCAAGGTCTTTGACACTGTGCCACATAGAAGACTATTACACAAACTGGGGAATATGGGTGTGGGCAGGACAGTAGTGTGGTGGGTAGGTAACTGGCTGGGTGGCAGGACACAGAGGGTGGTGGTAAATGGCTGTCACTCCACAGAGGGAAGAGTGACCAGTGGGGTACCACAGGGATCAGTGCTGGGACCGGTCCTATTCAACATCTTCATCAGTGACATTGCGCAGGACCTAGAAGGCAGAATTTCACTGTTCACTGATGACACAAAGCTCTGTAACAGAGTAGACACACCAGAGGGTGTAGACAGAATGAGAAGCGACCTGCAGAAACTTGAAGAATGGTCAGGGGTTTGGCAGTTGAAATTCAATGCAAAGAAGTGCAAGATAATGCATATGGGGCACAAAAAACCCTGGCACAATATATCAGTTGGGGGGGGTGAGGATATAGCATGCACCAAGCAGGAAAGGGATCTTGGGGCTGTCATCTCTGATGACCTCAAGGTAGGGAAACAGTGTGACAAGGCAGCAGGTAAAGCAAATAGGATGCTGGGATGTATAGGCAGGGGCATCACCAGCAGGAAAAGGGAGGTCATAATTCCATTATACAAGACACTAGTGAGGCCCCACCTGGAGTACAGTGTACAGTTCTGGAGACCATACCTATGTAAGGACATAGACAGGGTAGAGAAGGTTCAGAGGAGGGCAACAAAGATGGTGCACGGATTGCAACACAAGTCCTATGAAGACAGGTTGAAGGAACTGAACATGTACTCCCTGGAGGAGAGGAGGGAGAGAGGGGATATGATAGAGACATACAAGTATCTTACAGGGAGGAACAGGGTGCAGGAAAACACTATTTTTAAGCGAAAAAGATGTTCCAGGACTAGAGGGCATGGGATGAAGTTGGAGGAGGGGCGATTCAGAGGAAACATGAGAAAGAATTTCTTCACAGAACGGGTGGTGGACAAGTGGAACACCCTGCCAGAGGAAGTGGTGGGGGCTGAAACAATCACAGGATTTAAGAATGCATGGGATAGATATAAAGGAATTCTGGAGGTCAGGGGTAAGGGGCAACAGACTTCTAGGAAAACAAACTGAACTTACAAGCTCAAATGGGCAGACTGGGTGGGCCATAGGCCCTTATCTGCCGATATTGTCTATGTATCTATGTATCTATGTGTTGGTCTAGGTTACATACTGTCCTGCGTAAAATCATGATTCAGTAAGAAATGTCCCACTGTAAAAGGTGATAACCCTAGTCATTACAATTTTTTTTGCATCTATAGAAAAAGGCATGAAACCACATACTACTGTGTAACAAGTCTGTGGCTACATGAATGACTACACCACCACCACACATATAGCTCTCAGTGAATGTTGTCAGTTGCCATCTAGTGGTAACTGATCAGAATGCAGTTTCATGGATTTTTATACCCTCAACGTTTATTATGGATATCAAATATAGACTAATGTATGGGCAAAAGTGTGTAATGAGATTTTTCTTGTTTACACATGCCAGGTGTATGATACCACATAAACCATGACACAGAAGGGAGAGTGGTTTATTCAGGTGTCAAACACCTTGTGATTTTACTGTTGTCCATATTTATTTTATAGAATTACTGCTTGAGAAAACCATGGTCAGCAGGCAGTAGCGAAACTGACCTCAAACAAAAGTGCATTTTGCCTTCAGCTGTTGTGTCTCCAGACTGGTGCTGTGAGCAAAAGCGAGACACTTCATGGTTACATACTGTGGTTCAGTTCAGGTACTGGTTTCCTGTGGTAATCGACCACAAACAGTGTCTACTTGCCTGCCTGTCTGTCTGTCTGTCTATCTAATTATAGGGGTGCAGTAGTGCCCCTATAATTAGGGTTGCACTGGCAGTTCTATGTTAAACCCCAATTTTTGCACTTTAATGACTTTGCAACCGTGCAATGGATTTGCACAGAAGTGTGTATGCGTAGTCTTGTGGGACAGTCTGTGACATGCGCCAAGTTTCATTCTGGTCAGATGTGTGGTTTCCGAGTTGTGGATAGTGCAAAAATGTAATTTTTGTAACTGCTTCCCCATTGGTTATAATGGGGTTTCGCTTGTCACCTGTAGGGCCCAGACGGTTTGGAATTTTGGTCTGAAATTTTAAGGGTAGAAAGGGGCTGACTCACAGATGTGCCTTTTGCTGGTTTGGTGAAAAAATATTAATCCATTCCAAAGTTATTTCAATTTAAAATATTCATAAATTGGTTCCGAGCATCCTCAAGATAGCTGTATGAAACGAAAAAGGAATTTTTTTGTTGTATTGACATCATCCTTTTTCATTTGAGGAAAATCCTTTTTCGTTTGGCTGTCATCTTGTTTTAAGTTTTGCCTCAAAATTCAAATCTGCAAACCCCCCAAAATGATATTCTGGGGAGGAACCAACATATGCAGTTTGCTTATCAGGACCCCCTTAGTAGGATTCTGTACTTTCTAGGGACCTGAATATGATGTTCTAGCCACACTTTCTGGCAGTTGCCTTTCCCTTTAATTTTTGCTGGAATGTCTTCAAGCTGGCTCCTCCCACCCACCTGGGTGGTAACTCCCTCGGCTCCACCGCATGATGCCAGACCTTCCTTTCTGCTGGAAGAAGCAGGTTCCCTCCTTATTGCTCTCAGCATTGAGAAGGCACTTTTGTTCTAAATCTTTGAATTTGCTTCCAAACCTTCAAAACTTTGTCTTCATGCTTGATCTTCGATCGCGACCGTCATGAGCGATGACAAGTCCACTCCGGGGTTCCAACGGTGCCTTTGTGGGCAGAAAATATTCCAAATGGATCCACACACCGCATGTGTCTGTTGCTTAGGCTATGAGCACGATCCTCAGGCCTGCAACATGTCATTCCTTCCATCCATCCGCTCTCGAGGTCTGCTATGCCCACCTTGTTCTCGTCCAACTGGATGAACGGGATCCACCGGTCAAATCTATAGATGCCCACTGGATGGTCTCCATGGCTGCAGGTTCCGCCGACCAGCTTTCAGAGTTTGAGGAGGCGGCAGCCCAGGCCGTGGCACACACCTCCTCGGTTTCAGTCTTCATTCCGCTTTCGCTGGGCACCGCCTTCTCGGGATCTTTCAAGGAGTTGTGCCAGTCCTTGCCGACACACGGTGAGGGCCCGTCCTCGGGGCACAGGTCCAAGTTCAGAAAAGAGGACAAAAACTGTCTCGCTGTCCATCCTGGGATCGGGAATGCTCTCGGTCAAGGGCTTCTGATTCCCACGTTTCTCCTGATCCGACTTTGGTAGAATCTTCGGCCCAGGTCACCGGTTCCATGGTAACCCCATCAGGTAAGTTGGCCGAGACGCTGGTTCATCTTCCGGCCAAGATTTTTCTCGAGCCGCTCCACCAATTGTCGATTGAAGAGGCTGACACTTCTCTCTCCAGGACTACGATCCTGATCCAGACCGTTGGAGGGACAGATCAGTCCACTGACCTGCTGCCTCTGATCACCGACCAAGGCCTGGAGGAGTCTTGGTGCTCACCGACTCCCTCAGAGCCCCGCTGCTGGTCCCCCCGGCGGTTGCGGTCTCAGTCCTTTTCCTGGGGGACGAGTGGTTCCCACTGATGTCGGCGTTCCTGCTCTTGACCCCATGGGAAGTAGCGCCGCCACTACTCTTCATCCTCGTCGTCCTCGGGTGAGGAGAGGCTTTGGCACAAATTGCATCAATGCTACGAGGATCTTAAGTGGCAACAGCCGGTGTTCTCTGGTATATGAAGCTGACTCCGGCCCCTACGGCCGATGCCTTCTCCGCCTAAGGAGCCAACCAAGATGGTCTTGACTTGGCTGCTCCTGGCCTCTCTACAGAATCCCTTGGAGCCACCACCTGCACAGCCAAAAATTGGCACTCGGACCAAGGAGTTTTGATCAGCCAAGGGGCTCCCCATTGGCTGTCGGTCACCGGCACTTGACCATCCACAGAGGATCAGCGGGGACTCTGGCGGTTGACCTCTCTTTAACAACTCCTTGGAGTCGGAGAGTTCCTCCTTGCACTCCCATCCGGACGACATGGAGTTGGTTGGGGGGGGTCTCTCGACAGATGAAGGTCCTACCTTCTTTATGGGCCTTCTCCACCTGATTTCAGAGTCCATGGGTATGAAAATGAAGCCTGTCCAGAAACAGGCTTGATACCCTTTGACCAAGATCCTGGACCAGGAAGATACTCCTGGGGAGGCCTTCTCAGTGGCAGAGGCCATCCTTGGCCCTGCCCTGGAGCTCTGGCAGTGCCTTGCATCCTCTGCTTGGATGGCCCGCAAGTATGCGGTACCTACCGGTTCCCTGTCAAGATTCACAGAACATCCCTCGGCTGAGGGGCTGGTGGCCAATTCTGTGTTCAGACACTCTGGCAACACTGGGGACGTGGCCAAGCCACCCGACAAAGAGTCCAAGAAGTTGAACCATGTGGCTAAGAAGGTCTATGCTGCCTCCTTGCTTGGTCTTCGCCAAGTGAGCTCGGCCCGCCTTATGGCCCACTTCTTCCATGCCCTGCTGGGCACCTGGATGAAGTGCTTCCTTATCTGCCAGTGGACCTTCAGACCACAGTCAAACAGGTCTGGGACTAGGGCTGGGCTGTAGCTAAGCAATAGCTCTAGACAGCCATGGACATTGGGGACCCCTGAGCCCACTCCATGGCAACTGCAGTGGCCATGCGCCGCAGGGTTTGGCTGAAGATCTTGACCTTCATAGTGGACACTCGGCACAACCTGGCAGATGTTTCTTTCCTGAACATCGACTTGTTCGGGCCCGGGGCCAAGGGCCACCTCACCCGTATCGAGAAATCCAATGCCACCTTGGACTCCGTGACAAGTGTCCAAAAAGACCTCAAGGGCTCTAAGCAGCAGTAGAAAATGAAGCCCTTTCAGTCCACATCCACTCCTGCGGCCAAACCAGCCCGGCCCCAGGCTGGTCAGCAGGCCCAGGCCTGGCGACCTCGGCCAAAGTCAGTGGCCTCGGGCATCCATAAGCCTTGGGGGGGGGGAAGAGGCACTCCGTTGGCTCCTCATCCGGGCCCTCATCCTTTACCAAGCCTGCCCAGTGATGGGATGAGGGGTGCCTCCCTCATGCCTGTCACACCTCCCGCAGGGGCTGCCTCCGCCACTTTCTTTACACCTGGTCTCCAGTCACTATGGACAGGTGGGTCCTCGAGATGGTGGGTCAGGTTCTGCTTCTGTAATTCGAGCAGCACCCTCCTTGCCAAACTTGCGCCCCACAGGAGGATTTGGTATCTGCAGAAATCCTTTCGGCTCTTTGGGATGACATTCCCCAGCTCCTCCGAAAGGAGGTTGTGGTTCCTGTCATGGATCCTCAGGAACACCCTGGGTTTGTCTCCAGGTACTTCCTGGTGCCGAAACGGATTGGGGCTTGTGCCCCATTCTAGATCTGCACGACCTGAACAAGTTTCTCAAGTCACATACCTTCAGGATGGTAACTCTGTTTCAGATCATACCATCTCTGCAGCAGAAAGTATACTTACGTAAGAACTTACAATAACAGTAGATGTTCGAGAGGAGCTCTTGCAGCAGGCTATTACAATTTTGACTAACGCCGCAGGCATTAGGACCCACCAGAAAACTTCTCAGCCAGCAGTACCCAGCAGGGACCACCCCCCCCAACCCCGACATCAGCCCTGGTACAAAATGAGGCGGACCCAGCTCCACCCCAGTTCCCCTGCCAAGACCCGCGAACGGGCCCTGACAAGAGAAGGAGGCGAAGCCTGAAGATGACGATCTGCACACCCTCATTTGGGTGATGGAGGGCGGGAAAGCAACACCTGCTGCAAGAGCTCCTCTCGAAGATCTACTGTTACGGTAAGTTCTTACGTAACTGTACTATCTTACTTCAAGTGGGAGCTCTTGCAGCAGGCTATTACAATTAGGACTGAATCCCAAGCAGTCCCGTGCCAAGGTGGTGCCAAATCCTGGGAAGTGGAAGATAAGAAGCTGGAAACAGCAAGTCAAGACAATAGTCCCTGAAGGACTGCCAGGCCGAAGCTGGCACGGTGTCTGGATGCAATGTCCAAGCTATAGTGCTTCACAAAAGTGTGCACCGAGTTCCAGCTAGCGGCCACACAAATGTCCCTAATGGAGACATTCCGCAGAGCGGCAAAGGAAGTAGACACTCCTCTGGTGGAGTGACCCCTAACCGGTCCCGGAAGGGGTTTATTATGCTTCTCATAGCAAAATGTAATGCAGTGGACAAGCCACTTGGAGATAGTCTGCTTGGACACTGGTTTACCCAAGTCAAATGCCACAAACAGTTGTCTGGATTACGGTGAGTAGCCGTGCACTTAAGGTAATACCTCAGCGCCCCGTGGATGTCCAGACTGTGAAGGACAGCTTCTCCTCTATTAGAGGTAGAAGAGAAATAAACTGGAAGATCAACCGATTGGTTGAGGGTCAATTCCGAGACCATTTTAGGAAGAAACATAGGATTCGTTCAAAGGGAAACCCTTTCCCTATGAAAAATTAAATACGGCTCTTTACACATCCGAGCCTGGAGCTGGGAAACTCTTTGAGCTGAAGTAACGGCAACTAAAACACACACCTTCCAGGAAAGGTAATGCAGCTCACAGTCTGCTGCAGGTTCAAACAGAGGAAGAGTAAGCTTCTCCAACACAAACAGGAGGTCCCAGGGAGGGATAGGATCCCGAATAGGTCGTCTCATGTGTAAAATCCCACATAAAAAGGTGAGGGCCACATCCAATTGGGCTAAGGTTCTGTCTCCCAAAAGGATGTGATAAGCAGAAATAGCCCACATGTGCACCTTTATGGAGGAGTAGCTCAAGCCTTGTTGGTATAAGGAGAGGAGATACTGCAACGCTGAGTTCATGGACAGGTAAGGGGGTCCAGATGGTGAGATGACGCCCATAAGCAGAAAGGCTTCCACTTCATAGCATAAGTGGAGCGAGTAGAGGGCTTTCTCGCTGAAACGAGTACGTCTGCCACCTCTTGAGATACCCTATACCTGGACTTTTCTACGTCTGAAGGAGCCAAGCATGAAGGTGCAAAGACTGGAGATAGGGATGGACCAGCGAGCCCTGATCCTGGGACAGCAACTGCGAGCATATTGGCAGCAGGATTGGAGGTTCCATGGGCAACCACTGAAGTAGTGGGAACCAAATCTGCCGAGGCCACAGAGGGGCGATTAGAATTCACCGAGCCCCTTCGGCCTGTAACTTCAAGAGAACTCTCTGGATGAAAGGAAAGGGAGGGAAGGCGTAAAGAAACCTCCCTGTCCAACAAAGGGACAACACGTCTGGCCAGAAAACACCAGGCGCGGGCTCTCGCAAGCAGAAAACTAGCAGTTTGGCATTGCGTGGTGATGCAAAGAGGTCCGGCTCTGGATGACCCCATGTGTCGAAGAGCTGGTCCACTACTGATTGCAGTAGCTCCCACTCATGCGCCTTGGACTGAGACCTGTTTAGGCTGTCGGCGAAGTTGTTTAGGATGCCTGGAATGTGCACTGCGGACAGAGAGATATGCTGCTCCAGTGCCCAGTACCAGACTCTAATCGCCTCCCTGCATAGGGGGTAAGAGTGAGCGCCCCCTTGCTTGTTGATATAGAAGACAACCGCCATGTTGTCCATCTGAACAAGAAGAGAGCCCGGTATGAGGTCCTCTTGAAAGGCTTCTAGCGCATTGAGGACCGCTCGCATCTCCAAGACATTGATGTGGAGTTCGCGTTCCTTGGAGGTCCAGGTACCCTGTGTTTGGCGGGCCCCCCGGTGCGCCCCCCAACCCAAATCCGAGGCATCCATTGTATCAGTCTGATTCGGGGGCTCTGGACAGAAAGAAAAAATTACTCACCTTAGTAATGTTGTTTCTTCTAATGGAGTCTTGCTGTATTCTGACGTATTGCAGTGATGTCCAACCTTTGAACTGCCCTGGAGATGAAAGAGTTAACTTTCCATGCCAGGCATGGAACGCTGAGCTCGAGCTCGGTTGGGACTCTGTCTGTTGCTGTTTGAACTCAAACCGTCAGATCTTTACGAGCTATACTCACTGGGTGTCCTGCGTGGAAACTGTAAACTTACACTAGCCAACTGGCTACTAAATATAATAAAAGATTTTTTGTCCCAAACAAAGACTCAAGTCATGAAACCCAAAATAAAACAAAACACAACACCACACACCCAAACTAAAGGGGTGAGAAAAGAAGGGTGGGGCACCTCCCGAGTGCCAACACTTGTACTGCCCACCCACATCCCAAAAACCAAGGTTCTGAGAGGGGAGGCAGGGGGGGAAGGTCAGAATACAGCAAGACTCCATTAGAAGAAACAACATTGCTAAGGTGAGTAATTTTTTCTTCAAACAACATGAAGTCTTGCTGTATTCTGAAATATTGCAGACTACCAAGCAGTACCTCCATGGAGGAGGGACAGAACCTACTTAGGAAATAGGCTCTGAAGCACTGCTGTGCCAAACTGAGCATCACTCCTAGCCTGGATATCCAGAGAGTAATGCCTGGTAAAAGTGTGTACTGTTTTCCAGGTGGCTGCTTGACAAATCTCTAAGATAGGAATATCCCTGGCAGCAGCCAAGGAAGCAGCTGTACCTCTGGTAGAGTGAGCCCTCAAGCCTGAGAGTGGGATCCTACCTAGTTTTTCGTAGCAAAATTGAATGCAAGAGACAATCCACCTGGCAATAGATCTCTTAGTGGCAGGGTTTCCCTTACCAACCTCACCATAAGTGAGGAACAGTTGGAGGGAGTCAAACCTGTGACCCTTGGTGCGCTCTATGTAGTAACTAAGGGCCCTTTTCACATCCAGACTGTGCAGCCTCCTCTCCCAGAGGAGGAATGGTCAGTGAAGAAAACAGGAAGAGACATAGACTGGTTAAAGTGGAAATCTGAAACCACCTTAGGCAAAAACTTACTATTAGTCCTGAGGACCACCTTATCTCTATGGAAAGAGATATAATCAGGCTCCACTGATAGGGCCTGTAACTCACTTATGCATCTAGCAGAAGTGATGGCCACCAAGAAAACAGTTTTCCAAGTCAAGTACTTAAGCTCTGCCGAGGACAAAGGCTCAAAAGGGGGTTGCATAAGCTGAGCAATGCAAACATTAAGGTCCCAAGCAGGGGCAGGGGCCCTGAAGGGAGGATTGGTATGAAGCAATCCCTTGAAAAATTTAGATAATACAGGATGAGCTGAAAGGGAAGAGTGCTTGACTGCTGAGAGGAAGGCGGAGACAGCTGCCAGATGCACTTTTAGTGTAGCTGGTCTGAGTCCCAAGCTATTAAGATGAACCATATAGTCAAGGACTGTGGGCAGGCCAGCAGACTCTGGAGAAATATGCTTCCCAGAGCACCATATAGAAAATCTTTTCCACTTGGAGTTGTAGTGTGTTTCTGTGGAAGGCTTCGAGAAGCCTTTAAAGATATCCAGAACACCTTGAGAGAGGTGCAAATCAGCAAACTCTAACTCTTCAAGAGCCAGGCCTTGAGATTGAGAGATTTGAGATTCGGATACCAAACCCTCCCCTGAGCACACGTTAACAGGTTGTAATTCCTGGGAAGAGACAGGGGAAAGTGGACTGCTAAGGACAACAAGAGAGGGCACCAGGGCTGTCTGGCCCAGTCTGGAGCAATCAGAATCACCTTGCAGGGTTGAGACCTGATTTTGACTAACACCTTGAACAGGAGAGGGAAGGGGGGGAAAGCATACAGGAACTTCCCTTTCCAATTGAGAACTAGGGCATCCAGGGGGACTGAGCCCAACACTGGGGGCCTGCAGCAAAAGAGAGGAAGTTGGTGATTGTCTGGGGCTGCAAAAGATCTATCTGTGGGGTGCCCCATCTGGAGAAGATCACCTTCAAAACCAGGGGATCCAGGGACCATTCGTGATGGCTCTGAGATATCCTGCTGAGAGCATCTGCCAGTACATTGTCCTTGCCTGGGAGGTGTACTGCTGTAAGTGAGGTGTTCAGGGAATAGGCCAGAGACCATAACTTCATTTCCTCTGTGCACAAGGCCGTAGACCGAGTGCCCCCTTGCTTGTTGATATACCACATTGTGGTGGTATTGTCTGTCCTGATCTAAACTACTTTGTTCTGAACAGACTTGGAAAAAGCTTGAAGTGCTATAAACACTGCTCTGAGTTCTAATAAATTGATGTGAAGCAGAGATTTCTGAGGAGACCACAACCCTTGGGTGGTCAGGTCTCCCAAGTGGGCTCCCCACTCCAAGAGGGAGGCATCTGTAGTAAGGATTAGAGAATGAGACTGGGTGACAAAAGGAACTCCCTGTCTTAGATTGTCCTGATCCTGTCACCACTGTAACGCCTGGATCAGGGTTCGAGTCACTGGAATTAGTTTGGTCAGAGGGTCCTTTTTCTGAGACCAGAAGGCTCTCAAGTGGAACTGAATGTCCCTCATTTGAAATCTTGCTCCCTGCACCACTGCTGTAGAGGTAGCCATGTGTCCCAGGAGCTGCAGAAAATGCCTTGCTGGTCGAGACACCTGGAAGGTGAATGAAGAGGCCAGTGAGATAAGGGTCCTTGCCCTGTCCAGGGGAAGGAGGGCTCTTGCCTTTAGTGTATCCAGCTCTGCCCCTATGAAGGTGAGGAGCTGCACAGGCTCTAGAACTTACTTTGAAAGATTCAGAAGGAAACCTAGAGAAGTGAGCAGTTGCTGAGTTATCTGTAGGTGTGACTTGACTTGGTCTGGAGACTGGCCTACTATGAGCCAGTCGTCCAGGTATGGAAAGATGGAGATCTTTTTTCTCCTTAGGAAGGCAACCACTACTGCCAGGCATTTTGTGAACACCCTTGGAGCAGAAGTTAGGCCAAAGGGCATTGCTCTGAATTGGTAATGGCCTGAGGGCAGCTCGAACCTGAGGTACTTTCGGTGGGAGCTTCTGATGAGAATATGGAAATAGGCATCCTTGAGGTCCAGGGAGACTAGCCAGTCCCCTGGCCTTAGAGAGGGTAGAATTATTCCCAGAGTCACCATTTTGAACTTTGGCTTTAAAGGTGCTTGTTTAAATATCTGAGATCCAGGATGGGCTGCCATTCTCTTGTCTTTTGGGGGTTAGGAAGTACCTGGAGTACAATCCTTTTCCTTTGTGTAGGGGTGGAACCCTCTCTATGGCTCTGAGAGCCAAGAGGGAAGAGACCTCTGCCTCTAGGGCAAGTGCCTCTGAAGGATTTGCAGGTGGAAAGGATCTGGTTCTCATCTTGGGAAATTTTTTGAAGCTGAGAACCAGTCCCTGGCTTACTACTTCCAGGACCCATTTGTCTGATGTTAAAGACTTCCAGTCCTGGACAAAGTAAGCCAGCCTGCCCCCTACAGGTGGTGGAGAATCGGCCCTGGCAGACCCATCAGGGTGTCTGTTTGGCAGGGGCTTTAGACTGAGGGGTGGAAGCAGGCCTGCTTGTACCCCGTCTGCCTCTTCCTCTGAAGAACCCCCTATGAGCATAAGCAGAAGAGGAGGCCTGGGCTTGGTAGAAAAAGCCTATGAAAAGGCCTGCCCCTGGAATGCTGCCTCTGGGGAGTGGCTTGCCTTTCCCTGGCCTGAGCACTCCTATAGGTGGTCCTGTATTCATCCATTTTCTTCAAGTAGTTCTCTGTTTGCTCCCCAAAGAGAGAATTACCCACAACAGGAAAATCCATGGCCTTAGTCTGGGTATCCTGAGACAGGCTAGTACATCTGAGCCAAGCCATCCTACGAAGGGCCACAGATGTAGCCATGACTCTAGATGAAACATCACTGGAGTCCACTGCAGCATGGAATTGCACCTTGGATGCCTCAATACCACCTGCAGCCACCTGCTTCAGCTCCTTGGCAAGCTGGCCAGGGACCTGTTTAGCTAAAGCCATTATAGTGTCCCATCTAGATTTCTGATATCTAGCTGTATAGGCCATATAATTAGCCTGCCTGAGTCCCAAGGATGCTGCCATGTACTGTTTCTTTGCCATGGCATCAATCCTCCTGGAGTCCTTATCTGGGGGGTATGAAGCCAATGGTATATTTGCCTTATCACAGGCAGCAGCCTGCACTACTCAACATGGCTGCATTGCTGGGAAAGGAACTCGTATCTGAGCCTAGAGAGTATACCTCTTGTCCATTTTCGTCCACAGGAGGTATAGAATTAGGAGTCTTTAAAATTTTATATTGTCTGTTTCAAAGACTTGTGAAGGAATAGACAGCCTCCTGGACTCTGGGATATCCATCATTTCAACATAGTCAGGCTCCTCCTGGTCGCCTGCTTCTTCATAGGAAGCTGAAGGTTTCAGCCACTTTTTAAAACATAACAGGGTTTTAAATAATTGATTAGCAGTTTTTTCTTGGGACAATACTAACTGTAAGAAAGTATTTATATAAGTTTTCTAGAAGTGTTTTGTTTGTTAAACACAGTGAAGCAAGTGCTATGCATTTTCAAAATGTTTTAGCACTTTTATGAGCAAAACGCTAATCAATTTTTGGAGTTAAATAAATCCCTGCTCAGAAAGCCTCGGAGGAGAAACCCCTGAAGGTCTGTCTGGGGAGATGTCCAGGTCAATAGGCACATCCAGACTTTCGTAATCACCATCACTATACTCATACTCTCCTTCCTCCTCCTCCGGTTCATAAAAATCTTCTAAATTATAATCTGGAACCGGGGGAACCGACCAAACCGAGCCCATTCCTGATGGTGCCGGTTTGGTCGGAACCGGGGTTAGCGACTGAACAATCTTTATCGCTTTGGCTATTTCATCAGCGGTCGGAGAAAGAATTTGTGGATCCGCACCGGCTGATTTATCCCTTCTTTTTCTTTTAACCGGAACTGACTCCTTGGAGTCGGTTCTCCTTTTGCCTGAAGAAGTTTCGCCCTGGTCAGAGGGCACTCCTTCTGGTTCGGTTGGAACCGAACCGGGCTGGCCATCCGGGTCAACAGACTTCTTGGCCTCCCTTTCCCTGAGCCTACCAACTCTCTTTCCCAGGGTAGCTGCAGGAAAATTCTTGCAAATCTGGCAGTCTGAATCGAGGTGGTCAAACCCCAGACAATAAACACAGGTGGTGTGGGGATCAGCCTTAGCAAAGGCTTCCCCACACACACTACAGAGTTGAAACCCAGTGGGCCTGGTTTTTCTTTGGGTTTCTCAGACATGGCCAGTCCTAACCAAACTTACCCTTTTTTCGGCAATCCGCCAGGCAAGACACCCTTTTCGGTTCCTGACCGTGTTACGGGTCGTGGAAAAAACGTAATGAAATCAGTTTTTTTTTAGAACCGATAAGGACCGGTTACCACACTCTAAAAGTAGAATAAACTTTTTGAACAACTGATCGGTTCAAACCGAACCGATCCCAGCTACAAGTTCCACACAGAAGAACAAGAAAATAAACCTATCTAGTACTCACGATACCACAGACAGAGACTGAACCGACAGGTTAACGGATTAAATTCGGTTGAAAACCGAGAAAAACCGCACTATAACCGACAAACTTGAACCTAGCAAAGGAGAACTCTCCGGAGCGACTGTTCAGTGAGGCAGAGTAAAGAATCTGACGGTTTGAGTTCAAACAGCAACAGACAGAGTCTCAACCGAGCTAGAGCTCAGCGTTCCACGCCTGGCATGGAAAGTTAACTCTTTCATCTCCGGGGCAGTTCAAAGGTTGGACATCAATGCAATATGTCAGAATACAGCAAGACTTCATGTTGTTTGAAGGGACCCCTTTTTCCAAGTTTAGCGGGTCAAACCACCAAAGAAGTGTCCTCTTTACTGGCTCTGTGACTCTGATCATGTGGTCTAGGGTCATCTGAGCATTGATCCCACTGCACCCCGAGCATCCACTGTGGGACTCCCATGTGGAGGTGGGCCAGAGGAGTGACGGGAATGGCCGCCACCATATGCCCCAGAAGTCTGAGGAAGGTCCTGGCCTGGACCTGAGGGGTTACTAGGACTGATCCGGCAATCTCCCGCAAGCGATTGCCTCTCTCTGGGGGTAGAAAAGCCATGCCCTGGACCGAATCCAGGACTGCGCCTATAAAGACGAGCCTCTGGCTGGGCTCTGGGGAAGACTTTGGAAGGTTCACGGTGATCCCCAGATCTCAGAACGAAATACAGGTGTCTCCGAGAGCTTGAAGAAGGCGTGACCTTGATGGGGCCACAAGCAGCCAATCGTCCAGGTAAGGGAAGACGTAATGCCCCTGGCACCTTAGAGCTGCAGCCACTACTCCTAAGCATTTTGTGAAGACTCAAGGAGTGGAGGAGAGGCTGAACAGAAGAACCCGAAACTAATAATGCTCCCCCTCGAAGTGGAACCTCAGGTACTTCCTGTGAGGGGGGGAAAGACCCTGATGTGCATGTACGCATCTTGCATGTCTAGGGAACAGGGCCAGTCCCCCTGATGCAGCAGAGGAAGCAGTCCTGGAAGAGTAACCATCCGGAACCTCTGTACTCTGTACAATAGTTTAAAGAGCTGAGGTCCAGAATGGGACGAAGGTCTTGTGTCTTTTTTGGAACCAGGAAGAAATGGGAATAATACCCTTTCCCCCGTTGCTGCAGAGGGACTGCTTCTATTGCCCTTTTCCACAAGAGGGCCTGTTATCTCTCCTTCTATGAGCGGAATGTGAGAAGGAGGATATCTTGAGGACCTTGGTGGGATGTCTGGAGGAATCTCTATGAATTCTAGCATATGTCCCCTCCTTATGATATCGAGGACCCACTGGTCCGCAGTAATAGAGCTCCATCCCTTCAGATGAAGGGAGAAGTGACCCCTTACTGCCTCCCCAAACCTCCGGCGAGGAGGGGTTGGGAGGGAGTCATTAGCGGAGCCGGCAGTGGGCAGAGTGGCCTGGGAGGACTTGGGTCCACAGGAAGAAGCGCCTCCAGGCTGCTGGTTGCCGGCTCTCCTTTGAAAGCCACCTCTCTGGCCCTGCTGGTTGCCACGGGCTTGGGCACCTGAGGGCTTCTGAAATGACCATTTCCTTGGCCTCCTCTGTACATCTGACGGATAGACCAGATGGATTTCCCTGACTCCTGGAGACGAGAGATGAGTGACTGTCTCCTGCCCAAACAAAACGGTACCCTGGAACAGTAGGTCCTGGATCCCGGACTGCAGATCTTGGTGAAAGCCTAAGACCCTCAACCAAGTGTGACGCCGGAGACAGACCCCTGACGCTGCTGCTCTAGCCGCCGTATCTGCATTGTCATACGAGGCATGCAAAACATGTGTGCCTACGTCCGAGCCTGACTTGAAGACATCCAGAATCTCTGTCTTTTGTGTGGAGTCTGGCAAGGCATTCACTAGCTCTTGTCCCCACTCCTAGAGTGCATTCTGGTACTGAACCATATGCGTCAGGAAATTTAGGGACCTAATGGAGCAGGTGGAGGCAGAATAGACTTTCTTGCCCACCTGGTCCAAATAGCGAGACTCAGGGTCAGGAGGCTGTGAGCTAAGGTGCTTTGGCTGCTTTGATTTATCATGGGCAGCCGTAATCATGGAAGAGTCCATCTGAGGGTGCTCAGCCAGGAAAGGTTCATCCCTCAGAGCTCTGTACAGCCTATCCAACTTTTTCAGAACCGCCGGGACCGAGGCTGCACGCTTCCAGGTGATCCGGGTGAGATCCTGGAAGGTGTGAACCAAAGGAGGCACCACAAGAGGTTTGGGCTCCTTTTACCTCAGGTACCTGGCCAGTCGACGGCATTCCGGATCCAGATCCCCTGTATGCCATTCATTAGAGGCCTGGATGTGTCTTATGATGTCCATAAAGGTTGGATCTTCAGGAGCCGAGCGGTACTGGTACTTTTCTCCTGGGGAACCCCCGATTCCCGAGATGGAAGAAGAAGAGGAAGAGGGCGACCGACTACTACGTGACGAGTAGCTAGACCTGTCCCTGTGACTAGCCCCACTCTAACGTCGGTGGTTCACCGACCGACATCGGTCCAAGGACTGATGTCGCTCACAGGACCAACGACAAAGAGGTGACTGACGATGGTCTGAGGACCGACATCGGGAGCGGGCCGCCTATCAGAATGGGAGCGGCTCCTGGTGTGAGACCTGACCTGGTGTCGGCTACCTGACCGTGGTGAGCGCTGGCGTCGGTCTGCGGACCGAGATCGGGAACAGGCCTTGGAGGGTGGGCGAGGCGGCAGCCTCTTGGGGATCTTCTGCGGTGAAGGGACACCCTCCAGCTGGGGTTTACTCGATGGGTCCGGTACCGGTGATGGGGCCGGCTTCGGGGGGGGGTCTGCTTCTGGACTTGGCCCCACCAAAAGGAAAAGAGATCCTGTAGCTCATCCTTCGTGAACACTGAGGCCGCTGTCCCCGGAAAAGGGACCTCAGAAGTATCCGCCCTTGAAGGGGGAGCCACCTGGAGAGCCCCGAGGGGGGGGAAGGAGGAGGACTTGGGGATAGAGGCGCTGTTCCTTCGCTAGCAGCATCAGGATCCCGCCGTCCCTTCTGCAGGCGTTGATACCCAGGACTGTAGCGGCTCAAGGGGGTGCGGGTGTCCTTGTGACTCCAGGGCATGCCCTTATCGGGCGACGCCGTGGCCTTGGCAAGCAGGGCCATGGCTTGTGCCTCCAAGGTCTTAGTGGTGACTCTTAGCGGAGTCACCTTGGGCTTAGCCGATTTCTCCCCCGATGGGCCTGATTTAGCCTGTACCTTCTTAGAGGATTTAGAGTGCTCACCTGAGCCCAGAGAAGGGCAGGCTTTCTTGGGGGAGGGCCGCGAGTGGGAGCGGGACCAGGACCTGGACCAGTGGCGGGACTGACTACGGTTCTTGTCATGGGACCGCTTGGATTTCTCCTTGCTAGGATGTTTGGCCTTCTCCCCAGATGTGTTTAGGTCCATCTTCTGTTCAAGCAGGTATGCCTTGAGAGAATTTAGGCGGTGGATCCTGGTCCTACTTGTAAAGCCCTGGCAGGTGGAACAGGCTGCTGTGTCATGGTTAGGCCCCAGGCAGAATACACACTTGGTGTGGCCGTCCTTAGCTAGAATCTGATGGCCGCAGCTACACTTATTACGATGGGGTCCCGAAGAAGAGAACGAGGACGGGGACGACATACGTTGGTACTGGAGAGAAAAACCTTGAAAAATTTAAGAAAAAGGGCGAAAAACCGGAGTTTTTGCTGGTGGCTGGCAAGCCAAGAACTTTCCAACGTGCGCAGGTCACAGCGGGAAAAGAAAGTACAGTTACGTAAGAACTTACCGTAACAGTAGATCTTCGAGAGAGGCCTTTGCAGTAGGTAATTACATATAGTACTGACGCACGCCGCAGGACCACGGACAAATTTCTAGCTAGCAGTCCCTGGCTATGGACCGCCTCACGCCAGGTGACCAGCGCCATGCGACGCTCGGTATAAAGGGGCCGTCCCGGACGCCCCGGATGAGAGAGAAGCAGATATTTCCTTCAATGGAAAAGGAGCTGAAAAAGCCTAGGGGGATGGAAGGCAGGAAGGTATTACCTACTGCAAGAGCCTCTCTCGAAGATCTACTGTTACGGTAACTTCTTACATAACTGTACTATCTTACTTCAAGAGGGCTCTTGCAGTAGATAATTACATATAGGACAGAATCCCAAGCAGTCTGGAACAAATGAAAGGCACCGGGAGGAGGAAAAACTCCAAGGAGTAACAAAAAAATCTTGCAACCTCAAGACAGGAGACCTTGCAAGACCGCTAACCTGAAGCCTGCTCTACGGCGAGAGGCAATGTCCAAACTATGTGTGTTTAGTAAAGGTACGGACGGAAGTCCAAGTGGCGGCATCACAGATGTCTGCCGCAGACACATTCTTGAAACAAGCCGCAGAGGCTGCTACTCCACAAGCAGAGTGACCTCTGACTTGACCCGGAAGGGTCTTGTTGTACTTGTCATAACAGAAAGTGATGCAATGAGCCAACCACTTTGATAGGCATTGCTTGGAAACAGCATTGCCCTCCCTTTTGTGAGCAAAAGAGACGAACAACAGATCAGTCTTTCTGAGATCCTTCGTCCTATCGATGTAGTATCTCAGGATCCTGTGAACATCCATGGTATGGAGCAAATATTCTCCCTGGTTGGAGTACTGCGTGAAAAAGGCAGGTAACTCTATAGACTGATTTAAGGTAGACTCCGCTACCACTTTCGGTAGAAACTTAGGGTTCGAGCGAAGAGCTACTCGTTCCTTGTGAAAAATCAGATAGGGGATTTTACACATAAGGGCCTGGAGCTCGGAAATTCTTCGAGCAGAGGTAATGGCCACTAAGAAAAGCGTCTTCCACTACACAAATTTCAAGTCTGCAGAGGCCGCAGGCTCGAAGGGAGGAAGGGTAAGTTTCTCTAGAACAAAGTTCAGATCCCAAGAGGGAGCAGGAGTCCGGACAGGGGGCCTAAGATGGAGGACCCCTCTGAGAAAAGTCTTGGATACCTCTAATTGGGCAAAGACTTTATCAACGAAAGGGACATGGTAGGCTGAAATGGCAGCCATGTGAACTTTCAAAGAGGAATGACTGAGACCCAGGTCGAAGAGGTGACGTAAATATTTGAGCAGAACAGCCACAGGACAGGAGAAAGGCTCTACCTTCCTGGAGGCAGCCCAAATAGAAAATCTCTTCCATTTCATGGCGTAAGTAGACCTAGTGGAGGGTTTTCTAGCCTCCACCAGAATCTCGGCCACTTTTGGAGAGACGCCAAAGCGAGATTGTGCTAGGTCTGCAGGAGCCATGCATGAAGATGGACCAGGGTCCCCTGATCCTGGGTCAGCAATCCTCGAGATAAAGGAAGAGGAAGAGGAGGAACCTCTGAGTATTGTTGTAGAAGAGAGAACCAGATTTGCCTGGGCCAGAAAGGAGTGATCAGAATCATTCTCGCTCCTTCCATTGCAAGTTTCTGCAGTACACGAGGACCAGAGGAATTGGGGAAAAGCATAGACTAATCTGCCCTTCCAGTTTAGAGATAGAGCGCCACCGCCCGCCTGGAGCGAGCGAGCAAAAGGTGGGAAGTTTTATGCTTTGGGAAGAGGCGAACAGGTCTACCTGTGGAGTCCCCCAAAGCTGGAAGATGCCGTCTAGAACTTTTTGGTTCAGTTCCCACTCGGGTGGCAGAGCCGAGGAGCGACTTAACTTGTCTGCCAGAGTATTGTCGACTCCTGGAACATGGATCACCGTGAGGTGAAGATTGTGAAGTGTTGCCCATTCCCAAACCCTCATTGCTTCCCTGCACAGCGGGTAGGATCGAGTCCCTCCCTGCTTGTTGATGTACCACACCACGCACATGTTGTCTCTTTGGACAGCTAGGTGACCGGGAAGGATGTATGGGTGAAGGGCTTGGAGAGCATATAGAACTGCTCGTAGCTCTAGCACATTGATGTGGAGAGCTAACTCCAATCTGGACCATAAACCCTGGGTTCGGTGAGGACCCAGATGGGCTCCCCAACCTTCGCCTGATGTGTCCGTGGTCAGAGTCTGGGAGGAGGGAGGATGACAGAAGGGACCCCCAAAACAGGTTCTCTTGAACCATCCACCATCGCAAGTCTCTGGTCATCGGCGAGGAGATCAGCACCAGATGATCTAGGTTGTCTACTAGTTGATCCCACTGAGAGTGGAGAGTCCACTGAGAAATCCTCATGTGGAGCCGCGCGCGTGGAACCATCGGGATGGCGGCCGCCATAAGCCCCAAAAGACGGAGAACCGACCTCGCCGGAACCTTCCTGTGCTCTGATAGCAGGGAAATCTGTGACTGGAGGGAGGCCGCCCTGTCCGGAGGAAGGAAGGCCTTGCTCACTGTCGTATCGAGGATCGCCCCGATGAACTGAAGTCTCTGGGAGGGGTCCAGATGAGACTTGGAATGGTTGATGGTGATACCCAGGCAAGTGAAAACCTGCTGGGTGAGGGAGAGAAAATGCAGGAGCTCCTCCCTGGACGAGGCCGCCAGCAGCCAGTCGTCCAGGTAGGGAAACACCTGAACTCCCAAAGTACGCAGGTGGGCCACCACTACCGCCAGGCATTTGGTAAAAACTCGGGGAGCCGATGAAAGACCAAACGGAAGTGCCCGGAATTGGTAATGGTCCCCCTGGAAAGCAAACCGGAGGTACTTGCGATGCGAGGGACGAATGGGGATGTGCAGATATGCATCTTGCATATCCAGTGCACAAAGCCATTGATCCGGCCGAAGAAGGGGCAGAAGGGTTTGAAGGGAAAGCATCCTGAACTTTTTGTATTCCACGTAGAAGTTCAGGGAGCTGAGATCGAGAATGGGTCTGAGATCTCCAGTCTTCTTTGGTACTAGGAAGAAATGGGAATAGTAACCCGTCCCTTGAAGATGAGGAGGAACGGGTTCTATGGCCTGCTTCGCGAGAAGGGCAGAAATTTCTTCCCTGACCAAAGGAAGATGGTCCCTTGCGTACGAGGACTTCAGAGGGGGGTGGCGTGGAGGTTTCTGTAGAAACTCTATGGAGTGCCCCTCTGCGATAATCTGAAGCACCCATGAATCTGATGCTATCCTCTCCCAACCCGGAAGGTGGAGGGAGAATCTCCCTCCTACCGGTTCCTCCAGGGAGTCTGGAGGCGGTGGGAGAGGGGAGTAGTCAGGTGGTGGTGAAGGGCTGCAGCTGGGGCACTCGCTGCTTTTTGGGCGCGGGGCCTAGCAGCCGCGGGGCCCGGCGTTGGTGCCGCCTTCCTGGGGTTTCGCTGAGGGCCGGCGCTTGCAGGATCTAGGCGCTAGGGGGATGGGGACGGCACATGGAATCCACAGATTTCAGAGCCGCCCCCTTCCCCTGCAAATCGGTGATGATGTCCTTGACATCACCGCCGAAAAGCACTGAACCCCTGAAAGATGCTTCTTGGATTGCTGACTGCACCTCTGGGACCAAACCTGACATGCGGAGCCAGGCGTGATGCCGAAGACTTACGGCGAACGCGGAGCTCCACCCTGCAGTGTCCACTGCATCGTAGGTCGTCCTCAGGATGTGACGACTGGCCTAACGAGCAGAACGGACTAGGTCAGCTAACTCCTGCTTGACTTGGGAGTCAGGTAAGGAGTCAATCTTAGATTCCGCCTGGGTAAGGATAGCCTTCTGGTAATCCCCCATATGTGCTACATAATTCAGGGCCCTAATACCCAGTGTGGAAGAAGCGTATATTTTTCTTCCGCTGATCCAGAAGGCTAGATTCCTTATCCGGGGGAGACGAGCTTAAATGTTTGGGGTGTGCTGACCGGCCGTGAGCAGCACTAATCACGACCGAGTCTGCACGGGGGGTGAGAATACAAAAAATCCACACCCTCCGGAGCCTGGTATAGCCTGTTGGACTTCCGAGGCAGCGGGGCTAAAGCCGACGGTTGTTTCCAAATAGTGGAAACAAGGTGGGCATGAGGCTCGATCCAGGGTGGCACTAGAGTAGGGGCCGTAAAGGGCAGGTCCAGATGTTCATCGAGTTTAACCCGCTGAGGATCTGGTTCCAAAGAACGCCACTGATGGACTTCCTGGATCTTCCTGAGCAACTCCGTGAAGGAAGGATCCTCCGGAGGAGTCCTCGGCCGGGCGATAAAATACTAATAATTTTCGGTAAAAACCGACGAAAGAACAGGGCTGAGCACGAACTTTACCGCGAGGCGCTGCACAAGCTGACGGTGGGAAAGAACCAGAAGACGGGCGTCCGGGACCACCCCTTTATACCGACGTCGCATGACGCCGGTCACCTGATGTGGGGCGGTCCCTCGCCAGGGACTGCTAGCTAGAAATTGTTCCATGGGGTCCTGCCACCAGCCGGTGTCAGTCCTATGTGTAATTACCTACTGCAAGAGCCCTCTCGAAGTAAGATCTGGGGTGGAGCTGGGTCCGCCTCCTTTTGGATCAGGGCTGACGTCGGGGTGGAGCCGACATCGGGGGCGGTCCCTGCTGGGTACTGCTGGCTGAGAAGTTTTCCGGTGGGTCCTAATGCCTGCAGCATTAGTCCTAATTGTAACAGCCTGCTGCAAGAGCTCCCACTCGAAGTAAGGTCATGTGGTTTTGCTCACTGGATCTCCAGAATGCATTCTTTCATGTCCCGATCCGTCCATCTCACCTAAGGTTCCTCCGCTTCCGAGCGGAGGTAGCCCTCTATGAGTTCCAGGGCATGCCACTGGGCCTGTCCTCGGCCCCCAGGGTCTTCACCAAGTGCACTGCATTGGTTTCAGCTTACCTGAGGCACCGAGGGGTCTGGGTTTACCCCTACCTTGACGACCAGCTAATCGCAGGTCCCTCCAGGTTGGAGGTGGAGCAGTCCAGGGACCTGGCCCTCTAGACCTGCATTTCCTGTGGCCTCTTAGTTAATGAGACCAAGTCGGAATGCGTGCCTTCGCAAGTGATCAACTTCATTGGGGCAGAGCTCAACTCTTGCAGAGCCAGAGGCCGGCTCCTATCAGACAGGGTGGAGACTCTCTCCTCCTTTGCCCAGTCAATTCAGGTTGGGCAACTGCGCCCTGCATAGGACTTCCTATGCCTGCTGGGTTACATGGCGGCCTGCACCACTGTGGTTCAATGGGCTCACTGGAGAATGCACTCCCTGTAGTGGAAGCTGGCCAGCCAGTGGTCTGAGTTGAGGGGTCACTTCGATTAGCTGGTCGCTGTGACCCAGCGGATGCGGGATGTCCTCCAGTGGTGGCTGGTCCCAGAGCATCTACAGGAAGGGATCCAGTTTGTCTGCCCAGAGCCGATGGTCATCCTGATGACCGATGCCTCTCTCATGGGCTGGGGTGCCCACCTGGGGGAACACAGCGTCCATGGGCTCTAAACCCCCAAGGAGTCCTGATGCCATATCAACCTGCTGGAGCTCCGAGCAGTTTGGCTGGTGCTGACTGCCTTTGCTCCTCATACCCAAGGTCAGGTGGTCCAGGTCCAGATGGACAACACCACAACCATGTACTACCTCAACAAACAGGGCTGAATGCACTCCCTGCCACTGTGCAAGGAAGCTCTCCCTGTGTGGACCCTTGTGCGCAGCCTGGAGGCCGATGTCCTAGCCATCCATGTGACAGGACCCTCCAGCCAGCTGGCGGATGCTCTCAGCCGTGCAGGCGAGGCGTCTCGTGAGTGGTCTCTCCACCCAGAAGTAGTACACAGTCTGTTCTCTCAGTGGACCCTTAGGTGGACCAATTCGCCTCCAGGGAGAATGCAAAGCTGAGGCTGTCTTGTGCCTGTTCCCCTCTGCAGGGAATGCTGCAGGGGGATGCCCTGGACCCCAGGCCTCTTCTATGCCTTCCCTCCACTTCCCTTGATTCACAAGGTGCTTCTCAAGGCCAGGAGGGACTAGGCATAGGTGATACTGATGGCTCCGGACTGGCTACACCAGTTTTGGTACCCCGATCTCCTCAGCCTCAGGCAGCAGGCTCCCGAGACACCTTCCTCTCTGACCGGACATGCTCTCCATCCATCAGGGGAAGGTACTCCATCCGGACCTTCAATCCCTGCACTTGACAGACTGGTTCCTGAGTGGCTAGAGTTCCAGGCTTTGGGTCTCTCTGAAGATGTCCTGACTGTGGTGGAGGCATCTCAGAAGGAGTCGACCAGGAAACGCTATGCTTTCAAGTGGAAGAGGTTCTCCATTTGGTGCCAGGGCAAGGGACTGGACCCCTTGTCCTGTCCAGTGGCTAGCATACTTGACTACCTGTGGTTCCTCTCTAAGTCAGGCCTTCGGTTGATGACCCTTAAGGTGCACCTGGCAGCCATCTCTGCTTACCGAGCGCAGGCTGGTCAGCAGTCGGTGACGCAGGAGAAGGTGGTTTGGCGCTTTTTCAAGGGCCTTGACCACATTTCCCCTCCTGTGCATGAATCACCACCGCCTTGGGATCTGCAGCTGGTTTTTGGCACAGCTCATGGGCAAGCCATTTTAGCCTATGCACAGGTGTGAAATGTCTCACCTGTCATGGAAGACCACCTTCTTGGTGGCTATCATGTCAGCTAGAAAGATCAGTGAACTCCAGGCGTTTTCGGTGGAGTCTCCTTACCTGGTCTTCCACAAGGACAAGGTTGTCCTTTGCCCCAATCTGAAGTTCTTCTCGAAGGTTGTGTCAGAGTTTCACCATAACCAGGCGATTAATCTCCCAGTATAGTTCACCAATCATACCTTGGAGGCTGAGCACAGGCTCCATACTCTGGACCCGAGGCGAGCACTCGCTTATTACAAAGGGCGCATGGTTGGAGTCCGGGGAGAGGTTCACCATCTGTTTGTCACCTATGCTGAAACTGCCCCTGGCAGACCAGCAGCCAAGCAGATGATTGACAGGTGGACTGTATCCTGCATCGACCACTGCTATAGGTTGGCGGGTAGGGAGCCTCCCATAGGGCTAAGGGCTCATTCTACCCATCATACTACTGCCTCAGTGGCTGCTTCCAGGGACGTTCCTATCCAGAAAATCTGCAGGGCTGCTACCTGGAGGTCAGCATACACCTTCATTTCCCATTACCACATCGACCTCGAGTCACGCCGGGATGCTGGTTTTGGGGCCTCAATCCTCCAATCTCTGTTCCCCAAGTAGGGGGTGTGCACTTTGCCTCCCTCCTCCAAGAGAACCGCTAGGAGTCTGCCAGAAAGTGTGGATAGAATATCACATCCACATCCCTAGAAAAACAGGTTACTCACCTGTAACAGTAGTTCTAGGAGTGGTATATGATGTTCATCCACACTGACCCACCCGACCTCCCCTGGCTTTGGCGAACAACACTGCTTCCAGCAGGAAAGATCTGGCGTCATGGGGTGGAGCCGAAGGAGCTACAGTATCACCCAAATGGGTGGGAGGAGCCAGTTTGAAGACATTCCAGCCAGAATTAAAGGGAAATGCAACTGCCATAAAGTGTGGAAGAACATCATATACCACTCCCAGAACTACTGTTACAGGTAAATAACCTGTTTTTACTGCTGCATAAGCAACACCCTGTGGTGGGCCAGGGGCCATCCCCCACAAAGGGCTGATGTGCATGTTGAGGCCTGAGAGGGCCACGCACTGTGTTGGGAAAAGTGGGCTGGCATGGAAAATGGGGAAAACAGCAACTGGTAGATGAAGGGCCGCTTACTGCAGGCCCCGTAACACTGGCAGGCCCCCAACTGTATGTGAATTTACTTTCATTAAACTGTATTAACCCATCTGATCCTGCTAGGAAGCAAGTGCTGTGGTGAGGATAATGGACAGTCCTGTGGTGGGGTTGGGATAGGTGACAGTGCTGGGGTAAAAGCAGTATACTTTGGGGGAGAGGGCAGTACTTTGTGACTGGCCAGCTGTCTGGATCATGGAAAGAGAATCTTCCTACCATTCATGTCATCAACTAATTCTCCACAAAACTGAGTTTCTGTATACTTGGTATTTGATTTTTTCACAGCACTCTCTGATGTGAGTTGTGAAAACAAACAAACCAAAAAAAAAAAAAAAAAAACTATGGATGCTGTTACCCCTTTAATGAACAGTAGGTAGGTAGTCAAGCAGCTGGCCCCACCCTCAACAAAAACAAAGGTGCACATGCACACACACACACACACACACACGCTTGCACACACATGCACTATGACACAAGATAAAATTGGGATGAGTATATTAAATTTACACCAAGAGCACATTGAATGGTTGGGGGCAGACTGAATGTACTGCCCCTTGTAATACGGAGCAAGAGCACCGATTATCATAGCAAGAATGAAATTACAACAGTCTCATGCCTAAGCACATGTTCATGTATCCACACCTCACCATAAACATCAAGAGTGCGGGAAACAAGAAAATGCAATATGTGAAGCTTTTATTTTAGTTAGCAAATCAATAACTTTTACAAAGATACTACATTTGCTTGTTTCATTACATTTCTGACAAAAAGTGGGCACACAAAGTTGTGCTTTGTGTGTGGTACTTTTACTGTAGTTAGCCCATGATATTGCAGCTTCCACTAGTTTGCACATCCTTCTGTTCTCCTGCCCCTACGGACTCCGAAACTAGGGCCAGGAAGCACTCAAAGCTGCAGTATGTGTTTTTTTTTTTTCAGCGGCAGTCAGCAAGCCGCATGAATCCCTCATTCACCTTGCTTCCAGCTAAGTCTGCAAATGGGTCCAGGGAGTGCACTTGCAACAGTCAGTTCTTGGTACTACCTCACATTTCCGTGATAGTGCCCTTTACTGCCCCCCCTTCCCCCACCAAAACTCTGAAAACAGGGCCAGAGAACACCATAGTAACAAAGGAGATTATCTTAGTTCCTGCTGAAGCCCTGCATGCTGCCACCTCCCCCAGCACTGGCCATGAGCTGACTGGATTTCTCACTTGCCTAGCCCCAACAAAGTCTGCTAATGGGGCCAAGGAGGCACACGCGGCAACAGTCTGTTCTTGGCACCTGCCATTTCCAATTTCTGTGGTACTGCACTCTACCCCTTCCCCAAAAACACTGAAAACGGCCAGAGAAAACCGGTAATAAAGAAGTTTATCTTAGCTTTTGCCAGAGCGCTGCACACTGCTGACTAGATCTCTCGCTCACCTGGTTCCCAACAAAATCTGCATATATATCTCTATATATATATATATATGTACACACTTTATTTTTACCGCACCTTTCTAAAATCAAGGCACTTAACGGTAAAATACAGACAGAATAAAACAGGACAGGATGCAATAAAAACCATAAAAACAATAAAGACAGGGTTTCATAAAATTCAGTAAAATACCATCAGTTAGGGGAGGCTTAAAGCCACAGGTGGGTCTTTAGGGCCTGTTTAAGTCCCTCCATGGTCGCACACTCCCGGAGCTGACTGGGTAAGGAATTCCAAGAGCGGAGCCCACGTGCATAAATACGGACCCTGAAGATTTTTAAAGAAACCCTTGAATTTCTAGCAACCCCTCATCAGCGAGCAGAGCGATCACCTGGGGCAGTATGGCACAGAAGCTCTTTCAGGTAGTCTGGGCCCTGTCCATGTAGGGGTTTGTAAGTCAGAAGTCTGACTTTAAAGGTGATCTGCCACTGTACCGGCAGCCAATGCAGCTCGTGCAGCACTGGGGAACTATGACAGGTCCGAGGAGTACACGTCAATAACCGGGCTGTAGCGTTCTGCACTAGCTGCAAGCGGCAGATATCAACCACAAGGTAGCCCTAGATAAAGGGAGTTGCAATAATCAAGGCACGAGGTTACAAAGGCGTGGACCAATGTAGGTAGGTCACCAGACGGAACTAGGTGCTTAATCCTGGAGATGTTCCTCAGATGGTAAAAAGAGGATTTGATGACTGCCAACACCTGCGATTGCAGTGTCAGCCCGGTGCCAAAAATCACCCCCAGGTTTCGCACCCTTTCATAGGTAAGGAGCTGGGAACCACCAAGAAAAAGTCCCAAAGGTAAACCAGCTCCCACCCCCTCTATCTGGCCTGGGTCTACAACCATCACCTCAGTCTTCTCAGAGTTCAATCTCAGCCTGCTTGAATTCATCCAATCCTGGATTTCAGCGAGGCAGTTGTTCAAATACCGAGAGAGCTCTATCCTGGTCGGGTGCAAAAGATAGGTAGAGCTGGGTGTCATCAGCATAGCAGTGAAACCTCAGCCCATACCTTTTTTCAATGTCTCCGAGGGGCAGCATGTACACTGCGAACAACATGGGGGACAACACCGAACCCACAGAGAGACCGGGTCAAAGGAATAAATCCCCGACACCACCCTCTGAGTTCTGCCAGTGAAGAAGGATCTAAACCACCTGAGGATTGTACTAGATAGATCACAGATGAACCTCAAGCATTTGAGAAGAACTCCATCGTCCACAGTGTCAAATGCTGATGAGAGATCAAGAAGAACCAAGATGGAGCGGCTCTTTCGATCTCTCGCCATCAAGAAATCACTGAGCACCCGAACTAGTGCAGTCTCGTACTATGCCTCTTTCAAAAACCGGATTGGAGAGGTTCATAAATGTGATGGATGGTCAAACAGTTCTCCAACTGTAGGGCCACTACTTTCTCAATCACCCTCTCCATAAAGGGAAAGTTAGAAATTGGTCTGTAGTTAGCAGGACAGTCTGGGTCCAGAGAAGCTTTCTTCATGAGGGGCGTTACCACCTCCTCCTTCTTCAGGGAGCTAGGAAACTCACCCGTCTCCAAGGAGCACCAGACTATCCATGCTAGGACTGGGTCGATGGTATCACATCAACCCCTAATCAGGGTGGTTGGGCCTGGATACAAACTACATAGAAACATAGAAACATAGAAGTTGATGGCAGATAAGGACCGCAAGGCCCATCCAGTCTGCCCATTTCTTTTTCTACCGTATAAATGTGCCATTGGCCTTTGTTAGTGACCTATCTATTCATAGTCATTTGTATTGCTCCCTTATGCCTATCCCATGCATGTTTGAAGCCCTGCACTGTATTCATAGCCACCACTTCTTGAGGTAAGCCATTCCATGCATCTACCACCCTTTCTGTGAAAAAGAATTTCCTCATTCCCTCTTAATCGGCCTCCCTCTAATCTCATGCTGTGTCCTCTTGTCCTGCTATTTTTCTTATATTTAAACATGTTAGACTCTTTCACTTTGTTTGTGCCCTTAAGTGTGTTTGAATGCCTCGATCATATCACCTCTCTCCCTCCTTTGCTCAAGGGTATACATATTGAGCTCCGTTAATCTGTCCTCATATGTCTTCTGATGCAGTCCCTGCACCATTTTGGTTGCCTTCTCTGGACTGCCTCAATTTGGTTAATGTCCTTTTGAAGGTGTGGCCTCAATACTGCCGCAGTACTCAGATGGGGCCTAACCAATGTCTTGTACAGAAGGATTATTACCTCCCTCTTACGACTTGTGATACCCTACTAATACACTCCTAACCCCTAGCTTACCTACTGCTTTAGAGGTCTGCTTGGATGATTTCAGGTCATCAGTGA
The DNA here is from genome assembly GCA_016271365.2 of Neoceratodus forsteri. Classification (NCBI taxonomy): domain Eukaryota; kingdom Metazoa; phylum Chordata; order Ceratodontiformes; family Ceratodontidae; genus Neoceratodus; species Neoceratodus forsteri. The sequence continues at coordinate 334,713,622 of CM057455.1, read as the reverse complement.
TGATGATGCCCAAGTCTCTTTCTTCCTTTGTGACTGCTAGCAACTCCCTCCCAGCCTATAAGTGGCTTCAGGGTTTCTCTTCCCTATGTGCATGATTTTGCACTTCTTTGCATTAATTCCCAGTTGCCACTCTTCAGCCATTCTGCTAGTTTATCCAGATCTCTTCCCATTCTGCCCACCCATCTGGATCATCTACTCTGTTGCGAGATCTTGGTGTCATCTGCAAACAGACAAGCCTTACCCTCTAGTCCATCTTGCGGTCACTAATGAAGATGTTGAATAGGACTGGCCCCAGGACTGATCCCTGAGTACCCACTTGTGACTTGCATCTCTTCTGACTGTATACCATTTGCCACCACTCTCTGTTTCTGCCAGTCAACCAGTTTGCCACCAGTTGCTTAACTTGTGCAGACACCCGAGCCTACCTAGCTTATTTATCAATCTTCTATGTGGAACAGTGTCAAAAGCTTTGCTGAAGTCAAGGTAAGCGACATCAACTGCTCCCCTTGGTCCACCACTCTGGTTGCAGTCAAAGAAATCTATGAGATTAGTTTGACAGGACCTTCCTTTGTAAACCCATGCTGTCTTGGATCCTGTGCCCTATGGATTCCAGGTGTTGCACTATCCTTTCCTTAAGGGTGCCTCCAATTTTGCCCACTACTGAGGTAAGACTGACCGTCTGTGGTTCCCCGCCTCCTCCCTGCTACCACTCTTGTGGAGTGGGATCACATGAGCCCTTCTCAGTCTTCTGGGACCTCTCCTGTGCTCAGAGACTCACTAAAAATTCTGCTAATGGCTCTGCTAGTTCCTCCTTTAGCTCCTTAAGTACCCTGGGATGTATGCCATCAGGTCCCATTGCCTTATCCACCCTGAGCTTATAGCTCTTGTAGGACCCTTTCTTTTGTGAAGGGATTAGTGCTCACCTCCCTACCCCCTGTGTCCATGATGCTGAGCTGTGGGCCCTGCCCTACCTTCTCTTCAGTAAATACTGAGCAAAAGTATCTGTTTAGGATAGATGCCTTTACAGGGTCCTCCTCCTCACTTGTTCCCTTTTCTCCATTAAGCTTAGCAATACCCCCTCTGGACTTTCTCCTTTCACTAATGTATCTATAGAAAGTCTTGTCGCCTTCTTTTACTGTTCGTGCTAGTGTTTCCTCAGTTTGGGACTTTGCCTCTGCCTTTGCCTGCTTCCCTTAGGGCAGTTTGGTATACCTCCCTATCTTCATCCGCTGTGTTCCCTTATATTTCCTGAAGGCCAGCCTTTTTGCTCTGACCTTTTCTGCTACTGTATTTGAGAACAAGTGGTTTCCTTCTTCTTTTGCACTTCCTTTTCTGTCTAACACAATGGGATGTTGCTTCAAGTATTGCATCCTTAATGCTTGACCACTTTGCCTGTACCCCCTCATCTGTGTTTCTTTTTGCCAGGGCTAGCTTAACTCTGTTGGCCATCTTATCAAAGTCAGCTCCTCTGAAGTCCCATATTTTTGCCTTGGAATGGGATGATTTAGGATGTAGTAGCCAAATTGAACCATACCATGTGATGGTCACTGGCCCCCAGGTGACCTTCTACCTGGAGATCTGTGATCCCTTCTTTGTTAGTCAGTACTAGATCTAGGATAGCCCTGTCTCTTGTGGGTTTGCTGTACCAGTTGTTTGAGGCCCTCCCCTGCAGGAATCCACTATGAGTCTAGTTCTGGCAGATGTTCCTGCTGGTATTGACCAATCTGTATCTGGCATGTTGAGTCTCCATTATCAGAACCTCCCTTAGCTGTCAAGTTTTGTATATCTTCTAACAGTAATGTGTCTATGTCCTCCTGGTCTGGGGCCTGTAGACAACCCCAGTTCTTATGGCTGTCCCATTTCCTGTTTCCAGGGTGACCCACAGTTCTTCTGGCTCCTTATGTGTATTCTGAATTTCTGTAGCTTTGATATTTTCATTAACATACAGGCCCTCCTCCCCCTTTTCTACCTCGGTCTCTTCTGAACAATACATAGCCAGTACTGAAGTCTCCCAAGTGTGGTTACTGGTAAACCCACGTCTCACCAGTGCTACTATGTCCAGTTTAGCCTCTGACATTGTTGCCTGCAGGTCTGGGATCTTATTTCCCAGGCCGTGAGCATTATGTACATGATTTTCCATTGGCCAGATTTTGGTGTGTTAGTTGTTGGGTGAAGTTTGGCATTACCCTGTGCATCGTGTGGGAGACAAACCTTTTTCTTACCTGGTGATGCAAATGAGCGGCAAACACGCTGAATTCCTGTTTGACCACTAGCTGAGGGAGGTGTTCTTCCCATTCGACGTATGGTGCTGCACCTCTCCCCATTTGCTAGTTTAAATATTCTGCAAAGGCGTCAAACTTCTGCCCCAATGCACTGACTCCCTCTTTAGTCAGATGCAGTCCATCAAATTTAAAGAACTTCGCTCCCAGAACTGTTGCCAGTTCCCTACAAATCTGTGTCTTTTCCTGGCACCAGTCCTTGAGCCACGTGTTTAGCTCCCTATCTCCCTTCTCTGACCTTCCGTCCATCTGCTCCCTTCTCCCAGACTGGCAGGATCTCAGAGAAGGAGATGCCAGACGAAATAGATGATAGTTGTCACCCAGCCTAGTCAGGTGTTCCTTGGTCTCCACAACTGACCGGTGGCGAGATCATTAGTCCCTATGTGTACTAGGACATCAATGTTTTCTCCTGCTTTGTGAACAATTTTAGCAATGCGTTCAGTGTCTCTCCATGCTGATGTACCTGGGAGACATCTGACCATCACCCCTGGCTGGAGATGGGTATCAACTCCCCGAATCATGGAGTCTCCTATGATCAGAAGTTTTTTGGATTTCCTTTGTGCTTGTTTTGTTTTGGTTCCTGATTTGGGTGAGTTTTGTTGTGCTAGCTCCTGTGCCGTAGTGTCCTGCTCTGCAGTGTCTTCTGCCTCTTTATTTGATTTCAGAGATAGAGGCAGATACCTGTTTGTAGTGTTTATATGGTTTTTGGAGGTAATGTGTTGGAGAGCAGAGAGTGATGGGGCACCTGATTTGCTCCTCCTAACCACCTCCCAACCTCCTGGACCAACTACCCTCTGCGGTCGAGGTTTTTCTGTTGGATGCTGGGTAAATGGCAGGTGGTTCTTATAATGTATTTCCTCTTCAATATGAAATTTGAGGCGTGCAATCTCTGCCCATGCTGCCTGGAGCTGAGACCTAAGATCTCCAAAGGCCCAGCATGTAGGACAGTGTCCCAAATCCTGTAAGACTATCCTTCTGAAAATTGTTCCACAGTACCTGCAGTTAATGAAATCCATTCCAAATAAGTTGCTGTGTTTGTAACCTAGTCAGAGTAATTTAGAAGGAAAAAAAGGAAAAAATGCAAGTAATGGTTTAATTACTTTGTTTAACTTGTTATAACACGTTAAATTAAGTGCCCCTGTAAATGAGATCATTTTGTGGAGGCCCCACTGATCCGCCTCTTCCTGCTCTGCCACAGGAAATGTCACAACTCGTGGTACCCTATAAAAGGAGTGTAGCGTGGGGTGGTTGGGGATGGGGGTGGGTGGCTGGGCCCTTCCCCTGCCTAAAAAGAAGAACCACGGACGAAAGAACAAGGAGGTAAGAGCAGAAACAATCAGTCAACAACAAATGCAGTAACCCTGAAAGCTTATCCTAATGTTAGATAAAACTGTAAAATCTGTAAAGCACCACCTGTAATAATTTCAGAGAAGATATACCCTGTTAGAAACACTTTGCTCCAGAGAAAAATTAAGCAGTAACAGAAGATATACCTTGCAAAAGACAATTTGAATCAGAAGATTACAGCAGTAATCTGTTAGCACACACCTGTAGGCACACCTTGTAATAATGCAGAAGAAGGTATACCAGCAACAACAATTTGAATCAGAGAAAAAATAAAGCAATGAAATGTTAGCAACAAACAGTAGCAATCCCTGTGAGTAAAAAATAAAAACACCACCACACAGTAAATCTGCTTAGCCAAACTAAGTCTTAATCCTTCTCCTTGCTCTGGTAAGTTTCTCTACTCTGCCTTTCAAGCAGTCTTAGAAGGAAAGAGCTCAGGTGAAGCTAGGTGCCTTGGCCAGCAAACCAAGTCTTCTACCTCCAAGATATCAACTAACCTGACTTTTTAACCCTTCTTTCTGTTTGAAATTACTGACAGTTTGCCAGCTCCACCCCCACATACACACCTAATCCTTTGGAAGAGCTGTGGGAGGAAAAGCAATTAGCTCCTTCAATGTGAGAAGGAGACTGAAACACCTCTGAGACAACAAACCTTTTCAACAAACAAGAATAAAATAAAACACAGTGTCAAACAGTAATTTTGCTTAGCCCAGTGATAAAAAAAAGTCACAAAAATGTAAGCTTCACCTGTAATACAGTAATTGTAAGTCACTACAGCAGGTAGGGAGCATACCCTGGACAATACGCATGATATCAATGAACTCCGGCTGGTCAAAGGAACTCCAGGAGAATGGAGGGACAGAGACCAAGCACCGGTCCACGGCATCTCCCATAGGGTGTGCTGGTTGAAGCTCTGCCCTGATGTCAGCCACCTTAGCCGCAAAGAAATGAGCAAGCTCTTCACACTCCACTTGTGAAAAGGCTCTTCAAACCTGCAGGCAGGTTGGGTTGCACAGTCCTTCCAGAGTTCGAAAGAGCTGTGTGCCGGTCTGTTCTGAGTAACCACAATCTCCCCAGACAGGAACTCTGCCTTCTTACAGGTGACTGCGGAATGACAGACTTGATAGTGGTTCCATCAATCTAAGGTGGTTGGCATCTAGGGCGGATTTCCAACAGCAATGCTCTAATCTTCATCATTGTCACCGCATCTCCCTCAAGGTCCCATCAAACCACGGGGACCGAGGGCAAAGGGGGAGAGGACAAATATGGACAGGAACAATGATATCCAGAGCTAAAGAGATGGCCTTGTTATAAGCCAAAACCAAGGCATCCGGATCAGTACTTGCTCCAGGAAGCATCGATAGGTCAAGTGCCACCGCCAGACCTTCAGAGCTTACATCTCACAAAGGGCAGTACCTGACCATCTCCACAGGGATAGACCTAGGAAGGGGGTGTGTGTGCAAAAACTGAACCCCACGGTGTAATGATCGGACCATCTGACAGGTTCCACTCCCAAATCGAAGGCTTCAATCCCCAAGAGGAAGACTATTTCAAAGGAGTGACCACCTTTATGAGTGGCAGAAGTAACAACTTGTGTAAGGCCCAAAGATGTCATCAATTGGATGCAATACATTAGGTACTAGGTCTGGACAGCACACATGTAATAGTCTGCTCCTAGTGGTAGTGTAGTAGTATGTTGTTCTGAATAAAAATAATTGCCACCTACCCAATTTGCACTGAATTTCTTGTCACCCACCCTCCAAATTCACCATAATGCTACCCAAAAATCACTTCTAATGGCTGCTTCTGGCAGTGCAAGCACTGAAAAAAGGATCAGTCAGGTCCCGACATATCCCTACACTGATACAGCTCCATGCCAAGTCAATGGAGCAAACCTTAGTAAATCATGCGGCCGACTTTCTGTTGAGGTGTTAGTGGGGAATATTTCCCTACACACATCACTTCAGAAATTAGACAAAATAGTTACACCAGCAGGCTCAAATCTTCATTTAGTGACTAAAACGATGTCAATGTAGACATTAGGGTTGAAGAACACAACTCGCACAAAATAAGGAAATGCAAAACATTAGGTACTGGAACCTCAGAAGTATTGGAAAATCGATGGTGTGGTGTTGCTTGGATTGTCAATCCTAATGCCCACTCCTTCCCTTAGGAAACAAGGTTATACACGATCTCTTGCTTCACGGGGGCTCTGAGTGAAAAAAAGCTATGACTGAGTCTGTTGGGCACACGTAGCAAGCCATACTTCTCTATCTTTAAAGAGCATATGCCTATGAGGTACATGCTTTCACCTGTACCCTGTGCTAGGAGGCTATGGGCTGGGGGGAAGATTAGGGCTGACAACCCCAAAGAACACCACACCATGAATTTGTCAAAACACACGAGACTCCAGACTCTAACATTCTCATTTCCTTACTTTGTGCGATTTGCATTCTTCAACCCTAATGTCTGCATGAATGTATTTTTTTTGCAATGAATGTGTGTATGTATATACAGTGAGGAATGCATGATGGATTGCAGTGTTAGGAAAAAAATTACCATAGTAATGCTGTTTCTTCTGGGGATCCCTCATTATGCTTACCTAATCCAGTTAGCCCAGTAGGTTCAACTGCCTCAAAGACTGGAACTTAGAATGCAGTTCAAATATCTGCCTCTAGGTGCTGTTGCTAACGGCAGCTTTTCCTGAGATTCATTTTGAGCTATGTAGACAAACAGTCCCCTAACTACTATCCTAAGTTATCCTAGCTAAGAGGTACAAACACCAAAAACAAGTGGCCCAACTGGGCAACTATGGCAGACAAAAAAATGGTAGAACAAATGTGAGTGAACAATAAGCAATGCTTGGCGGGTGGGTGGGTATGTCAACGTGGGTGGCCCCAGCTAGGTAAAAGTTTTGGAGTGGTCCCAACACCTTACAGGTCCAAAGGAGTGGCTCTATGGAAGGAAATCCAGGATTGGATGAGGTCCAGTTGGCTGAAGTTGAATTCTGGGAAGATGGAGGTGGTGGTTTTGGATCCAGATCGCCGGATAGAGGGGCTTGAGGCAGGCTCCCCTTTAGGATTGTTTCTTGGGGATGCTGAGCTTCCGGTCTCTGAACAGGTGCGAGACCTAGGGGTGATGTTGGATGCGGGGCTGATACTTTGGACTCAGGTGTCAGCTGTCGTTAAGTCTTTTTTCTACCATCTGAGAAACATCGCTAGGAGCAAGCACCTTGTTCCGTCCAGTGATCTGCCTACATTGATCCATGCCTTTATGACCTCACGTCTAGATTACTGCAACTCACTTTACTTTGGGCTTCCGGGGGTTGCTATCTGCCGGATGCAGCTGGTGCAGAACTCTGCAGCCTGATTGTTGATGGGGACCCCTATCACACCAGTGCTGCGGGAATTGCACTGGCTGCCGGCTCAGTGGCGGATTACCTTCAAAGTCGGATTACTGACTTACAAAGCCCTACATGAACTGGGCCCTGACTACCTGAAACAGCTCCTGATCCCTTATCACCCTGTGAGACCTCTCTGCTCGTCCGACGAGGGGTTGCTAGAGATTCCGAGGGTGACTTTAAAATCTGCTGGGGCCTGGGCTTTTATGTTTGCGGCCCCATCCCTCTGGAATTCTCTACCCAGTCAGATTAGGGAGTGCACGACCGTGGGGAGTTTTAAACAGACCCTAAAATCATTTATTTGGATTAAAGCATATGGTAGTGATGATTCCTGAACTGTACTGTATAATTTATTACGATGATTCTGTTTTAATTGTGTCGATTGTTTTATTGTACTGCACCTTGATACATGAAAAGCGCATTATAAATAAAGTATTATTATTATTATTAATATGTGTGTGGCTGTCAGGAGGAAATACCCTCAAAGAACATTAAATAAAGTATGAGAAACAATGGACCGCCACCTTAAGTTCACCAAACAAAAAAATAAGTAAGCAAGTAAGTAAGTAAATAAAGAAGGTGACAACAGTAAAGTCACAGAACGCTGGGGAATGAGTGGTTCTTCACCACAGATTTACACATTATGCTTTTGTCACACACAAGAACCTGCTCCTTGGTGAACACTTTTTCCATTGTGATGAAAACCTGAGTCTACCTAGAAAAGCTGCAATTTGAAAGAAGCTTCTATACAAAAACATGTCCAGTTATTCCTCTATTCTGAATGGTGGCCATCTACCACTACTCTCTGCTTCCTAGTGGTTGGCCAATTTGCTATCTCCTGTATATTTTATGGACCACTTATTGCGCTATTTTCACCATGAGTTTTCTATGTAGTATGTGATGAAGGCCTTGCTGAAGTCCATATAACCTACATCCACTGCACAGCCTCTCTATCTATTACCTCTTTGAAGAATGCAATCAAGATGTGTAGAGGCCTATGTTTTGTAATACCATGTTGAGTGCTAAAGAACAGCCCATCCTGTTCAATGTGTTGAACCACCACATCTTTTTTAACTGACTCGCACTTGCCAAGCACTGAGCTGAGACTCACAGATCAATAATTTACCTGGGTCTGACCTCACTGCCTTCAACAGGAGGACACTGACTATTTTCCAGCCCTCTGGCACTGTCCTTTTTATTTATTTATTTATTTATTCATTCAAGTCTAGGATTACATAGAAACAAAATTTGACAGCAGATAAGGACCGCTTGGCCCACCCAGTCTGCCCATTTCCCTACCTGATGGATAAGCTGCAGATTCTAGTTAATCAATAGCTTACCTCCTCCTGCCCCCCACTAGAATTGCCTTATGCCTGTCCCATGCATTCTTGAATTCTCCCACTGTTCCTGACTCCACAACCTCCTCAGGAAGGCTGTTCCATGCATCCACAACTCTCTCTGTGAAAAAATACTTTCTAACATTACCTCGGAGCCGTCCCCCCTCTATCTTCAAATTGTGCCCCCTTGTTCTTGCACATCTCTTCTTCTGAAAGATACTACCCTCTTGTACCTTGTTAATTCTCTTGAGAAAAGTACAGTTATGTAAGAACTTACCGTAACAGTAGATCTTCGAGAACAGCTCTTGCAGCAGGTTACACCATTAGGACTGAAGCCGGCAGGCGCCAGGACCCCACGGAAATTTTCTAGCTAGCAGTCTTCAGCGGGGACCGCCTCCAACGTCGGTACTGCCTCCGAAGTCGGGCGCAGTACATAAGGAGGCAGTCCCCCCCATAGTCCTCAGTTCTCCCGCTGGAGACTCCCGGCCGCTGGATGACATCAGAAGAAGAGACCGAGGATCCGCCACCAGGTGGCAAAACAAGAAAATAGGAATGTCCCATCTAATGAGATGGTTGCTTGACTCTGATCTACCTCCAGCGGGGATGGTGGGAGGGAAAGTACCTGCTGCAAGAGCTGTTCTCGAAGATCTACTGTTACGGTAAGTTCTTACGTAACTGTACTATCTTACTTCGAGATACAGCTCTTGCAGCAGGTAACACCATTAGGACTGATTTCCAAGCAGTAGTGGCAATCATGCACCATCTGGAGGAGGAAAGGTAGAGACCTTGAGGTAACTCCAGCCTAGGACAGAAGTCCCTGAAGGACAGCTGGACCGAACCCCGCTCTTCGCCTCGATGCAATGTCCAGACTGTAATGCCTGATAAAGGTATGCACAGAGCTCCAAGTAGCTGCAGCGCAAATAGCTGAGGTGGAGATGTTCATTAACGCTGCAAAGGAAGTAGTCACCTCTCTTGTGGAATGACCCTTGACCACGCCCGGTAAGGGTTTATTGCGCTTCTCATAACAGAAAGTAATGCACTGGATGAGCCACCTAGAAAGTGACTGTTTGGAGACAGGAGCTCCCTTCATCCTGTGGGCAAAGGAGGCGAAAAGTTGGTCCGACTTTCAGTGCTGTTTGGTTCTGGTCAGGTAGTATCTGAGGCACCTGTGCATGTCTAGGGTGTGCAGAAGGGCTTCTCCTCGATTAGAGTACCTTGGCAAATACACTGGTAGATCGATATCCTGATTAAGGGTAACAGCTGAGACCACCTTATGCCAAAAAATTTGGGTTTGTCCTTAGGGATATCCTGTCCTGGTGGAAAACCAAATAAGGCTCTTTGCACATAAGGGCGTGCAATTCCGAAATTCTTCTGGCAGAAGTAACTGCAACTAAAAATAACGTTTTCCAAGAGAGAAAACATAGCTCGCAATCTGCGGCTGGTTCAAAGGGTGGCAGCGTGAGCTGCTCCAGGACAAAAGGTAAGTCCCAAGGAGGGACTGGATCTTTAATGGGAGGCCTAAGGTGGAGGATGCCCTTAAAAAGGCACGAGTAGTGTCCAGCTGGGCCACCGTCCGATGGCCTACGGGGGCATGGTAAGCAGAAATGGCACAAAGGTGCACTTTAATCGAGGAGTAAGCCAGTCCGTAGTGGAAGAGGGAAAGCAGGCAGTCCAGAACCAGCTTTTCTGGACAGTCTAACGGCGGAAAGCTGCGCGGTTGAGCTCAGAAACAGAATCTGCGCCATTTCATGGTGTAAGTTGCGTGGGTAGCCGGTTTTCTGGTGGCAGAGAGTACGTCTGTCACTTCTTGCAAGACCCCGTATCGCATCATGGCTATGTCTCTAGGAGCCAAGCGTGCAGGTTCAATGAGCATAGGTCCGGATGGACCAAGGAACCCGCCTCCTGAGACAATAGATGGGAGCTGATTGGCAAAGGAACTGGAGGTTCCCGGGATAGCTGGTGCAAAAGAGGGAACCAAATCTGTCCGGGCCAGAAGGGTGTGATCAGAATGAGCATCGCTTGCTCCCTGCGAACTTTTAAGAGAACTCTCTGGATCAACGGGAAAGGAGGAAAGGTATAGAGGAATCTGCCTGCCCAGGAGAGGGACAACACGTCTCGCTAGAAAACACCAGGCCCTGGATCTAGCAAGCAAAAACTGGGAAGTTTTGCATTGGATGGGGATGCGAAAAGGTCTAATTCTGGAGTACCCCATCTGTGAAACAGATCCTCTGCCACCTCCTGCAGAAGTTCCCATTCGTGGACTCTGGCCTGAGAGCGGCTCAGGCTGTCTGCGATGGTGTTGTCCACTCCTGGGACATGAACTGCAATTAGGTTTGCGCCGTGTTGCAATACCCACTCCCACACTCTCATGGCCTCCCTGCAAAGTAGGTAGGAGTGAGTACCTCCTTGTTTGTTGAAGTAATACATCACCGTGGAATTGTCTGTTTGTAACAGAAGTGTACCCGGTGGAATCTCCGACTGGAAGGCCTGCAGAGTGTAAAGCACTGCCCTCATTTCTAGGATGTTGACATGGAGATGAGACTCCTGGGCTGTCCACAGGCCCTGAGACCGTACACCATCGAGAGGTGTGCTCCCCACCCGAGCCCTGAGACGTCTGTGGAGAGAGTCACAGTCGGGGACGGCGCTGTGAAGGGAACTCCCGCAGAAAGGTTCCCTGGATGTAGCCACCACTGCCAATCTCGAATTACGGTTTTCGTGATCCAGATTGGATGCTGCAGATGGTCTTGCCTTTGGTCCCACTGCACCCGTTACATCCACTGGGTTACCCGCATGTGGAGACGGGTTAGCGCGATTGTTGATATGGCCGCAGCCATCTGTCCGAGCAGGCAAAGGACCAGTCTGGCTGGGATGGTCTTCTTCGCCGACAACTCCCTGATGAGGGATCTGATGTGTTCCGCTCTGTCTGTAGGAAGGAAAAGCTTTCCCTCCGACGGTGTCCAGAACTGCTCCGATAAACTGCAGCTTCTGAGACGGAACCAGGTGTGACTTCTCATAGTTGATGAGAATACCCAGGGATTGAAAACGAGACTGGGTGCAGTGAATAGCAGTCATCAAGGCCTCCCTGGAGGGCGCCATGAGAAGCCAGTTGTCCAGGTATGGGAACACATAGTGGCCCTGTCTCCTCAGAGACGCAGCTATGACCGCCATGCACTCCGTGAATACGCGAGGTGCCGATGACAGCCTAAAGGGAAGAGCTCGGAACTGATAATGGCGGCTCTGAAACGCGAAGCGCAGGAACCTCCGGTGCGCTTGAGCAATAGGAATGTGCAGGTAGGTGTCCTGCATGTCCAAAGACGCCAGAAAGGCATCCTGCTTCAGCATGGGAATTAGGCCTGGAAGGGTTACCATGTGGAAGCGCTTGTAGGCGACTGAAAAGTTGAGGTCACTGAGGTCCAGTATTGGATGGAGGTCCCCTGTTTTCTTTGGAAGCAGGAAGAAGTGAGAATAGTATCCTAGTCCTATCTGGTTCTCTGGAGCGTGCTCTAAGGCTTCCTTTTCCAGAAATGCGAGCACTTCCTGCTGTATGAGCAAGGCATGCTGACCCGAATAACGGGAGAGCAGGGGAGGTCTTGTAGGTGGGCTGCCTACAAACTCTATATAATCGCCTTTTTTGACCAGCTGCAGAACCCACCTGTCGGTGGTGATCGATTGCCACCCTGGAAAGTGGCGTGCGATGCAACCCCGACTTTCTTTTCCCGTTGATCCTGGGGAGGTGCGGGGGCCGGGAAGGAGTCATGCTGTGGCAGCGTTTGACCCTGCAGGCTGGGCTGACTTTGAAAATCGTTGACCTCTGCCTGGGGATGACTTGGCCTGGGCCTTGCATGTGAAAGTGCCCCTCTGCTACTGACCGGAACGTTGCTGTTGCCTTTGTAGCCGGCCACGAAAACAGCTCTGGTTCCTACGAAAGGAACTAGGCCGAGACCTGTACATAGCTTGTACAGATCGGACTGCCTTCCCTGCGTCCTGGAGTTTGGTGATCACTCTCTTGGAGGCTTCACCAAACAGGACCTCGTCATTATAAGGCACGTCTAGAATGTTTTTCTGGACGTCCAGGGTAAATCAAGAGACACGGAGCCAAGAGTGTCTCTGGAGACAAATGCCTGAGGCTGCAGCTCTGGCTGAAGAGTCCACAGAATCATACGCGGCTCTGAGCACTTGGGTCCCCACATCTGAACCCGTGCGGAGGAGGTTCAAGAGCTCCTCCTTGTGATTGCCATCGGGCACCTTCTCAACCAGGTCCTGACCCTGTTCCCACAGGGCGTTCTGGAACTGAACCATGTGGATTAGACAGTTCAGTGACCTGATGGCGCAAGTCGCAGCGTGTACGTGCGCCTTCTCAGGACGTCCAACTGCTTGGATTCCTGGTCCGGTGGCTGGGTACTCAAATGCTGAGGTCTCTGAGACCAGTCATGTGAAGCAGTGATGACCAGGGAATCAGCCAGAGGATGGTTTGCCAAATACTGGTCCTCCCTAGGGGCCTTGTATAGGCAGTCAGCCTTCTTCGGCACCACGGGAGTGGAATGCGGACGTTTCCAGGCAGGCTTGGTGATGTCCGCGAAGGTATCCACCAAGGGCAGCATTACCACAGGCTTCGAGTCTTTTTGCCGAAGCTAGCGGGGAAGGCATTATCGCTCGGGGTCAAGCTCCTCAGCATCCCACCCCATGTTCTCCTGGATGTGCCTCATGATCTCAGCGAAGGAGGGATCATCCGGAGGAGACCTGGGTAGGTCGTGTGGAACAGGAGAGGGGAATGCTGAGAGGAGAAGGTGATCTGGAACACTCCGAAGTGTCCAATCTGGAATTCTCCCCCGACAGAGTGTACCAGCATCGTGCGTCTCCTGGGGCTGGGTGACCCTGACGGGTATTTGGAGGGAGGCCTTCTCCTTTCCGAAGATCTACCCTTAGGAAGTGGTGTCTGCTCCTTGGGGATGGGGGTCATCCTACGGGCCCCTTAGGTGGAGGAGGGGGCGTAGGCGGTGAAGGAGTGGGTGGAGGCGGAGTAGCAGGTGTAGGAGGAGGACGTGCGAGGACCACATCTTTTTTGATGGTGTCCCACTAGAAGGTAAAAAGCTCTTTTACCTCCAGCAGATTCATATACCAACGACAGGCCAGGCGCGGTGGCCTGTCACGGGGTCGGGCATCGGGTCCAGGGTCTCCCTCTGGGAAGGTTCCTTTGGGGCCAGGCGTCTCCAGTGTCGCCTGCCTGGTCCTCGGGCTGTGTGGCATCCTTCTTGGTGGAGTTCCTCTGACCCGGCATTCGCGGCGGACGGGAATGTGGTCTCTTCTCTGGGGTAGCGATGTGGTCCCCTGGCGATGTCTTGGGTGAATGCCTGGCTGGCGGCGGTGTCTGGGTGTCATCGGCTCCTGCGAGCACCGGTGATGTTTGCCCGACACTGGGTGGGCCGACGTCGGGTCCGACGCCCGTTTGAGGGATGTCAGGTCCTTGGTTTTACAGGGTGCCGGATCCGAACCTCGGGGTGGCTGGGAGACTGACCTGGCATCGGTGCCCCGGCGACGGCAGGAAGATTTATGGCGCTCCCCTGACTTCGACGAGGCCTTGGAAGGAGTAGAGGAGGCCGACAGCCTTGAAGTCTTCAGAGGCTGAAGAGAGGAGGAACCGCTGGATGACCTGACCTGGACCGGGGGAGGTTGTGACCGAGCCCTGGAGGGAGAGCGGTCCGATTTTGAGCCAGAGCTTCGGGAGTCCGAGGCCCTCACAGGAGACCTGGACCTTTCCTTTTCCCAGTGCTTGTGGGTTTTGCTCAAAGGTTCTCCCTGGGAGAAAGGTTCCTTGTCCATGCTTTTGAGTTTCTCTTCCAGTAGAAATGCTTGAAGTGCCTTCTGGCGGCGGATCCTACTGCGACTGTTGAAGCCCTGGCAGAAGGAGCAGGCCTTGGTGTTGTGGTCCGGGCCTAGGCAGCGCATCCAGGCCGAATAAGGATCCTTGAAGGGGATCTGTTTGCCGCAGGGCGCGCCGTATGGTGACCCTCTAAAGAAGTGGTTGGAGAAGACATCAGTTGTTCGTACCTTTAGATAAGACATTAAAAATCGCTTTAGTTCTTATGGTCGTCATGTGGCTAGAAAAGGAGACCGAGAGGCAGATACTGGTGAGTCGACGGTGGAAAAGAACTGAGATTATGGGGACCGCCTCCTATGTACTACACCACCATCGGGGCGGGACCGACGTGCGGGCGTCCCCACTGAAGACTGCTAGCTAGAAAATTTCTGTGGGGTCCTGGCGCCTGCCGGCTTCAGTCCTAATGGTGTAACCTGCTGCAAGATCTGTATCTCGAAGTAAGATCTTGAAAGTTTCTATCATGTCCCCACTCTCCATCCTTTCCTCAAGGGTGTACATATTAAGCTGCTTTAGTCTCTCCTCGTATGTCTTCTGGTGCAGACCTTGCACCATTTTGGTTGCCCTCCTCTGAACAGCCTCCACTCTGTCTATGTCTTTGCGAGATGGGGTCTCCAGAATGCATGCAGTACTCAGATGGGGTCTCACAGAATGTCTGCAGAGGGGATAACAACTTCCTGTTTTCTACTGTTGATGCCTCTCCCTATGCATCCCTGTATCCCCCAGCCCTCTCACTGCCTTCTCACATTGCTTGCCCACCTTTAAGTCATCTGATATAATTACTCCTAGGTCTCTTTCGATTTTTGTTATTAACTCACCCCCATTCTGTACTCTTCCCTGGTTTTTGTTTCCCAGATGCATTACCTTGCACTTCTTTGCATTGAATCTGAGCTGCCACGATTTGACCATTCCTCCAACCTTGCCAAGTCCCTTTTCATTCTTTCCACCCCACCTTGTGTATCAACCCTGTTGCAGATCTTTGTGTCATCTGCAAAGAGGCATACCTTTCCTTCCAGGTGCTCTCCAATGTCACTTATAAAGATATTAAAGAGGACCGGTCCCAGTACCGAACCCTGCGGTACCCTGCTAGTTACCCTCCTTTCTTCACTGTGAACTCCGTTTACTATTACCTTTTTCGTCCTGTTGTCCAGCCAGTTTTTTATCCAGGCTACCACCTTGGGACCCACTCCAAGGCTGGCTAACTTGTATATTAATCTTCTGTGTGAGACTGTGTCGAATGCCTTGCTAAAATCTAGGTAGGCCATATCCACAGCCCCTCCCTGGTCCACTACTTTGGTCACCCAGTCAAAGAAATCTATTAAGTTCGTCTGACATGACCTTCCTGCTGTGAAACCATGTTGCCTTGGGTCCTGTGCCCCACTGGCCTCTAGGTACTCAACAATTCTTTCCTTCAGAAGTGATTCCATTATTTTCCCTACCACTGAAGTCAAACTAACTGGTCTGTAGTTTCCTGCCTCTGCCCTGCTCTCATTTTTGTGAAGTGGAATCACATTTGCCCTCCTCCAGTCCTCCCATGATTTGTTAAAGAGAGTAGTCAGTGGTGTTACTAGTTCTACCCTTAGTTCTTTTAGTATTCTTGGGTGAATTCCATCAGGCCCCACTGCTTTGTCCACCCTCAGTTTCAAGAGTTCTTTCACACAATACCTTTGAGCTGAGGCTCTTTTACAAAGGTTCCATGGCAGAAATAGAACAGTATACAGTATTAGAACAGTACACGAGCATTAATCTTTGATGAACAAGCGAATGCAGCAACAAGGAGTACAGGAGGGGAAATGAGGGACAGAGGTAAGAAGGTATGAGGGGGGTGGGAGGGAGAGCACAGAGTCCCAGAGGTAAGGGTGGAGAAAGAGGGAAGGAGGAGCTAGGAGGGAGGCATGGGGGGGATGGTATGCAGCCCAAAGACCTTGTCAAGGACAGACAGTTGTAAGTGCCAGGTTAGGGAGCAGCAATTTTGTTGAAGCAGTGCTTGATACAGGGGATTAGGCAGGAGGACGGGGACTAGTGGGGCGAGCAGTCATAGGAGCTGGAGGCAAGCAGGGAGAGTCAAAGTCCGGACTTGAAGATACCAAGGGTTGGTGCGGTGAGAGTGTCGCTACTAAGGGAATTTAGCCAGTAGGGTGCCCTGCATGTAAATGATCTTTGTCCTTGGGTAGTATGACACCGGGAGTTTGGCTTGGACCTCCTTGTATAGGAGAGGCTGGACCTGCATGAGAGAAGAGCGTGCACTCTAGGAGGGGCAAGACCCATCATTATTTTCTTAGCAGTGATGCAAGTCGAGTATTTAATTGGACTGTCAAGTTGCAGCCACCCAGTCCGGGAGTAGAGTTCACAAGTGTGAGTGAGACGATGGGATCCTGTGATGAGTCGACAGGCTTTATTGACAGAGACAGTTATTCGTTTGAGAGATGTGGTGGTAGCAGAGCCGTAGATGATAAGACCATAGTCAATAATGCTAATGACAGAGCTGTGGACTGCAAATGACAATGCATCAGAGGCAAGATGTTTCCTATGCCTGAACAGTAGGCCCAGTCGGGTATTAGCAGATTTCGACACATTATTAATCTGGGTAGCATAGGAGAGATGAGGATCCAAGGTAATGTCAAGGTACTTGAAAGACTGTGTATGTTCAAGTGAGACACCTTTTGTAGTTTTGAAGGAGAGTTTGTAGTGCTTGTTTTTGTCGTGTGGGCTGCTGAAGGTCATAGATTTTGTTTTCTTCTGATTGAGGATCAGTTTATGTGTTGAGAACCAAGCTTCAACGGATGAGAAGCCAAGCTGGAGTTTTTCTTGCAGGGCTTAGGGTCATGATGAGAGACTAGGATAACTGCGTCATCAGCATAGAGAATGATTTGCTCAGTGCAGAAATCCAGTAGAGTTTAGGAACAGGATGAAAAGGAGGGGTCCCAGGATACAGCCCTGAGGGACCCCTTAGCGGACAGGTCTGGGGTCTGAGACTGTATCAGCAATTCTAACTCTCTGAGTCCGATTGACAAGGTAGCTTTTGAACCAGCAAATAGAGTCAAGTGAGAACCCCACATTTAGGAGCTAGCCAAGCAGGAGGCGGTGATTAACAGTGTTGAAGGCTTTAGTCAAATTGATAAAGACTGAGCCAGTTAGTTGTCCATTATCCAGTGAGTTGTGGATAGCACCGGTGAAGTCGAAAAGTGCAGAGGAGGTGCTGTGCCCTTTTCTGAACCCATGTTGTTGCCTGCATAGTATGTTGTGCTTATCCAGAAAGTCTGTAAGCTGGTCGGAGACAATGTGTTCTAGAGCCGGGGGATGAAATGGGTCTGAAATTCTCAAGGGCTGTTTTGTCACCCCTTTGAGGATGAGGGTAACGTGGCAGAGTTCCAGTTATCCGGGAACTGGCTTAGGCTGAGGGAGAGATTAAGCATCTTAGTCAAGGGCACAAGTATCTCTTCAAGGGTGAACGACAGGAGTTTGAGATCAATGGAGTCGCTGCTGAATCTTGAGTTCCAAATGGCTTTGGAGACATACTTGTGAGCCTGGTGAGTTGTGACCGCTTTAAAATAGAAACGTGGCTTGTTTGGGGAAGAGTTCATTAGGGACACAAGAGCTTGGTTGTCGTCGAAGAAATCAGTGGGTAGAACTGAGCTGAGGTCGGTGAAGGCAGAGTTGAAGGAGTCAGCAATGGTTTTGGGGTCAAGTGCGGTGACGCCATTTATGTTAAGCATGGTTGGGGGGGATTTGGACTGCTTCCCAGTGACATCATGTACATTTTCCCACTATCTCTATGATGAGTCTGAAAAATATCAGCAAGGGGCCCAACCATAACCTCTTTTAATTCCACTATTACCCTAATGTGGATACAATACAGACCCTGGGATTCTCCAGGCATAACACCTCCATATACTGTATTCACCTATTAATTGTGGTGTGATCAGCACTACCCCTCCCTGACCTGCACATCTGCAACTTTTTCCTCTCATGGTTACGCCTGCTAGCGTACTGACTGAACACAGACACAAACCGTTTAATTAAGTGTCTCTGCTATCCCCATGCCTCCCTCAAATTCACCTCCCCCAACATTTCCAGGCATTATTTTGTCCCAAATGCTCTCTCGTTTCCTAAAGCATTAAAAATACAGGTTACTCACCTGTAACAGGAGTTCTAGGAATGGTATATGCTGTTCATCCACACTGTCTGGCAGGTTCCTTGCCGCTTTAAATCTTGCCGGAAGGTCTTCAAGCTGGCTCCTCCCACCACCCGGGTGGTAAAACTCTCGGCTCCGCCCCATGATGCCAGCTCTAGCCCGCTGGAAGCCAGGTTGTGCGTCGAAGCCAGGAAGGTCGGGTGGGTCGTGTGGATGAACAACATATACCATTCCTAGAACTCCTGTTACAGATGAGTAACCTGTATTTCTAGGGACATAGATAAGTTGTTCATCCACACTGTCTGGCAGACTCCTAGCAGTTCTCTAGGAGGAGGGGGTAAGGCGCACACACCCTACTTGGGAAATAAAGACTGGAGAACCGAGGCCCCAAAACCAGCATCCCAGCACGACTCAAGGTCGATGTGGTAGTGGGTGATAAAGGTGTGTGCTGACTTACAGGTAGCAGCCCTGCAGATATCCTGGATAGGGACATCCCTAGAAGCAGCCACCAAAGCAAAGGTATGGCGGGTAGAATGAGCTCTTATCCCTCTGGGAGGCTCCATGCCCGCCAACCTATAGCAGAGATCTATGCAGGAGGTGACCCACCTGCCTATCGTCTGCTTGGCTGCAGGTCTGCCAGGTGCGGCTTCAGTGTAGGTGACAAACACCTGGCGAACCTCTCCCCGAACTTCAGCCATCCGCTCCTTGTAGTAAGCGAGCGCTCTTCTAGGGTCCAAAGTATGGAGCCTATATTCGACCTCCAAGGTGTGATTGGGGTAGAACACTGGCAGAGTCAACACCTGGTTAAGGTGAAACTCTGACACCACCTTTGGAAGGAATTTTGGGTGAGGGCGCAGGACAACCTTGTCCCTGTGGAAGACCAGATAAGGAGACTCAATGGAAAGCGCCTGGAGCTCTCCCATCCTTCTGGCTGACGTGATGGCCACCAAGAAGGCGGTCTTCCACGACAGGTGAGAGATGTCACACCTGTGCATCGGTTCGAATGGCTTGCCCATGAGCTTAGCCAGTACCAGCAGTAGATCCCATGGAGGTTCTCGCACCGGAGGGGATATGTAATCAAGGCCTTTGTAAAAGCGCCCGACCACCTTCTCCTGCGTCACTGACTGCTTCCCGGCCCGCGCCCGGTAAGCAGAGATGGCTGCCAGGTGCACCTTAGGGTCATCGATCAAAACCCTTGCTGAGAAAGGGACCACAGATAGTCCAGAATGCTTGCCAAGGAACAGGAGGAAGGGTCCAGGCCCTTGCCCTGACACCAAATGGAGAATCTCTTCCATTTGAAGGCGTAGCATTTTCTGGTCGACTCCTTATGGGACGCCTCAACAACGTTGAGGACCTCGTTTGAAAGACCCAAGGCCTGGAACTCTAGCCGCTCAGGAACCAGGCTGTCAGGTGCAGGGATTGAAGGTCCAGATGGAATACCTTCCCCTGATTGACTGAGATCAGGTCCGGGCGGGCTGGAAGCCGCCTCGGGAGCCTGGAGCCGAGGCTGAGGAGATCTGGATACCAGAACTGGCGGGGCCAGTCTGGAGCTACCAGAATCACCTGCGCCTTGTCCCTCCTCGCCTTGAGAAGCACCTTGTGGATCAAGGGAAATGGGGGAAAGGCGTAGAAGAGGCCCGGGCTCCACGGCCTCGAAAAGGCATCCCCCTGCAGCAAGCCCTGCTGAGGAGGGCGGGCATGAAACAGACTCAGCTTCACATTCTCGCTGAAGGCAAACAGGTCCGCCTGAGGCGTGCCCCAGTGGAGAACAGATCTTGTACTACCTCCGGCAGGAGAGACCACTTGTGGGACGCAGCCCTTATCCGGCTTAGGGCATCGGTAAGGGTGTTGGAGGCTCCTGCCACGTGAATGGCAAGGAGATCCACCTCCAGGCTGTGCACAAGTGACCAAATGCGGAGAGCTTCCCTGCACAGAGGCATGAAGCGTGTCCCACCCTGGCGGTTTAGGTAGTACATGGTCGTGGTGTTGTCCATCTGGACCTGAACCATTTGACCCCGTAGAAACGGGGCGAAGGCAGTGAGGGCTAGACGAACCGCTCGAAGCTCCAGCAGGTTGATGTGGCATCGGGACACCCGAGGGGACCAGAAGCCGTGCACTCTGTGCTCTCCCAGATGGGCACCCCAACCCATCAGAGAGGCATCGGTCGATAAAGAGACCGTCGGCTCGGGGCAGATAAACGGGATGCCCTCCTGCAGATGTGCTGGAACGGTCCACCACTGGAGAGCGTTCCACATCCCCTGGGTCACTGTCACTAGCTGATACGAAGGATCGAAGTGCTGTGACCATTGGCTGGCCAGCCCCCATTGAAGGGGACGCATGTACCAGCGGGCCTAATGGAACGAGCTGGTGCAGGCCGCCATGAGGCCCGGGAGGCGCAGGAAGTCCCGGGCAGGGCGCGATTGCCCAACCTGAAATGATTGGGCAAAGGAGGAAAGAACCTCGGCCCTGTCCGCTGGGAGCTGTGCTCTGGCTCGTGAAAGTCGAGCTCTGCCCGATGAATTGTATCACTTGCTTTGCACGAGTTCTGACTTGGCCTCGTTGATGAGGAGGCCAACCTGAAAGCAAACCTGGAGGGCCAGATCTCTGGACCACTCCACCTCCGCTGGAGGGGCTGCAATCAGCCAGTCGTCCAGGTAGGGTACCCGGACCCTTCGGGCCAAGAGAATGCTGTCACCACTGCCATGCATTTGGTGAAGACCCTGGGAGCTAGGGAAAGGCCAAAGGGCATGGCCCGGAACTCGTAGAGGGATCCCTCCACCTGGAAGCGGAGGAATCTCTGGTGGGACAGACGGATTGGGACATGAAAGAAAGCATCCTGAAGGTCCAGAGAACAGAACCACATGCCTCGTTCCAAAAGATGGGATAATCTGAGCCAGAGTGACCATCCTGAAGGTCCAAGACCTTAGGAACCTGTTCAGGTCGTGCAGGTCGAGAATCGGGCGTCACCCCCCATCCGTTTTGGGACCAGGAAGTACCTGGACACAAACCCCGGATCTGGAGGAGGATCTGCCACCTTCCTGATCAGCTCTTTTTTGAGGAGCAGGGCGATATCGGCTCGGCGAGCCGACAAAAAACTCGGACCCCACTAGCCCCGGGAGACGGCTCGGAAGGGCGGGGCCTGCTCGAACTCCATGGGCAGGCCCTTTCCTACCACCTCCAACACTCAATGGTCCGTGGTGATAACGGACCAAGCAAAAAGGAAGTGGCAGAGCCATCCCCCCATGGGGGGAATTCAGGGGGGAGTGACGAGGCTGGGGCGACACCCCTCAACCCGTCACTGGGCAGGCTTAGAGGAGGGACCGGCCGAGGGACCTCCTGGGCCTTTACCTCCCTGCTTCCTGTTGGAGGAAGCTGCGGGCTTGGGTTTGGGATGCCAAGCGCGAGCCTGCTGGCCCTGGTGCTGTTGGGCTGGAGGTGCCGCAGGTGCAGAAGGACGAAAGGGCTTGTGCTGCTGCTGTCGGCGGCCTTCGTCCTTCTGGGCGGAGGTGACAGAGTCCAGAGTGGCATTGGACTTTTCGATCTGCTGGAGGTGATCTTCCACTCCATGGCCGAAGAGTTCGGTCCCCAGGAAGGGGACATCCGCCAGTTTGTGCTGGGTATCCGGCGTGAAGGTGGATATCCTCAGCCATGCTCTGCGGCGCATGGCCACCACGGCCGCAACCGATCTGGCACAGGAGTCTCCAATGTCCAGAGCCGTTTGGAGCTGCTGTTTAGCAACCGCCCTACCCTGGTCCCGTACCTGCCGGGCCGTGGTCTGCAGGTCCGCCAGGAGATGAGGGATCACCTCATCCAGGGAGCCCATGAGGGCATGGGAGAAGTGTGCCATCAGCATGGCCGAGCTGGCCTGGCGGAGGCCAAGGGAGGACGCAGCGTACATCTTGCGCCCGGCATAGTCCAGCTTTTTGGACTCCTTGTCGGGGGGCTTGTCTACATCCCTCGCTTTCCCGGAACCCCAAAACGCTGTTGGTGACCAACCCCTTGGCAGAGGGGTGTTCCGAAAAACCGGGCAAAGAGCCGGTAGGGACTGCATACTTCCTGGCCGTCCTGGCTGAATGCGCAGGACAGGAAGCAGGCCACTGCCAGAGCTCCAAGGCTGGGCCAACAATGGCTTCAGCCACCGTTAAGGCCTCCGTGGGTGAATCCCCTCAGTCCAGTATCTCCGTCAGGGGATACTTGGCCCGCTTGGATACGGGCTCGAGCTGCATCCCGATGGACTCCAAGATGAGCCGAAGCAAACCCATGACGGACGATGGGCTTTCGTCCATTGACTGGCCCCCGGAGGACTCCAGGTCAATGGGCCTAGAGAACAGGGAGGAGTCGTCATCGGACTCCGAGGAGTCCGCGAAGAGCTGCCTGGGGCCTGAGCCACCCTCCACCTGCCGAGGACGGTTGGGAGTAAGGGTGACCGACAACCTGTGGGGCAGACCCTGACCCGACTGAGAGTCCTTGGTCGGCGCCCCCGATTTCGGTTGTGGAGGCGGGGGTTCCACCACAATCGGTGGGGCAGCTGGTTTCGGCTGAACAACTGGCCCAGGCTTGGGCAACTCGGCTATAGCGAGGGGTTGTTTTGGCCATTCGGGTGACAGCCACTTGATGGCCGGGGAAGGCGATGGCGTCAGCTTGTTCCCGGACAGAAGTAACTGCTGCCACATCTTCCGAAGAGGAAGACGAGGACGAGCGGCGGCGCCACTTACTTCGGTGCCGAGACCGAGACCGCTGCTACTGATGGGATCGGCTGGACCGTGACGATATCCGAGACCGAGACCGAGATCCTCAGCATTTCCGAGGACGGGTCTGGGAAGGGATGGGGGACACCCGCTCTTCCCTCGGCTTGGAAGCCTTAACTGGGGACTGTGACACCGGAGGTGCAGGCAAGTCCTCGGTCTCCACGGGGGAACCGGTGAAGAAGGGTTGTCAGCTTCACCAGTCGACAGCCCGTCCGACGGGTCGAGAAAAACCTCGACCGAGTCGATGGGTATCTCGGCCGGCTGACCTGATGGGGACACGATTAAGACAGCGGCCTTAGCCGCAACCTCGACCGAAGTCAAGTGTCGACTGTCTGGGGAAGGGGACCTCTCCCGCTCCACGAACGCCGACGATAGGACTTATCTTTTGAGTCCTTCTTTCTGGACCGAGAGGAATGTCCCGATGGCCCCTCTCCCTTCGTGGAAAGGGATTGGCAACGCTCCTTGAAAGAAGCTGAATATGAGGTACCCAGAGAGAGCGGGATAAATGCCACGACCGACGAAAAGGATGATGCGGCCTGTGCTGCCTTCTCCTCAAAGGCAATCATCTGCTCGAGTTGCTCAGCCGAGCCAGCCACCACGGTAACTGCCCAAAGGGCCTCGCCCGACTTCACCGGCTGGTGGCGCTTCGAGCCCAATCTGTAACTGGGCAGCGGTCTTCCAGGACGTTGGCCCAAAACGAACGGCATAACTTGCAGGCCTGCGGGTCATGTTCTAGGCCGAGGCAGTAGACGCACGTGGAGTGTGGGTCCGTCCTGGACATTTTCTGCCCACAAGGGCACCGCCGAAATCCGGGAGTAGATTTATCCATCGCAGCCACGAGGGAGAAACTTGACCGAAGTCTTGAAAATTTTAAAATACGTTTCGGGCGAACCGAAGAATTAGGATAAAGTCTACACGTTGAGCGTTAAGAAGGGAACCTGAGCTGCCAGGTGGTAAGGAAGATCTGGGGTCATGGGGCCGAGCCGAGAGTTTTACCACCTGGGTGGGTGGGAGGAGCCAGCCTGAAGACCTTCCGGCAAGATTTAAAGCAGCAAGGAACCTGCCAGACAGTGTGGATGAACAACATATCCATGTCCCTAGAACAGTTTGTTATTCCCCACAATCCCTTGCACAATCCTGTCTTCCTGTCCCATCATAGCCTGTGCAAACAAAGCCCTGCTTTCTAAACACAATGAGCTATACTCTGCATTCCTGGCCTCATCTCCAGAAACCTTTTCCCCTGCAGGTCATTGGACAATCTGGGAGGCCTCCACCTAACATCTGTCACCAAGGGATGCAATTCTAGTCACTACCTCCATTACATTCTACTTCATGGCTTCCCATTTTATGTCTGCAGTCGGACTCAAAAGGTGTATTCTCCAATTATGCCATAACCTCTTCCTACAGAATAATAAAATCAGATTTCCTTAAAACTAGCATCCTGGTCTTATTCTTTGTAAAGGGTTTTCACCCTTATCTCATGCAAAATCATATTACGGTCACAGTTACCCACTTCCTCCACAGCCAGCTTGCCCTCACAATACTATCTGAACCATTCAGCAACAGATCCAGAACCAAGCAGTTTCATTCTGTACCTGACATGCTGAAAGAAGGAACAGACATTCATGACAGAAAAGAAATCCCTCCGAGCTTTCCCATAAGCAATTTATACCTCCTAGTCAATATCAAGCAGGCTGAAATTCCCATCAATGATTTCATTCGCCAAATTCAAGCCTTGTTCTATACTACATGCTGGTCTATAACATGCTCTCCAAATCATCTTTCTGCCTCAAGCCCCTCCTTGATGTACATAAAACGCCTCCACTTCTTTGACTCTCCCTATTCCTTCTAAAGATACTGTAACCTTCCCTCCTAGCGTGCCAGCTAGTTTCCTCATTCCACCACATCTCTGTAAGCCAGCTCTCAGGGCTGTGTCAGTATTAAAAAATAGTTTACTGTTAGACTAACTTGTAACTTTCTATTTGTAAACTGCTTATCCATTTGAAACTGACAGCAGTGGCATCTGTGCTACAGCTTCCAACTCCAGTTTACGGGCGGGAGGGGGGGTGGCGTTAGAGAACAAGGAAGTAACCAGGCCCCATTACTCAAAAAAATCTGATCTTGGTACTGGTGTCCCCAAGAGTAGCGGGCACAACACACATTGTTTAATTCCTTGATCCTGATGTCAGCAAGAAGGAAGTGGGGGGCAGCATGGAGAAAATATGGATACTTAGCAGGACTGATATGAAAGAGACTACGCTATAAATATTTTATATGTGCTAATGGTTATTTTATGCACATTGATGGGAGGTAGGGCGCCACAAAATGTTTTGCAGGAGGGCCCTTAAAGTGACTGGCACAGCCCTGCCAAGTCGTTACTTGGGCCACTCGCTACAGTACATGCAGCTCGCTAACTGGATCAAGTATTGAGCCATTGTTTGGTATGGGCAAGAAGAACAGGGTTAACGGTAGTGAAAGCGCATGTCATAGTAAAAAGAAAAAACCTTCCCTTTTCAAAATGAATGTGTCATAGTGACAGTCAAATGTTTTGTTTGGGGGGAAAAAAATAAGAAAGGTAATGGGTTATGGCAACACATACGGGCAGACGGGGTTTTGTGTTACATCTGTTAAAACTGAAGCATGTCAATTTATTTCCAAACAATGAGAGAAAAAGAACAAGTAACACTATTTTGAAAAGATGTTTTTCTATTCAAAGAACATGTGCTTACCTATAGCTTTCTCTGACACATTTTTCTGCCGCCACAACATCATTTCTGTGAAGGTGAACTAGGACCTCAGCAATAGTTTTCTGAAACACAAAAGACAAAAAAAGTGGACTAGTACTTCCATTTTTACACTGCAGATTCTGCTGTGTTTTTTAATGCTCCCACCAAGTCAAAAAATATGCCTGTTCCCTGCCTTGCTTGCATTACACAGATAACTGGCCTTTTAAAAAATGTCCAGCTGCTTTAAGCCTAGTTGATGTATTCAAGACTAAGACATTCTCATTATTTTTTTTGCAACTTATTTAGGGCTGACAGTGGTGCACCATCAATATCTGAAGCCTCCTCCCTTAAGGCTGATCACCTTCAATGTATTATGGTATCTCTAGAGTCTTGGCTCGCCCCCAAGATCCCAGACTCTGCAATTGCCATCCCTGGGTACACTCTCACCTGGCAGGATTGTGCAAAGAAGGCAGGTGGTGTTGCCATTTACCTCTCCTCTACCATCCAATTCACTCCTGTACTCTCTATCACCTTCCCCTCGGCTGATGAACATCTCCTCCTAAAACTCTCTCTCTCCCCTTCTCTGTTCCTATCTTCATGGCTGGTGTCTATTGCTGCCCTGGCCTCTCCCCTTCATCAACCACTAAGCTTCTTACCACTATACACAGTAATTGATGGTGGATAAGGGCCGCTAGGCTCACCTAGTCTGCCCGTATTCCCTGCCTGCATTAACTGCCACTGACCCTACTTGGTCATTGGCTATCGCCTCTCTTCACCATATCTAGGGTTCTCTTATGTCTAACCCATGCATGTTTGAATCCCTCCACTGTGTTAGCACTCACCACTTAATAGGGTAGGCTATTCCAAGCATCCACCACCCTCTCTGTGAAGAAAAACGTCCTCGCATTTCCCCTTATCCTGCCCCCATCCAATCTCATATCATGGCCCCTCGTCCTTGTTCAACTCTTGTACTGAAAGATGCCACCCACCTGCACTTTGTTCAAGCCTTTAAGATTTATTTAATCTGGTAGGTCCATGGACCAAAGACCTGTTTTCATGGGTGACCAGAGTACATAGAAACTTACACATACATACCACTTATTAATAAAGATATATAGCACATAAAACATATTAAATGTAAGGTACAGATTAATACATAATAATTAATACAAACAGGTAGGAGGTATGAACAAAACATTCAAGAAGGCACTATTTCACAAAACATTTACATTCACTGTCTGATAGCAAGTAATTTCTCAAATCCTTTCTATTGTAGTTCCTAAGCAGTCAAAGTTTGTCATCATTGTATTAAATAAAATTGGTAAGCTGCAGAGCAATGTCTTCTGACCAGTTACTGTTTTCATATTTGGAATTGAGAAATAACAGTGAACAGATGAATGAGTAGAAAAAGGGTTTCTACATCATATAAAAAAGTTTGAAAAATAGTAGAAACCTTATTCACGGTTACCTTTTTTGCTAAAAGACAGATTTGAAATTTGAATCTATGCTCTAAAGTAAGCCAACCTGCTTGCTTAAGAAGGTCACAGTGATGTGTCTGGAATGGTAACTGAGTAGTAATTGTGCAATTTGGTTCAATAGAACTTTGACCCTTGCAAGTAACCCACCATTAGTAGTATGGCAAAAATCAAACTGTAGTCAATAAAGGGAAGAAGAAACTTTGGGATAGCAGTAATCTGGTTGAGGGAATTAATAATGAGTTCAGTTTATATAGTGCTTCGAGTTGATGGTGCACTGTTTTAACTAAAATAGAAATATGACACTCATGACTCATGCCTGAGTCTACAGTTAATCCTAAATATTTAAAACAATTAACCTGCTCCGTTTTAAACCTCAGTAGCAGAATTAAGCAATAATGCACAACAAGGTGTGGGTTGTGCTGGGATAACCGCAAGCCTTGGCTGGTTGGGCATGAGGCCACAGGCCAAGTGCGTCCAGCACCCGAGAAGTGAGGTTATCCCAGCACGACTCACACCCTGGAGTGCATTATTGCTATTGTGCCATGGCTTGTTTGTAAATAAAATGTAAAAAAGTAGAAAAAATATTTTTTGTTTTATTTACTGATTTTTGTGTGCGGACGTGTACATATACAAAAAAAGTCCTTAGTTTTTCTCTTTGCCACTAGGTGGTGGTACTGTACTGTGTGCTGAGCAGCATGTCCTTTCTCTACTGTGAGTCCTCAGATGCAATCTTTGCCTACCTCCCCAACCCCTGCTGTTCTCTTCATTGTTTTTTTTTTTTTTTTTTTTTTAAAGAACAGTTTCATTTTAAACAGTGGTGCCAGAGCAAATTGGCTGTTCTCTTTGGGATTCTTTATTCTTTAATTTTTTTCTGTTAAACAGTCACATTTTAAAAAGCGAAGCTGGAGGCTGGAGCCGTTTCACTACTGTGGCAGTGAGCAATCTAATGGAGCCAGTGGCACTAGTATTGACAGGCTTCTTTCTGGTGCGTACGGGAGTTAGAGCCACTGAAAGTACTGTATAGCGCGGTGATTGCTTGTGCATGCGCTGTGATATGGGGGCGACAGAAACGCCGTTTACAGTTATGGCTTTCTTCTGCTTTGTTACATACTGGTTTAATTACACTGAAATGCCTGGGGCACTTAGTAAAAAAAAGTTACAGTAAGTGAATTCGCCACTGTTTTTTGCTGCTGTGCAGGAACTGGTGGTTGGGGAGATTGAAGCCCATCGCGATGTCTGCGTGCTTCACTGAAGGTGCTCAGGCTTGGGATTAAGAACGGAAATAAGAATTAATATTTTTTTCTGTCCCTTTACCTTTGTGTCTTTGGTCACCTTCACTTATGGATGGAATTATTGTTTGGCGGCCGGTGACATCGCTGGGGGCGGGGGGTCATTTACAGTGGTAGGTTGGAGCGGTGTTGACATTCTGAAGGGAGGCATGATTCCCGAGTATGTTGTGCGGTCATGTGTGTGCCTGGACTTCATACGGTGAGGTTATTCTCAGATAACCTCACTGTCCCAGGCACACACAGACCAATCAGAGTCATGGAAATTTTCTTGCCATTGTATAATATGATGTTAGTGTAGACTCAACATTTAACTTTTTCCTGTGAATATAGAATACCATAGATGTAGACTTTTTTTCATTCAAAACCAAACTATGTTCACAAAACCAGGTCTGTATTTCCAGAAAATCAGAGGCCAGGTCGACTTGCAAAGAATCTAATCTAGGACAACTTGTGAGGATCACCGTGTCATCAGCATACAAAAAAAAAATTGTGATTTATTACAAACTAAAGGTAAGGTATTTAAAAATCAACTAAACAAAAGGGAACCCAAAACAGAACCCTGAGGGATACCCACTGTGATCTGGATAGGAAGGGAATAACATCCAGTGATCCTAGTAAGTTGTCTACGTTTGCTTAAGTAACTTTCCCACCAACCAGCAACATCATGAGGCACTCCCAGGCTAACAACAGCTGAGTTAAGAAGACTATGACTGACAACGTTGAAGGCCTTGCTGAGGTCCATGAACACCGCCACTGCAAAGTGCCCTTTGTCGAGGGCCACATGTACTGCGCTCATGAACCCCACCAAGGCCGCCATAGTACTGTGTCCTGGTCAAAACCCATGCTGAGCCGGTGTCAGAACTTCATACTTAGTCAGATACTCTGCCAATTGGTTAAAGACCATTTGTTCCAAAATTTTTGAAAGAGGTACCAAGAAAGAAATGGGCCTATAATTATGAACACTTGAGAGATCACCAACTTTAGGAACTGGGACTACAGTGGCATCTTTCCGTAAAGTAGGAAAAGTGGAAAAACGGAGGGACAAATTAAAAAAAAATGGATAACGGAAAACACAAAATGTCCATGGTGAACCTTGTGAGCCTATAGTCAACTTTATCCCTGCCCACAGATGGACGTAGATTAAACCTCAATAGGTATTTTAATACCTCCTCTGGGTAAATTATTTAAAATAGAATTTATGATATGCCAATTCTAAGTTACTGTTGGTTTGATTAATTAACCCACTACCTTTATTTAATATATTGCATGAAATGTAATTTATTAGGTCAGTAGAAATGTATTGAATTCCTGAGCTATCAGAAATGGGTCAGTCAAAACTCCTGCAATAGCATTTAGACATTGTACCACAGAAGATTGTTTTTTACCTAGTAATTCATTAACTAAATCCCAGGTGGCTGAGGTGTCCTTACCCTTAAACTGCCTTTGTTTCTCTATACACAGTAATAGTTTCTTTGTAATTTCCTAACCATCATTTTATATTTGTTTCGTGCAGTTTTATATGCAATTTGAGAATTTATTTCCAAAGACTTTCTAAAAATTTTTCATTTTCTGTCCCTATCCCTCATCTGCTCTAACAGTTCAGATGTGACTCACTGATGCTCGTTTCCCCTAATTCGCAACTTTTTCATTGTAACAAACTTATTTCGAATACTTTGAAAAGCGGAACAGAAAATCTCTGGTGCCTCGTTTACATCGGTTACCAGCTCTACACTATTCCAGTCTACAGAAGACACATCATTCCTAAACTTATCAAGATCCAAATTCCTCAAATTTCTTGTAAATATATAGGTCAGGGGACCTTTTTAATTCTTACACTCAAACAACAGTAGACCAGACTATGGTCACTGGCACCATCTACTAGGACGTCAGACTGAATAATCCTGGCAGTGTCAGAGACCATAATCCAGTCAGGCAATGAGGAATATCATGTTTTACAGTGTATTCTAGTTGGAGTATCAATAATTTAGGTAAGTCTAGAGCTAGTGACTGATTTCCTGTACTTTTGACACGTCCTTCCCCAACCAACTGATGTTCATATCTCCCGTTATTATTAGTTCCCTATTACTATATAACGATTCCCTGTAGATTTGGATCAATGTTAAACCCTCCTCCTAGAACCCCAGTGGTGCATAAATTACTGCAAGGGAAATAATTTTTCTTTCACCTAAAATAAGTGAAAAAATCACAGGATGAGGTAGACAAAGATGATGTTGCATGTTTAACATTTAAATGATCAGTGATGTAAAACAGGCAACCTGTTTGATATGACAGAAACCTTCAAGATACTTGAAGGTTCTCTATCATATCCTCCTGTTCCCTCCTCTCCTGAAGTGTACACATATTGAGGTAATTTAATCTGTCCTCATATGCTTTTTGAGTCAAGCCCAGATTGATGCGACTATCTCCTCCCTTGCCTCGTCTGGAGAACTACTCATCCCTGGTGACTTTAAAGAGCTAGTGTACTGTCTGGAAACTGCCTGCAATTAACTGGCACTTTCAGATGTAGTCAGCTATCACTTCTTATATCTTAAGTATTTATTCTTTTCTGTTTGCTAATTAGAAGATTTTCCACCTGGCAGTACTGGGGTGATCTGTGGAGCAGCACTCTGTCGGTGGGGGGGGAGAGCTGGTTCTGTTCCTCCCACTACATCAGCACTGAAACCACACTGACTATGACATCACTAGTAAACGATGAGAACCATTTCTCATTGCCAGGTTTCACTTTCACATGGAGCAGCAGGGACTGGCTCTCCCTGGTTACTAGTGGTGTCAACATTTCCTGCATTTTAATTGGTAGCTTGTGAAAGTCACTGCTCAGGCTGCATGCTCAAGGTGTTTGGTCTCATTTCTAATGATGTAGTGGGAGGAACAGAACTGACCTTTTTCCTCCAGACAGAGTGCTGTTCCACACATCACCCTAGTACTGCCAGGTGGAAAATCTTCTAATTAGCAAACAGAAAATACAAAAATACTTCAGATACTGTAAGTCATAGCTGACTGCATCTGAAAATTACTATTAATTCCAAGCAGTACACTAGCGCTTTAATATTAATTGGCTCACCCCTCACAATCAAACCTCTGCCAAAACATCAAGTCTCTTCAACTTACTTAATTGATCTCGGACCTAATCTGGCACAATTCTAGATCACTCAATCATTCCTTACTGGACTGGGTACTTACCTCTCACCCTCATTGTAGCACTGCTGCTGGTACCCTCCCTGACACCCTTAGTGACCACCATATGGTCTACTGTGTGAGCAAAATTCATCGCCCCAAAGCTCCCCCTAAAATCCTCTAGATCTGGTCCTTCCAGTCACTGAACTTGTCCTCGCTCCATGCAGACTTTGTTGCCACCGACTGGTCCCCATGTCTTCTGTCAGTCACATCAACTCTGCACTTAACTACTTTCATTCAAACTCATGTCAATCTGGGATCTGCATGACCCCCTTCCCTCAGGAAAACCATGGTCCGTGGCTCCCAACTCCCCTGGATCTCAGTCGAATTACTGGCCTGCATTCATGCACATGATCTGCCCTGGAAGACTCATCAGTCCCTTGGCTCCCCAGCTGATCTCAACAGGTACTGTGCCCTTTGGAATGCTTGTACATCAGCCACCAGACTTGCCAATGTGGTTACTTTTCCTCCACCTTCCAGAACAACCTTAGTCACTCCTCTAAATTCTGGAAAGTCATCCATACCCCCACACCCAGTCTTCCTCCCCCATCCTCAAGATGGGTAACACCCTCATTTCTAACCTCCTTTCTGTTTTCTCAGAGTTCAACTCCTTCACCTCCTTGCCTCCTCCATTCTCACCTCTCTCCATCCTCCTTACCTTTTCTCCTCCCCCTTCCCCCTTCCTATATTTCATCTCTCTCCATCTCCTTCCCTCCTGTCACTCCTGCCAATTCCCTCAAGGCTCTCTTGGCTCTCAAACCTCTCAAGGGTAAGAGCGCTGATGGGCTTGATCCCAAACTCCTACATCTCTCTGCTCCTGCCATGGCTCTCCCAATCACCTCCCATCTCAACCTCTCCTTCTCCCTTGCTTCTGTCCCTGACTCCTGGAACATGCCACGGTCATATCCCTTGCTAAAGGAGGTGACTCCTTCAGCCCTGGCAGTTACTGCCCCATCTCCTTGCTCCCCTCCTTAGCTAGACTACAAGAATACACTGTGTTGTCTCAACTCTCTGCCTTCTTTGATTCTTCCTCTTTTTTCATCCCCCCTCCAGTCTGGCTTCCATAAACCCCACTCCACCACCTCCTCCCTCCTTTGGCTTACTGATTCCATTCTCTCAGGCATGGACCAGGGCCCCATCACCTCTGCCATCTTTGTAAATTTGGCCAAAGCTTCCACAACTAACTGGTTTCGCTCCTACTTTAAGGGTAGATTCCAATCTGTTAGAAATGGTGATTCTGTATCCCCCTCCCCCGTATCAGTACTGGTGTCCCCCAAGGTTCTGTCTTTGGCCCTATACTCTTCTTGGTCTTTCTAAACGACCTCCCCTCTGCTTGCTCATCTGTGCCCATCCATATGTATGCATATGATATGGTCCTGGCTGCCTCTGGTTCCTTCCCACTCTGAACTGATGGCAAGGTTTCAACTGGAATTTAACAATGTTCAGCATTGGTTCCAATCAAATCACCTATCCTTAAATACCAAGAAAACGGTCTCTATCACATCTGGCACTAAGCAGTGGCTCTTCAGCTTCACCTCCCTCACCTCATTTCACACCTTAGATGGAACTACTATCGATGGCATTCCCTCATTTAGGTACCTTGGTGTCTGGCTAGACCGGCACGTTGACTTCTCGGGGCATGTGGATGCAATCTGCAAATAACTCCACCCTAAACTCGGACCCTATACAGGAATTCAGGCTACATCCCTCTTCCTGCCTGCTGAGCTATTATCCTAAAAATGATTCTCCCTGTTTTTGACTATGGTGACACAGTTTACACTGCTGCACCAAAGACCACCCTTGCCAGATTGGACCCCTTCTTTCACTCCTTCTGCTGCTTTGCTTTGGACTGTCCGCCCCACACTCACTATTGCATATTATAATCCTTTCCCTTCCCTTCCTCTCCTCCCTTGAAGCTAGATGTCTCATTCACTGTGCCTCCTTTATCTCGAAATTCTGGCTTGCCTCCCTCCCCCTCTTGCCTTATCTCTCTCCTCCCACACATCCCCCATACTTCCTTCGCAAATCTTGCTATCGCCTTTTCACATTTCCCTCAAGGAAATCTCATGTTGCAATCTCCTACTGCTTCCCCAAACTCTGGAATTCTCTCCCCTATTCATCCACTTCTCTTCATCCCAATGTACTCACTCCTGTCTACTCCATAGCTTAACCTCTCACTACTGCAACTGCACTTGATACATGTCCCTTCTCCTCTCCTCAATACCCTCTATCCCCCCTTCCCCTCCCTTCCCTTTGATCTACACCACGTTTCCCCCTCCTTTGTTCTCTCTCCATCTTACAGCTACTAGCCCTATGTTCCCTCTGCACCTTCGTACGTATTTTCTTTAAACTCAATTGGGAAGGCCTTCACCCAGTTCCTTGCACAATCTGATTACTGTTGTTGCTTAGTTTCAGTGTATGTACAATTTATTATTTATTTAGTTATTTATTTATTGAGAGAATCAGATTACAACCTTTGAGTCAAGGACTCATTTCCAAAGGCTCCACGTCAGGTACAATACACATCAACAGGTATTCATAACACAGAAGAGAATACAGACATGGTATTGGCAGTATATAAGGTTAGCAGTATAACACTGAGGACATAGCTAAGATAGCAATGGGGTAAGAGCAGTGCTACTAGTTCTATACAGTAGGGAAGCCATACAAGTCCTAAGTGAGGCTTGCAAGGGTAAGTGAACAGTACAAATGGTAATAAGGGTGTGGCCTGAAATGCTGGTAGGTTAGTGTAAGCAGCTGGGATATCAACTTTGTTGTAAGCACATAAAGTAGCAGGATGAGGGGTATATCTGCTAACCCAGCACATCCTTGTCCACAGGCAGATTCCTTTACTTATTAGGGACAGTGACTGTGATGAGTTGAGATGATGTGGTTTTTGAGGGTTGTTTTGAAGGGGCCTAATCTGGGAATAGAGGTGATGGCCATGGGGAGCTAGTTGTACCAGGATGGTGCACTGTGGAAAAAAGGAAAAATTACTCACCTTAGTAATGTTTCTTCTAATGGAGTCTTGCTATATTATGACAATTGCAGTTTGTCCCACCATTAGAACTGCTCCGGAGGTGAAAGAGTTAACTCCCATTCTAAGAATGGAACTTGGAGCGCGAGCTCGGTTAGAGAAGCTCTGTCTGGGTTATTTCAAACCCAAACTGTCAGATCTTTACGAGCAAAACTCACTAAGGTCTGTGTGGAAGCTGTAACCTACACTAGCCAACTGGCTACCTGACTATTAACACATATTCCTGGTCCCAACACAAAGACTCAAGTCAGGGGACCAGAAGTAATAATATAATATAAGCAATAATATAAGATAAAATAAAAACACCACACCCCAAAACCCCAAGAAGGGGTGGAAAACATATAATGGGCATAACTAGCGCCCACACAAGGCTGTCCACCCCATACCCAAGTAGAAGTTCTGAGAGGGGTAGGCTGGGGGGGAGGTCATAATATAGCAAGACTCCATTAGAAGAAACAACATTACTAAGGTGAGTAATTTTTTCTTCAAACAACATGAAGTCTTGCTATATTATGACAATTGCAGACTACACAGCAGTACCTCCATGGAGGAGGGACAGAACCTACTTAGGAATAGGCTCTGAAGCACAGCTGTGCTAAACCGAGCATCTCTCTCTGGCCTGGACATCCAGGGGTAATGCTTGGTGAAAGTGTGTACCATTTTCCAGGTAGCTGCTTGACATATCTCTAAGATAGGGATGTCTCTGGCAGCAGCTAGAGACGCGGCTGTACCTCTGGTAGAATGAGCCCTCAGGCCAGAGGGGAACTTTCCCCAGTTTCTGATAACAAAATTGGATACAAGAGACAATCCACCTGGCAACTGATCTCTTAGTGGCAGGTCTCCCTTTTCTGACCTCACCATAAGTGAGAAAAAGTTGGAGGGATTCGAACCTGTGACCCTTGGTACGTTCTATATAGTAACTTAAGGCCCTCTTAACATCTAAACTGTGCAATCTCCTCTCGCCAGAGGAGGAATGTTCAGTGAAAAACACTGGAAGGGAGATAGATTGATTAAGATGGAAATCTGAAACCACTTTAGGCAAAACTTCCTGTTAGTCCTGAGGACTACCTTATCCCTGTGGAAAGAAATAAAGTCAGTTTCTACTGACAAGGCTTGCAACTCACTTATGCGCCTGGCGAAGTGATAGCCACTAGGAAAACAGTTTTCCAAGTTAGTACTTAAGCTCTGCAGAAGACAGAGGTTCAAAGGGGGTTGCATTAACTGGGCAATGCAAACATTAAGTCCCAGGCAGGGCGGATCCCTAAAAGGTGGATTAGTATGAAGTAATCTTTTAAAAACTTGGAAAATACAGGGTGAGCGGAAGAGAGGAGGGCTTTCCTGCTGATACAAAAGCAGAGACAGCTGCAAATGTACTTTCAGGGTAGCTGGTCTCAGGCCCAAAGAATTAAGACGGACCATATAGTCCAAAACAATGGGCAAATCAGCAGATTCCGGGAAATATGTTTCAGCACACCAAATGGAAAACCTTTTCCACTTAGAATTATAAGTAGCTCTAGTGGAAGGCTTCCTAGAAGCCTTTAGGATTTCAAGAACACCCTGAGAAAGGTGTAGGTCAGCAAACTCTAACTCCTCAAGAGCCAAGCCTTGAGGTTGAGGGATTTGAGGTTCGATACCAAACACTCCCTGGGCACAGGTTAACAGGTTGTGATTCCTGGGGAGACACAGGGAAGATGGACTGCTAGGGACAGAAGGAGTGGGTACCAGGGCTGCCTGGCCAATCTGGGGCAATCAGAATCACCCTGCAAGGCTGGGATCTGATTTTGACTAGCACCTTGAATAGGAGAGGAAGGGGAAAGGCATAAAGAAACTTCCTTCCCAATCTAGGAGAAAGGCATCCAGGGGACTGAGCCCAACACTGGGGCCTGCAACAGAACAGTGGAAGTTGGTGATTGTCTGGGGCTGCAAAAGATCTATCTGAGGGTGCCCCATCTGGCAAAACTATCCCAGTACTTTGAGGATCCAGAGACCATTCGTGATGGCCCTGGGAAATTCTGCTGAGAGCATCTGCTAGGACATTGTCCTTTCCTGGAAGGTGAATTGCTATGAGGGAAGTGTTCAGGGAATAGGCCAGAGACCACAACTTCATTGCCTCGGTGCACAAGGCCGAAGACCGAGTGCCCCCTGCTTGTTGATGTAAAACATTGTTGTGGTGTTGTCTGTTCTGACTTGTACCACTTTGTTCTGAACAGACGCAGAAAACACTTGAAGTGCTAAAAGACAGCTCTGAGTTCCAGCAAATTGATGTGGAGCAGAGATTCCTGAGGGGACCACACTCCCTGAGTGGAGAGGTCGCCTCATTGGGCTCCCCACCCCAGGAGGAAGCATCCGTAGTGAGGGTCAAGGAGTGAGACAGAGGAATGAAGGGACCCCAGTCTTAAATTGCTCTGATCCTGCCACCACTGGAGGGCCTGGATCAGGGTTCGGGTCACTGGGACCAACTTGGAAAGGGGTCTCTTCTCTGAGACCAAAAGGCTCTCAAGTGAAACTGAATGTCTCTCATCTGAAATCTTGCTCCTTGCACTACAGCTGTGGACGCAGCCATGTGCCCCAGGAGCTGCAAAAAGTGTCTTGCTGGTCGAGAGACCTGCAGAGTGAAGGAGGAGGCCAGAGCCACCAAGTTCCTTACCCTCTCTAAGGGTAGGAAGGCTCTGGCCTGCTTTGTGTCCAATTCTGCACCTATGAAGGTGAGCACCTGAACTGGTTCCAGAACTGACTTTGGAAGACTGAACAAGAAGCCCAGGGAGGTGAGCAGCTGCTGGGTAACTTGCAGGTGAGATTTTACCTGTTCTGGGGACTGGCCTACAATGAGCCAGTCGTCCAGATAGGGAAAGACAGCAATCCTTTGCCGTCTTAAATGAGCAACTGCTACTGCCAGACATTTTGTGAATACCCTTGGGGCAGAGGTGAGGCCGAAGGGCATTGCTCTGAACAGGTAGTGACCTGAGGGCAGTTCGAATCTGAGGTACTTTCGGTGGGAGCTTCTGATTAGGACGTGAAAATAGGCATCCTTGAGGTCCAGGGAGGCTAGCCAGTCCCCTGGCCTTAGAGAGGGTAAAATCATTGCCAGTTACCATTCTGAACTTTGGTTTCAAAAGGTGTTTGTTCAGATATCTCAGGTCTAAAATGGGCCGCCATTCTCCTGTCTTTTTTGGGGTAAGGAAATATCTGGAGTACAGACCCTTGCCCTGGTGTAGGGGAGAAACCCTTTCTACAGCTCTGAGAGCCAGGAGGGTTGAGACTTCTGTTTCTAAAGTAAAGGTCTCTAAAGAGTTTGCAGGTGGGAAAGATCTGATTCTCATCTTTGGGAACTTTTTGAAGCTGAGAACCAGACCCTGGCTTACTACTTCCAGGACCCACTTGTCTGAAGTTAGAGACACCCAGTTCTGAGCGTGAAGCCAACTGCCCCTACAGGTAAAGGAGAATCGGCCCTGGGCACCCCATCAGGGTGTCTGTTTGGCAGGTGCTTTAGGCTGAGGGGTGGGAGCAGGCCTGCCCACACCCGGCCTGCCTCTCCTTCTGAAGAACCCCCTCTGAGCATAAGCAGGAGGCCTGGGTTTGTAAAAGGCCTGTGAAAAGGCCTACCTCTACCCCTGGGGCCTGCCTGAGGAGTGACTTGCGCCCTTAGCCTGAGCACTCTTATAGGTAGTCCTATATTCATCCATTTTCTTCATATAATTCTCTGTCTGCTCCCCAAACAGAGAATTCCAACCACAGGAAAATCCATAGCCTCAGTCTGGGTATCCTGTGACAAGCTAGTACACCTGAGCCAGGCCAACCTACTAAAAGCTACAGACGTAGCCATGACTCTAGAGGATACATCATTAAAATCCACAGCAGCATGAAACTGCACCTTAGATGCCTCAATGCCATCAGCAGCCACCTGTTCCAGCTCATTAGCAAGCTGGCCAGAGGCCTGTTTGGCCAAAGCCATGACAGTGTCCCATCTAGATTTTTGATACCTTGCTACATAAGCCATGTAATTTGCTTGCCTGAGTCCCAAGGACGCTGCCATGTACTGTTTTTTAGCCATGGCATCAATCTTCCTGGAATCCTTGTCAGGAGGATGTGAAGCCAAGGGAATATTAGCTTTATCACAGGCTGCAGCCTGAACCACACCAACATGACTGCATTGCTGTGAAAGGAATTCTGTATCAGGACTTGACAGAGTGTACCTCCTGTCCATCTTTTGTCCACAGGAGGCACAGAATTAGGAGTTTTAAAATTTTTATTGTTTGTTTCTAAATGATTTATGCAAGGAATAGACAATCTCTGAACTCTGAATATCCATCATTTCTACAAAATCAGGTTCCTCTTGCTCATCCACAGCTTCCTCCAATGGGAGCTGGAGGGTTTCAACAACTTTTGTAAAACATAAAGTGAGAGGGGACCCAGAAAGCTAAGGGGAGATTCAAAAGGTCTGTCTGGGGAGATGTCCGTTCAGTGGGCACACCAGACCCTCCAAGTCACATTCATACTGTTCATAATCATCCTCCCCTCCTCTGTTTCATAAAACTCTTCAACATCATATTCCTGAACCAGTGGAACCGACCGAACCGACCTTTTACCAGACAGTGGCGGTTCGGACGGAACCGGAGAAAGTGACTGGACAATCTGAATAGCTCTTGCTATCTCTGCAGCAGTTGGAGAAGGAATTTTGGGCTCCACACCTGCTGATTTTCTTGTTTTCTTTACTGGAACTGGCCTCCGAGCCAGCTTACGTTTGCCGAGGAAGTCTACGCCTGGTCAGAGGAGACTCCTCCGTTCGGTTGGCACCGAACCGGCTGGCCATCCGGGTCAGCGGACTTTTTGGCTTCTCGTTCCCTGAGCCTGCCAACTCTCTTATCCAGGGTGGCTGCAGGGAAATTTTTACAAGTCTGGCAGTCTGAATTGAGGTGGTCAAACCCCAGACAATATACACATGTGGTGTGTGGGTCAGCCTTGGCAAAGACTTCCCCACAGACATCACAGTGTTGAAACCCAGTGGGCCCAGTTTTTCTTTTGGGTTTCTCAGACATAATGCCAGCCTAACCAAAAACTTGCCCTTTTAAACGGCAGTGCCAGGCAAGACACTTTATCGGTTCCTAACTGTGATCGGGTCTTGAAAAAGCGTAATGAAATCAGTTTTTTAGAACCATAAGAACGGAACCGCACTCTAAAACCTTAAATTTCAAGTTTTAAACAAGCTGATCGGTTCAAACCGAACCGAGAACATTTACAAGTTCCACACAGAAAATAAACTGTAATTACTTACGATACCACAGACAGAGCTTGAACTGATCGGTTTTGCGGTTAAAATAATAATATTCTCGGTTGATTTAAACCGAGAAAACACTGTTTAAACCGAGAAATGAACTGAGCAGTAGGAGAACTCTCCGGAGCGACTGTTCAGTGAGGCGGAGTAAAGAATCTGACAGTTTGGGTTTGAAATAACCCAGACAGAGCTTCTCTAACCGAGCTCTCGCTCCAAGTTCCATTCTTAGAATGGGAGTTATCTCTTTCACCTCCGGAGCAGTTCTAATGGTGGGACAAACTGCAATTGTCATAATATAGCAAGACTTCATGTTGTTTGAAAGACTGTTGTGCAAGGGTGGTTGTGACCCTAGGAACAGCCCATGTTAGCTTATCTGCTGCATGGGTGTTTGCTGCGGTTTGGGCAGTGTGGAGGGAGGCAGAGACTCCAGTGGGTCTGAGGCCTAGTTGGATTTTCATTGTGAAGAGACATGTCTGGTAGCGTACTCTTTCATCTAAGGTGAGGATTTTGGTTAACTCATACAGGGTACAGCTGTGGGTACGCTTATCCACACCAGCAAGGAGTCTACAGGTTTTATTAATGGCTAGGCGAATATTATTTAGTGCAGTGTGGTCAGTAGCCGAGTAGATAGTTAGCCCATAGTCTACAAGGGAGAGGACAGAGGAGGAGGTGACAGCAAGGTGTCGGGCCT
This sequence comes from Neoceratodus forsteri, assembly GCA_016271365.2. Taxonomy (NCBI): domain Eukaryota; kingdom Metazoa; phylum Chordata; order Ceratodontiformes; family Ceratodontidae; genus Neoceratodus; species Neoceratodus forsteri. The sequence goes on along the minus strand of CM057455.1, from coordinate 334,672,813 downwards.
GTGGCAGTAGGCAGGCTTTGTGCTGATACAATAGACATGTGAGCATATTTATGGCAGAGGCAAGATTACTAATGTGGGTGTGGAATGACAGATTAGGATTAAAGGTAATGCCTAGATATTTATATGTGTGGACCTGTTCCAGTGGGAGATGGGTTTTGGACACGATTGTTAGCTGGGCATTATAGTCCTTACTCAGGCGATGGGAAAAGAGCATTATTTTTGTCTTTTTTATGTTGACCACGAGTCTGTGGTCAGTGAACCAGTTTTCAGCATGGTTGAAGGCAAGTTGTAGGGTGGACTGAAGATTTGTGGGGTCCGGGTTGGAGGCATACATTACTGCATCATCTGCATATGGTAGAAGGTTACATGGACAGGATTTAGGCAGGGTATTAATGAATATGCTGAACAGTAGTGGGCCAAGGATGGAGCCCTGGGGGAACCCCGAGCGGACAGGTAGATCAGGTGAGAGGGTGCTATTTATTTTCACTCATTGGTACCTATCAGCGAGGTAGCTTGTGAACCAAGCTATGGGTCCAGGGGACAGGCTGGTGCGGCAGAGAGTATTTAGGAGCAGAGGGTGGGAGACTGTGTTGAACGCTTTGGACAGGTCTACGAATACTGCTCCCATTAGCAACTTCTTATCGAAGGCACTGAGCAGCGCGTTGGAGAACTCTATGAGGGCAGTAGTTGTGCTGTGATCAGCTCTAAAGCAATGTTGTTCCTTACACAAGATGTCATGTTCAGACAGGTAGTCTGTGAGTTGTGTGGCAACAATTTTTTCAGGGGCTTTAGAGAGGAGAGGGAGTATGGAGATCGGCCTGTATTAGGTAAAGTGGGGTCCCCACTCTTTAGTATTGGTGTGATGGTGGCTACCTTAATGGCGGTTGGGAATTTCCCTAGGCATAGGGACAGATTAAAGAGATCAGTCAGTGGGAGGAGAACATAGTCCAGTACCAAGTTAAGGATTTTCATATCAAAGGAGTCTTTGCAGTAGTTTGAACCCCCTAATGCCTTTTTAACGCAAGATCTTGCTTCGCTCATATTAATAATCCTGAGGTAGAAGGGAGGGTAGGTATTGCTGGGTCCTGTGGTCATTGGTGTGGGGTCGAAGAAGTTGTTAGGGAGAACTGTGCTGAGGTCAGAAAAGGATTCATTTAGTCCACTGGCTATTGTGAGTGGATCTGAGGTGATGTGATTGTTGACCATTAGTTGGGATGGGGGAGACATTCTGGATTTTCCGTTCAGCTCCTTTAGGTTGTCCCAGAACAACCTAGCATTCCCCCAGGATGAGGCCAGGGTGGATCTGTAGTAGCTGGATTTAGCCATTCTGATAGCCCAGGTACACTTGTTGCGAGCCATTTTGTAGGCTATCCTGTCCGCCTACATACTAGAGGCAACAGCTTTGTTGCAGAGGTTGTCATGGTTCTTAATTTGATGGATCAGAGCAGGTGTGATCCAGGAGGCATTTTGTTTTTTTGTTGGAACATTTGTGAGTGGGGCAAACATATCACAAGCTTTGTTGAAAGTGTGGGAGAAGTACTCAAGGGCTGCATCTATTGAGGTGGCACGTCTGATGGGGGACCAGTCACATTTGGTCAGGTATTGCTTAAGTTTACTGAGACCACCGGGTTGGAAGCGTCATCGAGTAAAGCTAGTCGGTTGGGGTAGTTGCCGTTGGCATGACCAGGTGAAGAGGATAGGGGAGTGATCGCGTAGTGAGTCTGGTAGTACATTTAGGCCTGAGATTCTGTTTGGACGATTGGTGAGTGGCAGGTTGAGCAGGGTGCCAACGCAGTTTCTGGGGTTGACTCTGGTAGGCTGGTTAACTAGCTGGGCTAGGTCTAGTGCTGAGAGGCTGTCTTTTAGCGTGGTGGCAGAGGTTGATAGCCAGTTCGCATTGAAATCCCCCAGGATAATGTGCTCTGTTTTGGGAGGGAAGCTGGAGATGTAGTTGTTCAGGGATTGCAAAGCTGATGCTTGATTACGTGGTGGGATGTACACCACCGTAATGCATACAGGGGCTCTAGTAGGGTCACGTATGCATTTTAGTGTCATGGCCTGGGCCCCGTTGTCCAAGGAGGGTGTTGGTAGGATTTGGCAAAGTAGTGAGTCTCGTACGTAGAGTGCACACCCCCTCCCTGTTTGCCATGTCTGTCAGCTCTATAGGGGGTGAGGCCAGTGAGTGCAATAGCAGAGTCTTGAATCTTCTGTGACAGCCAGGTCTCAGTAAGGGCTAGTATATCCGGTTGGTGCAGCTGCATTCAGCATTGTAGTTGTGCTATTTTTTTCGGTAGGCAACAGATATTCATGGCAGCTATGCTTAGCCCATGTCCTGATGTGCCAGGATTGGCTGCAAGGGGGTCTGGGTTAGAGTGAATGTTGCCTGACATTAGGAGTAGTAGGACAACAATTCTGAATAAGTCCAGTGCTCTCAGTTTGGAGATGTTGGTAATGATGTTTTTTAGTTAGTGTGCTGCCGGAGTATGGAATGGCCATGGAGATGAGGGTGGGGTAGGAGAGGGATGCATTGGGATAAGGGGTGTGGTATTGAGAGGAGATTGGTGGACGAAGAGAGGGGAGAGGGTGCAGTGGGGAAACAGTTACAGGGAGAGTTGGCAGGAGGCAGTTTAGGTGGCATGTCGCAGGGGTGCCAGGGGTGTGAATCACAGATGAGGGACTGGGATGTCCCTGGTTGAGGATGAACAAGGTGATGAGAAGAATAATCATTCTAGTGATAAGGTGCTGCTGCTAGTGGAGTGGTCTGGGCTAGAGAGGCAGTGGGAGAGAGAGAGAGAGAGAGAGAGAGAGAAGGAACAGAGAAAGTAGGATAATGCTGCCTCAAGTGGTGAGGTGCTATAAGCTGCTAATGGGAAAGTGGGCTGATTGGTTAAATCACCTAGGTTCCCTATTGGTTGAGATTCCACTGCCTATCCCTATAAAAGGGTGTGCCGACCAAGGGTGGTGGTGGGGGCGGCGGGGAGCTGACGCACAGCGTCGGCAGGGCAAGCACCAGTTCAAAAGTGCGCCACAGTCCTGTGGCTGGCCGCGCCTGCGCTCGGAGGTCCATACCAGTTGGGATTCATGAGGTGGGGGAGGGTGCCTACAAGCAGGCCCTCACGACCCTCGCTGGTCTCCTCGACGTGTGGGACAGTTCTGTGGAGAAGCAGGTAAGAGACAGCACTTAATATGGAGAATGCAGGGGGAGGAGTTCAGCAAGACAAATTACAGGTTAGCTGGGACTACAGGGTCAGAAATTAGAGCTGCTATCTATCGGGTTCCTGGTTAAGAAACTGTTAAACAGATTTTTTTCGGCCAGTATTTTCAATAAAACACTCCTCTTACAGCTTTCAGGATAATAGTTTCACTAACATTCCCCTTATAGCTATCGGGATATTTTAAGGCTACTTCTCTTAAGGCACTATTACATTTGGCATCATTTAACATTCCCTTTAAAGGATTCTATAGTTCAAAGGGGTTCTTAAATAAAGGTACAGACTTATTACAGGTTAACTGGCAGTACTACTGGTAAAAGAACATAAGGTAGGCTGAAAAAAACAATCTACATTGCTGTGCTGACCGGAATCTTTTTAAATTAAAAAAGGTGCCAAAGTGACAAAGCAGGCAAACACAGCACCAGTTCAAAAGTGAGCCACAGTCCTGTGGCTGGCCGCGCCCGCGCTCTGTACCTTTGGGATTCGTGGGATGGGGGAGGGTGCCTACCAGTAGGCCCTCGCGACCCTCACTGGTCTTCTCGATATGTGGGACAGGTCTTTTGGGATTCGTGGGATGGGGGAGGGTGCCTACAAGCAGGCCTTTGCGACCCTTGCTGGTGGTCTCATTGTGTGGAACAGTTCTGTTGGGATTCGTGAGGTAGGTTTATTGTTCAAATTTTTTCATTTATCACTGCATAGCATTAACTACTGTAAAATGTTACAATTATATTGTTCTATTTTATTGTTCTTTTTGTTCTTGACCTCCTCTTCTCTCCCCCCCCCCTGCATACCTCTCAACTGTCCCTGTTCTTCAGGGATGTCCCTAATTTTGCCTCAACATTTTCCTCTGTCCCTCATAAAATTTGTGTTTTTGTGACAGAAGAGTGGGGATTAAAATCACAAAATAATGTCAAACATTAAAGATTCAGACTTGTTCTTTTTCAGAAAATGCATCTTAACACAAATCATCTTATTCTATCAGCATTCTGAATGAACAGAATCAATTGTTAAGATGTGTCCCTGATTTTGGGTCTTTGTCCCTGATTTTTTAAGCCTTGTCTCTGATTCAGGAGGCAAGAGGTTGAGAGGTATGCCCCCAGGATGCATCTGGAACTGAGCTGATATTAGCTCAGTATGTCTTTACTGGTGAAACCTTTGAAATAAATAAATAAATGTATACATAAATTAATTCATTTAACCAGGATAGCCCAGTTTAGATCCAACATCTCATTTCCAGTGGGGTGGACTGGAGCACAAAGAGTACTTGATATTACAGTGTTTTAAATAATTATAATTAACGGTCTCCTTTTTTGCCATAGACCAAACCATGTGTTAAATACCGTAACACCTGAGTAGGTGTTACGGCATTCACGCGCTCCCTTTCTATACCAACATGCTTGGGACAAGCAAATAAACAGAGCGGGAGCTTCCAACTGTCCCTGTTTCCGCAAACAGTACTGACGAGAAAAACACTTTATTATCTGCATTACCTCCATCCCAAACACACTCTTGTGCTTCTAGGCTCACTGAAACTGGGGTAATGCAGAGAAGTTAGTGTTTTCGTCAGTACTTTTATGAAACAAGGACAGTTGGAAGCTCGGCGCTCTGTTTATTTAAAAGCGGAGCCTTCAATTATATAATAATAGAGGGGAGAAGTAAACAACTCAATTTAATGACACTGTTGGATGGCACTCATAAACCGGCTTCACCGGGTTTATGTGCCATCCAACAACCTCGGTGTGTGTATAATTCTCGTAACACACTTCTCCCCATACTTTATCCTATATGATTAGCAGTTTTTTTCTTGGGACGATACTAACTGTACAGAAAGTATTTATATAAATTTTCTAGAAGTGCTGTGTTTGTTAAACACAGTGAGGCAAGACCTATGCATTTTCACAAAGATTTAGCACTTTTATGAGCAAAACACTAATCAATTTTTAGAGTTAAATAAAACCCTGTATTAATGGTACCTGAACTTATAACCTCCTGGTTCACAGGTCAGTGATGTAACCGTTAGACCACACTGCTTCATAGCTTTTTCCTATTAACTCTGTCCCCTGAGCATTCAAATAAGAGTGCCAGCAGTAAAGGAGGAATGGACTTGCCCACTCAGGCATGAAAGGTGTTTTTTTGTTCTTAGTTACTCAAGTAAGGAATAAGCTACAACAGGGTGTGCATTATGCAGTTCTGATGTACACCCTGGGGAGGTAAGGTATGAGGCCAAAGGAAGGCAGTCCATTAATGCATAACCATGGAGTAGTTCCCTGTGCTTATAAAATGGCTCGCTGTTATGTAATGTAGTGAACATCAACAAAAGAACTGTTTTTAACCCTTGCTATTGCTGCTTGCTGATATATCAGTCCAGAATTACAATGTGCTCTAATTTTCTTGGCAGCACAAAGGATGCCACTGATCACAACTAGATTCCCTACACAATGCTGCAGACTGATCCTGTGCGCATGCATCACTGCACACTCTAGGGCGGTGGCTTGTGAAATGGGTGAATACAAAATGGCAAGCCCAAAAGTCAGTGAGAGTGAAATGGCGACAAATGTTTTACCCCCTCCCCAAGGTGCTATGACCTCGGAGTTGGTTATTTAAGTAATGGGGGTGTGGGGGGGGAGGGTGTGGGTGGCAGAGCCCCCCACAGCAAAACATTTGTCACCATTTCTGTCCTCACTGCCATGCCATTACGATTATGGGCTCGTTGTTTTGCAATTGCACATTTCACATAAAACCTTCTATGACCATTTGGGCTGGCCCTCACTGCCAAGTAAATGTGTGCAACACCTAGCCTTGTCTGCGTTCAAGGACTGGCTTAACAAGCTCCCGAGCTATCTGTGAACTCTCCTCTCCCCCGCTCCTCTGCTTTGACACAATCTCTGCTCTCAGGCTGACAACAGTTTCATCATCCCATCTTGGAAACTGAGTTCTGGGCAACTGCTTTCAGTTACGGTCTCCCACAGGTTTGGAACGACCTTAACTTAGGTAACTGTTCTCTCTCTAGTCTTGCTGCTGCAAAACAGGTTCTCAAAACTACCACTGTGTCCTACTGTGATTGTATTGGATACTGTTGTTGGGAAACACTGCTATCACCTGTTTTTCCAGTTGCTAAATTACCAAATGACTGATGATATAGTTGATATTTTATACTCGGTTATGTACCTTATCATTTTGTCCATTTTGTCTGTATGTATCGATTGTTTTGTTATTGCTGACTTGTTCCCTCCTCCTACCCCCAGGTCAAATCTGTAAATAACATTGTTTTTTATATATCCGTATGTCTACCCGATGAAACATTTTTATATAAACAAGCATTTGTCAATGCCGAATGTTGCTTGCTTGTATGTGCTGTTTAGGTATTTGGAAGTGATAGTTCCATGCCTTCCTCCCAAGACATCCACTGTGTCTTTCCGTTCAGTATTCACAGAAGAGTGGGAGGGGCAAGGGCCACAGCAGTACAGCAGTTGCCAAGGGGGTGAAGAGGTGGACAATAGTCCATTCAAAGGCAAAAGAGTCCTGCAGGAGCTCACTAAATTGAAGATGGACAAAGCGATGGAACCAGATGACATATGCCCAAGGATATTAAGAGAACTGCGAAGGGAGATAGTACCTCTGGCAGCCATGTTCACTGAGTCATTCAACATGAGTGAAATGGAGGAGGGCACATGTGATCCCTCTACACAAGTCCGGCAGCAGGGAGGAGGCAGGGAACAATAGGCCGTTCAGCCTCACCTCAGTAGTGGGGAAGATCTTGGAGACATTGCTTAAAGAAAGGATAGTGGGGCATCTAGAAGCCATCGGAGCCCAGGACCATAGACTACATGGATTCACAGTGGGGACATTATGTCAGACAAATCTGGTTGATTTCTTTGACTGGGTGACAAAGGAAATGAATCAGGGTGGGGCAGTGGACAACGCTTACCTTTGATTTCAGCAAAGCCTTTGACACCATCCCATATAGAGGGCTGATAAACTAGCTGGGTAGGCTGGTCATGGGGGAAAGGGTGGGAAACTGGGTTAGAAACTGGCTAACAGACAGGAGGCAGAGAGTGGTGGTAAATGGGGTGCAATCTAGTGAGAGGGGGTGACCAGTGGGGTGCTACAGGGATCGATCCTGGGGCCAGTCCTGTTCAATGTCTTTATTAGTACCATTGCAGAACATCTGAAGGGAATTTTTTCACCAAATTTTCAACATAGCCATTTTAAGACGTCTGCTCATGAACAGTGTCACTGTGATTTTCTTAATCTGTCCCAAACATTGACTGCGCACACCGAATGCGCCATTGTGCGCTACATGCACAGAAACACATTTTGAGCGACATGTGAAAAATGACAGCTGCACTGCTAATAAGGAGGTGTGGTAAAATGACAATGTTGAAAATCTGGAGTGCAAATATAAAAAATTTGGGAACTTACGAGCATGCGTAGGAACTGTGCAACGCATGCTCGTAAAACAGTCATTTTTAGGAATTTTTTCACCAAATTTTCAAAATAGCCACTTTAAGACCTCTGCTCATGAACAGTGTCACTGTGATTTTCTTAATGTGTCCCATACATTGATTTCGCACACCGACTGCGCCGTTGTGCGCTACATGGGTGGAAACATGTTTTCGGTGAGATGTGAATAATGACAGCTGTACTGCTCATAAGGAGATGTGGTAAAATGGCAATGTTAAAAATCTGGAGTGAAAATATTGAAAATCTGTGAACTTAGGAGCGTGCGTAGGAACTGCGCAATGCATGCTCATAAAACAGTCATTTTTTGGAATTTTTTCACCAAATTTGCAACATAGGCTTTTTGAGAGCCCACCTCATGAACACTGGCACTGTCGTTTCGTTAATCAGTCCAGAAAGGTGATTTCGCACAGTGACCGTAAAATCACCCTTCAGGCCTGATTAACGCCATGACAGTGACAGAATTCATGAGGAGGGGTCCCATAAACCCCCATGTTGAAAATTTGGTGCCAAAATTCCAAAACATGCCTGAGATATGCAGCAAAGTTGGAAAACCTATCTATCCCATTATACAGCTTACCGGCATTTCCTCAGTTCGCGGTTGGCTTTGAAGAGTGCAGACATGTTCCTGGTCCACCGAAGATCGTCACGCCAAGGTCCGGAGGTAAGTATGGGGTGGTGGGGGGTGGGGAGGCAGGGTGCACAGTGGGTGGGTGCGGGCTGTGGAAGGGGGGCAGGGAGAAGCGCCGAGGGACAGTTTTTTATTTGAAGGTTTATTTTTTTTTTTTACTAAGATGATGAGGGACGTTTGGCAAGCTGGGGTGGGCTCCCAGCATGGCAGCTGAAAGGCTGTTTGGGGGGGCTGGAGCCGATGGGGGATTGGGCACCCCCGTCGGCTATAACACATTTTGTCACGCTGGGGTGGGCTCCCAGCTGGCACCTGGAAAGCTTTTGGGGGTGTGTAGTTGCGGAGCCGACGGGGATTGGGCATCCCTGCCGGCTATGACAGTTTTGCCATGTTGGGTGGGCTCCCCAGCCTGGCACCTGGACAGCTTTGTTGGGGGGCATGGAGCCGACGGAGGATTGAGCACCACCGTCGGCCGTACAGTGTGTGCGCATGGGAGGAGGGAGCATCACACGCAATATGCATGCTTATGCGGTGGAGGTGGGGGGGGAGAGCTCTGCTCACTGAAGCGGAGCTCTCCCTTTCAATTGTATGCCACTGCATTTTCAACTGCTGTCATAGACAGCTGCAGCAGTGATTTGGAAACTGGGGCCGTGCCTGCAAACACACTGACTGAATTGGAAGACGGGTGCCACACCTCCGAAAACTCGGATGGCACTATGTTTCTTGCATATGCGTGCAAGCAATATAATAAATGAAATGAGTCATTTAAATACATTTAAAACAGCAATAGAAAGGCCATATTGTGATGAAATGGCTCTTCTTTATGTACTGAGCCAACAGGTGAAGCTGTACCATTTAGCGGCTGTTTAAGCTTGATCAGGTGCTGGTTGCTTCAGGCTATTTAATGTGCATCAAAACAAGAGAGAAAAAGGTGTTGGGAAAGCTTACATGGTTGAAAGTAAATCAATCTATGGGACTTGATGCCATACTGAGGATGCTGAAGGAGGTAGCAGAAGTGATAGTGGGGCCACTTGCAGACCTATTCAACAGCTCCCTGGGCCCAGGGATGGTCCTAGGATCTGCAGGACAGCAAATGTGGTCCCTCTACCCAACAGCAGAAGGAAGTTTGAGCCAAGGAACTACAGATCAGTCAGTTTGACGTCTACAGTGGGAAAAATGTGTGAAGTATTTACTAAGGGAGGAACTGGTGGATTTCCAGGAGGGAAATGGGCTACAGGGCACCAGACAACATGGGTTTACAAGCGGAAGGTCTTGCCAAACAAATTTGGTGGACTTCTGCAACTGGGTGCTCAAGGCAACAGATAGGGGACAGGTAGAAAATGTGGTATACTTGGATTTCAGCAAGGTGTTTGACTCAGTTCCCCATGGTAGGCTGGTCAAAAGTATAAGGGATTTAAGGGTTGGGGGAAAAAAACTGGCCACTTGGGTGGAGAACTGGCTGAGAGGAAGAACACAAAGAGTAGTAGCCAATGGGGAACTGTTAGAAGCAAGGGAAAGTGGAGTATCTCAGGGGTCAGTGCTATGCCCTGACATTTTCAGTGTATTCATTTGTGACATAGGGAAAAGCATCAATGGCAAGATCTGCCTCTTTATGGATGAAACTAAGATCTGCACAAAGATGGACAAGGAGGAAGGGATAAGGGAAATCAGGGAGGAACTGGACTGGTTAGAGAGCTGGTCACAGATATGGCAGCTGGGATTTAATGCAAAAAAATATAAAGAGGTGCACAATGGAAAGAGGAACACAAAAGTGAAATATGAAATGGGAGGAGTGGTGCTGAAAGCACCATGAAGAAAATATGGGGTCATGATACTGGAGAGCCTACATACAACAGCACATTGCAACAGAGCTGTGGGCATGGACAGCATGATGCCGAGTTGCATAGGAAAGCTGATAAGCAGCAGAAGTTGACAGAGGATCCTCCCATTATACAGGTCACTGGTGCAACCACACCAGAAAAACTGTGAAAGGTACTGGAATTCACACCAGAGGAGAGACTATGCAAGGTGGAAGTAGTATCGCGCAGGGCAACCAAGAATGTCCATGGACTAGGGTGCAAGTCATACAAGGAGAGGCTGCAGGACTTGAAGATGTACACCCTTGAGAAAACCAACACTAGATAAATAGGGTGGACACCTAGGATTTTTTCTCCTCAAGTTCAACTACAGGGATAAGAAAACTCACTTAAACTTGTGGGGGGAGGGGGGGATTCAAAGGGGATGTCCGTTATCACTTTTTCACTGAAAGACTGGTGGGCAAGGGGCACAAGCTGCTGGAATAATTGCTATAGGCCAAATCAGTGAACAGCTTCAAGCAGGCATGGGACAGGTACACGGGGTTAGTTAGAAAACAGAGGGGCAGAAACAGAGGGGAGGGACAGCCACTAGAGCCAGTAAACAGTAGTTAGGTACGATGGGTAGACTGGATGGGCCATCAGGTCTTTTTCTACTGTCACTATCTATGTATCTATATATGGATTTGACCTAGTACATAGGCTTGGTTGGCCTGAAAACAAAAAAATGATACCTGATCGTACCTCAACAGCTTTTTGATGCATGACCAGATGATTCTCAGCCAAACATACATCACTCCTATAACTACTGTTACAGGTGAGTAACCTGTCTATCTGGCTGGGTCTCTGTTTCCTATACGAAGCCATTTCTTGGTTGTCGTTGCTGTTTCTGGCAGCATTGTCCTGTTGGTCTTTGCATGTTGTTCATCCACACTTCTGGCAGTGTCCTTTCCCCTTTAATTCTTGCCAAAAGTCTTAAAGCTGGCTCCTCCCACCCAACCTGGTAGTATATCCCTCAGCTCTGCCCCATGACACCAGATCTTGCCCGCTGGAAGCAAAGGTTGTGTGTTGAAGCTGGGGAGGTCAGGTGGGTCCATGTAGATGAAAACATATACCACTCCTAGAACTACTGTTACAGGTGAGTAACCTGTCTTTCTAGGGACGTGGATATGGTGTTCTATCCACACTTCTGGTAGACTCCTAGCAGTTCTCCAGGAGGAGGGAGGCAAGATGCGCACCTGCTACTTTGGAAACAGATTGGTGAACTAAGGCCCCAAAACCAGCATCCCAGCGTGACTCTAAGTCAATGTGGTAATGGGAAATGAAGGTGTGTGCTGACTTCCAGGTAGCAGCCCTGCAGATTTCCTGGATAGGGACGTACCTAGAAGTAGCCACTGACGCAGTGGTATGGTGGGTGGAATGAGCCCTTAGCCCTACAGGAGGCTCCCTACCCACCAACCTATGGCAGAGATAAATGAATGATGTGATCCACCTGCCAACTGTCCACTTGGCTGCATGTCTGCCAGGTGCAGCTTCAGAGTAGGTGACAAACAGCTGGCGAACCTCTCCCTAAACTCCAGCCGTGCACTCCTTGTAGTATGCGAGCACTCACCTCAGGTCCAAGGTATGGAGCCTGTATTCAGCATCTGAGGTGTGACTTAGGTAGAACATCGGAAGAGTCATCACTTGGTTCAGGTGAAACTCCTACACAACCTTCGGAAGAAACTTTGGGTTGGGGTGCAGGACAACCTTGTCCCTATGGAAGACCAAGTAAGGAGACTAGATTGAGATTGCCTGTAGCTCCGCAATCCTTCTGGCTGATGAGATAGCCACCAAGAAGACAGTCTTCCACAACAAGTGTGACATCTCACACTTGTGCATTGGTTCGAATGGCTTGCCCATGAGCTTTGCTAGTACCAGCAGTAGATCCCACAGAGGTGGTGGTTCACGCACCGTAGGGGATATGTGATCAAGGCCTTTGGAAAAAGTGCCAGACCACCTTCTCCTGCAACAGTGACTGCTGAGCAGCACGTGCCCAGTAAGCAGAGATGGCTGCCAGATGCACCTTAAGGGTCGTCGACTGAAGTCCCCCTTTGGAGAGAGATCATAGGTAGTCTAGGATGCTAGTCACAGGACAGGTCAAAGGGTCCAATCCCTTACCCTGGCACCAAATAGAGAACCTCTTCCATCTGAAGGTGTAGCACTTCCTAGTCGGCTCCTTGTGAGATGCACAGACTACAGTGAGGACATCTTTGGAGAGATCCAAAGCCTGGAACTCTAGCTGCTCAGGAACCAGGCTGTCAGGTGCAGGAATTAAAGGTCCGGGTGGAGTACCTTCCCCTGACTGATGGAGAGCAGATCTGGGCATGCTGGAAGCCGCAGCAGTAGCCTGCTGCTGAGGAGATCGGGGTACCAACACTGGCGTGGCCAGTCTGAAGCCACTAGGATGACCTGCGCCTTGTCCCTCCTGACCTTGAGGAGTACCTTGTGCACCAAGCAAAGTGGAGGGAAGGCATAAAAGAGGCCTGGGTTCCACAGCCTTGAGAAGGCATCCCCTTGCAGTGCACCCTGCTGAGGGGGGTGGCACAGAACAGCCTCAGCTTTGCATTCTCCCTGTAGGCGAACAGGTTCACCTGAGGGGTGCCCCACTGGGAGAACAAACTGTGTGCTACCTCTGGATGGAGGGACCGCTCATAGGTCGCCTCACCCACTCGACTGAGAGTGTCCGTCAAATGACTGGAGGCTCCTGCTACATGAATGGCGAAGAGATCCGCCTCCATTCAGCTCATGAGAGTCCAGATGCGAAGAGCTTCCCTGCACAGAGGCAGGGAGTGCGTCCCGCCTTGCTTGTTCAGGTAGTACACGGTCGTGGTGTTGTCCGTCTGGACCTGAAGCACCTGACCCCGAACAAACAGAGAGAATGCAGTCAGGGCCAGCCAGACTTCTTGGAGTTCTAGGAGGTTGATGTGGCATCAGGACTCCTCGGGGGTCCAGAGCCCGTGGATCCTGTGTTCCCCAAGGTGGGCATCCCAGCCTGTGAGAGAGGCATCAGTTGTTTGGATGACTGTCAGCTCAGGGCGGACAAATGGGATCCTTTCCTGCAGATGCTCTGGGATGGTCCACCATTGGAGAACATCCCACATCTTCTGGGTCACAGTGACCAGCTGGTTGAAATGACCTAGATGCTGAGACCACTGGCTGGCCAGCTACCACTGCAGTATGAAAAAATTACTCACCTTAGTAATTGTGTTTCTTCTAATGGAGTCTTGCTGTATTCTGACATATGTAGTTAGCCCCAGAACTTGATCTGCTCCAGACAGGAAAGAGTTAATTCTATGCCAGAGCATAGAACGCTGGGCTTGAGCTTGGTTCAAACCTCTGTCTGCTGCCTTACGAGCTAATACTAACTAACTACACCTCATATGTGGAAATTGTAAATAGGGTTACCACCTTTTAAGAAGCCCAAAGTGGGACATTTCTTACCGAAACATGATTTTTCGCAGGACAGTCCTAACTTCGACCAGTGCAACAGACTTGTTTTCTTTATGTAATCAGAATTAAGGCAAAGTATTATAGTTTCATAGTTGCTTCTATTGTTTCTTATCATTTTAAGGTATTTTAGTTAAGGTATTACAGTTTTCTACAACATTTAGTGGAAAGTTAGAAAATATTTTTTTCCACTATAAAGTCAGGATATTTAGTATTTTTCATGTTTTTTGCAGGACACAGCTGCCCAAATCAGGACAGTCAGAAAATCAGAAGCCAGGTCTGTAAGGGCCTTTACCCTTGCTAGAGGAAGAAAAGCTTTTGCTTGGATAGTGTCCAGCTCTATCCCTATAAAGGTCAGGAGTTGCACTGGCTCAAGAATTGACTTTGGAAGATTGAGGAGGAATCCTAGAGAAGTGAGCAATTGTTGAGTCACTTGCAGGTTTGACTTGACTTGGTCTGGAGACTGCCCCACAATAAGCCAGTCGTCCAGATATGGAAAAATTGAAATGTTTTGTCTTCTTAGAAAGGCCACTACTACTGATAGGCATTTTGTGAACACCCTTGGAGCTGATGTTAATCCAAAGGGCATTGCTCTGAACTGATAATGGCCTGAAGGCAATTCAAACCTGAGGTACTTTCTGTGGGAGCACCTGATGGGAATGTGAAAGTAGGCATCCTTGAGGTCCAGGGAGGCTAACCAATCCCCTAGCCTCAGAGAGGGAAGAATTACTCCCAGAGTCACCATTTTGAATCTTGGCTTGAGTAGGTGCTTGTTTAAGTATCTCAGGTCTAGGATGGGCCACCACTCCCCTGTCTTTTTTTGGGTAAGGAAATAACTGGAGTACAGACCCTTGCCCCTGTGTGGAGTAGGAACTCTCTCTCTATGGCCCTGAGAGCCAACAGAGAGGAAACCTCTGCCTCTAGGGCAATGGTTTCGGAGATGTTTGCAGGTGGAAAAGACCTGACCCTCAGCTTTGGAAATTTTTTGAAGCTCAGGGCCAGTCCCTGGCTTACTACCTCCAGGACCCACTTGTTTGAGGTAACAGACTTCCAGGCCTGGAAGCAGTAAGCCAGCCTGCCTCCTACTGGAATAGGGGAGTCGACCCAGGCTGACACATCAGGGTGTCTGCTTTGCAGGAGCCTTAGACTGGGAGGAGAATGCAGCCCTGCTCATCCCCCTTCTGCCTCTCCCTCTGAAGAACCCCTCTGAGGAAAAGGAGAGGAGGCCTGTACCTGGTAGAAAGGCCTGTGAAAAGGCCTGCCCCTGCTCCTACACTGCTGCTTCTGAGGAGTTGCCTGCCTTTCCTTGGCATGTGTACTCCTTTAGGTGGTCCTGTATTCATCCATCTTTTTAATGTAATTCTCTGTCTGCTCCCCAAACAAAGAATTACCAACCACAGGGAAATCCATGGCCTAAGCCTTGGTGTCCTGTGAGAGGCTAGTACATCTCAGCCAAGCAAATCTCCGAAGAGACACAGATCTAGCCATGACTCTTGATGACACATCATTTGAGTCCACAGCAGCATGAAACTGGATCTTAGATGCCTCAGTCCCATCAGCAGCCACCTCCTCCAGCTCCTTGGTTAGCTGGGAGGAAGCCTATTTAGCCATTTCCATAACAGTATCCCATCTGGACTTCTGGTATCTGGCTGTGTAGGCCATATAGTTTGCCTGCCTGAATCCCAAAGAGGATGCCAAGTACTGTTTTTTGGCCATAGCATCCACCTTCCTAGAGTCTTTATCGGGGGAAGCCAAAGGTATATTAGCCTTGTCGCACGACCCCAACAAGGCTGCATTGTTGGAACAAGTATTCCGTACCCAAGCCCGACAGCATACAAGTCTTGTTCACAGGAGGTAAAGAATTTGGTGTTTGGAGAATTTTTGTGTCTGTTTCCCAAAAGATTTGTGGAGGGAAACAGACAGTCTTTTGGACTCTGTGATGTCCATCATTTCTACATAATCAGGCTCCTCTTGTTCCTCAACAGCGTCAACCAGAGGGAGCTGGAGGGACTCTGCCACTTTTTTGTAGAACAAATAGTGGGATGGGGACTCAGAAAGCCTGGGAAAGGAAATATTAGAAGGTCTGTCTGGGGAGATGTCCAGTTCAATGGACTCATCCAGACCTTCCACACCATCATCATCGTCATCGTAACCTTCCTCTACCTCCAAATCTGGTTCATAATACTTATTCGGACAATATTCTGGAACCGGAGGAACTGACTGAACCGAGCACTTCCGAGAGGTGCCGGATCGGATGGAACCGGACGGAGTGATTCCACAATACTTATCGCTCTGGCTATCTCCTCGGTGGTTGGACGTTGCTGTTCTGGATCTGAACCGGCAGATTTTCTCTTTTTCTTTAACGGAACCGACCCCTCAGGATCGCTCTCCTTTTGCCAGAGAAAGTATCGCCCAGGTCAGTGGGCATGTCCTCAGGTTCGGTCGGAACCAAACCAGGCTGGCCATCCGGATCAACAGACTTCTTGGCCTCCTTTTACCTAAGCATACCCAATCTCTTATCCAGGGTGGTCTTCAGGAAATTCTTACAAATTTGGCAGTCTGAATTGAGGTGATCAAACCCCAGACAAACACAGGTGGTGTGAGGGTCTGCCTTAGCAAAGGCATCCCCACACTCACTACAGTTTTGAAACCCAGTGAGACCAGTTTTTCTCTTGGGTTTCTCAGACGTAATCAAAAAGAAAATAAAGACAAAATACAGCATAAAACCGACGTTTTATTGAGACCGACCGACAAGCGATGGAGAAATCTATAGAGCAACTGTTCAGTTAGGCTGAGTATAGAATTTGACGGTTACACTTTAAAGTGCAGCAGACAGAGGTTTGAACTGAGCTCGAGCATACAGTTAACTCTTTCCTCTCCGAACAGTTCAAGTGCTAGGGCTAAATGCATATGTCAGAATTCAGCAAGACGTCATGTTGTTTGAAGCGTATATGCTACCAGGCCCATCGGACCAGGTGCAGGCCACCATGTAGCCCAGAAGACACAAGAAGTCCCAGGCAGGGTACAAGTGCCCAACCAGAAATGATTGGGAAAAGGAGGAGAGAACCTCCATCCTGTCCGCCAGTAGCCTGGCTCTGGCTTGGCAAGAGTCCAGCTCTGTCCCAATGAAACAGATCACCTGCAAGGGCACGAATTCCGACTAGGCCTTGTTGACTAGGAGGCCAAGGTCAATGCAGGTCTGGAGGGCCAGGTCCCTGGATCTCTCCACCTCCTGCCTGGAGGGACCTGCTATAAGCCAATCATCCAGATAGGGGTACACTCAGACCACCTGAAGCCGTAGATGGGCCACCACCACTGCACTGCATTAGGTGAAGACCCTGGGGGCCAATGAGAGGCCAAATGGCATGGCTTGGAACTCGTAGAGGATTCCCTCAACTCGGAAGTGGAGGAACCTCCAGTGGGATGGATGTATTGGGATGTGAAAGAACGTGTCCTGTAGATCCATGGAGCAAAACCAAATGTTCTGTTCATGAGACGATATGATCTGGGACAGAGTTACCATCCTGAAGGTGCGAGACCTGAGAAACTTGTTCAGGTCATGCAGATCTAGAATGAGGCACCAGCCCCCCCCCCCATCCATTTCGGGACCAGGATGTACCTGGAAACAAACCCTGGGCTGACTGGAGAGTCCGCAACTCTGACCACCACCTCCTTTTGGAGGAGTTGGGTTTTGTCATATCGAAGAGCTGACTGAGGGTCTGCGGATACCTTCTCCTCCCGTGGGGAGCGGGCTCAGCTTGGAGGATACTGCTCGAATTCCAGAGGCAGACCCTGGCTGACGACTTCCAGAACCCATCCGTCCATGGTAACAGCGGACCAGGTGGAAAGGAAGTGGTGGAAGTGGCAGAGCCGGACCCCCATGGGAGGACCCAGGGAAGGCGTGACTGGCATGGGGGTGGTCTCCCCCATCCCATAACTGGGTAGGCTTGGAGGAGGAGGATCCGGTCGAGGGGCCACTGGGTCCCTTCCCTCCGGGCCTGCGGACCGCTGAAGCCACTGACTTGGACTGAGGGTGCCAAGACTGAGCCTGCTTTTGCTGCCCAGAGTGGTACTGGGCTGGCTTGGCCACAGGGGCGGAAGGCCGAAAGGGCTTGCGCTTCTGCTGCCTGGAACTCCTAAGATTCTTACTGGGCGGAACCAACAGAGTCCAAAATGGCACTGGACTTCTCGATGCGTTGTAGGTGACCGTCAACCCCGGGACTGAACAGGTCGGTAACCAAGAAGGGTACATACGCCAATTTGTGCTGGGTGTCTACCGTAAAGGTCAAGACCCTCAGCCAAGCCCCGCAGTGCATGGTGACTGCAACGACTACTGAGCTGGCACACGAGTCCCTACTGTCCACAGCCATCTGGAGCTGCTATTTGGCCGCAGCCCGACCATGATCCAGGACCTGCTTGACCGTGGTCTGGAGGTCTGCGGGGAGAAGAGGAAGCACCTAATCCAAAGAACCCAGAAGGGCATGGGAAAAGTGTGTCATGATGACAGCCGAGCTTGTCTGATGGAGACAGAGTGAAGAGGCAGCACAGACCTTTTTGGGTCGAGTGGTCCAATTTTTTTGACTCCTTGTCCACTGGTCTATCAGAGTCTCCTGTATTGCTCGAGTGCCGAGACACAGAGTTGGTCACCAACTCTTCAGCTGAGGAGTGTTCCATGAACCTTGAAAGGAAGCTCATGGGCACCGCGTTTTTACAGGCCATCCGGGGCCGATGGTGCAGGGCAGGAGACAGGGTGCTGCCAAAGCTCCAGAGCCTGGCTGACAATGGCTTTAGCCACTGGGAAGGCCTCTGTCAGAGTATCCCCTTTGTCCAGGATATCTGTTAGGGGATATTGAGCCTGCTTTTGAACAGGCTCCAGAGGCATCCCCATGGATTTAGAGATGAGACGGAGGATGCCCATGAAGGAGGTGGGGCCCTCCTCTGTCAAGAGACCACCTAGCGATTCCTCATTGAGCGGATGGGAATGCAACAAGGAGTCCTTATACTCTGAAGACTCCGCACATATTGTCCGACCACCTGTGTCACCGTCGACCTGCCACGGACAGTCGTGAGTAAGAGTGACTGAGTGCCTATGGGGAAGACCCTTAGCGAGCCAAGACTCCTTGACCGGAGCCCCCCGAGGAAGGCTGTTTGGGTGGCGACTCCACCACTATCGGTGGTGTGGACAGTTTTGGCTGAGCCGAGAGGGCCTTTACTGGCTCCGTGGGTGGAGGGATGGTGTCAACCAGCTTTGGAGGTGTTGGCATCGGCCTAACAGACGACAGCTATGTGGCGGCTGGTGTGGTAGCCGGGGTCGGCTTCAGACTGGCCAGCACCAACTGTTGCTACATAAGGTCCTCATAGCGTCGGCACAACTTTGGGGAGGCAGTTTAGCGCAGTGGTTTACGGCTCTGAGCTGCAAACCTGGTGACATCCAGCAGACCAGTTCTGAGTTTGAATCCCACAGCTTCCACTTGCAGACTGTGTGACCCTGAGCAAGTCACTTAACTTCCTTGTGCTCCCAGGCTGCACTTGTAAAAAAGCTTTCAGCTTAGTGTGCTAGTCCTGGTTAAACAACTAACAAAAACAGCCTCTCCTCTCCCAAGAAGGACAAGGATGAATAGCGTTGATGCCGCTTCTTATAACGTCCAGAGTGGCGCTGATGGGATTTCTTTGAACTTTCGGATGAAGAAGACCAAGACCTCAACCACCACAGGGACCAACTGGGGTGCTTGGAGGGAACCGGGGAGATCCGCGGCTCCTCCAGGTCAGGGCCAGGGACCATAAGGAGGTTCCCACCTGGCTGGATCTCCTCCTCGGTGAGGCCTGGTAGGACTGGAGTCCTAAACAGAGAATTATCGGCCTCATCAAGTGACAACGGGTCGAAGGTGTCGATGATAATTTCGAATGGATCACTGTCCCACATGTCTGTGCCGGCTGGCCTGACGGGGGCACCATGGAGCCAGTGGCCAAGGCCACAATTTCAAAACCGGAGATTCCTGGGACTGACTCCACTTTCGATCCCAAGAATGATGACAGCGAGTCTTCTCCTTTTCTCCCGACTCCTTCAACTCTTTCTCCCTTTTTTGGGAATGTGAGCTGTGCACTGCCGATGGGCCCTCCCCTTTAGTCAGGAGAGACTGGCATAGCTCCTTGACGGAGCCCGTAAAAGTGCAGCCCAGTTTCAATGGGACAAAGGTTGAGGCTGAAGAGGACTGATTAGCGGCCCGAGCCTCCTCCTCCTTGAAGGCCTTCATCTGCTCTAGCTGCTCGGCAGACCCCACAGCTGCAGAGACTACCCAACGGGCTTCCTTGGATTTGACTGTCTGGTTCCGTTTTTCTGGATGGCCAAGCTGCAGTCGAGTGAGATGATCGTAGAGTAAGTGAGGTAGAAATGAAGGACAAAACCTGCATGCCTGGGTATCGTGGTCAGAACCCAGGCAGTAAACGCATGTGGATTGGTATGCAACATCTTCTGCCCAGAGGGGCAGCTGCGAAACCCGGGTGAGGATTTATCCTCCATTGCAGTTGCAATCAAAGATCTTGCAGAAAAAGCTCTTATGAGATTAAGTTTTGGAAGTAAATCTGAAGATTTAAGTGCCAGGGCATACTCAATCTGGGAGCAGTAAGGAGGGAACCTGCTTCTTCCAGAGGAAAGGAAGATCTGGCATCATGAGGTGGAGCTGAGGGATATACCACCCGGGTGGGTGGGAGGTGCCAGCTTTAAGACTTTCAGAAAGAACTAAAGGGGAAAGGACACTGCTAGAAGTGTGGATAGAACAACATATCCATGTCCCCAGAAAGTATGAATTTCAGTGAAGTAACAAACACTGAATGACACGAAAAGCTACAAAGAGCTACTGTACAAAACTTGAAGTAAAACCACAGGACGACCAGCAGAAATGTCAATGCCCAAAATGGCAATAATGAATGGGAACAGATGCAGGGTAGAAAACAAAGAAACCCACCAAAAAGCACGAACATCAATGAGAAAAGCCAAGCGACAAATGAAGAAAGTGACAGCTGAGAACCTGATGAAGGAGACATGAAGCAGCTGCGAAAAAGAAAGGACTGCACACAGTGCAAGAACATCAACAAGGCACAGCCAAGTGGCAACCAGCAGAAACTAAAGAAGCCATGGGTTACATGGTAACAGGAGACTGGGCTAAAATGCCAGGAACAGATCATGGTGTCCCCCAGGATGGTTGGAATGGGATCAGAGGCCGACAGAATGGCAAAAACTCACCCTTGTCATTGACAGCAACAGAATCTAGAGGGAGGGAACCAGAAGATCATTAATGGAGGCAGCATGGATGGGACAGCTGACACTGGAGGCCCCAAGGGCGGGAAACCAATAGCAACCATGGGAGGGCAACCAACAGTCAGCATGGAAGGAATACCAACAATAGCCATAGATGGGAAACAACCACCATGTGGCAGAAGACCAATAAACATGGACAGAAGAACAACAGCCATGGGAGTACTGGCATTGTTAAGAGTAGAGGCTTCGATGTCCCCACAGCAACATACAGAGAAGAAAGCTGACAGTCCCCACATACAGCGAAAACTGAAAACATGAGCCCCAACATCATGAAAGTTAAACATTGACAATGAAAGGTGAGCTATAAAAAAATAAAAAAAAACAGCATTGCAACTTGCAAAAGTTCCAGGATCAGAGGAACGTTCCTTCTGTCCAAAGTCAAGACAACAACAGAAAAGAAAGAACCGAGGTGTATGAAGCCGTCCATGATATATAGGCACTAATGATGCATGTCATCCTGGGAGGCTTCAGGTGGGCAAAAGTTTTCAAGTGGTCCAGATGCTGATGATTATGTTTTACAGTTGTGGCTCAATGGACAGAAATATCCTTGGAGAAAATACATTACTACTATGGTGAGTAATTTTTCCTTTTAGCAGCAAGAGTGTATTTGTGATGTCATACATGTAGCAGACTCCAAGTAGTACCTTTGAATGCAGGGTCTAGAATCTATTTAAGAAAAAAATGTTCGGAAGCACAGAAGTACCAAAGCTGCCATCCCTTCTAGTTAGGATGTCCAGAAAGTAGTGTG
The DNA here is from genome assembly GCA_016271365.2 of Neoceratodus forsteri. Classification (NCBI taxonomy): domain Eukaryota; kingdom Metazoa; phylum Chordata; order Ceratodontiformes; family Ceratodontidae; genus Neoceratodus; species Neoceratodus forsteri. Next base: position 334,651,143 of record CM057455.1, on the reverse strand, counting down.
AAGTGAAAGTGTGACTAGAATACAAACAACATAAGCAAACACATACAAATAAACACATAATAAAATAGAATTTATTTATTCATTAAAAATCGTGTTTACAACCTTTGAGTCAGAGACTCATTTACAAAGACACCTCGTCGCGGGGGCAGACATCAAGACAGTTATTACAGTGCAGATTAAAACAGAAGATAACATTACAGGTGCAGTAAAAGGAACATTTAACATATACACTTAGGTTACATAATGTCTGTTAATGCCTCACATGCATCCTAGCAAGGGTACACCCCATAAGGCTGCTACTGTCGCAGATGTAACTCTTGTTGGAATGTGCCCTTCATCCTTTTGTGGCTCCCTGCTAGCTTCACAGCCTTACGATAGGAATACTCAATACAAGAGATAGTCCACATGAAATTGTCTATTTCATAGCAAGTTTACCCCTTCTTACCTTGCCATTAATGACAATTATTTGTTTTAATTTCCTGATTTATCTGTCTTTGCATGTACAAACTCAAAACCTTCTTAATGTCCAGGCTGTGGAGTAAGGCTTTGGAAAAAACCAAAAAACTGGCAGTGTTACAGGCTGATTCATGTAAAACAAGGTCAATTTTAAGTAAAAATTTCACATGTTCTAAGCACCACCATGTCCCTATGAAACACAATTAAATTAGTGCCTGTATATAGTGCTTAGAACTCACAGACTCACTTGCAGAAGTAATAGCTACTAAAAACACTATTTTCCAGCTTAAATATCTGAGCTTTGTGAAAGCATAGGCTCAAAGAGAAGATTCATTAAATTGTGAGAGAAACAGGTTCACATCCAGTGGTGGCACTGGTTTCTTTATAATGGGATATAAAAAGTGGTTAAAGCATTTAAAAAAATCTTTTGAACACTACAAAGGATTTCCCTACAGAAATGAAAGCAAAAAGGTTTCAAGCCTTGGACCTCTAAATGTACCAAGTAGTCCAACTATACTGTTACGACGATAGTTTTTGCAGTGACATAGTGTGAGTCGCACCATATCGGGAATGGTTTACATTCTGAATTATAAGCTTTCCTGGTTGCTGGTTTTCTAGCAAAATCCCCAAGAACTATTCCAAGTGGTTTAAGTTAGAATATTTTAACTTCCCAAGTACCATGCTCTCTAATGAAGGGCTTCGAGGTCTGGGTGATTCACCCCACCCTGGGACACAGCAGGTTCTCACTCAGTTAGAGGTCTATTAGTATTCTCTGTGATGTTAGCATCAGTGAGTACCAAGACTGCCTTGCGCAGTCTGGTGTCATACTGATCATTGTTGAAGCATCCCTTTTCAATTTCAACACTAAATTAGTAAAAATGGTGGGAATGCTACTGGAACTAGTTTCTCCGGGGAAGAGATAGTGCATCCCCTGAAACTGTCCAACTGAGGGAGCCTTGCAACAGAATGGGTGTAACTTTCTATTTTCTCAAGAGGCAAACAGATCAATCTCTAAAATACTAAGTTTAGAGCCTCTTGGTTTAGAGGTCAATTGCAGGTTACATGTCGCTCCTGTTGAGGGAATCTGCTAACGTCACCTTTGTTGTTAGATGTATTGCGGAGAGGTTTACAGGTCTTCATTGACTCTGTACAGAGTTTTGATGACCTGGTGCCTTCCAGTTTGTTTACATAATACACAGTTTTGCATTGTCTGTCTTTATCAGGACTGTTTGGTCCTGAGACAGGGAGAATGACTTCAAGGAAAGGAGCACTGCTCTGAATTCCAGCAGGTTTTATGTGCTCTTTTCTTCCCTGAGAGGACCAAATTCTATTTACTGTTCTACTTTCCAGATGTCCTCCCCACCCAGTATTGATGCATCTGTGGTTAGAACTCTTGTAGGCAAGGACTGAAGGAACAGCATACTCTCTCTAAGGCTGCCTGTTTCTTTCCCCCACTCTAGTGCTTAAACCAGCTTGCTTGATACAGGTACAGTCAATCCCGCTTATAGCAGACACCCTTAAACTGGACAAACGATTATGACAAACAAATCTCTAAAAACCAAAAGTCATCCGGATAGGAACCCTGTTTAAATATGCTGTTGCTAATGAACACTGTGTGCTCTATACATACTGGACATTCGCTTGCAGCTCTCAGTGCCCTAACAAGGTATTAATGATCTTCATTCTGTCTGCTGCTACAAAGACTCTTTTGGAAGGGACTGTTAAGTAACTGTGAATGGCATGACAGCCTGAGGCATCAACTCTTACGAACATATGAACATACGAAATTTGCCAGCAGATAAAGGCCTAGAGGTCTATCAATTCTGCTCGAATGTGCAGCTAGCACCCCTTATTCTGCAGCTGCCCCTCCCTTCCACCCTTCCCCTTCATTAACCCTCCCCCTTGTTCTGTCCCACCCTCGTTTGAAGCAGTCCACTGTTCTACTGCATACCACTTCTGCAGGTAACGATTCCACCCAGCCACCACCCTCTCTGTAAAAATGTCTCCTCATCTCACTCCTGAACCTTCCTAGCTCCAGTCTCATATCATGGCCCTGGTGGCCCTCCTCCCTTACTTTGAACAGCCCTCTGTACCAGTCTTGTTTATTCCTTTCATGTATTTAAAGGTTTCAATCATGTCACCCGCCTCCTCTCCTCCAGTGAGTACATGTTCAACTCCTTCAACCTCCTCTCATATGATAAGTCCCCAGCCCTTGATCATCTTTGTCGCCCGCGCTGCACCCCTCCAGTAACTTAATGTCCTCTCAGATACGATCAGTACTGCACGCAGTACTCCAGGTGTGGTCTAACTAATGACCTATACAGTGGCAGAATCACCCCTCCTCCTCGAGGATATACCCTTGCAATACAACCCAGCATTTTGTTGGCCTTTGCAGCTGCCTTCCCACATTGTGCCGAGTTGTTCATTGACCCTGTAATGAGCACACCCAGACCCTTCTTCTCCTCTGTCTGGGCTAGCTGCACTCCCCTAGCTGGTAACTCCTCCTTGGTTCTTCATCCCAAAATGCAGCACCTTACACTTTTTGGCATTAAAGCCCAGTTGCCAGGTGTCTGACCAGGTTTCAAGCTTTGCCAGATCATCCTGCAACCCCTGCCATCCCCCTAGGTCATCCACCACTGCGCCAACCTTGGTATCATCAGCAAACAGACAGATCTTGCTCTTGCTGTCCCATGATATGTCTGCAATGAATATCCCAAACAACACTGGTCCCAACACCGAGCCCTGTGGGACACCACTCGTCACTGCCCTTGGGTGTGAGAGCTCCCACCCACCACCACCCTCTGTTGCCTTCCCTGCAGCCAGTTTCCTACCCATCTCACCAGCTTTGCACCCACCCTGTGCCTACTAACTTCCTTCCCAGCCTTCCATGTGGCACCGAGTGAATGCCTTACTGAAGTCCAGATACAGGACATCCACTGCATGGCCCCTGTCCAGTTGCCTAGTTACCCAGTCATAGAACTCCACCAGGTTGGATTGGCAGGATCTGCCACGATGAAGCCATGCTGTCTGCTGTCCTGTAGTCCTTGGCCTCTAGGAGGGCCACCAGCCTCCTTCAGGATAGTTCCATTAGCTTACCCATCGATGGATGTGAGGCTCACTGGTCTGTAGTTTCCGGTTCATCCTTGGGGCCACTCTTGTGGAGGGGCACCACATGAGCCATCCTCCAGTCCTGAGGTACACACCCCTAATGTAGTGAGGCATTAATAGGTTCAGCAGAGGTCCTGCAAGGACCTCTGCCAGCTCCTTCATTACCCTGGGGTGGATGCCATCTGGGCCCGCGCCTGTCCACCCTCAGTGCCTTCAAACCTCTTGAACTCTGCCCTCCATGATTTCCCCATCTTTCACCACTTCCCTCCCTGCTTCTGCCATTTCTCCCACCTTGGGTGTCACCCCTCTTTCTTTAGTAAATACTGAGCAGAAGTACTCATTTAGTGCTTCCGCCTTTATCGTGACCCTGCTTCCACCCAACCCCTCCTTCCTAATCCTTACTATGTGGTCCTTACAGCTCCTTTTCTCCTGATGTACTTAAAGAAGTCCTTCTCCCTTCTTAATGCCTTGTGCCAGCCTGAGTTCCGTAGATGCTTTGGCTCCCCTTACTGCCCTTGTCACCTCCTTCGATTCTGTCAAGTACTCCTCTGTCCTCCCTCCCGTTTTCTTGTACTTCCCAAAGGCAGCTCTTTTCCTTCTTACCTTTCCATGACCTCCTTGCTCAACCAGCTCAGTTTCTTAGCCCTAGCCTTCTTGCTCTGGGCTTTGCAGCAGGTTTTGCTTGCCTCCACTATCCCCAGCTTTATGAGCTCCCACCTCTGGTTAGTATCCATACTAGATTGAATTCTGGCCAGGTACCCTTTTACCACTTCCCATCCTCCCAAAGTCGGCCCTCCTGAAGTCCAGCACTCCTTGTGCCAGATTCCACCTTCCTTGCCCATATCCAATGTGAGCCATACTGAGTGGTGGTCACTCCCGACAGTGGTTCCTCCACTGTAAGTTCTCTCACAAAGTCCCCATTTGCCAGCACAAGGTCAAGGGTATTCTCAACCTGGTTGGTTCACTGACCTTTGCAGCAGGAAGCTGTCCTGGAAGGCATCCAGCAGTACCTGCTCCCTTCTGTTCCTGGTTGTTGGGATGTTCCAGTCCACTCCTGGCATGTTGAAGTCCCCCACAATCACCACACTACCCTTTTCGCAGGTCCTCCTGAGATGTCCCGCTAGTTCCCTGTCTAACTCCTCCGTCTGAGATGGTAGCTTGTACACTACTCCCATTCTAAGAAACCTATTCTTGGAATCCTGGATTTGCACCCAAAGTGACTCCGTACTACCCTCCCCCCCTTCCTCCCTTACACACTTCAGTTCTTCCTTCACATATAGTGCTCTTGTTCCTGCCAGCAATCTCCTGACTGATGAATACCTTCTAACCTCCCCTCCCCCCTTGTGTTTGTGACTGCATCAGAGTGTAAATAGGAAATAAAAAAACATGAATGACAGTTTGACTTACGTTAACTCAGGAAAAGGGAACTCCAGTTTCCAGTGTAAGCAGCTGATGGGTGAAAAACAGGCTGGTGAAGGACAGGCAAGCGGATCAGTGACAGATGCATTAAAAAAGTCCCCTCTAGTTTGAATCAGTCAGTCATGGCGAGTTGGCAGTGGTGGGTGGCCGAATGGATGCACTGAGGAATGTAACAGAATTGCAAAACTGTTTCAGGCAGCTATCAATGCTCACAGATTAGCATGTGTCAGGGGGTCTCACTTCACCTCCATGTCAACAAACAAGTACAGTACAAATATTGTTTTTCTCGTGACTGACGTCACAGTTGATGTCAATTTGAGGCTTATGCTGTAGATAGGGTGGTTGCTGATGTTAGCGACAGCATTGCATCGGGTGTACTGTAGCAAACATGTGATGTGTGCTTAAAAGATCAATGGCAACCATTTTACACTTTGTTTAAAAAAAGCCTAAAACATCTGAATTCAAGTTCCTGTGCTAGGAGTAGTGTTTCCTGAAAAGTTCATGCTATTTGTTTTGTGGTTTTCTTTAAATCAGCATTTAATAACTTGTTCTGCACTAACTGAAAACAGTCAGGCTGTTTCTGTCCCTCTGACTGAGCCTGGAAGAGTGATGACATCCTATGGGACTAGGCTACAGTTTCAGCAGTGTAAATACCAGCTTGACTGATGAGCTGTTAACTTCCCAAGTGGAACAATCTGTGAAGTAATTGTTTGCCGTCCAGAGTTTTACAAACTCAGTCTCTGGTGTTTGTTCAGATGAATTAGCTGAAAATCCACATTTTGTTCTTCTAAAGAGCTGATCATTTGAGTTTCGGTGCTGAATTGAAGTGGTATGCATTTGAGAAATCAGCTTATTCGTATCACAGCTGCTGCCAGTTCTTTCTCATTAAAACTGTTTTTTTTTCTAGCTATTTAACACTGGGTTGTTTAATGTATGTAACATAAAGCTAACGTTTGTTAACTCATACAAGTAGTTTGACGTAGCCTTACTAAATAGGTACATTTAAGAACAATTTTCTTCCTCTGACAAACAGGTGCCTTCCACACTCTGCTATTTCAGGCACATGTACAACATGAACTCACAAATTTCAGTTATTTGATGGTTTCTGTGTGAAAATACATAATGTATAACTAGAAACAGTGTATAGCATCCTGATGCCCCTTGTCTCCTGCACCATAGTTGAGGCAGCTGCACTCTGATGCCCTGTCCTCTACCCCCACAAGCCCTCTGTCTCTTGCCCCACATTTGAGGCCACTGTACCCTACTGCCCACTGTCTTCTCCCACACAGTTGGGGTTGCTGCACCCTGTTGCCCACCATCAGCCTGAACAGTTAGGGCTGCTGCACTGTGCTTCCCCATGCCAGAACAGTTGCAACCTGCTATCCATTGTCCACAAACCCACAGTTGGGGACACTGCACCCTGTTGCCTCTTGTTCCTCTCTCCTCGGTCAGGGCTGCTGAGCTGTGCTGCACCCTAGGGTCTACTGTATCTTGCTTCTACAGTTGGGGCTGCTGAACTATACAGCCCCATGCTACCGAGGTGGGGCTTTTGCTTCCCCCTGCTATCCACATCCAGTCTTCCCAAATGAGCCAGTCTGCTGCACCATGATCACCCCACTGCACAGTCAGGGCTACTGTACCCTGATGCCCCCCTGTCCTGCCCCACAGTCAAGGCTTCTGCACCATGCTGTCCACAGTCCTCTACTATCAAAGCCAGGGCTGTTGAATCCTGCTCCTGACTACTCAGGCAGGGCTGCTGTGGCCTGCTGTGCCCTAGAACCCCTTGCCTCTACAGTTAAGGCTGACGCACCATGTTGCCACTTGCCACAAGAGTTAGGGCATCTGCTGCTCCCTGTCCTCTGCCCCCATAGCTGTGTCAGTTCCACCCAGGTGTTGCTGCTGCATCTTGTCCCAGAGCTTGGACTGCTGTACACGAACACCTCCACTGCCTCCTGACCAAACAGTTGGGACTTCTGCACCCTAATGCCCTTTATCCTTTACCCCCTATAAAACAAGATGAAAGCATTTTTCTTTTTTTTTCCCCTTTTGGGCAGTGCAGCAAACAAATCTGACACTGGTGGCAGGGGGCAGCATGGTGCAGCAATCTTAACTGCAGAGTCATGGTGCTGTGGAGGAATTGGGCTGAAGGGAGCAAGAGGGTACATCAGCCCTGACTGTGTAGACAGGAACAGGGTGCAGCAACTCTGGCTAGGGTGGCAGGAGACAGACTACAGCATGGTGAAGAAGCCTTGATTGTGGGGCAGAACATGGGGGGTTGGGGCAGAAGGGCACAGTAGCCCTGACTGTGGGATGGGACGTGCATGGTGCAGCAGCCCCGCCCACTTGGGAAAATGGAAGTAGGTAGCAGGGTGCAGTAAAAGCCCCACCTCTATTGGCATGGGCATCATGGTGTAGCAGCCCCAAATGTGGAAGCAGGGGTGTCACAGCATGAGGGAATAAACTTCAGACGAGGCAAATTTACAGGTTTAAAACGCATCTTGATGTGATATTTATTTTTCAAAAGTTCAAAAAATAATAAATGAAAATAAAGAAAATTGCAAAGAAAATCAGTACTTAACATCAGTAGTTTCTCACACAATATAGTCCTGGATTCTAGAGCTCCTAAGACCCTTCTCATCTGCATTCAATGGCTTGTCAACAGTAGCAACCCTCTCCTTCACTCTCAAGACTGATCTCTACTACACAGAACTGAAGTAAACTCTGTGCAAAAGTTTTTATATCTTTTTGGTAGGGTCACCTGACTGAGCCCTTGCATGTCTGGACATGTTTCAAAACCAAGGGGGGGGAAGGGATTGTATCAGGGGATTTCCTGGTTCAGTTAAAGGTACAGTATATATATCCACAGATACTGACTTTCCATATCTCTGATCCACAGAGACTAAGCTTTTTTATACATAGAACCTTATACAGTAACAGGTTTATAGTATGAATTTGTGAAAATACCTTAAGGATTTCTTATAACTGTATTAATAATGAAATTATTGTTTTTTATGACTTCTGACCCCTTTTTCTTTAAAAAGGCTTTACTAACTGTATTCATTCCGATTTAAAATAGCCTTCATGTTTTTTTTTTTGTACACAAAATGCACTTATGCGCATTACACAACACCTCTCCAGGTGTTTAGCATCACTCCGGGGACTGGATGGATGGAAATGGAAAAAGAATGAAAAGAGAGAACTAGTAGGCAGTTTAGTAGGGAAAGTAAAGAGCTACACTAGGTGGCCAACCTAGGGTAGGCGGAAAAAAGAAGAAAAGCAAAGAGAAAAGCGGTAGCTATTGCTAGGAAATAAGGGGATAGAAAAGTGGTCCATCAGTCAGCCGAGGGTGTAGCCTAACTCCGCCACAAGGGGATGTGGGATTCTAGGTTATAGAAGTACACAGCAGCCCCGACTGTGGTGACCGGAACAGAGTGCAGTGGCTCTGATTGAGTGGGTGGGGGACACAGGGCTGCAGCAGGGTGCAGTAACCTCAACTGTTCAGGCAGGGGGCAGCAGGCTGCTGAAACCCTAATTGTTCAGGCAGGACATGGGGCAACATGGTACAGCAGCTCTGACTCTATCGGACAAGAGAGTGGGCAGCAGAGTACAGCATCCTCGAATTTGGGGCAGGAGACAGGGGGCTTTTGGAGTAGATGACATGGGGCAGCAGAGTGCTGCTGCCTCAACAGTAGGCAGGAGATGGGGGCATCAGGATGCCATGTATTGTTTTTAGTTATACATATGCATGATGTATTTTCACTCATAAACCATCAAAGAACTGAAATCTGTGAGTTCATATAGTACAAGTGCCTGAAATAGCAGTGTGTGGCAGGCTCCTCTGTCAACCTGAGAGGAAAAATAATGTTCTTGCATGAACTTATTTATTGAGACTACATTAAAAAGATAAACTACGTGTATGAACTAAGAAACTTTAGACTTATTTTATATCCATTAAACAACCCAGTGTTATACAGCTAGAAAAAAACACAGCATTTTGATAAGAACTGATAACAGCTGTGATATAGATAAGCTGATTTCTCAAATGTATACCACTTCAATTCAGCACTGAAACTGGAATGATCAGCTCTTTAGAAGAACAAAATGTGAATTTTCGGCTTATTCATCTGAACAACACCAGAGACTGAGTTTGTAAAAACCCTGGACAGCAAACAATTACCTCACAGATTGTTCTAATTGGGAAGTTAGCAGCTCGTCAGTCAAGCAGGTACTTACACTGCTGAAGCTGTATCTTAGTCCCGTATGATGTCACCACTCTCTCAGGTTCAGTCAGAGGGACAGAAACAGCCTGACTGTTTTCAGTTAGGGCAGAACAAGTTAACAACTGCTGTTTTAAAGCAATCCACAAAACCAAATAGCATGTAATTTTCAGGAAACACTACTTATGACACTGGGACCTGAATTCAGGCTTTTAAAGACTTTTATTAAACAATGTGTAAAATGGTTGCCATTGGAATGGACTGGAGTCACAGTCCTTCTGCGTTTCAAGTGCAACTTTTGTAAGTTTCAGAGGAAACCTAATCTCTGCTATGTGCTCCTCCTTGATATGAGCCCAGTGCTTCCCCCTTTGTCACACAGTAGCCAGTGGTCTAGGTAAGGAAACTCCCTTTGCAGGTAAGCTGCCACCACAGACAAGCACATTGTGAAAACTGTGGGTGCTGTGATCATTCACAGGTAAGCTGCCACAACAGACGAGCACTCTGTGAACACTGTGGGTGCTGTGATCAGCCCAAAAGTCATTGCTTTGAACTGAAACTGAGCAACTTACCCCGAACCTCAATGGGATGTAGTGATCTGCATACTTTAAGAGTAGGGACTTCAGTCAGTCCCCTTGTTGTAAGTAGGGGATCACTGTAGTGTTGCCGTCCTGAACTTCTCCTTTTTTAGGAGTGTGATCCAGAGCCTCATGCCCAGAATTGGTTAACATTCCCATTTTTCTTCAGAGTGAGAAAGTACCACGAGAAGGAAACCTTTCGAAACAGGGATCCTCTTCACAGTATTTAACTATTAGCAACTTAATTATCTCCAGTTCAGGACAGAGTTTTTGCTCTGGTACTGTAAATGAGCTGAACATGCTCTGAATTTGCTTCACCTTGGAAATGTTACCTCTAAAACCAAACTGCCTGTGGTAATTCTTTTCCAATCTTCAAGGTAATAAGAACAGTACCATCTATGTAACATGGACAAATCTGTCTAGGGTTGGGGAAAGCTGATGCAGATTTCTGTGGCTCTCTGTATGCCTCTGCCACTCTGTGCCCCACAGAACAGTGTATTCATGGTGTACAGGGTCTGATATAATAAACCCTTCTTACACCTTCCCTTCTACAGGGCTGTCAAATTTTCAAAAGGTGCTTTCTGCTTGTTTTTTTATTTTGTCACAAATAAGGAGGTATATGAAAGGGGAAACTGAACGTCTATCTTGCATGTCCTGTGTCAATACAGTTGTTTTAGGACATGTAAATCTCCTACAAGACACAATTTGCTAGATACTGCACAGTGTCATTCACATCAACAGGCATTTGAAATTGGTACGAAGCAGCTTCTAAACCAGCTTTTATGGTACAGTACATGCTAGGTCTCCCGAGACTTCTCTTGGGAAGGTAAGCTCTCATATAGTGGCAGAACTGTATTCCACAGGGCCTGTTGGTAATATGCAGAGTACCTCAGATAGGCTGTCTCCCTCAACAACAGGGTTAAGGTAGCCTGTATAGCAATTATGTTTTTATTATTTATTTATTTCAAAGGTTTTACCAGGAAAGATCTACTGAGCTGGTAACAGCTCATTTCCAGATGTGCCCTGGGGGAAGGAGAACAGATAACTGCTCTAACAAGCATTTGTCAATGCTGAATGTTGTCTCGCTGGCATTCCATTGGTAGTGCAGGAGTTAGACATGCATAATAGGAATGGCAGTGAAGTATTGAACTGACGCCAACCCCAACCTCATCCCCACCCTGAAGAGACACATTTTCAATATAGGCATTTTGGGACCTCCCCTCGAACACTGGCACTGTGATTTTGTTAATCTGTCCCAAAAGTTGATTTCCCACAGCGACCAGCCAATCTGCCCCACAGGTTCGAAAACATATTTTGGGCAGGATGTGAAAAATGATAGCTGTACTGTTCATAAGGAGGTGTGAAAAAATGCCAGTGTTGAAACTCTGGCTTGAAAATACTGCACATTTGCGAAGTTACAAGGGTGCGTGGAAACTGTGCAACTCATGCTTGTAACACAGTCACTTTATGGACTTTCATTGCCAAATTTTCAACATATGCATTTTAGGACCTCTGCTCATGAAGAGTGTCACTGTCATTTTGTCAAACTGTTTTGAAAACTGATTTCACACAGCAACCGCACTATTCTGCGCCGGAAGTACGAAAACACATTTCAGCCAGAATATGTAAAATGACAGCTGTACTGTTGATAAGGAGGTGCGGAAAAATGCCAATGTTGAAAATCTGGAGTGAAAATATTATGAATTCACAAAGTTACGTGCGTGCATGGAAACTGCGCAATGCACGCTCGTAAAACAGCCATATTTTGGAAAGAAGACCTTGGTGTACAGCCAACCTGAAGCCTGCTCTACGGCGAGAGGCAATATCCAAACTGAAATGTTTCATAAAGGTGTGGACAGAAGTCCAAGTCGTGGCTGCGCAGATGTCTGCCGCTGACACATTCTTGAAACAAGCCGCAGAGGTACTCCTCTAGTGGAGTGACCTCTGACTAGCCTCGGCAGGGTCTTGTGGTACTTGTCATAAAAGAAGGTGATACAATGAGTCAACCATTTAGAAAGGCATTGCTTGGAAACTGTGCTTCCATCTCTTTTGTGAGCACGAGAGACAAAAAGTTGATCCAATTTCCTGAGATCCTCAGTCCTAATGGTACAGTATCTCAGTATTCTGTGAACATCCAAAGTATGCAAGAGGTACTCCCCTTGACTGGAGTGTTGCATAAAGAACGTGGGTAGCTCAATGGATTGATTCAGTGTAGATTTCGCCACCACCTTAGGGAGAAACTTGGGGTTGGCGCGCAAAGGCACACGTTCCTTGTGGAAAATCAAATAAGGGATTTTGCACATCAAGGCCTGAAGCTTGGAAATTCGACGAGCTGAAGTAAAGGCCACTAGGAAGAGAATCTTCCAAGAGAGGAACTTCAAGTCTGCTGAAGCTGCTGGTTTGAAAGGAGGCAGAGTAAGCTTCTCGAGAACAAAGTTCAGATCCCAAGGAGGAACAGGAATGCGGATGGGGGGGGTCTCAAGTGGAGAACCCCTCTGAGGAGGGTCTTAGAGACTTCCAACTAAGCGAAAGTCCTATCTCCGATAAGGACATGGTAGGCTGAAATAGCTGCCATGTGGAGTTTCAAAGAGGAATGGCTGAGACCCAGGTCAAAGAGATGACGCATGTAGTCCAGGACTCTCTCAACTGGGCAAAAGAAAGGTTCAAAGTCCTTTCATGAGACCCAAATCGAAAATCGCTTCCACTTCATGGCGTAGGTGGATCTGACGGAAGGCTTTCTGGCCTCCACCAGAATATCTGCTACGAGCGGAGAAACCTCAAACAGGGCTTGAGCTATGTCTGCAGGAGCCATGCATGCAACTGAAGGGATTTGAGACCTGGATGAACAAGGGTCCCCTGATCCTGGGTCAGCAAGTGCTGTGACAGAGGAAGAGGAAGTAGAGGTTCCACTGAAAATTGTTGCAGAAGAGAGAACCAAACTTGCCTGGGCCAGAATGGAGGGATGAGGATCATCGGGGCCCCTTCTGAACTGAGCTTGTACAAGACCCTCAGAATTACGGGAATTAGAGGGAAGGCATAAACGAATCTGTCCCTCCAGTCGAGGGACAGAGAGTCCCACCAAAAAATGCCTCGCCCTGGAGTGAGCGAGCAGAAGGTGGGAAATTCTGCATTTTGAGGAGACGCAAACAGGTCTACCTGAGGGGTTCCCCAGAGCAGGAATATGTCGTCTACTACCTCTTGATCCAGTTCTCATTCATGGGCTTCGGCTGAAGACCAACTGAGGTGGTCTGCCATGGTGTTTTCTACTCCCGGAACATGAACTGCCGTCAGGTGGAGGTTGTGCAGAACAGCTCAACTCCAGACTCTCATAGCTTCCCTGCACAGAGGGTAGGAACGAGTTCCTCCCTGTTTGTTGGTGTACCCGACTACACACATGTTGTCTGTCTGAATGGTTAGATGACCGAGAAGAATAGAGGAGTGCAGAGCCTGGAGAGCATACAGGATGGCTCTGAGTTAAAGCACATATATGTGTAAAGTCTGCTCGGGTCTGGACCAGGTGCTCTGAGTCCTGTGAGACCCTAGATGGGCTCCACATCCCTCTCCTAAGGCATCTGTTGTCAATGTTTGGGAGGGAGATTCGATATTGAAGGGAACTCCCCGACAAAGGTTCTCTTGCACCATCCACCACTGCAGGTCCCTGACCATGGGATCGGAGACTAGAACCTCCTGGTCAGGTCGTCCAGTGTTTGGTCCCATTGCGACTGAAGCGTCCATTGAGAGATCCTCATATGGAGCCGAGCGCGAGGGACGGTCAGCATAGCAGCCGCCATCAGCCTAAGGAGGCAAAGGACTGACCTGGCACCGACCTTCCTGCGACTGGACAACAGACTTGCTTGAGTTTGGAAGGTGTCCACCCTGTCCTGAGGCAGAAAGGCCTTGCCGATGGTCGTGTCTAGGATCACGCCGATGAACTGGACTCTTTGGCAAGGGACCAGATAGGACTTGGCCTGGTTGATGGTGACACCCAGACTAATGAAAACCTGCAGGGTAAAGGAAGAGAGCATAGAAGTTCCTCCTGCATGGGAATACCTGCACTCCCTGGGTACACAGGTGGGCTGCTACCACTGACAGGCATTTGATAAACACTCGGGGAGCCGAGCAAAGACCAAATGAGGGCCTTGAATTGGTAGTGGTCCCCATGAAAAGAAAACCAAAGGAACTTGCAGTGGGAACAGTGAATGGGGATGTGCAAGTAGGCATCCTGCATATCAGCCACTGTCCCTGCCGAAGAAGCGGCAGAAGGCTCTGTGGGGAGAGCATTCTGAAGCGCTTGTACTCCACGAACATGTTCAGGGAGCTGAGGTCTAAAACAGGCCTCACATCTCCAGTCTTCTTTGGAACTAAGAAGAAATGGGAATAGTAACTTGTCCCCTAAAGCTGGGTGGGGACTGGTTCTATCGCCATCTTCACGAAAAGGGAGGAAATTTCTTCCAGGACCAGAGGAAGATGTTCTGGGGAGTAAGACTACTTGGGAGGTGGTCTTCGGGGCGGTTTCCGAAGAAACTCGATTGAGTGTCCGGCTGCTATCAGTTGAAGCACCCAAGTATCTGATGTAATCCTCTCCCAACCCGGTAGATGGAAGGAGAACCTCCCTCCTACTGGTTCCTCTGGAGTGTCCAGAGGCTGTGGGAGAGGGGAAGAGTCAGGAGGTGTGGAACAACGCAGCAGCCGAGACTCCCGCAGCTTTTTTGGGTGGGAGAGTCTTGGTTGCTGGAGGGCCCCGACGTTTGTTGGCCCGCTTGGCCTGTGGTTTTGCTTTAGGGCCGGAACGTCTGCAAGAAGGGTGACACTGTCCCTGAAGGGGCCTGTACAGAAAGTCCACGGACTTGAGTGCAGTACCTTTCTCCTGCAGGTCGGTGATGATGTCCTTGACACTGCCACTGAACAGCACCAAACCCCTGAAGGGTGAATCCTGAATAGCAGATTACACTTCAGGGACCAATCCTGACACCCGGAGCCAGGCATGACACCAAACACCTACGGAAAAAGCCGAACTACGACCAGCTGTGTCCACTGCATTGTAGGTGGCACGAAGCATGTGCCGACTGGCTGAACGAGCAGATCGGACAAGATCAGCCACTTCCTGTTTGGTCTGGGACTCAGGAAGGGAGTCGAATTTTGATTTCACCTGACTCAGGATTGTCTTCTGGTAGTCCCCCATATGTGCGACATAGTTCAGTGTCCTAATCCCTAGGGTAAAGGAAGTGTACATCTTTCCATACTGGTCCACAAGTCGGGACTCCATGTCAGGTGGAGACGAGCTAAGATGTTTTGGGTTGGCAGAATGGCCATGAGCGGCGTTAATCATGACTGAGTCTGCCTTGAGGTGTACATTCAAAGAATCTATGCCCTCAGGAGCCTGATATAGCCGGTCCGCCTTCCTCGGAAGGGGGGGGGTAACGTGGACGGTTGCTTCCAAATAGTGGAAACAAGGTCCGCGTGAGGCTCAATCAAGGGTGGAATCAATGTCGGAGTGGTCTCGGGGCAGATCCAAGTGAGCAGAGAGCTTCTTACACTGTGGATCTGGCTCCAGAGATTGCCACTGATGAACTTCCTGGATCTTTCTCAGTAACTCCAAAAAGGAAGGATCCTCCGGAAGAGACTTTGGAGGAGTCCTCGACCTGGGACAATCTGGAGTATGTGGCTTGTCATCCAGATTGGAGCATCCCCCTGAGTCAGAGGTCTCTGATGAAGAGGAGGAAGACTCCTCCCAATGCAGGGGAGGAACAGTCCCCTTGGGAAGCCCTCGGGGAAGCATGTCCTCCCCACCCTTGGCGCCCGAGGGTTCACCTTTAGCGTCGGGTATGGGGGAAGGGAGTCTCCGGCGTAGTGGATCCTGTGCAGGGTTCGATGCCGGCAGATGGCTCTCCATCTTGCTGGTGAGCTGAGCCTTGGCCTCAGCCCACCAGGCAGTCAGTGTCTCCTTCAAATCCACCGGCAGCTGTGGTAAGGGCGGTGGTGGAGGAGGAGGGGGATACGGATACTGAGGGCATCCATAAGGCGAGTATCCGTAACCCGACGGCGGAAAGCCCAGCGTTGGACACTGAGGCACTGGATACTGCGGCACTGGATAAAGCGGCGCCGGGTACTGCGGTACTGGATAGGATGGCACCGGATTAAACGGTGTTGGCTAACTGGGTGCAAGGAGTTCTGACGGAGCAGAAGGCCCTGGGAGAGGACCAGCAGGTGGGCCAGGTAAAGGTGGTCCCACGGCATTGGGCCCGGCGTAGGAGTGGTGTCTGGCAAAGGAACGTCGGCTGGCGTTGTGTAGGCCGGTGTCGGAGCCAGAGTCCAAGAGTCCGGCCCTATAGGAGGAAGTCCTGATGTCAGTGTGCCCAACTCCTCTGTGTCGACCGGTGATGGAGGGCTAAATTCCCGGGGTCCAGCAGAGGAGACCTGGGAGCCTCGGCAGGCAATGGCAAGCGTTGTGGAGAGCCTAGGACGTTGGATTGGTCCAAAGGGTCCGACGTAGGCTCTTTCGCTGGGCGTTTGTCAGAGGGGCTGACATCCAGCTTACCAGCAGGATCCGGGCGGACGTCGGAGGAGCCGGTGTCCAACTTATCGGAGCCCTGGCCCAACAGAGGTCATGTTGGGGAAGCGACCTTGGCTGGCGTGCGAGGGACCGTGTACCCCCCCGAAGGAGTTGGTGTCTTATCGGCCTAGTCCGGGTGGACGTCGGTGACACCGGTGTCCAGCTTATCGGACCCCCTCGACCCAGAGAGCAACATGGCAGCGGCCTTCCCTGAAGTGGTAGCCTCCTTTGCCCCGGAGGCACCCGAGAGGCCCAAGCGTAAGCCCAACGGGAGGGGTGACGCAGTCTTGGACACCACCAAGACGGCCGTCGAGAAACGGTCGCCCGGAGAAGAAGTTACCTTGAGAACTACGACTCCGGCTGGAGTCACGGAAACCGTGGAGGTGAAGTCCCGGTCCCGGTGCTTCTCCTTCTTTTTCTTATGGCCTTCAGAAGAAGTGGAAGCCTGCCTTAACTTCTTCAGCTCCTTCTCCATGGAAGCCATCTTTTTCTTCAAAATGTGGGCCTCCAGGGACTGCAGCCTCTGTTTTCGGGCGGGTGAGTTGAACTACTGGCAGTGCTGGCACTTCTCCACAGGGTGGTCCGGACCTAAGTAGAAGAGGCACAGGCCGGGCCCAATGCCCGCGGGACCACCTTTACCTGGCCCACCCTGCTGGTCCTCTCCCAGGGCCTTCTGTTCCGTCAAAGCCCCTGGCCTTCCTGGTAGTCAACACCACTTAAGCCGGTGCTGTCCTATCTGGTACCGCAGTACCCGGCGCCACTTTATCCAATGCCGCAGTACCCAGTGCCTCAATGTCCATCCTTATGCAGCAGTTGGGAACTGCGCGAGTCACATTTGTTCTTGTATGATTCGCAGGGCATTGGGGATGACATACATGACTGTTAGGAGAGAAAAATGAGAAAATGGTTAAAAAAAATCAGTAAACTAGAACGACGAGCGAAGGAACGTAACCGCGAGGAACTTTCACAAGTCAACGGTGGGAAAGAACTGGAAGGCGGGCATGGGGGACCGTCCCTTTATACTGACGTCGCATGATGTCGATCACCTGACGTGGGGGCAGTCCTCCGCCAGAGACTGCTAACTAGAAATTGTTCCGTGGGGTCTGGACACCTGCCAGGTCAGTCCGATATGTAATTACCTACTGCAAGAGCCCTCTCGAAGTAAGATCCCTATTTATGCAATTATACAGCTTACCGGCATTTCTTCAGTTCGCGGTCGGTTTTGAAGAGTGCAGACGTGTTCCCGGTCCACCAAAGATCGGCGCGCCGGACTCCGGAAGTACATATGGGGTGAAGGGGGTGTTGCAGGACCTTTTATTTGTTTTCTTAATAGGCATTTGGCACGCTGGTGTGGGCCCCAGCATGCCACCTGACTGTTTGGGGCTAGCTAACGGGGATTGGGCACCCCCGCTAGCACATACTGATGGGGAGGACCGCAGGGACCGCTTCTTCTTTACAGGTTAAAAGAAAAAAAACATTGGCGGATGGTTTTTGTTTTACAAGGGCATTTGGCACGCTGGGGTGGGGCACATACCAAAGGGGGGAAAGTGCTGAGGGGGACTGGACACCCTCGCACACAACAAATGGGGATGCCTCTAGGGAGTGGGCCCTCGTTGGCAATGAAATGGGTTAGAGCATGCTGGCAGGGGGGTTGGACACTCCCCGAACTTCGGCATTGTGGCAGGTGGTGGCGGCAGTCACTGCCGCCATGTCTGCTTCACCAGCAAAGGCATGTTGGAAGGTGCCGCTGCATGACGAGCTTGGCTCTCATTGCAGCGGACCTTTTATTTGATCTGGTGGCCACGTTACATGTTACTGGTGTCAGTACCTGCAGCTGCCTCACCGGAGAATGAGGGACGCACCTACTGATGCGTGCCCTGCATTCACCCACAGAGACCGCTCCTCCAAATCTGATACTACTGCAATATGTTGGCTGCGCAAGCATTAGCCAACATAAAAATACAGAATACAAAATGCATAGAATGGAATAAGTATGAACAAAAATAAACATGGCTACTATGCCTAAGAATAAATTGACAAAAAAGCACCAAGCAATAAATTGTGGAACTGCACAAAAGAACAATTAACTAGATATCAACTTAAAGTGAAAACTGCAGGAATGACTGATATGGGGAAGTGGAGAAGTGCTGAGGAACAGAGAATTAGGCAAGTTGCAAGTAAGAAGTAAACCCAATATCAGAAGCAACTGCAGGAGTGAGTAGAGAACTCATGGAAGAGAGCTTTAAGGGCAGGAAAGGATGGAGCATTGCAAACAGAAGGGGGAAGGGATACCCAAAGTTTAGGGAAACAAAATAGGAAGGTAGCCTGGCCAGCAGTAGATATCACTTGAGAGAGGGCAAAAGAGTGGGAGCAAGAATTACGAAGACAGTAGGAGGACGAAGGGGGGAGGAAGAGAAGAGAGGTTAGCTAGGAGAGACAGCCAAACAGTGCGTGAAACACCTGATATCAAGAGAGGGAAGAATGCAAGGCACAGTGATGAGTATGTATGGGTTTATGAAGAGCAAAGAAACAAAAGGATTGAGAGAGAGGATCCACTCTATCTAAAGTAGACTTTGGAACAGCACTATAAACAATGTCTCCATAGTCAAACATGGGCAAACTCATCTTAGTGAGTATTTCTGTGAGCAGGCTGTGGAATGCTTCTCTTACTTTTGTAAAACGCTCCAAGCTTGGGGTGAAGCTTCTTGTGAATAGCATCCATGTGAAGAGAGAAACCTAGATGACGATCTAACCCTTAATGGATTTATGGAATCCTTATCAGAATGTGCTGTTGAGCAACCACTGCCTTCTCGCAAGCAACTATCCGAATAATTCCGTCAGAGTCAGAGTGAGTACACAGTCAATTAACTCAAAGCCTGCCCAGGGTACCACATATTCTTTTCTCAGTCTTCTTGCCTATAGCTGTGGAGGTTGAAGGTGTAGCAATAATCTTTTCAGTGGCATTCTGAAAAGCCTTCTGGATGGGTACCGACACTCTTATTGGTTGAGGTCAGACCCAGCAAACACATGAATTCTGCCTCCTCTATGTCCACTTCTGATTCGGTGAACAGCTGAATCAGAGCATCAGTCATTTTTTCTCCTCCTTTGAAAGAGACTACAAAGGGACTGGAGGCAGATTTTTCCAACATTAGCTTTGAAAAAAATGCCACATTTGTTTAACGTCCTGCAAGAAGAGCATTTTCCCCCTTTTGCACAAATTCCTTAATTTGTTTTACAGACAGGGGAACTGCAAGGTGTTTTCTGTGTGCTTCCATTTTCAAGGCTGCAGTATATAGCTGGTGTTCAGAAAGGCTTTTTTTTTTGTTAATGGCTGCCATCTGAGTGTTCCTAGCTGTGAGCCCTGTGCTCTTTAAAGGAGGTGGTTTAGTAGTCTTTTCTGTTTCCTTGGTTGTGAGAAACAACGGTTCTGAGTGTTTCTGCAACTTTTTAAAGTCTCATTGGGTGCAAGAAACTGCTACAGAGGAGAAAGGAGCCATCTAAAACTACTGACTTTACCACTTAAGTGGTATATTATTTCCACATTTTTATACAAAAACTGCTTCATGGCTGCCTTTTTTTGCTTACAGATGAGTGCCTTTCTTGCTTTTCTAAGTCTCCTTGGGTGCCAGAGACCACTACAGAGAAAAAGTGAACTCTTAAAGAGCAGCTGACGCCTTAGGGAAAACAATATGGTTGGACACAATACAACTTATTTCATATATTTTCTATAGATTTCTCCTCTCTATTATTTATTACTAAAGCAATTTCTGCAAAAACAAGATCTTTATCCCTTGAAGTTCATCTGCCTCTTTATCTCACTCCCCACTTGAAAGCATAATGCTCTGTTGTGATATCACAGTCTGTTGCCATGAGAATAACTGATGTCCCAAGCAGAGTATTATGACATCAGGTTAAGACGAAGCATTACGAGCTGATGAACCCTCAAGGAACAGCTGTTCTGTTTTCATGCATATGACCTCAGTAATCGATTATGGGGATAAGTAATACAGCACTAATTAGAAACATAAGCTGCTTTGTGTCCAAATATACTGTTTTCCAAAGTTCTTCTTGAGGTGTCGGTGGCTCTTTAACTGTACATTTTACATTCAGTGGTATATTTCTCCATATACTTATGAGGATTTACAGGAGAGTACTTTCATGATGTGAAAGCTGGTGCAGGCAAATACTGACATTTAGCTGCCTATTTTTCTTTGTTTTAGGGCAGAAAACTTTACAATAGTGATCAAGGCCCAAAATACCTGCTTTTGCCAACCATTGCTTTCAGGATCTACAATGTTTAAATCATGTAGGTCCCACTGTCTTTTTAAGTGTTCCTGTTATGCCAATTTTACAGGAAGTAACAGAAACACTAATTTCAGGGGTTGTATCTGAGAAAAATGCCTGACTATCTAAGGGGAGGACCCATCGGCGTAAGCCTTTAAAAGGGGACTGAAAACGTACCTTTCTGAATTGGCTTTTATAACGTGGGTTTGCTGATAGAATAAAATTCTGTACTTATATTGATTTTATTATGTATGTTTGGTGATTTTAAATAATATAGAATTGTGATTTTACTATTTAGCGCTCAGAGTCTCTGGAATTGGGTTCTTTATAAATAAAAATATCTATCTAAAAAAGTACAACCATTTTAAAAATGAAGTCTAATTTAAACAATATTAAATGTTCTGTTTTATTTGAAACCCAGAACCTGTGAAAACCATAGTTCTTGGAACAGAGACTGTGTAGATTACACAAAGCTATAGTGAATATGGAGCAGCACAAGTTGCGTCACTTTACCTAATCAAATTGCCCGTTCTGTTTCTTTTTATTAGTGTATTGGAGATGGGGGCCTACACCCCCCACACCTCCTCTTTTAAAAAAACACAAGGGGGATGTGGGGGATGAAGCCTTCCAACTCAAAATTAACTGACAAAACCAAAATTAGCAGCAGGCACAAGCAGTTGACCAAATTGCCCATTCTGTTACTATTTTTTTAGTTTATGTGAGTTGGGGGGCTTTGCCTCCCCACACCCCCTTTGCTTTTTTTATTGTTTAGGAGTGTGGGGAAGAAAAGCTCCCCAACTCAAACTAATAAAAAGTAATGGAATGGAGGAACATGCCAAAACAGCACTGTCTTCATGAAGTTTTACGTAAACGACAGCTACGCTAGTAGTGGAGACCATTCAGTGGTCTGATAATCTACACAATCACCCTCTGAACTGCTACAGAACAGGTAAACAAAACAATAAAATATTTAACAATTAAGCTAAACTAGCAGAGTATCAATTAAACTCACAAACTTACAAAATAACAAAATGGTAGTCAAAACTAAGAAGATTTAGCCATGAGGACTGGAACATGACCCCGGGATGAATGATTTATTCAGTAGAGAAATAAATGGATTCCATTCAATGTCTCTGAAGAGGGTGGTCATATCTGGTTAGCCTCCACAAGGTCTCTGGCAACACCTAGATGCCAGTTCTGGAATTGGACTTAAAGGGAAGTAAAATCTAAATAAATTGAACGAAAAAGAGCTGCAACCACTTAAAATAAGCAGTAGGTATAAATTTTCTTTTTCCACAAAGGGAAAAGAATAACTCAGTAAGGAATACATCTTAGTCTCATAGCCTACTGACAATGTCCAATATGAAAATAACACCTCAGGAGGTACAAGATTAAAATGTACCCTTACCTCCTATTATTGAAAAAAAAAAATCAATTAAAAGGCCATTAATAGAATTGGAGGAGCATAAGGAAACACCAGTATATCATCCTTTGACTACTCAACATTTGGAGATTTTTATGGGGGAGTTCTCAGCTATAAAAAGTGCTATTACTGAACCGACAACTGGTTTAGCTAGTCTCTCATTGGAAGTGCAGGCCAATACAAGACAGATTAAAGATGTAGAAACCAGAATAAGTAGCCTAGAAGACAGTGCAGTCAAAGAACCGAGGGTGAGAATTGCCTGTTCTCAAGCAATATCTAAGTTAACCAGTAAAATAGGGGACCAGGAAGCAAGAAACGGGAGAAATAACATCAGAATAGTAGGAATTCCTAAAGGGCTGGAAGGATCCAGTACAACTGATTTCATTAATAAAGGCCTACTTACAGTAGCAGGCCCCCCCTAATGAAACTAAAAATTATGTCTTGGAAAGGCTCACAGATTGCGAAGACCACATCCTGCTCCATAACAGAAACCCAGAGCTTTTATAATTATTTTTATTTATTTTATTTTTTTATTTAGTTGTTTAACCAGGTATAGCACACTAAGCTGAAAGCTTTTTTTACAGGAGCGACCTGGTTTTAGGTTTGTGAACTTTCAGCAAAAGGTGTATGTGTAACACATGCTCCATGACAAGCCTGGAATTGTTTATGAAGGACATAAACTGATGTTTTTTAACGATCTACCACAAGAGCTGATTCAAAAAAGGAATGCTTTTAGACCCATCAAAAAGGTTCTGAGAGATGCTCATATCAAATATGGTTTGCTGCATCCTACCATCTTTAAAATCTGGCTCTTAGAAGGCGGAACTTCAACCTATCCCAGTTATGAAGCAGCAAAACAAGGTCTTGCAAAACACTTACCCAAGTTATTCAGTACTTTTGATTTCACACATTGAAAAGCTTAGTTTATCATATGTTTCACACGTTGAAAAGCTTAGTTTATCATATGTCTGTTAAAATAGTTAAAATGTTACATTCTTTTAATCCTCTATTCTGTTCCTGAATATCACCTTTTTCTTCTACAGGGAACAGAAGTAATTGCAGTTGACCCCTTGTTTTTGTTCTGCTGTTTTCCTTAGCAGTAAGTGGATGGTTTTTGACTGCCTGGGTGGGTCTATGAGAATAGGAAACACCCCTGGGAACATTTTTTTATTGAACAAAGTTGCTTTACAGTTGTTTATTTTTTTTTCCCCAGAAATGAAGCAAAAGGTAAGCACTTTCAATGGGACAAACGTATAGCTCTAGCCAAACTGTTACCTATTTTAAAAAGCAGATTAAAAAGATTAGTTATATGGCACAGTAATACTATTTGGGTAATTTTAGGCAGACTAGGAGGCTGCTTTTAAATGGTGGTTTGGAACTTTGCCAAATGGTGTTTGGAAGAACATGTATCTGTGCTTGAGACCATTCATAGGGTGTTTTTTTTTTTTTTGTCTAAGAACTGTCAAGCGTTTAGGAAGCTGTCCCACTGGTTTTGTGTCCAGGAGATCAAAGTTAACAGTTTTTTCAATTGATGCCATTTTGCTTTCAACTTACTGCGGCTCGGCAGTTGGAAGCTACAATTCTGATACCAGACTTGAGTGGTCAGCGTGGCACCAGTCTCTTACATGTTGCATGGCTGCAATCTTCTCAGTACAAGGCAAGCTGAGAGTTTGAAAAGTAAACAAACAAAATGCTGGAGTTTTTTTTTCTCTGTATAAAAGCTGCAATGGTGTCTTGCCTTTTCCTTTAGGGGCACCAAAGATATTTTTACTATTTTTTTCAGGCTGGCATAATAAAAGGGAACCTCTGCTGATACAAGGGAAATAAAAATTTTCCTTAATAAGGTAAGAAAGTAAATTGTTTTTACTACTTGGGGGTTTAAAGTGAAAGCTGTCTAAGGATTTCGGGGTTTTAAGGTAGAAGTCTCACAGTGATTATTTAGCTATTGTGTTCAATTGTTTTATCCTTTTTTAAGTTGAACAGCAGCAGCAATTGATCTGATCCCTCATGCCTCTTGAAATTAACGTTTCTTGTTCCTACCAGCTAGTGTACGTTTCCGTATAAAGACATGTGGTGGTCTAGGGAAAAGCAGATGATATAATAAACTTAGAGCTTGGCAATTTATATATGGAAAATGATTTTTTATAGAATAAGAGGTTCCAATACACTACATTTCTTATCAGAAATATAAGGAAGCGCTTGCTGGTAAATAGGTGGGCCGGGGAAGATGAAGGGTCGACTGCAGCTTATCTGAATTTCTCTCTTGTGGCGGGAATCTTTTTTTCATATTGCTCAGGGACTAAATGTTATTGTTCAATCAGCCGAATCTTTATTTGAATCTTTTAAAATCAGAAGCAAAGTTTATTGATAAGAATAGAAATGTATAATTACTGTCTTTCAAATATTTCACTCTCACTTTGATAAATAGTGCTGGCAAGAAAGTGACATTTTCTGTTTTTCATAAATGGTTTGTTTTTATGAGCAGTTTTATGAATTTTTTTTTTTTACAACAATGGTACAGTCCAGTATGAAAACAGATATAAAAATACCTCCTTTACTTTCCAGCAGTGCGTGACAAAATGGTGGGGTGGCCCATAAGTGTTACCTACATATGCTCTCTTCATGATTGAAATTGGCCTCTGCCTTTTTTTTTTTTTTTTAAGATTCCTTCTGTCACATGAACTAATAGTGATATTTCTGTTTAATTTGTTCCGAGTGTTCCTATTGACAGCATGCGAATACGAATATTCCTGTATTTAGTAATTCAATACGCATGACAACTACAACTCTGAGACTCTTTCTGTTTCAAGAATTGATATTTGAGGTGTTTGTAGTGGTTCCTCCAAATAATCAGATTAATGCTGACTCAGTGCTCGCTGGTTAGGCTTACCGGGTGCATATGCAAGTACAGTCACTTTAGTTAGACTGACTGAAGTCAAAGCAACTATAAGGTAATATGGAGGGACACAGACCCGACGGTTAGGCCTCTCCGGGCTGTTCTGCAGACTTCAAATCAATTTATTAGTATGATGAGCTTGAGTTCCCCCTTCATTACCATAAACATTGAATGTGAGGTGAACACTGCAGATCTCTAAAGCTTGGATACCAAAAATTACTACATTCAGGGTAGTTGTCATAACTGTTAGACATTGGAATGAGATTAAATATGCATAGAACAGTTTTACTTACAAGAAATGCACTATGAACACAATGTGGCAGGGGTTGAGAATATATGGAGCTATACTGTACCACTCCGTTGGAGTCTTATAGATGACTGCTAAACAGCCTTTTTATGCTGGAGTGTACCATTTCATATTGTTGTCTCAGAAATCTAAGTCTTTCATTTTTAAAGATACTATAGAATGAGTTTGAAAGCATGTTACTATTTACATAGTTTAAATACAGTGGAGGTTAAGTTGAAACTCAAAATTCCTCTATTTTTAAAGAAACATAGAAACATAGAATTTGACGGCAGATGAGGACCGCTTGGCCCACCCAGTCTGCCCACTTCCCTACCTAATGGATAAGCTGCAGATCCTAGTTAACCAGCAGCCTACTTCTTCCTACCCCCAACCCCTAGAATTGCCTTATGACTGTCCCATACATGCTTGAATTCTATCACTGTTTTTGACTCCACAACCTCCTCTGGAAGGCCGTTCCATGCATCCACAACCCTCTCTGTGAAAAAATACTTCCTTAAATTACCTCTGAGCCGACCCCCCTCTATCTTCAAATTGTGTCCCCTTGTTCTTGCACACCTCTTTTTTTGAAAGATGCTACCCTCTTGGACTTTGTTGATTCCCTTGAGGTACTTGAAAGTTTTTATCATGTCCCCTCTCTCCCTCCTTTCCTCGGGAAGAAAAGTAGACATTAATTTGTATAAATAATATACAGATTCCACACCATCTTACAAAACAACTGCTTAGTAACATATTTATTTTTAGATAGTGTTATCAGTAATGTTAGAAAAGTTTGACATTTAGTTATTTCCAAGTGTGCTGCCAGAGACAGACCTCTTACACTCACTGAGGCAACAGACAGAGGGGTGGGATGTAAACTGGTGGGTTGGGTAGCTAAACCAAATGGTGCTTTCTGTTTTATTGTCTCCGTTTTCTCTTTTTGTATATGTTTTGCTATCACTTTCTCATCTTGGAGTGTGGGGAGAGATACTGTCATTCAGAGTGGCGTCTGAAAATCTAGGTGATGGCCAAACAGTGATATACTCCTATACTATGTTGCATACATTCTGTGGTACAGTAACTGGGGAACTACAGGAAATTAAATATTTTCCTATGAGGAAAATCATATATAAATTTTATAGATGGCTAGATCACTTATATTTGTTACTTGGCACATATATGGGCTAAATGAAAAGTGCAAACATCACCAAATTCTTAGACAGCTGTGGAAAATTGAAGGAGGTGTATTTTTACAAGAAACGCATATTAAAAACTCAGATAAGGACCTTATGAGGAAAGAATGGGTAGGCATGGTTTTCAGTGCGGGAAATAGCAACAAAAAAGCAGGAGTAATGATACTGATATCTAGGAAACTTACTTTTACAGTACTAAATGAGATTCAGGATCCTAATGGATATTATGTTTTAGTACATGGAATATTAAGTGGTGTAGAGGTTATACTAATTAATATTTACAGGCCCTCAAACACTTCACATAAAGTTTTCACAGAATGCAGGGAGAAAGTCTCCTTGTTCACAAAAAGTACATTTTTTTAGGCGGAGATCTAAACTGTATTGTTAATCCACTATTAGATAGAACTAACAAAAACACAGATTAACTAAATCAGATACAGACTTGGTAGAAACAATTGAGAGTTTGGGTTTAGAAGATTCATGGAGGATTTTTAACCCCATGTTAAAAGAATACACCTTCCTGTCTCCTGTTCATAGGACAGGGTCAAGAATTTATTATTTTTTTAGCCCTCGAAATTGTGTACAGGATATAATACAATACCAAATATACTCCATTATTATCTCTGACCATTCACCTGTGTCAACTACCCTTAAATGGGGTATATAAAGAAATAAACAAGGCAGATGGATGTTGAACAACTTTTTTCTTGAAAATACACAGTATGTGGAATCTCTCAAGGAAGAGTTGACAGAATGTGTACATTTCAACAACTCGGAAGATACTTCTTGGATTACTACATGGGAAGCGTTTAAGTGCTTCGCAAAGGGAAGGCTTATTAGACTGGCATCTAGGGTGAAAAAGCAAAACAAATTAAAAGCTTAAGAGCAACTAGACAAACTTAAAAATTTACAAAATCAGTTAGATACCGATTATTCTGAAGACATATGGCAGAAATGGGCTAAACACAAGTTAAGAATATGAAGAGCTAGTATAAAGAGAGGCAGATTTTCAAATAAGGAAAACTAAAACTACATATCATCTGGTCTCAAAGCCCAGAAACTTTTAGCTATGCACCTTAAACAAGACAGCAATGAAACACTCACCCTAGCCTTAAAAAATGAGGAGACAGATGTCATTATTACAGATCTTACAGAAATTAATAATCACTTTTGTGATTATACCTTATATATATATATATATATATATATATATATAAGAATAATACTCCCAGCAGTTCAGATAAAGACATCGATAATTCTGTAAATAACACTAATATACTACAGCTCTCAAATGGGGAAAAAAAGACATACTTAATAAACAAATTAGAATTGAATATATTCAGCAAGCCATTAAAGAACTAAAGCCAAACAAAAGCCCAGGTATAGATGGTTTTCCTTCAAATTTTTAGAAAACATTCTCTGATATTATTTCACCATTATTACTTATGGTATTTCATGAAGTGAAAGACACTGGATCCTTACCCACATCCATGCAACAAACTATCACTGCATTAATCCCCAAACCAGATAAAGATGAAACATATCGTAAAAATTATAGACCAATGAGTCTCATAAATACAGATATCAAAATCCTGGCTAAGATCTTAGCTTCCAGACTGATGTTGGTCATGAATGAAATTATTGGTCCTGAACAAACTGGATTAATTAAAAAGAGACTCACTTCAGATAATGCTAGGAAGATCGTTCACATAATGTCCATAACAAATAAAATAAAAACAACCTATGGCCTTGATAGTGCTAGATGCAGAAAAAGCCTTTGATTATGTAGATTAGAAGTTTTTATTTAAATCTATGAAAGCTCATAGTATAACTAATGAGTTCATAACATGGGTAAAGCTTCTCTATGATAACCCTTCGGCTGCTGTGATAGTTAATGGGAAAATCTCCAAATATTATAAAGTGGAACGAGGCACTAAACAAGGCTGCCCACTCTAACCCCTTTTATTCAACATAGCTCTCAATCCCTTGACTTTCCAAATCAATGCTTTCCATCAAATAAATGAGGTTCAAGTAGGTAATAATTCACTCAAATGCTCCCTTTATGCAGATGACATACTTCTGACACTCTTGGACCCCATTGATTCTACCTAAGCTCTCCTAAAGATGATTGATAACTATGGTTTGGTATCAGAATACAAACTGACTAAAGAAAAAACTCAGTTTCTCTCTTTAAATGGGGGCATCCCAGCTAACAAAGTAAAATAATTGAGTATTTCCGGGGCACTTGAATATATAGATTATTTGGGTATTAAAATATATAAAACAATAAAGAAAACTGTTTCGACTAACTTATCTAATTTCAGAATGAAAGCTGAAAGTGACTTTGAGAAATGGAATAAACTCCCTTCAGCTATGGGGTAGGTTAGACTCAATTAAAATGTTTATATTAACTAGAGCATTACATTTATTTTCTATGTTACTCTGGACTATGTCCACCTCATGGTTCAATACATTACACAATAAAATTAATAAATTTCAATGGGCAAACAAAAACCCCAGGCAAGCATATTTTAAGATTACAAGACAAAAAGAACAAGGAGGTTTAAGAGCACCAGATTTGAAATTATATTATTTAGCTACCAGATTATTACAAATAACCTATTGACTTAAAAATAGAATGAATGAGCTGTGCTCGCCAGAGTGGCTACGGATTGAGGAAGACATTCTAAAAGTTAAAAACATCACTATACATTCACTTTTTTTGCGTATCAAACTGCAATAGTAAATAATGCTATCATAATGGATTCAATCAGACTAATTGCACTGTGTCCCAATTACTTATATTGGAACTGGTGACTTTTTTCCAGCAGCCATTCTGGGGAAATCCTAATTTAAAATTAGAAATATCTGTAAAACAAGGAGATATGTTGAAAGAAGTGGGCATTGGGAGAGTTAAGGATCTATTTGGGGACACTGGCTTTAAAGACATTTATTTATTTAGTTTTTGTTAACCAGGTTAGGTGCGCTAGCCAAAGTTGACTATTTTCAGGCATGACCTGGGAGAATACATACATAAAATGAGATGAGATTATACAACACATAGTACATAGTACAGGTACATAGTATATAGTACAGGTAGATTAGAATATAGATCAACATCATCACAGTTGCGCAGCAATTTGTACTGACAGAAAACTTGATTAATAACTCTCACCTCACATTACTTATTGCTGAGTACCATCTGCTTAGAGGCATTATAAAACCTCAGACAAGTGGAAACACTCAAAATTTCTTAGCTGTTATGAATTCGAAACCTATTGTCACATTCATTTACAGTTATGTAAGTTCTGTAATTATAAACACAGCAGCGGAATCAGTTGCCAAATGGGCAAATACACTGGGAGAAGTAGTAAATAAATGGAAATGGAAACAAATCTGGAATTTTCCATTTAAGGTGTTTTCGCTGGTCAATAACAGAATAACCCAATATAAATGTTTACTTAATATCTTTTATTATCCAGATAAAATATTCAAAATGAAACTGAGCAATAATGATTATTGCCCCAAATGTAATAGCCCAAACGCAACTGGGATACACGTTTTGGGAATGTCCTCCTATAATAAAGTTGTGGCAGCAAGTTAAACAATGCTTTTCTCAAAAACCTCAGATAACTCAACATATGCACATCAAAACATGTATTATTGGACAATTCGATGATAACCCTTCCATAACAACAGAACTTAAATATACGATAGCCTTGATTTCTACTGTAACTAAAAATTGCATTTTAAAACACTGGATAGACCCAGAGGCTCCTTCTATTAAAAAATGGAAGAACACCATCATTGAAAATACAACGTAAGAAACTTGATAGAGGCATGAGGGGTCGGAGGAAACATGTTTGGGATTACTGGGATGCTCTAAGTAAACTCATCACCTTGTGAAGACTCAGCTTAGACTCTGGATGATTTTGTCTCGTTTCCACACTGCTCTTTGTCTATCTTAGCTTCTCTCTCTACTCTGTACTGTATTGTCAGGTGAGATATTTACAGCTTCCTATCCTTTTCTATTTTCTTATAAAAATCAATCTCCTTAAATATTCTGTTTTTAGGGTAGCTTTTGCAACATAAATGTATGGTAAGGAGTATGTATTTGCACATTTATTATTGATGATTACGGTTAGTATGTTATGAAATATAGTATGTTAAACTTATTGTTTTTTTCCTTATTTAAAAAAGGCAATACATTCTTGATGATCCTTTTGGCTAATTTGAACTGCATGTATTAATTGCTTGTATATTTCTGCATTGATTATTGCATGTACGGGTTTGATGACCTTATGCAGTAAATCTTGTTTTGAAAATAAAAATATTAAGGACAGTAGAGAACTAAATTTGCTGTTAGAATGTCGGGGGGGGGGCATGACCACACAGCAGAGTTTGAACTTTAACATTCAAAAGTTCCATCTCGAGGGCATCACCACAGGACTGAGATGCTGCTATTTGTATATCATAAATACACTCTCATTGCTAGAAGCCTGGCACATGAGTGCACATCTGTGCTATGATGGCGGTGCCAGACAACCTGCAATCATACAAGACTTTGTCTTGCTCTCCATAACTTAACCACGTTTAAAGGGCTCTGGTCGGCCTGTGTTTTCCTCCCTCCTTTGTCGTGTTTCTAAGCTCCCAGGTGGTTGAGTGGATACCACACCTTCTACCGCAAAGATAGACTGCCTGGTGGGGTATGCAGTGATGTGGACCAGTCAAACCGTGTAACTAAATTTGACTGCCCATATGAATAGCGAGTGTGAAGGTGTAGCAAGGATTAGTAAATAGTGAGTGTAGCAGTGAGCCACACCAGCTGTAGTAGGATATGGGGCTATGTTTGGCCAAGCACACTGCCAAGCTGACCATTTGGTGTAGTGGCTTCGGCCACTGCCGCTGAAGCTAATGGACCCAGGTTCAGCTGTGGTGGATATTTTTTTTTTTTGCCTTTCCCCTTCGTGCACACCTCCGAATTGATTATATTAAAATTGTAGTGTGTGTGGGACATGCCCCCCACCCCGCAAAGGGGTTCTTGAGAGGTAGCCCATAAACATGTAAATATTATTACTGCCATTTAGAAAGTAAGCGACTGTTGCTGTTTGCGGTAGTCACTGTAATTCCGTCCGCTTTGATAGTGGCGGAAGTTTTGGTTCGCTCTTTTTTGTGGGTGCTGTTATTCAGTTGCCCTCATCACATAAAACCCCTGGTGATCCAGTGATCCCCCTCCAACAGGGTCAGACTTCCAAAATGTCATGCGCTTGGTGTGACAATGTACAGGGCTCTTGGAAAGGGACAACGGCACTTACAGAAACAGAATTTGTTGGCAGAAAAGGAAAGATAGGTCCATCAAGTCTACCCCATTTTCCCTGCATATTTCTACACCCTAGACTCTATTTGGTCATGGGTGTCTCTCCTCCGTTTCCTCTACCCATAATGTCCATATGCCCGTCTCATGCATGCTGGAAGCTCCCCACAGTCTTTGCCCTACCTCTTCTGGTAGGCTGTTCCAGGCATCAACCACACTTTCTGTGAAGAAGTACATCCTTCTTGAACCACCCCCAAGCTTCATAGCATGCCCCGTGTGCTGGTGCTCTTCCCCATTGAAATAAACTTTCCTTTGCACCTTGTTCACCCTCCCAAGTACTTACAGGTCTCAATCTCGCTCTTCTCTCCTCCAGGGAGTACATGTTAAGCTCCTCCAGCCTCTCCTCATAAGGTTTCACATGCAACCCCTTCACTATTTTGGCAGCCTCCTCTGAACTGCTTCCACCCTGTCAATGTCCTTGAGGAGATGCAGCCTCCAGAACTGTACACAGTACTCTAAGCGGGGTCTCATTAGAAGGCAATACAGTATACTGGCAACACTACCTCCCCCATCTTCTACAAGAAATCCTCCTCCCTATGCAACCCAGCATTCAGCTAGCCTTGCTTACTGCCTTGTCACACTGCCCTACCACCTTGAGATCATCAGGTATGATTACCCCAAGGTCCCTCTCTTGCTTAGTGATGGTCAGAACCCTCCCCCGTCTTATACACAGCCCCCTGGTTTCCGCTCCCCAAGTGCACGACTCTGAACTTTTTGGTACTGAAATCCAGTTACCACACCCTAGACCACTCCTCAAGTTTCCCCAGATCCCTTTTCATTTTTTCCACCCCTTCCTGGGTGTCTACCCTGTTGCAGATTTTGTGTCATCGGCAAAGAGAATGACCCTCCCTCCAGTTCCTCGGCTGGCACCACTACTATATCTCAAAACTCGTTTCCCTGACACTCTGAAGACTGACACACGACATCTCGACAATGTGATTTTGCCGCCCCCCCCCCCAAGTTTGTTATATTAATTAAGGGTGTGTGCGGGGGACAAAGCCTCCCAAAACATGAAAAACAAGCAAAATCCTACTGTTGGGATTTTGCATCTCAGGATTTTGGTGTCAGGGAAATGAGTTTCGGAATATAGTATTATATTCTCCTCAGCATTATCACCTATGAAGACATTTAACAGGACAGGAACCAGTATGAATCCCTGTCGTACTCCACTGGTCACTCTCCTATCCCCTAATTGACCAACACCTTCTGTCTCCTAACCTTCAATTGGTTTGATATCCAGTTACCACCTTCTATTCAATCCCCAGGTTGCTAAGTTTCTTTATTAGCCTTCTGAGTGGCAGTGTCAAAGTCCTTACTGAAGTCAAGAAAGGCCACATCCACTACCTTCCCCTTATCCACTTTCTTAGTCACCCAGTCAAAGAATCTAAGAAATTTGTTTGACATGACCTCCCCACTGTGAAACCATGATGCCAGTGGTCTTCCAGCCCATTTCCCTCAAGGTACTCCATCAGTATCTCCTTCAGCAGGGTATCCATTAATTTCTCCACCACTTATATGAGACTGACTTTCCTATAACTGCTAGCCTCCTCCTTGCTGCCACTCTTGTGCAGAGGGACCACATTGGCCCTCCTCCAGTCCTCAGGAACTACCTCAGTCTCCAATGAGCTGCTGAATAGTATTACCAGAGGGACGGCTAGCACTGTGCTCAGTTCTTTTAGTACCCATGGGTTGATTCCCTCTAACTCAATGGTCTTATTTTCCTTTAGGGTTTCCAATTCCTTTTGGACTCTCTCTTCTGACAATGGACTTGGGTCAACTCCCCCCCCTCCCGTTTTTTTGCTGATATATGTTGGTTCCTCCCCCCCCCACTGTGAAGACTGAGCAGGAAGTACTTGTTTAATATTTAAGCTTTTTCTTGTTCATCTTCTGCACAGTCCCCACACTCCCATTCTCCTGATCCTCACTATACCACCCCTTGCTTCTCTCATTTCACTCACATACCTGAAAAAAAGTCGTCTTATCCCTTGTTTTGACCTCCTTGGCCAGCCTCTCCTCTGTTCGTGCCTTAGCTGCACCTAATATTCCTTCCTGGCTCCTTTTGTCTGTGAAAACATACTTCTCTGCCACCTTCCATGTGGGTCATCTTGTACTTTTTAAAAGCTTTTTTTTTCCCCTCCCTTACTGCCTAAGCTACTTCCCTTGAGTACCATAGTGGCCTTTTCCTCCTCCGCCTACCCTTGCTTATTTCCTTCAAACCACCTGACGCTGCCTTTTTTATTCCCTCCTTTATCCTCTTCTATTATTCCTCCCCCGCCAATTACCCCATCAATGTATTTACTAAGACGTGCTCCAATTTTGTTTAAATCCACCCCTCCTGAAGTACAGGACCCTAACCATACTGTTTTTTTTCTTCTGCCCAATCTATATGCTAGACCACACTCAATGATGGTCACTTTTACTGTGATCTTAATAGGGTCCCAAGTGAGCACTGGCACCAAGTTATCTTTGCAAAAACTTAGGGCCATGCATTAGGCCCCTGGTCTTCCAGTAGTCTCTCTACTTCAACTAACTTATACAGAATAGCGTTAGTATTGCTTGGTAGGTAAAACACTTCCTTCGTTCACGGTTTCTTTCTAATTTACCTTATAACATGTTGGATAATTTTCTATGTCCTTATACATTTTCTTTTCTTTGTGTAATGATACTGCAGCTTCATTAAGTCTGGAAAAATTAAAAACAAAACAACCACATTAGGACCAGTTAAATAAATATGAACCAGCACCACTAAGGAGATGCAGAGAATGTCTATGAAACAGAAACTGCAAACGTGCTTGCTGTGCTACACTACAAATTCAATAAAATACTGAATACATTTTCTATCATTTTACAGATTCTCTTAAAAAGAGTCTCAAAAACACATATGCTTTACGATTCGTGACATATCTGAACAAAGCATCTGAACGATGCTGTGCATCCCTTGATATTACTGGCTATCCAAATATTGGCTTTCCTTACAAAGTAAATACTATGCAGTACACCAGGGCATTATTTTATATTATTAAACCTTAGACGTAAATGTAGCACTTTGATTGATTAATACGTGATCACATGACACAAAGTGGTTCCCTACTACGTAAAAACTTACCATAACAGTAGATCTTCGAGGGAGGTTCCTGTAGTAGGCCATAACATGTAGGTCATAACACGGAGGACTGTGCCCCCTGGTGTCAGGACCGCACGGCAAACTTTTCCAGCAATGTCTGGTGGGGGACCACCCACCTGACGTCACATGACAGATGTTATCATGACCCTATATAGTCCCCATGCCCGCCTTCCAGTTCTCCCGCTGGAGAGCCAAGGAAGATGAGACAGAAGAAAGGATGAGAATCCTGGAGCCCAGCTCAGAATAGCCTGACAGAAATGCAGAAACTGGGGGAAGGAGGGAGGGAGGGAAAGGTAACCTACTGCAGGAACCTCTCTTGAAGATCTACTGTTACAATAAGTTCTTGCGTAACTGTACTATCTTACTTTAAGAGGGTTCCTGCAGTAGGTCATAACATGTAGGACTGAATCCCAAGCAGTCACTCTCAGAGAGCCCTAGAGAGTTACGGGAGGAGGAGCAACTGAAAGAACAGAACAAAACTGGCCTAAGACAGTAGGCCCTGCAGAACGGCGAGGCCAAACCTGGTCCTACGCCTAGAGGCAATGTCCAGACTGTAATGCTTTGTGAAGGTATGGACCGAACTCCAGGTTGCTGCCGCACAAATCTCTGCTGTAGAAATATTCCTTAGAAACGCCGTAGAGGTAGCCATGCCTCTAGTAGAGTGACCTCTGACCTCCCCTTGAAGAGGTCTGTCATACTTCTGATAACAGAAGCGGATGCAATTAGCGAGCCACTCAGAAAAGCACTGCTTAGGGACTGCCAACCCCAAGAATTTGGGGGCAAAGGAGACAAAAAGTTGATCAGACTTTCTGGATTCTTTGGTTCGGTGGACCTAACACCGCAGGATTCTACGTACATCCAAAGTGTGAAGGAGAGCCTCCCCCTATTCAAGTGAACAGGATAATAAACTGGGAGTTCAACCATCTGGTTTAAGGTGAATTCAGAAACCACCATGGGAAGAAACTTAGGACTGCCCGGTCCTTGTGAAAAATCAAATAAGGCTCCTTATGCATCAGGGCCTGAAGCTCAGAAATTCTACGAGCAGAAGCAGCAGCAACCAAAAACAGCACCTTCCAGGAAAGGTAGCGCATGTCACAGCTCATCGCTGGTTCAAAGAGAGGAAGTGTAAGCTTCTCTAACACAAAATTCAAATCCCAAGGTGGGGTTGGGTTACAGATGGGGGGTTTAAGATGGAGGATCCGTTTTAAAAAGGTCTTAAGAGATCTCCAACTGTGCCACGGGTTTCCCCTCCACCAACACATGGTAGGCTGAAATAGCTGACAGGTGAACCTTAAGATAGGAGTAAGACAGACCAGAGTCAGGTAAGTACAGCAGATATTCCATAATCTGCAGGGCTGAGCAAGAAAAGGGATCCCATCCCTTAGATGATGCCCAGATGGAAAAACACTTCCATTTCATCACATATGTGGAGCTGGTGGAAGTTTTCCTAGCTTCCACCAGGATCTGAGCCACCTTCCGGGAGACCCTGAAGAGAGACCTAATTATGTCTGAAGGAGCCAAGCATGAAGATGCAAGGCCCTGAGTCCTGGATACACTAGCCTGCCTTGATCCTGAGTCAGCAGATCATGCCGGAGAGGGAGGGGAATTGGGGGTTCTGCTGCCAGCTGCTGCATTAGCGGAAACCAAGCTTGCCTCGGCCACAGAGGAGCCGAGCTATGAGGATCATCCGAGCTCCCTCTGCCTGAAGCTTGAGAAGTACTCTCTGCAGAATGGGAAAGAGAGGGAAGGCCGAGGTGTACAGGAACTTCCCTGTCCAACACAGTGATAGCGCATCATGCCAGAAAGCGCCAGGCTCGGGAACGAGTGAGCAAAAACTGGGAAGTTTTGCACTGGATGTGGAGGTGAACAGACCTGGTTCTGGGCGACCCCATTTCAGAAAGAGGGAGTCTGCTACTTCCTGACTTAGTTCCCATTCATGTGCAAGAGATGATGTCCAACTGACGCTGTCCGCCAGGACGTTGAGAACGCCTGGAACATGCACAGCAGTGAGAAACAGGTCACACCTGATAGCCCGATTCCATACCCGCATCGCCTCCCTGCACAGTGGGTACAATCGGGTGCCTCCCTGCATGTTGATGTGCCAGACCACTGACATGTTGTCCATCTAGATTAGCAGTGTTCCTCTTGATAGGATGGTCTGAAAAGCCTGAAGGGCATAAAGAACTGCCCTCCTCTTCAGAATGTTGATGTGTAAGGACATCGCCAGTTCGGACCATGAACCTCGACTTCAACGGTCCCCAGATAAGCTCCCCAACCCAGACAGGAGGTGTCTGTGGTGTGGGTCCAGAGAGGTGGGAAACTTCGAAAGGAAAGTTCCCTGGACAGATTCAGAGGCTCTAGCCACCATAGGAGATCTTTCTTGAGTGTGCTGGAGACTAGAATCAGATGGTCCAAGTCGTCCAAGCACTGGTCCCATAACGTCCACTGGGCAATCTGAATAAGTTGCCTGGCTAAGAGTACCATGGAGATGGAGACTGCCATCAGGCATAGCAATGCCCTGGCTGGAAGAAACATGAAGAGACAATGAAGTTGGCCTGCTCTCGAAGAGTCTCTGCCCTGTCCAAAGGTAGAAAGGCTCTGCACTGGACCGTATCCAAGACCACCCTGATGAACTGAAGATTCTGGGAGAGGGTCAGAGATGGCTTGGGGAGACTGACAGTGATCCCCAGTTGCGAGAAAAGGTCCAGAGTGACAGAGAGGGAATCCAGGAGACTGCCCCTGGATGGGGCTGTCAATAGCCAGTCGTCCAGGTAGGGAAACACTGCTATGCCCCAACGGCGTACACACTAGGCACTTGGTGAAAACCCTGGGTACCAAAGAAAGACCACAGGGGAGTGCTGTAAACTGGAAATTCTCCCCCTGGAAGCAAAACCGCAGGAAACGGCGGTGGCCCGGGAAGACCGGAATATGCAGGTAGGCATCCTGCATATCCAGTGCACAAAGCCAATGGTCCTTCTGCAGAAGGCGCAGGAGGCCCTGCACTGTCAGCATGCGGAACCTTTTGTGTTCTATGAAAAGGTTCAGATTGCTGATGTCCAGGATGGGTCTGAGGTCACCCGTCTTTTTTGGGACCAGGAAAAAGTGGAAGTAAAACCCCTTTCCTCTCTGGGACAGAGGCATGGTTTGTATGGCTGCCTTCTGTCTCAGGGCCCTGATTTCTTCTTCGACCAGAGGAGCCTGGTGTGGGGAGTAATATGAGTGACGTGGTGGAACGTCTGGAGGGAACTCCAGAAACTCCAAGTTGTGTCCTTTTGATATGAGCTGTAGGAACCATGCGTCTGTCGTGATGACCTTCCACTCCTGCATGTGGAGGGCGAACCTGCCTCCCACTGGCTCCACCTTCAGAGGTGAAGGAGAGAGAGGGTGGAGGGAGTCAGGAAGCTGAGGGACGAGGGGGTGGGGACCCTCGCACCACTCTTTGGGACTTGGCAGGGGGGAAGAAACCCATGGCATAGAAACATAGACTTTGACAGCAGATAAGGACCACTTGGCCCACCCAGTCTGCCCATTTCCCTACTTATTGGATAAGCTGCAGATTCTAGTTAACCAACAGCCTACTTCCTGCCACCCCCCACTATAATTGCCTTATGTCTATCCCATACATGTTTGAATTCCCCCACTGTTTTAGACCCCACAACCTCTCCAGGAAGGCGGTTCCATGCGCCCACCACTCTCTCCGTGAAAAGAATTTCCTCACATTACCCTGAGCCATCCCTCTAACTTTAAATTGTGCCCTTGTTCTTCCACATCTCTTTTCTGAAAGATGCTACCTCCTGGACTTTGTTGATTCCCTTGAGGTACTTAAAAGTTTCTATCATGTCCCCTGTCCCTCCTTTCATCAAGGGTATACATATTAAGCTCTCTCAGTCTCTCTTCATATGGTTTCTGATGTAGACCCTGCACCATTTTAGTTGCCCTCCTCTGGACTGCTTCCATCCTGTCTATGTCCTTGCATAGATGAGGTCTCCGAAACTGCACGCAGTACTCCAGATGGGGTCTCACTAACTGTCTGTCCAACTGGCATGCCTCTTGGTTTGCTTTCTGGAGGCAGGTTGCTTCCCTTGATGCTTGAATTGGCATTGAAAGGGCTGCTTCTTTTCAGAACCTGTCCAGCACATTGACCGAACAGCTCTAAGGGCCTGGCCACTGTCTTGGAGGCCCGTGATTATATCTTTAGTGTTCCCTCCGAACAGGACGGATCCCCGGAAGGGTGCATCCTGTATATCTGCTTGAACATCCGCCAAGAGTCCGGAGATCTGCAACCAGGTGTGTCTCTTGAGGCATACGGCAGTGGTAGAGGAGCGGGCTACCACATCCACCAAGTCGTAAGTGGCCCTTAGTGCATGCCTGCATGAAATGTTCGACAGGCGAGGCTATTTTGCAAGCTCGTCTTTAAGCTCAAAGTCCTCCATGGCCATGATATACGTGCCTCAAGCTTGGCCATGGTGGCCTTCTGAAAAAAGCCCATGTGCGCCACATAGTTTAATGAACATAGTGCACATGTGGCAGAGGAATACACCTTCCTCCCAAATTGGTCCAGCTGTCTGGATTCCGTATCTGGTGGGGGGTGCTCATGTGCTTGGGGGTGGCCGAGCGATCATGAGCGGCGACTATAACTATAGAGTCCGCCTCGGGATGGGAATCCAGGAAGGAGACACCTTCAGGCGAGTGATAAATTCGGTCTGCCTTCTTGGGGACAGCCAGGATAGAATGTGGTAACTGCCAAATAGTGGCAGTTAGGTCTTCATGAGGAGCTGTCCAAGGAGGGACCGGGATGGGAGAGACAGCCTCTAAGTCTACATGTTCGGCTAGATGCTTTCTCTTGGGATCCTGCTCCTCTGTGTTCTAACCATTAGAGTGCTGGATTATGCGGAGGAGCTCACTAAAGTACGGATCCTCCAGAGATCTGGGTAACTCCTTGCCTTTAGGGGGAAAGACAGCTCATCTGACGAGGATTCTGACGTGTCATGGTCAGAGTCAGGAGGATCCTTCCCCTCTGGGGTTCCAAAGTCCAGAAGGGTGACCTCCCGCGAGGTGGCACCCGAGATATGCACTGTAGAGTGCTGAGAGCTGGCAGGTGACGAGGAATGAGGAGGTACGGCCACTGGACTAGGAAGCCTGCTTTCCAAGTCCAAAACCAGTTGGGACCGGGCGTCCTTCCACCCGGACTGGATTAATGACTGAAAGTCCCATTGAGGAGGCGGGTTGGGCAGAGGCGGATAAAAATGCGCTCCCACACCTGGCTACTGTTGGTGAGGGTACCCATGGTAGTAGGGGTAACCCGGACTCTGGCACCCAGGGTAATATGTCTGGGAGAATGGACCCATCGTCGGACCCAGTGGCGGAAAAATAGGCACCTGGTGCCCAGAAAAATGTGGGAAACCTGGCAAGGTATCTTATCCTGGTGGTCTGGAAGGACCGGGAAGAATACCCAATGATAGGGTAGATGACATCGGGATGGCCGTCGCTGGAGGAGCCAACTTAAGGGAAGTGTACATCGGAATACTTGACATCTAAGGATCAAGCGTCAGGCCAGGTACCACCAGGCCCTGCGTCAGGGGTTGAAAGGAAGGTCCCGACGGAGGGAGCTGACGAAAGGGATCTGTTAGCACCCCTTGTGTCAGAGGGAGGGTGACCGACGGAAGGTGTCCCGACATCTGGGTAATGGATGGACCTGGCATCAGAGATGAAGTAATAGGGGCCCCTGAAAACAGGGGATCTGGCGCGGGAAGCTTTGGGAGGGCATCCTGGAGGGCTGACCTGGGGAACCACCATTGGAGTGGGCAAGGAAAGGACCACTTCCAAGCGTCCCTCTTCCTCCTCCATCCCAGGCGTAGGATCTGGGATAGGAGGATCCACTGGGGGAGGCGGAGAGGAAGGCTCCCGTCCAGGGGGACCCTGGGGGGGAGGGCTGACTGAGGGAAGCCAGCATGCTCGAATGGGTGTTGGGAAAAACGGCTTTAGCCCCCGACAGTTGAGCGATGTCTGAGTAGTCGTCTGAAACTCGGACAGCTGACTGACTGGACGAAACAGGGACCAGGCAGAGGAGTGGAGGGGCCCTTGACCTGCTTATTGGTCAAAGTTGGGCGGACTTCTGGTTGTTTCAAATGGAAATCCGGCTTACCAATGACGAGGTGGGCCCCAGAGGAGCCGGGGTCTGTCTTACTGGCAAGTACTGGGCGTTCGCTGGAGGAGCCGATGTGGATGACTTACCGGTTGAGAACAGAAGGAAGTCAACAGATGCACTGGAGGTCGTTCCTGAAGCTGTCTGGGTCGCCACGAGGGTGGGCAGCAGGGAAGGAGCCGTCCTGGTTGAAAGCCTACTAGTAGAGGAACAGTCCTGGTCCACTGGTCGCTCCCTTTCCTTGTGCCTCTCCTTGTCTTTCTTCTTCTTCTGCTTTGACTCCGAAGAAGGGGAAGAAGCCTTGTCCACGAAGTTTCTGCATCTCCTTCTCAAGGGTAGCCATTCTGGTTTTTAGGAGATGGGCCTCCAGAGCCTGCTGTTGTCGTTTGCAAGTGGTCTGGTTGAAGGGCTGGCAGTCCGGACAGGCTGCAGTGTCGTGATTCGGGCCTAGACAGAAGAAACAGCGATGATGACCGTCTTTGTGGGGAATCTGGGCCCCACACTTGTCACACCACTTTTTTGCCTTTGGAGTCAGAGGTAGAGAAGACATAAATGGGCCGAATGATCGGACTTAATTCAAGAAAGACAGAAAATAAGATGCCGATTGACTAAGCATAGTTTACCGTGAGGTTCCAGCATAGATCAACGATGGGAAAGAACTGGAATGTGGGCATGGGGACCGCTCTCTATAGGTCATACTGACATTCGTCCTGTGACATCAGGTGGGTGATCCCCTGCCAGACATTGCTGGAAAAGTTTTCTGTGTAGTCCTGACGCCAGGGGGTGCAGTCCTATATGTTATGACCTACATGTTATGATCTACTGCAAGAACCCTCTTGAAATAAGATCAGGCCATAAACCCTCAGTCTGCTGCACTGCATAAGATGCTGCTTCACAACATTATCTAACATGTGCATGCCGCCTTTCCAGCTGTGGCCAAAAGAGGAAAACAAGATGGTGCAGCCTGACAATTGGTCAAGTTTCCTCGACTTCACAAGCGTCCCTCATTTCAACTTTTGTTTAAAATGTTCCTGGCAGTCTAGTGGCCTACCCCCTCCCAATCTGCATCTACCTTGCCTTAAACTTCAGCCTTTTCTTTTCTGCATTTTTAACTAACCTTCGCCTCTTCTCTTCACCCCATCCCCCCTTTCTCTCTCCCTTTTCTCAAGGAATCCTACCTTAGCCATCCTATTCCTGCCCTTCCCCTCTGCCCTGCCTACTCAGACAGTCCTTCCCCTTCCTCCTGCTAATCTCTTCACCCTTTATTTGCAGACTGTGCCAAAGTCCCCTGGGCATTCCTCCACCCATGGCCGGAGCCACAGGAGCTGCTCCCTGCCCTCTCAAGGGCCGAAAACAGGTACGCCTGCTCAACTGAGAGTGCCCGCCACAGCTGTAAATTTTAAATTTGCCACCACTTCTCGGATCTTTGTGTGAGCCTGAACATTGACTCCATCCTTCAACCTAGGAGCTGTGAGGTCACCTGCAATCCCTAATTTAGCAACTCAATATTTAAGAATTAGTTTTTATTTCCCCTCCTTAAGCAGCTTTCTAAATCAAGCTAGTTATGCACTGAGGGACCTTTGTGCCACAGCCTGTTCTCACTCTACCCTCTCCCTTTTCTGACAGTTTATTATATAGTCTCTGTCCAGGAACTCCTCCCACAGGAACTCCTCCCACTGGAATCCCACAGTCAGCTGGTTTTCTATCCCCTGAAACCACACCCTCCCTTCCTAAGGAGATCAAACCTAAATCGCTATTTCTCCTCTTTTCCTCTCCAAACCAAGCCCTATCCAGCCCCTGGGTAACCTCCGACATCTCCTCCACAAGGCTCTAAGACACCCTCTCTCTGGTGTACTCAAACCTGGGACTCTTGCACCAAAGTCAGTAACACTATCACTACTCTACAGTGGCAGTCACCCTCACTGAGGTTCAGCTACTGCCCTTATCTTTCACTATAAGCATAGAACTATGGGCACTCGCATTCCCTTGCTAGGTCTTCTCACCCTTACCCTCCTGGTTCAAAATCTCCCCCCAACCTGAGCTCCCGCCCACTACAACAGGCACCTCACCCCCAAGTTACCCCAGTATGACCCAGCCCCCCCACCTTGAACGCACCCCTAACTCCCCAGCACCGACCCCCTGCCTACAGCCCCACTCCCCCTGCCCTCCTGGGCCCACCTTGGACCCACCTGTTCCCTGCCATACCCACCCTTCGTGCTCTACCTATCCCCTGCACCCTTATCACCAGGTCCTCGCCCGGGCACCGAACCATGGGTCCCTGCCACCACCGTCCCCTAATCAGAATAATCACATTGCTACTCTTACTGTCTGGGAATGTACACCCCAATCCTGGAACTTTATCTGCCAGCCCTCCCAAATCCTGTACCACTACTGGTCTCTGCCTTGCATCCCTTAACATATGTAGCCTCCTAAAGAAAGCTGCTGCTCTCCAGTGCTGGGTCACCCAGCATCAACCTTATATTCTTGCTCTGGTAGAGACTTGGCTCTCTAAGTCCACCCCTGACTCTGTCTCCCTCCCTGGATACACCTTATTCAGGGAAGACCGCGTAGGCAAACGCGGTGGTGGGTGCGCTATAGTGATGCAGGACACCCTAATATGTCATGCACTCCCTGCTCCCAAACTTGACTATGGTGCCCAAGCCCTCACGCTAAAAGTTATCCCTGACTCTGCCAGAGGCCCTCTTTTTCTCACTGTCTCCTACATACCCCCAAGGAACCAGAACTCAGCAGTCCAGTCTCTCATCAACTACCTCACATCCCTCCCATACAAAGTCGAGCAAGTCATCCTTGGTGATCTTAATGTTAACTGGCTTGCTTCTGCCACCTTCCAAACCAGGGACTCCTTCGCTGCCCTGGATATGTCCCAACTAGTCTCACAGCCCACCAGGTTCAACCGATCCAGTGGAGCCAACACCCTCCTAGACATTATCTTATCAAACCGACCCTTTAAAATCCAGGACATCACTGTCCTCCCCGACTCACTTAGTGATCACTCTCCAGTCATCTGTACCTGGTCATCCTCCTCTCCAAAACCAGTGTCCCAGGCTACACTGCACCAGCGGCTATGCCCTGGTGGCCTTAAAAAGTTGAAACAGCACCTAGCCCAGCTAGACTGGTCCCCTATCCAACATGCCCCAGATATTGACTCAGTTCTTGACCTCTTCACAAGTGCCTTCTGCAAGGCATGTGACCTCTTCGCCCCCTCCCCCACCAGGATCCGTACAAAGAAATACAACACCCCTTGGATCACCTCTTCCCTCATCCAGAAACTTAAGAATAGGGATAATCTCTGGCGAATCGCTGTAGATTCAGGCAATCCATCTAACAGACAAGCCTGGGCCATCAGACAGGCCAAGGCGGAGCACTACAACGCCACCCTCACCTCCACCTGGGACTCGGCCTGGACCTTCTGGGATAGCATGAGAGAACTAAATGGGAAGACCAACTCTCCTCCACCATCTCAGCTCACCATCAATGGCGCTGCCTCCTCCGATCCACTACCTATAGCTGGCTGCCTCAACACCACTTTCTCTGATCTAAGCTCTGTCCTCCCCAGCAGCTTTTTTGATCCAATCCCCTCCTAACTCCCCCCTGCCCTGCATCGTTCCCCTTTCTA
This sequence comes from Neoceratodus forsteri, assembly GCA_016271365.2. Classification (NCBI taxonomy): domain Eukaryota; kingdom Metazoa; phylum Chordata; order Ceratodontiformes; family Ceratodontidae; genus Neoceratodus; species Neoceratodus forsteri. The sequence continues at coordinate 334,606,456 of CM057455.1, read as the reverse complement.
CCTGTACACCCTATCCCTCCACAAAGCCAGGCCACACCTGCTAAAAGCCCTTGGTAGTAATAACCCCAGCAGCGACCCCCTCGACTCCAGGATCCTCCTCCTGGTCTTGGATGTTGTCCTAGTCCCCCTGATGGACCTACTCAACCGGTCCCTATGCCTTGGACCCACATCAATGCTCTTTCCTCCGCCATAAACTCTCAGATTGGCCTACTTTACCGCCATAGGGATTGCCTGCCCCTTGCTGCCCTCCAGCTGGCCATCACTTCCTCCGTCTTGTCTCTAGTGGACTACGGCTTGCCCATCTATGCTGCAGCTGATAATACCGCCCTCTCTAAAATCCAGCTCTCCATCAATAAGGCCTGTAGGCTCCTGACTGGAGCCTCCAGCCGCACCCACACCTGCCTGCTCTATTCCTCCGCCAACATGCTCAACTTCGAGGAACGTCTGCAGTATCAGACCTGCCTTCTTGCTAAGAATTCCCCGCTCGGATTCTCCCCGCCCGGAGTCTCTGCCTCCCTACCATGGTCATTTTCTATCCATTTCCACCCACAGCTCTGTTAAAGCCACCTTCAAAGTGCTCAGAACGAAGATCTCACTTCAGAGGTCCTTTTCTTTATCGAGCCCCCGGTTTACCTGCATCACCAATATTACCAAACTTGGTCCTTCAAACCGCCTCCGAACCATCTCTTTAATGTCTGCTGCTGTAGGTGCAACTAACCCTGCCCCCTCAATCCTACTGCAGGACTTTTCCCTGCTTGGCCCCCCCAATCTCGACAAGGTCCCCTGACTGCCGATCCATCTTTCCCCTACCCCTTTTTACCTACCCCCTTAGGTTTATACAAGGATGTATTCCACTGCAACTCCAGAGAAGCTGTACATCTTTAATTGCAAATCTGTATTTTATACCAACATGTAACTAAGTGTATTCTGTGTTCAATGTCTGCACTTGTAATGTTGTCCAATGTTGTATCTGCACAATGTTCTATTGTCTTGCCCTCCCTGCAACGAGGTTCCTTTGTAAAGGAGTCCCTGACTCAAAGGTTGTAAATCCGACTTGTTCAAATAAATAAATAAAAAACATTTTATGCAACCTCCCCGCGTACAGTACCTGCCCACACTTGAGATGGTGGCCAGTATTTACCCTCTGCTTGAATCCACCGCTGCCTGCCATGTCATGCAAGTGCAATGACTTACATTATTTAACTAAGTCATTGCACTTGCATGAGATGGCGGCTGGCAGTGGAGGTGAGTGGAAGGTAAATACCAGCTGCTGTCTCAAGAGGTGCAAGTAGATGGGGGGGGGTTGGAGAGGTAAAGTACAGTCACATAAGAACTTACCATAATGGTAGATCTTTGAAAGAAGCTCTTGCAGCGGGCCACACCGGTAGGACTATTGTATGCCACCAGGCATTAGGACCAAACAGAAAACTTCTAGCTAGCAGCCTGCCACTGGGGACCACCCCCGCCAACGTCAGTCATCTGACATTAGTATAGGATATATAGGAGGGCAGTCCCACACACCGCCTCAGTTCTTCCATCAGAGACACTGCATGGCCAGCTGATGGAGAACCGAGGCGCTTATCCTGAGAGCCAAAGAAAAGGCAGAAGCAGATGCGATAGAAAATGAGAAGCAGGGGGAAGGGAAAGCAGGGCCTGCTGCAAGAGCTTCTCTCAAACATAGAACAACTTTGTAAGAACTTACCGTAACAGTAGATCTTCGAGGGTATCTCAGTCATCAGGTCTTACTATTATTGTACAACACCTTAAAGAATCCTGACCTTATGGTCCAGTATGGTCTTGAATTTAATAGCAGGAATGCCAACTTAAGATCACATAATAAACAACTGGTGATCCCCACAGTGAACACTAACAAGAGGAAAAACGTTTTCTCTGTATGTTCTGCTATCCTAGGGAACAAACTTCCAGGTGATTTGGTTAGTAAAACATCCTTTTCTAGCTTTAAACAAGGGTTAGATAACCTTTTGTTGGTAAATACCGGGTTTTCTCAATTTCTCCACTAGGAGTGCAAGGCAATCTAGATGGGCCACAAGGCCTCCTTTTGCCTGACTTTACCAAGCTCACACCGGAGGAACTTCACCGCCGGTGAAGCAGGATCCATATGGAAGACTTTCAGCAGTACAACTGGGGCCACCCATGCCATCGACATCTGCTGACATCATCAACCCTATAAAGGCATCAGCGGCCCTACTCCCCCCTCAGTTCTTTCTCCCAGAGACAAAGGGAGCATAGCTCTAGCCATGGAGGATTGAGGAGAGAGAGAGAGAGAGAGAGGTGCCCAGGCCTATATGAAAGGCTGGATACACCAGATAGCCAGTTTCAGTAGAGCCCCAAGAAGGGGGATGGTGGCAGGGAAAGCAGACCCAATGACTTAGATCCCCACAAAGATCTACTGTTACGATAAGTTCTTATGTAACTGTTCTATCTTCTTTGGGGGTATCAATCAACATGTCACACCACTGGAATGAGCCCCAAGCAGTTACAGGTGCAAACTGATAGCCTGGAAGGAAAGCCAACCATAAACTTAAGACAGGAGGCCCTGCAGCATGTTATTATAAACATTACATATAATTATTATTTTATTTATAGAGGTTATAGGGATGATTATTTACTGTTGTCGATATTTTGTCTCCTTTTCTATAGAAATTACTTTTATATATAAGGTCTTGATATTTGGTTATAAATATTAATAAGAAATCAACTGCTCAATAGATGACTAAGCTAGAAAGAATTTAAGTCTTCATTTCTATTTTTTATTATACGAAATAATTGCTTTATTATATAAAAATAATGACATTCACAAATGTTCACATATTTAGCTAAACTGTTTATGATATAAATAAGTACATTTACCAGTATTGAAGGAATGTATTGAATGTAATAGAAAACAAAGGAATGTCTTGTTGTTAAGTAATGTTGTCATCATAAATGGACATAAAAGGAGGGAGTCAATGTTCAGGTAGCCGCCCCCTGACAAAGCCTTACGTGGCGAAGCGTCGGGGCACCTGACATACAGTGATCCAGTGTCTTCGGACCAATTCTGGTGTGGTCCAACTAATTGCTATAAAAGCAAAATAAATCTATCTGGATGAAACTTGGGGTAGCAACCTCATAGTCTCACCCTGCCTGGTCTCAGTGAGCGCAATATATCTATTTGTCTTTGCAGGCCCTGCAGCACAGCCCTGCCAAAACCTGCACGGGCTCTTGAGGCAATGTCCAGACTGTAGTGCTTGGTGAAAGTATGGACTGTATTCCAGGTGGCAGCTGCACGGATGTCAGCTGCTAAGACCCCTCGAAAACAAGCCACAGAGGTAGCGATGTCTCCTGTGGAATGAGCTTTAACCACTCCAGGCAATTCTTTGCCATACTTGTTATAGCAGAACACAATGCAATTTGACAACCATTTGGATAAACATTATTTAGAAAGTAAAATGCCCTCTCTAACTGGGGCGAAGGAAACAAACAGCTGCTCCAACTTTCTACAATCCTTGGTGTGAAGCAGGAAGTACTAAGTTCTGCACACATCTAACATATGGATCACTGCTTCCACTGGACTGGCACGCTCAGGAAAAAAAAACAGGAAGGTGGGTAGGTTGCTTGAGTGTAAACTCAGAGACCTCCATAGGGAGAAACTTAGGATTTGTGCGCAAAAACACTCCGCCTTTGTGAAAAATCATAAACTCTCCCCGCACCAGAGGGCCTGAAGCTCTGAAATTCTTCGAGGAGAAGTAATAGCAACTAAAAATAACACTTTCCAAGACAGAAAGCGTAGCTCGCAAGTTGTGGCTGGCTCAAAAGGAGACAGGGTCAACTTCTTCAAAATAAAATTAAAATCCCAAGCCGGGACAGGAGAACAGATTGGAAGTTTCAGATGCAGGATGCATCTTAAAAAGATACAGAAGACATCCAGCTGACCTATAGTACTGTCACCCATGGGCTCATGAAAGGCCAAAAAAGCCGAAAGGTACACCTTGAAGGAAGAGTACTGGAGACCTGAGTCAGACAGAGAGATCAGGTAGTCCAGGATCCGACTCAACAGACAGGTGAAAGGGTCCAGATTATGTTTGGCGGCCCAGATGGCACACTGCTTCCACTTTATGGCATACGTGGCTTGAATGGAAGGCTTCCAGGCAGCCATCAGGACATCCGCCACTCTGTGGGAGACTCCAAACCTGGCGAAGGCTATCTCCTCAGGAGCCAAGCATGCAGATGGAGGGACCTGAGGTTGGGATGGACCCAGGTCATCAGATTCCTGCAAAGAAGGAGTGGAACCAGAGGTTACCTTTTGCCAGCTGCTGTAGCAGGGGAAACCATATCTGGCAGAGCCAGAATGGAGCTACCAGAATCATGCAGACCCCCCTATATCTGCTATTTTATGAGGACCCTCTGAAATAGAGGGAATGGAAAAAATGCGTAGAGAAACCTCCTGCTCCAGGAGAGGAACAACACGTCTCGCCAGAAAACTCCAAGGCCCTGGATCGAGCAAGCAAAAATTGTGCAGTTTTGCATTAAGTGGGGAGGCAAAAAGGTCGAACTACAGATGACCCCATCTGTCGAATAAGTCTTCCGTAATGGATGAGAGAAGCTCCCACTCATGCATGCTGGACTGAGTACCACTGAGGCTGTCTGCCAGAGTGTTTAGCATGCCTGGAACATGGACCGCCGAGAGTGTCAGACCATGATCTAATGCCCTATACCACACCCTCATGGCCTCCCTGCATAGAGGATACGAATCAGTCCTCCCCTGCTTGTTGATGTAGTACATTACACTAAGTACCAGCAGCTGACCCGGAGCAAGGTGGTTCTGAAAGGCCTGCATGGCTTACAGCACTGCCCTCATCTCTAGGACATTGATATGCAGAGAGGACTCAACCCGAGACCAGAAGCCCTGGGTTTCAAAGGAACCCCGATGAGCTCCCCAGCCTGAACTGGAAGCATCCGTGGTGAGGATCTGCTGTGGAGAAGAGATCTGGAATGGAACTCCTTGTAGCAGCTTCAAGGGGTCCATCCACCACTGGAGCACTCTGCGGACTAGGGAGGAGACCAGCACCAACTAATCCAAGTTGTCTGTGTGTTGGTCCCACTGTACTCTGAGAGTCCCCTGGATGATGTGCATATGGAGTCTGGCCAGTGGAACAGTGGGAATGGCAGTCGCTGTTAGACCCAACTGTCTCAGGTACAGCCTGGCAGGAATAAAACGGCTCTAGGCCACGTCTTGAACCTGGGCTATAAGGCACTCCGCCCTGTGGAAAGGGTAACAAGCAAGCAAAAATTACAGTGAAAAATCAATACATGCAGGCAAACAGAGAGCAACAGTGTAGTACAACATTTCAGTACAGTATTACACAATTACACGTTTTTAAATGCAAACTTGGGGAGTCTGACACTACTGAGAGAGGATATGCATAGGACAAAATGGGAGGATAGTGGGTGGAGGGGAGGTAGGGGGAATAAAGAGTGGTTGCAAGTGGAGGAGAAGTTACATAGGAGGGAGGAGAGGGCAAATGGAGAGGTGGCGTGGCGAATGGAAGGGGAAGGAAATTCCACAGTTGCGGGAAACTGTGGAACACACACTGGAGGAACTGTGGAGCACAGTTTTAGGTATTATGAGAGATCTTATGGTTAAACTGTGGCAGAACCATAGTCGTTTTAGCATCGGTTTCTCAAAAATATTGGACAATACATAATATAGAAATTTATGCGTGGTGTTAGGATTGGCATATAGGGTTATCAATGGCTTAAAACATTCCAGAACAATAGTGTATTATAAACATTCTATGAAAAATGGGAGATAACTAAATACTTGAGATTAATTACAGTATTAGTGCATACCTGTGAATAAGTATTATTTACAAAATGGAAAGCAGTTTTTATTAGTAGGAATGATATGACGTTCATGATGTAATGAATAAATACACATATATATATATATATATATATATATATATATATATATATATATACACACATACATATATATTATGTTCTTAGGACTAATGTGGGCCCTGAGGAAGTGACACTTGGCTACAAAACACTGGCCAACTGTTTACCAGAGGTGGCTAAGCACTTAATCATGCAATAAAACATCCTTATTTAAAAACTAACTGGAATTCGAGTCTCCCTCAACCTTCTTTTTGAATCTGAGTTATGTGCATCATTCTGAGGTTAGACTCCTCAGACTCCTCCGCGTTAAACATTATTTTCCCCCAAGTTCTGGGCAGATTTAGCCAAAGCCTGGGAGCATCTGGGGCTCCACCCCCATAGAGCACCCAACCTCACACCCCCAATATCTGCTGGAGCATACGTTTATTTTTTTATCTATTTATTTATTTCCATCTAGAATTTCAATACCTTTGAGCGCAAGATGCTCTTTTACAAAGGTTCCACATCAGTAGGCGAGCGTAACAGACAAAGGAATACTAAACAGAGGTAATCTAAAATGACAAACGAACAGTTAAAATCCAGGTGAACTAACAGTGATAGTCTAAATGACGTAATAACAACTCAAATCAAGGAAAATAATAGATAAACACAGTAATTATACCAGCAATTAAAAAGAGGTGAGGTAAAGAGCAGTTATTGAAGTGAGTAGCAGCCCTGGGCTTTGTCAAGCTAAGGAATAGGCAAAAGGGTGTGTGTGAAAGGTAGACCAAAGGGGGAGTTGAAATGGGGCACAGGAAAATGTTGGGAACGGATGGGGGGGAGGGTGGAGGTGGAGGAAGAGGAACCAGATGAAGATGAAGATGAAGAAAGGTTGAGGCAGGAGAGAAAACGGGGAGGAAGGTGTGACTCTAGGAGAAACATTTGACAGAGGGTAAGATTTTGACAACGGAGGCAGTGACATACGCATGATAAGGAGAGTCACTGGAGGAAACAGTCACAGGAACTGTTAGATACCAGGTATTGTTTTAGCAGGCACCTGAAATAGCCAAGTTTAGGCAAAGAAGATCCATCAAAATGCAAGGAATTGAACCAAATGGGAGCTCTGTAGGAGAAGGATCACTGACCTTGGGTAGTCCGGCATCTGGGGACATGGAGTAGCTGGCTGACAGATGAATGAGTGTGCTTGGAACTGCATAAAGGTGTCAGTAGTGCTGCAGACCCAGGAGACAGTAGGCCAAGGAGTACTTTTTTGGCAAGTAAGCAGGTCTGATATTTAATCCTACTACTAAGCTGTAGCCAGCCAGTCTGTCTGTAAAGTTCACAGGTCTGTGTCAGGTGGTTGGAGCCTGTAAGAAGCCTGCATGCCTTATTAAGTGGGGCAGTTATCCTTCAAAGTAAATAATGAGGCCATAGTCTATGATCACGAGAATGGAGCTATGGATAGCCAGTTTGAGGGCTCCAGGAGTTAGATTACGCTTATGCCGATAGAGAAGCCCAATTTTTATATTTATAGCCTTAGCTACATTCTCGATGTGCTGGGCAAAGGTGAGGTGGCTATCCAAGGTAACCCCCAGATATCTGAAGTGCTCCACCAGATCAAGAGGAACACCAAGTTGGTTTTTAATATTGAGGGCATGTGCTTTAAATTTACTGTGCAAGGTGCTGCACATCATAACCTTCGTCTTTTTGTAGTTTAATACCAGTTTCTGGTCACAGAATGATTTTTCGACTTCCTCAAAACTGAGTTGGAAGGTGATATTCGAGAAGAACGGGGTTAGGTTGGCTTGAGAATATGACAGCATCATCTGCATACAAAATTATTCGTTGATAGCAACAGTGTGGCAGGTTATTTACGAAAATACTGAAGAGAAGAGGGCCAAGGATGGATCCCTGAGGCAAGCCTGAGCGTACACTCTGCCGGTCGAAGGTGACATTGGAGATTTTTACCATTTGAATGCGATCCTCCAGATAGCTTTTAAACCAGTACATAGAGTCAACTGAGAGCCCTACTGAGGCTAATTGTTTAAGCAGCAATGCATGGTTCACCATATTAAATGCCTTAGTTAAATCTATGAAGGCTGCACCAACAAGACTCCCTTGGTCGAGCGATTGATGAATGAACCCAGTGAATTCCAGGAGGGCAGTTATCGTGCTGTGCCCTTTCCTGAAGCCATGCTGCTGCGGGCACTGGATGGAGTAATTTTCAAGGTGGTCAATTAATTGGTCTGCAACTATATGCTCCAGGACTTTCAACAGAGGGGGCAGGACTGAGATCGGTCTGTAATTGGTGTGTAGGGTACGGTCCCCAGATGTGTGTACTGGAGTTATCAGAGCAGTTTTCCATCTAAGAGAACACTGAGATTGGCTTAGTGATAGGTTGAAAATCTTAGTGATAGGCGCCAATACTTCATCAAGGGTAAGTGCAATTATTTTTAGGTCATGGGAGTCGCTACTGTGCTGTGACTTAACCAGGACCTTACGTAGGTGCCTTTTAACCAAGGAAACTGATACTTTCTTAAAGTAGAAGGGAGGGTTAATGTTGCACCTACTGGGAGGCACATGAAATAAGTCTTCTTGCAGCACTGTGGATGCAGAGGAGTGTGATTCATCAAAGAAATTCGGTAGCAGGACACTACTCAGATCAGAAAAAGCACTGTTGAAGATATCTGCAATATTGAGCGGGTCCATAGGTGGTACTCCATCAATGTTGAGCATTGATGGTGCCACCTTTGGGACCTTGCCTGTGACATCCTTAATGTTTGACCAAAAATTTCAACTATTGCCCCAGGAGTTGGCAAGCATTTCTCTATGGTAGTTGCTTTTCTCCTGCCGGATGATCCGACTCCACAAATTCCTAGCAGCTTTGTAGAATTGGATATTGGCAGGTTTCCCAGTGGTTTTTGCCTGGTGCCAGAGCTTGTCCCTTAGTTTCATCTTGGTTACTAGTTCGGATGTGATCCAGGAGTTAACCGTACCACAGACTTTCCTTACGCTCGATGGAGCGTGGATGTCACATGCGGCATTAAAGCAAGAGATGAAAAGCTCGAGCGCTGTTAACATCAGTTATAGAGTCAAGTTCAGACCAGTCGGTGTTGCTCAGGTGTAGTTTTAGAGGTTCAAGGTGTCCACGTTTGAGAACTCCGCTATACACTGTTTGAGGGGGCAGTTAAGTGAATGTATTTGTCCAGCAGCAAGAGACTGGGGAGTGGTCACTTAGAGAGTCAGGGTGTACAACAACATTCGAGATGTGATCAGGATGGTTGGTGAGGATCCAGTTGAGAAGGGTGCAAGTCCCCGTTCTATAGTTTCACCTAGTATAAGAATTAACAAGTTGTGATAGAAACATAGACTTTGACGGCAGATAAGGACCACTTGGCCCACCCAGTCTGCCCATTTCCCTACCTATTGGATAAGCTGCAGATTCTAGTTAACCAACAGCCTACTTCCTGTAGGTGTAGAGTAGATAGAGAGTCTTTGCCTGAGCTGCGGGCCGGCGAAAGCCAGTTTAGATCAAAATCACCCAGAAATACGGTCTCAGAGATGAGTGGGTTACTACGGATATACTCCAGGAGGCTGTGCAGGCCAGCTTCAGGATTTTTTGGTAGCACATATATTGAATACACTGTCAGCGCTTTGTTATAAACCCAGAGAAGTATTTTAATAGCAAGTGCTTGGGATAGGCAACCGAGGTTTGGCACAGGAAGAGCACAGAAACATAGAAGTTGACGGCAGATAAGGACCGCAAGGCCCATCCAGTCTACCCATTTCTTTTTCTGCCTTATGAATGTGCCATCGGCCTTTGCTCTGTTAATGACCTATCTATTCATACTTATCTGTATTGCTCCCTTATGCCTATCCCATGCCCAAAGAGCGTGTCCTTCAGGTAGATAACACACCCACCGCCACGCTTAAATTGCCTGTCCAGCCTGAAGATGATGTAGCCCAGCAGGGTTACGGCTGAGTCAGGAACTGACGGGGATAGCCAGGTCTCTATGACAGACAGTACATCAGGTTTATGCTGAGTTATCCAGGTCAGCAGGCTGACCATTTTCGGGAGAAGGCTGCATATATTTACTGATGCCATAGAGATAGTCCCCTGCTTTCTCAGAGTGATGGTGTGTTCATTTCTGGAAGGGCCAGGGTTAGGGTTGACATTGACGGAAACAAGTGGTAGTAATAGGATGAGCCAGAGTAGGTATCTTTGCTTGAGGTAATTAAGCAGTTTTAAATGTTCAGCTTATGCACCCAGTGGAATTGATCAAAGCCCTCCTCAGCCCCAACCTGCATATCAGCAAGGGGTCAAACAACCTGTTATAACTCCTTAGGTTTGCTGCCCTAGCCATAACTGCACAAATTCACCATCCTTTGTAACCCCTTCCTGCGGCTCATGCTGTTTACCAGCAGTCTGGAAGAGTGCCCAGGTAACAACCCTGTACAAAAGCAAAGATAGTTGGCAACTACCATCGTGTCTCCATCCTGTCTCCATTGCCCAATCTCCTGGAGAGATTTAATTGTACCCCCCCCCCACCAATTTGGGGGCTTAACTTCAGCCCAGTAGCTCCCATCTGCTTTCCTCCTTTGAGCACCTCCAATTGCATTCTATTTTTTTTCTGGTTGCCCCCATTCTTGCTGTGTCCTTTCTGTTGCCCTGGTAGCCCTGCCAAAGCCTGTGTGTAAATCCAGCCCAGTTCGGGCTCGAGACATCACCTGCACCTTCCCTGCTGCTTTCAGTACCCCCGGTGCCTCAGAGGTCATGCACGTGCAATGCGGCACCTCTGATCTCCTGACCACTTACTTTGTGGTCGAGCGAGAGAGAGTTCTGCAGTCCCTGTGTCCCCAAGTGCTAAGTGGGACCCGATTATCTTAGCAAGGGCCCTGAGAGCCCTTCTTTTACAATAATTAAAGAGATCCACAAGGCAGTAATGATCGGGGCTCATGAATAATAAGCCCAGAGCCCTGACTGCATACATATGTATGAGGGTCTGTTCTGCCCTCGGGGCAGCAGTGCTTCGGCGACTGCCGAAAGGGGATAAAGCACATGAAAATAAGTGTAACTGCTGTATGTATTTAGGGACCACTGTTTACATGGGGAACAGTGTGTAAATAATTAAACTAGCTAGATGTTTTAATCTGGCTGCACCAGTATAATGTTGGGACTCCAATAACACAGCCTGCGCCTGCTGCAAAGGGAGCTAAAATATTGCCAGCAGCGACAGGCAAACGGACTGAGAGAAACACTAAAGTTGGGCAGCGGACACACTAGTGGCTACTGAACTGTGGAGCATTTGGGCAAATATAATATTCTGGCTGCACCAGGACTTTATTTGGGACTTATTAATTCTGCTTAAGGGTCTGTGTGTTTAGCAGCCATTACAAAGCAGTCACAGCCAATCAGAAAGCTAGAAGTTTTAAGCCAGGACTTGTGGGACATTTGTCAAAGCTCACTGGAAACTATAAAAGTGCTCATGGGGAACTGCAGGGACTAATTTCAGGTGCCAAAACAGTAAACCAACTATGCATCGCAGAGGCTTAATCAGTTATTCATTTTTCTGATTGACAGGCCTTCCAGCCTGTGACAGGGTTGAATAGGACCCTGTCCCAGTTGTTATAGAGTTTGAATGCAGGGATCTATTCTGTTCTTTCCTGTCTCTTGTCTGTCTGGTTGCGCAATCAAATTTTCCTGTGAGACCTAGTATTTGATCACCCTGACAGTCGCAATTCTCTGCCTTGCTCTGTCTCTCAACCTTCCCTTGCTGTTTCTGTCTTTTCCTCCATTGCATATCTGCTGGTATAAAAATATATGCAAATCATTAGGTGGAAATGTAACTGATATTGGGATCTCTTTGTTTAGAAATTATATAGTGTTACTGTTGAAATGTATATAACTATAGTACGAGATGATTGCAGAAAGCTACTGGGAACTCAAGAGGTTAACCTGATAGCAGTTTTAAGCCCTTTTTCAGAAACTGTGGAGAAGGGGTCTCAGTTCTGGGACATTGTGTTCTTGCTGCACCTGCCTGAAATTTACAAGAACATTTTAGAAAAAACAGGATGCTTGTTAAGGAAGTGGGTTGCAAGGACATATAACAGAGAGCTGCAGTGTTTTGGGGGAAACACAGAGATTGAAGGAAAACTCAGATGGATCTTCTGTTTATTCTGCCTTTGTAAATAGTTATACGGAACAAGTTTATTTTTTTATGTTACTGTTAGTACTAATAAACACATTTTGAGAATTCTACAACTGCTCCTAGTTTTTCCTATGCTTCCTGACCTGTGCCTCGACGACAGATGGTACCAACCATGGGATTTACGCAGTGCATACTCTAAGCTAGGAGTTTTGTGCATGGGTACTGCACCTAGTACCAGGGAAGCATCCACAAAGGTATGGATTCTGCAGCAACAAGTCCAGGAGTGGTTACCAGGAGAATGGCAGCCAAACTAGCAGAGACAGAAGTCCAAACTGAGATTGTACAGCCAGCACAAGTTATGGAAAAAGAACAGGCTATGACAGAACCTGAAAGCCTGATGGACTATTTCAAATGCTGGGCTATACAACAAACAGAGACAGAGAAACAGAGGAGAGAAGAGATGCAATGACAGAAGCAACAAAAAAAAAAGAAGAGATGCAGCGACAGCAGCATCACTGACTGGATGCCTTGCAAGCTATCAAAGCAGAAGGATCTGGCACTGGTCCAGCAGAGCAACAAGGTACAACCAACTTAAAAGACAATAAACTTACAAAGTTGTGTCCCTCAGATGATACTGAGACATACCTGACAACTTCTGAAAGAGTTGCCACAGCCTGCCAATGGCCAAAGCAGCAATGGACAATCAGACTGGTACCCTACCTGACAGGTAAAGCCCAACTTGCCTACTGCAGTATGGACACTGCACAGTCAGAAAACTATGACCTTGTAAAAAAAGAAATCCTGAAAAGATGCATCTCAGGAGAGACCTACAGTCAAAGATTCCGGTCCCTGAAGTACAATTTATTCGACTATCCTCGAGAAGCTTTCACCCGGCTCAGAGAGCTCCTTATTAAATGGTTCCAACCAGAGGGCAAAACAGTCCCACAGATCATCGATGCATTTGCAACGGAGCAATTCACTAACATCCTGCCTGCAGATGTGCAGCTTTGGCTGAAAGAACATGGACCAGAAAGTGGGGAAAAGGCTGTTTCTTTAGCCAAGGATTATCAGATGGCCAGACAGATGCCACTGCAGTGGAGTAACAGCCAAGCACTGGTAAGACATTCTTTTTCCCATTTAAACTCAAAGTCTGATAAGAACTCTGGTGGCGGTAACAAATCTGCCCCCAAAGACTTTGTTATAATTGTAACAAGCCAGGCCATACTGCAAGAAACTGCCGTAGTAAGGAGAGTGACACTGGAGCAGATTTATCCTTGGCAAATTGGGGCAAGTACTTAACAGATGTGAAGGTGGGGGATGAGACTATAAAGGGACTCATTGATTCGGGAAGCAGACAGACCCTAGTGCATGTTGAAGTGCAAAAGGGCAGGTACTGATGTCATCTGCATCCATGGGGACACTCAATACTGTCCCACCACCCAAGTGACTCTGACCATTGAGGGTGTGTCACACCAAATGAAAGTGGGGGTAGTACCCAAGTTACCTGTACCTGTGATTATTGGAAATGACTGTCCAGGATTTACTGAGTTAACTGCAGAGGAACTGAACCCTGCATTTTCAGCAGCAGTGGTAACAAGATCTCAGGCAAAGAAAATCTCCAACAGTGGGGACACTTTTCCTTTCAGTGACTTTGATTCGGGCTTGTTTGAGAGCAGCTCCAAGATCCGTAAGTCCAGGAAAGAAAAAAGACGTCTGAAACAACAGTGGCAATAAAAGACTGATGGACATGAAGGGTTAAAATATGAAAGTGCTGAAGCTAAACTGATAACAGGTTGTGATTTTGTTTCAGAACAAGCTAATAATGTTTCTCTCCAGGGTTATTTTAAAAGCAGCTGGAGAGAAACCAAATCAGGGTGAACCAATGTCTGAAAAATGTAATGGGTTACTGTAGAAAGTTTGGGTTAAACCTCAGACACAGGAATAGAGAGAACAATTGGTTATACCACAGAAGTATAGAACAGAGTTACGTAGATATACAGACACTGTTGGCGGATAAGAGCCTGTGGCCCACCCATTCTGCCCATTTAAGCTTGTAAGTTCACTTTATGTTTTCTAGAAGTCTGCTGCCCCTTATCCCTGACCTCCAGAATTCCATTATGTCTATCCCATGCATTCTTAAATCCCGTGATTGTTTCAGCCCCCACCACTTCCTCTGGCAGGGGGTTCCACTTGTCCAACGCCCTTTCTGTGAAGAAATTCTTCCTCATGTTTCCTCTGAATCGTCCTCCCACCAACTTCATCCCATGCCCTCTAGTCCTGTTACATCTTTTTCATTGGAAAATTGTGTATTACTGCACCCTGTTCCTCGCTGTAAGGTACTTGTATGTCTCTTATCATATCCCCTCTCTTCCTCCTCTCCTTCAAGGAGTACATATTCAAGTGCTTCAGCTTGTCCTCGTAGAACAAATGTGATATCTTGTTTCCAGGTGCACCCCACGTACCTGGTGTGAGGCTAGAACCCATGTCTATCTCATCTTCTGACCCCAGAGGGGAGAGTGCTACCTAATGAGCCACTGACAATGCTAAAATGAGTTGTTACAGATAGCACGATAGTCCTATGGCTGGTCACTAAGGGAGAGATCGCACCCTTGCCAGATTGCTGTATAGATTTTACTGGCCTGGAATTCATGAAGATGTTACTACCTATTGTAATTCCTGTGCTGAGTGTCAGAAAGCAGCCCAAGTCTCTAGAAAAGACAAGGTACCCCTACCCTTGATAGATGTGTCTGTTGAGAGAATTGCAATGGATGCGGCTGGCCCTTTAGACAAAAGTAAAAAGGGTAATAGAGTTATCCTGGTAGTATGCTACTATGCTGCTCGATACCCAGAAGCAGTTCCAATGAGTACTATCTCAGTTTCAAAAGTAAAAGCAGAGCCTGCAAAAATGTTCAGCAGAGTGGGCATACCTAAAGAAATTATTACTGATCAGGGTAGTAATTTTGGTGCTGCATTACTTAAGGAGCTGTATAGACTACTAGGTACCATTGCCATAAGAACCTCCCCCATCACCCTCAGACAGACGGTCTTGCTGAGCATTTTAACCAAACCCTAAAATGCATGTTAAAAAGGTTTGTAAAAGGGGAAGGGAAAGACTGGGACCAATACTTGCCTTACCTACTTTTTACTTACAGAGAAGCAGGCATCAACAGGGTTTTCACTATTTGAAATGATGTATGGTAGGCAGCCAAGAGGGCCACTGGATGTGATAAAAGAAACGTGGGAAGATAACCCCACTCAGAAACAATCTAACATTTTATGTGTGCTCTAAGAAAGACGCTGGCAAAATATGTTGAAATTGCCCACAGTATCATAGATATCATATCATAAGTAGGTACAGAGTCGATACAGACTTGTGTCCTTTATGTTTGCCACAAATTCATATGGTATACAGAGGTCCTTGTTCTTTAAAATACCTGTCTAGTCTTGTTTTAAAGAGGTGTGCATTTGAACTACTAACCAGCTCAAGACGGAGCCCATTCCAGGTATCTACCACCCGTTGATTAACTCATTATACCATGGGCAGCCATTTTGTGTCAGGTAAACAATGGATAGTTCAGACTTCTTATAAAGCTATTGGAGGTAATGAGTTGAACCACTTTTGACCCTTTACTGACCTGAATTTCCCATCCTTTAATTGCAGAGCATGTGCAGGGGTGCTGTAGACCAAGTCTCTAGTTTCCAAGCCCAGGCGTTCCCAAAGTTCGTCATCTGACCATGCCTTATGGACCAGGCACATATCACCTCTTCTTCTCCTGTACTCTAAGGGAAACAGATCTAGATCCCTGAGTCTGGTCTCATAATCTTTCCTCTTTAGGTTACTGATACTATGTGTAGCCCTTTTCTGTTACCTTTTTTGTAGGGGGGCCCAAACTTGTGACCCATATTTCAAAATGGGCCTGACCAAGGATGAGTACAATGGGAGGATCACCTCCCTATTTCTACTTTCTATATGCCTAATATACAGTTTAATATTCTATTCCCCTTCTGCATGATATTCTTAGAATGTGAGGAAAATGACATATCTTGGGAGACCAGAATCCCCAGATCTCTTTCCTCAGTGACCTCCCTTAGGGTATTGCTCTCCAATGTGTACAGATGAGCTGGGTTCTTTCTACCCATATGCATCACTGTGCATTTTTCTTTATTCAGAAATAACTTGAATTTGGAGGTCCAATTCTGTACATAATCTAATACTGCTTGTAAAGTCCCTGACCCTTCCCCTTCTGTTATAACAGCTACTTTCTGACAGTCGTTTGCAAATTTTGCAAACCACACATTATGTTCATTGTCTACTGATGTTGCAGAAATGTTAAATAGGCAGGGCCCCAGCACTGATCCCTGAGGCACCCCGCTTGACACTTCTGCCCAATATGAAAAGATCTCCTTGATGCAGACTCTTTGTCTTCTAAGAGTTAACCATGCTTTTATCCAGTTAATATTGTGTCTTGGATACCCATGTTTTTAAGAACTTCCAGTAATTCTAAGTGAGGCAGTTTGTCAAAAGCCTTTGAGAAGTCCAGGTACACTTCATCCTCTGACTCTGTCCCATCCAATTGCCTATTTACCCTGTTGTAGAACTGGAGCATATTTGCTTGACAAGATTTTCCTTTAGTAAAACCGTGTGGAGTTAAATCCTTTAGATTTTGCTGTTCTATAAAGGTAGTCATGTTATCTTTTAACATGCCTTCCAATATTTTAGAGAGAATTGATGTTAGACTAACTGGCCTGTAACCAGATGGGTCTGCTCTGGAGCCTGTCTTAAATAGCAAGATAACTGACGCTACTTTCTAATGATCCATTACCTTGCCTCTATTCAGTTAAGTTTGGAATATGTATGTCAGTGGTGGTCAATTTCCTCCCATAATTCTCCTAACACCATTGGGTGTAATCCATCGGGCCCAGGAGATTTATTGGGGTTTATTTTTCTAAGTCTGGTTTTTACATCCTCCAGGTCTATATGCAGCTGACTAACTTCATGTGTAGGACGTTCACTGTTTGTATTTGAAATTGTACTAGAATTAAATACAGAAGTAAAATAAGAGTTCTGTAAATCATTTTCATTTCATCTGATATGATTTGCCCATTTTGATCTTTAAAGGGTCCTACACTACTATTTATCCCTTTTTATTATTTATATGCGAGTAAAAGGCTTTATAGTTATCCTTGGCATGTATAGCTAGTTTTAATTCATACTTTGCTTTAGCCTTTTTTAACTCCATCTTTACTCTTTTTGCTTCCTCCTTATAATGTAGCCACCCTACCTATGTTTTATCGTTCTTAGTCCCATTACATAGTCTCTTCTTTTTATCATTTTCTTAATTCTAGGTGTCATCTAACTTGGTGTTTTTCCTTTGTTACTGTATTTAATCTTATGCGGTATATTTTTACTTGTCTCTTGGATTGATTTTATTGCAAAATATCTCCCATATATTATTCAATGATTTGTTGTTGAATTCGTTTTGCCAATCCCAGTCTCTAATACTCTCCCTCAATTTCTGGAAATTAGCCTTACCAAAGCTGAGCTTAGAGGTAGCCCATTAGTTTCTGATGCAAGCATGACAGTAATCAGGAAGAGGCCCAAAACCGGCAGAAGGTATATTATGACCATGAGGTAAAAGAAAAAGTTTTTGAGCCAGGTGAAAATGTTTTGCAACTGTTACCCACAACAGAAAATAAACTGTCAATGATGCAGCAAGGGCCTTATAGAGTGCTGAGACATATTGGCACCGTTAACTACGAGGAGGCTGAGATCCCTGACAGGAAAAAACCTACTAAGATGTACCATGCTAACCTCTTCAAGAAATGGGTTGAAAAAATGGCAAAAGCTGTTTTCAAGTTTTACCAGAAACTGATAAAGAAGATACTGATGTAGCTTATGATAGACTGGAACAAACTGTAACTGCTGATGCTGTAAAGGTGAATGTATCCTTCACCTCAGAACAAACTGTAGAAATTCGCAATGTGCTAAAGACATTTAACTGTACTTTTACCACAGTACCAGGCCGAGCAAAAGGGGTCGAGCACGTAATAGTGACAAGGAATGCTCGCCCTATTAGGCAAAAGACACACACAGAACCACAGAATGTGACAGCAGAAGAGGACCCCCGAGGTCTATCTAGTCTGCCCATGATGTACTTTATACCTCCCTCGCTACCCTCTCATTTGTATTATATCTTTCTGCCTATCCCATGCGTTCTTGAACCTCATTACTGTTATGGCCTCTACGACCTCTGAAGGTAGACTATTCCAGGTGTCTGTGAAGAAGAACTTTCTAATGTTGGTCCTGAATTTGCCCTCAAGTTTAAGATTGTGATCCAGTGTTCTACTGCCCTCATTGGCCTTGAATAGTTCCTGAATCTGGACCTTATTTGTCCTCTTTATGTACTTGAAGGTCTCGACTGTGTGCCCCCCTCTCTCCTTTGTTCAAGAGAGTACATGTTTAACTCCTTCAGCCTGTCCTCATATGGAATTGTGTGTATTCCATGTATCATTTTTGCTGCCCTTCTCTGTACCATCTCCATTCTGTCAATGTCCCTTCTGAGGTGTGGTCTCCAGGACTGGACACAGTACTCCAGGTGGAGGCAGACCAATGCCCTATACAGTGGCAGTACGACCTCCCTCCTCTGGCTTGTTAGTCCCCTTCCTATGTACCCCAGCATGCACTGGCCTTGAGTGCTGCCTTCTCACATTGTCTGCTCATTTTCAGGTCATCTGTTGCAATGATCCCTAGGTCCTGTTCTTGACTGGTTGTTGCTAGTTTTACTCCCCCCAAGAAGTACTGCTTTTTTGGGTTTTCCCTCCCTATATGCATGACTTTACATTTTTTGGTGTTGAAGTTCAGCTGCCATGCTGCAGACAACTCCTCCAGCTTCTTTAGGTCTACCTTCATTTTTAGTTGCCCTGCTGGGGAGTCTACCTGGCTGCTTATCTTGGTGTCATCTGCGAACAGACACACCTTCCCCTCGAACTCCCCTGCCATGTCTGCTACGAATATATTGAAAAGCAGAGCTCCCAGTATGGAGCCCAAGGGCACCCCTCTGTTCTGCTGATAGGGTGCCATTTACCTGCACCATGTTCTACCCTGCAGTTAATTTTTCACCCATGCCACCACTTTTGGTCCCACCCCCATGTTGTCCAACTACTTTATCAGCCTTCTGTGGGGAACAGAGTCCAAGTGTAGCCCCTAGATGGCGCTATCCCAGGGGCTACTACCCCTGCCTGATTTGCCACCAACAGGTTGAGGGGCCTGGATCCAATGGCGGGTGCCTCCACCCAGAGGTCAGGGTTTGCAATAGTTAAACTAACTTGGTCACAGCCCTCTGGGACACTGCAACCCCCCTTTCTTCCCACTAGTGGCCCACACAATATATCAGAATTACCTTCACAGTATACACTTACCCCCAGGTCTGGTTCCGGCACTGGGACCTCCTGTGAAATGAGATACAGTGCAACAATCACAGTACAGTACTTTAACATAGACAAATACCTCAGGCAGTATAACTTTGCTGAAACAAGCAGCTCTGATTTATTTAGGGGGATATAACAAGGACAGGGGGAAATCAGGTTAATTAGCTTATCACTCTAATAATCTACCTATGGCTCTGTGCACAGGCCTATCCCTATCAGTTACTGTCCTGGGTACCCAAGCCCTAGTGGCTAGTCCAAACCGTGGCAGCTGGTAGGGCCCTTTCACACAGAGAAAAGGAGAATTAAACAGTCAGCAGTACAGTAATTCCATTTGGATTTAATGTGGCAATTCAACAGGGAGCGACCCTGAATTAGTACTCACGACCTCCAAATAAGATAGGGTCCTTCAATGTCAGCAGGGCTCACTTGAGGTACACAAACCTCTTCACATCCATATAAAAGAAAGCACTATACCAGGCAGGCTGCATCTGTATCCCGATCGCAATTACTGCACAATACCGGAGAACACACAGCAGATTCAGTTCCTGACAGACCCAGTGCAATTTTCAGCAATTCCTCCAGTCTTCTACAGGGTGAGCCTGGTTTCTACTCTTCAGAGATCCTTTGATTCTTTTCACAGGACGGATTCAGTCCTAACAAGCTGCAGACCGGAACTCTGGGCCTTACACACGTTTTTTGACTAAAACTGCACACTGAAAAAGCACAGGGCCCCTTCCTTCTTCACTGCCAAAGCTCAACTGAAACTCCAACCGACAAAACCGGCACTTCCTTTGAGTTCCTCCCAGTTCTTGACTGGATTGGCTGTCATTCACAATAGACTGCTGCTGTTGGTCCAAAAGGCACTGAAGTCTAAACTACATCTCCCAGAGTCACTGCCCATACAATCCTCTTGTGGCTGGCTCAGATTATGAGTCCAAGTTCTGATTCGTCCAAGGCACCATTTTAGAGCTAGCTTACCCCACACTGATTGGTCCAGTTCAGCAGTTCAAAACTAGAATGGGGAACTAGCAGACACAGTTCTGACTGCAAAGAAAGCAGGTTAGACAAACTGTAATTTCATTATTACTCTAAATAATTTCTGGCAAACAGTTACATCTGTCAGATAGGTTCCTTTGCACTCCTAGTGACTGCAAAATGAAGTGAATTGCAGCAGCTTGAGTGGTACTCAATCAAAGAAACACACAGTCCCCATACAACTAATTATGTCTGCAAGCAGACAGCTCTTAAGAGACAGTACCAGAGGTTCTAAAAACACTCACTGATAAATGGCTTAAATGCCAAACACCATTCAGGCTTGGAGCATTCAAGCAAGCTCCTGAAGTCTTTTGGGAACCCCATTTGCAGGGGGTTACACCCTTCCTGGCCTGGGAAAGCTTGACGTCCGCGTCAAGCAAGTACCCATAAGTTTCAACTGCAACCATATACATTTGCATTAGGCTCGCACATGTAATCATCAGTCAATATATCATTTTACCAAAAACACATTTCTGAAACATTGCAGTACGTCACTCTTTTCACAGTATTACATACACATTGTACCATAACTCAAGTTATTACCTCTTGTACATGAAACCTGAAGAGAGGGGGCCCTTCCCTATCAGTTACCTTGGGGCTGGATGGGGCAAGGGCACCATACTTAGAGGGCAACACAAGTAACTTGGGTTAGCACTGATGCTCAGTTTGGGCAATGAGCTCAGGGACACATACACTCCTTTATGGACAACATTGAGAGGCAAGTCCACAGGCCTCCCAAGTGAATCATAACTGAGGTGCACCACAGGCTTTACAGCTCGACCAGTCTTTCTAGGGGAACTGTTATAGTCTCTGCACTCTGAGCCTCATTTTCAGCATTGTCCTCACTTGTCAGGAGTCTCCATGGGGTAAGAGGCTAGAACTTGGGGCACTTTCAGCTCCAGGAGTTACAGTTTCTGAGTCCACAACATTTGGCTCGCATGGAGAGCTTTCGGACACTGGCAGTGGACTGTCAGGGCACTCAAAATACTCTTCTTGTTCGGTGTATCACCAGTCTGCCCCAATCTATCATTTTCTCCCTGAAAGCTCAAACAGTTCAACCATGCACAATGATTCCATTTCATCTGATCTGATGCTTTGCACTTCACTTTCTGGGAGCATTGGCTCCAGGGATGAAGTTGGGGCTTAGACAGTCCAGAAGGCCCAGCTTCATCTGCAATATTGACTAGGGATTGCCTCAAACAATTGACTCAGTTCGTAAGAAGGATAGTATTCAAAGTCACTCTCACTTTCTTCCGATATGGACTGACAGTCATGCTCAACTGGCACTTGTGGAGGGGAACACTTTAACTTTGCTTCTGTAGGTGCAGACTTTCTTGATCTTTTCTTAGCAGCAGCTCTAGTCACTGGTCCAGAGGGGGCATCTTCTAGGGGCTCAGACTCAATTAAGATTTGTCCAATGGGCAGGAAATGATTTCTATGCATTGTTTTTACATCTTTTGAATTATTCTCAGGCCTTACTTTGTACACTGGCAGATCATCTAGTTTACCCACTACAATGTGAGGGAGATGGTGCCATCTGTCAGCAATCTTGTGCTTGCCATGCAGTCCCATTTCTTAGCAATACCCGATCTCCCTCCTGGAGTTCCTGTGCTTCACCTTTTATCATACCTTTCTTTGTTGGCCAGATTTCTTTTGGCAGCCATGGTTTGAGCCAGTTGGTACGCATGAGTTAGCTGGGCCTTTAACTTTTGCACATACTGTAAATAGTTGTCAGCTTGACCCCCATCAGGAGAGACCCCAAAACACACATCTACTGGTAGTCGAGCTTCTCTTCCAAACATCAGGCGGTAGGGGGAGAATCCAGTGGCATCACTTTTGGTGCAGTTATAAGCATGTACCAGGGTGCTAATTTGTTGGCTCCATCTAGGCTTGTCCTTTGGGTGCAGGGTGCCTCAGCATATCTAGCAGCGGTTGAAACGTTCAGGCTGTGGGTCCCCTGAGGGTGGTAAGGAGTGGTTCTGGACTTTCGCACTCCCACAGAGAAAGCATCTCTTTGATCAGACGACTCTCAAAGTCTCTCCTTGATCAGAATGGATTCTTTGTGGAGCCCCATAGTGAACAAAAATTTCTAAGGTACTTTGGCCACAGTGGATGCTTTCTGGTCTTTGGTGGAAAGCTTGGGCATATCTCGTGAAATGGTCAGTGACCACCAGCACATTACTGATATTTCTTTGATCTGACTCAAACTCAGAAAATCAATACAGACCAGCTCCATGGGTGCACTGGTGGTGATGTTAACAGGGGCAGCCCTCTGGGCAAAGCTTTCCTCTGTAAGCAGCGACTACAAGTTCGAATGTGTTGCTCCACATCAGCCCCATCTTAGGCCAATAGAATCTGGATCTCACCAAGTCAAGTGTTCTGTCTATACCAAGGTGCCCCATGTGGTTGTGCAAGGACCTCAGTACTGAGTCTCGAAGGCAGTGGGCAGCACTAGTTGTTGTTTGTCTACTTGTCCCTCTGTCTACTGTTTCTCTGTATAACAGTTTATTGATCAGTTTCAACTTAGGACCTTCTTTGTATAACAGTGCAGTTCTCAAATCAGTGGAGCGTAATTTGACACATCTTTTCCTGCATAGAGGGCTTCTAAAGCTGCTTTGATCATGGGATCGCGGGATTGAGCCCGCCGAATACTGTCATTGTCCAGCTGAGGCAGTGCACCAATGTCTATTGCAGAAAAGTGGCACAAGCAGCAGGTATGCAATTCTCAGAGGCTCCCAAGCAATCCACCATGCAGTCCACTGCGTCCGTGGACATTTGTTCCTCCTGTCAAACTTCCGCAGAGTGCCCAATGTCAGGTTCTGCCAATCGGACCCAATCATTCTGGGGAACAGGCCTCCGGGAGAGAGCATCAGCATCTATGTGGTTCAGACCTGCTCGGTATTCGAGAGCATAGTCATATGTAGATAATGCAGAAAGCCACCTATGGCCAGTGGCATCCAACTTAGCTGAGGTCTGCACATAGGTCAAAGGATTATTGTCAGTTTTTACTAGTATTTTAGCCCCATACAAGTACTCATGGAATTGGTCAACAATAGCCCACTTCAAAGCTAGGAACTCTAACTTATGTACAGGATAGTTCTTTTCGGATGGGGTCAGGCTTCTACTGGCAAAGGCCACTGGTCTCAGGCCATTCTCGTGCTTTTGGTACAACACAGCCCCCAACCCTTGCAAGCTAGCATCAGTGTGCAGGACGTAAGGTTTTCTTGGATCGCATAGGCCAGCACTGGAGCATGGGTAAGTTGATATATGATCTCATGAAAAGCAGTCTCACAATCAGGAGTCCAGCGGGCCCCAAATACTTCACTCGGATGAAAATACACACTCTTTCAGTCTTGAGGGATGACTTTTGGTATTTTTGTGGGTTGGGGATACCCTTGAGTAAGGTTAAGTAAAGGGCGGATCACTCTTGAATAGTCCTTGATGAAGCGCCGATAATAACCACAGAATCCCAGGAATCTTTGCAGTTCTTTTAGATTTTTGGGCTGTGGCCAGGTGGTCAAGGCCTCAACTTTACTTGGGTCGGTCTCTATTCCCTCGGTGGATACTATGTGTCCCACATACTTTACTGATGTTTGAAAGAATTGACACTTATCAATGGACAGTTTAAGGCCAAAGTCCTCAGTCGGTCCAATACCTTAAATAATCTGCTCTCATGTTCCTCCAGTGAGCTGCCAAACACAATAACATCATCTAGGTATACCAGGCACTCTAGTAAGTTCATGTCCCCACTGCACGCTCCATCAATCGTTGAAAAGTGGCTGGGGCACCTGAAATCCTTTGAGGCATCCCTTCATGAATTCATAGAAGCTAAGCGGACAGATAAAGGCCGCTCTCTCACGGTCCCTCTGGGGCCATCGGGATCTGGTAGTACCCATGCGGAGATCCAGCACAGAGAACCACTTGCTCCGCTTAGGCAGTCCAAAGCATCCTGAATGCGGGCATTGTGTGCTGATCAGGGATAGTCCGCCGGTTTAAGGTGCGATAATCCACACACATCCTTACTGTTCCATTCTTTTCCTCACTACCACAATGGGGAAGCATAAGGCTTCTGGATTCTTGTATTACACCAGCAGCTAACATCTCTTGCAGATGCCGCCTCACATCATCTATGTCAGCAGGTGCCAGGCGTCGAGACCTCTCACCTAAATGGTCTTTCACATGCAGCCGGATATTGTGCTCAGCTCCTTGCACGCATCCTACATCCCATTCCTTTAAAGAAAACACCTGGTCTCTCTGGGCAAGCTTCTCACTGATCCTCACTTTCCATTCAGCTGGCAGCGGAGTCACG
Source organism: Neoceratodus forsteri (assembly GCA_016271365.2). Classification (NCBI taxonomy): domain Eukaryota; kingdom Metazoa; phylum Chordata; order Ceratodontiformes; family Ceratodontidae; genus Neoceratodus; species Neoceratodus forsteri. The sequence goes on along the minus strand of CM057455.1, from coordinate 334,581,655 downwards.
AAATCAAACAAGTCAGGCGCTACTCTGTCATTCTTCCTTGAACTCTTGCTGCTGGGTAGCACTGCAGTGTCTGCACAATGCACATTAGCCAGGATGCAACCTCTGTTTACTCGAATGTCTCTTTCAGACACATTATGAACTTGGACCATTACCCTTCTGGCATAAGATGGGCTCTAGCGGCAAAATACTAGGCTTGACCAGCAGTCCTCTGGCAATTTTCCATCGCCTGGTGCATCCAACATTAATATTTTATTCTTAACATCCTTTCTGATACGGACCTCTCCTGTAAGGTACACTGGGCATTTGGCGCCAGGATCAGAGACTCAGGATCCTTCTTCCATACAATTCGACCGGTTCCTCTGGTTCTGTTTTTTCATCTCTCTGTGCCTCATAGGCCTTCTTAATTAAAGCTGGAACTCTTAAAGCTCTACTAGTCTTTGACCCCTGTTTTTCATAACACAACTGTGCCAGCCTTCCGAACATATGAGCATTTGTTCCAATCAACAAAGGACACCATCATACAGTCCAGTGGGGACACACTAAGGCTAGGGTCTCTACTTGTTCGGCCACTCCAGCCACGGAGGTGGGAAAGACAGCCAAATTCGATATACCCGGAATAGGGTAGGCCTTCTCACTTAACCCCATACATGCAGTCCTTCTAATGGTTGTAAGGGTACGTCTGACAAATGCTTCTGATACCAATCCTGGAACATAATTGTCACTTGGGAGCCACTGTCTAATACAGCTCTTGTAGACACTCCATTCACCTTTACAGTGGTCTCCATGGAGGGACCCACTATTCTGGACCAGTCTGAGAGGCGGTAGTGGGGCCTAGGCAACTGACCTTGCCACAAAAGGACGTGAATTAGCATTTTGGTGCCCTCACTGGGATCATGTCGCACCTCTTAACCACTGATTTCTTCTCCAAGCTCTCCTTGTAGCCTATATGCAACTTTGTCAGTGTCTTTGGGGACTGGCATTCCTTTTCATGTGCCCATCTTTCCCACAATTATAGCAAAACATACTTTCTGGAGTTTGAGCTGGCGAGGCACCACACTGGGAGCCAGGGCGGGGTATTACTAACTGGAAACCTTGGTGCCATCTCTGTCTGCGGCGTGATAAGCATTTGGAGACATCTCGTCAGTTTCTCCACTTCCATGGTCAAGGAATCGAGTTCGAGCTGTTATCAGCAGGAGATACATGGGTGGGTACCCACCCCCATAGCAGATGCAGTCGGATATAGGTCAGGGCCTGCACTTGCAGGCGTGGCTTCATAAAGGGACTGTTTTGAATTCCCGGATCTCTCTCAACAGTTCGCCCCATTGTGACATATCTTTTCCTTGTCAGAGCACTCATTGACTGCCAACCTCTGCCCTGAACTTCACTTGATGGGTCACCCTCAGTCACTCGGGTCGTAGCCACAGCTATTGGTGCAGGTCCCTCCCGAGGTCGCTCTTTTCTCAACTCCTAATTTCTCTCATTAACTCATCATAGGAGGGTGGGATTCCAGTCGATCTGCCAGGCGTAACTGAAGCAACAGCAGTTCTGAGAAGGGGCAGACTTAAGGATCCTGTCCAGCCTGGTTCGGTCCAGTTCAATCGCTGGCAAACTACCTTTTCTGAGGCATTCTTGCAACAATTTTTCCAGCCGAGATACATACACAGACAACAACTCCTTGGTACTGTTGTGCATCTCTTACTCTCCACCATAGGTCCTCATCAGAATCTGGGCTCCCATACATATTCTCCAAGGCCTCAAGATAGGCCTGTGCAGTCGCCTAGGGTTACTGGGCCCATGAGCACGGATGGTAGCCAGGGCAGGACCGGAGGCTCCTCACTAACCCTCTTCGCCGCCTTCCGGCATTGCCATTCTAGCACTTGGGGCAACATATAGTCTATCCAGGTCTCCCAGTCATCCTCCCCTTGGGGGGTGGGGAGGGTGCCAGAGAAGATCCTCAACCTTCGGTAAGAGTCGTGACTAATGGCAGGTGCAGAAATAGGAGTCTGCATTTGTTCAGCCACCATTACGGGCACTGGAGCAGGAGAGGTGTTGGGGGAGGAACACCCCCAGGTGGCAAGAATAGTTTCTTCAAGTCCTCCACAGTTTTCCCTTCTCCCAGCAACCATTCAGCAAATTTCTCCTCAAAAGTTTCAGATAGTGGTGGGGCTGATTCCCTCGGTCTTTACTGTCCTTAGTTATCACTTCCAAGCAGTGAGGGCTCCTCTGGGTTAATGGTCTGTGGCACTTTGGAGCTATCTATGGGATCCTTAAACTCTACTAGGGCCAGGAAAGTGTGGGTGAGCAGATTAGCATGCCGACCCACCACCACAGGGTTTTGTAAACCTTCCACCTTGGAAAGTACTCCTGCACAGTGTCCGTATTGATACCCAGGGGATGTCCAGGATAAGCATAGCATTTTGGGGGTCGATCTCTCCCAGTACACCACTCCACCAGCCGGTGCACAGCCACTTCTGTCGGGTACCCATTTTTTCTTAACAGTGGTTCAGAATATGGCCACTAGAGGCACACAATCCCAGCGGTGAGCCTCCAAGATGTAACCCTAGATGGCGCTATCCCAGGGCTACTACCCCTGCCTGATTTGCCACTAACAGGTTGAGGGGCCTGGATCCAATGGCGGGTGCCTCCACCCAGAGGTCAGGGTTTGCAATAGTTAAACTAACTTGGTCACAGCCCTCTGGGACACTGCAACCCCCTTTCTTCCCACTAGTGGCCCACACAATATATCAGAATTACCTTCACAGTATACACTTACCCCAGGTCTGGTTCCGCACTGGGACCTCCTGTGAAATGAGATACAGTGCAACAATCACAGTACAGTACTTTAACATAGACAAATACCTCAGGCAGTATAACTTTGCTGAAACAAGCAGCTCTGATTTATTTAGGGGATATAACAAGGACAGGGGAAATCAGGTTAATTAGCTTATCACTCTAATAATCTACCTATGGCTCTGTGCACAGGCCTATCCTATCAGTTACTGTCCCTGGGTACCCAAGCCCAGTGGCTAGTCCAAACTGTAGCTGGTAGGGCCCTTTCACACAGAGAAAAGGAGAATTAAACAGTCAGCAGTACAGTAATTCCATTTGGATTTAATGTGGCAATTCAACAGGGAGCGACCCTGAATTAGTACTCACGACCTCCAAATAAGATAGGGTCCTTCAATGTCAGCAGGGCTCACTTGAGGTACACAAACCTCTTCACACATCCATATAAAAGAAAGCACTATACCAGGCAGGCTGCATCTGTATCCCGATCGCAATTACTGCACAATACCGGAGAACACACAGCAGATTCAGTTCCTGACAGACCCAGTGCAATTTTCAGCAACCTCCAGTCTTCTACAGGGTGAGCCTGGTTTCTACTCTTCAGAGATCCTTTGATTCTTTTCACAGGACGGATTCAGTCCTAACAAGCTGCAGACCGAACTCTGGGCCTTCACACGTTTTGACTAAACTGCACACTGAAAAAGCACAGGGCCTTCCTTCTTCACTGCCAAAGCTCAACTGAAACTCCAACCGACAAAACCGGCACTTCCTTTGAGTTCCTCCCAGTTCTTGACTGGATTGGCTGTCATTCACAATAGACTGCTGCTGTTGGTCCAAAAAGGCACTGAAGTCTAAACTACATCTCCCAGAGTCACTGCCCATACAATCCTCTTGTGGCTGGCTCAGATTATGAGTCCAAGTTCTGATTCGTCCAAGGCACCATTTTAGAGCTAGCTTACCCCACTGATTGGTCCAGTTCAGCAGTTCAAAACTAGAATGGGGAACTAGCAGACACAGTTCTGACTGCAAAGAAAGCAGGTTAGACAAACTGTAATTTCATTATTACTCTAAATAATTTCTGGCAAACAGTTACATCTGTCAGATAGGTTCCTTTGCACCCTAGTGACTGCAAAATGAAGTGAATTGGCAGCAGCTTGAGTGGTACTCAATCAAAGAAACACACAGTCCCCCATACAAACTAATTATGTCTGCAAGCAGACAGCTCTTAAAGAGACAGTACCAGAGGTTCTAAAAACACTCACTGATAAATGGCTTAAATGCCAAACACCATTCAGGCTTGGAGCATTCAAGCAAGCTCCTGGAAGTCTTTTGGGAACCCCCATTTGCAGGGGGGTTACACAAGGCTTTACTAAAGTCCAGGTATTCCAAATCCACTGCCCCCCCCCAATTATCTACTGTCTTTGTAACCCAGTGGAAGAAATCTATTAGGTTTGTTTGGCAGGACCTCCCTGTTGTGAATCCATGCTGTTTGTGATCCTGTTGTCCGCTGGCTTCACGGAATGCTAGGATCCTCTGTTTAAGTAATGATTCCATTAATTTTCCCACCATGGAAGTGAGGCTCTTCATACAGGTTACCAGAGCGGTTAAGGAAATACAAAAAAATGAAAGAATTGCTTATCATAGAAGAGTCGAGGAGTGTTTGGTCATCTCCAATGGTAATTGTAAACAAAAAAGAAGGGGGTGTTAAAATCTGCCTTGATTTCAGGAAGCTTAATCAAGTGTCAGAATCTGACAATTATCCTATGCCCAGAAGAGATGATTTGGTGGACAGACTGGGAAGTACAAAGTATATCAGTACCCTCAATCTCACTAAGGGTTACTGGCACATACCTTTAGCTAAAGAATCCAGAGACAAAACTGCATTTCCTACTGCTATTGGATTCTATCAGTTCACCACCATGCCATTTGGTTTACATAGTGTGCTAGCTACATTCCAGTGGTACATGGATGTAATTTTATAACCTCACACTGGGTGTTATGCTGCATACCTGGATGATGATGTGGTGTACAGTCCAGACTGGAAAAGCCACCTGGAACACCTATGAGCAGTTATCCAAGCTATCAAAAAGGCAGGTCTGACTATTACTCCTACCAAATGTGCATTGGGCATGTAGGAAACCAGATAGTTGGGCTACGTGTTGGGAAATGGAGAAATTAAGCCAGAAATTTCTGAAGTAGAAGCTGTAGCTAACAGCCCTGTCCCTAAAACAAAGAAACATGTCAGATCATTTTTAGGGCTGGCTGGTTATCATCAGAGATTTGTTCCCCCACTTTGCTGAGTTAGCTACTCCCCTCACTGAACTCACGATAAAACGGTACCTAAATAATGTGAAATGGACCCCAGAGTGTGATAAAGCTTTTCAAGCCATTAAGGCTGCATTATGTTCGGCCCCTGTTTTAAGAAGACCAGATTCTGAGCAACAGTGTTTGTTACAAACAGATGCATCAGAGGTAGGCCTAGGTGCAGTCTTGAGTCAGCAGACAGATGGGAAAGAACATCCTATTCTATACATAAGTAGGAAATTGCACGACAGAGAGAAAAGGTACTCCACCATAGAAAAGGAATGTCTAGCAGCAAAGTGGGCAATGGAGTCCCTTAAAGATCATGTGCAACGTTTTTTACATATTTTTAATAAAAGCTTGAGAAGCTGAAATTCAAGTCCCTGTGTCATGATTAGTGTTTCCTGAAAATTTCATGCTGTTTGGTTTTGTGGTTTTCTTTAAATCAGCATTTGTTAACATGCTCTGCAGTAGCTGAAAACTGGAATTATTTCTGTCCTCTCAGTCAAGCTTAGAGAACGATGACATCATTTTGGAGTAGCTTGCTGTTCAGATTTCCAGTCAGAGCAGCACTCTGTAGAGTTAATGATTTGCTGAGCTCTCCAGGTTTCTTACAAATCCAGTCTCTGGTTTGTGTTTAGATAGATCAGCTTAAAATCTATCATAATCTTCTTATAAAAAAATTGATCATTTCAGTTTCAATGCTGAATTGAAGTAGTGGAAATCTTTCTATGTGAGAAATCAGCTTGTTTGTACCACAGCTCAGTTCTTTCTGATCAAAACTAATTTCTTTCTAACTATATAATACAGGGCTGTTTAATGAATATAAAATAAATCTAAATGTTCATTCACAGAAACTTTTTGTCTTTGATGTCACCTTCATAAATACATTCATGTAAAAACATGTTTTTTCCATGTCAGATTGACAAACCGGTGCCTGTCACACTCTGCTACAGTATTTCAAGCACATGTACTGTCTGAGCCCACAAATTTCAGTTCTTTGGTGGTTTCTGTGTGAAAACACATCATATATGTGTATAACCAAAAACAATATATGGCATCCTGATGCACCGTGTCTCTGCCCAGCAGCTGAGGCAGCTGCAGCCTACTACCACCTATCCCCTGCCTCACAAGCCCTCTGCCTTCTGCGCCACATTCAAGGCTGCTGCACCCTGCTGCCCACTGTCTTCTCCCACACAGTCTGGGATTGTGCAGCCTGCTGCCTCCATCCTCTACATAATGAATCAGGGATGCTGCACCCTGCTGCCCTCTTTCCCTCATCTTCACAGTTAGGAACTCTGCACCTGTTGCCCCCTGTTCCTGTCTCCACAGTCAGGGCTGCTATGCTGTGCTAAGCCTAGGAGTGCCAGGTTCCCTGCCTCCACAGCTAGGGCTTCTGCACCATGCTGCCCTAACCATCAGAGGTGGGGCTTTTGCTGCACCCTGCTACTCACTTCCATTGCCCCAAATGGGTACTGCTGCCGCACCACGTGTACCCCATCTCACAGGCAGGGCTGCTGTACCCTAATGCCCCCGTGTCCTGCACCACAGTTGAGACCTCTGCACCATGCTGTCCTCTATCCCCTGCCACCACAGACAGGGCTGCTGCACCCTGCTCCTTTCTACATAGTTGGGGTTGCTGTGGCCTGCTGTGCTCTAGAGCCCAATGCCTCTGCAATTTGGGCTGCTGCACCATGCTGCCACTTGCCACAAGAGTTGGGGCATTTTCTGCACCCTGTTGTGTGTCTCCACAGTTAAGGCAGTTGTACCCTGCTGTCCCCCTGACACCAGAGTCAGATCCTTTCCTACACCCTGCTGCCCACATCCCTTGTCCCAAACAGGCATAGCTGCTGTATCTTGATGCCACCCCTATTTCCTGCCCGAACATTCAGGGCTGCTGCATCCTGCTGCCCTTTGTCCCCACCCCCACAGTCAGGGCCATGGCACCCTGTTGCCCCCTATTCCTATCTCCACAGTCAGGGCTACTGTGCTGTGCTACACCCTAGAGTCTCATGCCCCCTGTCTCCACAGTTGGGGCTGCAGAACCCTGCTACACATTTCCATTGCCCCAAATAGGCTGGGCTCCTACACAATGTGGATCCTGTGCCATGTCAGGGCTGCTGTACTCTGATGCCCACCTGTGTCTTGACCCATAATCAAGGCTTCTGCCCCATGTTGTCCTCTGTCCCCAGCCACCACTGTGCCCTGCTGCACCATAGAGCCCCTTGCCTCCACAGGCAGGGACAGGGTACAGCAACCGCCCTTACTCTTGTGCTGCACCCTTCCCAAACAATTGGGGTTGCTGCACCCTGCTGCCCTCGATCTCCCACCCTCACAGTTAGGGACACTGCATCTGTTGCCCTCTGTTCCTGTCTCAGCAGGGTGTAGCAATGGATCTGACTCTGGTGGCAGGGAGACAGCAAGGGTTCAACTACCTCAACTGTGGAGCCATGCAGCAGGGTGCAGCAAATGCCTGAAATCTTGTGGCAAGTGGCAGCATGGTGCAGCAGCTCTATGTAGAGGCATGGGGCTCTAGGGCACATCAGGCCACAGCAACCCCAACTGCGTAGAAAGGAGTAGGGTGCAAAGGAGTAGGGTGCAGCAGTCCTGTCTGTGGTGACAGAGGATAGAGGACAGCATGGTGCAAAAGCCTCGGCTGTGGGGCAGGACACTGGGCATCAGGATACAGCAGCGCTGACTGTGATATAGGGTACACGTGGTGCAGCAGCCCTGCCCATTTAGGGCAATGGATGATGGTAGTAGGGTACAGCAAAAAGCCCCACCTCAGGTGGCTATGGCAGCATGGTGCAGCAGCCCTGACTGTGGAGAAAGGAACAGTGGGCAACAGGAGCAGCATCCCTAACTGTGAGGGTGGGGGAGAGAGGGAAGCAGTGTGTAGCAACCCCAACTGTTTGGGCAGAGGGCAGCAGGGTGCAGCAGCCCTGATTCTTTAGACACGGGATGGAGGCATCAGGGTGCACAATCCCTGACTGTGTGGGAGAAGACAGTGGGTAGCAGGGTGCAGCAGCCTTGAATGTGGAGCAGAAGGCAGGGGGCTTGTGGGGCATGGGGCAGGTGGCAGTAGCCTGGAGCTACTTCAACTGTGGGGCAGAGACACAGTGCATCAGGATGCCATACAGTATTTCTAGTTATACACATACATGATGTATTCTCACACAGAAACCACCAAAGAACTGAAATTTGACTTCAGACATACAAACATACGAAATTTGCCAGCAGATAAAGGCTTAGAGGTCTATCAAGTCTGCTTGAATGAGCAGCTAGCACCCTTATCTTGCAGCTGCCCTCCCTCCCACCCTTCCCTCCATTGACCCTCCTCCTTGTCCTGTCCCAGCCCCTTTTGAAGCAGTCCACTGTTTAACTGGATACCACTTCTGCCGGTAATGCATTCCACCCAGCTACCACCCTCTCTTTAAAAAAGTGTCTCCTCATCTCCCTCCTGAACCTTCCTCCCTCCAGTCTTGTATCATGGCTCCTGGTGCCCCTCCCCTTCCTTACTTTGAACAGCTACTCTGTACCCGTATTGTTTATTCCTTTCATATACTTAAAGGTTTCAATCATGTCCCCCCCGTCCCTCCTCTCCTGTAGCAAGTACGTGTCCAGCTCCCTGAGCCTCCTTTTTTTTCCATTTAAACTTTATTAATATTTTAACCATACATGACAGATAACCAAGAGCAATATCATTATACATTGACAATATACAGTAGACTAAATCTGTCACCCCCACCCACTCCTCCCATAACTACGTCCCTCCCCCCATCTAATACAGCAATATACTACACCATACACACTACAGATCCTTCAGCTCAGACATCTCGATATTGTCAGTATGTGCTAGGTACAAAGGCCCTACAAATGAGAGCTCTTAAATCGAAAATAAAGTGTAAAAGGGGTCCCATATCTTCTTAAACCTTCCTAACCTATTATTTAAACTTGCAATAGCCTTCTCCGTTCTGAGGTTCGCAAGAAGCTCAGTTAACCATTCTCCATACATAATTTCAGACTGGTCTTTCCAGTGTCGTAATAGCACTTTCTTGAGTGACATCGATATCAAGGCCATGTAATATTTCCTATTAAGAAATCTGATGTTAGAGAAGTCGCCTAGAATACATATTTCTGGTTTAAAAAGATCCTCAAGCCCCAAGATGGGGTCAATCTTGCTTTGAATAACAGTCCAAAGAGGGACTATTTGGGGGCAGGACCAGAAAATATGATACAGGGTGCCTTCATAACCAGAGCATCTCACGCACTGAGAGGAGGGTAATAGGCCAAATTTTGACATTTTTTCGGGGGAAAAATACAGATTATGCAGAATGTGCATCTGCATCAGTCTTAGTCTATCTTGCGTTATGAATTTGTGACAATTAAACCAGAGGTCGGCCCAATTAATGTTATAACCAGGAAAGTGGGGGGACCAGTAATGGGTCGGACCATAACATTCTGGGTACAACCAGTTAAACAAGATACCGTAAATTTTGGAGACAGCTTTCTGCTGGACCACCAGGTGCTTCATATCCACTAGAAGGGAGGGACCTGTATATGAATCTAATTTATGCCCAAATACTTTGACTAATAAATGTCTCACTTGGATGATTCTGAAAAAATGCTTGATCGGGATCTTAAACTTCTGCTTTATACTTTGAGCAGACTGCCAGGTATCATTCTCTCCTGTTAAAGTATGCAATGGGGTACCTTTCAACTGGGGTAACCAATCTGTGGGAATATATTTGTCGTCAATCTTAAAATTAGGGTTACCAAATAGGGGTTGACTTAAATCTCCTATATTATTATATTTGAGAAAACAACATAATTGAGAGTGAATCTTGATGGACAGTGCTATGGGAGTATTCTTTAATCTGCTAGGAAGGAGGTTCTCCTTGACATAAAGGAGAGCTTCTGGGTCTACACCACATCCACCAATCCGCACTTGCTCTATAATAAGCCATACCGGAGTATACCTTGTTGTTATGGGTGTTGTCCATCTCAGGTATTTATTAATATGACTAGCCCAGAAATAAAGCCCTAGATGGGGCAAGCGCAAGCCACCCCTCAGCTTTGGCGCCCCTAATTTGTGGAATGCAATCCTAGGGGTTTTATTAGCCCAGATAAACTTTAAAAAAAGACTGTTAACCCTCTTGAACCACGATATCGGGAGCCATACGTTAAGCAACGACAGGGGATAATAGAGCCTTGGGAATATTGCTCATCTTGAGCAAATTAACTCTCCCCAAATGGAAATTGGTAGGAGGCCCACCTATTAAGATCCTGGGTTATCACTTGAAGCTTCGAGTCCAAGTTCAATTTGATAGTAGTTCCCAAGTGTCTTGTTAATTCTATGCCCAGATATTTTAGGGAATCCTGTTTCCAGGCAAGCCCCAATTCAAGAATATCCACTTTATACAGTTTGTGGTTGAGGGAGAAGACAATTGTTTTATTTACATTTAACTTATAATTGGAGACCAAACTAAAAGACCCTATGATATTTAACATTGGAGGGATTGAAGAAACTGGATTAGCTAATTGAAGGAGCAGATCATCCGCATAAGCTGAGACTTTAACCTCACATGGGTGAATCGGAATTCCTTGCACTTCTGGGCAAGCCTGTAGTTTACGGATTAGTGGCTCTAAATATATGTTAAACAATAAAGGGGAAAGGGGGCAGCCTTGTCTAGTTCCCGAATGAAGAGTAAATGGATCAGAGATGACTCCGTTTCCCGATACCCTCGCCCTGGGGGAGTGATAAAGGGATCCAATCCATGTCAGGAAAGTTTCAGGGAATTTAAAAGCCTTTAGAGTCTGAAATAAATACTGCCAATTGACCCTGTCAAATGCCTTCTCGGCGTCCAGGGAGACCAAAGCAGCAGGGTAGGGAGCATCCCTGGACGTCGAGAGGACATGAGCCAGGGTACGGAGATGGTCCGATGAAGAGCTGCCCTTCATAAAGCCCACCTGTTCGGGTCCAATAATAGTAGGGAGAATTAAATTAGGTGCACGCTATTAATTTAGACAGTATTTAACATCCTGATTCAGGAGGAGATTGGCGGTAATTAGTGACTAGTTCAGGCGCCTTACGGACTTAGGAATAAGATACAGTTAGCCTTCAAATAGAGGCGTCAATTGGAGCCCCTGATAGTATATACTGGAATAAGGGAAGCATCAAAGGGATAATGGAGGTCTTACATCGTTGGTAAAAATAAGCTGAGAAACCGTCTATTCCTGGGGTTTTATTTAAGGGTAAACTGCCTATAATGCTGGATATCTCCTGACTCGTAATAGGTAAGATTAACGCCTTTTGCTGCTCCTCAGCAAGGTTAGGCAAGTTGGCCTCCCTTAAGTAACTGTCTAATTGAGTCTGAGTTGGGGGGTCAGTCATCAGACCATAGAGATCCGTATAGTAATTAAGGAATTCAGATATAATTTCTTCAAGGGGCGGTCTTCAAGAGTCCATCCGACTGAGATTGTATAGAAGCTATATATCTAGAGGATTCTATTTGTTTAATTCTATGAGCCAAGAGGCGTCCCACCTTCTCCCCCGATCAGTAAATGATGCCTGTGTTTTTAAAATAGCATACTCCGCTTTTTCCCAAAGCAACTCAAGATAAGCTGCTCTTAACTTAATAAGCTTCTGAACTATGGCTTCGGGAGTGACAGGAGACAGATCTTTTTCTATGGTCCTTATTTGAGACAATAGAAGGGACAATTGGTTTTCTCTTGCTTTTTTCCTATTAGAGGCTAAACTAATGAATACTCCTCTTAAGTAAGCTTTAAAGGCACACCACTCTATGTCCGGTCTTTGAGTTGTACCCTGATTGAGCGCGATAAACAGATCTATGTGGCCCTGAATTGTGCGAACCAATTTAGGGTCTTTAAGAAGTTGATCATTAAGTTTCCATCTACCTCCACCTCTAATCGGAGGATCAATAGATAACTGACAACATACAAGGGAGTGATCTGACGGGGGGCCGGGTTGTATCGAGGCATCAATAACTTGGGGAATATACGCTCGAGAAATAAGCACATAGTCTATTCTAGATGATGTTTTGTGGACCGGAGAAATAAAAGTATACTCCCTATCTGAAGGGTGTAATACCCTCCAAATATCGCATGTCCAAGTTGATCCAAGAGATCCCTAAAAGGCACGCTGGTGGGGACAGCCCTCTATTGCGTCCGGTCTTGTCCAGCACTGGATCATACACCAGGTTGAGGTCCCCATCCAGTATCATCGGGGTCGAGAGAAAAGGGAGTAAGGATGTAATGATCTGTGTAAACAAACTAGGAGAGTCCTGGTTTGGCCCATAGATGCTCCCTAGGAGTAGTTCTTTCCCACATAGAAGACCTACAGCAAAAATGAATCTACCCTTTGGATCTTTGATTAATTTGGTCGGGGTAAAGGGAAGCTTCCTATGGACCAAAACCATCGTACCTCCACTATTCGTGGAGCACTCAGCTGAAAAGACCTGACCTACTTGCTGCCTCCGTAATTTGGTGGCCTCGGTGTCTAATAAATGTGTCTCTTGCAGAAATATGATCTCTGCATCAAACAAATTTAAGTGCTTCAAGATCGAGTATTGCTTATTTTTGTGTCTAACCCCTTTCACATTCCATGATATGACATTCAATAACTTAGCCATCAGCCCTTATCTGTGCTACCTGACAGAAGTACATAAATGAAAACATAATGCTGATGCTGCAATAGGATCTATGTAAACTTTGCTGTACCTTCTTCCCCTTCCCTACTCCTTGGCTACTACCCCATCCCCATAATGTCTCTCTTACACTTAACCCACCTGACCCTAAAACAAATAATAACCCTAGCTGATTACTAACCCGTCCTACCCCCCGTTCTACTTTTCCCACTACGTGCAGAACCACTTTTCACTACTTTCCTAGCTATTCCCCCCCACCGCCCGACTCTCAAGAAAAAGTCAGTTTAAGACTAGAATAGGTCTAATGAAAACTCAAGTTAATGCCTCTCTAGCTGGCTAACCCTTACACAGTAATTTCAATTAGTCCCATATCGTGAAGAGAGAACCGGAACATTTATAAGCTACTAATCATGATTGTGAAAGTATCAGTATAGTAAAACCAAACTTAGGAATAGGCAACGGCTTGACCTAGCCACGCGAAACTGCATTTAACCATGCCTAATGAAACAGCTTTATTATTCCTTACGAAGGCCCACATTTATCAAACTCCCTACTGGTAGTTAGATCATTCATATATCTTTAAACGCACCGTGTAGGCTTTGGCAGGCATTCTTGCACCAAACAGAACATGTTAGGTTTGTTCCAATAATGAACTTTACCTGACATCAGAGCTGCATTAAACCATAACAGTGAAAGCCATCTTGCCTATTATACTACACTGCACACTCTCCCCCACCACCTTAATAAAACGAGGCTTATCGCCAACTTCAAAACCTTACCATTGATACTGCTAGTAATGAGGGGTCATATCTGATTTGTCTAACCCCTTAGTCCTGGAGAACTGAAAAATACACTACATTAAATAAGCAGGACTAAGAAGAGTTCTGTGTTAAGTCACTGTTCGTTACTACAGATGATCCTTTCCTCTGTACAAGAGGGTTCACATTAAATAACTAGCCCGTTAGTCCCAAATGTCAGTAAAATTGCATTACGGTAATTGACACTTATTGGCGAAAGTTCTATATTGGCTCACTGCTCACCACGGCGAATTGTCCCTTTCACTGGCTTCGGGAGACTTCCTGCGGTAGCAAGTCCTAATCGCACCCCTCTCTCCTTGGACAAACAAACCAGAGGGAGCCCCCTGCCAACGAGATTGAGCCCATGTAAAATCAGGTACCAGGTTTTCAATTACGGTGCACTGTTCAGTATACGCAGTCTCCTTCTTGAACTGCGATTCATTCATCTTCAGTTTGCAATCCAGTATTATTGGTGTCGCGGGCTTCTCAAGCTTAAACTTACTAGAAAGGGAACAGCTGTCTTCAAAAAAAAAAAAAAAAAAAAAAAACCACGATCGTCGGAGCCTCTGTTAAAAGAAATCTTCTGTTACTACTCACAGGGAATTTGGGGCACAGCTGCCCAGCATTTCACATCATGCCCTCAGCGATTATTGAACAGATCTGGTATGGACCTCTGCAGAGTATTTCAGGTTGCCTCCACCTCTTCAAATGTGGACCAGGACCCTTCCAACAATAACTGTAGTTTGGCAGGATATCCCATTTTGAACTTTATGCCAGCTGCAATTAACTTTGACACTATTGGGTGGAACTGTGTATGACAGAGCCGAACGGAGGCAGGGAGATCCTGCGTTATTCTTAATTTAGCTCCTTCCCACCTAACTTCTTGCAGTTCTTTGATTTTCCCCAGGAAATACTGTCTCTCTTGGAAGTTTAAGAATTTGCAAATGATCGGTCGAGGCAGAGCTCCTGGTGGTGGCATGGGCCGAAGAGCTCGATGAGCTCATTCGATCATGTAGACCTTTCCGAAAGGTGAGGGGCCAGCTAACTTTTCTACTAGCCTTTGAACAAAGTTGATGGTGTTGGAGCCTTCTTCCTTCTCCGGGATACCAAGAATAACCACATTATTTCTGTGGCTCCTCCCTTCTAAGTCCTCCAGCTTGGTTTCTAATTTCTTAATTCTATGCCGCATGTCTACTACCTCCTCACTGGCATGATCCGCTCTCTTCTCTAGCGATGTTGTGTGGGCATCGTTATCGGCAATCTTCATGGATAGGTCCTCCAGCGTCGCAGTTATGTGTTTGATCTCCGTTGTTAAGGATTTTACCTCGTCTCTGAACGGTGTAAATTCAGCAAGAAACCGTTCTAGCGTGAGAGGAGCCTCTTCGGGCTCTTTATCTGAGATGGCGCTGATTGCTGATGTTTTTCCACCATAGCTTTGATGGGCCTTAGGCCGCTTACTCTGTTTCTCCGGGGAAACCGGCGGAGTGTGTTTTGGAGGCGCTGAATGCATCTCCGCTTCCATTCCTGCAGATCGGACTCCTCTCCTAACCTTGATCAAATTCGTGGCTTGAAGGTAATAGGTTTAGACTGTTTTAAATATATCAGATTTGCTCTTATAAACAGCCAGGCGACAGGAGCTAAACTGGTGAGCTGCTACTCAGCGTGCTGCATCACGTGGTCTTCTCCCTGAGCCTCCTCTCGTATGGCAAGGACCCCAGCCCCTTGATCATCCTTGTCACCCTGCGCTGCACCCCTCCGGTAACTTAATGACCCTCTTCAGATACGGGCACCAGTACTGCACATAGTACTCCAGATGCGGTCTAACTAATGACCTATACAGTGGCAGAATCACCTCCCCATACTCGAAGAGATACCCATTACAATGCAACCCAGCATTTTGTTGGCCTTTGCAGCTGCCATCCTACATTGTGCAGAGTTGTTCACTGACCCTGTAATGAGCACCCCCAGATCCTTCTCCTCCTCTGTCTTGGCTAGCTGCACTCCCCCAGCTGGTAACTCTTCCTTGGGTTCTTCACCCCAAAATGCAGCACCTTGCACTTTTTGGCATTAAACCCCAGTTGCCAGGTGTCTGACCAGGTTTCCAGCTTTTCCAGATCATCCTGCAACCCCAGCCATCCCCCCAGGTCATCCACCACCGCTCCCATCTTGGTGTCGTCAGCAACAGTACATGTGCTTGAAATACTGTAGCAGAGTGTCAATTTGACATAAAAAAAAAATTTCTTACATGAATGTATTTATGAAGGCAACATCAAAGACAAACTGTTTCTGCGAATGAACAAAATTTAGATTTATTTTATTTTCATTAAACAGCTGTGTTATACAGTTAGAAAAAAAAATTAAGAGTTTTCATTAGAAAGAACTGAGAATTATGATACAGCACAGACAAGCTGATTTCTCACAGAGAAAGATTTGCATTACTTCAATTCAGCATTGAAACTGAAATGATCAGTTTTTATAGGAAGAGAATGATAGACTTTAAGCTGATCTATCTAAACACAAACCAGAGTCTGGGTTTGTAAGAAACATGGAGAGCTCAGCAAAGCATTAACTCTACAGAGTGCTGCTCTGATTGGGAATCTGAAACAGCAAGCTACTCAAAAATGATGTCATAGCTCTCTAAGCTTGACTGAGAGGACAGAAATAACTCCACTGTTTTCAGCCACTGTAGCGCAAGTTAAATGCTGATTTGAAGAAAACTACACAACCAAACACCATGACATTTTCAGGAAACACTAATCATGACACAGGGACTTGAATTTCATCTTTTCAAGCTTTTTTTTAAAATATGCAAAAACCATTGCACATGATCTTTAAGTTTTATTCGCTAGGAACTGACGTTGTACTTGTAACAGATCACAGTCCTCTCTGTTGGCTTAACCAAATGAAAGCTAAAAATCCCAGAATCACAAGGTGGTACCTGGCACTACAGCCATTTAAATTCAAGGTGATACACAAATCTCATAAAGAGAATAGTAATGCTGATTTTCTGTCAAGATATGGATCAGGAATTGAGGGTTCTGAAGGCTGATAAACAAATGTATGAGTGTAAACTTTACTGTTTGCTGTACTGTTATAGAAAAAAGGATACCGTACATGTTTAATTTCTGAAAGTTACAAGCTAATGCTAGTAGAGAATTACTAAAAAGTTTTGGAAGCCTGTCTGATAAAACAGGTTCCCTCTTAAGGAGGAGTGTGTATGTGACAGGGTTGAATATGACCCTGTCCCAGTTGTTATGGCAAGTTTGAATGCAGGGATCTGTTCTGTTCTTTCCTTTCCTGTCTCTTGTCTGTCTGGTTGTGCAACCAAATTTTCCTGTAAGACCTAGGATTTGATCACCCCGACAGTCTCGCAATTCTCTGCCTCGCTCTGTCTCTCAATCTTCCGTTGCTGTTCCTGTCTTTCCCTCCCTTGCATATCTGCTGGTATAAAAATATATGCAAATCATGAGGTGGAAATGTAACTGATATTGGGATCCCTTTGTTTAGAAATTATATAGTGTTACTGTTAAAATGTATATAATTATAGTTTGAGATGATTGCAAAAAGTTGTTGGGAACTCTAGGGATTAACCTGAAAGCAGTTTTTAAGCCCTTTTTGAGAAGCTGTGGAAAAGGGTCCTCAGTTCTGGGACGTTGTGTTCTTGCTGCACCTGCCTGAAATTTACAAGAACATTTTAGAAAAAAACAGGATGCTTGTTAAGGAGGGGGGGTTACAAGGACATATAAGAGAGAGCTGCTGTGTTTTGGGGGACACACAGAGATTGAAGGAATACTCAGATGGATCTTGTCTGTTTATTCTGGCTTTGTAAATAGTTATACTGAACAAGTTTATTTTATTATGTTACTGCTAGTACTAATAAACACTTTTTGCGAATTCTACAACTGCTCCTGGTTTTTCCTATGCTTCCTGACCTGTGCCTCGACGACACAGCCAATCGCAGGGCAAGCAACCAAAAATATCAGCCAACTGGGAGCCTCCAGAGAGACCCATAAAAGACTGTGTTTCTAGTTGTGCAAGCAGTCTGAGAGAGATTCGAATGGGAACCCCCCACAGGGGTGGGGGCTCAGGCCTTCAGCCATGCAACTGGGCCTGGTGATCCAGTGTAAGCCCCTCTATCCAGGAGGGGATTTTGACCTCTTTGCAGTAAAGTTAAAATAATTTAGTGTAATGCAGAACCTGCTAGCCTGGGGTTGCCAGAATGTCCTCCAGGTGCTAGCCCTCCCTTTCACGTTGGGGAAAGACATGGGCCTGCAACTTGATGACATCAAGTTAGCTGTGAGAGAGCTGATCCTGCCTCAGTGGTAAGAGAACTGAAGACATCAGGAGCCTTGATTGCGGAGATCCTACCGTGAGGAGCCTGAGTGAGTACTCTTGTACCTCCCAGTGCAAGAAAGAACGTAAACTGCTTGTTGGGGCTGCCAATGCCCTTAGTGACTGCTGATATTAGAGACTGTTCTCTGGGTCTGCACCTTGCATCTGCAGCACCTAAGTCTTGCCCAGCGCAGGTGGGCCTAACTGCTCTAAGGGACACAGTGAGTCCAGCTAAAATGAGAAATGTGCTGACATGTGTTATCTGCTCGGAGCCTACAGGACTGGAAGGGGAGCACTCAGATCCGGGGCGCCTCCTGACTTTGCCTAGGAGGTCCAGTATTTGCCTGAATAGTTTGGTCAAGATGTCCAGTGGAGCTGCAAACTTCAGCCATGTGCCACAAATGGGACTGAGACCTCAAGTATAATCAGATTTGACTACTTTAACTTGGAAATAACTGCTTTGACTACCTAAGTTTGCTCATGTGAATGCAAAGAAACAGGGTCCTAGATTTGGGAACAAACACCCATAGATTTAAGTACAAAAGGACCAGGGCAGCCATCCTAGCCCCTGTTGAAGGAGCTACACTTTCTATAAATGTGCTAAATCTTAGGAAATTCCAATTGGGCTCAACCCAGTATAAATCGGCTGGTTACACCTAACCAGTGTTCAACCTGCAACATGCAGGGCACCCCCTGCATACTCCCAAAAGACTGTAAATAGTTTAAGTAGCTAATGTTTGAAAGTCTAGTTTCAAATCTTTCCAATCGAGCCAGCCAACATACGGCTGCACTGTCCACCAGGCTTACAACTTGTAAGAACTTTGAAGTACTGGGTACCCAGGTTTAAATGTTGGGATTACGGGGTTCCAATGCGAATTTGGGGAACTGGTATCAGTTGTGCTAAATAATAATATGCGTCATCTGATTTCATGCAGTTTAGATAGCCAGGGCTCTGGTAATCTGTGTTTGGCATAATGTGATTGTCTTTTTATTTACAAAACCGTGTATCTACCCAGCTGGAGGTCTTTCACCAGCACAAACCAAAAACTGAATGCAATGTAAATACTGTATGTACTGCCTGCATAACCTCTACTCCTTTTTTCCTCCATTCCTAAGCCCTATCTGCCCTGTAAATAAATTGTTGTTGTTTGCAGATGATGGTGTCGTGAGCACATTATTAGGAGCCAGTCAATAACTGGTACAGGTATTGAAAGGTGGGGAAATGTTTATTGGGTCATATGTTGGTGTGGCATATGGTTTTAATGGGTGATACAGCATCCCAGGGGGTTGTACCAGATCCCATACTAGCCTACTTAAAGTTAAACTCTGGGTGGAGGCACTGTGCCATTGTAATATATAGGAAAGAACCAGCTTTAATGTAATCTTGTGAACCCGGGCCCCTCAACCTTGCTGTGGCCATACAAGGCAAGGGCAGTAACTCTAGGAATAGAGCCACCTAGGGGGTTACATAATCATGCCCAAATCCCAGACCATCTGCACCAAAACCAACTCCAAACCCCAGTCCAGTCAGATGTCCGTCCCAAACATTCCACTACCACATCACTCCTCAATATGACAAGTACTATTCACGACACTGAAGAGAAAGGTAAGTTAACTGGAGCAACCTTAACTGAGTTGACCAAAGCTTTTAACCCGGTTGATTACGAATCTCCTTCTCAAGAAACTGAAAGGGTCAAAATGACCTTGAGTGCTCTTGGGGCCACACTTTGAGAACCTGTGGCCCTAAAGTAGGCATGCCTTAGTGTTCTCTCCTAGGCCATCTACTTTTCTCACTCTTCATTACCAACCTATCCATCCAATGTGGCCAAAACATGGTGTAATGTATGATGATGTCACAATCCTCTGTTGCAGCTGCCCCATACTGGCATAGGTGGGTAAGAAACTAAAAACTGACTTTGCTGCAGTAGAAGCCAAGCTAGAGGAGAACAACCTCAGTGTCAATGCCTAAAACCCAAGACAAACCCAACAACCTGAAAACTAGACAGCCTTTGCTCCATTCATATAAAGGATGACCTTGCTCTTGACTAACGTACAAGTCAATTATCAATACAGATGACCAGGTAAACATAAAGTGCTGAGTTTAAATATCAAACATTAGGCTCCATAGGACTTAATTACAATAAATTAGATGACTCACTTCAATTACATCATCCCGTTGCATGTACAGTGTGGTCGTCGGGTCCGACTGGTGTGGTCAGGTTTAAAACATTTCCTGATTGCAGACCTGGGAAAAAACTTGCCGAAAACCTATAAGAGCTACAATTTTAAGATAGCTGCTCATATTATTTAAAAGCACTCCCCTTTTGGATTCACTTTGGCAATAGGATTTTGAGAAATGTGCATGCCAGAAAGACTGTTAGGTAAGCTTTCAATGCATAAATACGTAATATATCAACTGAAATGTGTCTACAAACTGTGCCTTTTTTTTTTTTTTTTTTATAGTTTTCCATGAGATGTCATGATTTTAAAAAGATATGTCCCTGGCAGCTCTTAACACATTTCCAGCTGAGGTGGCAACAATATAAACCTTGCCACAGAGAAGCAAGGCCTATGAACGCAGTCGCTCTGCTTTTCAAAAACAGTACTAATCTAAAATCACACAAAAAAAAGTGTGCACTGGGATGATGGTACTCCACGACAGGCAAAAAAAACTGGCAACGAAGCAAATGTAACCCCTAAGTGGCACTATTCTAAGGGCTACTACCCCTGCATGTATGGCTATACACAGGTTAAGGGGCCTGAGTTCTGTAACGAGGTGCCTCCACCCAGAGAAATGGTATTGGAGTTGCTCATCTGCTCTGGTATAGCTCTCTGGGAAGCTATAACCACCCACCAACCCTCCTAGTGGCCTAGTATCTAACACAGTGGTAAATTCACAATTAGTAGGAAGCAGTAATAATGTGCTCACGCCCTTCTCACTTACCACTGGGGCTGGACCTGCAACAACTGCCCTGGAGACCCCTTGGAAAATAAAGTTAGCAATGCAGCAGTACAATCTTAATACTGAAACCCAACAAACAATATGCACACTAGTCAGGTTAAGTGTAAAAACAAGAAAATCTGGTTTATTCGGGGGCGGTGAACAAGGGAGGGGTGTGAATCTAGGCAAACGATTAGCTATCTGAATTTGTTCAGTGACTGCATGCACTCTAAGTCCCCACCTGACAGTCACACAACATTGGGTACCCAGGATGGTAAGTCTGGCTAGCAAGAGGCATGGTTCGGGGGTGGCTGGCGTTGCAGCTGATGTTGGGACCCTTGATGGAAAGAAAACAGTTTACATGCAAAACACCGTAAATATCTGTAATCCAAGCCGGTTGGCTCAGTCCTTCGCAAACCCAATAAATGAACACAATTAGATGGTACCATGATTTAGGCTTTAGTTGCAGGGCGCTATCCTGATTTGTACTCACGCTACCAGGAATCTGCAGTAGAGCAGGCGATATGGAGACCTTGCGGTGATGATAGGGAAGCTTTGGGGAAACAGGGCTGCTACGACACACCTCCTCTTCATGGCCTTTCCTCCAGGTGGCTGCAACCTGCGTGTTGTTGCTATGCAGGGGCTGGATCCCCGAGTTGGTCTCTCCCTGTGACAGTCTCTGGTGATAGAGTAGTGGCCTAGGCCAAAGCGGCAGGGCCCAGGCAGGATGAGCAGTCTGGCAAAGTTTGTGATCTTCTGCTGGTGAAGCCTCCAGCTGGCATAACAGGTTCTTTCATGGGAGAGCAGGTCTTGATCCACGAAACACATTCAGCACATTTAAATCAATAACTACTTCTGAAAACGGTTCAGATTCAGTCCGGTTGCAAATCCAACAGCTTTACTGTGCAAACCTTTTGACCTGAGTATGTCTCACACACAAGCTGGCCCGACTGCTTCAGGGGCAAGTCTTTGGTCCAAATTGCAAGATGCAGTAACAACCTTCTTCTCTTCAGCCACAGTTCCAGGCTGGAACTGGACAAGTCCGACCTCTGCAATTAGGCAGTTCAATGCAGGAGAGCAGTGGCATTAAGGCACGTTGAGCCTCTTCCCGCTGATTCCCCTATGCTCCTCTTCTTGGAGCAGCTGCTTGAAAGCACGAGCTGTTCACACTTCAACCTCCAACTCTAACTGATCCACTGTCTCTTGGCACACAGGGCATTTCCCTAGTACATCCATAGGTTCAGTTGGCTGAAGGAGCTGTCAGACACAGTAAGAGCTCCCCCTCTAGGTCCATTTGGGCACCAACTGAATAAAACTACAAGACTATAGAATTTCCTTCCCACAAGACCCCTGAGGACAGGATCCATTTTAGGTACCCAGTGCTTCGATTGGTCCAGTTACTGGAAGTCCCAGACCTAACATGGTGGCTCCCATCCAAATGACTGATCTGCAATTAAAGCAGGTTAGACAAAATCTCTAGCTTAAATATAACAGCACATAAACAGTAAACAAGCATAGTTCCTAGTTGGGCTCCCTCTGTGCAAGTAGCGACTGCAGATTGGAGCAAATCAGAGCACTGTCTGGCAGGCCACATGTCCTGAATCACTCAGAACCAGCACAGACCACTTTCTAAATACAGACTAGCCATTTTCTTAAAGGGACAGACAAGGTGAACAAGAGAATAACAGCTTAAAAAACACACAAAAGGCACTACTCTTCACAGGAAAAAAACTCTTTTAAGCTCATGTTTTTTTTTCCACCAGTAATAAGAAGGGTGCACTTTATTCGGACTTAAAAGTTCATAGCACACATCAGGATTCAAAATGAAAGTCAGCACTCCTCAGTAGCTTGCCACAGTGAAATATTTTAATACATAACGTTACCACATTTGTTGTGCAAGAGTCCAGCAGCAGCAGTATTTGTGAGTGGTTCTCAGGCGTAAATCCATTGCTAAGAGTCCAATAGCAGTTTAGAACACTGTTAAATTACCCGCGGACATGCAACACGCCGAGACCTAAATGCCATCACCAAATTCATTTACGTTTCAGAGCCACAACTAGCTCCTTCCTCAGAACATGTGATCACTGATGTGCAAGTCTGAGAACCACTCTTTGGATCCTGAAGTGTGCTAAGAATAATAGATGACTTTGGCTTCCTAGGCCGGTCCTGATGATCCCTGGGCCGACCTCCGGTTTTGGTCCCCTCGGAAGAGCCACCACTATTGGGTACCTTTCAGATGAGACATCCAAATTCTTGGCCCCAGGGGCTCTTTGCAAGGTCCACAGGAGGGAGCACTGTGGTGGCGGGGAGGGGGGGGACTGGGGTCCTTGCTCCCGTCCTCGGATGCAGGGCTTTAGCGGGGTCTGGCCATGGCTCACCAACACTTTATGGAGGGAAGGGTGTTTACCCCCTTGCAGTTACTTAAAAGCACATTTAAATTGGTGGGGTCTAAGGATGTAGGTAGCTCGAGCTTGTTGTAGCCTAGGTTTATTTAAAAGCAGTAGCTTGGTGCATGACCTGTTCATTGCACCTCTGGCAATCAAGCCCCAAGGGGTGCCTGAGGCTAGTGCTGGATGTAAGAACCACCTTGTCATTGGTCCTTTTCCACACCCCAATGGTCACTTCTGGGGTGGGTGTGGTATGGAGTAAATTCACCTTGAAGTTGTTATTACAGTAGTTACATAGTACTTTGTCTGGCTGGACTCTTGTTTATTACAACATTTTCCTCTCTTCATGTTGAAAATGATTATTTTCCTGTGCACTTGTTCTAGGCACACTCCCCCTCCCCTGTTAAGGCAGGCTCTTGTTTGGTAATGTACTTGTCAATATGGCTGATCTCAACATAGTTACATACAATGTGAGGGGCATTAACAGTCCAGTTAAAAGGGCGAGGATTTGACAAGATCTGCAGTGCCAGAAGGCCACTGTAGTGTTCCTTCAAGAAACTCACTTAACAGATTCCGAACATCTCAAATTGAGAAGATTGTGGGTGGGGGAAATGTATGCCTCTCATTATGAGACATGTCCACAATGCAGAGGGGTGGCCATATTAGCGTGGCGTAGGGCTTCCCTGGAGGTATCACAGGTGAGAACGGATCCAGAGGGAAGGTTTGTCCTAGTCCAGGGGGTGTACAGAGGTCAAACATGTGTTTTAGTCAACCTTTATGCCCCAAATGATGAGCCCTCCAGACTCCTCTTCCTAGAGAAGGTCCTGAAGGAGAGCGTCGTGGATTCAGACAGTATGGTGGTGGTGGGGATTTCAATGATGTCATTCATCCAGGGCTAGACTGCACCGGGGGCAGGGGACTGAACAGAACTGGGAAACTTCTTCGGAGATTATGTCAGGAATTAGGGCTTAGTGAGAGCTGGCTCTTCCTACATCCAAGGAGTAAAAATTACACCTATTACTCCCCATGACATTGAGGATATTCTAGAATTGATTATTTTTTACTCTTGGCTAATTGTGTTCAAAAATTGCATACGTATGACATAGGGCACATTATCACATCTGACCACGCACCAGTATCCCTGGAGTAATGGTCAGACATATGGCAACTTAGATTCAATGCAAAGAAGTGCAAAGTAATGCACCTGGGAAACAAAAACCCAGGAGAAGAGTACACAATAGCAGGGGAGGTACTAACAACAAAAATGGAACGGGACTTGGGGGTAGTCATACCAGATTATCTAAAGGTTGGTAAGCAATGTGAGAAGTCAGTGAGGAGAGCCAGGGGGATACTGGGATGCAGAGGAAGGGGCATCACAAGTAGAAAAAGGGAAGTGGTTATCCCTCTGTACAGACAGCTGGTGAGACCCCATCTGGAGTACTGTGTGCAGTTTTGGAGACCTCATCTACGCAAGGACATAAACAGGATGGAAGCAATCCAGAGGATGGCAACTAAAATGGTGCAGGGTCTGCATCAGAAATCATATGAAGAGACTGAGAGCTTAATATGTATACCCTTGATGAAAGGAGGGGCGGGGGGACATGATAGAAAGCGTTCAAATACCTCAAGGGAATCAACAAAGTCCAGGAGGGTAGCACCTTTCAGAAAAAGAGATGAGTAAGAACAAGGGGGCACAATTTAAAGATAGAGGGGGGACGGCTCAGGGGTAATGTGAGGAAATTTTTTTTCACGGAGACAGTGGTGGATGCATGGAACTGCTTTCCTGGGGAAGTTGTTGGGGCTAAAACACTGGGGGAATTCAAACATGCATGGGACAGACACAAGGCAATTGTAGTGGGGGGTGGCAGGAAGTAGGCTGTTGGTTAACTAGAATCTGCAGCTTATCCAGTAGGTAGGGAAATGGGCAGATTGGGAGGGCCAAGTGGTCCTTATCTGCCGTCGAAGTCTATGTTTCTATGTAACTAATTACCACTCTAATGTACCCAGAGTCTTGTTGGAGACTGACAGTAAACCTGCTTACTTGAGGAGAATTTAAGGAACTTGTCCATGGCACTATACAATCTTTTATTCAGAATAACCCACAGCAGGACATAAAGGAGGGTATTAGGTGGGAAACCTTGAATTGCTGTTTAAAGGGGAAAATAATCAAATATTTGGCCAAGTTGAAAAAAGAAAGGTTACAGACCAGGTTGGAGTTGGAGAGCCAGATAGCTCAGCTCAAATCTCAACATCAGAAGAGTTTAGACAAGAAGTGCAAGATAGCCCTGGAGCAAATACGCAGGGCATTAAACCAACTGCTGGACAGCCAGATAGAGGGGCAACTGAGATATGCTAGACAGACGTACTTCAAACACAGGAACCAAGCTGGAAAGCTCCTTGCCTGGCAGCTCCGCAAGGAGGTGGCCAACAGGGCGGTGGTCTGCCTTAGGGATGGGGGAAGATAACACCATTACCATCTGCCCAGCTAAGATAGTTAAATAATTTGCCCAATTTTACTCAAACCTATATGATTCTAGCCCCTCTCAGAACCATGAGACCAAAGTGCAGCAGTTTCTAGATAATTTTCCAATGCTGTCTTTGGATACAGCAGTCCGAGATGCTCTAAATGCTCCTTTCTCCAAGACCGAAGTGATTGTCAAGATGAAACAGTTAAAAAAATGGGAAAGCACCACGGTTGGATGGTTTCCCATCGAGTTTTATAAGCAATCCCATCCTCAGGTAATTGACCTGCTAGTAGTAGCATTTAATGAGATACTGGAGGGTGAGAAGGAAGTTTCCCCCTTCATGGAATTTAGCGCAGATCTGTTATATTTAAGGCGGGTAAGAATCTGGAACTATGCGGGTTCTATCCCTCAATTTCATTATTGCCAGTTGATATGAAGATTTTTACAGGGATATTAGCTGATCGTCTTCAATGCTGTATCTCCTCCCTGATGCACCCTAATCAAACTGGCTTCATTTCTGCCAGGTTTCTTCAAGAAAATATTCAAAAAACTCCTTAATATCATCTCTGCCCAATGCTATTCCACCTCTTCTCAGTTAGCTATTAGTGTGGATGCTGAAAAGGCTTTTTGACAGGGTGGATTGGACCTTTATGGCCTCCACTCTGACAAAATTTGGCCTGGGAAACAAACTAATCTCGGCTGTCTCCGTCTTG
This sequence comes from Neoceratodus forsteri, assembly GCA_016271365.2. NCBI lineage: Eukaryota > Metazoa > Chordata > Ceratodontiformes > Ceratodontidae > Neoceratodus > Neoceratodus forsteri. The sequence goes on along the minus strand of CM057455.1, from coordinate 334,555,265 downwards.
TATCAGAAACCGGAGGTGAGAGTGAGGGTAAATAGCTTCCTGTCAGAGTGCTTTCCTCTGAAGAGGGGCACTCAGTAGGGTTGCCCCCATCTCCCCTACTTTTTGCCTCATCTTTGGAGCCCTTGGCGATGTGGATCTGCACTAACCCGACGATCAAAGGGAGTGATGGCGGGAGGGGTTGAACAAAAGCTTGCACTTTATGTGGACGATTCCCTTTTTTCTTAAATGAACCCTAGACCTCTCTCCCACACCTGCTAGAGACTCTCCAGGTTTTCAGTGACTTAGTGGGCTATAAAATTAATCTTTCTAAGTCAGAGGCTATGATTCTCAGTGGTAAACCCCCGCGGGATTTCAAAGAGAGCTTCCCCTTCTCATGGGCTAAAAAGAACACTAAGATATCTGGGAATTTTAATCTCAGCGGACCTCTCTAGCTTATTTAAAAACAACTATATCCAGCTCTATAATACCTTACAGGCAGATTTTGCGCGTTGGACACTTTTGCCTCTCTCCCTACATGGTCGGGTGCCGACAGTTAAAATGAATGTCCTCCCAAGACTTTTGATATTATTTCAAACTCTTCCTATCCCCATCCCAAACTACTTTTGGGACAAGCTGAACAGAGATGTTCAACGTTTCCTCTGGGCAGGTAAGGGACCTCGTCTGTCAGTTAAAATCCTCTGGGCGTCTCGGGACGAGGGTGGCTTGGGACTCCCCCACATGTACCATTATTACCTTGAAGTACAATGGGCCCAACTGTGTACATGGGTGAAACAAAGAATAGACTTCACTTCTTGGAGGGGCCTTGTGGCCACTGCCCATAAATGCCATTTACCCCCACATCTGGTCTCACACAACAAACTCTTGGATAAAAAACTCACTAAGGATACTCCTCTATCTCTGCAACCTCACATACACCCCATATATTTTAGGCCCCCCTCTCTATTCTTCCATATGAGGACTCTTTTTCCCTCCTTGGTTGGACTCTGAATACGCCTACTGGGAGCGCTGAGGTCTTACCACCTTCTCTCAGTGCACAGATGTGAGGGGATGTCTCACTTTCACTACACTGCGGGAACGATTCTCTCTCACCATAGAGAGGAGTTTGTTTAGATCTTTACAAATCCGTAATTTTATTCATACAGCGGATAATCTACAGTGTGTTCATAGAAAGCAGACATGCCTGAAAGCCTACTAGTATGATGCTTTTAGACTATGGGACAAATTCAGATACATTTCGATCTTATATAAAATTGTATCCTGCACCACCTTGTCTCCATTAGATGAGATTAGAATGAGATGGGAATGGGAGAGTGGTATGGCAATTACAGCTGTTGATCGCTCCTGCAGAGTTAGATGGGAATGGTAGGTCACATCCTCTCCCATGTGGAGAGACTATAATTGGATGGTATTGACCCCGCTTCTTTCGGACCCCCACGATCACAAAGCATTTCAACCCTAAGGCTACAGAGGCATGCAGGGGCTCTGTGGCGAGCCCAAGGGCACGCATTATCATATTTTCTCGGGTTGCCCCAAATTAGAGGAATTCTGGTGCTGAATTCATGGGGAAATACAGCGAATGACAGGGATTCCTCTTCCTTTCACTTTTTCTGACTTAGTATTGGGCCTCCTGACTATGTCTTCCAGGAAAAGGAAAGTGGTTGCACTGAGACAGATTCTAAGAGTTAGCACCCTAAAATATATTACGGCCAAATGGCTGTCACCTGACCCTCCTTTGATGAGCCAGTGGTTCTCTAGAGTGGCAGAGCTAGAGCATATGGAAACAATAACATACATGCTTAGGCTAGAGTTTGAGAAGTTCTTAGACATGTGGTGTCCTTGGCATGAGAGGTTAGCAACCTAATTAGAGGAGGCAACAACCAATCTGGGTCGAGGAGAGAGGATGGTATGGGTAGCGATTCTGTATCCCAGGGTAGCTTTGTATACAGGACTCCACAGGGTGGCTCCTTGTGTGCCTATCAGTATAAGTTGGGAGGGAGAGAGGAAGGAGTTGTGCTCATACCTCTCAACTGTCCCTGATTTTCAGGGACGTCTCTGATTTTGTCTCAAACTTTTACTCTGTCCCTCCTAAAAATTGTGTTTCTGTGACCAATCAGCAGGGGTTGTAAGCACAAAATAATGTCAAACATTAAAGTTACAGACTTGTTCTTCCTTAGAAAATGCATGTTACACTAAGCCCCATATTCTACCAGTTTCCTGAGTGGATATCACCAATTTTGAAGATGTGTTCCTGATTTTGGTCCTTTGTCCCTGATTTTTTTTTAAGCCTTGTCCCTGATTTATAAGACAGGAGGTTGAAAGGTATGGTTGTGCTGATATGTTTGTTTTTGTTGAGTTTTATCAACAAGGTTGCTTAGTTCACCAAGACAGTTTAGTGAACAAAAGTAATTTTTGTAACCAATGGCCAATATATAGTATTGTAATCAGTTTTTACCATTTTTTTTTATTTTAACATGGAATAGTTGACCATAAAAAAAAAAAAAAAAACACAGAAGTTGTGAAGTTCTGTATGGACCATTAGAGCTGTACCTATTGGAATAGTTGTTATGTTCACAGTTACCAATAACATTTTACTGAGTTAAAAAAAACAAAAAACAGTGCATACTTCTTAATGGAGTTTTTAGAAAATTACATGACAAATATTATAGGCTTTACCTGCGTGCTCGGACAAGAAGCCGTGAAACTTTCCCCAGCAGTTCAGCTGACTGACGCAAACGATCTTCATTCTGAAGTGACAAGAAAAAGGCAGTAAACCTGAGAGTTGCTTCTTTACAATGTATGGTATAAAGGAGGCAAAGACTACATAATACAAGGGGGTTACTTTTTTTTTTTTTAGTCTTTGGTAAGGCCCAGTAGGCATAAGTGCCTGTTTTCAGGGGCGACCTGGGAGTACTGGGGAGGTTAAGTGACTTGCTCAGAGTCACACAGTATGCAAGTCGAAGTATGTTATTTCTAGTGGTATACCAAATATACAAAGAAGCCAGCAGAAGAACGCCATTTGGTCTAACTAGTCTGCTTGTGTTACAGGATCCACAGCTTGAGTTATGCCCCTGCTCCCCCTCCCCACTCCTCCCATCCTCCCTACCCATCATACTTACCTTCCCCCTATGCCTATCCCAGCTTCTCTTGAAGCTGCCCACTGTCTTCAACGAGATCACCTCTTCTGGCAGCGCATTCCAACTGACCACCACCCTCTCTGTGAAAAAAGTACTTCCTGACCTCCCCCTCCAGCTTATGACTGCATCCCCTTGCGTTATGGTTGCCACTCAGCTTAAAGAGACCCTCCTTATCCACCTTATTTATCCAAGTACTTGAAGGTAGGTCCTAATCATGTCCCCCCCCCCCTTCCTCCAGGGAGTACATGTTCAGTGCCCTCAACCTCTCCTCTTTTACCTTACCCTGCTGACCCGCTATCATCTTTGCAGCCTTCCTCTGAACCTTCTCCAGCAGGTTAATGTCCTTTTTAAGGTGTGGGCACCAGTAATGAACTCCATACTCTAGACGTGGCCTCACCAGTGACCTGTACAAGGGTAGTATAACCTCCTCTCTCCTACTACTGATCCCCCTAGCTATACATCCCAGCATCTTGTTTGCCCTTGCTGCTGCTTTCTTGCACTGTGTGGTGTGCTTCAGGTCACTAGTGATCATCACTCCCAGGTCCTTCTCCTCTTCTGATGCAGATACCCCGGACTCCACCTAGGCAGTACTCAGTCCTGGGATTCTTGGCTCCAACGTGCATAAAGTACAGTTACGTAAGAACTTACCGTAATAGTAGATTTTCACGAGAAGCTCTTGCAGCAGGTTACACTGGTACAACTTTTTTTGATTCAGCTTTAGAAGCAGCATCTAGCAGCTAAAAGGGAGTTAGCCTTCAGCTTTCAGAAGCAGCAGCTAGCAGCTGAAAGGGAGCTAGCATTTACTTTTAAAAGCACCTCATTTTGGAGAGGGAAGCTAGCAACTAAAAGGGAGCTAGCATTTGCTTTTAAGAGTACCTCATTTTGGAGAGGGAAGCTAGCAACTAAAAGGGAGCTAGCATTTGCTTTTAAGAGTACCTCATTTTGGAGAAGAAGAGGGGAATCAGCTAAATCTCCCCCTTCCCCATCACTTAACTGCTAACAGCTACTGCTAAGGGGTGGTAATAGTACTACCCACCATCCCGACCGCCCATGTTCTTTCTACATTTATAGAAGCCCAAGGGAACTTCCTGCAGGGCTCCCAAAGGCAGACACCAGTGAGAAAAGGAAGAGAAGATTGAGAAGACACAGTGAAAGGCAAAAGAAACAGTGATACCTACAGGTCAGGAGGAAAACAGACATGGACATCCAGAGCTGCGGAGGGCTGGTAGCGAGGCAGACACTCTGGAGACTGGGGTGCCCCTTCTGCAGGACAATTGCGGAACTACAGAGGGAGCTGTGGCAGGCAAGGGAGGAGATCACGAGGCTGCAGAGGAGACTGGATTGGGGATGCTCACCACCCACTCCCTCAACGGCCCACAGGTCTTGGGGGATGGAGTGTGGTGAGAGGGGGCAGCGGGGCACCTAGAGCTAAGATGAGACACCGTCAGCCACATACTATTCACACTCAGAATCGTTTCACCCCCCTAGCCACGGGACAGAAACCAGGTGAGGAAAAAGGAAGAATCGAGCAGGACAAACCTGATACAACAAAATCAGGAAGGAGGTACAAGGAAAGAGAGAAAAAATACACAGCGCAACACGAGGATTCTGGTTGTGGAAGACTATGTTGTGAGAAGTGGAGGCACAGTCCATCAGTGCGAAGGGAGCTGAAACCATGGTGAAATGCATGCCAGGAGCATCTGCAAGGAGAGATAAGGACAGAATAGGATGGCTGGTGAGATCAGGATTTTGTGGAGATCATTGTCCACCTTGGGACAGATGACATAGCAAATAGGACTGTGGAAGAAGCCAAGGCAGACATGAAGACCCTAGGGGAGAGCCTAAAGGAGTACACAACACATCTGGCCTTCTCGGAGGTGTTGCCAGTTTGGAGGAAGGGCAGAAGTGAGGACAAGATCAGGAATGAAGAGATCAGGGATTCAACCGGTGGCTGCAGGGTTGTTGCACAGACAATGGAATGCACTACATTGGAGACTGGGAGACCTTCTGGGATAGGAAGCTCTTCAAGCATGATGGTCTGCATCTCACCTGAGAAGGAGCGAAAGCACTAAGGCAGAAGCTGGAGGTCTTCTTGGAGGGTTTAAACTGGGAGGTCTCCAGCACGGAGGAAAAAACCTAAATGAAGACGCAGCAGAAAGATACGAAGGTAAGGGAAGAAGCAAATGGAAGGGAACCCTCCCTTCCCCCAAACATCAGACTACAGGAAACAGGCATGGTCACAGGTAAAAAAGGAGGGACCTCATGTAAAGTACAGGAGGAGCAGACACAGAAAAGGGGGGATGGTACTGAGGTGATAGCAGAGGGGGGAGGCCGTGATTGGAAGGCTATGATGACAGCTCACATCTCCACAGTCGGTGGGCTTGTCACCACTCCCCATAAATCCAAGAGAGCACATACACACCCAGAAAGAGAAATGCAGAACCTGGGCATCTTGACCACAGAGGTCTCGATTAGCACTCTGCAACAAGATGGCAACCTCAAAAATCACTCAGGCACAAACAGCAAGTTGGCACTGTCCAAGAAGAGGGTGCAGCCCCATACCAAAGGGGATGCACATTCCTGGATGGTGATGGTTGCAATTGCTAGAAGCCCTGCAACCAAACTACCCGAACTCGCAGCCATCATGGTAGTAGAAAGATTGGACTGGGTCGCTGAGACAGAAACGTGGTTCACGGAAAACCACAAATGGGACATGGCTATACCTGGATGCAATCTGTTCAGAAAGGATAGGCAGGGGCAAAGAGGGGGAGGAGTAGCCATTTACATTCGAGAAGACATAAAAGCCACAGAGGTGCAAAGTCACTCTTGGGACACAGAGTCACTGTGGCTTACTATAAATACAGGAAACAGAAAAACCTTCAGGATCGGCGTCATTTACAGACCTCCAAATCAAGAACAGAAAGGGGACAAAGACCTGATAGAAGAAATACACAAAATGACTCAGAGAGGAGAGGTGATACTGCTGGGGGACTTCAACCTTCCAGATATAAACTGGAGTAAACTAGCGACAAGAAGAAGAAGAAGCAGGGATTTCATATTGGCACTGCAGGGAGCAGGACTAAGTCAACTGATCAAAACACCAACAAGAGGAGATGCCATACTTGACTTGGTCCTCACAAACACCTAGAGGGTCAAGGAACTCGACGTGGGATGCCATATGGGTAACAGTGACCATCGCTTGGTTAGCTTCAAGGTGAACATAACTGAGGCCACGTGCCACTCAAAAATAAAAGTACTAGATTTTAAAAAGATGGACTACAACCAAATGAGGAGCAACATAAGAAATGACTTAAGTGATCTACAAGTGGACGAGAGCAATGTCATGTGGGGGAAACTTAAGAAAGCAATCCAGTCACTGACCAATACGCCAGAAGGGTTACCAAAGCAAAAAGAAAACAAAACCCCTTATGATTTTCAAAGGAAGTGGCTAAAACAGTTAAAGAAAACAGAAAGCTATACCAGGGAGCAAACAAGGAAAACTGGGTGTCGCACAAGGAGAAAATGAAAGAAGCCAGCAAAAAAATAAGGCAGGCAAAAGTGCAGACAAAAGCAAGTATAGCAGAGAGGGCAAAGAGAGGAGACAGATCCTTCTCTAGATACATCCAGGAAAGAAGGCAGGCAAAAGGGGCTATAGTCAAGATTACAACTCAGGAAGGGAAAACAACAGAAGACGACCCAGGAAAAGCAGAAATCCTGAACAAGTACTTCTGATCGGTACTTACTGAGGAGGACCGAGGCAATGGCCCAGAAATGGCAAAACGCAACACCCCTGGACAGGGGGTTAACTGCAAGTTGATAAGGCCATGGGGCCAGATGAAATGCACCCCAGGATCTTAGAACTGAGATTAGAGTTGGCTGCCCTACTGGATAAACTATTAACCAAATCCCTAAAGAGTGGGGAGGTACCCGATGATTGGACAGGGGCAATCGTGGTCCTGCTCCACAAATCAGGCAGCAGGGAGGACTCTGGAAATTACAGGCCCGTAAGCCTCACATCCATAGTGGGGAAGTTAATGGAGACACTACTCAAACAGAGGATCATGGCATTCCTGGAGGCTAGCAGCCATCAGGACCCCAAGCAGCACAGTTTCACAGTGGGCAGGTCATGCCAGACAAACCTGATTGAGTTTTTTGACTGTTACAAAGGTTATAGATGATGGCAGAGTGGGAGATGTGGTCTACTTAGACTTTAGCAAGGCCTTCGACTCAGTTCCACAGAAGGCTGGTAAAGAAGCTAGACAACACAGGAGTTGGATCAGAAGTAGTTAGATGGGATAAAAACTGGTTACAGGGCAGAACCCAGAAAGTGCAGGTAAACAGAGCACTGTCATCAGGAGGTAGGGTAACCAGTGGTGTGCCCCAGGGTTCGGTACTGGGGCCTCTGCTCTTCAATATTTTCATATCGGACGTAGCTAATGGACTACAGGGAAAGGTGCGTCTGTTCACAGACGACACCAAAATATGCAACAGGATCAACACCCGGCAGGGAGTGGACAAGATGGAAGCTGGCCTCAAGAAACTGGATGAATGGTCTGGTGCATGGCAGTTGAGATGCAATGCCAAAAACTGCAAAGTCATGCACATAGGAAAAAGAAATCCAAATAAGGCATATTGCTTTGGAGGGGAAAGACTGGCTGCCTCCACCCAAGAATGCGATTTGGGAATCATTATCTCAGACAACTTGAAGGTAGGTAAACAGTGCAAGAAGGCAGCATTAAAGGTCAGCAGTATACTGGGATGCATTGGGAGGGGAATCACAAGCAGGAAGAAGGAAGTGATCCTGCCACTATACAGATCACTAGTTAGGCCTCACCTGGAGTACAGCGTCCAGTTCTGGAGGCCCCACCTCAAAAAGGACATCGATCGAGTGGAGATGGTACAGAGAAGGGCAACAAAAATGATTCAGGGACTGCACAAGATGTCCTACGGGGATAGACTGAAAGAACTGAACATGTATTCCCTGGAACAGTGAAGAGAGAAGGATGACATGATTGAAACATTCAAGTACATTAAAGGCATAAACCAGCTGCAGATAGATGATCTCTTCCAATTTAAGAAGGGCAGCAGAACCAGGGGACATGATCTAAGGCTGCAAGGAGGGCAGTTCTCCACCAACACCAGGAAGTGTTTCTTCACAGAAAGAGTGGTGGATGCCTGGAACAGCCTGCCTGCAGAGGTGGTGTGGGCAAGCACAGTGGTAGGTTTCAAAACTGCTTGGGACAGATACAAGGGAGCCTTCAAACCCAAGGGCAGTTAGAAAGCTAGGCTAAAAAAGGCAATGGGCAGACTAGATGGACCTGGTGGTCTCTGTCTGCCGTCAATGTCTATGTTTCTATGACTATGCCACCAGGCACTAGGACAACATGGAAAACTTCTAGCTAGCAGTCTACCACAGGGGACCGCCCCTCCGGACGTCAATCATCTGACGTCAGTATAGTCTACATAAGGGGCACTCTCTCACACCTACCTAAGTTCTCCCGCCAGAGAATCTGCATGACCAGCTGAAGGAGAACCAAGGAGGTTATCCCAACAGCCAAGAGGAGAAGAAGCTTATGCGATAGAGGAAGGGAAAGCAGAGCCTGCTGCAAGAGCTTCTCTTGAAGAGCTACTGTTATTGTAAGTTCCTACATAACTGTACTATCTTACTTTGAGGAAGGCTCTTGCAGCAAGCTACACCAGTAGGACTGAGTCCCAAGCAGTACCCATACCACCAGGTTGAAAACACCGGGAGGAGGTAACCAGACAGCAGTCAGGAGTTCATGACAGGAGGCTCTGAAGAACTACTGGGTCAAAGTTGGCTCTATGGCTACAGGTGATGTTCAAGTGGTAGTGCTTGGTGAAAGTGTGAACAGAACTCCAGGTAGCAGCTGCAGAGATGTCAGCTGCAGAAACATTCCACAAGCAGGCTGTAAAGGCAGTCATACCCCTGGTGGAATAGCCCTTGACTACCCCCGGAAGGGGCTTGTTGTACTTACAGTAGCCATAAACAATGCAGTTAGCTAACCACTTAGACAAACACTGTTTGGAAACAGAAGTGCCCTCTCTTGGGGGTGAACGAAATGAACAACTGATCAGTTTTCTCAAAGATGTGGTGCGGTTTGTGTAATACTGTAACATCCTGTGAACATCCAAAGCATGGCGCAAAGCCTCCCCCTGATTAGAATACTCAGGAAAATAAACTGGCAGGTGGATGGATTGATTCAAAATGAACTCAGACATCACCTTAGGCAAAAACTTAGGAGTAGTACGCAGAGACACCCTGTCTTTGGGAAAAACCAAATAAGGCTCTTTACACATCAGAGCCTGTAGCTCAGAAATCCTCTGAGCAGAAGTAACAGCAACTAAAAAGAGTGCTTTCCACGACAGAAAGCGTAGCTCTCAACTCGTGGCTGGTTCAAAAGGAGGCAAAGTGAGTTTCCCCAACATGAAGTTATGGTCCCATGGAGGGATCGGATCCCAAATTGGAGGTTTCAGATGCAGAATGCCCTACAGAAGCGTGTGGGACACCTCAAGCTGGGCAATGGCCTTGCCCTCAATGGGTGCATGGTACGCAGAGACGGCAGAAACGTGCACCTTAAGAGAACAGTACCCCAATTCGGAATCTGAAAGGGAGAGGAGGTACTCTAACACCTAGCTAACCAGTCAGGTGAACTCATCTAAATGGCAAGCAGCAGCCCAAATGGAACAGCGCTTCCATTTCATAGCATAAGTGGACCTGACAGAGGGCTTTCTGGCTGCCACCAGGACGTTGACAACCCTAGAGGAAACCCCAAAGTGGAAAATTGCTAGGTCCGCAGGAGTCATGCATGTAGATGCAGGGACTTGAGATCTGGATGGACTAGGGTGCCTTGGTCCTGGGAGAGCAAGCCTTTACACACAGGAAGAGGCACAGGATATTCCACATCCAGCTGTTGCAACGGAGGAAACTAAATCTGTTGTGGCCAAAAGGGAGCTATGAGAATCATCTCTGCTCCCTCCAACTGAAGCTTGAGCAGAACCCTCTGCAATAATAGCGGAAAAGGGAGGAAAGGAATACAGAAACCTACCCTTCCGAGAGAGAGAGAAATGTGTCTCACCAGAAAACTTGAGGCCTGGGATCGAGCAAGCAGAAAAGCATCAGTTTTGCATTGAGCTGGGATGCAAAGAGGTCCAACTCTCGGTGACCCCACCTGCCGAAGAGATCTTCGACCACTGAAGTTGAAGCTCCCAATCGTGAGCCCGAGACCTGGAGTGGCTGAGACTGTTGACCAACACGTTTTGGATGCCTGGAACATGAACTGCAGACAGCTCCAGGCTGTGCCCGATGGCCCAATACCAAACTCTCATTGCCTCCCAAGACATGGGATAGGAGTGAGTCCTCTCTCATTTGTTGATTCAGCAGACAACACACATGTTGTCTGTCTGGACCAGTAATGGGCCTGGGAGGAGATGAGACTGGAAGGCTTGCAGGGCATAAAGCACTGCCTGCATCTCCAGAACACTGATATGCAGAGCCTGCTCCATAATCAACCAGGTATCCTCAGCTGATGGTTGGCCAAGTGAGCACCCCAACCCATGCCGGAGGCATCCGTCATCAGGATCTGCCGGGGGATTAGTATCTAGAGGGGAACTCTCCAAAGCAGATTGGCCGAGTCCATCCACCAGGCCAGAGCCCTGTGGACTGGATCAGAGACTAAGACCAGTTGCTTGAGGTCATCCATGCGCTGATCCCACTGGACACGTAGGGTCAACATTGGGATCTGCATGTGTGCAGGTGGGCCAAGAGAACTGTGGCAGTTGCTGCCGCCATATGGTTCTTGAGGCACAGAAAAGTTCTGGTGGCAACCTGACAGCTCGCCGAGACCAGACTGGTCAGCTATATTGGGTGGGTCACCCTGTCCTTTGGCAGAAAAGCCTTCCCTTGGCAGGTGTCCAGAATCACCCCTATACATTGGAGGTGCTAGCAGGAGGAGAGGCAGGGTTTTGGAAGGTTTACTGTGATCTCGAACTCCTGGAAAAGACGAGAGGTAGAGTCTAGGGTCTGGACCAAATGCTCCCTGGAAGGGGCTGCAAGCAGCCAATCGTCCAGGTAGGAAAACACATAAAACCCCTGCCTCCTCAAAGCCGCTGCCACTACTGCAAAGCATTCTGGTAAACACCTGGGGAGCCGAGGAAAAGCCAAAGGGGAGGGCTCTGAACTGGACATGCACCCCCTGAAACTGGACGTGGAGGAAATGGCAGTAAGCTGGGAAAACTTGGATATGCAGGTAAGAATACTGCATGTCCAGGGAGCAGAGCCAATCCCCTTGATGCAGCAGGGGCAATAACCCCTGTAGAGGCACCATTCTGAATCTCTTGTACTCAAAGTATAGATTCAGACTGCTTAGGTCCAGGATGGGCCACAGGTCCCCAGTCTTCTTGGGGACAAGAAAGCAGTGGGAGTAGGACCTCTTTCTGCACTGACTGTGAGGGATGGGCTCTACTGTTCTTTTTTGCAGGAGCACTTGGATTACCTCCAAGACCAGTTGCAGATGTACTGGAGGGGAAGGGTAGCTGAAGTGGATGGGGGATGTCTTGGGCAGCCACTCCAGCAGCTTCAATGTGTGACCCCGAGCAATGAGTTGAAGAAAGAAAAAATTACTCACCTTAGTAATGTTGTTTCTTCTAATGGAGTCTTGCTATATTATGACAATTGCAGTTTGTCCCACCATTAGAACTGCTCCGGAGGTGAAAGGGTTAACTACCATTCTAAGAATGGAGTTTAGAGCGCGAGCTCGGTTAGAGAAGCTCTGTCTGGATAATTTCGAACTGAAACTGTCAGATCTTTACGAGCAAAAACTCACTAAGGTTCTGTGTGGAAGCTGTAACCTCACTAGCCAACTGGCTACCTAAATGTTAACTACATATTCCTGGTCCCAACACAAAGACTCAAGTCAGGGAACCAGAAAATAATAAAATAATAAAATAAGGTAGAATAAAACACCACACCCCAAAACCCCAAAAGGGTGAAAACATATAATGGGCATAACCGTGCCCATACTGGACTGCCCACCCCATACCCAAGTAGAAGTTCTGAGAGGGCAGGCTGGGGGGAGGTCATAATATAGCAAGACTCCATTGGAAGAAACAACATTACTAAGGTGAGTAATTTTTTCTTCAAACAACATGAAGTCTTGCTATATTATGACAATTGCAGAATACACAGCAGTACCTCCATGGAGGAGGGACAGAACCTACTTAGGAATAGGCTCTGAAGCACGGCTGTGTTAAATCTAGCATCCCTCCTGGCCTGGATATCCAAGGAGTAATGCTTGGTGAAAGTGTGTACCGCTTCCAGGTAGCTGCTTGACATATCTCTAAAATAGGATGTCCCTGGCAGCAGCTATAGACGCAGCTGTACCTCTGGTAGAGTGAGCCCTCAGGCCTGAAGGGGAACCTTCCAGTTTTTGATAACAAAATTGGATACAAGAGACAATCCACCTGGCAATGGATCTCTTAGTGGCAGGTTTACCTTTTCAACCTCACCAAAAGTGAGAAAAAGTTGAGGATTCAACCTATGACCCTTGGTACGCTCTATATAGTAACTAAGGGCCCTCTTAACATCTAACTGTGCAACCTCCTCTCACCAGAGGAGGAATGGTCAGTAAAGAACACTGGAAGGGAGACAGATTGGTTAAGATGGAAGTCTGAAACCACCTTAGGCAAAAACTTCCTGTTAGTCCTAAGGACTACTTTATCCCTGTGAAAGGAAATAAAGTCAGTCTCCACTGACAAGGCTTGTAACTCACTTATGCGCCTGGCAGAAGTGATGGCTACTAGAAAAACAGTTTTCCAAGTCAAATACTTGAGCTCTGAGGAAGACAGAGGCTCAAAGGGAGGTTGCATCAACTGAGCAATGCAAACATTAAGATCCCAGGCAGGGGCCGGGTCCCTGAAAGGTGGATTAGTATGAAGTAATCCCTTGAAAAACTCGGAAAAAACAGGGTGAGTGGAAAGAGAAGAGGGCTTTCCTGCTGAATAAAAGCAGAGACAGCTGCCAAATGAACTTTCAAGGCAGCTGGTCTCAGGCCCAAAGAATTAAGATGGACCATATAGTCCAGAACAATGGGCAAATCAGCAGATTCCGGGGAAATATGCTTCCCCGAGCACCAGATGGAAAACCTTTTCCATTTAGAATTATAAGTGGCCCTAGTGGAAGGCTTCCTGGAAGCCTTCAGGATGTCGAGAACACCTTGAGAAAGGTGTAGGTCAGCAAACTCTAACTCCTCAAGAGCCAGGCCTTGAGGTTGAGGGATTTGAGATTCGGATACCAAACCCTCCCCTGGGCACAAGATAACAGATTGTGTCTCCTGGGGAGGCACAGGGGAAGATGGACTGTTAAGGACAGAAGGAGTGGGTACCAGGGCTGCCTGGCCCAATCTGGAGCAATCAGAATCATCCTGCAAGGCTGGGATCTGATTTTGACTAGCACCTTGAATAGGAGAGGGAAGGGAGGAAAAGCATAAAGAAACTTCCCTTCCCAATCTAGGAGAAAGGCATCCAGTGGGACTGAGCCCATCACTGGGGGCCTGCAACAAAACAGTGGAAGTTGGTGATTGTCTGGGGCTGCGAAAAGATCTATCTGAGGGGTGCCCCATCTGGCAAAAACTATCCCCAGTACTTGGGGATCCAGTGACCATTCGTGATGGCCCTGGGAAATCCTGCTGAGAGCATCTGCCAGGACACTGTCCTTTCCTGGGAGGTGAACTGCTATGAGGGAAGTGTTCAGGGAATAAGCCAGAGACCATAACTTCACTGCTTCGGTGCACAAGGCCGAAGACCGAGTGCCCCCTTGTTTGTTGATGTACCACATTGTGGTGGTGTTGTCTGTTCTGACTTGTACCACTTTGTTCTGAACAGATGCAGAAAACACTTGAAGTGCTAGAAAGACAGCTCTGAGTTCCAGCAAATTGATGTGGAGCAGAGATTCCTGAGGGGACCACACTCCCCTGAGTGGAGAGGTCGCCCATGTGAGCTCCCCATCCCAGAAGGGATGCATCCGTAGTGAGGGTCAAGGAATGCGACAGAGGGATGAAGGGGACCCCCAGTCTTAAATTGCTCTGATCCTGCCACCACTGAAGGGCCTGGATCAGGGTTCGAGTCACTGGGACCAACTTGGAAAGGGGATCTTTTCTCTGAGACCAAAAGGCTCTCAAGTGAAACTGAATGTCCCTCATCTGAAATCTTGCTCCTTGCACTACAGCTGTGGAAGCAGCCATGTGCCCTAGAGCTGTAAGAAGTGCCTTGCTGGTCGAGAGACCTGCAGAGTGAAGGAGGAGGCCAGGGCCACCAGGTTCCTTACCTCTCTAGGGTAGGAAGGCTCTGGCCTGCTTTGTGTCCAATTCTGCACCTATGAAGGTGAGTACCTGAACAGGTTCCAGAACTGACTTTGGAAGATTGAGCAAGAAGCCCAGAGAGGCAAGCAGCTGCTGGGTAACTTGCAGGTGTGATTTGACCTGTTCCTGGAGACTGGCCTACAATGAGCCAGTCGCTAGATAGGGAAAACAGCAATCCTTTGCCTCTTAAATGAGCAACTGCTACTGCCAGACATTTTGTGAATACCCTTGGGGCAGAGGAGAGGCCAAGGGCATTGCTCTGAACTGGTAGTGACCTGAGGGCAGTTCAATCTGAGGTACTCGTGGAGCTTCTGATTAGAACATGGAAATAGGCATCCTTGAGGTCCAGGGAAGCTAGCCAGTCCCCTGGCCTTAGAGAAGGTAAAATCATTGCCAGTCACCATTTTGAACTTTGGTTTCAAAAGGTGCTTGTTCAGATATCTTAGGTCTAAAATGGGCCGCCATTCTCCTGTCTTTTTTGGGGTAAGGAAATATCTGGAGTACAGACCCTTGCCCTGGTGTAGGGGAAACCTTCCTACAGCTCTGAGAGCTAGGAGGGTTGAGACTTCTGTTTCTAAGGTAAAAGTCTCTAGAGGGTTTGCAGGTGGAAAAAATCTGGCTCTCAACTTTGGAAATGTTTTGAAGCTGAGAACCAGACCCTGGCTTACTACTTCCAGGACCCATTTGTCTGATGTTAGAGACTCCCAGTCCTGGGCGAAGTAAGCCAGCCTGCCCCCTACAGGTAGTGGAGAACTGCCCTGGGCACCCCATCAGGGGCCTGTTTGGCAGGGGCTTTAGTCTGAGGGGTGGGAGCAGACCTACTTGCACCCCGTCTGCCTCTGCCTCTGAAGAACCCCCTCTGAGCATAAGCAGAAGAAGCCTGGGTTTGGTAAAAGGCCTGTGAAAGGGCCTACCTCTACCCCTGGGGTCTACTTCTGAGGAGTGGCTTGCCGCCTCCTTGGCTTGTGCACTCCTATGTTGTTCTGTATTCATCCATTTTTCATATAATTCTCTGTTTGCTCCCCAAACAGAGAATTCCCACCACAGGAAAATCCATAGCCTTAGACTGGGTATCCTGTGACAAGTTAGTACCTGAGCCAAGCTAACTCTACGAAGGCCACAGATGTAGCCATGACTCTAGAGGATACATCATTAGAATCCACAGCAGCATGGAATTGCACCTTGAAGCCTCATTACCATCAGAAGCCACCTGCTCCAGCTCCTGCAAGCTGGCCAGGGGCCTGTTTAGCCAAAGCCATGACAGTGTCCCATCTAGATTTTTGGTATCTTGCCACATAAGCCATGTAATTTGCTTGTCTGAGTCCCAAGGACGCTGCCATGTATTGTTTTTTAGCCATGGCATCAATCTTCCTGGAGTCCTTGTCAGGAGGATGTGAAGCCAGGGGAATGTTAGCTTTGTCACAGGCTGCAGCCTGAACTACCCCAACATGACTGCATTGCTGTGAAAGAAAGTCTGTATCAGGACTCGGATAAAGTGTACCTCCTGTCCATCTTTTTGTCAACAGGAGGCACAGAATTAGGGGCTTTAGAATTTTTATTGTTTGCTTCCTAAAAGACTTATGTAAGGGATAGATAATCTCCTAGACTCTGGGATATCCATCATTTCCACAAAATCAGGTTCCTCTTGCTCATCCACAGCTTCCTCTAATGGGAGCTGGAGGGTTTCAGCAACCTTTATAAAACAAAAATGAGAGGGGACCAGAAAGCATAGGGGAGATTCTAAAGGTCTGTCTGGGGAGATGTCCGTTCAATGGCACATCCAGACTCTCAAAGTCACATTCACACTGTTCATAATCCTCCTCCCTCCTCTGGTTCATAAAATCTCCAATATCATATTCTTGAACCGTGGAACCGACCTCCTACTAGACAGTGGGCGGTTCGGACGGAACCGGAGAAAGTGACTGTACAATTTGTATAGCTTTGTTATTTCTGCAGCAGTTGGAGAAGGAATTTTGACTCATACCTGCTGATTTTTAGTTTTCTTTGCTGGAACTGGCTCCTCAGAGCCAGCTTAACGCTTGCCCGAGGAAGTCTCGCCTGGTCAGAGGGCACTCTCCGTTCGGTTGGCACCAACTGGGCTGGCTATCCGGTCAGCGGCCTTTTGGCCTCTCGTTCCCTGAGCCTGCCCAACTCTCTTATCCAGGGTGGCTGCAGGGAAATTCTTACAAATCTGGCAGTCTGAATTGAGGTGGTCAAACCCCAGACAATAAACACATGTAGTGTGTGGGTCAGCCTTGGCAAAGGCTTCCTCACAGACACTACAGTGTTGAAACCCAGTGGGCCCAGTTTTTCTTTTGGGTTTCTCAGACATGATGCCAGCCTAACCAACAAACTTGCCCTTTTAACGGCAGTGCCAGGCAAGACACCCTTATCAGTTCCCAACCGTGTCATGGTCGTGGAAAAACGAATGAAACTGCTTTTTTAGAACCGATAAGAACCAGGAACCGCACTCTAAAAGCTTCAAAATGCTTAAACTTTAAAGTTCTAACCAACCTGATCGGTTCGAACCGAACCGATAATATTTACAAGTTCCACACAGAAATAAAAACCTGTCTATTACTTACAATACCACAGACAGAGCTTGAACCGATCGGTTTAGCGTTAAAATAATAATACTCATGTTGAATTTAACCGAGAAAATACTGTTTAAACCGAGAAATGAACCGAGCAGTAGGAGAAATCTCCGGAGCAACTGTTCAGTGAGGCGGAGTAAAGAATCTGACAGTTTCAGTTTGAAATTATCCAGACAGAGCTTCTCTAACCGAGCTCGCACTCTAAACTCCATTCTTAGAATGGTAGTTAACCCTTTCACCTCCGGAGCAGTTCTAATGGTGGGACAAACTGCAATTGTCATAATATAGCAAGACTTCATGTTGTTTGAACCATTCATCTGTGGTCACTGCTCACCACCACTCGTAATGGAGAGAGAACTGGCTCCTGCCTGCCTCCCTTGGACCCCCATTTGGAAGAGGGGGCCAGCTATGGAGTCAGGAGATGGTGTTGGGAGCAGGCAGGGGAGCCATGGGGCCCTGGGACAGGGAGAATGGGGTCCCTGCAGGGGCGGTGGGGGTCTTTCAACATCAGATGCCCTTGGAGGGCTGTCCGCTGGTCTGCTTATAAGACGACTGGCAAAAGGACTGGCACTGATTCGGTCTAGGCTGTATATGAAAGATACAGTGAATGGACCGACCTTAAGGCTTTGCCAGACTCTTGTAACTTGGATATGAGGTCCTGGACATTGCTACCAAAGAGGACCCCGAGACCCAGAGCCATGAGTGATGCCGCAGGCAAATGCCAGCAGATGCCACACGCCCGAGTCATCAACAGCATAAGATGCCCGAAGCACATGGGTGCCCATGTCCGAGCCCGACTTTGTGAGCTGGGCAAGCTGGGTTTTAATGGAATCTTCAGGTAAGGACTGGACCAGTTCTCTCGCCTGATCCCAGATGGTATTTTGGCACTGAACCATATGGGATTGGTAGCTGATGGCCCTAATGGCCAAAGTGATGCAGGCGAAGAATCGCTTACCAATTTGGTCTGGCTGTCAGGACTCCTGATCTGGAGTAAGGGCACTCAAGTACTGTATTTGGGCTTCTTTGTGCAGTCATGGGTCACATTAATGACCACCAAATCTGCTGAGGGCTGGCTGGCCAAGAAAGGTTTGCTGAGGGGGCATGATATAACTGTCAGCTTTCTTAGGAAGGGTGGAAATCCTGGAGGAGTGGGTCCAGGTTGCCTTTGTGACATAGTCATATGACTCAATCATAGGGGGCACCACTACAAGCAGGACATCTTTTTTGTCTCAGAAAGATGGCCAAAGAGTATCTTTCAGGGTCCTGTTCTTCCACCTCCCATCCCATGGTGGACTGGATGTGTCTCATCACATCCATGAAGGAGGGATCATCAGGTGGGGACTTGGGCACCTCTTTGGGTGTGTCCTCAGCCCTGGACGACTTCCCCAGAGGAGAAGAGGATCTGGAGTATTCTCCAAGTCATCCTTCGAGAACTAAGACACAGGGCCCAGCGACCAGGGCCGGCATTTGTCCCTCCTGGGACTGGCGCTGGTGTCAGACCTAACACCTGATGAGCCTGATGTATGGGAGTCGGAAGGCCCCACCCTGCTCGTATCCCTGAGTTGTGGGTCACGGGGGGGGGGGGGGAGACGGAGGGAAGAGGATGGAGCTGGCACCTGATTCTGCATAAATGCCCACCAAGCAAAGAAAAGGGCATTGTAATCCACTTGTGGGGCAATGTTATAGATAGGTAGAAAAGGCAAGCCTGGCGTCGGGTTATTAAGTGACGGCTGTGGAGCAGGTGACGGGTAACCAGGCATAGGTGTGGGTGGCACTGGTTTAAGACCTGGCGATCGCCCGGCTGGTGTCGGTTGCAATGTAGGCTGCTGCAAAGAAGACAATGGCATTGGGCCAACTGGCAGCAGGACAGGCATCTGGTCGATGGACGTCAGCCTAGCGGGCGACGGTCTGGAGCACCCTGGTGTAGGGCCTGCCTGCGCCGGGTCCACAGGGGATGGTGGTTGCTGAGGGGAAAAAGATCTCCTGGAGAGCAGCAGTGGTAATGCTGGAATGGAAGAGACGGCATCAGGCTGCTGCGGGCACTGCCTCGCCGAACCGGCATCAGTCTGCACAGGAGGAGCCATGGCCGGTGGGGCTACAGGTGCAGAGCTGCAACCCAAAAGCCCAGAACCAGTTCAGCCACCTAGCTGAGGGCCCGAAGGAACAATGGGCTGAAGCGTCATCCCAGTCCCAGTTCTTGTCCTGCTTGTGCTTCTTCTGCTTGGAAGAGTGGGAGCCAGAAGAGCCCCCAGGACATGAAGGAGTGCTCCGCACCTGCTGCAGCTCCTTTTCCATCAAAGTCAGTTTTTGTTTCAAACGGTGGACTTCCAGGACTTGCTGACAACATTTCTGTGTGACCTGGTTGAACTTCTGGCAGGCCTCACAGTCCTCGGTGTTGTGGTCAGGCTCAAGGCAGAGGAGACACGAGGTATGGCCGTCTTTCTCCGGTATCTGCTTGCTGCAGGCGCAGTTGTTCTTGTCGGACTTGGACGAAGTTGAAGAAGACATGCAATTCGATGTCGAAATTACTGATTTTTGTAAGGAAATGAGAAAATCGAAAGGTAATACTTATCAAAAATGGCGGTCGACTGTAGCAGTGTTCCACGAGGTCCGACGTGAGCAGGTCGACGGCAGGACAGAAACTGCAGTTACGTAAGAACTTACCGTAACAGTAGATCTTCGAGAGAGGTTCCTGCAGTCGGTCTTCACATATAGGACTATGCCTCCTGGTCGTCAGGTCCGAAAGGCAAACTTGTAGATAGCAATCATCAGCGGGGACCGCCCCCTGACGTTGAGCGTCGTGACGTCAGCCCGGCTATAAAAGAGATGGTCCTGCGCCCGCTCTCCAGTTCTTTTCCACCGGAGACCTAAAGAAAGGTAAATAATAGCTAGGAGTAGAAGAACTCCTAGAACCCAGCTTCCTCTCTAGACCTGAGGGCTAGGTAGGATGGAAAATAAAGGAAAAAACATCCAGGAACTGGGGAAGGTGGTGGGAGACTCATGCAGGAACCTCTCGAAGATCTACTGTTACGGTAAGTTCTTACGAACTGCAATATCTCATTTCTGAGAGGGTTCCTGCAGTAGGTCTTCACATAAGGACTGAATACCAAGCAGTCCCCAAAATAACTCATGCGGAGGTACATCTGGGAGGAGGAGAAGTCGCCATAGGGAATCATGACAGGAGGCCTTGCAAAACTGCAAGACCAAAGCCTGTTCTGCGCCTAGAGGCAATGTCCAAACTGCAATGCTTGGTGAAAGTGTGAACAGACAACCAAGTGGCCGCTGCACAAATCTCTGCAGTGGACACATTTCTGAAGAAGGCAGTAGAGGTAGCCATACTGTGGGCGGAGTGGCCTTTGACTGCCCCCAGAAGGGACTTCCCATATTTTGTGTAGGAAAAATGGATGCAGTTGGCTAACCATCTAGAGATGGTTTATTTGGAAATAGCCTTGCCCTGGCACTGGGGAGCAAAGGCTACAAAGAGTTGGTCAGATTTATGAACCTCTTTAGTCTGATTCGTGTAGTACCTCAGAATCCGGTACACATCTAGGGTGTGCAGAAGGTATTCCCCCCTGTTGGAATGCTGGGGATAGTAAACTGGTAATTCCACGCTCTGATTCAGAGTGGTTTCAGATACCACTTTGGGGAGAAAAGAAGGGTTAGTCCACAGGACTACTCTGTCTCTATGAAAAATTAAATAGAGTTCTTTACAAACAAAAGCTTGGAGCTCAGAGACCCTTCTGGCAGAAGTGACTGCAACTAAATATAAAGTCTTCCAGGAAAGGAAGCATAAGCCGCAAGAAGAAGCTGGCTCAAACAGGGGTATAGTCAGCTTCTCAAACATGAAATTCAGGTCCCGAGGGAACAGGGATTCCGGATAGGAGGTTTCAAGTGAAGGATGCCTTTCAGGAAGGTTTTGGCAACCTCCAACTGAGCTAAGGTTTTGCCCTCCACTGGGAGGTGGTAGGCCGACACCGCAGAGAGATGGACCTTAATGGAGGAGTAGCTAAGGCCCGTCTCAGATAAATGTGAGAGGTACTCCAACACGTGGGCCGCTGAGCATGAAAAGGGAACCCAGTTCCTTGCTAGGGCCCAGAATGAAAATCTTTTCCACTTCATGGCGTAAGTGGATCTAGTAGAGGGTTTTCTGGCCTCTACTAAGATGTGTGCAACCTGCGAGGAGACTCCATAACGTGAAACCGCTATGTCCACAGGTGCCACGCATGAAGGTGGAGAGACTGAAGGCTCGGGTGCACCAGGGTGCCCTGCTCCTGTGCCAGAAGGTCGTGGGAAAACGGCAGAGGGACTGGAGGTTCCAGTGCCAATTGCTGCAAAAGAGGATACCAAATCTGGCGTGGCCAGAGAGGAGCAATAAGGATCATGTGAGCTCCCTCCTGCTGAAGTTTCACCACAACCTTCTGAATGAGAAGAAAGAGAGAAACTGCGTAAAGAAACCTCCCTGTCCAAGAGAGAGACAGTGCGTCTTGCCAAAAAGCACCATGCCCAGGAACGAGCGAGCAAAAGTTGGGTAGTTTTGCGCTGGATGGGGAGGCGAACAGATCTAAGTCTGGACGACCCCATCGACGAAAGAGTTCTTTGACCACCCGTGACTTTAGCTCCCACTCGTGGGCCCTGGCCACTGATCAACTGAGACTGTCTGCCAGGGCGTTGCTTTCTCTTGGTACATGGACTGCTGTCAAGTAAAGGCTGTGCTGAATCGCCCAGTATCAAACCCTCATTGCTTCCCTGCAGAGAGGGTACAACCGGGTTCCTCCCTGTTTGTTGATGTACCAGACTATGGACATATTGTCCGTCTGGACCAGAAGAGATCCCGGTACCAGAAGGGACTGAAACGCCTGGAGAGCGTAAAGAACCACCCTGGTCTTCAGAACATTGATGTGGAGCATACGCTCCTGATCGGACCAAGACCCCTGCGTCTTGTGTAACCCCAGATGGGCTCCCCAGCCCAAGTCCGAGGCATCCATGGTGAGGATTTGGGTTGGAACAGGGGAATGGAAAGGGGTTTCCCTCGATAGATTGGAGAAATCCTGCCACCAGCGAAGATCTCTCTGAAGGTTGGTGGAGATCATGACTTTTTGGTTCATGTCATCTGTCCTCTGATCCCACTGGACTCGGAGAGACCACTGGGTGACCCTCATGTGAAGTCTGGCCAGGGTAATTGTGGAAATGGCCGCTGCCATCAGTCCCAAAAGATGGAGCACAGCAAGTGCTGGGATCCATCGAGCCTGGGCCACAAGAGTGGCCTGAGCAACCAAAGTCTCAGCACGATCTGATGGCAGAAAAGCCTTGCTCTGAACTGTATCTAGTACGGCTCCGATGAATTCGAGTCGTTGAGATGGTACTAACTGGGACTTGGGGAAGTTGACCGTGATCCTCAGAATGGAGAACAAGTTCAGAGTGAAAGAGGGAGACTCTTTCAGGCTGGCAGGAGAGGGTGCTGCGAGGAGCCAGTCATCCAGATATGGGAAGACATAAATGCCCTGGCGACGTAAGAACGCCACCACCATCGCTAGACACTTCGTGAACACCTGGGGTGCTGAGGAAAGGCCAAAAGGGAGTGCCCGAAACTGGAAGCGATCCTCCATAAAAGTAAAACAGAGGAAGCGGCAGTGGGCTGGTAGGATAGGGATGTGCAGGTAGGCATCCTGCATATCCAGGAAGCACAGTCAAGAGTTGAGATGGAGCAGGGGAAGGAGCCCCTGAAACTTCTTGTACTTGATGAAGATGTTTAGTGTGCTGAGGTCCAGGATCGGTCTCAGGTCACCCATTTTCTTTGGGACTAGGAAGAAGTGGGAGTGAAATCCCCTTCCTGTCTGGTTTTGAGGGGCAGGTTCTTTGGCCTGCTTTAGAAGAAGAGCCTGAATCTCTTGCGAGATGAGGGGGACCTGATCCCGAGGATAGAAAGACCATCCCAGAGGTAGAGGGGCTGGAATCTCGAGGAACTTGATCGAGTGACCCCGCTGGATGAGCTGAAGCACCCAAGACTTTGAGGTGACAAGCCTCCAACATTCCAGGTGGAGGCCGAATCTCCCTCCGACCGGTTCCTCCTGAAGTAAGGGAGGGAGTGGAAGGAGGGGAAAGGAGTCAGGACGCCGAGGGGAAGGGAGCTTTGGAGAATTTAGCCTGTGGGGTTTGGGCTCCTGAGCCAGGGGCACGTCTTTTTCCCTGACGTTTGGCCTGGTTCTTGTTCCACCTTCTTTGGCGGAGAAAGGGCTGCTTTTTCTGGCCTGTCTTGTACATAGAGCATACGTCTCTTAAGGAGCGCCCACTCTCTTGCAGTCCTGTAATGATATCTTTAGCATTACCGCCAAAGAGGACGGAACCCCTAAAAGGGGCGTCCAAGAGGGAACTCTGTACATCCTGTGCCAAACCAGCTATCCGAAGCCAGGGGAGCCGGCGGAGACAGAGCCCGGTGGCTGCTGCTCTAGCCACAGAATCCACCGAGTCATATGTCGCTCGGAGCGTGTGACGACATGAGGACTTCCCCATCCTGACTTTGTCCAGGAGCTTTTTCCTAAGGTTTTCATCCTGAACCTCAAGTAGATCCCTTTCCAGCTCCGAAAGAGTAGCTTTTTGGAAAGCAACTATGTGTGAGACATAGTTGAGAGATCTAATGACACAGGAGGAAGAAGAATAGATTTTTCGCCTGAACTGGTCTAACTGACGAGAGTCCTTATTTGGTGGTGAGAACTCGGGTGTTTCAGTTGAGCTGACCAGTCGTGAGCGGCAGTAATGACCATGGAGTCAGCCTTAGGATGAAAGTTAAGGTGTTGAATCCCTTCCGGGGGATAACAAGTCCGGTCTGCCTTCCTGGAGACTGCTGGAATGGAGGATGGTTGCTGCCATATTGTGGTGACCAAGACCTCATGTGGTCCCATCCATGGGGGTATGGGGATGTGATCCGATGTGGTAAGGTCCAGGTGCTCCGCTAGCCTTTTGCGTTGCGGATCAACCTCTTTTGAGGGCCAGCCTCCGGCTGCCTGTATGGAGCGCAAGACGTCTCCAAAAGATGGAACCTCTGAGGGAAACTTAAGAGACTCTTTTGGGAGAACCTCAACTGGAGATCTGGGATCCGAGGGATCGGTGTCAAACTCCATGTCAGAGGGCTCGGAGCCGCTGGGAATGGAAGGTTCCATACCAGTGGTGCCTGCAGCAAGAGAACCCAAGGTTCTGCCTGCAAGAGGCGGTGGAGGGGGGACCCTAGGCTGGGGGGGGGTTCCCCTACCGACTGCCTGAGCTCCGACAGTAACTGGGTTCTTGCCTCCTACCCCCAGTGGGGTGCTTTTTCCGGCGCCAGTGGTGGCGGAGCAGGAGGCTGGTAGGTAGGATAACCTGAGTATTGAGGCAAAGAAGGGTAGTGATAACCCATTTGAGGATAGTATGAATACCCAGGGTATCCCGCCGTCAGGCGTCCCGATGTCGAAGGCACATAGCCCGGCGTCGGAAACTGTGGAGTTGACGGCGGGCCGTACAGAGGTGGGACAATGGTCCTGAGCCCGGAAAACTGCCCGGAGGATCTGGTCCTGCCAGGGGAAGTGCCATGGCACCTTGGGGAGGTGCGGGATCTGGAAGGGCCCCCAAATGTCCCGAGGAAGGAGGCTTCATGAATAGATCCCCAGCTGGCGGCGGACTGAAGTCCGGGGATGGCGGAAGGCCTGGCGAGGGGGTCCGGAAGGTGCCCCGATGGCAGGTCCGAATGTGATTTTGCTGGGAGAAAAACAGCAGATCAGGTGGCGAGTCCCTGGGATGTAACACCCTAGAGGACGAAGGGTCACTGTGCCCCTCTCTCTGTCCGACGTCAGGGGCCAAACTGAAGCCTGATGGCAGAGTGGAAGGATCCGGGCAGGCAATGGAGGAGCCATCGTCCAGCTGATCGAACCGAGCCAGGCTAGTGGAAGTCTGGGGCCGCCACTAGTCTGATCGGCAGAAGCCATGCGCCCTTCGATGGGGTCGAGGGGTGTCGTTTTTTTTAAATTAAATATGCTTTATTGAATTTTCCACAGTCCACAACACAGTTCCAAATTGTAGTACAAACCATGAAGACTGTATTATACCATATAAAGATAAAATAAACATCAAAAACAAAACATACATCCTCACATTAATACCTTCCTCCCCCCGCCACCTCCTCCCCTGTGCCAAACACTACCCAACTAAATTAAAACCAGAACAGTCTATCATACATTAGGGTAAAAAGGGCTATTAAGGTTTCCATATGGCAAGCAAAGTCTCCAGAGTTCCCCAAGTTGTCTGAAAAGCTTTTATCCTGTCCTGCATGGATGCAATGTGTCTTTCCAACTGCAAAGCAAGTAGACCCTCCCTATACCATTTAATGAAAGGGGGAAGAGTATCCTCTGCCCAGTGCCTCATGATAACCAACTAGGCAGTTGTGGCAATTAGGACCAAATGTGCCTATCTAACTCTGGGTGTTCCGGGAGGAAAAAAATTTAGTAAGCAGGATTCAGGGGTAAACAAGTTATCTAAATCCAATAGAGGATCCAAGATTCCTCTAATGGATTGCCAAAAAATCTGCGCCTTAGAGCAAGTCCGTAACATGTGGTAAAGGGAACAGATGTCTCTTTTGCATCGTCCACAATCCGGTGAGAATAATTTAACAATTCTGAAAAGCTTTATCGGCATAAAATAAAGGTTATTCATAATATTTAATTGAACCAAGTGAAGTCTGTCCTGCTTAATAAATTTGTAGGTAGTCTGCCAGAGTTTTCTCCATATATCAGTGTCAGCAGATACTCCTAGTTCCTGAGTCCAATAATAACAAATCCCAGTTGGCAAATTAGAATCTAGTTCTTGGAGATTCTTATATATGTTAGAAACAGAATGGGGCTGATTAGCTGCTTGTAGAATTGCAGACAGTTCAGCAACAGGAGGATCTGTCCAGGATATATTTCCGAGAAAGGAAGTAAGAGCCTTTCCTACCTGCACATAACTTAAAGTTGTTAAGTATCTGGCACGTTATTGCTTATTTGAAAGTGAGCGAATGGAACTGGTTTCCTGTTCAAAAAGAAATCAGAGATCTTATAATTATGTAATGGGGCCAAAAGGTAGTAGACATGGGTTTATTTTCCATTTTAAAATGAGGGTTGCAAGTAATAGGCTGCTCAAGTGACTGGTGCCAGTTCATTGCAAGGTGATTCTGGAGCTGATGACGTGCCTTGAGGGACCATCCAATAGGAGTACTCTTAAGAGGTTTGGGTATGTAAGAAGGGGTGACATACAGGAGTGCATGTAACGAACAATGGGTTTTCGATACTAGGTGCTTCTCTATATCCAACCACGGGGCGGAGTATTTAGAATGTGTGGTAGGCCCATTGTTTTTGACCCAAAAAGCCAATTTACTGACATGATAAGCACTGTAATATATGAAAAAAGAGGGGCCGCTAGGCCACCCTGGAGCTTGGGAGCCGTGAGCTTAAAGTAGGCCCTTCGGACTCCCTTTCCGTTCCATATAAAGCCATTAATCATTTTTCAAAGATTGGTGAACCAAGCTTTGGGCAAAAAACAACCCAGCATCCTCACTGGGTATAAAATCCTCGGAAGTACATTCATTTTGATAGTGTTAAGTCTCCCCCACAGGGAGAGGGGGAGTGACCCCCATCTTTCCATATCAGAGGTTAAGATTTTAAGCAAATTAGAGAGGTTTTCCTTAAGCATCGTTACTGTATCTTTTGACACTCTAATATCCAGATATGTTAGGGATTTCGCTTCCCATGATAAGCAATAAGGTGCTAAATCCGCCTGAGTTATTCTACCAGTTAATGAAAAGACTTTGGTTTTGGAATGGTTCAATTTGTAGAATGGTACTTTAGAGAAATCCTCGATTTCTGAGGGTAAAGCGGGGATAACGGATTGAGGATTCGCTACATGAAGTAGTATATCATCCGCATAGGCAGAAAATGCATATCTTGTGCTTCCAACCTGAATACCTGTTATTACTTGATTGGCTAGAAGTCTTCGGATCAGGGGTTCCAAATAAAAGTTAAAAAGTAGTGGGGACAATGGGCATCCCTGCCTGGTACCGCGACAAAGTTGGAATGGAGTGGAGAGTATGCCATTGCACCTAATTTCGGCTGATGCAGAGGTATATAGCAGTTGCACCCATTTAAGGAATTCATCAGGCACTCCAAAACGGGTTAAAGTGGCAAAAAGAAAGTCCCAGGAGACTCTGTCAAATGCTTTTTCCGTATCCAGGGATGTCAATGCCATCGGGATGCTGGAGTCCCTGGACGTGGAAATCAAATGTAATAGTTTCCGCATGTGATCCCCAGACGACCTCCCTGCCATGAATCCAACCTGCTCTTAAACCTATGAGATTGCCCATTACCCTAGAGAGCCTGTTGGCCAATATCTTGGCTAGGATTTTAATATCAGAATTGAGCAGGGATATAGGCCGATAACTTCCAAGATTTAGTGGATCCTTCCCTGGCTTCAGTATTAAGGTTATCAGTGCCTCCAGGAAACTGGGGTCTGATATACCCTTGGCATACCAGAAATTAAAGACTTCACTTGACACTGGAAGTAATATGGATTGGCAGGCCTTATATAGATTCTTTGAGAGACCGTCAGGACCCGGTGACTTTTCCATAGGCAGTTGTTCTATGGCCAGCTGTATTTCTTTCGTGGAAATGCTTGCACTCAATAAAGTTGCCTCAGCATTGGATATTTTAGGAAGTATTATTGAGTTAAGATAGTGGTCAATGTTGTTCCTAGATGGGTGTGAGACAGGATCCACAGTGTAAAGTTCTTGGAAGTATTTTCCAAAGCTCTCCGCTATCTCCCTTGGGTCAGTACAGACCTGACCATCTTGTGCAAGACAAATACCGGGAATAAATTGTGACGTTTCTGCTTGTCTAATTCGGAGTGCGAGTAGTTTACCTGCTCTTTCTCCTGAATCCAAATACTTAAGTTTAGTTTGGTGAAGAGACAACTCAACTTTTTGCGTAATCAGGCCTGTGTACTGTGCTTGTAGTTGGTGCAGTCTGGCCCAATCTTCCACTGGGGAGTGCCGGGTAAGGTTCTGCTCCAGGCTTTTAATAGAGCTAAGGAGAGCTGCTACCTGTGATTTGTGTTGGCGAGATTTTGTTGTCGCCATTCAAACACATTCTCCCCTTAGGGTGCATTTTAAGGCTGCCCACATCAAATCATATTTATCAATTGATCCCCTATTAGCCTCAAGGAAAGATATAATGAACTCCTTGATGTGAGTCAGGGAAGCGGTACCGCAGAGTAACTGATTATTCAGTCACCACTGAGAATCTCATTTGATTCCTGGCCCTAACAAATAAGTAATGCTAATGGGACCGTGGTCAGACAGGACCCTGGCATGGATACCCGCGTTTAATACACCAGGTAAGGCAAAGGAACTTATCAGGAAATAATCTATTCGGGAATAGGTACCATGGGGGAGAGAGTAAAAAGTATATTGCCTCTCTGTAGGGTTCAACACTCTCCACACATCTAGGAGACCAGCTCCATTAAATAAGTATTTCAACGCCCTTTGGGCTGGGGATAAACCACACCTCTTATGATCTGATCTATCCAATTCTATTTGGGGGGGGTGATATTCCAATCCTCACCCAATATCGTTAGCTTATGGTGTTAGTAACCACTAGATTCAGCAACTTAAAAAGAAAGAGGGAGAATCTATATTTGGGTCATAAATTGCACCAAGCAGGACTGGCTGGGATTCTAATATGCCATGAAGCAAAATGTAATGCCCATCTGGGTCCCAAATCTCTTGGCTTAATCTAAACGGGACTATTTTTGCCACTAGAATTGCTACCCCACCTCTGGTAGTTGATACCCCAGATCCGAAGACTTGTCCCACCCATTGCCTCTTAAAAAGGGAAATATCCTTCTGTCGCAGGTGGGTTTCTTGCAGGCAAGCTATCCCTACCCGAAGATGTGATAGATATTTCAATATCACTTGTCTTTTGCACCTATCCTTGGCCACCTTAATATTCCAACTCGAAAAAATATATTGACTACCCAGACTTTAAGAGAACTACATTCCTGGACAGTAAACTCAGCCCCTGCAAAAAAAAACCTACAATTATATAAAAACATAGCATGGCAGCATTTGGCAATCCCCCCACTATCAGTAAAAACACAGTATCACTAATAAAGTATGAACTCTAACCCTTAAAACCTCCCCATCCCCCCAGGAAAAAAGGCCCCTTAAACAAATATCCCACATCTTAAACAACAAACCCCAGTTCTGACTAACTGCACTACTACAGATACACTGCCACGTGGTGCTATAGCGCAAGTCTGATAGAGACAATCCGTCCCCCGCATGACCCCCCACCCACTAGACCCCAACAACAGAGCCACTGTTCCTGAAGACAGCAATAACAATTATTATTGGAGCTACTTTCTAGCATGAACCAGATCCCAATATTGATCTATGTTAATACTTACTCTGTACTCTGAAAACAAACAGCTTATATATAGGATTGACACTTAATGGAATAACACAGTGCCATAACAATAATTTGGTGTCTATGGGGACCTATAATGCTAATTCAAGCCACGTGTAAATGGAATATCTAAAATTAAAATTAAACTAATAAATATTGGACAAAAGGTCCAAAGTTAGGCAAATCCAGTTAACTGTCCGGACCTCATTGCAATTATTAGCCCCCCCGCCCCGGCTAGAGCAGGGCTTACACAGCCCCTGGAGCTGCTCCCCCGCCGCACGTCTCACAAGTGAAGCCCCTAGCTAGAGCAAGGCTTACACAGCCCCTGGAGCTGCTCCCCCGCCGCATGTCTCACAAGTGAAGCCCCTTGGCTACAGCAGGGCTTACACAGCCCCTGGAGCTGCTCCCCCGCCGCACGTCTCACAAGTGAAGCCCCTTGGCTAGAACAGGGCTTACACAGCCCCTGGAGCTGCTCCCCCGCTGCACATCTCACAAGTGAAGCTCCCCGGCTAGAGCAGGGCTTACACAGCTCCTGGAGCTGCTCCCCCGCTGTACATCTCACAAGTGAAGCCCCCCGGCTAGAGCAGGGCTCTCCCCCACTGCAAGTCTCACAAGTGAAGGTACGAATTCTGTATGAAACCCACCAGAGGATCGCTCACCCCTTGACTCCTTTGTTTGAACTTGGCGCCTTTTCCTCAGTAGCGCCCCAGCCCTAATTAACCTCCTCACCCGTCCTAAAGGGCACCGGAGCTTAAAAAGAAAAAGGGAAAAAAAAAATAGCCAGTAGATTTCAAGAGACCTTGATCAGCTGAATTGCTCCTAATTCCTGGATCTCTGTGTAGCAGGAGTTTAATTTTATTTTCTTAAACTTGGAGCTCGCTAGAGAGCCCCCGCTCCCATATTCACTGCACAAGTAATTGTTTGTCCTAGACTGGCTGCACAACCATCTATAATTGAATCTATCCCCAGATTAATTACTTGCTTGCTGGTACTTATTTACCCGATTAGTGAATTGAGTTCTGGTGCAGACCGCAGCCCGAAGTGCTTAATTTCCTAGGCTGTTGTGAGCATTTCTGCTCTTGCAAGCCTGCTTGATCCAGTAGTCTCTGTGCCACGTAGCCTAAATATATATTGCGGCCTGTAATTGCAAGTGCCAGCAGTCCCTACTCTGATCACCTCGCTCTATATTTTAGTCCCACCGTGCGCACCCCCGCCCTGACCTCTATTAAATACCCTCCCCCACTAAGCAAGCCAAATACTTCCTCTAACAGGGCGACTTTCCGCATTCTCTCTTAAAGTGACTGTCCACATTTTCACAATATTCTCTTACAAGGTGATTTCCTACTCCCAGCTGAATCTGCCCCTTCTCGCCGGCTTCCCCAACCCACTACCTCAGCATATAGTAATTAAATAAAAAAAAAAAAAATTTTTCTTGTGAGTCTGGGTGTCTGTTTACAAGTGTATATAAACACACACAAGTGTATGTGTGCGCATGTGTATACATATATATTATGGTAGTACGGTAGTGCTACCATACTTACGGTTGAGGAGCCATTTACATGTTAAACCCAAATTTTGCACCTTAATAACTTTGCAACCGTTGGACGGATTTACCTGAAATTTGGAATACACGATCAAGAACCATAGGCCTTGGGATCTGCCAAGTTTTCGTACGGTGGATATCGGCTGCGTGTTGTTAAGCGTGATCTCTTGATGTCTTCGCTTTTCTGGAATTCTATGGTAGCGCCTACAGGTTGCACAGTTTGCGCGACTGGCCCGGAATCTTCAGGGAACGTGCGGCCGGGGTCCCCGATGCGTCTTTCGAAGATTTGGTGAAAAAATATTAAACGGTTCAAACGTTATTCAAAAAACAATTTCCCATTATAAGAATGGGAAAAGTTAACAAAAAGTTTGACAGTGTCGCAAATGCATTTTTACTTTCGCAAATAGCCCTCTTATTTTCGCAAATCCGCCATCTTGTTTTCAGTTAGTAATCAGAAAAATGCTTGGCATTTAAATTTGGGACCCTCTAGTAACCTAATTCTTTTTGTATTCACCTAGTCGGACCCTGAGGATGCTAGCCATGTCTTTATTTTGGGTTAAAACACCCCAGAAATGTGTTTTTAAAATTTCTGGAAAAAGTACTTTCGCAAAATACTTTCGTGCTCATGAAAGTGTTGCAAATTTTTCAGCTTTTCATAAGTGCGACAGTACTTTTGTAGTCTGTGAGAAAATGACATCAATTGTTTGGCACTCCGCTGCAAAAAAATGGTTTGGAGTTTTGGGCTGAAATTTGGAGGGAACGCAGCCTACATCTCCAGATGTGCCTTTCAGTGTTTCATTGAAAAAATGTTACACGGCGGCACAGTTACGGTACTCCAAAGTTGACGCTTTTTCCCATAGGATAACATTACGGCGTACGATGCATTGCAGCAATCGTTTGGCGCCTTGCTGCAAAATAAGGGTTTGGTCTTTTGGGCTGAAATTTGCAGGGAACATAGCCAACATCCCACAGATATGATTTCCAGTGGTTTGGTGAAAAAATATTACAGGGAGGCAAAGTTATGGCACTCCGAACTTCTGTTTTTTTCCCATAGCATAACATTATGACGTTCGCCGCCCCTTTGAGGGCCCGTATCTCGAAAACAGTGAGAGATGCAGACTTTTTGTCGAAAAATTTCTTAGCCCCCATGATAATTTATATGACTTTTAAATTTTTTTTCTGTGTCATACGGTTACTGAGATATAAGCAATTTACTATTCCAAGTCCTCATTTTTGTGTTCCAAGAGTCATTATTTTGCATACATTCTTTGTACTCACTCTCTTTCTCTATACAGCTTTTGGGTAAAACCATCCTGTGCGCTTACATTACTGTTACCATTACCATTTCTGCTTGCGGTTCCATACCCATTTCACTTACCGTTCACGTTCATGCCACCATGTGCGTTACCCTTTGCGTTTTCATTTGCGGTTGCATTTGTGTTGTTTTTAACATTTCTGTCTACAGTACTGTTTCTCTTTCTGTTTCGCTTTGCGTCACCATGCGCATTACGATTTGCGTTTGCGGGCACAATGTTACTATGTGACAAGACATCATGTGGCGGGAGCCCCGCGCTCCCCACCGCTGCATTACGTGGGCGGAGCGCTGGGCCCGAATCATTATCATTTCTCAAAAGAAGGGAAATTAGAGGCAAAAACTCTGTTTAATGCATCAGTTAGGGTTGTTCCACAGTGACAAAAGTGAGGAAATTCGATGTTAGGGTTGAAACCCCTTTGCACCCCTCCAGCCCAACCCCCCAACTGGAATCAGGGTGTGCATTGGGGTCATCAGTCTTAACTGTCACCCCATTCTCCTACTCCTCAGCTTCTTTCCACATGTGATGGGGTGACACTTAGGGCCGATGACCCCAATGCGCACCCGATTCCGACCCAGAGGTAGAACTGGAGAAAGGCAAGGAATTTCCTTCGAGCCCCTCTCATTTTCACTGTGGACAACCTAACTGATACATTAAACTGAGTTTTTTTGCCTCTAATATATATATATATATATATACATACACACACACACACACAGATGTGTATGTATGTATATATGTAAATATACCTGTTGATTAACTATCTTATATCCTAGAATGTCCTCTCAAGTTGTGACACTAGCCATATGGTTGCTGATACTAATGCTCCTTCCTCCCTCTGACCTCCCCCTTGCCTGTGGAACCTCCTCGGACCTCCCCTCCATGGCATACTGCCGCCTTCACAGCTACAGTTCTACCACCTCCACGCATAACTATAATTCTCCTCACTCTCAATGGCCCCAGCCCCTGTACCCTTACTGTAATACTGGTAGGAATGCCCCTGGCTGGCTGCATCCGCTGGCTCTTTTTCCTCATTTCTTCCTTTTAAATAATGACCTCTCCTCACACCTACCTCTGGGAAGGAAATCAAAACACAGCCTCAAGCAATTAAAATCCTGATGGGATTCATCCCAGAATTCTAAAGGAACTAAGGGTAGAACTAGTGACACCACTGACTACCCTCTGTAACAAATCATGGGAGGATGGGGTGGTATCCGAGGACTGGAGGAGGACAGATGTGATTCCCCTTCACAAAAGTGGGAGAAAGGCAGAAGCAGGAAACTACAGACCTGTTAGTTTAACCTCAGTGATAGGGAAAATGATGGAATCACTTCTAAAGGAAAGAACTGTCGAGTATCTAGAGGCCAGAGGGGCACAGGACCCAAGGCAGCATGGATTCACAGCGGGAAGGTCATGCCAGACGAATCTGATAGATTTCTTTGATTGGGTGACCAAAGTAGTAGATCAGGAGGGGCTGTGGACATGGCCTACCTAGACTTTAGCAAGGCATTTGACACAGTCCCACACAAAGATTAATATACAAGTTAGCCAGCCTGGGGTGAGTCCCAAGATGACAGCCTGGGTAAAGAATTGGCTGGAGAATAGGACACAGAGTAATAGTAAATGGAGTCCATTCTGAAGAAAGGGGGGTTACTAGTGGGGTACACTGAGGTTCAGTACTAGGACCAGTCCTCTTCAATGTCTTTATAAAGCACATTGCAGAGGGACTGGAAGGAAAAGTATGTCTCTTTGCAGATGACACAAAGATCTGCAACAGAGTTGATGCACAAGGTGGGGTGGAAAAGATGAGAAGGGACTTGGCAAGGTTAGAGGAATGGTCAAATGTATGGCAGCTTAGATTCAGTGCTAAGAATTGCAAGGTAATGCACCTGGGAAACAAAAACCCAAGGGAAGAGCACACAATGCGGGGTGAGATACTAACAAAAATGGAAAGGGACCTGGGGGTAGTCATATCAGATGACTTAAAGGTGGGCAAGTAATGTGAGAGGGCAGCAAGGAGGGCTGGGGGGATACTGGGATGCATAGGAAGAGGCATCACCAGTAGAAAACAGGAAGTTATTATCTCTCTGTACAGACAGCTGTGAGACCCCAGCTGGAGTACTGCGTGCAGTTCTGGAGACCCAATCTCCGCAAAGACATAGACAGGATGGAAGCTGTCAGAGGAGGGCAACTAAAATGGTGCAGGGTCTGCACTGGAAGACATATGAAGAGAGACTTAAGGAGCTTAATATGTATAGCCTCGAGGAAAGGAGGGAGGGGGACATGATAGAAACTTTCTAGTACCTCAAGGGAATCAACAAAGTCCAAG
Source organism: Neoceratodus forsteri (assembly GCA_016271365.2). Classification (NCBI taxonomy): domain Eukaryota; kingdom Metazoa; phylum Chordata; order Ceratodontiformes; family Ceratodontidae; genus Neoceratodus; species Neoceratodus forsteri. The sequence goes on along the minus strand of CM057455.1, from coordinate 334,520,519 downwards.
AGGGTAGCATCTTTCAAAAAAGAGATGTGTAAGAACAAGGGGCACAATTTGAAGATAGAGGCGGCTCAGAGGTAATTTAAGAAAGTATTTTTCACAGAGAGGTTGTGGATGCATGGAGCGGCCTTCCGGAGGAGGTTGTGGAGTCAAAAACAGTGGTGGAATTCAAGCATGCATAGGACAGTCATAAGGCAATTCTAGGGGGTTGGGGTAGGAAGAAGTAGGCTGCTGGTTAACTAGGATCTGCAGCTTATCCATTAGGTAGGGAAATGGGCAGACTGGGTGGGCCAAGCGGTCCTTATCTGCTGTCAAATTCTATGTTTCTATGTAAGAGAGTACCTCTGGAGGCTTACACTGTTGCTCCTGCTGCTTTCTGGGAATATCCATCCCAACCATGGCCCACAGACAGGTGCCACATCTCCAAGCAGAACAGGGTCTCTTACGATCGCCTCAATAAATATCTGCAGCCTCCTCCATAAACTCAATATCCTTAATGCCTGGATCCGGCAGCACAACCCAGACATCCTCTCAGTGGTTGAGATGTCGCTCTCACCCAAAACAGAAGACAACTGTGTCTTGCTCCCAGGCTACATGGTCTTTAGAAAAGATCGCTTAAAGCATGGAGGTGGGTGTGCCATCTACCTTAGAGACAATCTCCAGGGACTAGTCCTGCCACTGCCCACCATGGGTGACCAAATACAAGCACTTGCTTTAAAAGTACTCCTTGGCTCTCATAATAAAACCCTCACAGTCACTTCAGTCTATATTTCTCCAAAGCATAAGGCTACGGGCTTTGAAGGACTACTGGAGTGCCTAGATTCAATGAGCCTCAACAATGAAATTATTCTCCTTGGGGACCTTAATATCAACTGGTTCTCCCCGGAAGCCAAGGCCTTTAAAGATGCTCTCATGGCTACTCACCTCTCGCAGCTGGTCACCGCTCCGACTAGGGTCAACTACTTCACTGGTACCAGCACCTTACTTGACTGGGTACTGTCTAACCGCCCCAGTCAAGTATCAGAGGTCACTATCCTCCCAGACGCTCTTAGCGACCACTCTCCCATCATGTTCAAATGGTCCAATATTTACACCAAGCCCCCAGTGAGAATAATTACCAACAGGGTTCTCTTAAGGGGCCACCTAGAAGCATTAAAGGAGGATCTCTGTCACCATGACTGGTCTATAATACACACAATGTTGACAATGCCCTAGATTACTTCATTCGCCACTTTAATGAAATTTGTGATCGACATGCCCCTATGAAAACTAGGAAAGTCAAGGGCCACTGCAACCCCGGGTTCTCCCCTGGCCTACTTGACTTGCTGAATTCAAGGGACTGCCTATGGCAGAGGGCACGTGCTTCTAGCAAGCAGGTAGACCTGCAAAACTATAAGAAAGCATGCAACGATTGGACTCCGTCCATTCGGGCTGCAAAAAATCAATACAACAAGGAAGCCCTCACTAAAACCTGGAGTGATGACAGAAAGTTTTGGAACAACTTAAAGGGTCTTATTGGTAAAGACTGCAGAACTGACCCCATTATGCTTAACATAGAAGGCACTCCCACTACTGACCCTAGAACAATTGCCAACTCTTTCAATAATGCCTTCTCAGACCTGAGTGGGGTACCCCCGACTTCTTCAACCCACCCAGCTCTTCTGCTGCTCGAACAATTCATTCCTCTACCCCCTCCCACCCTCCTTTTTACTTCAAAACAATCACACCCAGGGAAGCTAGAAAACACCTCCTAAGGGTTCTGGGCAAAACTAGATTCAGCCATGATACATTGGACCTGAAATTCATAGCTTTGTCCTTGGACAAAATTCTTACCCCACTGACACACATACTCAATGCCTCTCTCAGGTATTCGCAATTCCCAGTAAAGTGGAAGTCTGCAATAGTCACTCCTGTCTTCAAGAGTGGAGACCGGACACTTACTGGGAACTATCGCCCAATCTCTATCTTACCACCTCTCTCGAAAGCACTTGAGAGAATAGTTGTGGACCAGCTTGGTGAATACCTTGAAAAGCACCAGCTGCTATGTCCTGAGCAACATGGCTTTAGAAAACACCACAGCACCACAACTGCGCTGCTTGAACTTATGGGCCATGTAAACTACTCCCTTGACCGAGGCCTCCTAGCTGGCGCAGCCTTCATCGACTTGTCGAAAGCGTTTGATACGGTCAACCATGCTCTCCTGATTAAACAACTCGATAGCATTGGTCTCTCCCCTGACACGGTCTCTTGGTTTTCCAGCTACCTGTTGGAGAGGTCTCAACAGGTCAAGATTGCTAATACCTTATCTGATAGCCGTCAAGTCTGCTCAGGTGTACCTCAAGGGTCTATTTTGGGCCCGCTCTTGTTCGGCTTCTTTCTTAACCAACTCTTCCCTGCCTGCAACTGTCATCTACTCCTTTATGCAGACGATGATGTACTGTTTGCCAGTGACTCTAACCCCGTCACTCTCGAAGGCAAACTCCAGACCAGCTTTTCAGCGGCTGAAAGATGGTTTAAAGATCATAAACTGGTGATGAACTATATAAAGACTAAAACTATGTTGTTCTCCACTGCCCAAAATCAGAACAGAGACCACCCTCTTCAAATCACCAACAAGGTGGGTACTCCCCTGGAACTTGTACAGAATTTCAAATACATGGGGATCATGGTGGACAGCACAATGACCTTCGACCACCACACTGACATAGTCACTAAGGCTGTAAATATTCGCATCAGTCTGTTGCACAGGCACAAGCATAGCCTCTCCCCTGAGGTCCTTAAACTAACAGTGCAAAGTTCTCTTGTGACCCTAATTGACTATGGGCTGGTAATATATGGGTCGGCCACTGAAACTGCCCTACGCCGTATTAAAGCTGCCTTAAACAAAGCCTGCCAACTTGCCACAGGAGCCGCATGCTTGACGCACACATGTGACTTGAATGCCCAGGCTAACTGGCTTCAGTTCCCTGATAGACTTCTCTACCAGTCCTGCTTAACTAGCGAAAAAAGCTAGTCTTGGTCTGGTCCCTGCAGGGGTTCAGAATCTGCTTTGCCCCAATACTAACCTTTGCAACACTTGAAGTGCCGACTGTCGCCTATTTAAAATTCCCCACTGTCGCACCTCCTTGGGCCAAAGGTCCTTCACTTTCTGTGCCCCTGGGTGGCTAAACTCTCTACCGGCTGACATCTCGCAGCCTCGATTGGTCCCTATAAAAGACTGCTGCGTCAGCAGCTACTAGAGAATGTCAGCTGTACCTGCTTCCAATAATGTCTTACGCATGTTCTCCGGACTTTGCTGACCTTCGCTAACCCACTCCTGCAGTGCTTTCTATTTCTGACCCCCAGCCTCTTACTATCCCACCTCTGCTCTTACGCATAATTGTCTTACGCATGTTCTCCAGACTTCCGCTGACCCTCGCTTACTCACTCCTATAGTGCCTTCTATTCTTGTCCCCCCAGCCTCTTATTATCTCACCTGTGCTTTCAGTTCCCTGCTCACCCCATCCTCCCCACCACCCTCCCTCCCACCCTCCTTCACTCCCCTCCTACACACATCCATTTCCCTGCCTCCACACCCCAATTGTTCAATACCCTATTCTCCTCCCAACTCCCCCCCAAGCCCGAGTCTGCTTCCTTCTCTCCTACATTCCTTCCCCTGTACACTCAGCTGTCATCTCTCCTCCCAAGGTACTACCTCTCTCTTCTTCTTCTCACCCCTCCTCTCTTCTCTCCCCCTCCTCTCCTCTTCCTATAACCTATTAACAATACCTAGCTTACTGTACTTGACTCTGATCACCAACACAGCCTCTGTAGAAACGACTAACTACTGTAACTTAACAGACTCTGGCTACTGTGATCAGCCTACGACCTTGTACATGTTGTGTTAGCTCTACTCTGTCACTTAAGCACAATTGTGTTGTTGTTAACTTATGTTTTCTGTTACTTATAGCCTTGTTTGATGCGGAATCTATTTAATGAGCTTGTACTCAAAGGTATTATCCAAGATCTCAATAAATAAAATTCACACTGGCATCTAATTAAAACCTCCCCTGTTCCATATTTGGAATGTAACCTGTAGCGAGGAGAAACAAACAAATATTCCTTCATTTAGCGTATGATGAAATAAAATTAAAGAACAAAGAGGTACCCCCAGATCCACGTTCCATCTAAGGAATGATCCCCATTAATAAACCCATGATCCGCGCTGCATTGAGGCAACCAGCCAGAGTACTAGCTCAGAATCCCAAAAATAGCCGGCACATGTAATTATTACACTATGGGGACGAACCCCAGTACACTACAGTATTTAGGCAAAGAACCAAATTGACAAACATTAGTTCTTCAAGCCAGTGGCAACAAGTCCAGATTGCTGTCCAAATTTCAGATCCTTTATTAATTTGAAGATCAAGGTAGTTTTTGCCCTGTTCCAGTTGCCGAGAAGTGATCGTACCTTCTGAGCTTTCCCTCGCTCAAACAGAAACGAATGTCCCCCGATCCAGCATGATTCAATATTTGCCACGCTCAAAATCAGCTACCGAGTGACAGATCAAGAACTCTGTTCACAAGGCGTTGCCCCAATTAATCAGCAATTATGGATTGCAGAGTTTAGCTACTGGGAACATAGGCATTGCTCTCATTCGCCGTTTACCACGAAACTCACTGAGATCAACGGGAACTAACTCATATATGTCCAGCCCTCTTTCCTGATGTTAGACCAGCAAAGACTAGGGTTCAATTCCGGATTAGGCAAATAGGGAAGAGACTGTAAATACACAGATTACCCGCCAAACAGCCAATCGTAATCTTCTTGTCTCACCATGTTATCTTGACACCGACTCCAGAACCAATTCCTCTCCGTTACTTGTACAGGTCAGGGAATAAGAGTTTTAATTCTTGAACTGCCGGGTCAGGAATGTCAAAAGAATGCCATTAATCATCATGCTTAACTAACAGAATCGCTGAGTATTTAACCCAAAAAGGCTTACCAGCTGCCACCAATTTAGAGACCGTCGGGTGCAACTCTTGTCGCCTCACTTGCACGGAATGTGGCAGATCTTGCGTGATGCGGATCTTCCGACCCTCCCAGAACACCTCCTGAATCTCTCTTACTTTAGCTAAAATATGTTGCTTATCAAGAAAGTTTAATAATTTGAAGATGAGCGGTCTAGGGGGAGAACTTGCAGGTGGCATGGGGCGCAGGGCACGATGAGCCCTCTCAATGATATAGTCCCCTCCATTAGGTGAGGGCCCCGATATTTTCACACATAATCTCTGCAAAAAGGGAATCAGAGAACTGCCTTCTTCCCGCTCCGGAATGCCGATTACAAGGAGGTTATTGCACCTGCTGTGCCCCTCTAAATCCTCTAGTTTGTCCTCCAATTTTTTTAAGCCTGCGTGACATATTCGAATTTTCCTGGTCGGACTTCCCCTGCTTCTTTTCTAGAGAAGCTTCTTGCTTCAGAGTCCCCGACTCATGTTGTCAGCATTGCCACTGAGGATTTAATTAGTTGCAGGTCATCAGTTATCATGGCAACGGCAGCTTGTAACGGCTGCATAACTTCCAAAAATCTCTCTTCCAAGAGAGCTGTTTGAGCAGAGGAGATTTTCGGGGAGCTGGAGGCCTGCTGTTTGGCACGCTTAGCGGCCTTGTCCTTCTCCAGCGTAGGAGGCAGCGAGTGTCTTGGAGGAGCCTTTTTCATATAAACTTCCATGCTAAAGTGAGCATGCAGCTCCTCTAAGATACTATGCAGGTACTTGTCTTCACAAAATAAGTAACTCAGCTCAGAATAGTAATTTAAGAGCATAATGTTTGTGGGTGGGGAGTGGAGCTACGGGTTAAAGCTGCTTCTTCTCAAACCACCATCACCTGACCGTCGAGGGGTGTCTTATCAGCAGGGCAGGTAGACTTGATAGAAACCTCTAAAGAGGCGATTCCTAGCTGCCCGCTCACCTCGGCAGGAGGGGGAGAAGGTGCCCGGCCTAGAGAAGCAGACGGGGCACCGGCAGAAGTACTCACAGTTTCGGAAGGCCTCCCACGTAGCGACGGACTCCGTTCCCGGCGCTTCTCTTTGCTTTTCTTCTTTTTTTAGCCTGGCGATGATGACCTATCCCGCAGTTCCTGGAGCTCCTTTTCCAATAACGCCAGTTGTCAGATCAGGAGATGGGCCTCGAGGGTTCGCTTACGCCTGGTTCGGGTCGCCTGGTTGAAGGCCTGGCAGATGGAGCACTCTTGGGAGTTGTGCTTAGAACCAAGGCAGAGGAGGCAGTGGGAATGGTCATCACCATGCGGGATTTGAGCGCCGCACTTCGAGCACTTCTTCTTCTTCTGTCTAGAAGTCGTCAACTAGAGCGAAATAATTTAGTGAAATAGCAGTTATGAGGCGAAGAAAATTTTGACAAAATGGCGGACGTCTGATTGCTGTTCTATTGCGTGCCGAATGTTACTGAGGCGACAGCGGGAAAGAACTGGACAGCGGGTGTGGGACCACCTCTTTTATAGCCAGGCTGACGTTATGACGCCTGACGGTGGGCGGTCCCCGCTGATGGTTGCTATCAACAAGTTTGTCATTCGGACCTGACGCCAGGGGGCGCAGTCCTATATGTGAAGACCTAATGCAGGAACCCTCTCAAAGTAATATCTTGTGGCGGGTGTGAGGACCGCTCACTATATACCATTGGGCTGACGTCCGATCACATGATGTCAGGTGGGAGGTCCCCCACCAGACACTGCTAGCTAAGTTTCCCGGGTGGTCCTAGCACCTGGCGGCTTAGTCCTTTTGGTTATTGCCTACTGCAAGAACCCTCTCGAAGTAAGAATCTCCCGTGCGGTTGGAAAATCAGAATGTGGAGCCAGGTATGCGTCCTGCATGTCCTGGGAGCATAACCAATCCCCCTGATGGGGAAGAGGGAGCAGTCCTATCAGAGTAACCATCCTGAATCATTTGTACACAATGTACTGATTCAGGTGGCTGAGGTTTAGGATAGGCCACAGGTCCCTGTTTTCCTTGGCACTAGGAGGAAATGGGAATAAAACCCTTTCCCCCTGTTGTGCCAGGGGTGACAGGCTCTATGGCCTGTTTTTGCAGAACAGCCTGATTTCCGATGCAATGAGAGCGCTGTGAGCCTGAGAGTAATGGGACAGGATCAGAGGGTTGTCTGGGGGAATCTCGGTGAACTCGAGAGCATAACCCCTTTCGATGAGTTGCAGAACCCACTGATCTGTGGTTATCTGACACCACCCGTTTATGTGCAAGGAAAACCAACAACCCACCGCCTCCCTAAGGCTTCGGCTGGGGGTCGGGCAGCTTGCCAGGCTGAGGAGCGGGGGAAGGGAAGTGCAGGATGGAAGATTCTGGGGGCCCCCGAGGGGCGGAACTGCCATAGACAGGAGTGGGGGCCTTTCGTTTGAATCCTGCTCTCTGTTGCTGTCCCCTAGACTGCTGTCTAGCATTCCTTTGAAAGGATTGCTTAGAGTGCTGCTTGGGCTGGGATTTGTACATAGTATGTACAGACCCAGTGGCTTTCCCCGATTCCTGCGGGCAAGTGATAATGTTTTGTGAGTCTTCGCCAAACAGGACCGGTCCTCTAATGGGGACATCCATAATCTTAGACTGGACATCCAGGGTGAACCTGGACACTTTTAACCAGGCATAGCGGCGGATACAGATGGCATAAGCCTGAGTCCACCATATCATAGGATGCCCAACGGACGTGGTTACCTATGTCTGAGCCTGACTTCAGAATGGCTATCAGCTCTGCTTTCCCTGGGCAATCTGGTATGGCTTGAGCAACCCCCACCACCTTGTCCCACACAGCGTTCTGGTATTGAACCATGTGGGCAAGGAAGTTTTGAGAGCGTATGGAGCAAGTGGCGGAGGAATACACCTTCCTGACCAAATGGTCCAACTGCTTGGAATCCTTGTCTGAGAGTTGCGTACTCAGATGCCTAGGATGGCTGGAGCAGTTGTGGGTAGCGTTAATAACAACTGAGACTGCCACTGGCTGTTCCCCGTAAAAGGGGTCCTCCCTTCGGGTGGTATATAGCCGGTCAGATTTCTTAGACACGACCGGCGAAAAAAAGGGGCGCTTCCAGGCAATCCTGTGTACGTCCTTATAGGACTCCACGATAGGGGGAACCACTATAGGCAGGGAGTCTTTCTTCCTGAGAAAGGTGGCCAGCCAATGCCGCTCTGGATCCAGCTCTTCTGTACTCCAGCTGTTAAGCTGCTGGATGTGTCTCATTAAATCCATGAATTACAGGTCGTCAGGCGGTGACTGATAATGTGTTTGCCACCCTCTGGCTCCGACGGCAGGTCAGAGTCCCCCCCAACTGTAAGAAGAGGAGAAATGCCCATTCGAATCCCCCCCCAGTCTGGGGAGGGCAAGCGTGGGTGTAGTGGCTGACCTTTAGGAAGGGGTTCTCCCCATCCAGCATCAGGGTGATCCCCCTAGGAGGGGGAGTAGGTGGGAGGACTGGAGGCTTGTCTGGAGGCGGCCCCTGGGGGGGAGTGGCTGAGGAAGTGCCCTGTGTACCTCTTCTTCTTTAAAATAGTCCCACCATGCCACAAATAGTTTGCTTAGGACTTGGAGGATTTTGTGGCAAGGCTGGTGAGTCCAGTGTCGGGGGGGTTACTTTTAGATGACCCCGGCTTCTGATCATCAGGCTGGGGTAACTCAGGCATCAGGGTAGGCTGATCTGAGGTACCTGGCATTGGAACCAGAGGGACAGCACCATCTGGCAGATGAACTGGACCTGGTGTCCGACCATTGGACGTCAGCTGAAAATGTGTGACGAGCCCAGACGGCGACTTGGGAGGGTTAGGTGGCGATGGGGTCACCCAAGGGGATGTCGGGGAAGCCAATGTTGAGGGGACCATCGTAGGCAGAGGCCAGGTTGGGGAGCCAGCAGGCAGTCACCTAGGAGGAGTCGCCTGGATAGAGGAGCTGGCTCCCGAGCAGGACAGACGACTCTCTTTCCCAGAGGAGGGCAATGGTCCCGGGTGTCGCCTGGTAGTGTTGGACCCTGACATTAGGGAGGACTCGGCAGACACCCTGGCCGGGAGAGTGACAGGCAAAGGTCTACCGTTCGAAGGACCACCGGCCGAGCCACTCGACTTAGAGCCAGCAGTGACAATGGGCTTAAGCTTGAGAGGCTGGGGACGAAGTCCTGCACCCTGAAGAACCTTCTCCCACAAACATAAGGGAGGGAGGTTTGGTCACTGGGAGTCTGGAAGGTGCAAGGGCAGCCGTGGTGGAAGAAGTCGACCCCCCGTGGGTGGGGGGGGATGATCCTGAACTTCGTCGGGGTCCGCAAGCAGTCTTCTCCTTATGCTTCTCCTGGTGCTTGTGTTTTACGCTCAATTTCTTCTCTTTGTGAGTAGAAGAAGAGGTAGAGGACCCAGAGGCCATTGAAGAGGAAGAACTCTTGCACTGAAGCTTCTTCTCCATCTCAGAAAGCTTCTTGGTGAGTAGGAAGGCTTCGAGGGTCTTCTGGCGGTGGAGCAGAGTGCACTGATTAAAGTCTTGGCAATGCTGGCAGGCCTCAATATCATGGTCTGGGCCTAGGCAGAAGAGGCAGGTCGAATGGCCATCCTTGTGAGGAATCTGCTTGCCACACGCATACTATGAAGTCTACCTCTCGACTGAGGAGGACAGAAAAGAAGACATTGAAATGAAATTTTGAAGAAAACACTGGTTTTGGCGCAAATAACAAAACGCGGGTAAGCACGATGAAAAATGGCGGTCAACTACCTGAAGGCGTCCGTGGAATACTACTTGCGTGGTCATCGGTATGCAAAGAACTGGAGATGGGCTGGGGGACCACCCTTTTTATACCATACATGACACTGGGTAGGGGCAACATCAGGGGTGGTCACCCACTGTATATTGCTAGCCAGAAGTTTTTCGTGGGGTCCTGGCACCTGCTGGCTTCAGTCCTAAAGGTGTTACCTGCTGCAAGAGCCCCCTCGAGGTAAGATCTTCATTTTACACGTAACTAGAGGTTCTGGGAAGAGGCCTAGAGGAAAGGCCTAGAAACCTTACATTAGGTGCATGTGCGATGCCTGCTTCTGAAGGATGGGATCGTGCTACCCAGCTTCAACATGCAATTCTCCAGTGCGCAACGATCCATTGAGAAGCAGGTGTCACAGGCATCCACATCATGCTCTGGTTCAAGGCAAGCTGCAGAGGTTTGATGGCGATCCGCAGTAGCCATTTTATGCCCAAATGGGCAAAGTCACATGATGAGAGGCTTTAGATCCTTCATTTTTGATGTGGCCCCTTTCTTCTCGGATGTCGGCATCATGCAGAAAATAAGGAAAAGATAGCACCATAAAACTGAAAATAATATGGTGATGCTGAAAAAAACTTCATGGCGGTGACACAGCAAACTGAGTAGCACTCCAAAGGTGTGCTCTCGATGGCAGGAAGAACAGAACTGAGGATGGTGAGGAAGCTGGCAACAGTTATTGGCTAGCACACAGCACAATGTTTGGGTGCACAGGCACCATGTCCAATAGCTGCTGCCGGCCCCCGGCTAAAAAGCTTTCCTCCCACAGGGTCCTAGTGCCTCCAGTCAAGATCCATAAGTGGGAATCAATGATGAAGATCGATTCTTGGAAGACAAGTCAATCAAGTAACCACCACATAGAATTTTATTAATTTATTTTTCAAATTATTCTTTATTTTTTATTTATTTCCATCTAGGATTACAATACCGTTGAGCACAGGATGCTCTTTTACAAAGGTTCCACGTCAGTAGGTGAGGTTAACAAACAGAAAAAGAAATACTAAACAGAGCTAATCTACAATGACAAACGAACAGTTAAAATCCAGGAAAACTAACAGTGGTAGTCTAAATGACACAATAACAACTCAAATCAAGGAAAATAAAAGGTAAACACAGTAATTATACCAGCAATTAAAGAGAGGCGAGGTAAAATGCAATTATGGGGGTAGGAGAAGCAGCCCTGGGCCTTGTCAAGCTAAGCAATAGGCAAAAGGGGGGTGGAAAAGGCAGACCAAGGGGAGCTGAAATGAGGCACAGGAAAAAGTTGGGAAGGGACCGGGGGGGGGGGGTGGAGTCAGAGGAAGAGGAACAGCAAGAGAGGTTGAGGCAGGAGAGAAAACAGAGAGGAGGGGAGGAAGGTGTGAGTCTAGAGGAGGCATTTGACAGAGGGTAAGATTTTGACAATGGAGGCAGTGACATATGCATGATAAGGAGAGTCACTGGAAGAAGCAGTCACAGGAACTGTTAGATACCAGGTAGTGTTTTAGCAGGCATTTGAACTGGCCAAGTTTAGGTGAAGAAAATCCATCAAAATGCAAGGAATTAAACCAAAGGGGAGCTCTGTAGGAGAAGGATCGCTGACCTTGGGTAGTCTGGCATCTGGGGACATGAAGTAGTTGGCTGACAGATGAATGAGTGTGCTTGGAACTGCATGAAGGTGTCAGTAGTGCTGTAGACCAAGGAGAGCTTTTTGGCAAGTAAGCAGGTTTGATATTTAATCCTACTAAGCTGTAGCTAGCCAGTCTGTGCATGAAGTTCACAGGTACTGTATGCCTCAGGTAGTTGGAGCCTGTAAGAAGCCTGCATGCCTTATTAAGTGTGACAGTTATCCTTCAAAATGAGGAGGGGGGACAGAGCCATAAATAACGAGGCCATGGTCTATGATAGACAGAATGGAGCTATGGATAACCAGTTTGAGGGCTCCAGGAGTTAGATTACGTTTATGCCGATAGAGGAGCCCAATTTTTATATTTACAGCATTAGCTACATTCTTGATGTGCTGGGCAAAGGTGAGGTGGCTATCCAAGGTAACCCCCAGATATTTGAAATGCTCCACCAGATCAAGTGGTACACCAAGTTGATTTTTAATAATGAGGGCATGAGCTTTAAACTTACTGCGTGAGGTACTGCACATCATAACCTTCGTTTTTTGTAGTTTAATACCAGTTTCTGGTCACAGAACCATTTTTTGACTTTTGACTTCCTCAAACTGAGTTGAAGGTGATATTTGAGAAGAGCAGGGTTAGGTTGGCTTGAGAATATGACAGCATCATCTGCATACAAAATTATTTGTTCATAGCAACAGTGCTGTGGGTTATTTACGAAAATATTGAAGAGGAGAGAGCCAAGGATGGATCCTTGAGGCACGCCTGAGCATACATTCTGCCAGTCGGAGGTGACATTGGAGATTTTTTTTTTTAATATTCTTTATTTTTGTTATTTTTCAGCATATCAGCAAGGATATAATATACACAATGACATGTGATAAAGATATTGATCGATACTTTTACATAAATATAGCAGCTTGCGAATGACAAATCTTGAGACTGCAATAAATACATTTCATAGATCAGAATGTGCTTTCAGGTTAAATATCCATCATTTTATAGTACTCAGGGAACAGGGCTACATCTATAGGGGTAATATAAAATACCCAAGGCCTCCAAGCCAGTTCAAAATGCTTAGTTCTACCAGTTCTTTTGGCAATCACCCGTTCTAAGTAGTACATTTCAGACACCACCTTATGCCACATGTCCAATGTAGGGGCAGTACTGGTACGCCAAAGGTGAGTTACTACTTTTTTTGCTGTAGCCAGATCTAAATATAATTTACTTTTACTAGGAGGAACAGAATCATCTTCACTTACATATAGCAGCACCAGCTGTGAAGAAAGTGTAAAGTCATTTCCCATTAATTGTCGTAAATCAGATTCAATTTCTCCCCAGTACTGGGCTATCATTGGACAGGTATAGAAGATATGAGACATATTAGCTAAAGACTCCCCAATCTCTCCAGCATATGCCATAGCTGGCTGGCAGAAACTTAACTAATTTGTCAGGTGTATCAAAGATTCAAAGCCTGCATTTCCACATGAATTCAACCCAGTATGAGGCTTGAGAAACTTTCATAGAGGGTAGAATTGGCTCCAACCACTTCTCATAAGTCAGATGCATTTGTAGCTCTATGTTCCAGGACTGTAATACATCTCTTGTGGATTCTTGCCAATGTTCCCTCACGGCCTTATAAATAAAACCTATCCAGTGTTTGTTTTCCCGGCCTTGACTGGCCTCTATCAAAGGCCCATCAGAGGGAGTACAGGGTTTGGAAGAGCATTCTAGGGTGTTTTTTTCTGACACAGAAATGTTCTCATCTGTAAATATCTATAGTGATGGGAGTTGGGGAGATGGAAAGCTGTTTGCAAAGAGGCAAAGGGCAGCACTCCCTACGTGTCCAGAAATTGGTACATCATCGACAGCCCCCTGCATTCATTAAAAGCATGATCCATCTGTGTGGGGATAAAATCTCTCTCACTAACTAGTAATCGAAAATAATAAAAGGTTTCCTCTAACTGTGGAAGGGCCCGTATCTCATACCAGGTTTTTAAGGTGTTATGAGTTCCAAAGGTAAAATTCCTGAGCTGTGGGGGAGAAGCAAGAGGGGCAAACACTATAGGAAGGATATTAAATAAGTCATTTAACACAAATTCAATATGTTTCCAGGATGGATTTAGCCGCCCACTGAGCCAAGTCATAACTGTTTTGCAGGTTACTGCCCTATGATAATCCCTCAAATTTGGGAGACTAAGGCCTCCTTTGTCTACTGCTAGTTGTAGTAGTGGCCAACGAATCCTTGGTTGTTTTCCAGCCCATACAACTCTGGACGGCATTCTATTCCAAGACACAAAATAAAACTGGGGAGGAATTAAAGGTAGAGTCTGGAAAAAATATAATATTTTAGGAAAAACTGTCATGCAAATAGCATGTATTCTAGAATAAAAAGACAAAAATAAATGAGACCATGTTCCCATTAAAGATTCGATTTCAAGGGACAGTGGTTCCAAATTAAAGAGATCCTGGTATTCTAATTTGTTAGGAACATTCACCCCCAGATACTTTATCTTGCTTTTCTCCAACTGGCAGGGAGAAGTTGTTTCAATTCTTGGGTAGGGACATAATTTAAGGCTAATATCCCCGTTTTCTGTTTATTTATTTGATAGCCGGATATAGCAGGAAAAAAAAAAAATCACCTCCAGTGTTGCTGGAACAGAGGTTTCTAGGTCCAATAATGTCGAAAGTATATCATCGGCATATAAAGAAAAAGTGAAACTTCTCCCATCAAGTGGTATCCCTTGAATCAATGGATGCTGTCAGATGAATTCAGCTAAAGGCTCTATGTAGACAGCAAAGAGCAGGGGTGACAAAGGGCAACCCTGTCTTGTCTCCCAGCTAACAGATATTAAAGTGGATAGCTGGCCATTTATTTTAAGATATGCCTTAGGGGAAGAATATATACGCTGTATGTAGTAGAGCTATAAACTCCACTGGAAATCCAAATATGGACAACGTCTGCCATAAAAAGGGCCGCCTAACTTGGTCGAAGGCTTTGTTAGCATCGAGGCTGACAAATACTGCCGGTATCTTCCTCTGATTTATACGGTCTAGTAGGTGTATTGTCCTACGTATATTATCTGTGGTTTGAAGTGAATGAATAAATCCTCACTGGTCAGAGTCTATAAGGAATGGCAGCATCTCATCGATTCTAAAAGCTAAGATAGACATGAACAACTTGTAATCCATATTCAGAATGGATATGGGCCTGCAAGAAGTAGGTTGATCTACTGGCTTATTTGGTTTAAGAATGGGGGAGATATTAGTATAGGCCGGGGGCACTCCCTACTGAATCGCTGTCAATAGGGCTACAGGCACTTGTTTGAAAAATGTTTTGTACCTTTCAGAAGGTAAGCAGTCTGGGCCTGGTGTTTTCAAGGTTTTACTATATGAAACCGCTCACTATTTCTTCTGCTCTAATTGGGGCTTTGATTCTCTCTACCATATCCTGTGTAATTTAAGGAAGGGAAATAAATTTAAACAAAATCCTCATATATGCCTGCTGGTTTGGCGGGGGGTATCATATAATGGAGAACAGTAGGTCCTAAAAATTTCCATTATCTGAGGGGTGTTCCTGACATAAACATTATAGTGTGGATCCTTAAGTGGGTGATATAAGTAGCTGTTCTATGGCTCCTAATTCTATGTGCTAAATTTCTAGCACCTCTGGGTCCCCCTTCAAATTTATATGACTTAAGATAGAATAATGCCTGCTGGGTTTTTTCATCAAGAATCTTTTGTAGCTCTGCCTTCTTCTGGGTAATCTGGTCTCTCACTTCTGTGGTGGCTAAATTTGGGGCGTGTTGTAGATTTTGTAGTTCTGCATGGAGTTTAACATATTTACTTTGCCACTGCCTTTTCCTGTGGGCTGTATAGGCAATAATCTCCCCCCGGATAATAGTCTTCAGGGTGTCCCATATAACAGAAGCCGAGATTTCAGGGGTAGAGTTCTCTACTAAATTCTGTGTGATCTTTTCCTTAAAACTAGTTTTAAAGGCCTCATCTTTAAGTAATGAGGTATTCAGGCGCCACCCAGTGGTCTTTTTTGGAATCTTGAAATCTAACTTCAAAAGTAAAGGGGAGTGATCTGATAAAAATCTGGGGCCAACTGTTAAGTCTTGTAGCCAATCTACATGTTCTTTGGATATAAAAAATAATCCAACCTAGAATATGTATTATATCTAGAGGAATAATAGGTGTACGCTCTGGTAGTGGGAAAAAAATGCCTCCAGATATCAATTATCCCAAGAGAATTCTGCTTGGTCCGAAATTATTTCTGTGATGGGGAGAGAGAGTAGTGGGAAGGTGCTGAGGAATCAAGTTGAGGCATCAATGTCAGGTTGATATGTCCTCCCATAATCAGACAGCCCTGCATGTGATCCAGCAACCTACTGAAAAAACATTGAAGCCTCCTCGGAGCATGTTGTGGAGGAAAATAAACATTCACCTACGTTACCTATTTTCCATACATTAGAACTTTAAGGATCACAAAACAGCCCTGGGGGTCTGTATACTGCGACTCCAGGTGAAACTGGGTAGTAGAAGGGATCAAAATTGCAACCCCCCTCCGTTTGCCCTTAGGATATGAAGAAGCAAAAACTTGATACCAACCCCCCCAGAATAATTCCTGATGCTCCTTGTCAGAAAGGTGTCTCTTATAAATAAATTATATCACTAGTTTGTTTTTGAGGTATTGAAATATTCTGTTTCTCTTAATCGGATTATTAATTCCATTTAGGTTAAGCAAAAACATTTTTTACAGTGCTAATTGCCATCTTTAAGAGTATAAAAAATAAGCTGTACTGCAAAAAATCCAAGGCCTACAATGTTTCCACGAGTCGTAGCATACATCCCAGCCTGCCAGCCTTGACTGCCATAATTTTTTAGTATTTCAAATGTCTCCTGAAAGTCTCTCCCAGCTGACTCTCACTTGTACAAAAATGAAAATTACGTACCTACCATAATTGTTGATCTTTCTGTGTATCTTCACCATTCATCACTATTGGGTATAGCACACCAGAGCTAGGACCCCGTGGGAGACTTTTTTTATGTCGTGGCATTGACGAGGCCGGCACCGCCCTCAAGGTCAACATTCTATGGGCGCCGAGGTTGGCAGTTAGCTGTCGATGACTCCACTCCAGCCCCAGTTCTGACAAGCCAGAGAGTGTACGGAAGGGAGGGTGAGTTGAGGCAACAGAACCTAAGGGATAGATAAAAGAAAAAGAATCAACCAAAAGGAGAAATAAACAACTAAGGCGACAGAAAAGAAGGAGGCTTTAAAAAGGAAATTGGGGAGAGGGGGCCCCAATCTCTGGAGAAGAAGAAGGAGAAGGAAAGGGAAGGAAAGATAAGGGGGGGGGGGAAGAGTAGCACACTCTCAGAAGCACAGCTGCACATTAGTTTTTTAGGGATAAAGTCCAAAGCTGGACTAAAGGATTCAGCTGTAAAACATGATTTGAAAACAGCCTAGGTCAGAAGACCAACTAATTAGGGAGTGTAGGCTGAGGGTGTGTCTCAACTCTTCCCCCCTCCATCCTAAATAAGGGGGGGGGGGATTTTTAACAGTCAAAGGCTTAAAGGAAAAGATGTGGGCTCAAATTTCGAGCTCACAAACAATAAAAATATTGAGGAGGGGGAAGGGAAAGAGAAAAGGGGACCCCCCCACTCCGTGACTCCCTAGGTAAGGGAGAAGAGAAGGGGGGCCTCCAATCTCCATAAGCCCTCAAAGGACCCTCCCCCCGCGTATCTCCACAGTCCCCTCCCACCTTCACGCAAGGGACAGGAGTGTGAGGAAAGGAAAGACACACAGGGGGAGGGTGGAATCCAGAGACTGAGGCCCCAGGGGGAAGGAGGGTGGGATTTAGTAATGAATGGTGAAGATACACAGAAAGATCAACAATTATGGTAGGTACATAATTTTCATATCTTATCTGTGTCAGTCTTCACCATTCATCACTACTGGGTGAGTACTGAGCCCCCCCAACCCTGAAAGGCGGGGCCTTGATGTACCCTAAGGGACTAAGTCCCTTAGCCTCCAGTGGGTGAGACACTGCAGCAGAGAACCCTTACAGGCCTGGAGAGGCCTGAGACTGACCTGGGTGAGATGGGGATCCTCCAGTGGAGGAAGGAAGGTGCCCCGAGAGCCACCGTTTCACCCTTCGGGAGAAAAGATGGGTTCTCCGGTAGGTGGAGTACATCACCCTACGTCGGGCCGGGGTGACAACCGGGACAGGCGAAACCATGCCGAAGGCAGATCGCTGTACCTACTACTCTGGATGCTACCTCACTGGCATCATAAGATGCCCTTACTTGGTGCCCTGCTAGCTCCAGGCCCTGCTCAGAGAGGGCAATGGCTTGCCTGGTTTCCTCCAAATCAGGCATCGAGGCTAGGAGCTGTCCTAGCCTGGACCACAAGAACCTGTCATAGCCTGCAAAGTGGGCCTGATGTGCTGCGATTGACAGAGAGATCTGTGCCGAGTAGAACACTCATATCCCCCAGAAATCGAAATCCACAGAGTCCGAATCCAGGGGGAGGTCACAGTAAGGGGCGCAAAGGCCCGAGGGGGTGTCCAGGGAGGTCAAACCCGAAGGGGGATGAGGCAGAGAACCTGGAGACCTGGGAGGAGCGCAATACCACTGACGTAGATCTCTTGGGACTGGAAAGGTGGAAAAGGGATGTAGCCAGAGCTGATGTAACGCCTCCTGAAAAGGAATAGGCCAGGCGGGGGCCACCAGGTGGGCCACACCGTACTCGCCCAGAAAGGCATGCGTCACATGCTCGGGACTGCCAAGTGGGACTGGGGTCAAATGAAGCTCGTCTAACATCCTTATGAGGAAGCGCTGACAGGAGGACAGATCAGACGCTAGGGAGATGTGGACCAAAGGTTCCTCTCCCCCCGAAGAGGGAGAAGAGGATGAAGATGAGCTCCCAGGTTCAGAGTCTGGCTGCACGGGATTGTGGTGAAACACCTGCTGGTCCAGGGCATGGAGGTAGGTGGGCAATTATGCAACAGAACCTCTGAACTGCTCCCAGGTGAGAGGTCCCCGAGGACCGGGAACACCTGAGACAACCGGGGATGGAGACAGAGGCTCGGGGGACAGGCTCCTGAGAACAGGAGAACAGTCTCTGTCAGGGCGTGGGGGCCAACAGGAACCCCTTTGAAGGGAGGGGGATCTGAAGGCCGCTGCAGCTAACAGTCATTCAACTGGGTTGGAGCTGTGCCCAATGGAAGAAATCCCCCCTGTGAGGTAACCGGGACCATTCGAGTCCAGAAGGACAGCCCCTGACCTCAGAAGTAAAATTCCCCCTCGGGGACTCCTTCAGGGAAAGGCGAGGGCCTGCACTTCGGCTCCTACCAGAACCCAGCTGGGCTCTAGGAAGGGCCGGCTGCGCCACACCCTACCTCTCAACCCTTCGGAATCAGAGAGGGACCTCGTCCTCTTAGCCACCAGCCTAGGTAACTGGCACCTCCGGGTAACCTCCGAGGAGTCCACCCAAGGAACCGTACTGTCCCCCTCCTGATGCACCCCGGGCTGCCCCAAACTTGGGCTGTCCAAACACACCAAGGAGGGGAGTGCTCCAACTGGAGGAACAGCAGCGCTAGTGACCTCAGGCTGCACAGCAGTAGTCACAGGGATCACTGCTGGCTGGTCAGATCCCCTGATCCTGAGGTCCACTGGTGAGAGTTGATTCCCAGAGGGAGGCTGAGTGGGGGCCGAAGTGCTGGAAACAGAAGGGTCCAAAGATTCCAAGGAACCTGGGAGCCATTCTGGATCAGACCCACAGTCCGCCTCCGAAGAGGCAGGTTCCGTGGTCCAATGCCAGACAACCCCATGGACCCCTCCAGTTCCCGGACCCTGAGGCCGGGCACCCTGGGATTTGACGCCTCCAACGCCATCAGAAGGAAGCACAGTTCCACCCCCGGTGCTGGCACCCAACCCGATACCGCAAATGGCCCCGGAGTTGGGTGCGACCGAGCATGCGCCTCCCCTGGCACCTAAGCACCAAACCCACTGCGGCACCACGCTCGACCCAGATACCCACCCCAGCGCTGTAAGCGGCACCGAAGTCGGATGCGGTCCCAAACATGGTGCCACAGAACACCTTGGTGCCGCAAGTGGTGCTGAAAGGTAGAGTTGGCCCCGACCGCGGCACCAACCCCATCTCCGGCGCTGCGAGTGGCGCTGAGGACAGGGACAGCGCCAGCTCCTGCCCCAGTGCTGCACGTGGCACTGGGACCAGAACCAGGCCCAGAAACATCCAGACTACCACTCCCGACACCGAAAAGAACCCTGATGCCACGAAGAGCCTCAGAGGCGCCGGTGGCACCGAGAGAGCCTTCACCATCGAAGCAGTGACTGCCGATGCGGTGCCTCCCAACTGACCCCCAAGGGGGCCAAGCCTGGGCCTCCTGCATCGCAGAAGAAACCCCCGTCATGGCAAGGCTAGAAGAGGCGGGAGTTCCCTCCTCCACGGGCCATACAGGACCAGGAGGGGACCTGGAAGAAGGGCAGAGAATCCTGCCCTTGGCCCGGCGACTGCGCATTCGACCTCCGAAAGTCAGTGGCGTGCGTCCGACCTTCTACATGCGGTTCTCAATCACACGGCGGTCCATAGAGAAACAAATGTCGCAGTTATCCATATCGTAGCTGAGGCAGGAAAGGCAGCAGTCATGTTAGTCCGTAATGGAATGAAGGCGGCCACAGGGGCACTGACGCATAGGGGGTCACCCTGCTTTCGATATCTTCTTGCCCCCCGGATGAGACATGACCGAACGGAAAAATAAACAAAATACAGTACTTGACACCACTTAACAAAAAGGAAAGATCTTATCGGTACTTGAAGCGACGTCGAGTAGGCGAGCAGAACCGAGGCAACTGTAAACACACTAAAGCACGACGGACTAGGACGCAAAGTTTCAGTCTCATCTGCGAGGATCCACACACTCAACGGCGGGAGAGAAAGAACTGGGGCTGGGAGCAGAGTCAACGCTATTAACTGCTAACCCTTGAGCACCACGCAGAATGTCGGCTCCGAGGGTGGCGCCTGTTCCATGCAGCCATGAAAAAAAAAAAAAAAAGTCTCCCGTGGGGTCTTAGCTCCAGTGCGCTATACCCAATAGTGATGAATGGTGAAGACTGACACAGATAAGATCCTCTATTATCGTCTTTAACGTTTCACTGTCATGCAGATCATTACAATCGAGTTGTATCCTGCTGAAAATCATATAAAAGGTGCAACCACAGCAGCTGATAACATAATAACAACATTTCAATCTATACAACTGAGCCAACAGGGCTAACAATATATTGTTGGGGTTGAGATGTGGTTGAGGCCACCCCTGGATACTATTTAGGATCTGTGTCAGACTGATCCAAGCAAACTTGTTACATGCATACTTGTATTGAACTTCCAATGTAGGGGAGATCTCATTTGTTCTCCCTGTATGTGTCACCGTCAAAAAAGGAAGGTGCACTGGAGGAAATTCAGAGATGGTTATCTCCCGGGCCCCTTTGGGGTGTGTTGTCCCCCTAAATAGCAAATTAAAGGTGGGCCAAAAATAAATCACATGAAAGTATACACATGAAAAAAAAAATCATCAGCCCTGCAATATAATATGATTTGAGCTGTCCCTCTCCGATGAATAAGTGCCAACCAATCTCCCTAAATGATATGTTTTCAAAGTAGAACCATCATATCTTGATTTTACTAATAGTGCCCCTCATTAAATAAAATTATTTGGCTGCCCTAACACTAACTCCAAGCTGAGTTTCCATTCTAAATATCTAGAGCTTCTATCATCTGATAGGGATAAATATCATTGCTAAATGTCTAGAATATCAAACATATTTAAATAATGTACAAGCAGTTTTATAAATTTTTATGCACTACTCATGTCCATATCTTCAGGTAGACCACGAAGGTCTTAAAAAGTCCCTCAGTTTAAAAAAGAGTGTGGCACCTCGATAAGCATGTCCTCAAATGATATAAGGAGTTCAGGTCCCTAGTACACCAGAGGCCAAGGTCTAGGTCGCAACAGGCCTAACACGTAATGGTGCCAAGGTTGGTGTTCCTACCCTTCAGGTTCGTCCACGGGCCAGTCAACGAAATTTAGCCAGTCCATTAGAAATATACAATACTTTCTGGGAAGATCCCCTTCACAGATTCCATGCGTTATTCGCAGTCTGCCATCTAGGTGGATCCTGTGTTTGTTGTCTCTGCCCTGGCCTCATTTTAAATTGTAGTCCGTGCTTCTGAAGTGCTTCTCTGGCCTCCTCAGCAGTGTGAAATTCTCCTGGCTGGAGGGCAGCTGCACCACGAGTCGTGTTGGATATGGCGTGGTGAATTTAATGGATGCCTCCTTGAGTGCTGGTAAAATGTCTGAATATGCTTGCCGGTTTCTTGTTGTTTGTGGGGCATAGTCATTGTCCCACAAAATATACGGGTCTGCCCATAGAAAACGTTTCCCCTGCACATGCGGTTGTTAGCACCTTCTCCTTAACTGCATAACTAAGGAACCTTGCATTAATGGACCGGGGTCTGGCGTTTGGATCTGTGGGGTGAGGGCCCAATGCTCTGTGTACTCTCTCCATCTCAATTTGAAAGTCTGAGGGTAGTTCTAATGCTGTTTTTAATAAAGTAATGGTGAAATCAGTTATGTACTGCACCACAGAGCCCTCAGGCATACAGTATAGCCTGACATTTTTACGCTGTACTCTGTTCTCAGCATCTTCTTGCCTTGCTTGTAATTGTGCATATTGGTCTTGTAAATTTTATATTTCTAGTTCCATATTGTTTACTCGGTTTTCCACTACCGCGATCTGGTGCTCCGATGCATCTGTTCTTTGCTCAAGGTTTACTACGTCCTTTCTCAATTCCCCATAAAGATCCTTAATCTCTGCTTGAAAAGATAAATCTTTATAAATCACGTCCAGTTTAATGTGCTTATTCTTAGCTGGTTTCTGTCTGCCTGGAGTGTTTTGATCTTGTTGTTCTTGCGGGGTCTGCGATTGCTCCGAGTCTGAGGCCTCAGCCGCCGACATCGTGGCAGCATATTAAATATGATTTAAATAAAGCAGGAGCCTCCAAAAGTCCTTGGTTGGTATTCTGATGCAAAGTCCCCAAAGTAATATTTTTAATTGTTTTCAGTTGTGGCTTAATGTAGTCGGGAGTGTTTTGGGGCGAGGTGGGCACGGAGCTCGATGTTTATACCGTCATCTTCGAGACACCTCAACCGGAAGTCCGACATTGGAGATTTTTACCATTTGATAGCAATCCTCCACATAGCTTTTAAACCAGTGCATAGAGTCAATTGAGAGCCCTGCTGAGGTTAATTGTTTAAGCAGCAAAGCATGGTTCACTGTATCAAATGCCTCCATTAAATCTATGAAGGCTGCACCAACAAGACTCCCTTGGTCGAGTGACTGATGAAAGAACCCAGTGAATTCCAGGAGAGCAGTTGTCATGCTGTGCCCTTTCCTGAAGCTGTGCTGCTGCGGGCACTGGATGGAGTATTTTTCAAGGTGGTCAATGGTCAATTAATTGGTCCACAACTATGCGCTCTGGGACTTTTGACAGAGGGAGGAAGGATTTAGATCATTCTGTAATTGGTGTGTAGGGTACGGCCCCCAGATTTGTGTACTGGAGTTATCAGAGCAGTTTTCCATTGAAGAGGGAATTGAGATTGGCTTCGTGATAGGTTGAAAATCTTAGTGATAGGAGTTAATACTTCATCAAGGGTTAGCGCAATTAGCTTTAAGTCAAGGGAGTCGCTACTGTGCCATGACTTACCCAGGACCTTGCGTAGGTGTCTTTTAACCAAGGAAACTGATACTTTCTTAAAATAGAAGGGATGGTTAGTGTTGCATCTACCAGGAGGCATATGAAGCGAGTCTTCTTGCTGTATTGTGGATGTAGAGGAGAGTGTGATTCATCAAAGTCATCCAGGGGGAGGACACTACTAAGATCAAAAAAAGCATAGATATTTGCAATATTGAGAGGGTCCATAGTTGGTACTCCAGCAATGTTGAGCACTTATGGTGCCACCTTTGGGACCTTGCCTGTGACATCATTGATGTTTGACCAAAAAGTCATAAGGCAATTCTAGGGGGTGGGGGTAGGAAGAAGTAGGTTGCTGGTTAACTAGGATCTGCAGCTTATCCACTAGGCAAGGAAATGGGCAGACTGGGTGGGCCAAGCGGTCCTTATCTACCGTCAAATTCTATGTTTCTATGTTACTGCCCCAGGAGTTAGCAAGCATTTCTCTATGGTAGTGGCCTTTCTCCTACCGGATGATCCGAGTGTACAAATTCCTAGCAGCTTTGTAGGGCTGGATATGAGCAGGTTTCCCAGTGTTTTTTGCCTGGTGCCAGAAGTTGTCCCTTAGTTCCATCTTGGTTAATACTTCAGATGTGATCCAGGAGTTAACCGTACCACGAAGTTTCCTTACCCTCGATGAAGCATGGATGTCACATGCGGCATTGAAGCGACAGATGAAAAGGTCGAGCGCTGTGTTAACATCAGTGATGGAGTCAAGTTCACACCAGTCAGTGTTGCTCAGGTGCAGTTTTAGAGGTTCAAGGTGCCCACATTTGAGAATTCAGCTGTAAACTGTTTGAGGGAGTGGTTTAGTGAATATATTTGTCCAGTAGCAAGAGACTGGAGAATGGTCACTTAGAGAGTCAGGATGTACAACAACATTTGAGATGTGATCAGGATGGTTGGAGAGGATCCAGTTGAGAAGGGTACAAGTCCCCATTCTATAGTTGCACCTAGTATGAGAGTTAACAAGCTGTGATAGGTGCTGAGTAGATAGTCTTTGGCTGAGCCGTTGGCAGGCAAAAGCCATTTAGATTAAAATTACCAAAAAATATGGTCTCAGAGGTGAGTGGGTTACTATGGATATATTCCTGGAGGCTGCATAGGCTAGCTTCAGGATTTTTTGGTGTCACATATATTGAATACACTGTCAGCGCTTTGTTATGGGCCCCAATAAGTATTTTAACAGCAAGCACCTGGGATAGGCAATCGAGGTTTGGTACAGGAAGAGCATGCCCCAAGAGCATGTCCTTCAAGTAGGTAATGCACCTACTGCCAGATTAGATGCTTAGATTGCCTGTCCAGCCTGAAGACGTTGTAGCCCAGAAGGGTTACGGCCAAGTCAGGAACTGATGGGGCTAGCCAGGTCTCTATGACAGATAGTACGTCAGGTTTATGCTGAGTTATCCAGGGGTGGGAAAACAAGGAAAATCCTTCTGACAGCCCCTGTATCGGCTCCCATCTGCACTGGGCACTGCTTAGCCCATTCACCATTTAAACCTCAGGGAGCTCACCCATACCTATTCCATGGGGATCCCTTCATGATAGGGTCGAGGGCAGGCCAGTTCCTCCTCCAGATTTCTATGAGATTTTATGGCTGACAGGGCTCCTATTATGCCCATTTTGCCCTGTTGTGGTGGGAGTTTTTCCTTGTTTTCCCACCCCGAGATGCTCAGCTGTGAATGTCTGACACATATATGCAACAAACATGTGCACAACACAAAACCGGTGCATCTCCCTCTTAGTGCCTTCCCCGACTGGCTTGTGCCTCCTGGGTATCTCCTGGTGATGCTCCTGCAGCAGGAATCGGTCGCCTAGCCACCCAGAGGAGGAGAGCATTCTGTGAGATGTTCTACCACCCTTCCATGCTGCCCTCCAGCATTCTAATCTCATTCGCAAACCCTGGTCACCAGTATGGCGAGTGGTAACCCTGCCAGTGTGCCATCCACCATAAAAAGGATTAAATAACAAACCTCGTACATTAACTAGCAGCATCTGAAGACATGCTTGTACTTTTAGTAGAGTAAGCTGTAATGCCCTCAAGGAAGGGAGGAGCAGAAATGGTGAAATATCATGCTGGCAACCCGAGTTCGGGAATGGACTTGGGTTGCTCAGGGGTCAGCAGGGGCGAGGAAGGATCGAGTGTCCGCAGACAGCTCTCCTTCCCCAGGGAAGGGGGATTAGCACAGCGCACTGTTACCTGACACCTAGCGGTGGCTGGGTATGTGACAGGGTAGAATAGGACCCTGTCCCAGTTGTTATGGAGAAAGTGTTTAAATGCAAGGATCTTTCCTTTTCTGTCTTTTCTCTGTCTGGTTGCACAACCAAATTTTCCTGCAAGACCTCGGACTTGATCAACCCGAGAATCTCACAATTTTTTGCCTCTCACTGTCTCTCAGTTTTCTCTTGCTGTCTGTTTTTCTCTCTTGCACATCTAGATCTCCTGATATAAAAATTAAAAAATATATGCACATCAATATGTGGAAATGTAACTGACATTGGGATCCCTTTTGTTTAGAAAAATATATAGCAATAGTGTTGAAATGTATATAATTATATTTTGAGATGACTGCAAAAACCTGTTGGAAGCTAGAGGTTACCAGAGTTCAAATTTTAGACCTTTTTGCAAAAGCTGTGGAAATGGGATGTCTCAGCTCAGGCACAATGTGTTCTAGCAGCTCCTGGCTGATATTTACAAAAACAGGACGTTTGCTAAGAGTGGGGGATGGAAGCACATGTAAAGGAGCTAAGCTGCAACTGCAAGAGAGATTAGAATAAAAAGGGACACAGAGACTGAACTAGAACTACTGTTTTTCTCCTCTGTACATAGTTATTCTGAACAAGTTTTTTTTTTTTTATGTTACTGCTACTGTAAATAAATATTTTTGGTGAATTCTACAACTGCTCCTGGTTTTCCCTATGCTTCCTGACCTGTGCCTTGATGACAGGGTGTCATCACAGGTGTGCTGCCAGAATCGGGAGGGCCCATATTCAGGGCGCAAGGCTGCCTCTGAGGAGGCAGAGCCCAGCTGCTCTGCTCACTGCACGATCATGGGCCTGGGGAGAAGACATCGGAAAAATGGAGCTTGCAGGCTACGAGAGGGCCCGGTTCCCTCACGCGAGATGAGCCTCCCCAAGGAGGGGCCAAAGCCGCTTTGCCAGCTCCACAAAAATAAAATACAAAAATAAAGAAATGGTAAAACAGTGAGTAACCATACTTCTGTTCACTAACTTTTGCTGAAGACAAATATACAAAATTGAAACATTTAAAACTTACTTCAAACACTGAGGCAGCCTGCTGGTAAAGCTCCACGGCTTTTTCCAGGTTTACATTTTCTATTAGCCTGCAGCCAACATTAAATACAGTCAATATACAGATACATATAGTAAAATGGAACTTATTCACTTAATAAAAAAAAAAAACTGCTTTACAGAAATTAGTACAGCGATGCAACATCAGGAATCCCCCACTATCCTTCTGCAGACACCCACCATTAAGTGTGCCCCTTTTACCTTTGTGGAAGTCAGTTAAGGAGAAGTGCTGAAGCTGCTGCAGGAGACGGACATCAGCGAGCACTGGATTTGATGGCATTGAAGAAAAAAATTACTCACCTTAGTAATGTTGTTTCTTCTAATGGAGTCTTGCTATATTATGACATATGCAGTGAGTCCCAACCTTCGAACTGCTCTGGAGGTGAAAGAGTTAACTTTCCATGCCAGGCATGGAACGCTGAGCTCGAGCTCGGTTGAAACTCTGTCTGTTGTTCTTCAAACTCAAACCATCAGATCTTTATGAGCTAAACTCACTGAGGTCCTGTGTGGAAGCTGTAAACCTACACTAGCCAACTGGCTACTAAACATAAGAACACATTTTTTGGTCCCAAAACAAAGACTCAAGCCAGGAGACCCAAAAAATGAAAAACACGACACCAAGTCACGCAAGAAGGAGGGGTGAAAACAACAAGGTGGGCACCTACTAAGTGCCAACTCTGCACTGCCCACCCATATCCCAAAAACAGAGGTTCTGAGAGGGGCAGGGAGGGGGAGGTCATAATATAGCAAGACTCCATTAGAAGAAACAACATTACTAAGGTGAGTAATTTTTTCTTCAAACAACATGAAGTCTTGCTATATTATGACATATGCAGACTACAAAGCAGTACCTCCATGGAGGAGGGACAGAACCTACTTAGGAAATAGACTCTGCAGCACGGCTGTGCCAAACCGAGCATCACTCCTAGCCTGGATGTCCAGGGAGTAATGCTTGGTAAAAGTGTGAACTGTTTTACAGGTAGCTGCTTGACATATCTCTAGAATAGGGATGTCCCTGGCCGCAGCCAGGGAAGCAGCTGTACCTCTGGTAGAGTGAGCCCTCAGGCCTGAGGGAGGAACCTTACCCAGTTTTTCATAGCAAAATTGGATACAAGAGACAATCCACCTGGCAATGGATCTTTCAGTGGCAGGTTTCCCTTTACCAACCTCACCATAAGTGAGGAACAGTTGGAGGGGGTCAAACCTGTGACCCTTGGTACGTGCTATGTAGTAACTAAGGGCTCTCTTCACATCTAAGCTGTGCAACCTCCTCTCGCCAGAGAAGAAATGGTCAGTGAAGTACACTGGAAGAGATATGGATTGATTAAGGTGGAAATCTGAAACCACCTTAGGCAAGAACTTCCTATTAATCCCGAGGACCACCTTATCTCTATGAAAGGAGATAAAATCAGGCTCCACTGACAAAGCTTGCAATTCACTTATGCGTCTGGCAGAAGTGATGGCTACCAGAAACACAGTCTTCCAAGTCAAGTACTTAAGTTCTGATGAAGACAAAGGCTCAAAGGGGGGTTGCATAAGCTGAGCAATGCAAACATTAAGATCCCAGGCAGGGGCAGGGTCCCTGAATGGAGGGTTGGTATGAAGCAATCCCTTGAAAAACTTGGAGAATACAGGATGAGCTGAAAGAGAAGAGGGCTTACTTGCTGAAATAAAAGCAGACACAGCTGCCAAATGCACTTTTAGGGTAGCTGGTCTCAGCCCCAAGGTATTTAAGTGGACCATATAATCCAGGACTGTGGGTAAATCAGCAGATTCTGGGGAAATATGCTTTCCAGAGCACCATATGGAAAACCTTTTCCATTTGGAATTATAAGTAGCCCTGGTGGAAGGTTTCCTAGAAGCCTTCAGGATATCCATTACACCTTGGGAGAGGTGTAGATCAGCAAACTCCAACTCTTCAAGAGCCAGGCCTTGAGATTGAGAGATTTGAGGTTCGGGTACCAAACCCTCCCCTGAGCACAGGTTAACAGGTTGTGCTTCCTGGGAACACACAGGGGGAAGATGGACTGCTAAGGACAGTAGGAGTGGATACCAGGGTTGTCTGGCCCAATCTGGAGCAATCAGGATCATCTTGCAGGGCTGAGATCTGATTTTGACTAGCACTTTGAACAGGAGAGGGAAGGGAGGAAAAGCATAGAGAAACTTCCCTTCCCAATTGAGGACTAAGGCATCCAGAGGACTGAGCCCAACACTGGGGCCTGCAGCAAAAAAGGGGAAGTTGGTGATTGTCTGGGGCTGCAAAAAGATCTATCTGCAGGGGTGCCCCATCTGGCAAATATCACCTCCAAGACCAGGGGGTCCAGTGACCATTCGTGATGGCCCTGGGAA
Source organism: Neoceratodus forsteri (assembly GCA_016271365.2). Lineage (NCBI taxonomy): Eukaryota > Metazoa > Chordata > Ceratodontiformes > Ceratodontidae > Neoceratodus > Neoceratodus forsteri. The sequence goes on along the minus strand of CM057455.1, from coordinate 334,491,652 downwards.
ATCCTGCTGAGAGCATCTGCCAGGACATTGTCCTTGCCTGGGAGGCGAACTGCCGTAAGGGAGGTGTTCAGGGAGTAAGCCAGAGACCACAACTTCATTGCTTCGGTGCACAAGGCCGTAGACAGAGTGCCCCCTTGCTTGTTGATGTACCACATTGTGGTGGTGTTGTCTGTTCTGACCTGTACAACTTTGTTCTGAACAGATTTGGAAAAAACTTGAAGGGCTAGAAAAACTGCTCTGAGTTCCAACAGATTGATGTGGAGCAGAGATTCCTGAGGGGATCACAATCCCTGGGCAGTGAGGTCGCCCATGTGAGCTCCCCACCCCAAGAGGGATGCATCTGTAGTAAGGATTAAGGAGTGAGACTGAATGACAAAAGGAACTCCTTGTCTCAGATTGCTCTGATCCTGCCACCACTGTAGGGCCTGGATCAGGGCTCGAGTCACTGGGATCAATTTGGTTAGAGGGTCTTTCCTTTGAGACCAAAAGGCTCACAAATGGAACTGGATGTCCCTCATCTGAAATCTTGCTCCCTGCACTACTGCTGTAGAGGCAGCCATGTGCCCCAGGAGCTGTAGAAAATGCCTTGCTGGTCGAGAGACCTGCAGGGTGAATGAGGAGGCCAGAGAGACCAGGGTCCTTGCCCTGTTCAAAGGAAGGAAGGCTCTGGCTTTCTCTGTGTTCAGCTCTGCGCCTATGAAGGTGAGGAGCTGTACAGGCTCTAGAACTGACTTTGAAAGATTCAGAAGGAAACCTAGAGAGGTGAGCAGTTGCTGAGTTATCTGTAGGTGTAGCCTGACTTGGTCTGGGGACTGGCCTGCTATGAGCCAATCGTCCAGGTAAGGGAAGATGGCAATCTTTTTCCTTCTTAGGGAAGCAACTGCTACTGCCAGGCATTTTGTGAATACCCTTGGAGCAGAGGTGAGGCCAAAGGGCATTGCTCTGAACTGGTAATGGCCTGAGGGCAGCTCGAACCTGAGGTACTTTTGATGGGAGCTTCTGATGAGAATATGGAAGTAGGCATCCTTGAGGTCCAGGGACACTAGCCAGTCCCCTGGCCTTAGAGAGGGTAGAATAATTCCCAAAGTCACCATTTTGAATTTTGGTTTTACAAGGTGCTTGTTTAAGTATCCGAGATCCAGGATGGGCCGCCATTCTCCTGTCTTTTTTGGGGTAAGGAAGTACCTGGAGTACAACCCTTTGCCCTGGTGTAGGGGTGGAACCCTTTCCACAGCTCTGAGAGCCAGGAGGGAAGAGACCTCTGCCTCTGGGGCAAGTGTCTCTGGTGGATTTGCAGGTGGAAAGGATCTGGTTCTCATCTTTGGAAACTTTTGAAGCTGAGAACCAGTCCTGGCTTACTACTTCGGGACCCACTTGTCTGATGTCAGAGACTCCCAGTCCTGGACAAAGTAAGCCAGCCTGCCCCCTACAGGTAGGTGAGAATCGCCCTGGCAACCCCATCAGGGTGCCTGCTTGGCAGGAGCTTGGGCTGAGGGGTGGAAAGGCCTGCCTGTACCCTGGCCTGCCTCTCCCCTAAAGAACCCCTCTGGGCATAAGCAGAAGAAGAGGCCTGGGCTTGGTAAAAAGGCCTATGAAAAGGCCTGCCCCTGCCCCTGGGAAGCTGCCTTTGAGGAGTGGCCTGCCTTTCCTTGGCCTGTGCACTCCTATAGGTGGTCCTATACGCATCCATTTTCTTCATGTAATTCTCTGTCTCCAAACAGAGAATTACCCACAACAGGAAAATCCATGGCTTTAGTCTGGGTATCCTGTGACAGACTAGTACATCTGAGCCAAGCCATTCTGCGAAGTGCCACAGATGTAGCCATGACTCTTGATGACACATCATTTGAGTCCACTGCAGCATGGAATTGCACCTTGGATGCCTCAATACCATTAGCAGCCACCTGCTCCAGCTCCTTGGCAAGCTGGCTAGGGACCTGTTTTGCTAGAGCCATAACAGTATCCCATCTGGATTTCTGATATCATACAACATAAGCTCATATAATTTGCCTGTCTGAGTCCCAAGGATGCTGCCATGTACTGTTTCTTTGCCATGGCATCAATCCTCCTGGAGTCCTTGCCTGGGGGTGTGAAGCCAAGGGAATATTTGCCTTGTCACAGGCTGCAGCCTGCACTACCCCAACATGGCTGCATTGTTGTGTAAGGAACTCCGATTTCAGAGCCTGACAATGTATGTACCTCTTGTCCATTCTCTTATCCACAGGAGGTATAGTGTGAGGAGTTTTCAGAATTTTAAATGTCTGTTTCCCAAAAGATTTATGCAAGGGAATAGACAGTCTCCTAGACTCTGGGATATCCATCATTTCCACATAGTCGGGCTCCTCTTGATCATCCATAGCTTCCTCCATAGGGAGCTGGAGGGTTTCAGCCACTTTTTTATAAAACACAAAATAAGAAGGGGACTCAGAAAGCCTAGGAGGAGACACTCCTGAAGGTCTGTCTGGGGAGATGTCCGGGTCAATGGGCACATCCAGACTTTCAAATCCACATTCACTCTCCTCATATTCCTCTTCCCCCTCCTCCGGTTCATAATATTCCTCTAAATCATAATCTTGAACCGGTGGAACTGGCCGAACCGGGTGCTTACCTGAAGGTGCCAGTTCGGTCGGAACTGGGGAAAGCGACTGGACAATTTTAATCGCTTTTGCTATTTCTTCAGCGGTTGGAGAGGAAAGTTTTGGCTCCACACCAGCTGATTTACTAGTCTTTTTTGCTGGAACCGACTCCTCAGAGTCGGTTCTCCTTTTGCCCGAGGAAGTCTCGCCTGGTCAGAGGGCACTCCCTGCTGTTCGGGTGGAACCAACCTGGCTGGCCATCCGGTTCAGCGGACTTTTGGCCTCCTTTCCTAAGTCTACCAACTCTTTTTTCCAGGGTAGCTGCAGGAAAATTTTTACAAATCTGGCAGTCTGCATTGAGGTGGTCAAACCCCAGACAATAAACACAGGTGGTGTGGGGGTCAGCCTTGGCAAAGACTTCCCCACACACACTGCAGTGTTGAAACCCAGTGGGCCCGGTTTTTCTTTTGGGTTTCTCAGACATAGTGCCAGTCCTAACCAAACTTACCCGTTTATGGCAATCCGCCAGGTAAGACCCTCTTATCGGTTCCCAACCGTGTCACGGGTCATGGAAAAAAACGTAATAAAATCTTTTTTTAGAACCGATAAGAACCGGTAACCACACTCTAAATCACAGATTAAGATATTTTAAACAACCTGATCGGTTCAAACCGAACCGATAAACCGCTTACAAGTTCCCACAGAATAGAAATAATGTAAACCTATCTAGTACTCACAAATACCACAGACAGAGCTTGAACCGACCGGTTGCGGTTTAAATTCGGTCGAAAACCGAGAAAAACAATACTTTAACCGACAAAATGAACCGAGCAGAAGGAGAAATCTCCGGAGCAACTGTTCAGTGATGCGGAGTAAAGAAACTGACGGTTTGAGTTTGAAGAACAACAGACAGAGTTTCAACCGAGCTCGAGCTCAGCGTTCCATGCCTAGCATGGAAAGTTAACTCTTTCACCTCCGGAGCAGTTTGAAGGTTGGGACTCACTGCATATATCATAATATAGCAAGACTTCATGTTGTTTGAATCTAGACTGTTAAAAGCTGCAATATCTCATCTGGCACAGTCTATCACAACCCTCTTTAATAACCCTTCAGCACCAGACAAGTCTCAACAGCCTTGAAAGTTGCCCTCATGACCCCACTGCTCAAATCAGACCCCCTTCAGAGCCTAATAACTACTGATCCATCTCTGTCCCAGCTGTTCTATGTAAATTCATGGAAAAGCTAATGCACAAGCAACTGAGCGACTATATTTTTCCAAAGCCTTCTCACTGAAGCACAGTCAGGCTTTTGGCCTAACAATTCAACCATGGATGTAATTACGGATGTTCCGTGTGTTTAGCCAGTATGTAACTATTCCTGCTGGTCTATGTTAGCCTGTTGACTACTGCTATTCTTCCTAGGACTACCACTATAGTGAGAAGCTGCATCTCATAGGGTTATCCAGTTGGAATTATGTCAAATTATTTTGATTCTGCTCTGGCGTGCCCCAAGGATCTATCCTTGGCTCTATTTCATTCTTAATATTTCTGAACAACCTTTCCTCTGCCGGCTCCTCCGCGTCCATTTACGTGTATACAGGTGTCACAGTACTCTATGCCTCTGGTTCCTCTGCCCTCATGACTCAACTACAGCTGTTTTCCAACAACATACAACACTGGTTCTGGGCTAATCAGCTGTCTGACAATGCCAAGACAATGGTCTTCTTGACCTTTGGCACTAGGCAGACTCCCCATGCTCTCCTCCTCCCTTCCTTCCATATCCTGGATGGTGTTTCAGCTGAGGATGTCTCCTCCTTTAAAGAGGGACTGAGGCCAAAACGTCTGGCATCAGATTCAGAATTTTGATCAGCATATCCTCAATCAGCCTCATGCCAATAATCAGATCTGTAAGTTACTTTGTTTAAAAGTTACGAGTCATTTTGAAACCTTTAATTCACTGCCTGTTCAAATAAGCCAATTTCAGAGAAGGCCACTGATGTTATCTCCTGAACTCACAACCTAGTCCTCCCTGCAAGCTACCTTATATGACTTATTTCTCCCGTGTTACTTAAAACTGCAGTTGTAGTAAATATCTGAAAAAGGAAAACTGACACTGGGTGGATCGGCACATGCACTTCCATAATGTGCAGATGCAAGGCACGTTACTTTGGAATGCGACGGGGGGGGGTTGGAATGCAGCAGCAAACATGGCTTTAGGAATGACACAGTTGTGTGCAATTTTTACAATATTGCAGGTATGGGATTTCAAAATGTCACTAGGTTACAACTGTGGAATGCAGCAATGACACAATCTCAGAAAGTAGCTGGAACACATGATTTCAGAATGCAGTGGTGATGCACAATTTTGGAATGGGGCAATGATGCACAATTTCAGAATGTGGTGGTGACATGTAATTTCAGAATGCGTTGGTGATGCACAGGTTCGGAATGAGGCAGTTGCATACAATTTCGGGATGCAGCAGTGATGCACAGTTTCAGAATGCTATGGTGATGTGCAATTCCAGAATACAGTGGTGACATAATTTCAGAATGCTACAGTGATGCACAGGTTCAGAATGTGGTGCTGACGCACAAATGTCAGACTGTGGCGGTGATGCACAGGTTCCAAATGTCGCTGTGATGCACAATTTCTGAATGTGGCGGTGACAGGTATGGAAGACGGCGGTGACGTACAGTTTCGGAATACTGTGGTGACATGCAATTTCAGAATGTGGTGGTGATGCACAATTTCAGAATGCGGAGGTGCCGCACAGTTTCGGAATGCATTGGTGATGCACAGGTTCGGAATATAGCGGTGACGCACAGGTTCGGAATGTGGCGGCAATGCACAATTTTGGACTGCAGCAGTGACGCACAGGTTTGGAATGTGGCAGTGACCCACAGGTTCGGAATGTGGCAGTGATGCAGTTTTAGAATTTGGTGGTGTACAGTTTGGGAATGTGGTGGTGACGCACAGTTTCAGAATGTGGCAGTGATGCTCAGTTTTGGAATGTGGCGGTGGTGCTCAATTTTGGAATGTTGCGGTGACGCATAGTTTCAGAATGTGGGGGTGATGCACAATTTCGGAATGCGGTGGTGATGCACAGGTCTGGAAGTGGCAGTGATGCACAATTTCAGAATGTGGTGACATACTTTGGAATGTGGCAAAGATGCATAGTTTCAGAATGTGGGCGGTGACTCAATTTTGGAATGTGGTAGTGATGCATAATTTCAGAAAGTGGCAGCGAAACAAAAGTTGGGAATGTGGCAGTGATAATTTTAGAATGTGGCACTGAAACACAACTTCATGGAGATGTGCAGTTTTGGAATTTGGCAGGGATGCGCCATTTCAGAATGTGGCAGAGAAGCACAATTTGGGAATGGTGGAGAGATGTGCAATTCTGGAATGTTGCTGGGATGCATAATGTTGGAATGTGGTGGGGATGTGATGCACAATTTTGAAATATGGCGGGTGCATACAATTCTGGAATGTGGCAGGGACAAGCAATTTCAGGATAATATGGTATGTCCTGTCACATTCCAACAGCATGCATCCCCACCATATTCCGAAATTGCCAGTCCCCAACAAATTCTTTGATGTGTGTCCCTGTCGCATTGCGAGACTGGTTGTCCCACCACATTTTGAGACGACACATCCCTGCCACATTCTGAGACTGCATGTCTTCTCTCCCCCCCCCACAACATTTTAAAATTGTGCACCGCCTTGACATTCTATGCCTTAGTTCAGTGCTGCATTCCAAAACCACCTCCTGACGTGTTCTAAAGTACAGTGCCATGCATCTGAACATTCTGGAAACGCAAGCACTGCAGTCAACCCTATGTCAATTTTTTTTTTTTTTTTTTTAAGGATTACTATAGCTACAGTTTCTTAAACTTTGGAGAAGCAGATCCTATAAGGTTGCTGACAAGGAGTACTGGACTGTGAGTTCAGGAGATGACATCATCAGTAGCGCGTCACTGAAATTGGCTTTTTGAATAGGTAGTGAAATCAGGGTTACAAAATAGCTCATAACTTAAAACAAAGTAACGCAGAAACCTGATTTCTGGTATGAGATTTATTGGGGGTATGCTTATTCTCATTCTGCAATTTACACTTTTGGCGGGAGTCCCTCTTTAAATACCTAGTGGTCTGACTGGATCGTCACCTCGATTTCTCAGTTCATGTGGATGCCATCCTCCAGGAACTTCACCCTAAACTAGATGAGCTCTATAGGAACAAACCAAGTATCCTGCTTCCTGCCTGTAGAGAGATCGCTTCAAAGGTGATTCACCCAATCTTTGATTACAGTGACACCATCTACAAGTGCTGCTCTCAAGTCCACCCTAGCTAGACTAGATCCCCACTTTCATTCCTTCTGCTGCTCTGCCTGGATTGTCTCTCTAAAACCCACTGCTGTTCACTGTATTCCTCCCTCTTCTACCCTTCCCTTGACGCCAGGAGCCTGACTCATTGCACCACCTTCATATGCAAATTCTGGCTTGGCTACCTCCCCTTGTGCCTTTCCTTCCTCTTTATTTCTCCTCCTTCCATCTCCTACTCCATTCACAACTCTGGCCCTTGCTCTCTCGCTCTCCCCTCAGTAAAATCCTCTGCTGGCCAAGCAGCTTTCTCCTTCCACTTCCCCAAACTCTGGGGCTCTCTCCCCCATGCTATCTGTATTGCTTCTTCCCACTCATTAAAATCTCTCCTCCATGACTTCACTGCACACTCTGTAGTTGCCTCTGATCCTGGGTTCAGACTTTACTCTGACTGCCCCCAAATTCCTCCCTTCCTGCTTCTCCAGCTCATGTTCTAACTCAGTCACCCAGCCCCCTCGTCTCAATGACACTTCATTAGCACCTTATTCATCTTGCATTTTGCTACCATCTGTAGTTTACTGAATAGTTCCTCTTCAGATGCTATGTTTTGCACAGCTCGATCACTTTACTTCCACTAAACTGTATAATGTGAATTATTTCTGTAACCTAATTGAGGTACCTTACTGTTGCGCTCTCCTCATTTCCCTCCCCCAGGACTTTTCTAGAAACAGGATGCTCTAGCTAAGTATGTTGACCTGGGAAAACGTTTTAAATAAACAAATCATAATCAAGGCTACTTACTTGGCTGCACGTTCAAGAGCCATAGCAGCAGTGTCTGGCGTCCCAGTCTCCAAAAATATAACGCTGGCCTTTTCAATAAGATGAACAGCCTCAGGCAGTTTCTGCATTTCCTGTGAAGACAGATGATAATGCTTATGATGCTTCTTGGTGAGGTGATTATAGTGATGCTGCAATATAAGCTCCCCAGCAGCAGTGGGGTTGTGACAAGGCTGTGAATTCCCTGGGCAGTTGCTAACAATGTTAGCTAGGACTCAGGCTACAGCAGCCAACTTTAAGGCTACTGAAGCATGGCTCCTTGCCTCCAAGAGGGACATCACTGCAAACATGCCACCTGCCTGGTCTGATGTGAAAAGTTCCTAATCTATGGGGATTCATGTTTTTTTTTTTTTTTTTACTCACTTTATTCTCAACTTGGCACCTACCAGTTCCTACTTTCTAAGCATCCTATTCCTCCGGCCACCATCCGTCCCGCACCCATCTCCAAATCGGGCCACCGCCTTGCTACCCCCAAGGCTTACCCCCTGTGTTGGGGTGACGGGGAGCTCCCTAACTCCCCACCAGGACCAGATCCTCTACAGTCGGTGCCCTCGTAGATGGTGCATTAGTCAGATGGCCATCATGTCACTCGACCTGGCTGCCATTTTCCCTGTTTTTCTTCGGCGGTGGAGCATGCAATGTCAACAGTGGGCATGCCATGTGCACATCCACATGTAGCATGCCTGCCGGCTGCTCCACTTCTGTACCCCACTGCATTGTGTTAGGCATGCCAACAACTAGCCTCCGCATGGCAGGAGGTAAGGCATCGCTGCCTCAGCCCTCCACGCCAAGGGGCCGGTTCAGGATTCATGTTTTTTAACAAGAAAATGAAGCAGCTGATAAGGAAGATTGTTGCCATGGACTTCTACTGTTATACAGGAAAACACAGCAATTCAGATTTCACCCTGGTGCTGTGAATCTGAATTTTGGCCTAACAGGAGGTAATGAAAAATTAAACCACTCCATTTATAGAACAGGAAACTGGATTGCCTTCAAAGCCATAAAATGTGTTGTTCTTCCATCATTCTTCATCTTTTTAATTACAAGAGGCAGTCTTTACCGCTGTATGGCACATGGGAATGTAGCCTCTTCCGGGAATCTGTATTAATCAGAAAGTAAGAAACAGTGGATCTGGGACGGGTCTATCTCCTTAGGCAGACAGGTAAGGGCACACAGGCACACAATGGGTTCAATTTAAAATCACTGTACTTTCTGAGGATTTTTTTTATGCGGGAGCGTAAAGATGATCTCACAGACGTCTCACGAATTATGAAGAGGACTGATAAAACTTAAACTATGCCAACTGATTACTGTGGTAAAGATTCAGAAACACTGAAACTTTGAAGACTGGGAGTAATAAACATAGAATTTGCCAGTAATAAAGGACCACTTGGCCCACCCAGTTAGCCCAGCTAGTCCCTGCCTAGTCGGTCTCCGCAGATCCTAACTGCTCTCCAGTGACGCTCTCTGTTCCCTTCCTATTCAGTAATATTCCTCCATGTCTACACCATGCATGCCTGATGCCCCCTACTGTTTTCATCTCCACTTCCACTGGTAGTCTATTCCAGGCATCTGCCACCCTTTCAGTGAAATAGTACTTCCTCACATACCTCAAACTTCCCCCTCCAGCTTCATCACATGCCCTCTGGTCCTGGTGCTTTTCCTCAGTTGACAGACACTCCCCATCTGCACCTTATTCACCCAAGTGAGGTACCTGTAGGTCTCTATCATGTCCCTTCTCGTTCTCCTCTCTTCAGGGTATACATGCTCAGATCCTCAAGTCTCTCCTTTTAAAAGATTTTAGCGCAACCCCTGCACCATTTTTGCTGCCCTCCTCTGCACTGCCTCCACCCTGTCTATGTCCTTTCTGAGGTGCTGCCTCCAGAACTGGACACACGACTCCAGGTGGGGTCTCATCAGCGAGCAATACTAAGCGAGGGGCAGGCAATGTATAACAGTATACATAAATCTAAGCCACTTGGGTGAACTGATGCAAAAGGTAACCAGAATAATGTAACTATGGAATGCAGCTTATGTAAGTAGTTTACTCAAGTAGTGCGAAGATATAGGGGGTGCATCCAATCAAATACAATAAAACAAGTGCTAAGCAGTCAACAGAATTAGCTTGTATTATGGCGAGCTAATATCTAGAAATTCTGATTATCAGGGCAAGCACTGTAGGTACTAACCTTTAACATCATGCCAGCTTGTTCAATAGCTCTGCGAAAAGAAAGGGGAAATGTTAATTTTAGTTATGGAACTTGAGATCAGTTTCCGCACCTCTGTTTAAATGAACAAGTCAAAGTGCATTCCTTTTTTAATCAGTACTTTTTTTTTACTTAATGATGCTGCACCTTTTGGCCCTAGGACAAACACTCAGGCCTGTCACCCCCAGCTGTGGCCTTCTCCCTCCAACCACGTCCCCCCCTTCCCCCTTGAGGCGGGGCCAGTGAGGAGCAGTTCCCCCCTCTACAGCTAAAAAACAAAAGGAGGCCCATCCACTACATGGTGTGCTTGCACTGTAACAAAATGTACAGACCATGGAAGTGTAGCACCACCACCGTCAACCGCCAAATAAGGTAACTGAAGAGCAGTAACGACTTTGCAGGTATCGAGCTTTATTTACTTACAACATTGTGAGGTGCAGATCTGTATAAGCCCCTTGCAGGATTGTCAGCAGAATACACAGTCACTCCGACCAGTTTTGCCTGTTAACAGGCGCAAGCTAGCACTCACCGATGACACGTTAACACCAGGATAATATTTGCAAAACTTGTTACTGCTCTTTAGGTACTTTATATGGCAATTGATGGTGGTGGTGGTGCTATGGTTCCTTGGTCTGTACCCCCCTCTAGAGCACCTACTGAAGGAGAAGGGTATAGTGGGCTGCGCAGAGCCACACCAGGGCATTTTCCCCCCTCTTTAGTTCTCATCCTTGTAGATGCCTCTAGGGCTCCAATGAATGCATAAGCACACACACAGCCTGTCACTATGTGGATTTGGCAGGTGTCTGCCCTCCCTACCTGCTCCACGTGCGGTCACAGAAGTGGCAGCACTGGACGCTACACCTCACTCCACGCCGGTGACCCGCGTTCAGGAACGAACGCAGGCCATCGGCAGGGAGGAGAAGGATTGGCGTCCATTGACAGCCTCTTCTCCAGGGAGGGGAGGATTCCAGATGTCGGCGCTTGCCTGTTTCCCTGGCGGAGGCTAGGGGCAGGAGCACGATGCCACACAAGGGGATTAGGGGGCTGATGCAGACATCAGAAAGGGTCCTTAGGGAGCGTGTGTGGCAATGTTGTGGGCATCATTGCACGCACCGCCCCCAGGGAAGAGAAAAAACAGGAAAAAGTTTGCCCCCAGAGGATGAAGGAGGGAGCTTGCAGGCCTTGCACCTGGCTAGCCACAGCACAGGGAAGTCCCTATCCAGTCTTGGTGGGGAGGGGGGCCCCCCACCCAGACCCTACCGGGGGGGGGGGTAAGCCCTGGAGCCACTTCTGTGCCGGATGGTGGATGCCGGGGTGATGAGGCTGGGGCTTCCTCCAGATTGCGAGGGCTGCAGAAGTCAGGAGAATAAATACCACAAAACAAAAAAAAAAGAGGGCAGACTGGAAAAGCCATTAAACTACTTCTGTTTTCTGACACTCGTACAGAAGAAAATATTACTATATTAATCTTGTTTCTCCTAAGGGAATCTTACTGTATTCTGACTTATGCAGTATGGTCTCACCATAGGACTGCCCCAGAGACAAAATGGTTAATAGAAACTATGCTAATGATGGAATGCTAGGCTCGAGCTCAGTTTTCAAATCATTATTCCTAGTAAACAACTCTAAACAGTCAGATTCTTACGAAGCATGCACTAAGCAGTTTCCAATTAATATAATGATAATAATAATAACAACAACAACAACCTTCCTCAATAAAACAATAAGGTATAAATAAGGGATTTACCCCTTCTTTGAAAACTTCTAAAGTGGCATCACTAAGACACAAGTCACAGATGCTCAAAACAACAGAACATAATATACCCCCAGGTTTGCAACATCTCTACCACAGCTGTAGTGCGGTGACCATAGGTTTCAAGTAGGGGAGGAAGGGAGGGAGCTCAGAATACAGCAAGTTTCCTTTAGAAGAAACAAGATTACTATGGTGAGTATTTCTTTTTCTTAAAACCCCAGGAAATCTTACTGTATTCTGACTTATGCAGATTACCAAGCAGTGCCTTTGGAGGTGGGCCTAAAACCTATTTAGGAAGCAAGCTCGGCAGGACTGCTGTGCCAAACCTGGCATCACCTCTGGCCTGGACATCCACACAACAATGCTTGGTGAGTGTGTGGACTATTTTCCAAGTTGCAGCTTTGCAAATGTCAACTAAGGGGATATCTCTAGCAGCTGCTACAGAAGCTGCAGTACCCCTAGTTGAATGGGCCCTGAGGCCTGCAGGTGGTTGCTTGCCCATCTTGCTATAGCAAAACTGAATACAAGCTACAATCCATCGTACAATGGATAATTTTGTGGCAGGTTTTCCTTTTCCCACCTCTTCATAAGTGAGGAAAAACTGGGTCTGATCCTGTCTGTGACCTTTTGTGTGGTCAAGATAGTAGTTTACTGCCCTTTTCACATTCAGGCTGTGCAGCCTGGGCTCACCTGAGGTGAAATGGTCTGTGAAGAAGACTAGCAAAGTAATAGACTGGTTGAGGTAGAACTCTGATACCACCTTGGGCAAAAATTTCCTGTTAGTTCTCAGAACTATTTTGTCTCTATGGACAGCAATATAACCAGGCTTTGTGGACAGTGCCTGGAGCTCACTGCTACTTCTAGACGAGGTAATGGCTACCAGGAACACGGTTTTCCAAGTCACTTATTTGAGGTCTGCAGTAAACATGGGATCAAAAGGGGGCTGCATAAGCTGGGCAATGCAAATATTTAGATCCCACATGGGAGTAGGCTCCCTGTGTGATGGCTGCATATGCAGTAATCCCTTAAAAAACTTCTTGAATACTGGCTTCGAAGCCAAAGAAGATGCCTTACCTGCTGATAAATTAGCTGAAACAGCTGCCGGATGCACTCTCAAGGTGGAAATACTTAAACCTGTAGAATGCAAATGGGCCATATAGTCCAGAACTACAGAGAGACTGGCTTGGGCAAGATCTAAACCCTTGCCCCGACACCAAATTGAAAACCTTTTCCATTTAGAAGTGTAGGTTTTCTTGGCAGAAGTCTTCCTGGAGACTGTTAGTATATCCATGACTCCTTCTGAGAGATGCAAATCTGCATACTCTTAAGTCCTCAAGAGCCATGCTTGGAGTCTGAGGGATAGCAGACTGGGATCCTACCCTGTGAGGATGAGAACAGGTTGTACCTCCTGGGGAGACTGATTGGCTTGGCTATTGACAATGATAGGATCATAGAGTACCAAGGCTATCTGGCCCTTTCTGGGCCAATAAGGAACATCGAGGCTGGTTGAAGCCTGAGCTTGTTCAACACTTTCAGTAACAGAGGAAAAGGAGGGAAAGCATACCGGAACCTTCCTGTCCAGTCAAGCAGTTGATAGGAGGCCTGTAGCAATACTGAGGAAGTTGGTGGTTGTCTGGGGCTGCAAACAGATCCACCTCTGGGATGTCCAGTCTCCTGAAAATGGTATCCAAGATCTTTTTGTTCAGTGACCACTCATGGTGGTTCTGATTTATTCTGCTGAGGGCATCTGCCAAGACACTGTCCTTGCTTGGAAGGTGGACAGCTGAGAGGGAAACATTCAGGGAGTATGCAAAGGTCCAAATTCTCATTGCCTTTGTGCAGAGGGGAGTTGACCATGTGCCCCCTTGCTTGTTTATTCAGTACATGGTAGTCGTGTTGTCTGTTCTGACCTGGACCACCTTTCCTTTTATCTGACTGACAAATGACTGCAGAGCCAGAAGAACTGCTTTGAGCTCCAATAGGTTGATATGCAGGAGAGATTCCTGCTTTTCCCATGTACCATGATGTGCTCCCCACCCTAGGAGGGATGCATCTGTCGTGAGTACCAGAGAGGGAACCTGCTGCAGGAAGGGCACTCCTTGTCTGAGATTGCCCCTTTCCTGCCATCACTGTAGGACTTGGAGAAAAGTGACTGTGACTGGAACTAACTTTGAGAGATGGTCTCTTCTCTGGAGCCAGTGATCTCTTAAGTGAAACTGGAATGTCTCATCTGGAACCTGGCCCCTGACACAGTTGCTGTGGAAGCTGCCATATGGCTTAGCAGTTGCAGGAAGTGTCTTGTTGGCCTGGAAATGTGAAGTTTGAAGGAACTGGCCACCTGGATAAGGTTGTCCACCCTGTCCTGAGGAAGGCAAGCCATTCCTTTTTTTGTATCCAGTTCTGCCCTTATAAATCTGAGCAGCTGAACTGGTTCCAAAACAGACTTTTTGTGGTTCTCCAAGAACCGCAGAGTGTACAGTGTGTCTTGTGTTATTGACAGAACGTCCCTTACTTGCTGGAGTGACTGGCCTACTATGAGCCAGTCATCTAGGTAGGGAACACTGACACCCCTTATTGCCTTAGGTGTGCCACCACCACAGCTAGACATTTTGTGAACACCACTGGAGCAGATGTCAGTTCGAAAGGCATTGCCCTGAATTGGTAATGACCTGATGGCAACCTGAACCTGAGGTACTTTCTATGTGATCTTCTGATTGAAATATGAAAGTAGGCGTCCTTCAGATCCAGGGATGTTAGCCAGTCTCCCTGTCTTAGGGTGGGTAGTATGGTAGCCAGAGTAACCGTCTTGAATTTTGATTTTGATAGATGCTTGTTTAAGTATCTAAGATCCAGAATGGGTTGCCACTCCCCTGTTTTCTTTATTGTGGGAAGTACCTTGAATATAGGCCCTTTCCTACCTGGTTGGAAGGGACTGGTTCCACTGCTCCTTGCAGCAGAAGGCTTGAAACTTCCTTTTCCAGCAGGGTTGTTTCTGATGGGGAAGAAGGTTTGAAAGCTCTTGACCTCAGCTTTGGCATTGCCTTGAAGCTAAGGACAAGCCCCAGGCACACTACCTCCAGGACCCACTTGTCTGTGGTGATATCTTCCCACTCCTGGAATCAGTGGGCCAGCCTGCCCCCCTACTGGAATTGGGGAGGCGACCCAAACAGTCCCCTTAGGATGTCTGTTTGGACTGTGCTGCTGGCTGGACACTAGGGCTAGAGCGACCACTGCCCCTTCTGCCCATGCCTCTGAAATATCCCCTAGGCTGATATTGGGGGAAAACTTGAGGCTGGAAAAAAGGCCTGTAAGGTGGTCTGCCTCTGCCACCCATAGTGTGATGCTTCTGGGGGGTGGCAGCTCTTTCTTTAGCTGCTGCACTTTTGTAAGCAGCCTTGTATTCATCCATTTTCTTCATGTATGTCTCGGTTTGCTCCCCAAACAGAGACACAGGGTTGCATGGCAAATCCATGGCTTTAGTCTGAATATCTTGTCTCAAACTGGCGGTTCTAAGCCAAGCAAACCTCCTAAGTGACACAGAAGATGCCATTTGCCTGGATGTAGTGTCATTAGAGTCCACTGCCATGCTGAACTGCATCTTAGCAGCTTCAATGTCCCTTTTTGCAGCTTCCTCCAGGTCAGCAACCATGGGAGGGGGAGCTGCCTTGGCTAACTGCAGCACCATGGACCACATGTTCTTCTGATACCTAGCTACGAAGGCCATATAAGATGCCTGCCTAATAGCCAGTGAGGATCCTAAATACACTTTCTTTGCTATAGAATCCACCCTCTTAGAATCCTTTTCTGGAGGGTGGGAGGCCAGAGGGATGCCAGGTCTGTCACAAGCTGCAGCCTGCACCACACCTTCATGGCTGGGGTGTCCAAAAAGAAACTCAGCCCCAGACTTAGCTACCCAGTACTTCTTGTCCACCTTTCTATCTGTGGGTGGGACGGAAGTGGGAGTCTGCAGCACTTTCATAGTCTGCTTTTTTAAAAATTTGTGAAGGGGAAGGAGCAACCTTTTTGATAGTGGAATATCCATCATTTCTTTATAATCCTCTTCCTCCTCATCCTCTACAGATTCCTGGGATGGGAAGTTGAGGAACTGAGCCACTAGCTTCATGAAAGCAAAATATGAGGTAAAATCCTCTGTCCCCTTGTCAGGGGAATCTCGTCTATGAGGATCAGGGGAAATGTCTGGGTCAATGGGATCCCCATAATCCTCATCCTCATCTTCATCATCAGGCTCATCTCCAAAATCATTATCCCCAAAAGGCTCCCCACTTTGGTCTATTAAATCAGGGATTGCCTGTGACCCGGAGTCTGAGGAACTGGTTGCTTACCAACAGGAACCAGGGACTGAAGAGACTGAATTATCTTGATCGCACTAGTGATCTCTTCGGCAGAAGGAACCGTGATTTGTTTTGGTTGCGGTTCCTGGTGCTTTTCTTTTTCTTAACCGCGACGGCTGGTTTAGCAGCCTTATCCATGGTACATTTTTTAGAAGTGCTATCGCCCCTTTCAGAGGGCAGCCCCTCCAGTTCATCCGGATGTTCAACGGCTGAGTTAGCAGCCTTTTCAGCCATCCTTTCCTTCAGTCTTTTTAACCGTCTATCCATAGTAGACTGAGGAAAGTTAGCACAAATCTCACAGTCTGTCTGTAAGTGGTCAGACCCCAAACAGAACAAGCAAATAAGGTGTGTATCTACTTTTGCAAAAAGTTCCCCGCACTCAGTACAGTGCTGGAAACCTGTGGGTCCTGTTCTCTTTTTGATTTTCTGTGACATAACCCAGATCACCACACAAGAAGTAAATCTACTTTTTTTTTTTAGTTGGTTGCAGAAACCGGGCACAAAACCAGGAATTACCCCGGAAAATTCAAATAATAACAAAACCAGGAGTTACCCTGGTTGAATTTGACCCACGAACCAGGAGTTACCCCAGATAAATTCAGTAACAGACTAACAGACTATACTGAGTCAGAACAAAGAATTTACACTTTAAACTATAAATAAAAACTAACAGGGAGACTGTCGGTTTCCTCTCGGTTAAAGAACTGGGAGGAAAACGACTACTTACCCCTCTTGACTAAAAATTTAAACAATTACTACCTGAAAATCAAGGACAGTGAAAGGAACAGCAATAAAATAAAGTTTACTAGTGAATAAACTGAGAAAAATAAAGTTTCTTCAAGCAATGAAGGAGAGCTCTCCAGAGACGTCTTACTGAGGCAAGTGGAGTAAAGAATCTGACGGTTTAGAGTTGTTTACCAGGGACAGTGATTTGAAAACCGAGCTCGAACCTAGCATTTCATCATTAGCATAGGTTCTATTAACCATTTCGGCTCTGGGGCAGTCCTATGGTGAGACCATACTGCATAAGTCAGAATACAGTAAGATTTCCTGAGGTTTGAAACTACCAGTGCACACAGAAGCAACAACATGGAATTTAGTCTACAGAAGCCCAGCCTACATGCATGCTCAAGGCATGAATAATTCATGGCGTATACCCTGAACAGCCCCCTACTGTCAGCAGACTGATGTACTGAAAAGCTCCACAGAGCAAGGGAAGTTACCTAGGCAGCAGCCATTACTGTTCACTTAAAAGGAGATACTGTATATACAGTAAGTGTGTATTGGTTGCTGTGATCTAGGGATTATATATCGAGGGAGCACTTCTAATCAATCAGAACACACTTTTCCCCAACAAATAACTCTGCTGTACAGCGTCTCACATGCAGACGCCCTGAAAATGGGTTTATTTGGGGGGAGTTTTTAAAACTTTTAATATACTGTGGATCGACTTCAATCAATAACAATACTACTACCATGGCAAAGAATAGCTACCTACCGTAACTGTGGGTCTTCAAGAGAATCTTCTCTACTGAGCCACATCATCAAACCGCCAGCTGTCGGTGTCCGGACCATTTTGAAATTTTTGTTGGCTGGAGCCGCCCACGTCGACGCACTTTGTTGGTGCCTGTATAATGTAGGCAACCCCAGCATGCCTCAGTTCCCCGCCACAGACAAGCTCAGAGAATCACTGGACTGGCAGAAACCAAAGCGCACAGAACAGAACCAGGCATACAGGAGAGGATATGGAAACAGGAATATAAATGCTGTATTAGGCAGCATAGGCGAAGCAGTTTGCGAGAGCAGGCAGTATTGTCACTCGTCACCTGGGGAGAGTTGTGGCTCAATTAAGGAGATTCTCATGAACATCTACTGTTATGGTAGATAAGAACAAGTTACTCACCTGTAACCGTAGTTCTAGGAGTAGTATATGGTTCACATCCACACTCTGGCAGTTCCACTGAATGATGTTATTGGTTGGAACATCTTTAAGCTAAGCTCCTCCCACCACTTGGGCGGTATATCCCCTGACTCTGCCCCAAGATGTCAGATCTCATATGCTGGAAGCAGGATCAGGTGTCACTTGCCAGGGGAGGCCGGTGGGTTGTGTGGATGTGAACCTTATACCACTCCTAGAACTACAGTTATAGGTGAGTAATTTATTCTTCTAGGGGCGTGGATATGGTTCACTTACCCTTATTCTGGCAGACTCCTAGCAGTTCTCCAGGAGGAGGGGGCCGAGGCACATACCCCTACTTGGCGAACAGAAACTGGAGAACTGAGGTCCCAAAACCCACATCCCAGCGTGACTTAACGTTGATGTGGTAATGGAAAATGAAAGTGTGTGCCAAAATCCAGGTAGCAGCCCTACAGTTTTCCTGTGTGAGGACGTCCCAGGAAGCAGCCACCGAAGCAGTGGAATGAGCCCTGATCCCTAAGGGAGGCCCCCTGATCAGCCCACCTATAGCAAAGGTCAATGCAAGATGTGATCCACCTCGCAATCATCTGCTTTGCTGTCAGTCAGCAAGGCGTGGCTTCAGCATAGGTAACAAACAGCTGGTGAGCCTGTTCTCGAATTCCAGCCATGCGCTTTACAAAGTGTGAGAGCACTCTTCGGGGGTCCAGGGTATGGAGCCTGTGGATGGCCTCCAAAGATGGGTTAGTAAAATATACCAGTAAGTTAATCACTTTGTTAAGACGAAACTCTAATACCATCTTCTGGAGGAACTTCGGGTTGGGGAGAAGGACAACTTTGTCCCTGTGGAAGACCAGACAAGGAGAGACCACAGAGATCACCTAGAGTTCACCAATCCTTCTGGCAAACATAATGGCCACTAGGAAGGCTGTCTTCCATAACAGGTGTGCTGTCTCACACCTGTGCATTGACTTGAAAGGCTTCCCCATGAGCACAGCCAAGATCTGCAGTAAGTCCCATGGTGGAGGAGGTTCACGCACCGGAGGGGAAAAGTGGTCAAGACCCTTGAAAAAGTGCTCAACCACCTTCTCCTGGGCCACCGTCAGCATACCGGCCCATACCCAGTAAACAGATCCAGGTGCACCTTAAAGGTCATTGCTCGTAGCCACAGTTGAGACAGGGACCAGAGGTAGCCCAGGATGCTAGCCACAGGGCAGACAAGGGGATCAACCTCCTTACCGTGACACCAAATGGAAAATCTCTTCATTAAAAGCATAGTACCTATCAGATGACTCTTTCCTTGAGGCCTCCACCATGTGGAGGACATTGTCTGAGAGACCCAGGGCCTGAAACTCTAGGCGCTCAGAAACCAGGCCATAAGATGCAGGGACTGAAGGTGTGGGTGCAGGACTGTCCCCTGAAGTCTGATCAACAGGTCTAGGCAAAGAGGCAGTCGCTGCAGAGACCTACTGATGAGGATAAGGAGATCCAGGTACCAGAACTGCCGAGGCCAGTCTGGAGCTATCAGGATCATCTGCACCTTGTCCTTTCTTACCTTGACCAGAACTGTGAATCAGAGGGAGAGGAGGAAAGGCGTACACCAAGCCTGGGGTCCAGGGACTCATGAAGGCATCCCCCACCAGAGTCCTGGACTGTTGGGGGGCACAAAACAGCCTTAGTTTGGTGTTCTCACAGGAGGCAAACAGGTCCACCAAGCTGATCCCAACAGGGAGAACAGGCGGTTCACCACCTCCTGATTCAGAGACCACATGTGTGATGTCTCACCTACCCGGCTGAGAGCATCTGCTAGCTGGTTGTTCTCCTGTGACATGAATCACCAGATCATCAGCACCTAGACTGCTCATAAGAGTCCACATGTGGAATGCCTCCTGACACAGAGGAAGGGAGTGTGTGCCGCCCCGTCCATTCAGGTAAAACATGATCATGGTGTTGTCCGTCTGGACCTGAGCAACCTGCCCCGAGTAGCGCAGCACATTCCTTCAGAGCCAAGCACACTGCACAGAGCTCCAGCAGGTTTATGTGGTGACAGAATTCCCTGGGTGACCAGAATCCTTGGGCCGTCTGGTCTCCAGATGTGCTCCCCACCCTACCAGAGACACATCTGTCTGCGTGACGGTCAGCTTTGGGCAGCCAAATGAACTCCATCCTCCAGATATTCTGAGATAAGCCATCACTGGATGACATCCCACACTGGCTGGGTCACTATGAGCGACAGGTCCAAGTGGCTTAGCGGCTGGGTCCATTGACAGCCCAGCTCCCACTGAAGGTGGCGCATCCGCCAGTGGCCCAGAGGACCATGCTGGTGCAGGATGCCATGTATCCCAGCATCCATAGGAAATCTTGGGCAGGGTGCATCAGCCCAACCTGAAATGATCAGGCAAAAGAGGTAAGATCCTGTTCCTGGTCCGCCAGGAGGTGGGCACTAGCCCACAGGAGTCTAGTTCCGCCCCTGTGAACTTGATCAGCTGCTTCAGTACCAGTTCAGATTTGTCCGGGTTGACCAACAGGCCCAAGCCTTGGCAAGTCTGGAGAGCCAGGTTTGTGGATCTTTCCATGGTCTCTCTGGATGGACTGGCCATCAGCAAGTCATCCAGGAAGCAGTACACTCTTCCCCTAGGCACTGTAGGTGGGCTGCTGTCACTGCCAAGCATTTGGTGAAGACCCTGGGTGCACAGGAGAGGCCAAAGGGCATGATCTGGAACTTGTACAGGACCCCTTCCACTCACAAACAGAGGTACTGACAGTGGGACCTGTGGACGGGAACGTAGAAAAATACATCCTGGTGATCCAAAAGTCACGTTTTACTCTGGGGATGGAATAATTTGGTAAAGATCGTTCAGAAAGAAACAGTTACGTACTCACCGTAACACTACATCTTTGAGAGAATCTCTTTCATCAGGCCACACCTATGGAGCTATAAGCCGTCAGGCACTAAAACCACACAGAAACCTTTGCAAGCAATCCACTAGTGGCTACCCACAATGATGTCAAACATCGGCTCTCCCACATAAATGTGTACAGCAAATTCCCTCCTCAGTTCCCCACTGGAGATCATGCTCGGAGGACCTCCCTGTAGGGAACCAAGAGAGAAAGTACAGTTACGTAAGAACTTACCGTAACAGTAGATCTTCGAGAGAGGCTCTTGCAGTAGGTAATTACATATAGGACTGACGCCGGCCGGCGGCAGGACCCCACGGAAAAATTTCTAGCTAGCAGTCCCTGGCGAGGGACCGCCCCCACATCAGGTGACCAGCGTCATACGACGTCGGTATAAAGGGGCGGTCCCGGACGCCCGGACGAGAGAGAAGCAGATATTTCCCTCAATGGAAAAGGAGCTGAAGAAGCCTAGGGGGATGGAGGGCGGGAAGGTATTACCTACTGCAAGAGTCTCTCTCAAAGATCTACTGTTACAGTAAGTTCTTACGTAACTGTACTATCTTACTTTCGAGAGGGCTCTTGCAGTAGGTAATTACATATAGGACTGAATCCCAAGCAGTCTGGAACAAATAAAAGGCACCGGGAGGAGGAAACTACTCCTGAAAGAAGCAGTAGCCTTGCAGGCCTCAAGACAGGAGGCCCTGCTAAACAGCTAGCCCGAAGCCTGCTCTACGGCGAGAGGCAATGTCCAAACTGTAATGTTTCGTAAAGGTAAGGACGGAAGTCCAGGTGGCGGCAGCACAGATGTCTGCCGCAGACACATTCTTGAAACAAGCCACAGAGGCAGCTACTCCACGAGTGGAGCGACCTCTGACTTGACCCGGAAGGGTCTTGTTGTACTTGTCAAAACAGAAAGTGATGCAATGAGCCAACCACTTCGACAGGCATTGCTTGGAAACAGCATTGCCTTCCCTTTTGTGAGCAAAAGAGACGAATAGCTGGTCAGTTTTTCTGAGATCCTTTGTCCTATTGGTGTGTAGTATCTCAGTATCTCAGAATCCAGAGTGAACACCCATGGTATGGAGTAAATATTCTCCTTGGTTGGAGTACTGTGTGAAAAAGGCAGGTAACTGTATAGACTGATTTAAGGTAGACTCCGCTACCACTTTAGGCAGAAACTTAGGGTTTGTACGAAGAGCTACTCATTCTTTGTGAAAAATCAAATAGGGGATTTTACACATAAGGGCCTGAAGCTCGGAAATTCTTTGAGCGGAAGTAATGGCCACCAAGAAGAGCGTCTTCCACGACAGGTTCGAAGGGAGGAAGGGTAAGTTTCTCGAGAACAAAGTTCAAGTCCCAAGGGGGAGCAGGAGTCCGAACAGGGGGCCTCAGATGAAGGACCCCTCTAAGAAAAGTCTTAAACACCTCTAATTAGGCAAAGGCTTTATCAGCGAAAGGAGCATGGTAAGCTGAAATAGCGGCCATGTGCACTTTCAAGGAGGAATGACTGAGACCCAAGTCGAAGAGATGACGTAAATATTCAAGCAGAACGGCCACTGGACAGGAGAAAGGCTCCACGTTCCTAGAGGTGGCCCAAATAGAAAATCACTTCCATTTCATGGCATAAGTGGACCTAGTGGAGGGTTTTCTAACCTCCACCAGAATCTCGGCCACCTTTGGAGAGACACCAAAGTGAGATTGGGCTAGGTCTGCAGGAGCCATGCATGAAGTTGTAGGGACTTGAGGCCTGGATGGACCAGGGTCCCTTGATCCTGGGTCAGCAATCCTCGAGATAAGGGAAGAGGAAGAGGAGGAACCTCTGAGTATTGTTGTAAAAGAGAGAACCAGATTTGCCTGGGCCAGAAAGGAGCTAACAGAATCATTCTCGCTCCTTCCGTTGTTAGTTTCTGCAGTACACGAGGGACCAGAGGAATTGGGGGAAAAGCATAGACTAATCTGCCCTTCCAGTTTAGAGACAGAGCGTCGCTCCAGAAAGCGCCTCGCTCTGGAGCGAGCGAGCAAAAGGTGGGAAGTTTTGCATTTTGGGAAGAGGCGAATAGGTCTATCTGAGGAGTCCCCCAAAGCTGGAAGATGTCGTCTAGAACCTTTTGGTCCAACTCCCACTCGTGTGCCAGAGCAGAGGAGCAGCTTAGCTTGTCTGCCAGGGAACTGTCGACTCCTGGAACATGGATTGCCATGAGGTGAAGGTTGTGAAGCGTTGCCCAGTCCCAAACCCTCATTGCTTCCCTGCATAGAGGGTAGGATCGAGTCCCTCCCTGCTTGTTGATGTACCACACCACACACATGTTGTCCGTCTGGACAGCTAGGTGACCGGGAAGGATGTATTGGTGAAGGGCTTGGAGAGCATATAGTACTGCTCGTAGCTCGAGCACATTGATGTGGAGAGCTAGCTCCAGTCTGGACCATAAACCCTGGGTTCGGTGAGGACCCAGATGGGCTCCCCAACCTTCGCCTGATGCGTCCGTGGTCAGAGTCTGGGAGGGGGGAGGATGACAGAAGGGGACCCCCCGAAACAGGTTCTCTCGAAGCATCCACCATTGCAAGCCTCTTGTCATTGGCGAGGAGATCAGAACCAGATGATCTAGGTCGTCTACGAGTTGATCCCACTGGGAGCGGAGAGTCCACTGAGATATCCTCATGTGGAGCCGCGTGCGTGGGGAACTGTGGGGATGGCGGCTGCCAAGAGCCCCAAGAGATGGAGAACCGACCTTGCCGGAACCTTCCTGCGTTCTAATAGCAGGGAAATCTGTGACTGAAGAGAGGCCTCCCTGTCCGGAGGAAGGAAGGAAGGCCTTGCTCACCATCGTATCGAGGATAGCCCCGATAAAACTGAAGTCTCTGGGAGGGATCCAGATGAGACTTGGAATGGTTGATGGTGATACCCAGGCAAGTGAAAACCTGCTGGGTGAGGGAGAGAAAATGCAGGAGCTCCTCCCTGGATGAGGCCACCAGGAGCCAGTTGTCCAGGTAGGGAAACACCTGAACTCCCATAGTACGCAGGTGGGCTGCTACCACAGCCAGGCATTTGGTAAAAACTCGGGGTGCCGAGGAAAGACCAAACGGGAATGCCTGGAATTGGTAATGGTCCCCCTTGAAAGCAAACTGGAGGTACTTGCGATGCAAAGGACGAATGGGGATGTGCAGATATGCGTCCTGCATATCCAGCGCACAAAGCCATTGGCCCGGCCGAAGAAGGGGCAGAAGGGTTTGAAAGGATAGCATCCTGAACTTTTTGTATTCCACATAAAGGTTCAAGGAGCTGAGATCGAGAATGGGCCTGAGATCTCCCGGCTTCTTCGGGACCAGGAAGAAATGAGAATAGTAACCCGTCCCTTGAAGGTGAGGAGGAACGGGTTCTATGGCCTGCTTCACGAGAAGGGCAGATATTTCTTCCCTGACCAAAGGAAGATGGCCCCTTGCATAGGACGACTTCAGAGGGGGGTGGCGAGGTGGTTTCTGTAGAAACTCTATGGAGTGCCCCTCCGCTATAATCTGAAGCACCCATGAATCCGTTGTTATCCTCTCCCAACCCGGAAGGTGTGTCCGGAGGCGGTGGGAGAGGGGAGGAGTCAGGTGGTGTGGGGCAGCGCCGCAGCTGGGGCACCCGCTGCTTTTTTTGGGCGGTGGGGGCCCAGCGTTTAGTGGCCTGCCTTCCTTGGGTTTCGATTGTGGCCGACTGCATCTGCGGAAAGGACGGTGCTGTGGGAGATGGGGACGGTACATGGAATCCACGGATTTCAGAGCCGTCCCCTTCTCCTGCAAGTCAGTGATGATGTCCTTGACATCACCACTGAAAAGCACTGAACCCCTGAAAGGTGCTTCCTGGATTGCTGACTGTACCTCCGGGACCAAACCTGACACGCGGAGCCAGGCATGACGCCGAAGACTCACGGTGAACGCGGAGCTCCACCCGGCAGTGTCCACTGCATCGTATGTCGTCCGCAGGATGTGACGACTGGCCAAACGAGCAGAACGGACTAAGTCAGCTAACTCCTGCTTGACTTGGGAGTCAGGTAAGGAGTCAATCTTGGATTCCACCTGG
This sequence comes from Neoceratodus forsteri, assembly GCA_016271365.2. Taxonomy (NCBI): domain Eukaryota; kingdom Metazoa; phylum Chordata; order Ceratodontiformes; family Ceratodontidae; genus Neoceratodus; species Neoceratodus forsteri. The sequence continues at coordinate 334,466,732 of CM057455.1, read as the reverse complement.
GTAAGGATGGCCTTCTGGTAATCCCCCATATGAGCTACATAATTCAGGTCCCGAATTCCCAGTGTGGAAGAGGCGTATATTTTTCTTCCATACTGGTCCAGGAGGCGAGATTCCTTATCCGGAGGAGACAAGCTTAGATGTTTAGGATGTGCTGACCGGCCGTGAGCGGCGCTTATCACAACCGAGTCTACACGAGGGTGAGAATCCAAAAAGTCTACACCCTCCGGAGCCTGGTATAGCCTGTTGGACTTCCTAGGAAGCGGGGTTAAAGCCGACGGTTGTTTCCAAATAGTGGAAACAAGGTGGGCATGAGGCTCGATCCAGGGTGGCACTAAAGTAGGAGCCGTAAGGGGCAGGTCCAGATGTTCGGCCAGTTTGACCCGCTGAGGATCTGTTTCCAGAGAACGCCACTGATGTACTTCCTGGATCTTCCTGAGCAACTCCGTGAAGGAAGGATCCTCCGGAGGAGACTTCGGAGGAGTCCTCGGCCGGGGCTTGGACTGAGAGCGAGGCTCGTCGTCTCTCTCGGAGCATCCATCAGAGGAATCTGAGGAATCTGAGAGCGAAGAAGAAGAAGAATCAGAATAAAACTCCCTGGCACGTCTAGGGGGAGGAACGGGTTCCTATGGGGGATCCCTGACGCATGTCCTGCTCCCTCTCGGGATCCAGAGGAAGGGCTCTTGGATCTGGAGGGTGAGGAGGGAGCCGCCTCGGCTTAGGGGTCCGGGGCGCACTGCTGTCGAAGGCTGCTCTTCATTTCTTTGGTGAGCTGAGCCTTGGCCTCAGCCCACCAGGAAGCCAGAGTCTCCTGCAGATCCACCGGCAGCTGGGGGGGGCGGTGGAGGAGGAGGAGGAGGGGGAAAAGTATACGGATTGTATCCGTAAGGCGAGTATCCGAAACCCGGCTGCGGGAAAACCGGTGCTGGGTATTGCAGCATCGGGTACTGCGGCGTCGGTGGAACCGGCATTGGGTACTGCGGACCCAGGTAAGACAGCGTCGGATAGGGGCGGGTATCCGGTGCCGGAGGAGCTGCCAGAGCAGACGGCCCGGAAGGAGGCCCCACGACGGGTCAACATTGAGAGGCCTGGGGCGACGGAGGGGAAATCCCGCCGGGCGTTCGGGGCACGCCAGATCCGTTCCCCTAGAGGAGGGTCTGACGGGTCGGAATATCCCCCCGCACGCCTGGTACAGTGGAGAAAAATCCCGGGTCAGGCTGGGTGACTCGGCCCCGGACAGCAGTGAAGGCTGCGGGGAACCAGGACGACGGGGTTGGAGGGTCCGTAAGGTTCCGCCGGCCGGGGAGCCGACGGTGGCTTAGGGGCAGGTTCCCGGCGGGTGCCGAGGAGCCGGCTCGACTTACGGGATCCTCATCGGAGGCGGCCAAGGGAGGGAAGCAGCCCGTCCGAGGGGATGAGGGTCGCGCCACTGAAGGGTCGGGCGCCTTATCAACCTTCTCCCGGCGGATGGCGGAGGAGCCAACGTCCGCTTATGGGAGGTGCCCGCACCAGTAGGCCGCAGCCTGCGGTGGTACTGGGGCAGAGGCCTCCTTGCTCCGGAGGCGCCCGCAGGCCCGAATGCGAGCTCGAGCCGGGCGGGCTTACGCCTCCAAAGCTCTTGAGGCTGCCGCCGATGGTCCCCAGACGGATAAAGAGCACGCGACCGCCGGAGTCGCGGGCAAGGAAGCCTTTCCTGGTGCCTTTTGTCCCGCTTACGATGTCCTTCAGGAGAAGTCGACGCCTGCCTGAGCTTCTTCAATTCTTTTACATTGAAGACATCTTCTTCTTTAGCAGATGGGCTTCCAGGACTGTTGGCGCCGCTCATGGCAGCCGCTAAAGTGCAGGCAATGCGGGACTTGTCTAATCGGATGGTCGGGGCCTAAGCAAAAAAGGCAGAGAGAATGGCCGTCCTTATGTGGCAGTTGGGCACCGTATGAGTCACACTTGTTTTTGGAAGGTGTAGGGGACGACATACACCGACGCTGACCTGACGATGAGAAGAAAAAAATCTTCAAAACTTCAGTAAATCGATGAAAGAACAGGGCTTTGCTAAGCACGAACTTTACCGCGAGGCGCTGTATGAGCTAACAGCGGGAAAGAACTGGAAGGCGGGCGTCCAGGACCCTTTATACCGATGTCGTATGACGCTGGTCACCTGATCGTGGGGCGGTCCCTGCCAGGGACCGCTAGCTAGAAATTTTTCGGGGATCCTGCCGCCTAAGGCCAGTCCCTATATGGCCACTACTGCTAGAGCCCCCTCGGCTAAGATTCTTAGGCTCTGCTGACTAGGTGAGCCAGACAGCAGCAGACAGACCCTCATGGAGAAGGAGACAGCACTCATCTAAGTCTCAGGATCCTGAAGGAGGGTGGGATGGCATGGCCTGAAGAAAAAGATTCTCTCGAAGAGCTACGGTTACAGAGAGTATGTAACATATCTTCTTCAAGGATAGTTCTTTCATCAGGCCACACTTATGGAATGAGTACCAAGCACAACTGAACATAAACAGTCTGGGTGGCAGATGCCTACAGGACTAAGAAAGTAGGTCTTGGAGCACAGCTAGGCCAAAGTCAGCCCTTTTTCATGAGGCACTGTCCAGACTGTAGTGTTAGTGAAAGAGTGGACAGTACTCCAGGTGGCAGCTGCACAAATCTCTGCAGCAGACATTCTTGAAACATGCAACAGATGTGACCATACCTCTAGTGGAATGACCTCGAACAACCCCAGTAAGTTCCTTACCGTACTGCCTATAACAAAAAGTAATACAGTTTGCTAACCATTTGGACAGGCACTGTTTAGAAACTGCAGCGCCCTCTTTCCCAGGGGTGAATGAGACAAAAAGCTGTGAGGACTTCCTGCAGTCTTTTGTGCGGTATATATAGTACATAACTATTCTATGTAAATCTAGAGTACAGAACAATGCTTCCCCTGGATTGGCATGCTCAGAAAAATAAATTGGCAGTTGGATGGTTTGATTTAAAGTAAACTCACATACCACCTTTGGTAAAAAACTTAGAATTTGTATGTAAAGACACCATATCTTTGTGGAAATAAGTAAGAAGGTTCACGCATGAGAGCCTGTAACTCTGAAATCCTTCGAGCAGAAGTAATGGTAACCAAAAACACCACCTTCAAAGAGAGAAAGCACAGGCCACAAGTTGCGGCTAGCTCAAAAGGAGCCAAAGTAAGCTTTCCCAACGCAAAATTCAGGTCCCAAGCCAAGACCAGATTACAGATAGGAGGCTTCAAGTGCAGAATGCCTCTCAAAAACGTATCGGCCATCTCTAGTTGGGCAACTATATGACCTTCAATAGGAACATGGAAAGCTGAAACAGCAGCCAAGTGCACTTTAAGAGAAGAATACTGTAGGCCTGCATCTGACAAGAACAGCAGATACTCTAGAACCTGATATATTGGGCAGAAAAAGGGGTTTAAGTGATGAGAAGTGGCCCACAAAGTAAACCACTTCCACTTCATGGAATAAGTGTACCTGGTAGAATGCTTGGTAGCAGACTCCAAGACATCAGCCACCTTTTTGGAAACCCCAGATCTAGCAATTGCTATGTTTTCAGGAGCCATGCACAAAGGTAAAGCGATTTGAGGTCCGGATGGATCAGGGTGCCCTGCTCCCCTGCTCCAGTGATAGAAGTCCCTGGCACATGGGCAGGGGTATTGGTGGTTCCACTGCCAGTTGCTGCAGTAAGGGGAACTAGATCTGTCGAGGCCATGAGGGAACAATGAGGATTAGAGCTGCCCACTCCATCTGAAGTTTGAGTAAAACCCTCTGAATTAGAGGGAAGGTATATAGAAACCTCCTCTTCCAAGAAAGGGACAATGCGTCTTGCCAGAAAACTCCAGGCCCTGGAATGAGCAAGCAGAAAAGCATCAGTTTTGCATTGTGTAGGGAAGCAAAAAGGTCCAACTCTGGACAACCCCATCTTTTGAACAGGTCTTCCACCACTGAGGTCAGCAGTTCCCATTTGTACATTTTGGACAGTGACTGGCTTAGCCTGTCTGCTAATACATTTTGGGCACCTGGAACATATACTGCTGACAGTTCTAGACCATATTCTAGAGCCCAATACCATACTCTCATTGCTTGCCTGCAAAGAGGGTATGAGTGCGTTCTCCCTGGTTTGTTGATATAATGCATCACACTGACATTGTCCATCTGTACTAACAGAGAACCCAGGGACAGGTGAGCCTGGAAGGCCTGTAGGCCATATAGAACAGCTCTCATTTCTATAACATTTATATGCAAGGTGATCTCCACCTTGGTCCATATACCCTACGTCTGATGGGGCCCCAAATATCCCCCCCAGCCCATCCCCAAAACATCTGTAGTTAGAAACTGGTGAGGGGATGGGATCAGGAAAGGAACCCCCTTTAGCAGGTTGCTGGGTTCCATCCAGATATACTACCATATCCTGAAACACGTTTCCCTAACACCCTGTAGCCCGATGCCAGAATCTCGAAACAAAAATCCTGACAGTGGGATTTTGCCTGCCATGTTTCGGGGTTTTGTTCAGTCTCCAATTAATATTACAAACTCTGGGATCCCACTGTCGGGATTTGTGTGTCAGGGCAAAGAGTTTCGGAATATAGTAGTGATGCCGTTCCATCCACCACTTGAGCACCCTGCACAAAGGAAAGATTACTAGAACGCCCTATTCCAGATCGTCTGCGAGTTGATCCCACTGGATTCTTATGGTCCACCAAGGGATCCTCATGCGTAGTCTGGCCAGAGGTACTGTGACAACGGCTACTGCCATTAGGCCCAGAAGCTGAAGGAATGTTCTGGCTGTGACATATCGGCTGTCATGGACCATCTTGTCCTGTGCAATCAGTCATTCTGCCCCGTCCAGAGGCAGGAAGGCAGAGCCTAGGGCTGTGTCCAAAACTACCACTATATTCTGAAGACACTGGCAAGGGATCAGGACAAACTTTGGCACACAGACAATCACCCCTAGGCATCGAACAGCTGCCTAATTCGGGCCATGGTGTGCAGGAGTTCTTCTCTGGAGTAGCTTTCAGTAGTCAGTCATTCAGGTAGGGACGTACATAAAGGCCTTCCTTGAGAGGGGCTTTTGCTACTACTGCCAAGCATTTGGTAAAGATCCGTGGCCTAGATGACAAGTAAAAGGGAAATACTCTGAACTGGTAGTGTTCCCCTTGAAACAGGAACCTCAGATATTTCCTGTGAGGTTTTCAAATTCTGATATGAAGGTAGGCGTCCTTCATGTTTAGGGAACAGATCCAATCCCCTGTCTGCAGTAGTGGGAGTAGGCCCTGCAGGATGACCATTCTGAACGTTTTGTACTCAAAGTTGAGATCCTTGAGATTCAGAATAGGTCTCAGATCTCCTGTCCATTTTGGAGCTAGGAAATACCGAGAAGAGAACCCTGTGTTCTGGGTTCCACAGATATAGGTTCTATTGCTCTTTTTTGAAGCAAGGTATGGACTTCCTCCAGTAGCAGAGGACTGTGATCTGGAGAATAATGTGTAGGCACTGGTGGATAGCCTGGCAGTAGTTCTGGAAGTTCCAGAGCATGGCCTTGTACTACTATTTCCAGGATCCAAGCATCAGAGGTCAACTCCTTCCACTCGCCCAGGTGGAGGGAGAGACAACCCCCAACAACTACCCCTGGAGGTAATGGTGGCTGGGGGGTGTAAAAGAAGTCAGGCAGAACCAGCTGTGGTGGCTCATGCTGCGCTGCCAACCCTCGAGGCTTCTGAGTGGGCACCTGGAGTGGCTCCAGGAGTAGGTAGGGCTCCTGCTCCTTTACCCTTACCTTACTGTCTGGTAGTGGCATGATGTCTAGTACCGGCCAGATGAGAAGGCCCCCTCTCTCTATTCTTTGGCTAGGTATGACAGAGTGAGTGAACTGATTTCAGGGTTCTGCCCGAGCCCTGCAAATTAGAGAGAATATCTTGAACAACTGCACCAAACAACTTGTAGGCAGCAAAGGTGGCATCCTCCAGGGCGGGGATGAGAGGTAGAATGACTATGGGAGAGGTATCAGGCAATTCCAAAATTCTTCTTGGCTGTATCCTGTTTCTCCAGATTGAAACCCATGGCAGCCTGTATTTGCTGCATCATGGTTATAAAAGAGGGTTCTCAGGGGGGGGGGCTAGGGGAGTAAACCACTGAGCCATCACTGCATTTCATAAGGACGTTCCACATAATCTTCAGCCTCCTCATCACAATCCTGCACTATAAGGTCAGGATTGTACTCCAGATTGTCATCGGTTGGGTCGATGGGACAGAGGCAGTACATTGGCGAAGCCATCGGCACTCGAGAGGGGGGCTGAGGAACAGCCATAGCATGTGTCAGCATGGGTGTTTGGCTTATAGACCTCATTAACAGAGCTCTTGGTACAGGAGGAGGAGGAGGGAGAAGGTTTTTGAGGATGTTCGTAAATGATGAGACTACCGCCTGTATGTCGGCGCCCGTGTAGTCGACAGGAACACCGGCAGAGGTCGATGGAGGAGGCATCAACGGTGATGCACCAGTCATCCTAGGCCTGGTGGCTCCTACAGTCTGCCCTGATATGGAAGTAAGGCAGACGTTCTGTGCAGTGGGCCGCGTCACTGCCAGAGTGGTGAATGGCACTGAAGTGGTCATACCTGTATGGAGGGGCGACCTAGAATGGACCGGGTAGGTTTTATCCTTTTTTTGCTCCCTCTCCAAGTGTTTATGTTTGTGTGATCGAGATGTCTTCTCCAAAGATTTAGAAGACTTAGATCCCGAGGAATGAGCCCACAACATGGCAGAGCACTTTGGCTAGAGCTGCTTCTCCATTTGGGTTACCTGCTGCTATAGGACGTGCTTTTCCACAGTGCCCTTTTGGCACTGTCAAGTGGCTGTGTTAAACCCTCTGCAGATTGGGCATGCCTGAACATTATGGTCTGGGCAGAGGCAACACATGCAAACGTCAGGGAATCTCCAGAGTATATCTTTTCATCACATCCACAATAATGGAACAGTTTCTATGGCTCTTTAGTCGACACACACACCATCGAAAATCATTTATGACAGTGATGACTAACTATGGGAAGAAAAAAAGAAAATTGGCAACTGTAACAGCACTGTTTCTGTGCACAGTCCGATGAGTATGATCAATGGTGGGAAAAAACTGAGAAGGGAAGGGGCCGCCATCGTCTATAGGAGAGAGCTGACCTCTGACATTGTCGTGGGCGGCCCCTATTGGACTGCTTGCAAAAGTCTCTGTGTGGTCCTAGTGCCTGGTGGCTTACAGATATATAGGTGTGGCCTGATGAAAGAGATATCCTCGAAAAACATCTTGCATTTTTGCATGAACTAGTTGAGATCATGCAAATCCAGTATGGGGTGCCAGCCTCCCACTCGTTTCGGGGCCTGAAAGTACCTGGACACTTAACCTTGACTGGCCAGGGTATCTAGGACACGGGCTACTACCCCTTTTGCAAGAAGCTGAGCAATATCCTCCCTGAGGGCGGACATGTCCTGAGACACCCCAGACTCTTGAGGTGCATGGCGGTAGTACAGTGGGAGAGCCTCAAAGTCTAGAGACACTCCACTGCCAATTACATTCAAGGTCCACTTGTCCGGTGTTGTAGTGGGCCAAATGTGGCAAGAAGTGATGTACCAGCGTTCAACCAAGAAAGCAGTCAGGGACAGGACAGGTGGAGGGATGACACCCCCCAACCACCTGTCACTGGGCAACTTTTGGGGGGCACTGGATTCTGCTGCTAGAGGGGCACCACTAATCATGCCTCCTCTCCCCTTTTTTGACCTTGGCCCTGGACTTTGGCTTGGGCTCTAGGTCTGAAACTGCCCCTGCTGGGCCTTCTGCCAAGGAGGCTGTGATGAAAAGGACCAGTACTGAAAGACCTTCTTTTTAGGCTTTTTCTTCTGGTCCTTCCGGGACAAGGTCACAGAGTCAAGGGTAGCATTGGACTTCTCAAACTCAGTGAGATGCCCTTCTACCGCAGGGCGAAAGAAGTCAGTGCCCAGAACAGGGACACTGGCCAGCTTCTGTTATGTGTCTGCCGTGAAGGTGGACAAACACAGCCAGGTCCTGTGACACATGGAGACGGATGTTGCCACCGCACAGCTGCAAGAAATGCCTATGTCCAAAGCTGTCTGAGCTGGTGTTTAGCCAGTGATTGACCTTGGTCTCCAATGAGTTCCACCACCACCATCCACTGCTCTAGATGGAGGTGGGGAAGGACAGCATCAAAAATACCAATCAGGGAATGATCATAGTTAGTCATCAATATGGCACAGTTAGCCTGCTGGAGACCCAGAGTGGCAGCGGCGTGCACTTCTTCTGCAGTATAGTCAATCTTATTGAACTCCTTGTCCGGAGGCTTGTCCACATTATCCTGGTGTCCAGATTTATGGAACACCGAATCCGTGACCCCTCAAAAGGGAGCCCATAGGGACCACATACTTGTGGACCATCCAGACCAAGGGTGCTGGGTCAGATGCTAGATACTGCCAAACTTCCAAGGCCTGTCCCAAGATGGCCTCAACCACCAGGAAGGCAACTCCCAGGGGATTCATCCTGGTCCAAAATATCCATGAGAGGGTGAATAAGGCTCTATCCCATTTGTTATGCAGAAACAGTTAAATGCAAGTATCTGTTCTGTCCTCTCCTTTTCTGTCTCTGTCTGTCTGGTTGCGCAACCAAATGTTCTCGTGAGATCTAGGAACTGATCACATTCACGGTCTCGTGATTCTCCACCGCTGGCTATCTCTCTGCCTTCACATGCTGATCTTCCCTGTGTCAATCTTCACCATTCATCACTGGTAGGTATAAGCTGAAGGTACAGTATGCAGCGGGAGCATTTTTTTTTCCAAGGGGGAGGAGCTGTCGGCGGGGTAGCGCCGCCCTTGAGGCCATCGTATTATGTGTTGCTCGAGGGTTGGCCAGTAACCGATGCCGACTCCTCCTCCACCTCAGTTCCGCTTCTCCTGCCGTCGAGTGTACAGCTACCTTGCGTGCAACAGCAAAAGAAGAAATGCCATTGTGGCCTACTCCTGGACTACTCATATTCAACGCCGTCACCGTCAGTTCTGCTGTCACTGCTCCATTACTCAGCGCTGTTCTGATCTTCAAATTGGTAAGATCATTCCTTTTTCTTTTTGATTCGGTGCAGAGTCTGTTTTCTGTAATTATTATTTTGCCTACGTGTCATGCTGAGTTCGAAGGGGGAGAAAAAGAAATCTAAGGTGGGCTGGCCTCCTTATGCATCAGTGTCCCTGCAGCCAGCAAATTTCTGTCTTGGACCAGCATGATCGCTGTCTTACCTGCCTGGGTCCAAACCACGATATGAACAACTAAGGTGTGTGTTTCTCCATGGATCGCTGCATCCCTAAACACCGCGCATTTAAGGTTGGCCGCGCTCAGATGACCTTTGGAGGATGACAACGCACTAGTGACACCAGAAGCAGATCTTTTGGCCCTACTTCTGGGTCGCCTCCTGGTTCTATATGGACCAGGGAGGAGGGGGCCTCCGACTCACCCAGCCTCGCTAGGGCGGAGGCCTCTATCACAGTGCTGGAGGTATGGTCTGGTTCTTCCGGGGATGGGGACGGGAGCACCGTTCTGGCAGTCACCTCCTCGGAGGTGCACGCTCCCCCAGTGTCGTGGCCTACGCTTGCTGGGCCTGGCCCACTGGTTCCCTCAGTGCCACCTGTCGGTGCCACCCTGCATCCAGGAGACGTTTGAGGCTCCAGTGATCAGGGTCATGCCCCAGGCAGTACTAGGCCATCCCGCTGAGCCAGCCGTGGTGCCAAGGGTAGGAGGGCCTTGGCAGTGGCTGCTCTGGAGGTCTTCTGGATCTGCTGCTCTTTGGAGGAGGATGACTAGGAGGTGGATCCAGATTGGCAGCCCGACTCCTTGGAGTACCAGGGCTGTCCTCCACCCAGTACATCAGTGTCACAAACCCACTCAGCAGGTCAGCCCTCTACTCCCAAACTGCCAACCTTTGAGCATTGAATTGTGAACAGTTTAACAGAACAAGGTAACCCTCTTGTCTGTTTTGTGGGTTCGAGTCACCTTTGTCCCAAGTTCTGGAGGGATTCAAACTGATAACCTCTTGTTGGCGTACCCAATTGTCAGGCTCAGATAATTCTGTCTTCAGGGGCCAGATATCTTTGCCTATGGGCACCTAATCAGGTATTACAAAATGAACCCTTAGAACTCTATGCAAGACCTAGAGAACTCTTATCTGTTTCCAAGTTTGGTACCATGATAAGCTTATGCACAGTGTCAACTATAACCATCTAAGCTTCACTTATAAAAAAGAAGTTTCAAGGCACACTAGGCAGTTTCTGTTTTTAAAATATATATCTTTACTTTAAAATAGGTAAACTAGGAAAACAGTAAAATACAGAACAAGATATCCCAACACATGCAGCCTTAAAAACAAAACAGGTTTAAAAGTGCAAATTCCTACAACACATACACTCAGACTGGTCTTATCTAAGGTCCTTACTTTCTTAATCTTTCAGTGCTTCGATGTTTCTCTTTTCTCAGTCAGTTAATGAATGTCACTCTGTAAGGTCTGCTCAGTATCTTAAAAGCAGTCTTGAGCCTGCCTTCTCTCTGAGGTCACCTAACTCCGTCTTGGTGTATTAAAATTTATATTTTATAACACAGGATGTCCTACTAAGATATTTAAAAAATGATAGGTGACATAAATGAATGACTTGCCAAAACCGGTCTGTGATCTGCTTCACACAGGCATCAAAGCCTCTTTGATGTAATGCCGGCTTCTTTAGACGACACCCCCAACACATGCATATTGGACTTCTTGAACCAGTCTGGGACCTGCTTCACACAAACATCAAAGCCTCTTTGATGTAATCACTGGCTATCTTGGGAGCCACCCCAAACAAATGCATATGCCCTTTTTCTCATGACACCTAGTGCACATCAAATGATTTCCCTGAGGGCATTATAAAATGGATATCTTGGTTCCTGCCTTCAAAGCAAACTAACAAGATAATTACACCTCAGATATCTACAGTTTAAGCTACCTCCTGTCCTTTGAACTGATCCGGGGGTTGATGCATCAATTTCAGCAAGACAGTATTTCCTCCTGACAGACCCTCCCTTACATATTTTATATTGCAGAAAAAACATCATATTGAAATCAGAACCAGCTGTCCACGTGCCACAATCCTCCCCACCTAGACTGAATTTGGGGGGGGGGGTCTATCCTCTGCATGGGATGAGCTTCCCAAATCAGTTCACTCCTCATACACACGAGACAGCCCATCTGAGTTCCGACTGGTCGCTCCAGCCCTATGTATAATGGTCACGTCATATCCTTGCAAACCAAGACTCCATCTTAGCAATCGACCATTGTTTTTCCCCATCTGCGTCAGCCAAACCAGGGGGTTGTGGTCAGTCTGCACCACAAAATGTTGCCCATACAAGTATGGCTCCAATTTCTTTAGGGCCCACACTATGGCAAGACACTCCTTTTCCACCGTGGAATATGCCTGCTCCCTGGGAAGTAACTTTTTACTCATGTAGACTATTGAGTGATCCCTTCCCTGGCTAGATGTCTGACTCAGTACTGCCCCAATACCCACGTCTGAGGCATCAGTCTGAACTATAAAAGGTATGCTATACTCAGGACTTGTCAAAACAGGAGCACTGCTCAGTGCCTCCTTTAGTTTGGAAAAGGCTTCCTCACAGGCTGGGCCCCAGGTAATTTTCTTGGGCATTCTTTTCTTTGTCAGCTCAGATAGGGGAGCAGCCAGGGCACTGTAATTGGGTACAACTTTTCTATAGTACCCTGCTGTCCCGAGAAAACTCCTGACCTGCTTTTGAGTTTCTGGTCTGGGCCATGCCTGGATTACCTCTATTTTTATATAGTTAGGACGGAGCTGTCCCTGGCCTACCACATGCTCAAGGTATGCCACTTCTCCCATGGCCACCTGGCACTTCTCGACTTTGACAGTGAGCCCGGCCCTCTGTATTCTGCCCAGCACTTCCCTAAGGTGGGATAGGTGTTCCTCCCAGCTGGTACTAAAGATGGCAATGTCATCCAGGTACACCACGGTGTACCCCTCAGCACCATTTAATACCTGGTTCACCAACCTTTGGAAAGTGGCCGAGGCGTTCTTCATTCCAAAAGGCATTACTTTGAACTCAAATAAGCCTATTGGAGTGATGAATGCCGACCTCTCCCTAGCTCTGCCCATCAGCTCTACCTGCCAATACCCCTTTGTCAGGTCAGTGGTCGTAAGGTAGGTCACCCCTAACAACTTGTCCAGGAGTTCATCTGTCTGGGGCATCGGGTGGGTGTCTGACTTCGTGACTGCATTCAGTCCACGATAGTCTACACAGAAACGAGTCTAGCCATCTGGCTTGGGTACAAGGACTACGGGTGAGGCCCAGGGACTGTGGGATCTCTGGATTACCCCTAAATCCAGCATCGCCTCCACTTCCCTCCTAATGTCCTTTTGGACAGCCTCTGACACCCGATATGCTGTCTGCCGTGTGGGCGTCTGTGTCCCTGTCTCCACATCATGTGTCGCTAAGGGGGTTAGTCCAGGCTTGATGCTAAACAAGGGGGCCAAGTCTGCTAAAACCTCCCTTACTTTCTGGATCTGGCCCAGGGTCAGCTGGGAAGACAATTTTATTGCCTCCACAGAGGACTCCCGTTTACTTTCTTCCAGCAAGTCTAGAAGGGGGTCTTCTTCGTCCGTCCCACCCCCATGACTACACACTGCAAACACTATGTTGGCCCTATTTGCATATGGCTTCATCATGTTGACATGGTACATCCTTTCTGTCTGTCTTCGGTCAGGTAACTCCACAATGTAGTTCACGTCATTTACCTTCCTACCACTTTGTACGGTCCTGTCCACTCAGCCTGCAGCTTGTCTTTCTGGACCGGAATAAGGACCATGACTTCCTGACTCACCATGTACGAGCGAGCTCTGGCTCTGCGGTCATACCACACTTTTTGTTTCTGTTGGGCAGCTGCCAGGTTGCTCTGGGCTGTCCCCATAAGCTCCTTCAGCCTTTCCCTAAACCTAAGGACGAATCCACAATGGGAGTTCCTGTGGCATGTTGCCTCCCAGTCCTCCCGGATCAAGTCTAGGGGCCCACGTAGCCGGCGTCCATATAAGAGTTCAAAGGGGGAAAATTCTGTTGACTCTTGGGGCACATTCCGGTATGCAAACAACAGGTGGGGAAGGTATTTCTCCCAGTCTCTCCCATGCTGTTCAGCAAATGCCCGGAGCATTGACTTTAGGGTACCATTGAATCATTCCACAAGCCCATTGGCTTGTGGGTGATACAGTGTTGTGCATCTCTGCACCACCCCGCACTTCTCCCATAAACATTTCATGAGGTCCGACAAGAAGGAACCCCCTTGATCGGTGATTACCTCCTGCGGAAACCCAACACGGGAGAAAATCCCAAGTAAGGCATCTGCCATTTTGTCTGTCCTCAGTGAGGACAGGACGACTGCCTCTTGGTACCGGGTGGCATAATCCACCACAGTCAGAATGAATCTCTTCCCTGAGGAGCTGGGGGTATTTAAAGGCCCCACAATATCCATTCCCACCCTCTGGAATGGCTCCTCCACTATGGGCAATGGGATCAGGGCGGCTTTGGTCTTCTTGCCCACCTTCCCTATTTCTTAGCACCGGTGACAAGACCTGCAATACTCCTTCACCTGCTGGGTGAAGTTAGGCCAGTAGAAATTCTGGGCCAACCACTGTGTCATGCGCACGATTCCCAGATGACCAGACAAGGGAATATCATGTGCAATCTTGAGCAACTGCTCATGATACCCCTGGGGAACGACAAGCTGTCTGCCTAGCATCCCTCCCTCTGTCTGTACTGCCTGAGTATACATAAGTCCATTTTCCCAATAAACCTTATGTCTGCCGTCACCTCCATGTGTGCCGTCCGAGTCTGCCCAAGCCCTCAGCTTCTCTAAACTAAGGTCACTTCTCTGAGCAGTTGCAAACCCCTCACACAGTCCTAAGGCATTGGACATGTCCCCTTCAGTCGCTAAACTAGGGTTCCTAGCACTAGCATCAGGGCCCTCAAGATCACTGTCAAACCCAACCCTCTGACAAGGGGTCACCCCTTCCTCTTCAAAGTAACCCTCAGTAGCTGTGTGGTTACTTGCTACTGGGGAAATTTCTACTCCCTTTTTATCGGTCTCCCCATCTGGAGACACAGGCTAGGGAACCAGCCTCTCAGTAGTTTCCACACTGGTTTCTGTGGGGTTCAGGGAGCTACAATTTTCCCTTGCCACTTGGCTGGGGGTAACTGCACATACCATCCCCTGCTGGAGATTGTTACCTAGGATCACATCCACTGCTAATGTTTTGGCTACAGCCACCTGTTGCACAGTTCCCCCGTTTCACCCCAGTCCAGGAGAACACTGGCCAGTGGCAATGTTTTCTCTTCACCCGTGAACCCTTGGACAGTGACGTATTTATTGGGTAGAAGCTGACCAGGCTGTACCAGATCCCCTTTTACCAATGTCAGGGATGCCCCTGTGTCCCTTAACCCCTGCATCTGTACACCATTCACCATGACTGGGTGCATGTGTTCACTCGTTCACTGGCATGCTTCCAGGGACACACAAACAACCCACTTCTTTTCTAGCACCCGGTTGTGTATTATGGCTCACCTTTTTGGGACACTGTCTGGCAATATGCCCAGTTTCCTTACACAACCAACATTCAGTTCTTCTCTCAGAGAAATCTTTCCTCTGAAACCTGGGGCTAACTGGTTTTGGTGGAGGCAGTGAGGGTTTTAGCTGCCCTGAAGGCACGCTTTTCCCTTTCTGCACTGCCATGCCCGCCCCATTCGCTCTCAGAGCAGGTCTGCCCTTGGCATAGCGATCCAAGAGTTCAGCAGCCTCTTGCACTGTTTTTGGATCTTGGTCCTCTAGCCAGGTTTTTAGCTCTGCTGGGCATGCCCAATAAAACTGTTCCAATAAAATCACATTTTCAATTTTTTCAAAAGAGTTTGCCTCAATTCCTTCCCACCGTTTTAAAAACTGACGTTTCATGGCTAGCTCCTCATAGCTCATATTAGGGCTTCTCCTGAGCTTACGGCATTTAGCTCTGTATGATTCAGCAGTTAATTCAAACTTTTTTAACAGTGCAGCTTTTAGCTTGCTGTAATCACTGCTGTTCTCATTGTCCATTTGACCCAATGCATCCCGAGCTTTCCCGGTAAGTAGCGGGGATAGCTGAAAGCTCCAGGACTCTCTAGGAATTTTAGCCTGAATACAAACTTTTTCAAAAGAATTTAAAAAGGCATCCATGTCCTCCCCCTCTTTAAACTTGGCTATTAATTTGGAGTTCAATTTGTAACCCAGTCCTGCAGTCCCAGTTAAACCCAAGCTACTTACCTGCTCTGGTGCCGCTGGTTGGAGTCGTAGCTTCTCCAGTTTGTGTTACATAGATACATAGACAGTGTCGGCAGATAAGGGCCTATGGCCCACCCAGTCTGCCCATTTGAGCTTGTAAGTTCAGTTTATGTTTTCCTAGAAGTCTGTTGCCCATTACCCCTGACCTCCAGAATTCCTTTATGTCTATCCCATGCATTCTTAAATCCTGTGATTGTTTCAGCCCCCACCACTTCCTCTGGCAGGGTGTTCCACTTGTCCACCACCCGTTCTGTGAAGAAATTCTTCCTCATGTTTCCTCTGAATCGTCCTCCTCCAACTTCATCCCATGCCCTCTAGTCCTGGAACATCTTTTTCGCTTAAAATAGTGTATTCCTGCACCTGTTCCTCCCTGTGAGATACTGATGTCTCTATCATATCCTCTCTCCTCCTCTCCTCCAGGGAGTACATGTTCAGTCCTTCAACCTGTCTTCATAGGACTTGTGGATGCAATCCATGCACCATCTTCGCTTCCCTCTGAACCTCTCTACCCTGTCTATGTCCTTACGTAGGTATGGTCTCCAGAACTGTACACTGTACTCCAGGTGGGGCCTCACTATAGTGTCTTGTATAGCGGAATTATGACCTCCTTTTCCTGCTGGTGATGCCCTGCCTATACATCCCAGCATCCCATTTGCTTTACCGCTGCCTTGTCACACTGTTTCCTACCTTGAGGTCATCAGAGATGATAACCCCAAGATCCCTTCCTGCTTGGTATGCTATATCCTCACCCCCAACTGATATATTGTGCAAGGGTTTTTGTGCCCCATATGCATTATCTTGCACTTTTGCATTGAATTTCAACTGCCAAACCCCTGACCATTCTTCAAGTTTCTGCAGGTCCTTCTCATTCTGTCTACACCCTCTGGTGTGTCTACTCTGTTACAGAGCTTTGTGTCATCAGTGAACAGTGAAATTCTGCCTTCTAGGTCCTGTAATGTCACTGATGAAGATGCTGAATAGGACCGTCCCAGCACTGATCCCTGTGGTACCCCACTGGTCACTCTTCCTCTGTGGAGTGACAGCCATTTACCACCACCCTCTGTGTCCTGCCACCCAGCCAGTTACCTACCCACCACACTACTGTCCTGCCCACACCCATATTCCCAGTTTGTGTAATAGTCTTCTATGTGGCACAGTGTCAAAGGCCTTGCTGAAGTCCAGATAGGCCATGTCCACTGCCCTCCCTGATCCACCTCCCTAGTCACCCAGTCAAAAATTCAACGAGGTTGGTCTGACATGACCTCCCCTGGTGAAACCATGCTGCCTTGGGTCCTGTAGTCCATTGACAACCAGATGTTCCACCAATCTCTCCTTCAGTAGTGCTTCCATGATCTTCCCCACTACCGAGGTGAGGCTGACTGGTCTATAGTTCCTGCTTCCTCTTTGTTCCCGCTTTTGTATAAGGGACATCTGCTGTCCTCCAGTCTTTGGGTACCTCCCTGTTTCCAGTGATCGGCTAAACAGGATAGCCAGAGGTTCAGCCAGCACCTCTTAATTCTTAAGGACCCTGGGTGCACCCCATCTGGCCCCATTGCTTTATCAACTCTTATTACTTCCAGTTCCTTCAGGACCCTTTCTCGTAAAGGGACTTGTGTCCATTTCTGCACCATTCTCACCCCTTGTACTTCCTTCAGACCCATTACCCTCCTCTTCCCAGTAAAGACTGAGCAGAAATACCTGTTCAATATGTCAGCTTTACTGTTGTCATCCTCCACGCTGCCCCATCCTCCCCTTCAGTCTCACTATCCTCCTTTGTCTTTTCTTTTTTCACTTATGTACCTGTAAAAGGTTTTGTCCTCTACCCACTGATTTTGCAATATGTTCTTCTGTCTGAGCTTTGGCCTTACTGACCTCCCTGCCTCCCTTGCTTCTCCTGGTACTTCTCCCTATCCCCTCTGCCTGTGTCTTTTGTATTGCCTGAATGCAATCTTTTTGCTTCACTTTCTTTGCTACCTCTTTGGAAAACCATAATGGTCTCCTCTTCCTTTTCTAACCTGCTTAATGCATAATTCTGTTGTTCTTGTAATCCCCATTTTAAATACTGTCCACTGTTCCTCAACCCCTGATTCCTGTCCCATTCCCTTAATGCCTCTTTCAAGTATCTCCCATTTTCCCAAAGTCTGCCCCCTAAAATCCAGGATACATGTTTTTGTGTGGTTTGGTTCTGCTCTTTCTGTGATTTCAAACCACAATGACTGGTGGTCACTGTTCCCCAGGTGCTCCCCACTGTTACCCCCATCACACTGTCCCTGTTTGTGAGCACAAGGTCCAGTATTGCCTTCTGCCGAGTTGGTTCCATGACCAGTTGCTTGAGGAAGGCACTGAAGGGAGTCCAGGATAAATTGCCCTAGTTGATGCTGCTGCTGGGATGCTCCAGTCCACGCCTGGAATATTGAAGTCTCCAACCAGTACTACCTCACCTTGTCTGCCATCTTTTGGATGGCTAGCATCAGCTCCCTATCTGTTTCTTCCTCCTGGGCTGGTGGTCTATAGACCACACGTGCAGATGGCTGTTCCCATTTTCCTTTCCAGCTTAACCCACAGTATCTCTCCCCCATTTTGTTCCTCCTGGATCTCTGTGGCTCTTATGTCATTTTTCACATACAGTGCCACTCCTCCTCCCTTCCTGCCTGCTCTGTCTCTTCTGAATATGTTGTAGCCAGGTATGGCCATCTCCCAGTCGTGGTTATCATTACACCAGGTTTCAGTGATGGCCACAATGTCCAGGTCTGACTGTACCATGGCAGCCTCCAGATCTTCCATCTTGTTGCTAAGGCTCCTGGCATTTGCACACATGGCTTTCCATGATTTGACCTCCCTAGACTGTTTCACTGTTCTACTCCAGCCCCTTCCATGGTTGTCCTTTATCCCTGGTTCTCCTTGCTGTCTGCCCTTCTGCTGAATTTTGCCCCTTTTCTGCCTATCCACCTCTTGGGCACTAATCTCCATCTTTTGCACACTGCTTTGCAGAGATAGCCACTCCTCTGGTTCACTGGTTCCACTGCTAGCTGTGGGGGTGAGCAAGTAGGTACCCTCCTTGCTGGCCTGCCACCCCCCTTTACTAGTTTAAATGCTTGTCAGTGTAGCATTTAAACTTATCATTGAGTGCTTGGATTCCCCTCCAGGATGGATGCAGGCCGTCAGGCTTGAACAAACCTCCATCCTCCAGGTGGGTCCCCAGTCACCAATGAATCCAAACCCTTCTCACAGCACCAGTTCTTCAACCATGAGTTAAAGTTCCTGTGCATGCACTCCATGTTTCCTCGTCTTCCTCGCAGGTAGTACTTCTAGAAAGTGACAGAAGTAGCTACTAGCTTGGAGACCCTCCCCAATTTCCTAAACTTTTCCTGAACTTCCTTTGGCTCCCCATTTGCCAGGTCATTAGTACCTAGTGGATAATGACATCCAGCTCACCCTCCAGTCTTGCCTTCCCAGTGATCCCCAGGATCTTCCTTCCATCCCTCCATGCCGTGGCACCTGGTAGGCACCTCACCTCCCTGTCCTCCCTCCTGTGTTCCAAGCTGGATCCCTCTGAGGATGGAGTCCCCACCAGGATTCGGCTTCCTCCTCCTCTGGGGTCCACTGCTTTCCCTCTGAGGTCACCTCCTTGGCTAACCTCCACATCCTTTCCTTCCACTTCTCTGGGTACTCTATTTGGTTGTCTCATTTGCCAGTGTGGCATATGAGTTCTTGAGTGAATAAGATCTGGGATATGCCTCTGCTTGACCCCTCTAACCCTCCTGAGCCCACTGTCATCCAAGTGCTCCTGCTCGGCATCCTTTGAGGCAGTTGCATTGGACTGGGTGGTCTCTGGATAGGGGTGATGGTACTCCTGACCCAGTTTACTTCCGCCTGAGTCTGGCTACCTCATCCCGAGTCCAGAGAGATGCATGCAGATAGGGCAGCACCTCAGTGTCCAGAAGGTCTGCCTGAATATGGCTGCCCCACAGCCACTGCATTGCACCACTCCCCACATTATACTGCAATTCCACTACTTGTCTGCTACTGAAGCTCTCCTAGTTCCCTTTTTATTAATTTACTGTCCTAAAAATCCTGCCACTGATCCTCAGATAATTTTCTTTAAAAAAAAAAAAAAAAAGAAACCAATAAATAAATAAATGAGTCAACACACTTGTGCTGAGGGTGGGCTTCTTCCCCTCTTATGCTCCTCCTACTTCACACCCCTTGCTATACCCTGTGTTTAGCTCCTGTCAATCAGATTTAACAGGGCATATAATTAAGAGTTGAATTGAATATGTTTCCTTCCTTCCCCTTCTGGCTTCTTCTGAGAAAATTAAAACTCTGCTTGCTACCTCAACTCTGACTAAGCCCCACCTCCAGTTATCACGTAGCTGAGGTCAGAGGCCAGACAATTAACACCCTTCACCCAACTACAGGGCAGTCAGACAAACCAAGATAAAATTTGCAGCAATTAAAGACAGCACAGAATTACACCACCACTATGTTTTAAATTTTCAACAGCCCAAAAACAATTATAAGTAGACAACAAAGAAAGTACAGTATCACTATAAGCCCACAATCTAAGTTTAAAAGAAAAATAGAAATTACCAGTTACTCTAAAGCACTGAATTGAATATGTTTCCTTCCACTGGCGCTCCTCTCTCTTCTCCTCTGCAGCTCACTGGCGCTCATGCTCCTCACGGTCTGCCTCCCTCTGTTGTCGCTCTGCCTCTCACTGTTCCCTCTCTGCCTCTCGTCGTTCCAGCTCTGCCTCTTGGCTCTCTCACTCCCCCTCTTTCTGGAACTCCAGCTCCAACCTACACAACTCAATTTGTAGCCTGAGTACTTCCAGATTCAGGATACTGGTGACCATCCCCTGCTGCTGTGGCCCTTCACTGACAGTGGCCCTGCTGTCCTCCTCACCGGACCTGGACACAGCACTGGCCGCTAGCCCTGCCACACTTGAGGTCTGGTCCTTTTCAGTCAAGGTCGGTGACTCGCTGCTCTGGGTATCTGCTACCATCAGGGCCTCTATGAGGTTCTGCTTTTTGGCTGTCACCTCGAACGGGACTCCTCTGTCCCCGCACAACTGCTTTAAGTATTCTACAGTGTGCCTGCTGTAGTTGGAAGCCATCTTTCCTGATTACTGCTACTCTGACTGGCACTTTAGAAAAAAAAAATAAAACAGGTAGGAACTTGACTGTAAGCCAAGGGATATAGTTCTGTTTCCTTTTGAAATAAAACACTGCCTTTCCTTTTTCAAAGTGAGCTGAACAGTCTCAAGCTGACACACTGAACAATAAAACTTATACCACCAACCTATTTATGCCACCGCTGCCAACCAATCTGTCACAAACCCACTCAGCAGGTCAGTCCTCTACTCCCAAAGTGCCAATCTCTGAGCGTAGAATTGTGAACAGTTTAACAGAACAAGGTAACCCTCTTGTCTGTTTTGTGGGTTCGAGTCACCTTTGTCCCAAGTTCTGGAAGGATTCAAACTGATAACCTCTTGTTAGCATACCCAATTGTCAGGCTCAGATAATTCTGTCTTCGGGTGGCCAGATATCTTTGCCTACGGGCACCTAATCAGGTTATACAAAATGAACCCTTAGAACTCTATGCAAGACCTACAGAACTCTTATCTGTTTCCTAGTTTGGTACCATGATAAGCTCATGCACAGTGTCAACTATAACCATCTAAGCTTCACTTATAAAAAAAGAAGTTTCAAGGCACACTAGGCAGTTTCTGTTTTTAAAACATATATATTTACTTTAAAATTGGTAAAATAGGAAAACAGTAAAATACAGAACAAGATATCCCAACACATACAGCCTTAAAAACAAAACAGGTTTAAAAGTGCAAATTCCTACAACACATACTCTCAGACTGGTCTTATCTAAGGTCCTTACTTTCTTAATCTTTCAGTGCTTCGATGTTCCTCTTTTCTCAGTCAGTTAATGAATGTCACTCTGTAAGGTCTGCTCAGTATCTTAAAAGCAGTCTTGAGCCGGCCTTCTCTCTGAGGTCACCTAACTCCTTGGGGTATTAAAATTTATATTTTATAACACAGGATGTCCTACTAAGATATTTAAAAATAATAGGTGACATAAATGAATGACTTGCCAAAACCGGTCTGTGATCTGCTTCTCACAGGCATCAAAGCCTCTTTGATGTAATGCTGGCTTCCTTAGACGACACCCCCCCAACACATACATACTGGACTTCTTGAACCAGTCTGGGACCTGCTTCACACAAACATCAAAGTCACTTTGATGTAATCACTGGCTATCTTGGGAGCCACCCCAAACAAATGCACATGCCCTTTTTCTCATGACACCTAGTGCAAATCAAAGGATTTCCCTGAGGGCATTATAAAATGAATATATTGGTTCCTGCCTTCAAAGCAAACTAACAAGATAATTGCACCTCAGATATCTGCAGTTTAAGCTACCTCCTGTCCTTTGAACTGATCCCTGAGGGGGGTTGATGTATCAGTTTCAGCAAGACAGTATTTCCTCCTGACAGACCCTCCCTTACATATTTTATATTGCAGAAAAAATATCATACTGACATCAGAACCAGCTGTCCACATGCCACAATCAGCGCTCTCCCAATCTCCTTTGCCTTCGGGGCTGACTACTGCAGTTGGCACCAGCTCCAGCGCAGATTGCTGTGCCAGGAGCCACCCCCCCCAAGCCACTAGCGGCACCGGGAGGCCACCTGTTGTTGAAGGTGACTCTCGGCCTGGGGGAATTAAGACTCCAGGCTCCGAAGCCCAGGCCAGCACCATTTCTGGCGCCATTCGGTCTTCCAGGGCCTGGAAAGGGGCTCCCACTCCCTCTCCTGTGGGGCCAGTGGGAGTGGTAGAGCCCCTGCAATTGGGTACAAAGAAGAGGTCCCTCTCGGAGTCACGGGGGTGAGACAAGGGGCAGCATCCTTCCCAAGGGGTTCTTCAGGGCTTGGGGAGGAGCTGCAGTGCTGAGCCTTCCTTCTCTCCCTAGTCTCTTGCAAGGGAGGCCTTGCTGTGTAGGCTTAGGGGCCACCGATCTGGACCTATGTGACCCCAGTTGCCTCACAGAGGGGTTTTCCCTTCGGGGCTCAGTCCTAACCTCTTCTGCCTGGTAGAGCAGTCAGTTACTATGCAGACCAGCGGATCCTTCCCTAATGCTGGATTGCCTGCTTGGTCTCCTAGCCCTGGAAGGGTCATTCTCAGCCTCTGAGATGCGTCTCCCCCTTACCTCTGCCTCCTCCCCCTCACTTCCCAGGCCATTTGGGTCCTTCGGGGCCCCTCACCTAGGAACAGTTCAAGGCCACTGCTGCTGCCTTTCCCAGTTATACAACAGTCATGGACGAGCAGGTCTTTGACCTGTCACCCCAGCAGCAGCCAGACTCCGAGTCTCCAGATTCGTCAGCCTCCTAGTCTTCCTCCGGCGAGGAACAGGGTCTCTTCCATCCACTTATGCTCAGATGCTGATCAAACCTCCAATCAGCGTTTCATTTCAGGGTTGGTCGACGAGCTCCACATTTCCAGGGTGGCAAGATGCAATCCTGAGCAGGCGACGTGCTCCTTCACGAGCGAGTTTAGTGCTGACCACTTGGTGGCCCCTGCCTGGCCAGTTACATTCCAGGAAGCATCGTACCACACCCAGCAGTGTCCATCTGTGCCTTTCCCAGCCACTATGGACTGCCAGCGCAAGTACTGCGCACCCCAAGGGTCTCCAAGGGCTTTGCCCCATCCTATTTCAGGAGTGAGTCTCCTGGATACCCCTACTGAGAACAAAAGCCCGAGGCGCGACCAACCCACATAGGAGGACTCTGCAGAGTTTGACTGATGGGGAGGAGAGTTTTCTCCTTGGCGCGCTTGGTGTCATGCATAGCTTCGCATTAGGCTCATCATACTGCCTACAACAGGCACCTATGGTCGATGCTAAGTCAAGTGCTTGCATCACTGCCTGATTCGGAGGCAACCAGGCAAGCGATTGCCCTCTCCACACGGGGCCAGAAGCTAGCGAGGCACCAAGCAAGGGCATCTTATGATGCCAATGAGGTAGCAATGCAGGCTAGCGGGGACTGCGATCTGCATCAGGCAGATGGCATGGCTTTCCCTTTCAAGGTTGACACCCATAGCCCAGCAAAGGGTGCTTGCCTCCTCCTTCAGGGGGACCTGTGTTTTCTCACGCAGGGTGAGATGGGAACCTCAGGGGCGACTTCCTTCTCCCAGGCAAAGGGAGACCCCATCTCGCCCTGACCAATCACAGGCCTAACTAGCCAGTGAGGGTCACCTCCCTCTGTTTCTCCCCACAAGGGGATGAGGGACTGTGTCCCCCAGGGAGGTTCCAGGTACCCTTCGGGGGGCTTGGTACTCGCCCACCAGTGATGAATGGTGATGACTGACACAGAAAGATATGACAATTATGTACCTAACGTACTTCTTGATCTTCCTGTGTATCTTCATCATTCATCACCGCTTCCTGCCTTCCATCCCCTCTTGGTCCTCAGTCTCTTGGCGATGCCTCCTCCTTGCTTGCCCTCCCCCCATTGAGGCCAACTGTGGGCATAGTCCCACTAGTACCTCCAATCCCTCTGCTCCTTCAGTGAAGTGACAGAAGGCCCCTTGCCCTTCTCTTTATCACTGGAACTCCCCTGGATCCTCTTCGTGGCACCCTGATGGGGATTCTCCCTTGACTTGGTCCGGACTTTTCCTAGGTCTGTCTGACCGATTCAGTTTTCATGCAGGGAGGATACCTGTCGGGGTAAAGGGGGTCGAGAGGGCCCTTGGTGACTCCCACTCTTGTTTTTCCTATGGGGTCATAACCCCTTCCCTCTGTTCCCTGTGTGTGTGTGTGTGGGGGGGGTTACTGGGTACAGAATCTGTTCTTCATCCTTACAGGATCTGTCCTTCTGTGACACTGTGACTCTTGTCCCCCTCCAGGATTCTGTCTTCTTAGACTTTAACTAGCAGGCTGGAGTCCAAGGGGATCCTGTCTCCGGGTGGTTCTCTCTCCTACCCTGGAGTTCAAGGACCGGGAGGGGGAGACTTTTACCACACCTCCTTCTCCTCTCTGGGAGAAGGGATTTTCAGACCTGGAACCTGAATAAGCCTGCCCTGCTGGACCGGTACCCAGCATGGTCTACCTTGCCTGCTAACCCAGCCAAGGAGTGTGGGGTATTCCTTTAGGGAAATACTGTAGTAACAGCTCTCAGGCAAGGGGCCGTCATGGGCAGAAGTGCCTCTCTCTCTCTCTCTCCCTGGTACTCAGGAATGCTGTTGTCCCTTGTTACGGTGTGGTGGGGTCTCTCACCACTTCTCCTCTTTTCTATCCCTATCTTCCTTCATCCTAGCTCTCTCTCTCTCTCTCTTGCCCAAACCCCTAGGTTTTCTCCTCTGTCCTCAGGCCAGCTCTATTCCTTTTTCTGTTTTTGTCTTTTCCTTTTGGTTGTTCCTTGGGCTCCCTTGCCTCGCCCTTGTCTTTTCTCTTTCTCTTCTGCCACTCTCCGACGTGCAGAATTGAGGTGGAAGAGGAGTTGGCATCGATTACTGGCCAACCCTCAAGTACCATGTAATACATCAGCCTCGAGGGTGGGGCCACCCCCTGCGCTGGCTCCTCCTCCTTACACAAAAAAAAAAATGCCCCCATTGGGTACTGTGCCTCCGGCTTATACCCACCAGTGATGAATGGTGAAGATACACAGGAAGATCAAGCATTACGATAGGTACATCATTTTCATTTTCTGTCTTTTCTTCCCCGTTGCATATCTGCGGTTATAAAAATATATGCTAATCTTTGTGAGAAACTGTAAATGATACTGGGATGCCTTTGTTTGAAATGTATATAGCTATACCATTGAAGTGACTGCAAAAAGCTATTTGGAATTTAGGGGGTTAACCTGAGATGCAGACTGAGCTCCTCTCAGGCTTGTTTGCAAACTCTTTGCAGAGCTGTCAACAAGAGCTCAGTTCTGGGTCACCATATTCTATTTATTGCACCTGCAAAGAAACTGGCAGGAACATTTTGTAAGAAACAGGATGTCTCTTAATGAGTTCCCGGGCAAAGACATAAAAAGAGCAGCAATGCTTTTGCTAGGGAGAGTGAGACACTGAGAGACTGAAACTTGGAATTAGAGATACCCTAAGATCATTTCAACAGTATAACCATATACATTTCAAACACAGGGATCCCAGTATCATTTAGTTTCACACACAGATTTACATATATTTTTTATAACTGCAGATATGCAAGGGGGAAGAAAAGACAGAAGCAGCAAGTGAACGCAGAGAGATAGTGAGAGGTTGAGAATCACGAGAACATAAGAATGATCAGTTCCTAGGTCTCACAAAAACAACATTCGGTTGCGCAACTAGACAGACAGGAGACATAAAAAGAGAGGATAGAACAGATCCTTGTGTTCAGTTCTTTCTGCATAACAAACAGGACGGGGCCTTATTCAACCCTGTCACAGAGAGCACTTAGCCCTCTTCTGGATTGGCTCAAGTAGGATAGACGTGGACTCCAAGACAAATCAGAGCACCCACCGAAGGAAACTGGGACATGCTTGGTGGAAGGCTCCTTGACCGAGCTACAGTTGAAGAGCTGAGTCCCAGAGGAGGTCATGGGCTTCTGATCCAAGTCGTCCAATGACTCCTCAAAAATGGCCTTCAGTCATTGTTCACCATGGACCTCCCAGGAATCCTCACTCAAGGTGATACTAACCAACAACCAGCCTGGCAAGCCAGTGGCCGAACAGCCGTCCTCCTTGGTTGGAGCACCAACTGGTAGCTGTTGTGGTGGCAGCTCTGCCCTAAATCTGCAGAGAAGCAGGTGTGGGGAGCACCTGCGAAACATGGACCACTAGGGCAACCACTGGCAGGTGCCAGGGAACCAAAGGTCCTTGGAGTAGAGCCCTGCTCTGTCCTGTGATGGCCCACAGCTGCCAGAGGAATTCCTCGTAGCACTGACGCACCTTGCATCAGTGTCTCTCCTCACCAGTCAATGAGGAGGTCGAGAAATGCCGACTGTGACGCCTCCTGGTCTAGAGGTATTGACAGCGCGAGTGCCTCGACCATAATGAGTGTCTGGCTGAAGGCAAGAAGGGTCTTCTTGAGGTTGGCTGTAAATGACATGCCTACTGACACTGAGCAACATAGGTGCAAAAGACCCGACCCTGAGAGGAGGCTGGTTCCTGGAAGGATTGATCGGGGGCACTGATCAGTCCACTTCCTCCTGAGTGAGGACCAGAAGCACCAAGGTCTATGAGACAGACTCCTCGGCCTCATCCGAAAACCAGTCGACAGGCTCAAGAAAGACTGCAACGGCCTGCTCAACTGGAGCAACAGCTGACCTGAAAAGCCCTTGACTTGCCAGACCTGGCCCTCGGCAGAGGGGTGCTTGACAGCTGTCAAGCGGTCCGATAAGTCAAGGGACCAGGATAATCTTGATTGTTCTCATCCCACGAACAGTGCCACGAACACTGTGACTTTAAACCATGGATGGCAGGGCTCTCCCCAAAGGTCAAGAAGGACAGGAACATGTCACGGAACTGGCCTGTGAAAGATGCTCAGACAATGGTCCCAGAGAACAGCGCCGAGACTGTGGAGGTGCCCACTATGGCAGCCGCTGCTTCCGGCTTAATGGCTACAAGCTATTCCACAAACCCGGCCACAGCTGGGGCCTTCTTGTGGCCCGAAGGGTGGTCCTTTGGATCCCTTTCTGAAGACCAACCCAACGAGAGCCGCAGCTTCCTGTCCTTGAGGGGACTCAGCAAACATGGATAAGCAAAAGGCCACACCCAGCCATGTCATGTTGCCTGCCAAGGCAGTACACTCATGTGTCGAGCTTATTGTCCACCAACATCTTCTGCTGGCACTTTACGCAGAATTTGAATCCTGGTTTCTTGTGTTCCATCACTGGTCCAGAAACGGTGTTGAAAGAACCAAACTAAGTCGAACAAATAGAACTTTATCAACAAGAAGGTTCGCTTATGGCGCAGAAACTCCTACGCGGGAACACGAAGGAGGTGACCTGTTCTTCCAACGAAAAGAAAGATCCGATGTCATGGGGTGGATTTGGGGGATATGCCGATCACGTGGTGGGAGGAGCTTAGCATAAAGACGCTCCAGTCAATAATATTGTTCCAGTGGAACTGCCAGGGTGTGGATAAGTGAACCATATCCAAACCCCTAACACTATTCTATTTTCTTTGAAGATATCTCCTTCCACTGAGCCACATCATGGAATGAGTCTCAAGCAGTAACAAGTATAGAGGGAGGTCAGCATGACCCAATGACTCTGTGTAAGGTGGCCTTGCAGAATATTGGAGCCAAAACTGGCACATCTACGAGAGACGATGTCCAGACTACAGTGTTTAGTAAATGTATGAACAGTACTTCAAGTGGTAGCAGCACATAATAGAGGACTATCCCAGTCCAAAGTCCTTAAGGGACAAAAGGTAGTGTAGCACTTTAGGAACTGGACATGTAAAGGGATCCAGGGCATGCCCAGTACACTCCACAGACAGCTTTCCAGTGACCAGCAGAACACTGGCAACTGCCAGGGAAACCCT
Source organism: Neoceratodus forsteri (assembly GCA_016271365.2). NCBI lineage: Eukaryota > Metazoa > Chordata > Ceratodontiformes > Ceratodontidae > Neoceratodus > Neoceratodus forsteri. The sequence goes on along the minus strand of CM057455.1, from coordinate 334,438,784 downwards.
GAAACGAGACAGCTCTATTTCCTCAGGAGCCAGCTGTGGAGGTGCAGGGATCAGGATTGTGAACTGGAACATAGACGGTAAGGTTGACAACAAGCCAGCCAAAGGTACTGACAGGGCCAGCAATGACAGTGGTAACAGACACTGAAACAGCTCAGACATTTTCTGGTACAAGAGCTGTGCATCGACTGGCCCTGAAAGGGGCCAATGAAAACTGAACTGAAGGGGCTCTGCCTGATGATGGTACAAGCTGTGAATTCCTTGTTGAGGAAGGTAAGCTGGTGCCAGCCCCCGACCTTGGAGTCTGAGTGATAGCCAGTGGGGCTACAGGACCCGTGGCCAGAGCCAGGGACCTGTCTTTCAGCAGCCTTACCTCTTTTTAGAGGCAAATGAGAATGGTCTGGGGAAGTGGCCTTGTCCTTGAGCCACTACTCTTTCTCAGAAAGGCGGCGTTTTTCTGCCAACATACAAGACTTAATCCCGTTTCTTTGACAAGTCAGCGGCAGCCGCTGTCAACCGCAAGGAACGATGGGCTGAGAGTGAACCAGGAACAGGAGCAGGTAATGACAGTGAAGCAACCTTCGCCACAACCTGTTTCAGCATATCCTTAAGATTTAGGCTTTAGATGTGCTTCCAAAGCTTTCTTGAGACTTCTCCTGGTTGTCTGGTTAAAGCTCTGGCACACTGAGCAGGCTTTAACATTGTGGTCTGTACCGAGGCAATGCAATGGATACAAAAGAGTGGTCATCGTCTTTATAAATTTTAATGTCACCGCAGCTGCAATAGCAAAATAATAGTTCCTTTTCTGTCGGCGGTGGCATAATAGTAAGTACAGTTCCCACCACTTATAGTGTCCTCGGTTTACATGGGCAATCGTTTTTTGCGGGCAATTTCATTTTCCACTTTCCAATGCCATAGGGTACTATGTAAAAAAAAAAATAAAAAAATAAAAAAAAGTTTACTCACCTGTAACAGTAGTTCTAGGAATGGTATATGTTGTTCATCCACACTTCATGGCAGGTTCCTTGCTGCTTTAAGATGTGCCGGAAAGTCTTCAAGCTGGCTCCTCCCACCCACCCAGGTGGTATAGTCCTCAGCTCCGCCCCATGACGCCAGATCTTAGCCCGCTGGAAGCCAGGTTTGTGCGTCAAAGCCGGGGAGGTTGAGTGGGTCAGTGTGGATGAACAACATATACCACTCCTAGAACTGTTACAGATGAGTAACCTGTTTTTCTAGGATCGTGGATATGTTGTTCTATCCACACTTCATGGCAGACTCCCAGCAGTTCTCCAGGAGGAGGGAGGCAAGACGTACACCCCTACTTAGGGAAGAGGGACTGAAGAACTGAGGTTCCAAAACCAGCATCCTGGCATGACTCAAGGTCGATGTGGTAATGAGAAATGAAGGTGTGTGCTGACTTCCAGGTAGCGGCCTTGCAGATTTCCTGGACAGGGACGTCCCTAGAAGCAGCCTCTGATGCAGCAGTATGGTGGGTGGAATGAGCCTTAAGCCCTGCAGAAGGCTCCCTACCCACCAACCTATACCAGAGGTCAATGCAAGATGTAATCCATCAAGTTATTGTCTGCTTGGCTGCAGGTCTGCCAGGTTTGGCTTCAGCGTAGGTGACAAACAGCTGGCGAACCTCTCCACGAACTTTCGCCGTTCGCTCTTTGTAGTTGGCGAGTGTTCGTCTCAGGTCCAGAGTATGGAGCCTGTACTTGGCCTCCGAGGTGTGACTGGGGTAGAACACTGGCAGAGTAATCACCTGGTTAAGATGAAACTCCAACACCACCTTTGGAAGGAATTTCAGGTGGGGGCGCAGGACAACCTTGTCCCTGTGGAAGAGCAGTTAAGGAGACTCAATGGAGAGTGCCTGTAACTCTCCAGTTTTTCTGGCTGACGTGATAACCACCAAGAAGGCGGTCTTCCATGACAAATGTGACATGTCACACTTGTGCATAGGTTTGAATGGCTTGCCCATGAGCTTTGCCAAGACCAGCAGTAGATCCCACGTAGGTGGAGGTTCATGCACCGGAGGGGATATGTGATCTAAGTCTTTGAAGCAGCGCCAGACCACCTTCTCCTGTGCCACCGACCGCTGACCGGCCCGCACCCGGTAAGCGGAGATGGCTGCCAGGTGCACCTTTAGGGTCGTTGACTGTAGCCCCTGCCAGGAGAGGGACCAAAGATAATCCAAAATGCTAGCCACTGGGCAGGACGAGGGGTCCAGTCCTTTGCCTTGACACTAGATGGACAATCTTTTCCATTTAAAGGCATAGCATTTTCTGGTCGATTCCTTACAGGATGCCTCAACAATGTTCAGGGCCTTGATGGAGTGACCCAAGGCCTGGAACTCTAGTCGCTCAGGCACCAGGCCATCAGGTGCAGGGATTGAAGGTCCAGGTGGAGTACCTTCCCATGGTTGACAAAGCAGGTCCGGGCATGCTGGAAGCCACCTTGGGAGCCTGGAGCAGAGGTTGAGGAGATCTGGCTACCAGAACTGGCGGGGCCAGTCAGGGGCCACCAAGTTTACCTGCGCCTTGTCCCTCCTGACCTTGATGAGCACTTTGTGAATCAAGGGGAGAGGGGGAGAAGGCGTAGAAGAGGCCTGGGGTTCACAGCCTCGAGAAGGCATCCCCCTGCAGCGAACCCTGCTGAGGGGGGTTGGCATGGAACAGCCTCAGCTTTGCGTTCTCCCTGGAGGAGAACAGGTCCACCTGAGGGGTGCCCCAGAGGGAGAACAGATCTTGTACTACCTCCTGCTGGAGAGACCACTTGTGAGATGCCCTGCCCATCCGGTTGAGGGCATCTACCAACTGATTCAAGGCTCCTGCCACATGGATGGCCAGGAGATCCACCTCCAGGCTGAGCACAAGTGACTAAATGCGGAAAGCTTCCTTGCAGAGGGGCAAGTAGTGCATCCCACCCTGCCTGTTGAGATATTACATGGTCGTGGTGTTGTCCGTCTGAACTTGAACCACTTGACCTCGGACAAACAAAGCAAATGCAGTTAGGGCTAGGCGATCCGCTCAAAGGTCCGGCAGGTTGATGTGGCATCGGAACTCCTGAGGAGACCAGAGCCCGTGGGCTCTGTGCTCCCCCAGATGGGCACCCCAACCCATCAGAGAGGCATCGGTTGTCAGGATGACCGTCCGCTTGGGGCGGACAAATGGGAGCCCCTCCTGCAGGTGGGACTGGACAAGCCACCATTGGAGGCCATCCCACATCCTCTGGGTCACAGAGACTAGCTGGTCAAGATGACCTGGGCACTGAGACCACTGGCTAGCCAGTTCCCACTGAAGGGAACGCATATGCCAGTGGGCCCATCGGACCATGCTGGTGCAGACTGCCATGTAGCCCAGAAGACACAGGAAGTCCCGGGCAGGGTGCAACTGCCCAACCAGAAATGATTGGGCAAAGGAGGAGAGAACTTCTGCCCTGTCTGTCAGGAGTCGAGCTCTGCGCTGATTAACTGGATCACCTGCGCAGGCACAAGTTCCGACTTGACCTCACTGATCAAGAGGCCAAGTTCTAGGCAAGTCTGGAGGGCCTGATCCCTGTACTGCTCCACCTCCAGCCTGGAGGGATCTGCTATCAGCCAGTCATCCAGGTAAGGGTACACCCGGACCCCTCGGCACCTCAGGTACACTGCCACCACTGCCATGCATTTGGTGAAGACCCTGGGGGTTGAAGATAGGCTGAAGGGCATATCTTGGAACTTGTAAAGGGTCCCTCAGCTCTGAAGCAGAGGAACCGTCAATGGGACGGATGGATCGGGATGTAAAAGAACGCGTCCTGAAGATCTAGGAAGCAGAACCACATTCCTTGTTCCATGGATGGTATGATCTGAGTTAGAGTTACCATCTGAAAGGTGCGAGGCCTAAGGAACTTGTTCAGGTCATGCAGATCTAGAATGGGGCGCCAGCCCCCAATTCGCTTCGGCACCAGGAAGTACCTGGAGGAGGCAACCCTGGGTCTGAAGCCGGGTCTGCTCACGAGCCACCACCTCCTTGAGGAGGAACTGAGCCAGTCATCTCTTAGAGCGGACTGAGAAGCTGCGGACACCAGATTCCCCCATGGTGCACAAGCTCAGTAAGGAAGGGCCTGCTCGAATTCCAGAGGCAGGCCTCGACCTACCACTTCTAGAACCCAATGGTCCGTGGTGACAGCGGACCAGGCGGAAATGAAGTGGCTAAGCCAGCCCCCCAACGGAAGGTCCCAAGGGAGGTGTGATGGGATTGAGGGAGGCACATCCCAACCCGTCACTGGGCAGGCTTGGAGGAGGGACCGGCGGATGGGCCGCCAGGACCTTTCCCGGGCTTCCTAAACGTGGAGGTGACAGCCTCTGACCTGAGGACACCAAGTCTGAGCCTGCTGGCACTGCTGCTGGGCTGGTCTAGCTGCAGGAGTGGATGAACAAAAGGGCTTGCAGTTTTGACATTTGGAGCCCTTGTCCTTTTGGGCAGATGTGGTGGAGTCCAAGGTGGCACTGGACTTCTCTATGCGCTGGAGGTGACCCTCCAAGCAGGGCCTGAAAAGATCTGTGCCCAAGAAGGGGACATCTGCCAGCTTATGCTGTGCATCTGCCATAAAGGTCGAGATGCGTAGCCAAGCCCTGTGGCGCATGGCCACTGCGGCCGCTACCGAACAAGCACAAGAATCACCAATATCCAGAGCCGTCTAGAGTTGCTGCTTTGCCACCGCCCTACCCTGGTCCTAGATCTGTTTGATCATGATCTGGAGGTCAGCCGGGAGATGAGGAATTACCTCATCCAGGGAGCCCAAGAGTGCGTGGGAAAAATGTGCCATGATAACTTTCGAGCTGCCCTGGTGAAGGCCGAGCAAGGAAGCTGCGTACACCTTCTTTCCGCAATGGTCTAATTATTTGGATTCCCTGCCTGGGGGTCTGTCCGCATCCCCTTTATTGCCTGAGCACCGAAACATGGAGTCAGCCACCAACCCCACTGCAGAGGGATGCTCCAAAAAACCCGACAGGAAACCCATGGGCACCGCGTACTTGCGGGCCATGCGGGCAGAAGGCACAGAACAAGATGCCGGACACTGCCATAGCTCCAAGGCTGGACCCACAATGGCCTCAGCCACTGGAAAGGCCTTCACAGGAGTGTCCCTTTTATCCAGAATCTCTCTAAGTGGATACTTAGCCTGTTTCTGCAGAGGCTCAAGCTCCATTCCCGTGGATTTGGAAATGAGCCGACAAATACCCATTAGCAAGAAAGGGCCCTTGTCGACAGAGAGACTCCCCCTTCCCCAAGGACTCGATGTCCACCAGACTGGAGACCATGGAAAAATCCTAGGACTCCGAAGAGTCCTCGTAAAGCAGGCGCCCACCCGTGTTGCTCTCCACCCGCCTTGGGCGGACAGGAGTGAGAGTGACCGACAACCGATGAGGCAGGCTTTGGGCCGACCAGGAATCCTTGGTCAGAGCCCCAGACTTCGGTTGCTCGGGTGGCGGCTCCACCCCAATTGGTGGAGTAGCCAGCTTCGGTTGAGTCAGCGGGGCCTGAACCGGCACTTTGGTGATGGTGGCTGAGGCTGAAACCGGTTGTTCTGGCGAAAGCCACTCAATGGCCAGAGTCGAAACTGGGAGTGGTTTGGACCCAGATAAGACCAACTGCTGCCACATAAGGTCTTCGCAGCATCGATGCAACTTGCGCCGGAGCCTCTCCTCACCCGAGGAGGATGAAGACGAGGAGCAGCAGCACCGCTTGCTATGACGGCGGAAACAGGATCGTTGGCAGGAGCGAGTCTTGCCTGATGTCGAAATCGAGGAGCGGGACCAAGACCTCGACCGTCAACAGGGCCGACGGGGGACCTCGACAGGAGTTGGGGAAACCCTCGGCTCCTGGTCCGGTTCCTTGGTGTGTGGGTCCTGGCCAGTAAGCTGAGCCAACCCATCCGAGAACACCGGAAGCACCAGTGTCCGAAAAAGAGAATTGTCGGCCGGATCGGGAGACAACCCACCAATCGGCTCGAGAAAGATCTCGGCTGCGTTGACAGGAGTCTCAGCCGACTGGTCTGACAGGGTACTGGTGGAAACCAGTGGCCTCGGCATGGTACCACCAAGCTCAGAGAGAGATTTCTGTGAGTGGGACCGCCTGTCTCAAGAATGTCAACGTGATGACTTTTCTGTCCTTTTCAACTCATTCTTCTTAGTGCAAGAAACATGCGACCCCAAAGGGCCCACTCCCTTAGTAGAGAGACAGACTGGCACAACTCCTTGAAGGAAGCCGAATAGGAGGATCCCAAATGCACAGGAATGAAGGCCGAAGCCGAAGAGGAGCCCACCGCGGTCTGAGCCGCCTCCTCCTCAAAGGCCTCGAGCTGTTCTAACTGCTCAGTGGACCCCGCAGCTGCAGAGACCACCCAATGGGCATCCTTCAATTTGACCGGTGGGTTACGCTTCTCCAGTCACCCCAGCTGAAGTCGGGCAGTGTGTTCTTCAAGCATGTTCGGATAAAAGGACCTACAATGATTGCAGGCCTGCGGATCGTAGTTCAGTCCCAGGCAGTACACGCACACGGTGTGAGGATCTGTGCGAGACATCTTCTGCCTGAAGGGGCACCAATGAAACCTGGGGGCCAACTTTTCCTCCATCGCGGAAGCAAGGGAAGAAAATGAAGACTGAACTCGAGAGAGTTTTAGAATCAGTTTTGGAAGCGAATTTGAAGATTCAAGAGCCAGAGCCTACTACAAGCGGGAGCACTAAGAAAGGAACCTGAATCTTCCAGCGGAAAGGAAAATCTGGCATCATGGGGCGGAGTTGAAGACTATACTACCCGGTGGGTGGGTGGGGGAGGAGCCAGCTTGAAGACTTTAAGGCACATCTTAAAGCGGCAAGGTACCTGCCATGAAGTGAGGATAGAACAACATATCCACGATCCTAGAAATGCTGCTTATAGAATTCTATGCCCGCCTTCTATTTCAGGCATATTAGACTGCCGATTAGCTGCTAGTTAGTGCACTAAGGGTGTTAAATGTGATACTTCTCAGTAACGCTTGTAAAAAAAAAATTTCCAAGTGACACACTACACTTGAATTTTACACATCTGAAATAAACTGGGTAAAGTACTGTAGTTAGTGCAGCAGTCAGGAGTGCTGAAATGAACCTAACACACATTCATCAATTCAGCGTGACTTACTCTCTAGCAGAACTGATGGCATTCTGGAAATTTTTTACACCCTCCGTTTAACATGGACACTAAAAAAGATTCACGGATTCAGCACGACCTCCTCTTCAACAGAATTGAGGGCACTGTGGAATTTTTTAGTCTTTCTACCTCTGTATCGAAGTGGACATTAAAAATGAGACTGGGGACTGCTAAACGTAACTACGGAGCTGAACGTGAGATCAGATCTGTGTGATCTCTTGCTCCACTTACACCACAGGCAGCAGCTACAGAGTAAGTGCCAAGGCACTGAAGATATAATCTTTGGTGTGCCAGAGGGGGGACGAGGGCTCACATATTTTATGGCTGTGGACAAAAAAGTCAAAGCATAAATCGGGAATAATGTGTTTTTTGTGTGTGTTTTTTTTTTAAACCAACGTTACAGCGACCACCTCCTGTAACAGGCATGATGTGATTACACAAATGCGCCCGTTATAAGTGGTGGGGACTGTATAACAAACTTGAAGTAAGTACGACAGTGAAAGTTTCTAAGTTTGATGGCGTTCTTCTGCAGTGATGGACCAATGAATGGTTGACGGTGGGAGAAAGAACTCAGCATACTGGGGTCACCTACATTACATAGGTGCCAATGACGTGCATCAACATGGGTGGCCCTGGCCGGGAAAAATTTCTAGATGGTTCTGACACCGATGGATTACAGTTCCATGATGTGACTCAATGGAATGAGATATCCTTGAAGAAGATCCTCTCTTGCAGTTTTATATGAGTGGTCTCAATTACATTCTTAGGGTATCAGATCTGCTCACCATCGGTTTGAGGTTCTCATAACCTAACAATGTGTCTGAGTCCACTATTACAACCATGACAGTGGTTGTTGCTGCAGTATTAGTATATGCCAAAGAGGTCAGCGGTCATTGCAGTGCAGGAATGTACCTCTTGGATACAGCTCATACTATACTGCCACCAATGACAACTCAACTGCAGAAATTTCCATAATTTTATATTTACAAGCAAGGTTCAGGACAGGGAGCACTCCATCTAGTAATATATAAATACTGTTGAATTGGTCCTGGGGAGTGTGTATGGGCCTGTGGGGGGAAATTTTGAATTTTTTCAGGAATTATCGACTGAATTACAAAGGTTCTCTGCGTTTCCCTTAATTCTCGGGGGGGGGACTGGAACCTACCACCCACAAAGGACTTGGATAGATCTAATTCCTTGCCTAAGCCCCCTTCTCACGTCCAAAGGGCTTTTGCTGAATTTCTTGACTCTAATGGATTGTGCGATCCCTGGCGCCTCCTAAATCCTAAGACCCGTGCTTTCTCATTTTACTCTACGGTGCATTCCACTTGGTCTTGGCTGGATTATATTTTACTTAGTCGTTGTCTCATACACGGTCTCAATGATTCTGCTCTAGAACCGATTGCTATATCGGACCATGCTGTGGCATGGGTCACAGTCATGTTAAATCAAAATCTCAAAGGGACTCAATATGGTGTTTAAATAACTTTTAAAGGAGGACTACGTCATTACCAGGATCTCAGACTTGATTCAGCTCTTTATTGCAAATAACAGGGTTCTGTTGCAAGAATGGACCATGAATGGTGCGCCTTAAAATGCTTTCTGCGAGGCGAGTTTATCAGACTCTCCTCCACCCGTAAACGAAAGAGAGAGGCGGCCACCATTTCACTTCTGGGTCAGATTCGTACACTTGAGCAATCTCTCACCTCTTCTTCTTCTCCTCCCGACTTGCTAAAATCATTGCTGAATTTAAGGAATCAGTATTCTCATCTAGTACAGGAAGAAACAGAATTTCTCATTTTAAGAACTAATGCAAAAATATATAGAGCAGGAGGAGAAGGCAAGTCATCTTCTAGCTTTGCGTCTGAGGAAACTAGAGGCGTCTAGATTTATTTCCTCGATCAATGATCTGGACGGAACTACTAAAACACATCCAAGAGGCATAAGTGCTGTCTTCAGACAGTTTTATCTCTCTCTATAGTCAGCGTCTTGCATCTCCGTCTCATGCTGAATTACTAGAGTATCTATCTGCTTCACCATTACCTACTCTCTCTCCCTCTCTCTCTCTATCACAACAATCCCTTTTATCTGCTCCTATATCTCTTCAGGAAGTGCTATCTGCTATTCACAATCTCGCCATGGATAAGGCCCCTGGTCCAGATGGTTTCCCTTCGAATTTCTACAAAGTCTTTGCCAAAGATCTTGCTCCCTATTTATTGCGTCTATATCAATATATGCTTTCAGGACAAACCCTAGATCCATCCCTATTGGAAGCTTCCATTATCCTCCTTCTCAAACCAGACAAGCCACCCCACTCTCCCGCGAGCTATCGTCCCATTTCTTTGTTAAATTGTGATATTAAAATCTTAGCTAAGATACTCGCTAGTAGAATAGAACAAGTTTGGACTCAGCTTCTTAGCCCAGAGCAAATTGGGTTTGTGTCAGGTAGAACACCTGCTGACCAGCTTCGTAAATTGGCGTATTTGGTTCAGGTAGCCAAGACCTCCCCCTTCCCCATGGCCTTGATATCCCTTGATGCAGAAAAAGCATTTGACAGGGTGGATTGAAATTTCCTGTGGGCTACGCTGCAGACAATGGGCTTTCCTAATACCTTTATCAAATGGATTCAGACCCTATACTCCTCTCCTCAGGCTAAAATGAACTGCAATGATGTCTTATCCAAGGTTTTCCCTCTCTTTTCGGGCACGCGACAGGGTTGCCCACTCTCTCCTTTTCTCTTTAATACATATTTTGAACCCCTGATTAGGCGACTAAATTCCTCCCCTTTAATTACTGGCATTCCAATAGGTGATAGGACCCCTGTGCTCTCAGTTTATGCGGACGACATAATGATTCATTTCTCAGATCTGGTCACCTCCTTAACAGAAGCATTGCATATTATTGATATTTTTGGGAAATTCTCGAATTATAAACTCAACATTGCCAAAACCGAAATTTTTCCCCTTAATTCTTTACCATATAGCTCAGCTTTCAGTGAGTTTGGTATGAAATGGACCTCCAAGTCCATTAAATACCTGGGCATTTATATTACCTCGGACTTACTATTACTCCGCAAACTTAATTTGGAGGATTTGTGGTCCAACATTCAACAGGACTTATCAAGATGGAAGAAGCTCCCTCTCTCGCTTTGGGGCAGAATTAATACCGTCAAGATGAATGTTCTACCCAGATTGTTTTATCCACTAAATATGTTGGACGTCTGGTTACCCTTGTCCTTTTTTCAGCGCATCCACTCTGATGTTAGCTCCTTTATCTGGCAAGATAAGGCAATCAGAAGATCCTACCTTAAGCTCTCCTTACCCAAGGAGGGGGGGGGGTTTGCGTCTCCCTAACTTCCTGTTTTACTATTGGGCTTGTCACCTTTATAAGTGTGGGAAATGGTTTTCTTTAGGCGAACCCTGTGCTCATCACGACTATGTTCCTATTTGGTTACATATGGAGTCTGACATTCTCACTGCACATAATTTAGCTCCCTCTTCGCTCTTTTACACGCCTTTTAAAAAACTGCCAAGGGCCCTGCAGTTCTTTCTGATCGGTACCTCACTAAGAGTTCTCTCTCAAATGTTCAGCTTCTATAAGGTACTTCCGAGTTCTGATCCTTCTCAACCACTATATGCCTATTTGAATCTTAAAATAGGGGGAGTTCCCATATCTTGGTGCTGGCTATCTCTTCCTCCTGAGCTCACGGTGGCTGACCTTTACTCAAACGGTGCTATCTTATCCACCAAGGAGATTCTCACTAAACTGGGTCTAACGTTGCGGGCTGTCTTTCAAATTTTACAGCTTAAGCACCTACTGGCTAAGGTAGTGGGGAAAGAGTGCAACCCCTCTCGTATTGAAGCTTTCCTCAAGCAAATTAAGACTTTGCTTGCAAATCCCATGGCATTTCTACCATATATAAGCTGGTCCTCACCTTTCCTCAGCCCACTTCGATTGCTGGTTCTCGGGTCTGGCAGGCTTCTTTCCCTGACGAAGTTATTAACTGGCATTCAGTATGGACAGGCCTATACACATATCTCACCCAGGACCGATACAAACTTACACAATACTGTATCTTAAACAATATGTATTATACTCTGGTAAAATTGGCTCAAATGAAGAGGCTTCCCTCCAACACGTGTTCTAGGTGCAATAAAGAGGAAGGCTCAAGCCCTCCATATTGTGGTCCTGGTGAAAGGATATCCCTCTGCTGGGAAGCAAATTGAATCTACTCTAGACCCATTGTTGGGACTACAGGGCCTCTTCTCCCTGTCATATGTATCTTGGGAGATTACTCCAGAATTCGTGAAGGAGAGAAGGTTTCATGGGCTCTAATCTCAATGGCGGTCAAAAAGCTAGGTGCTTAGGCACTGGACGGATCAACCACCATCTCTTATGCGAATGGTTGCATGAAATATCATTCGCACCTTGAACACTTAATTGCAGATGTCGCCATCGCTTTCATCTTTTAACAAAAATGGGAAATTATATGCCTCTATTTGTCTTGATACGATGTCTTGTGTTGAGTTCATGAACCTCTCTCCTCTTTAATTATAGCTTAACGACTATCCTTGCCATTTCCTTTTAACCTTACGATAATAAAGTATAGGAGAGTGCACCGTGGGGGGGGGAGGGGGGTGTTTTTTTTTTTCTCAAGGTGGTGTTGATTTTATTTTCTCCGAATGTTATTCTATTCTATTTTATTAACCTGTGTATGGCCTTTTTGCCAGTATGCATTGACATTATTACATTTACTTTTCATATGCTGATGTATCGAGATATGCTTAATAAAGTGTGTCAAATTAAAAAAAAAAATGTCTCATCTCGCTGTCCTCTCCTCCAGGGAGTACGTTTAACTCCTGCAGCCTTTTGTCATACAATTTCTCATGCAACCCCTACACCATTTTGGTAGCCCTTCTCAGGACCACTTCCACACTGTCAGTGTCCTTGCAGAGGTGCAGCCTCCAGAACTGGACACAGTACTCTAGGTGGGGGTTCACTAGCAAGCAATATAGTGGCAACACTACCTCCCTTCTCCTGCTCCAAATCCCCCTCACTGTGCAACCCAGCATCCAGTTAGCCTTGTTTACTGCCTTGTTGCACTGTCCTGCCACCTTGAGATCATCAGATATGATTACTCCGGTTCCCCGTCAAGTGAGCATTGCCAGAATAGCACCACACTACACGGTGCTAGTCTGGTAAGCTACACAGACAGTGAGTGGGATTTACAACGCTTGCTGTAAGCATTCCCTGGTCAGCAAGTGCGGTGTTGATTTACCACAAGGGCACCAGAATCCGCAGGCTGGTCGAGGTGCTTTCTGGCGTGGAGGGCTGGGGCAGAGCAGCTTGGCCAGCGGCAGTCGAGATCAGGGATCTAATCTTGGTCTCCAGCCATTTTACACATCAGGACTTGGCCCCAGAAATTCACTTGCACCAGGATCTTACACACACACACTCCCCGGGTAGGAATCCTTGGGGTCGGGGGTGGGGAGCAGAAACCACTTAAAAGAAATATCAGTGTCATGTTGATGCGCATACCATGCTGACACTATGCTTATCGCACTCTTCGACCCAGTGCCATTTACCCCAAAGTCCCTCTCTGCTTGGTGACTTATGTATCTCCCCCATCTTACACACAGTCCCCAGGTGCATGACTTTGCACTTCAATCTACCTTTTAGCTCCATCTGACTCATGGGTACGTAGTGTCTGCTCAGAATTATTTGCACAAGGTTATGTAGGTTATACAGCCTTACTGTAACATGGGCACAGCAAGTCCAACATGCATATGGCCTGGAAGCATCTGTCCGACTATATTCCCACTGATGCACCCTTTCTAGGTAGAACCCTATTCCTAGGTTCAGTATAACAGTAGGGTACAGTAGGGAGAGAGTTGTGGCAACTGTGGGACGCTCTTCTCCAGGGGTATGCTCTGGAGGTAAGTGCACTGTCCCTTCTGCAGAAACTTGGTGGAGCTCCATGCTCAGCGGACAACAGCGAGAGAAGAGGTATTTCTGCAGTGTCGCTAGGCACAGCTGGAGCCAGCACCACCCACCCCCACTTCCTCAGAGGCCCACTGGTCCAGGGGGATGGAGTGTGGTGGGGAAAGGGAGAGGGAAGGAAGCCAGGGCTAGCCACAAGGAAGCTGTCCAGCCCCACACCATCTGGAAAGCAAATCTCTTTGCACACGAGACAGATGATGGAAAGAGGCAGGACAACTTGATGACACCGTGGGGTGAGAAACAGAAAGAAATCAATTAGGAGAATTTTTGTGGTTGGGAATTCAGTGATGGGGGCGTAGAGAGGGTGGTGGAAAGAGGGTTGGATGGGAGGGAGGGAGGTGGTCAGGTCCCTTCCTGGGGTAACCACCATCTAGGATGTAGGTACAATAGGGAGAACCGCAGCGAAGGAAGGGTGGTGCTGGTACACCTGGGTACCAATGATCTGGCAAACTAGACTGTGGAGATGGTGAAGAAGAACTTTTGCAGCCTGGCAGACAGACTGAAGGCACAGTTGGCCTCTCTGTACTATTCCGAGGTTCTTCCTGTGAGAGGCAGAGGGAGGAGTAAGATAGAACAAGGAGGTTAGAGACAGAGGAGTTTAATGGGTGGCTAAAGGGTTGGTTTCAGGAGAAGGTTCCACTTTGTGGGGTATGGGGGGCTTCTGGGACGCCTACACCTAACACAAGAGGGCGCTAGTGTGCTAGGGCAGAAGTTTGATGATGTTATCGGACTGTTTAACTGCAGGGGGAGACTGAGTCTAGGGGAACCAAGATGGTAGGAGAGAGTTTCAAAATACAATAACACGCTGAAGTGTAGAGCGAGTGGTGCAGGCACGGGGCGGCAACCCCCAGCACTACTATAATACTCACAGAGTGTCTGCACTTGCAAATATTGACATTTTCAAAGTACTTTCTTTCAGGGTGTTTAATAAAATAAACAGTTTGCAATTACAATTTTTACCAGACAATAAACGTGCACCGTAGCCCAGCGCTTCGCCGCTTATGCAAGGCTTTGTCGGGGGCAGGTTCTAAGAGACCACCATCATAAATTTATAGTCTGTTAGTGATGACATCAGATGTGATGCGGCGACATTCTGTTGCTTGGTAACTGTCATTCACCATTAGAAAAATAAACAATACAATCACCATCCTGATCTACATACACACTAGCAAAAAAAGACAGGTTGCAATGCACAAGTTGTTTTATAGTTACATTAAGACTTGTTCTGTAATAAAACAACAAGCTGATATTGTGTTGTGTTACATATTGCTAGTTTGTAGCTGTGTTATTTATCATAAATAAATGATGCAGTAATTACAACATCCTGCTACAGCCAAGCTTGGAATTTTTTTTTTAAACATATATCGCTGTACACAAATTAATTTTCAATGACACTCTCTTTTGAATAAATAATAATAACATGCTTATATCTAATTTTAGTATAATTTCACTATGTGCACGTTGGATGAACACAGGAGCTCAATTTAACTCAAAATCACTGTGAAAAAATGTGATCACCCATTGTCCACTTTCAGGGCAAACGTCTTCGGGGATCCACTATAAATTCAGGTGGTAACTGTCACTTTAAACAGAGTGAGCCACTTCATCCTAGACAAAGAGAAAAGATACACAATAAGTAAACAGGGGAACAAGACTTTCAGAGTCGCTTACTTTTCACTAACAAAAATTAATCCAACTTCTTATTAGTAAAACTTCATAGTGATACCATAACGGAACTGTATGGTGCAAAACCATGTCAGTTCTTTCTAGAAAACGGTGAACATGTGACAGCCATTTCAGTGAAATTTTTACTGCAAGCACTGAATTTTGTATTGACACATAACACCTTTGAATCTGACAACACACTATTTACAGTTGTGCAGCACAGCGATGGGGGCTGTAACTGCTCCATCTTATGCCAATTTATTTTTGGGACCGTGGGAACTGACAAACATCTACAATCCAATAGTTAATCCCTTCCACTAAAACATAAATAAGTGGTTCAGATACACAGACGATTGTCTATGTATCTAGGAAGGCAGTGAACAATCTGCAGAAAATTTCATGAACTGGCTTAATAACAACGAGATCAATTTGAAATTCACATACACAGTGGGGAAAAGAAGCATTGATCTTTTGGACCCAACACTGATAGGGAATTCAGGGATCAAAACACTTACTACAAAAGGATTGCGCAAAAAAACTGCAACAAATTCCCTTTTAAAATTTGATAGTGCACACCCACGAAATTTAAAAAAAAGTCTATCCCATGCAGCCAAATGCTGCGCACCAGAAGGAACTGCATCATGGAAGATACGGATTTTGATGAACAGGCAGCTAAGCTGGGGGATAGATTGATCAGTAGAGGGTACCACAGAGAATTGATAGAAAAAGCATACAATGACACCAAGTGTATGACACAGAAGGACATAGTAGAGAATGAGAATAAAAAAATAAAATCCAGCGAATGGGGTCCACTAATGTTTTTCAACTGAATTTAACAGTGTAGCTGGATCTATTGGAAACATATTCTGGAAGAACTGGCCTACTTTACTGGCAGATTTGGAGGTGGGAGGTCCAGTTGAGGCCACACTAGAAGTATCATTTAGAAAAGCACCTAGCATCAGAGATCACGTGGTACATAGCCGTTGTTACTGTGAAAAAGGAAACACACAAGGGACATGGCTTCCAAACAGACCAGCAGGAAAATATAAGTGTAGAAAACACACAAGGCACATGGCTTCCAAACAGATCAACAGGAAAATATAAGTGTACATGATGCAATATATGCAAATATGTATATACAAGCAAAGATCTAGGCAGATACAAAAGGAGGGCAAACATAAAATTCAAAGATCTCATCACCTGCAATACAACTTTTGTTGTATATCTACTATGGTATGGTATGGTACACGGATGACACCAAGCTCTGTGGGGCAGTGGACACAGCTGAAGTGATACAGGACCTAAATGAAGATCTGGAAAAGTTGGGGATGTGATCCAGAATCTGGCAACTTAGCTTCAATGCTAAGAAAAGTACAATTATGTGAGAACTTAATGTAACAGTAGATCTTCAAGAGGAGCTCTTGCAGCAGGCTATTACCATTAGGACTAATGCCGCAGGCCTTAGGACCCACCGGAAAAAACTTAGTTAACAATACCAAGCAGGGCCCGCCCGCCTCCCCCCCGGTCATGCCATAATAAGGGGCAGTCCCTAGCTCCACCTCAGTTCACCCACTGAGGACCCGCAAACAGACCCCAGCAAGCGAACCAGGAGAAGCGTGCCCCAGTCATGCTGAAATTTTCCAGTGGGAAGGAGGGCGGGAAAGCAGCGCCTGCTACAGGAGTTCCTCTCGAAGATCTACTGTTCCAGTAAGTTCTTACGTAACTGTACTATCTTACTTCGAGGGGGAGCTCTTGCAGCAGGCTATTACCATTAGGACTGAATCCCATGCAGTCTCGCGTTAATGAGGTAAAAAACCCTGGGAGAAGGATGACAGGAACTAGTATGATGGCACTGCTTAAACAGGCAGGGAGACAGCACATCAGGACAACAGTCCTTGAAGGACCGCCAGGCCGAAACCAGCTTGGTGCCTGGAAGCAATGTCCAGGCTGTAATGCCTGCCAATAGTATGTACTGAACTCCAAATAGCTGTTGCACAAATGTCTCGGATAGAAGACAAAGAAGCAAAGGAGGTAGAAACTCCTCTGGTAGAATGACCTCTAACCACTCCCAGTAGGGGTTTGTTGTACTTGTTGTAACAGAAGACTATGCAGTGAACTAGCCACTGAGACATAGTCAGTTCAGACACCAGTTTGCCCAGGTGTTGAGGCGCAAAGGCCACAAACAGTTGCTCTGATTTGTGGTGTGCCGCTGAACGCCTGAGGTAGTATCTCAGTGCCCTGTGGACATCCAAGGTGTGCAGAAGAGCTTCTCCCCTGTTGGAAGGGGATGAATAATAGACTGGAAGGTCAACCGAATGGTTGAGGGTTAATTTAGAAACCACCTTGGGTAGAAACTTAGGATTTGTCCCGAGGGAAACCCTTTCCCTATGAAAAATCAAATGAGGCTCCTTGCACATCAGGGTCTGAAGCTTGGAAACCCTTCAATCTGAAGTAACAGCAACTAAAAAGGACACCTT
The DNA here is from genome assembly GCA_016271365.2 of Neoceratodus forsteri. NCBI lineage: Eukaryota > Metazoa > Chordata > Ceratodontiformes > Ceratodontidae > Neoceratodus > Neoceratodus forsteri. Next base: position 334,421,476 of record CM057455.1, on the reverse strand, counting down.
CCAGGAAAGATAATGCAGTTCACACTCTGCTACAGGTTTGAAAGGAGGGAGAGTAAGCTTCTCTAACACAAAAAGGAGATCCTGGGGGGAACTGGATCCCTAATGGGAGGTTTTATATGAAGTATGCCCTGTAAAATGGCAAGGGCCACGTCCAACTGGGCTAGGGTTCTGCCCTCTACCAGGATGTGATAAGCAGAAATGGCCCACGTATGCACCTTAACGGAGGAGTAGCTCAAGCCTTGTTGTAATAAGGAGAGGAGGTACTGTAATGCTGAGTTCACTGGACAGGTAAGGGGATCCAGATGATGCGACGAGGCCCACAGGCAAAAACGCTTCCACTTCATAGCGTACGTGGAATCAGTAGAGGGCTTTCTTGATGAAACAAGGACATTTGCCACCTCTTGGGAGACCCCATACCTTGTTTTAACTGTGTCTGCAGGAGCCATGCATGAAGGTGCAGGGACATGAGATCTGGATGCACCAGCTTGCCCTGATCCTGAGACGGCAACTGAGAGCATACTGGCAGCTGGATCAGAGGTTCCGATGACAACCGCTGAAGTAGTGGTAACTAAATCTATCAGGGTCACAGCAGGACGATTAGGGTCATTCGAGCCCCCTCGGCCTGTAACTTCAACAGAACCCTCTGAATTAGAGGGAAGGCATAAAGGAACCTCCCTGTCCAATTAAGTGACAATGCGTCTGGCTAAAAAGCACCAGGCGCATGCTCTCAGGAGCAGAAACTTGGCAATTTGACACTGCATGGAGATGCAAAGAGGTCCAGCTCTGGAAGACCCCAAGTGTCGAAGAGCTGGTCCATTACTGATTGTAGTAGCTCCCATTCATGCGCCTTGGAGCGAGACTTTCATCGCCTCCCTGCACAGGGGGTAGGAGTGTGTTCCCCCTTGCTTGTTGATGTAGAAGACAACAGCCATGTTGTCTGACTGAACAAGGAGAGAGCCTAGTGCTAGGTCCTCTTGGAAGGCCCGAAGGTGTGTTGAGGACCGCTCGCATTTCCCGGACATTGACATGGAGGTCGCACTCCTCTGAGGAACAAATGCCACGAGTCTGGCTGTCCCCTAGGTGAGCCCCCCAGTCAAAGTTGGAGGAGTCTGTCATCAATGTCCGACTCGGTGACTCCTGTCGAAACAAGACCCCTGTCTCCAAATTGAGAGGATCCAACCACCAAAGAAAGGTCCTTCTAACTAGCCCGGAGAGCCTGACCATATGGTCAAAACCGTCACAGCTTTGATCCCACTGCACTCTGAGCATCCACTGCAGGACCCTCATGTGGAGGTGAGCCAAGGGAGTTACAGGGATGGTCACCGCCATGTGCCCCAGTAGAATAGCCTGAGGAAGGTCCTGGCCTGGACCTGTGGGGTTAAGAGGATCGTTTGGGCCACTTCTCACAGGCGATCTTCCCTTTCCTGTGGGAGGAAGGCCATGCCCTGGACCATGTCCACGACTGCACCTATAAAGACGAGTCTCTGGCTGGGCTCTGGGGATGACTTTAGAAGATTCAGGGTGATCCCCAAATCTCAAAATAGCATATAAATGTCCCCGAGCATTTGAATGAGGTGCATTCTTGATGAGGCCGCCAAGAGTCAATCGTCTGGGTAAGGGAAGACATAATGCCCCTAGCAGAGTCACAGCTCACTGCTAGACACTTGGTAAAGACTGAGGAGTGCAGGAGAGGCCGAACAGCAGAACCCGGAACTGGTAGTGTTCCCCTTGGAAGTGGAACCTCAAGTACTTCCTACGAAGGGGAAAGACACCGATATGCATGTATGCATCTTGAATGTCCAGGGAACAGAGCCAGTCTCCATGGTGCAGCAGAGAAATTAAACCTGGAAGGGTCACCATCCTGAACCTTCGGTATTCTATATAGTTGTTTAAGGAGCTGAGGTCCAGGATGGGCTGAAGATCCTGAGTTTTCTTTGGAACCAGCGACCACCAAACAGTGTGGTTCACGATAAACACAGCCATACAATCAATCCATACAAAAGCAAGAGCATTGGACTTTAGGAGGGCTGACTTTGGGAAAATGAGAGAGTGCCTCAGAAAAGCACTGGCAAACAAGCAAGGAGGGGTGGAGGAACAATGGGGAGTAATCAAAACAGCCATCACAGAGGCAACAAGCCTTTGTTTAAAGCAAATCAACAAAACACAATGAAGGAAAAAACCGCTAGGGTTCTCAAAAGAGGTGGCAGGGAAGGTTAAGGAGAAAAGGATAGCATTCAGGAAATATAAGGAAACAGAAGGAGCAGGACAGAGAACTTTATCAGTTAAAGCAGAACGAGGCAGGGAAGGCAGTCAGAATAGCAAAGGCCCAAACCGAGGAAAGGACAGCCAACTCTGTTAAGGAGGAGGATAAGACCTTTTATAGGTACGTTAGGGAGCGAAGAAAGACCAAAGGAGGGATACTGAGGCTTAATAAAGGGGAGAGAATATGCGCAGAGGGTGACATTGAAAAAGCAGGGATACTGAATTAATATTTCTGCTCAGTATTCACAAAGGAAGGGGGGGTACTTAAACCAAACAAGAGAAACACTCTGAAGATGGGGGTCGATACCAGTCCATTTACAGAAGAAAGGGTTCTGAAAGAACAAAATAAAATTGAAGGTGGACAAAGCAATGGGGCTTGATGGGATTCACACAAGAATTCTAAAAGAACTAAGGGTAGAACTAGTGACACCGCTGGCTGCTCTATTTAGCAAATCATGGGAGGATGAGGTGGTACATGAGGACTGAAGGAGGGCGGATGTGATTCCTCTTCACAGAAGTGGGAGCAGGACAGAGGCAGGAAACTACAGACCAATTGGTTTGACCTCAGTGGTAGGGACAATGATGGAATCACTTCTGAAGGAAAGAACTGTTGAGTACCTAGAGGCCAGTGGGGCACAGGACCCAAGACAGCATGGATTCATGATGGGAAGGTCATGTCAGATGAATCTAATAGATTTCTTTGACTGAGTGACCAAAGTAGCAGACCAGGGAGGGGCTGTGGACATGGCCTACCTAGATTTTAGCAAGGTATTTGATAACAGTCCCACACAAAAGATTAATACACAAGTTAGCCACCTTGGAGTGGGTCCCAAGGTGGTAGCCTGGATAACAAAATGGCTAGACAACAGGACGCAAAGGGTAGTAGTAAACGGAATCCACAGTGAAGAAAGGAGGGTTACTAACGGGGTGCCGCTGGGTTCAGTACTGGGACCGGTCCATTTTAATGTCTTTATAAGTGACATTGCAGAGGAACTGGAATGAAAAGTATGTCTCTTTGCAGACGACACAAATATCTGCAACAGGGTTGATACACAAGATGGAGTGGAAAGGATGAGAAGGGACTTGGCAAGGTTGGAGGAACGGTCAAATGTATGGCAGCTCAGATTCAATGCAAAGAAGTGTAAGGTAATGCACCTGGAAACAAAACCCAGGGGAAGAGTACACAGTGGGGGGTGGGATACTGACAACAGTAAAAATGGAAAGGGACCTGGGGGTAATTATATCAGATGACCTAAAAGAGTGCAAGCAATGTGAGAAGGCAGTAAGGAAGGCTGAGGGGATACTGGGATGCATAGGGAGAGGCATCAATAGTAGAAAACAGGAAGTTGTTATCCCTCTATACAGACAGTTGGTGAGACCCAATCTGGATTACTGTGTGCAGTTCTGGAGACTCCATCTCCGTAAAGACATAGACAGAGTGGAGGCTGTCCAGAGGAGGGCAACCAAAATGGTGCAGAGTCTGCACCAGAAGACATACGAAGAAAGACTGAAGGAGCTTAATATGTATACCCTTGAGGAAAGAAGGGAGAGAGGGGACATGATAGAAACTTTCAAGTGCCTCAAGGGAATCAACAAGTCCAAGAGGGTAGCATCTTTCAGAAAAAGAGATGTGCAAGAACAAGGGGGCACAATTTGAAGATAGAAGGGGGACGGCTCAGAGGTAATGTGAGGAAGTTTTTTTTTCACGGAGAGGGTTGTGGATGCATGGAACAGCCTCCCTGAGGAGGTCGTGGAGTCAAGAACGGTTGGGGAATTCAAGAATGCATGGGACAGACATAAGGCAGTCCTAGTGGGGGGTAGGAAGAAGTAAGCTGTTGGTTAACTAGGATCTTCAGCTTATCTGTTAGGTAGGAAAATGGACAGACTAGGTGAGCCAAGCGGTCCTTATCTGCTGTCAAATTCTATGTTTCTATGTTAAGTGGGTATAAAAACCCTTTCCCTCACTACTGCAGGGGGACTGGCTCTATTGCCCTTTTCGCAAGAGGGCCTGAATCTCTCCTTCTATGAGAGGTACGTGAGAAAGAGGATACCTTGAGGACCTTGGTGGTGTATCTGGGGGAATCTGAGTGAACTCCAGCATATGTTCCCTCCTTGTGATATCTAGGACCCAAAGGTCCAAAGTGATTTTGCTCCAGCCCTCCCGGTGGAGGGAGAAATGACCCCCTACTGCCTCCCCTGGTACCTCCTTCAGAAGGGGGGGGATTAACAGGGCATCATTGGGCAGAGCCAGGAGTTGGCAGAGAGGCTTGGGAGGCTTTGAGCCTCAAAAGGAGCACCTCCAGGTTGCTGGTTTCCGGCCTTCCTTTTGAAGCCCCATCTCTGGGCCATCTGGTTGCCATGGGCATGCTGGCCTGAGGTCTTCCGAAATGGCCGTTTAAAGAATCGCTTCTAGTTCCCCTTGTACATCTGTCAGATGGAACAGATAGATTTGCTTGACTCCTGGAGATGAGAGATTAAGTCTCTCGGTCTCCGACCTAAACAATACGGAACAATGGAAGGGAAGGTACCCGATTCTGGCCTGCAGAACTTGGGAGAGCCCTGCAACTCGCAGCCAGGCATGGCGCCTTAGGCAGACAACTGACGCTGCCGCCCTTGACGCTGTATCTGCAGTGTTGTACAAGGCACGCAAAACATGGGTGCCTACGTCCGAGCCCGATTTCAGAATGTCCAGGAGCTCCATTTTTTGCACGGAGTCTGGCAAGGCATTGCCTACTTCCTGTCCCGTCTCCCGTAAGACATTCTGGTACTAGACCATATGTGCTAGGAGGTTCAGGGAATGTATGGAGCAGGTGGATGCAGAGTACACCTTCTTGCCCATCTGGTCCAAATAACGGGACTCCTGATTGGGAAGCTGAGAACTAAGGTGCTTGGGCTGTCGAGACTTATGAGCTGCCGCTATGACCATCGAGTCAGCCTGAGGGTGTTCCGCCAAATAGGGCTCCTCCCCCGGTGCTCTATACAGCCTATCCAATTTTTTGGGAACTGCTGGGACTGTAGCTGGGTGTTTCCAAGTGATCCTTGTCAGGTCTTGGAATGTATCCACTAAAGAAGGCACTATCAATGGTTTAGGCTCCTTTTGCCTCAGGTATCTGGCCAATATCCAGCATTCCAGATCCAGGTCCTCAGTATCCCATTTGTTGGGAGTCCTGGATGTGCCTCATGATGTCCATAAAGGTTGGATCGTCAAGGGGTGAATGGGGGTCTCTTCGTCAACAGGAGAACCCCCAACTCCTGAGAGGGACTGGTCCGAAGAGGATGAAGATGAAGCGGACCAGCTCCTACTGGGACGAGGGGAGTCCAAACCATGCCTGCAGGGACTACTCTCCCTAGAATGTCGGACACTTTCCAACTGACATCGGCTCAGGGACTGACTACGGAACGGAGATTGGCAACTGTCACGGGACTGGCGTCAGCTACAAGAGCATCCTCGCCTAGTGATAGATCTATGGTGGCTGCGGGACTTGCTCTTGCGCCGGGACCAGTGCCAGCTAGAGGACCTTGAGTGGCGCCAACAGTCTTTAGACCGAGATCAAACCACCGAGGGCGAGCGGGATTTAGAAGGTTTACGCTGCTCATCAGGGGTTTTGGAAGGCGACTTCACGGGAAGATCCCTGGTGATCTGGATGTCCAGCCGGTAGGGTACCGGTGTCGGGTTTGGCTTCGGGGCAGCCTTGCCCTTTCTGACTTGGCTCCACCAGAAGGAAGAGAGCTCCTGCAGCTCCTCCTTATTAAAAACCGAAGCTGCCGATCCCTTCAGGGGAATTGATGAAACTGGAAGGTCCGGAAAGGGCCTTGGGGGAATATTCCAAGGAACAGCCCTCCGGAATAGAGGACCTTGGGGCTGGCAACAGTACCATGACCTGTGCGGGCTCACCCTGAGGCGTCAACTTTAGACAACGTGGACGGTACCATGGCTGGTGTCTTGGCTGAGGTCAGGTCTGACTTCGCTGACTTGCAAGGGTGGGTCCCAGAAAGGGTCTTAGCCGGAGGGTCCCGATCCTTGCTCAACGACTTACCCGACCCAGGTAAAGCCATCACTGAGGCCTTTTTTTGGTGGGGCTGAAGCCTGCACTGAAGTGGAGGCCTTAGTTGTGTCCGGCAAGATGACAGAGGTACACAGCAGCGTAGCCTTCGCCCTGGTCGGTTTGTCAGAAGTAGCCCCCACCAGGGCTAACGTCAGTGTCTTGGCCGGGGCGTCGGACCTTGCCTTTTCTTCATGTTTCGAGTGTCTCAAATGGTCAGAACTGCCTGAGCCAGAAGACGAGGCCTTTTTGTGGGGAGAACGCAACCTGGACCACTGGTGGAACTGGCTACGGTCCTTCTCACGGGACTTCTGGGATTTGTCCCAGTGCTTGGCCTTTTCCCAGTGAGAGCTTTTCATGACATCGATCTTTTTCTCTAAAAGGTGGGCTTTCAAGGCCTTCAGTCGCCTGATCTGAGTCCTGCTGGTGAAGCCCTTGCAGATCTTGAAGGCTTGGAGGTCATGGTCTGGGCTCCGACAGGAGACACAGGCCTCATGGCCGTCCTTCAATAGGATCTGGCAGCCACAGGCACACTTGGTCTTCTTGGGGCCGGAGAACGAGACCGACGACGGAGATGTCATGCGATGAAGAAATCCGAGAAAAGGGGAGAATCCGACAAAAGGAGTAAGGTTCTACGGAGAAAACGATATAAAGTCACCAAATTTTGCTGGAACTGCTGAAGAACATGCTAAGACTTTCCCAATGAGAGCAGGTCTGTGGTGGGAAAGAACAGAGGTGGAGGTAGGGACCGCCCCTGTTATGGCATGACCGATGTTGGGGTGGGGGGGCTGCTGGGTATTGCTAGCTAAGTTTTTCTGGTGGGTCCTCAGGGCCTACTGATGTAGTCCTAATGGTAATAGCCTGCTGCAAACCCCACCTCAAAATAAAATTTGCAAAGTTATGCATATTGAGTCAAGAATCCCAGGACAGAGTACTACCTGGGTGGAATACTGGTATCTGCATCAGAGAAGGAGAAGGACCTGGGAGTGACGATCACTAGTGACCCGAAGCACTCCATGCAGTGCAAGAAAGCAGCAGCAAAGGCAAACAAGATGCTGAGATACATATCTAGGGGGGTCAGCAGTAGGAGAGAGAGGAGGTTATACTGCCCTTGTACAGGTCACTGGTAAAGCCGCATCTAGAGTATGGAGTTCAGTACTGATGCTCACACCTCAAAAAGGACATTAACCTGCTGGAGAAGGTCCAAAGGAGGGCTACAAAGATGATAGCTGGTCAGCAGGGTAAGGCATACAAGGAGAGGTTAAGGGCACTGAACATGTACTCCCTGGAAGACAGGAGAGAGAGAGGAGGGGCATGACTGAGATCTTCAAGTACTTGAAAGGGATAAATAAGATTGATAAGAAGAGACTCTTTAAGCTAAGTGGCAACCATAACACGAGGGGGCACAGTCTTAAGCTGGAGGATGGGAGGTTTAGGAGGGACGTTAGGAAGCACTTCTTCACAGAGAGGGTGGTGGACACCTGGAGTGTGCTGCCGGAAGAGGTTATCTCATTGAAGACAGTGGGCAGCTTTAAGAGAGGCTGGGACAGGCATGGGGGAAGGTAAAGATCATGGGGAGGGAGGATGGGAGGAGTGGGGAAGGAGGGCAGGGACATTAGCTCAATCTGTGAACCCTGCAGTATTTGGATATACAAACTAAACACTGTTAATCCTAATAGGTTAAATGAATGGCTGGATTTGAAACCTTTTTTAAGAAAATAAGTTTTTGTCTCTTTAATGAGTCACACAATGAACAAGTTACACATAGAAATCCTTAAGCAGCACAGACACATTTTCTCTCCAATCACCCCCCCCCCCAACAAGTGTAGCTACAAGGTATTAGCTACATTCTCTCCTTCTAAAGTCCCCCTTGATACTCTGTATTCTCCATTTTGTTTCACCTAACTTATGCAGCAAGTCTTTTATTATACCTTAAAAGTGTCTGTGACAATTTCTGTAAAGTCATAAAGTTCAGAACTAGATATGAACTTCAAGGGTCCAGCAAATTTTGCAGTCAAATTGAAAAGTATGGCACACAGCAAGGCTGTAATTAGTAGCCAAACTGCGTTCCAAGAAGGATCACCGAAGCCTCTGTTATGACAACTCACATTTTTAGCTATACTCAAAGTCCACATTCAGTTATATTACTCTGTACCTTTAAGACAGGTTAGGAGTGCTACAGGCTCTTGATTTTTGAATTTCCTTCACTCAGTATTTTCTAATATAAACAAAGTTTGAGGTACAGCCCACACAGAGGGTATGAGCGCCCCACTGTTACATGAGTGATCATCGCAAACTTCGAGTTGACAACTTCGAAATAAAAATGGAAATTCCGCAACTTCTCCTGAACTTTTGCATAATCCTGTAAAACCCTTTTGATTTAAGTTTTGTTATGGTATCACTATGAAGTTTTACTAATAAGAAGTTGGATTAGTTTTTGTTAGTGAAAAACAAGTGACTCTGAAAGTCTTGTATTCTGTTTACTTACTGTGCATCTTTTCTCTTTGTCAAAGATGAAGCGGTTCACTTCATTTAAATTAACATCTATCACCTGAGTTTATAGTGGATCTCTGAAGACATTTGCCCTGAACGTGGACAATGGGTGGTCACATTTTTTTTTTTTTACAGTGATTTTGAGTTAAGTTGAGCTCCACTGTTTATTCAAAGAGCACACACTGGAAGTATACTAAGATTAGATATGAGCTGCTTGTTATTTATTCAAAAGAGATAGTGTCTCACTGAAAATTAATTTGTGGACACCAATATATGTAAAAAAAAAAAATTTTTTTTTTCAACCTTGTCTGTATCTGGATGTTGTAATTACTGCATAATTTATTTATGATACATAACACAGCTACAAACTAGCAGTATGTAATGCAACACATGATATCAGCTTGTTTTATTACAGAACAAGTCCTAATGTAACTGTAAAACAACTTGTGTACTGCAACCTGTCTTTTTTGCTTGTGTGTATTTAGATCAGGATGGTGACTGTATTGTTTATTTTTCTAATGGTGAATGACAGTTACCAAGCAACCGAATGTCACATCACATCTGATGTCATCACTAACAGACTATAAATTTATGATGATGGTCTCTTAGAACTTGCCCCCGTGGAAGCCTTGTATCAGAGGTGAAATGCTGAGGTACGGTGCACATTTATCATCTGGTAAAAGTTGTAATTACAAACGGTTTCTTTTATTAAACACCCTGAAAGAAAGTACTTTGGGAATTTTGTTCTTTGTGAGTGCAGACACACTGTGAGTATTGTGGTAGAAAAGAGGAAATTGAACGCACTCTAGCTAATACTCCCCCAATCTTGAGGCTTGAAGAGGCGCAGCATGCAAAAACAGGGTTGAGATTCAAACTAGGCTAGGGGAAGGGACCAAGGAGGGGATCCATAAACCAGTTCATGCAATTGTCCAGGCTGTGTGTGGGTGCTGATGTGCAATATGGCCGCCACTACACATTCAGACACTTCATTACCAGTCTAGCATTGCTTGTAAATCACTCTGGGATACACTGCGTATAAAAAATGCTGTATAAATACAGGTTACTCACCTGTAACAGGAGTTCTAGGAATGGTATATGTTGTTCATCCACACTGTCTGGCAGGTTCCTTGCCGCTTTAAATCTTGCCGGAAGGTCTTCAAGCTGGCTCCTCCCACCCACCTGGATGATAAAACTCTCGGCCCCGCCCCATGACACCAGATCTAGCCCGCTGGAAGCCAGGTTGTGCGTCGAAGCCGGGGAGGTCCGGTGGGTTGTGTGGATGAACAACATATACATACCATTCCTAGAACTCCTGTTACAAGTGAGTAACCTGTATTTCTAGGGACATGGATATGTTGTTCATCCACACTGTCTGGCAGACTCCTAGCAGTTCTCCGGGAGGAGGGAGGCAAGGCGCAACACCCCTACTTGGGAAATAAAGACTGGAGAACCGAGGCCCCAAAACCAGCATCCCAGCGCGTGACTCACAGTCGATGTGGTAATGGGTGATAAAGGTGTGTGCTGACTTCCAGGTAGCAGCCCTGCAGATTTCCTGGATAGGACATCCCTGGAAGCAGCCACAGATGCAGCGATATGGGCCGGTAGAATGAGCTCTTATCCCTCTGGGAGGCTCCATGCCCGCCAACCTATGGCACAGATCTATGCAGGAGGTGACCCACCTGCCTATCGTCCACTTGGCTGCAGGTCTGCCAGGTGCGGCTTCAGCGTAGGTGACAAACAGCTGGCGAACCTCTCCCCGAACTTCAGCCGTCCGCTCCTTATAATAAGCGAGTGCTCTTCTAGTGACCAAAGTATGGAGCCTGTATTCAGCCTCCGAGGTGTGATTGGGGTAGAACACCGGCAGAGTCAACACCTGGTTAAGGTGAAACTCCAACACCACCTTTGGAAGGAATTTCGGGTGGGGGCGCAGGACAACCTTGTCCCTGTGGAAGACCAGATAAGGAGACTCGATGGAAAGCGCCTGGAGCTCTCCCATCCTTCTGGCTGACGTGATAGCCACCAAGAAGGCGGTCTTCCACGACAGGTGAGAGATGTCACACCTGTGCATCGGTTCGAATGGCTTGCCCATGAGCTTAGCCAATACCAGCAGTAGATCCCATGGAGGTGGAGGTTCTCGCACTGGAGGGGATATGTGATCAAGGCCTTTGAAAAAGCGCCCGACCACCTTCTCTTGCACCACCGACTGCTTCCCGGCCCGCGCCCCGTAAGCAGAGATGGCTGCCAGGTGCACCTTAAGGGTCGTCGACCAAAGCCCTTGCTGAGAAAGGGACCACAGGTAGTCCAGAATGCTTGCCAAGGGACAGGAGGAAGGGTCTAGGCCCTTGCCCTGACACCAAATGGAAAATCTCTTCCATTTGAAGGCGTAGCATTTTCTGGTCGACTCCTTACGGGACGTCTCAACGACGTTGAGGACCTCATCGGAAAGACCCAAGGCCTGGAACTCTAGCCACTCAGGAACCAGGCCATCAGCTGCAGGGATTGAAGGTCCGGATGGATTACCTTCCCCTGATTGACAGAGATCAGGTCCGGGCGGGCTGAAATCGCTTCCGGAGCCTGGAGCTGAGGCTGAGGAGATCTGGATACCAGAACTGGCAGGGCCAGTCTGGGGCTACCAGAAGAAAAAATTACTCACCTTAGTAATGTTGTTTCTTCTAATGGAGTCTTGCTGTATTCTGACAAATTTCAGTGATGTCCAACCTTTGAACTGCCCCGGAGATGAAAGAGTTAACTTTCCATGCCAGGCATGGAACGCTGCGCTCGAGCTCGGTTGAGACTCTGTCTGTTGCTGTTTGAACTCAAACCGTCAGATCTTTACGAGCTATACTCACTGGGTGTCCTGTGTGGAAACTGTAAACTTACACTAGCCAACTGGCTACTAAATATAATAAACAGATTTTTTGGTCCAAAACAAAGACTCAAGTCAGGAAACCCAAAAATAAAACAAACACAACACCCACCCACCCAAACTAAGGGGTAAGAAATAAGGGTGGGGCACCTCTCGAGTGCCAACACTGCTACTGCCCATCCACATCCCAAAACAAATGTTCTGAGAGGGGAGGCGGGGGGGGGTGGGGGTCAGAATACAGCAAGACTCCATTAGAAGAAACAACATTACTAAGGTGAGTAATTTTTTCTTCTAACAACATGAAGTCTTGCTGTATTCTGACAAATTGCAGACTACCAAGCAGTACCTCCATGGAGGAGGGACAGAACCTACCTAGGAAATAGGCTCTGAAGCACTGCTGTGCCAAACCGAGCATCACTCCTAGCCTGGATATCCAGAGAGTAATGCTTGGTAAAAGTGTGTACTGTTTTCCAGGTGGCTGCTTGACAAATCTCTAAGATAGGAATATCCCTGGCAGCAGCCAGGGAAGCAGCTGTACCTGTGGTAGAGTGAGCCCTCAGGCCTGAGGGTGGAGTCCTACCTAGTTTTTCATAGCAAAATTGAATGCAAGAGACAATCCACCTGGCAATAGATCTCTTAGGCCCTGTCCACACTACACCACTTACAGTCTGTAACGGTTCCAAACCGTTACAGACCGGAACCGTTACAGTGTGTCCACACTGCCGGCAAACAGTCTTGATAACGGTTTGGAACCGTTACAGCCTGTCCACATTAGTAGGTGCCCTGTAACGTTACAGCTGCACCCTATCCCACAATGCAGTTCGTGCTGCACTGGGGAAATACTGGAGCTACACGCTCACGCGTCCACGCTATGGCTGGTAACATTACAGGGGCACAACCCGTTGTAACCGTTGTTCAAACCACCTCATAAGTGGTTTCAACAGCGGTTCGCAAACTTCTCTAACGTTAAGATGTAAACACAAACCGTGTGGTGTAACGGTTTGAGCCCTCTGTAACGTTACAGAGGCATAGTGTGACAGGGCCTTGTGGCAGGTTTTCCTCACCAACCTCACCATAAGTGAGGAACAGTTGGAGGGAGTCAAACATGTGACCCTTGGTACGCTCTATGTAGTAGCTGAGGGCCCTTTTCACATCCAAACTGTGCAGCCTCCTCTCCCCAGAGGAGGAATGGTCAGTGAAGAAAACAGGAAGAGACACAGACTGGTTAAGGTGGAAGTCTGAAACCACCTTAGGCAAAAACTTCCTATTAGTCCTGAGGACCACCTTATCTCTATGGTAAGAGATAAAATCAGGCTCCACTGACAGGGCTTGTAACTCGCTTATGCGCCTGGCAGAAGTGATGGCCACCAAGAAAACCATTTTCCAAGTCAAGTACTTAAGCTCTGCTGAGGACAAAGGCTCAAAAGGGGGTTGCATAAGCTGAGCAATGCAAACATTAAGGTTCCAAACAGGGCCAGGGTCCCTGAATGGAGGATTGGTATGAAGCAATCCCTTGAAAAATTTTGAAAATACAGGATGGGCTGAAAGGGAAGAGAGCTTGCCTGCTGAAAAGAAGGCAGAGACAGCTGCCAAATGCACTCTTAGTGTAGCTGGTTTGAGTCCCAAGCTATTAAGAAGAACCATATAGTCCAGGACTGTGGACAGGCCAGCAGACTCTGGGGAAATATGTTTCCCAGAGCACCATATAGAAAACCGTTTCCACTTGGAGTTGTAAGTGTTTCTGGTGGAAGGCTTCCGAGAAGCCTTCAGGATATCCATAACACCTTGAGAGAGGTGCAAATCAGCAAACTAACTCTTCAAGAGCCAGGCCTCGAGATTGAGAGATTTGAGATTCGGATACCAAACCCTTCCCTGAGCACATGTTAATAGGTTGTAATTCCTGGGAAGAGACAGGGGAAGGTGGACTGCTAAGGACAACAAGAGAGGGTACCAGGGCTGCCTGGCCCAGTCTGGAGCAATCAGAATCACCTTGCAGGGTTGAGACCTGATTTTGACTAACACCTTGAACAGGAGAGGGAAGGGGGGAAAAGCATACAGGAACTTCCCTTCCCAATTGAGAACTAGGGCATCCAGGGGGACTGAGCCCAACACTGGGGGCCTGCAGCAGAAGAGAGGAGAAGAAGTTGGTGATTGTCTGGGGCTGCAAAAAGATCTATCTGTGGGGTGTCCCATCTGGAGAAGATCACCTTCAAAACCAGGGGATCCAAGGACCATTCGTGGTGGCCCTGAGATATCCTGCTGAGAGCATCCGCCAGGGCATTGTCCTTCCCTGGGAGGTGTACTGCTGTAAGAGAGGTGTTCAGGGAATAGGCCAGAGACCACAACTTCATTGCCTCTATGCACAAGGCCGTAGACCGAGTGCCCCCTTGCTTGTTGATATACCACATTGTGGTGGTATTGTCTGTCCTGATCTGAACTACTTTGTTCTGAACAGACTTGGAAAAAGCTTGAAGTGCTAGAAACACTGCTCTGAGTTCTAATAGATTGATGTGAAGCAGAGATTCCTGAGGAGACCACAACCCTTGGGTGGTCAGGTGTCCCAAGTGTGCTCCCCACCCCAAGAGGGAGGCATCTGTAGTAAGGATTAGAGAATGAGACTGAGTGACAAAAGGAACTCCCTGTCTTAGATTGTCCTGATCCAGCCACCACTGTAACGCCTGGATCAGAGTTCGAGTCACTGGAATTAGTTTGGTCAGAGGGTCCCTTTTCTGAGACCAAAAGGTTCTCAAGTGGAACTGAATATCCCTCATTTGAAATTGTGCTCCCTGCACCACTGCTGCAGCCATGTGTCCCACGAGTTGCAGAAAATACCTTGCTGGTCGAGACATCTGGGGGGTGAATGAAGAGGCCAGTGAAATAAGGGTTCTTGCCCTGTCCAGGGGAAGGAAGGCTCTTGCTTTTACTGTATCCAGCTCTGCCCCTATGAAGGTGAGGAGCTGCACAGGCTCTAGAACTGACTTTGAGAGGTTCAGAAGGAAACCTAGAGAAGTGAGCAGTTGCTGAGTTATCTGTAGGTGTGACTTGACTTGGTCTGGAGACTGGCCTATTATGAGCCAGCTGTCCAGGTATGGAAATATGGAGATCCTTTTTCTCCTTAGGAAGGCAACTACTACTGCCAGGCATTTTGTAAACACCCTTGGAGCAAAAGTTAGGCCGAAGGACATTGCTCTGAATTGGTAGTGGCCTGAGGGCAGCTCGAACCTGAGGTACTTTCGGTGAGAGCTTCTGATGAGAATATGGAAATAGGCATCCTTGAGGTCCAGGGAGACTAGCCAGTCCCCTGGCCTTAGAGAGGGTAGAATTATTCCCAGAGTCACCATTTTGAACTTTGGCTTTAAAAGGTGCTTGTTTAAATATCTGAGATCCAGGATGGGCTGCCATTCTCCTGTCTTTCTGGGAGTTAGGAAGTACGTGGAGTACAATCCTTTCCCTTTGTGTAGGGGTGGAACCCTCTCTATGGCTCTGAGAGCCAAGAGGGAAGAGACCTCTGCCTCCAGGGCAAGTGCCTCTAGAGGATTTGCAGGTGGAAAGGATCTGGTTCTCATCTTTGGAAATTTTTTGAAGCCGAGAACCAGCCCCTGGCTTACTACTTCCAGGAACCATTTGTCTGATGTTAAAGACATCCAGTCCTGGACAAAGTAAGCCAGCCTGACCCCTACAGGTGGTGGAAAATCGGCCCTGGCAACCCCATCAGGGTGCCTGTTTGGCAGGGGCTTTAGGCTGAGGGGTGGAAGCAGGCCTGCTTGTACCCCGTCTGCCTCTCCCACTAAAGAACCCCCTATGAGCACAGGCAGAAGAGGAGGCCTGGGCTTGGTAGAAAGGCCTGTGAAAAGGCCTGCTCCTGCCCCTGGAATGCTGCCTCTGAGGAGTGGCTTGCCTTTTCTTGGCCTGAGCACTCCTGTAGGTGGTCCTGTATTCATCCATTTGCTTCATGTAGTTCTCCGTTTCCCCAAACAGAGAATTACCCACAACAGGAAAATCCGTGGCTTTAGTCTGGGTATCCTGAGACAGGCTAGTACATCTGAGCCAAGCCATCCTACGAAGGGCCACAGATGTAGCCATGACTCTAGATGAAACATCATTGGAGTCCACTGCAGCATGGAATTGCACCTTGGATGCCTCAATACCATCCGCAGCCACCTGCTCCTGCTCCTTGGCAAGCTGTCCAGGGACCTGTTTTGCTAAAGCCATTACAGTGTCCCATCTAGATTTCTGATATCTAGCTGTATAGGCCAAATAATTAGCCTGCCTGAGTCCCAAGGATGCTGCCATGTACTGTTTCTTTGCCATGGCATCAATCCTCCTGGAGTCCTTATCTGGGGGGTGTGAAGCCAAGGGTATATTTGCCTTATCACAGGCTGCAGCCTGCACTACCCCAACATGGCTGCATTGCTGGGTAAGGAACTTCCATATCCGAGCCTGAGAGAGCATACCTCTTGTCCATTCTCTTGTCCACAGGAGGTATAGAATTAGGAATCTTTAAAATTTTTATTGTTGGTTTCCCAAAGGACTTATGAAGGGGAATAGACAGCCTCCTGGACTCTGGGATATCCATCATTTCAACATAGTCAGGCTCCTCCTGGTCATCCACAGCTTCTTCCACAGGAAACTGAAGAGTTTCAGCCACTTTTTTGTAGAACATAAAATGGGAAGAGGACTCAGAAAGCCTAGCAGGAGGCACTCCTGAAGGTCTGTCTGGGGAGATGTCCGGGTCAATGGGCACATCCAGACTTTCGTAATCACCCTCACTATCCTCATACTCTCCTTCCTCCTCTTCCAGTTCATAAAAATCCTCTAAATTATAATCCGGAATCAGGGGAACCGACCGAACCAAGCGCCTTCCTAATGGTGCCGGTTCGGTCGGAACCGGGGATAGCGACTGAACAATCCTTATCGCTTTGGCTATTTCATCAGCGGTCGGAGAAAGAACTTGTGGATCCACACCAGCTGATTTATCCCTTCTTGTTCTTTTAACGGTTCTCCTTTTGCCCGAAGAAGTTTTGCCCTGGTCAGAGGGCACTCCTTCTGGTTCGGTTGGAACCAAACCGGGCTGGCCATCTGGGTCAGCAGACTTCTTGGCCTCCCTTTCCCTGAGCCTACCAACTCTTTTTTCCAGCGTAGCTGCAGGAACATTTTTATAAATCTGGCAGTCTGAATCGAGGTGGTCAAACCTCAGACAATAAACACAGGTGGTGTGGGGATCAGCCTTAGCAAAGACTTCCCCACACACAGTACAGTGTTGAAACCCAGTGGGCCTGGTTTTTCTTTTGGGTTTCTCAGACATGGCCAGTCCTAACAAAAACTTACCCTTTTTTCGGCAATCCACCAGGGAAGACACCCTTATCGGTTCCTGACCGTGTTATGGGTCATGGAAAAAAACGTAATAAAATCCGGTTTTTTTAGAACCGATAAGGACCGGTTACCACACTCTAAAAGCAGAATAAACTTTTTTGAACAACCTGAATCGGTTCAAACCAAACCGATCCCATGTTTACAAGTTCCACACAGAAAAACAACAAAAATAACCCTATCTAGTACTCACGATACCACAGACAGAGACTGAACCGGTAGGTTGCAGTTTAATTTCGGTCGAAAACCGAGAAAAACAGTACTTTAACCGACAAGTTGAACCTAGCAAAGGAGAAAATCTCCGGAGCGACTGTTCAGTGAAGCGGAGTAAAGAATCTGACGGTTTGAGTTCAAACAGCAACAGACAGAGTCTCAACCGAGCTCGAGCTCAAGCTCAGTGTTCCATGCCTGGCATGGAAAGTTAACTCTTTATCACTGCAATTTGTCAGAATACAGCAAAACTTCATGTTGTTTGAATCACCTGTGCCTTGTCCCTCCTCGCCTTAAGAAGCACCTTGTGGATCAAGGAAATGGGGAAAGGCATAGAAGAGGCCTGGGGTCCACGGTCTCGAGAAGGCATCCCCCTGCAGCAAGCCCTGCTGAGGGGGGGCGGGCATGAAACAGTCTCAGCTTCGCATTCTCCCTGGAGGCAAACAAGTCCACCTGAGGCATGCCCCAGAGGGAGAACAGATCTTGTACTACCTCTGGCAGGAGAGACCACTCGTGGGACGCAGCCCCTATCCGGCTTAGGGCATCGGCCAAGGTGTTGGAGGCTCCTGCCACATGAATGGTGAGGAGATCCGCCTCCAGGCTGCGCACGAGTGACCAAATGCGGAGAGCTTCCCTGCACAGAGGCATGGAGCGCGTCCCGCCCTGGCAGTTTAGGAAGTACATGGTCATGGTATTGTCCGTCTGGACCTGAACTACTTGACCCTGTAGAAACGGAGCGAAGGTGGTGAGGGCCAGATGAACCGCTCGAAGCTCCAGCAGTTTGATATGACATCAGGACTCCCGAGGGGACCAGAGGCCATGCGCTCTGTGCTCCCCCAGATGGGCACCCCAACCCATCAGAGAGGCATCTGTCGATAGAAAGACCGTCGACTCGGGGCGAACGAACGGGATACCCTCCTGCAGATGTGCTGGAACGGTCCACCACTGGAGAGCGTTCCACATCCCCTGGGTCACTGTCACTAGCTGATCCAATGGATCGAAGTGCTGTGACCATTGGCTGGCCAGTCCCCATTGAAGGGGACGCATGTACCAGCGGGCCCAATGGACCACGCTGGTGCAGGCCGCCACGAGGCCCAGGAGGCGCAGGAAGTCCCAGGCAGGGCACGACTGCCCAACCTGAAATGACTGGGCAAAGGAGGAAAGAACCTCGGCCCTGTCCACCAGGAGCCGTGCTCTGGCTCTCGTAGAGAGTCGAGCTCTGCCCCAATGATTTGTATCACTTGCTTTGGCACGAGTTCCAACTTGGCCTCGTTGATGAGGAGGCCAACCTGAGAGCAAACCTGGAGGGCCAGATCTCTGGACCGCTCCACCTCCGCTCTGCAGGGGGTTGCAATCAGCCAATTATCCAGGTAGGGGTACACCCAGACCCTTCGGTGCCACAGGAATGCTGTCACCACTGCCATGCATTTGGTGAAGACCCTGGGAGCTAGGGAAAGGCCAAAGGGCATGGCCCGGAACTCGTAAAGGGATCCCTCCGCTCTGAAGTGGAGGAATCTCTGGTGGGACGGATGGATTGGGATGTGAAAGAATGCATCCTGAGGGTCCAGGGAACAGAACCACACGCCTCCGTTCCAAGGATGGGATTATCTGAGCCAGAGTGACCATCCTGAAGGTCTGACACCTTAGGAACCTGTTCAGGTCATGCAGGTCGAGAATGGGGCGCCAGCCCCCCTTCCGTTTTGGGACCAGGAAGTACCTGGACACAAACCGGGTCTGGAGGAGGATCCACCACCTTCCAGATCACCTCTTTTTCGAAGAGCAGGGCAATATCGGCCTGGTGGGCTGACAGCAAGGCTGCGGACCCCAGGGGCCCCCCGAGGGGCGATGGCTCGGAAGGGTGGGGCCTGCTCGAATTCCAGAGGCAGACCCTTTCCTACCACCTCCAACACCCAGCGGTCCGTGGTGATAGCGGACCAGGCGGAAAGGAAGTGGTGGAGCCGTCCCCCCACGAGGGGAACAAAGGGGGGAATGATGAGGCTAGGGTGACACCCTCAACCCATCACTGGGCAGGCTTGGAGGAGGGACGACCAGCGGACCTCCTGGGCCTTCCTCCCTGCTTCCTATTGGAGGAAGCTGAGCTGGGTTTGTGATGCCACCACGAGCCTGCTGGCCCTGGTGCTGATGCTGTTGGGCCGGACGTGCCGCAGGTGCAGAAGGGCGAAAGGACTTGTGCTGCTGCTGTCGGCGGCCTTTGTCCTTCTGGGCGGAGGTGACAGAGTCCAGAGTGGCATTGGACTTCTCGATCTGCTGGAGGTGACCTTCCACTCCAGGGCCGAAAAAGTCGGTCCCCAAGAAGGGGATGTCTGCCAATTTGTGCTGGGAATCCGCCATGGAGGTGGATATCCTCAGCCATGCTCTGCGGCGCATGGCCACCGCGGCTGCAACCGATCTGGCACAGGAGTTTCCTATGTCCAGAGCTGTTTGGAGCTGCTGCTTAGCCACTGCCCTACCCTGGTCCCGAACCTGTCGGACCATGGTCTGCAGGTCAGCCGGGAGATGAGGGATCACCTCTTCCAGGGAGCCCATAAGGGCGTGGGAGAAGTGTGCCATCAGCATGGCTGAGCTGGCCTGGCAGAGGCCAAGGGATGATGTAGCGTACATCTTGCGCCCAGTGTAGTCCAGCTTTTTGGACTCTCTGTCGGGGGGCTAGTCCACGTCCCTAGTGTTCCCGGAACACCGGAAAACGCTGTCGGTGACCAACCTCTCGGCAGAGGGGTGTTCCGGAAACCTGGGCAAAGAGCCGACAGGGACCCCATACTTCCTGGCCATCCTGTCCGAAGGCGCAGGACAGGAAGCAGGCTGCTGCCAAAGCTCCAAGGCTGGGCCCACAATGGCCTCAGCCACCGGAAAGGCCTCCGTGGGGGGAATCCCCTCGGTCCAGTATCTCCGTGAGGGGATACTTGGCCCGTTTGGATACGGGCTCGAGCTCCATCCCGGTGGACTCGGAGATGAGCCGAAGCAAACCCATGAAGGACGATGGACTTTCGTCCAACGACTGGCCCCCGGAGGACTCCAGGTCAACCGGCCTGGAGAACAGGAAGGAGTTGTCATCGGACTGGAAGGAGTCCGCGAAGAGCTGCCTGGGGCCTGAGCCACCCTCCACCTGCCGAGGACGGTCAGGAGTGAGGGTGACCGACAACCTGTGGGGCAGGCCTTGACCCGACCGAGAGTCCTTGGTCGGTGCCCCCGATTTCAGTTGTGGAGGCGGAGGTTCCACCACAATCGGTGGGACAGCAGGTTTCGGACGAACAACTGGCCCAGGCTTGGGCATCTCGACTACGGCAAGGGGTTGTTTCGGCGACTCAGGTGACAGCCACTTGATGGCTGGGGAAGGCGTCGGCGTCGACTTGCTCCCGGACAGAAGTAACTGCTGCCACATTAGGTCCTCGTAGTGTCGACACAATCTGCGCCGAAGCCTCTCCTCTTCCGAGGAGGAAGACGACAACGAGTGGCAGTGCTGCTTACCTCGGTGCCGAGACTGAGACCGCCGATGTCGGTGGGATCGGCTAGACCGAGAAGAAGTCAGAGACCGAGACAGAGATCCTCGGTGTGTCTCGAGAGCGGGTCTGGGAAGGCGGAGACACCCGCTCTTCCCTAGCAGGGCATATGTCGGGGACTGCTGCACCGAGGGCACAGGCAGATCTCGGTCTCCACAGGAGGAACTGAAGAGAAGGGTTATGAACCATAGCAGTCGACAGCCATCCGACGGGTCGAGAAAAATCTCGACAGCGTCGGCGGGTGTCTCGCCGCTGGCCTGGACGGGACGCCATGAAGCCAGCTTGACCGAAGTCGACAGTCGGCTGTCCGGGGAAGGAGACCTCTCCCACTCCCATGAACGCCGACGATGGGACTTACCCTTAAGAGTCCTTTTGGACCAAGAGGAATGTCCGATGGCCCTCTCCCTTAGTGGAAAGGATTGGCAAAGCTCCTTGAGCGAGCTGAATCAGAGTACCCAGAGGACGGGATAAATGCATGACCAAGGAAGAAGGATGATGCGGCCTGGGCTGCCTCCTCCTCGAGGCGATCATCTGCTTGAGCTGCTCAGCCGGAGCCAGCTGCAGGTAACAGCCCATAGAGGCCTCCTCTGACTTAACCGTGGGTGGCGCTTCGGGCACCCCAGCTGTAACCGGGCAGCGCTGCCTCCAGGACGCTGGGCCGGTAATCTAACGGCATGACCTCGCAGGGCCCGCGGGTCATGCCCCAGGCCAAGGCAGTAGACGCACGTGGAGTGCGGGTCCGTCCTGACATCTTCTGCCCAGGGCACCGCCGAAAACCGGGAGTCGATTTGTCCATCGCAGACGCAAGGAGAAAGTTGACTGAAGTCTTGAAAATTTTAAAATGAGTTTCGGGCAAACCGAAGAATTAGGATCCAGTCTATCACGCAGAGTGTTAAGGAGGGAACCTGAGCTTCCAAGTGGTAAGGAAGATCTGGCGTCATGGGGCGGAGCCAAGAGTTTTACCACCCGGGTGGGTGGGAGGAGCCAGCTTGAAGACCTTCCGGCAAGATTTAAAGTGGCAATGAACCTGCCAGACAGTGTGGATGAACAATATATCCATGTCCCTAGAAATGTTGATTATTATTCTTATTCTTATCACAGAGTCTGCAATCAACAAGAAAGGAAGGAGATCAGGCAGGAATAAAAGAAAAAGGACACATAAATAGCCTAAAGAGATCAAGGGTTAAATAGAAGGGAGTCAGCCTCAATGTCAGGAGTCTAGGTAATAAAATCAGCGAGCTCCAGGTGATGATGGAAGACACTGAGGTGGATGTCGTGACTATCAAGAAAAACAAATGAGTTGAAATGAAGAGGGATGGGAATGAGGGCAGAGGGGGTAAGAAGATAAGGGAAAAGGGAGGTTGACAGGCAAGATGGTAACAGAATTTGGAAGGCCATGTGTGCAAATGCTCGAAGTCTGGGAAATAAAATCCCAGACTTAATGGCCTTCATGGCACAGGCTGACCTGAACATTGCCGCCATTACAGAGTCATGGTGCAATGGGAACCATGACTGGGGCATAGCCATACCAGGCTATACATTGTTCAGGAAGGACAGGGTGGGTAAGAAAGTGGGAGGAGTGGCTCTTTATGTTAGGGATAGCATAAAAACAACAGCAGTACAGGGAACACAGGGAGGGATGGAGGTACTGTGAGTCACCATAGGGACAGGGAGTTGAGCTGCTATTTGCATTGGCATGATCTACAGACCTCTAGCACAGGGGCGAGAGATGGATAAGAATCTGGCAGAAGCCATCAAAAAGATGGGAAATAAGGGGGAGGTGCTGCTGGTGAGGGACTTCAATCTGTTGGATGAAGACTGGAGCATTCCAGCTGCAGCTTCAGCTAGGAGAAGGGACATCCAATATTTCCTGCATGAGGTGTTCCTCAGGCAACTAGTAAAGCAGCCCACTCATGAGGGAGCAATATTGGACCACGTACTCACCAACAGAGACAGTGTTACAGATGTCACAGTGGGTGGCAACCTAGGGACCAGTGATTACTGTATGGTGTGGTTCAATACAGGAACCGTGGTAGAAATGAACTACACAAAGGAGAGGGTCCTGGACTTCAGAATGGCTGATTCTGCAAAGCTGGGGGAATGCCTCAGGGATGCCCTGACAGGGGGCAAGGACTTGGGTGCAGTGGAGGAACAGTGGGCAAAACTAAAAGCGGGGATAGTGAAGGCAATAAACTCCTGTGTCAGGCAAGTAAGCAAAAGCAAGAGGAAAAAGAGAACTATGTTTCTCGAAAGAGGTGACTGGAAAGGTAAGGGCAAAAAAGATAGCATTCAGTAGGTATAAAGAGACACAGAGGAAGGAGGATAAGGAGGTGCATCAGGAAAAGCAGAGGCAGGCAGGGAAAGTAGCCATGTGCGCAAAGGCACATATGGAGGAAAAAATAGCTCAGGCAGTAAAAAAAAAAGGACAAGACATTTCTTAGGTATGCAAGTGAAAGGAGGACAACCAGGGGGGAGGGACTGTAAGCCTAAGGAGGGAAGGGGGGTGGAAGGGGACAAGGTAAAAACAGACATCCTGACCGAATACTTTTGTTCAGTGTTCACGGAAGAAAGGGAAGGAGAGGGACTACAGATAAGTGGCAGGGACATCGAAGGAAGGGACATGGACACTAGTCCACTTACAGAGGAGGGAGTCATGAAGACACAAATCTGAACATGGACAAGGCAATGAGGCCAGATGGAATACACCCAAGGATATTGAGGGAGCTCTGAGAGGAGCTGGCTGCACCTCTGACAGTCCTGTTCAACCACTCACTTCAGACAGGAGTGGTCCTGGAGGACTAGAAGAGGGCACTTGTAGTCCTGCTTCACATAAGTGGAAGCAAGGAGGAGGAGGCTGGCAATTACAGCCCAGTCAGCCTGACTTCGGTGGTGGGGAAATTAATGGAAATACTCAAGGGGAAGATTGTGGAATATCTTGCATTCAGTGGCTTGCAAGATATGATGCAGCATGGATTCACTGTTGGGAGGTCATGTCAAACAAATCTGATAGATTTCTTTGACTGAGTGGGCTGGGAATTAGATTACGGTGGAGCAGTGGATGTGGCTTACCTAGTTTTCAGTAAGGTCTTCCAACACTGTTCCACACAGGAGACTCAAACAAGCTGGGCAGCCTAGGAGTGGGTCCAAAGGTGGTAAACTAGGTAAGAAACTGGTTGAGGGATAGGTGACAAAGGGTGGTGGTAAACAGAGTCTACTCTGAGGAAGGGAGGGTGACCAGCGGGGTGCCACAAGGATCAGGACTGGGACTGGTCCTCTTTAATGTCTTTATTAGCAACATTGCAGAGGGGCTAGAAGGGAAGGTTTGTCTGTTTGCAAAGGACACTAAGATCTGCAACAGGGTACACACTCCAGGTGGGGGTGGAAGAAATTAAGAGGGATCTAAGAAGACTTGAGGAGTGGTCAGGAGCGTGGCAACTAAAAGAAGTGCAAAATCATGCACTTGGGGCTCAGAAATGCAATGGTGGAGTACAAAATGGGGGGAGTGCTACTGGCAACCAAACAGGAAAGAGACCGGGGGATAATCATATCTGATGACCTAAAAGTGGCCAAACAGTGTGGCAAGGCAGTGGGGACAGCCAGTGGGTGCCACGGTGCATAGGGAGGGGTATCACCAGCAGAAAGAGGGAGGTGGTAATACCACTGTATAAATCACTGGCGAGTCCCATGAGCAGTGTAGTTCCCCAAGTGAGCTCCCCACCCTAGGAGAGAAGCACCTGTGATCAGAACCACTGTCGGAGACTGCTGGAGGAATGGAACACCCTCCCTGAGGTTGTCCCTGTCCATCCACCACTGTAATGTCTGAATCAGGGTGGCTGTCACTGGGATCAAGTTGGACAGACAATCCCTTCTCTGGGACCAACAGAACCTGAGATGAAACTGGATATCCCTGACCTGGAACCTGGCTCCTGAAACCTCTGCTGTAGAGGCTGCATGTGCCCCAGGAGCTGAAGGAAATGTCTTGCCAGACGAGACACCTGTTGATGAAGAGTTTGCCAGGTGGATGAGGTTGTCTACCTTTCCCCCTGGCAACAGAGCTTCTGCATGGACCGTGTTCAACTCTGCTCCTATGAATTCTAGGATCTGGATGGGCTCCTGAACTGACTTCTTTAGGTTTACTAGAAATCCTAAAGATATGAGGGTATCCTGCACGAGAGGGGACTGACCTACAACCAACCAGTCGTCCAGACAGGGAAACACAGACACTTCCTGTATTCTTAGATGAGCTACCACCACTGCCAGAAATTTGGTGAATGTTCTGGGGGCTAAGGTAAGGCCGAAGGGCATTGCCCTGAACTGGTAATGGCTTGAGGGTAATTCAAATCTTAGGTACCTTCTGTGAGAGTGTCTGATTGAAATGTGAAAATAAGCATCCTTGAGGTCCAAGGAAGCTAGCCGATCTCCTTGCCTGAGAGATGGAAGGATTTTGGTTACAGTCACCATCTTGAATTTGGGTTTTGTTAGGTGTTTGCTGAGATACCTCAGATCTGGAAAGGGCCCCCACTCCCCAGTTTTCTTCAGGGTAAGGAAGCACCTTGAGTACAACCCTTTTCCTTTGCGAAGAGGAGGAACAGCTTTCACAGCTTTGTGCTGCAGGAGTGTGGTAACCTCTGCCTCCAGCAGGGCTGTCTCTGAAATGTTGGCAGGTTTGAATGACCTTGCTCTTGTTCTTGGAAATGTTCTGAAATTTAGAGCAAGACCCTGGCTCACTACTTCCAGGACCCACTTGTCTGTGGTAACGGCCTTCCAGGCCTGGAAGCAGCAAGCCAACCTACCCCCTACTGGCAGTGGGGAGGAGGCCCTGGCTGAAACATCAGGGTATCTGCCTGGCAGAAGTCCTAAGCTGAGAGGTGGAAGCAGCCCTACTTACACCCGTTCTGCCTCTACCGCTGAAGGATCCTCTCTGCTGCTGATAAGCAGGGAACAGCTGGCCCTGGTAGAAAGGCCTTTGGTAAGGCCTGCCTCTGTCCCATCTAGGCTGCTGCTTTTGTGGAGTTGCAACTTTTTCCTTAGCAGCTGCACTCCTGTAAGTGGACCTGTACTCATCCATTTTCTTCACGCATTTTTTTTTTTTTTTTTTTTTTAATTGTTTAACCACGAGTGGCACTCTAAGCTGAAAGCTTGTTTACAGGTGCAACCTGGGAGCACAGGGAAGTTAAGTGACTTGCTCAGGGTCACACAGTATGCAGGTGGGGGCTATGGGATTCAAACCCAGGTCTCCAGATTTGCAGCTCAGAGCCTTAAACCACTGCGCTATACTGCCTCCCTGAACTGTCTGTTCCCCAAACAGAGAATTCTGGACAACAAGAAAGTCCATAGCTTTAGACTGGGTTTCCTGGGAGAAACTGGTACACCTGTGCCCAGAGAATCTTCTTAGGGAGACTGCAGCAGCCATAACCCTAGAGGATACGTCATTTGAATCCACAGCAGAGTGAAACTGGACTCTGGATGCTTCAATAACATCCTTGACTATTTGCTCTAGATCCTTGGCTAGCTGAGGTGCAGCAGTCTTCGCCTATTCCTGAACAGACTCCCATCGGGATTTCTGGTACCTAAAAAATATATGCCATGCATGAGGCCTGTCTAATACGCAGTGAAGCAGCCAAACACTGCTTCTTAGCCATGGCATCAATTTTCCGAGAATCCTTCTCAGGAGGGTGTGAGGCCTAGGGGATGCCAGCCTTATGACAGGCAGGAGCCTGAACCACCCCTACATGGCTACAATGGCTGTACAGGAACTCTGTACCATTGCCAGACAACATATACCTCCTGTCCATTCTTTTGTCCATGGGGGAATGGAAGTAGGCATCTGTAGAATTTTATTTGTCTGTTTTTTAAAAAACGTATGAAGAGGAATTGAAAGTCTCTTAGTGTCAAGGACATCCATCAGTTCAAGGAAATCTGGCTCCTCCTCCTCTTCAGCTGCCTGGTCTCAGCCACTTTTTTGAAAAACAAATAGTGAGAGGGGGACTCCCCAGGCTGTCTAGGAGGAGAAACTGACTCTGGTCTATCAGGGGAAACATTAGGCTCAATGGGGTCACCCAAGTCTTCCTCTTCCTCCTCTTCTTCCTCACCCTCCCATTTGAGTTCATAATAGGCCTCCCAATCATATGAACCAGTGGGGAGTGAACTGACAGGTGACCGAACTGCGGTATGCGGTTTCTGACCCAGTCCGGTATCACCTGAACTGCTCTGCAAGGACTGTACAATCTGTATCGCTTCAGCAATTTCCTCAGTGGTTGGAGCTGCAAATGTTGGCTCCAAATCGACTGATTTTCTTTTTCTCTTCGAAGGTACTGACTCCTTGTTATCTGCCTTCCTTTTGGTCAAGGAGGGAACACCCTGGTCAGAAGGCACCTCCTCCAGTTCTCCAGCTCCCTCAGGAGCTGAACCAGACCAGCCATCCGGGTCAGCTGATTTTTTTAGCCATTCTTTCTTAAGCCAGGCTAAACACTTATCCAGCGTGGCTTTAGGAAAGTTTTTGCAGATTTGGCAGTCTGTTTTTAGGTGGTCAAACCCCAGACAATAGATACAGATGAGGAGGGGATCAGCCTTGGCAAACACCTCCTCCCATTCTGTGCAGTACTGAAACCCAGTGGGACTGGTCTTTTTCTTGGGTTTCTCTGACATGATGCACTGAAAAGCCAAGTTACCCTTTTTTTAAAGTGGCGGTTCAGGCCCGAGTAACTAAAAGTGTTGTCAGTTAATGACCAGTTCAATGGTAGATTGTAAAAAAAAAAAATGAGAAAGTGTCATTTTTTTTTTCAAACCGAAAACCACCGGGTCCCAAATCAACTACTGTAAACAAGTTAAACTTTAAATTTTACCTCAAAAGAAAAAATATCACTCGGTTTCCTCCCAGTTACATGAACTGTAAGAGAAAATCGAAAACTTACCGATTTTTGGAGAAAACCTAAACTAGTGTAACCTGTACCGTAAGACAAGGGCTTGAAGAACAAAAAAATGAAACGCGGTTTGATAAAAAAAAAAAATAAATAAATAAAAAACCACTCTAACCAAAACGAGCAAAGGAGACATCTCTGGAGCAACTTCACAGGCAGACGGAGTAAATAATTTGATGGTTACGTAGAATGTACCAGGACAGGGGTTTGAAAACTGAGCTCGAGCTCAACGTTCTATGCATTTGCATACAGTTAACTCTTTCATCTCTGGGGCAGTTCAACTTGAAAGGCTAACTGCATTTAGTCAAAATACAGCAAGATTTCATGTTGTTTGAAGGAAGGGAGAGGGAAGAATACAGAGTGCAGTGATGGGTAAGGAGCGGGCATTGGAGGCGAAGTAGCAGAAAGCATTGAAGAGAGTGTCAGAGAGGGTTGAAGAAGGGGCAAAATTATAGGATACAAACTTTCAAATACCTCATGGGTATAAATAAGGTCCAGGAAGGAAACCTTTTTCAGAGAAAAAGATGCTCAAGGACAAGGGGTCATGTTATGAAGCTCATGGGAGATGTAAGGAAGTACTTCTTCGCAGAAACAGTAATGGATGACTGGAACCGCATGCCTCCCAGTATAGGTGGTGGGGGCAAAATCTCTGACATCTCGTCTGAACATATGAGATTGCCAGCAGATAAAGGCCTAGAGGTCTATCAAATCTGCTTCGAATGTGCAGCTAGCACCCCTATTCTGCAGCTGCCTCCCTTCCACCCTTGCCTTCATTAACCCTCTCCCTTGTCCTGTCTCATCCTCATTGAAGCAGTCCACTGTTCTACTGCATACCACTTCTGCAGGTAACGCATTCCACCCAGCCACCACCCTCTCTGTAAAAAAGTGTCTCCTCATCTCCCTCCTGAACCTTCCTCGCTCCAGTCTCATATCATGGCTCCTGGTGTCCCTCCCCTTCCTTACTTTGAACAGCCCCTCTGTACCCATCTTGTTTATTCCTTTCATGTATTTAAAGGTTTCAATCATGTCATCCCTGTCTCTCCTCTCCTTCAGTGAGTACATGTTCAACTCCTTCAACCTCCTCTCATATGATAAGTCCCCCACCCCCTTCATCATCTTTGTAGCTCTGCGCTGCACCCCCTCCAGTAACAATGTCCCTCTTCAGATACAGACGCCAGTACTGCACGCAGTACTCCAGGTGTGGTCTAACTAATGACCTATACAGTGGCAGAATCACCTCCTCCCTCCTCGAGGATATACCTCTTGCAATACAACCCAGCATTTTGCTGGCCTTTGCAGCTGCCTTCCTACATTGTGCCAAGTTGTTCATTGACCCTGTAATGAGCACACCCAGATCCTTCTCCTCCTCTGTCTGGGCTAGCTGCACTCCCCTAGCTGGTAACTCCTCCTTGGGTTCTTCATCCCAAAATGCAGCACTTGCACTTTTTGGCATTAAAGCCAGTTGCCAGGTGTCTGACCAGGTTTCAAGCTTTGCCAGATCATCCTGCAACCCTGCCATCCCCTAGGTCATCCACCACTCGCCTACCTTGGTATCATCAGCAAACAGACTGATCTTGCTCTTGATGTCCCATGATATGTCTGCAATGAATATCCCAAACAACACTGGTCCAAACACGACCCTGTGGAACACCGCTCGTCACTGCCCTTGGGTGTGAGAGCTCCCCATCCACCACCACCCTCTGTTGCCTTCCTGCAGCCAGTTTCCTACCATCTCACCAGTTTTGCACCCCCCTGTGCCTACTAACCTCCTTCCCAGCCTTCCATGTGGCACTGAGTGAATGCCTTACTGAAGTCCAGATACAGGACATCCACTGCATGGCCCATGTCCAGTTGCCTAGTTATGGAGTCATAGAACTCGACCAGGTTGATTTGGCAGGATCTGCCACGTATGAAGCCATGCTGTCTGCTGTCCAGCAGTCCTTTGGCCTCTAGAAGGGCCACCAGCCTCTCCTTCAGGATAGTCTCCATTAGCTTACCCACGATGGATGTGAGGCTCACTGGTCTATAGTTTCCTGGTTCATCCTTGGGGCCACTCTTGTGAGGGCACCACATGAGCCATCTTCCAGTCCTGAGGTACACACCCAATGTAGTGAGGCATTAAATAGTCTGCCAAAGGTCCTGCAAGGACCTCTGCCAACTCCTTCAGTACCCTGGGGTGGATGCCATCTGGGCCTGGTGCCTTGTCCACCCTCAGTGCCTTCAAACCCTCTCGAACTCTGCTCTCCATGACTTCCCCATCTGTCACCACTTCCCACCCTGCTTCTGCCATTTCTCCGACCTTGGGTGTCACCCCCCTCTTCTCTTTAGTAAATACTGAGCAGAAGTACTCATTTAGTGCTTCCGCCTTATCGCACCCTGCTTCCACCCAACCCCCCTCCTTCCTAATCCTTACTATGTGGTCCTTACAGCTCCTTTTCTCCCTGCTGTACTTAAAGAAGTCCTTCTCCCCCTTCTTAATGCCTTTTGCCAGCCTGAGTTCTGTAGATGCTCTGGCTCCCCTTACTGCCCTTGTCACCTCCTTCGATTCTGTCAAGTACTCCTCCTTGTCCTCCCCCCTTCCTGTTTTCTTGTACTTCCTAAAGGCAGCTCTTTTCCTCCTTACCTTTTCCATGACCTCCTTGCTCAACCAGATCGGGTTTCTTAGCCCTAGCCTCTTGATCTTGACCTTTGCAGCAGGTTTTGGATTGCCTCCACTATCCCCAGCTTTATGAGCTCCCACCTCTGGTTAGTGTCCATACTAGATTGAATTCTGGCCAGGTACCCTTTACCACTTCCCCATCCTCCCAAAGTCGGCCCTCCTGAAGTCCAGCACTATTGTGCCAGATTCCACTCCTTCCTTGCCCATATCCAATGTGAGCCATACTGAGTGGTGGTCACTCCCTGACAGCGTTCCTCCACTGTAAGTTCTCTCACAAAGTCCCCATTTGCCAGCATAAGGTCAAGGGTATTCCTAACCTGGTTGGTTCACTGACCATTTGCAGCAGGAAGCTGTCCTGAAGCATCCAGCAGTACCTGCTCCCTTCTGTTCCTGGTTGTTGGGGTGCTCCAGTCCACTCCTGGCATGTTGGGAAGTCCTCCACAATCACCACACTATCCTTCTCACAGATCCTCCTGATCTGTCCCGCTAGTTCCCTGTCTAACTCCTCCGTCTGAGATGGTGGCCTGTACACCACTCCCATTCTAAGAATCCTATTCTTGGAATCCTGGATTTGCATCCAAAGTGACTCCATACTACCCTCCTCCCCTTCCTCCCTTACACACTTCAGTCCTTTCTTCACATATAGTGCCACCCCTTCCCAATCACCCTGTCCCTCTGAAACAACCTGTACCCTGGTACAGACAGGTCCCAGTCATTGTAATGGGTGGCCCATGTTTCCGTGATGGCTGCAATGTCTACCTCTCCCTCTGTCATGAGAACCTGTAACTCTGCAGTTTTCCTCCCAAGGCTCCTAGCATTAAGGGTAACCACCTTCCACCCTTTTCCCCCTTCCCATCCTGCCCTCCTTTCCTAGCATCACCAACAGTACTTGTCCTTTGTCACTGTTATGGGGGGTAAGCTCATATGGTTTCCCAACCTGTGGTCTCTGCATATCTCTTCCCCAACTGCCACCCCCCACTCCTAGTTTAAATTCCCAACTTCCTCTATGTACTCCTCCATCCTCTTTTTCAACACTTTCTTCCCTCCTCACTCCAAGTGTAGTCTGTCCTTGGCATAGAGACTACTGTCCTCGCAGAGACTACTGTCCTCCCAGGTCCCTCCCCCCAACAGCCCATACCCTTAGCACAACACCAGGTTCTTAGCCATCCGTTAAATTCTCTATTCTCAGCTTTCTTGTTGTGCTTGCCTTTGCACTGGAAGTATCTCTGAAAAAGTTACTGATCTTCCTGCACCTCACATAATTGTGCTAGTTCATCAAACCTCCTCTGACTGTATCTACTGTCTTGTCAGCCAGGTCGCTTGTCCCAAGATGTATAATTAACGAGGCTTGTCCCTACCCTTCTAGCATATTTCAGAACAGACTGTCCCACCCTTTCCGCTGTCATTCCTGGCATGGCCTCCTCACAAATGCGACCATGCCTCCCTTGCTACCCCACCTAACCTCTTAGTATTGAGTCCCAGCACTAAGATTCCACCCTCTTACTCCCTGCTTGCTTCCATTCATCTCCTCTCTCATTTCCAGCTCCTCTTCTTCCTCCTGCACATTATTTCCTTTTAACCCTGTTGCAATTCTCCCAGTAGAACTTCCCCGCTCCAGTTTGGTCCAGGCATTTATCAATTACTTCCCAATTCATCATTTCCTCCTCCACCTTCTTCTCTCTCTAGCAGTGTACAACCATTTTCTGAAGGCCCTTCACAAATGCCCGCCCCTCTCTCTTCATAGTAACCTATTCTCTCCTTTCCACTCCATGACTTTTGCCACTTCTTGCCTCCCTCACAAGTCCCTATCTCCTCCTTCCATTTGTCTTTTGCCTCCTGACCTGGTTTCCCGGCAATTGTTCTTCCTGGCCTGGGCCCTTTGTCTCTGCTTCCCTTCTTCTGACCCTCTCCTCACCACTGTTGGCTTAAATCGCCTCCGTCATCTCCTCTTCCTCCCTCCAGTATTGGGCTAAACCCACCCCAATCTGCCTTTGCCTGTCTTAGTTCCTCCTGCAGACCTCAACTCTTTCTAAGTTTTTCTATGTGGTTGCACACTAAACATCCTCCACATTCCAGGCTATTTTAGAAAGATTGGTGCACCTCAGTTGTTGCAGCCTACCCCTATCCATTGCTCTAGTTGTCCACAGCCACCCCCTAACATTCCAGATGCAGGATACCAAACACTCCCCAAGTCTCCCCTCCCTCCTCTATCAGTGCAAAACATTTTCTTTATTTCCCTACCTCCTTTGTTGCACACGCTTAGATATATTGAGCAACTGCTTTTATATTCCTATCCTTCTATCCACACTCAAAAACAGACTTTAAGTAGCCATTGCACAACCTTCTTCAAATTCCTACTCCTCCTTTCCCCAATGCAATATCAACGCTGAAGAAGTAATAATGAGAACTCCTAGATTTGCATTTACTTTCCTCCTTCCACTGAGAGCGTAGTCACCTCTTCACTTGCTGCTGTTCCTTTCCTGGTATGCCCTCCTACTCCACACCCCTACTATACCCAGTGTTTAGCTCCTGTCAATCAGATTTAACAAGGCATATAATCAAGAGTTGGGGGAAGAGGGGGTGAAAATTTGCAGCAGCCAAAGACAGCAAAGAATACACCACCACTGCGTTTTAAATCCTCAACAGCCCAAAAACAATTCTAAGTAAAGACAACAAAGAAAGTACAGTGTCACCAAAAGCCCACAATCCAAGTCTAAAAGAAAAACAGCAATTACCAGTTACTGTAAAGCATTGAATTGAATATGCTTCCTTCCCTTTCTGGCTTCTATAACATTCAAAAATACATACCGTATTGGGATTCAAGAAAGCTTGGGACAGGCATCAGGGAACCCAAGGGGGGAAGCCACAGATCAAGTAGGGTCTGTGGTATTATAGTAGGTAGGGAAAATGGGCAGACTATGTGGGCCATGCAGTCCTTATCTGCCATCAATTTCTATGTTTCTATCAGAGAAACTTGGGCCTTGAAAAATAATGATTGGGACCTGAAGGTCCCAGGCTACACCATGTGAGAGAGAGAGAGAGAGAGATAAAGGGGGAGGAAAAGGGTGAGAAGTAGCCCTCTGTGTTAGGAATGGCACTAAGACGTCAGAGAATGGACACATCAGGGGGAGTAATGGAGAGACGGTCACTGTGGGTACAGCTCACAGCAGCCTCTGGCAAGAAAATACGGGTGGCATGATCTTCAGACTGCCTGGACAGGTGGAAGAGAGACATAGGAAGCTTAGGAAGAACTAGTCAGGGGAGTGGTAATGGGGGAGATGGTGGTAGGTGACTTGAACCTGCCAGACAGTGACTTAGAGGTTCCAGCTGTCAGGAACACCAGAGGTCAGGCCTTGCTGGATAAAGTCCAGGACTCTCTGCTGGTACAGCTAGTTAGAGAACCCAAAAGGCACGCTGCCATCCTCAATGTGGTGCTCACCCACTCAGAGAAGGTAAGAGCAGTGTGGGTAGGGGAGCCACTAGGGAACAGCGACCATACCTCTATCTGGTTTCAGCTGGTCTTGGGGATCAGTAAACCCAGATCAAAAGCTGAGGCTATCATTTTAGACGGGCGGACTCTGACAGGCTGAGGGACTTGGTGCAGGACAAGTTAGTTGGGGTAGGCAGCATAGGAGAGATGGGAGGCAATAAAGGGGGCCATTCTAGAGGCATCAGAAATATGTCAGAGGACAGTAACCAAGAGTAATAGGTACAAGCAACCAGTGTGGTTCTCAGAAAGGGTCACAGAAGCAGTGAGGGCCAAAACAAAGCCTTCATAAAGTACAAAGAAAAGCAGGGGGAGGGAGAATGCCAGTTGAGAGCTAGGGAATCTAGGAGGGTGGTTAGGGAGGCTAAAGCAGACACTGAGCTGCATATTGCTGAGGGGGTCAAGAGTGGAGGGAAAAAATTATTCTGGTATATTAGGGAAAAAAGGAAGAAAGGAGGGGGAATTGTTAGACTACAGGAAGACAGTAAGGTAATAGAGGAGGAGGACTGGCAAAAGGCAGCCGTCTCTAATGACTAATTTTGCTCTGTCTTCACTAGGGAACACAGTGGCCCCTTGCCAGAGAGTGGCATCTAGGTGGCCACTTACAGGGGTCCCAGAGATGAGGCAGTCAATATTCACCAGCGAAAGGGTCCAGAAAAGGTTAGTAGCTCTTAAAATAGATAAGGCCCTGGGACAGGAAGGGATACACCCGAAAGTGCTCAGGGAGCTGGCAGCAGAACTGGATGAACCACTGGCAGGGCAATTCAATAGCTCATTACAGACAAGGATAGTTCCAAAGGACTGGAGGGTGGTGGACGTGATTCCGCTCCACAAGGAGGTGGGCATGGAGCAAGTGGGGTGCTACAGACCTGTTAGTCTTAACCTCAGTTGTAGGGAAACTGATGGAGACACTAGTCAAGGAGGATCTAGTGAATTACCTGGATGGCAATGGCCTCCAGGATAATAAGCAGCATGGGTTCACGGCAGGGAGGTCTTGTCAGACAAACCAAACAGTTTTCTTTGACTGGGTGATGAGGACACTGGATGGGGGCTACACCATGAATTTACTCTATTTCAATTTCAGCAAAGCCTTTGACTCAGTGCCTTATAGTTGACTGCTGAAAAAGATGGGAGGATCTGGGGGCGGCATGGAGGATAGCAAGATAGGAAGGAAACTGGCTGGGAGAGAGGCAGAAGGTGGTCATGGTAAATGGGGTCAAATCAGAAGAAAAGGAGCTCACAAGTGGGGTGCCACAGGGATCTGTCCTAGGGCTGGTCCTCTTCAATACATTCCTCAGTGACACTGGAGAAGGAATCCAGAGCAGGCTGTGTCTCTTCACAGGTGATACTAAG
This sequence comes from Neoceratodus forsteri, assembly GCA_016271365.2. NCBI lineage: Eukaryota > Metazoa > Chordata > Ceratodontiformes > Ceratodontidae > Neoceratodus > Neoceratodus forsteri. The sequence continues at coordinate 334,386,295 of CM057455.1, read as the reverse complement.
GTCTGTGGGAGGGTTGACAGCAACGAGGAAATTAGGGAGCTGCAGAGTGACCTGCATAGCCTGGTGTGGTCTAAGGTTTGGCAGTTGAAATTCAATGCCAAGAAGTGCAAGGTGATGCACCTAGGAAACAAGAACCCCAGAACGGGGTACAGGATGAGAGGGGTTAAGCTGTAAATAATGTAAACTGTGCAGCGCAGTTTACCATAAGTACAAAATCAAGGTCAAAAACAGTCTGCCAGCTGTGCTGGTACGTACCAAAACCATAAATGGTTTCAAGCACAGTTGAGACAGAGTGAAGGCTACTGTGGTTACTCAGGGCAGTAACAGCAGAGAGACTAGCTGGGGGAGGATAGTGAGGGCTAGTATCCTGGATGCCAATTAGGTCCCAGGGATAGATAGGGAATCACAGGCAGACTGAATGAACCATCAGTCTTTCTGCTGACATCGATGTTTCTGTGCAACATGTACTGTAACTGTCAGCCACAACACTGTATCTTAGCAATGACTGAGAAAAATACAGTGTCACATCTGAACTGTTTGGGGCTTGCACAGGAATCAAACAGTTTCAAGATTTGTACTACCTCAGCCAGTAGGGGAGCTCATAGCACTGGCAATGGTGCAGGATCTCTTAGTGCTTTTCTAGTATCAACCTGCAAGGTATTCTCAAAGGCAGTGTGTAATTTACTACTCTACAGCATGTGACAATCTATATAACTTGAAAACAGGTCATCTTGGGTCCCGTATTTGGGATACCAGACTCCTACCCCCTATTGACTCCATGGTCAACGGAAATACCTTCTTGGCAAATTTAAACAAAAAAAAAATGAAGAACTGAAGAAAAGCATTGAATTTTATGTCTTACATTGTCAGGATTTTTAGAATGTAATACATACTTAGCTGCATGGAACAATCTAGGAAAGACTTAGTTAAGGAAATGAATCAGGAAGCAAAACTACATAAGACAATCATCCCCCCTTTCCACTCCAGAAACAGACCTGGTGTATTTCAATCCAGCACCACCACAATAGTTCCTTCTGAAAAACAAAATATATTTCCCACGCCTGTTGGTGGCTTGATGCCTAAAAAGTGACCAAAAAAATGCTTATCAAGTTTTTAAATCACTTATTTACCCAGGCTAGTCCAACTAAGTTGCAACATTTTGTGTTCAGTTGGGTCCTGCTTTTACCCAACTAAGTGCAAGCATGGGAAGTGACTTTCTCAAGGTCACACAGCAGGTAAGTGGCTCTGATGGGATTTGAACCTGGATCTCTGGCATCTCAAGCCTGTCTGCCAACCACCAGACTAGACTGCCTCCAAATATTTTAGATAAAGTTACATAAATTGGATAAATTATCTCATGACTGCATGAAATGCAGTGAAACCACATCCCTTCAGCTTTAACTGTTCCATCTTACTCAATATTATTCTGTTCCGTATATACTGTCTTCCCCACAACTGGTGAGCACCCATCACTTTATTAGTCTAAAATGGTAAGACAGAAGGGGGGAGGAGTTACCATGAGGCAATATAATCCCACTCCCTTTGGGGAGATTCATTTCTTTACTTCAAATCTGGGATAGGCACAGAGCCAGGGTTCATTTCCAGAACCTGTGGAAGGGGATACAACAGTGAGTAAAAACAGCAACAACAAAGTGACAACAATGGGTGCATGAACATGTATAATACAATTGTGATGCAAGTAACGAATTTCAGAGAAAGACAAAAACAATGTAAAAAAGTGTACATTTATGCTGGTAATGGGGTAGGTAGCCAGGTTGAGATCTAAAGGACTGGGCCACCAATATCAGGCAAGACATTTGTATAGAAAAAATGAGGCATGAAATTACAGAGTATATTGAACTGTATGCTATGCAATTGAGCAGGCAAAAAAAGAGGGGAGGTAGAACAGGCAAAATAGCAGGGCAGGATGGATCGGACATGGGTTATTGTAATGTGGACAGAAGAGAAAAATGTCCACCTGCAAGTGTATTCTTTAGTGAAGTGTGACAGTAAGACTGGGGCTGGCAGTATAGGCTAGAAATTAAGAGTAGTGAGCTGTGAATGAGCATGGTACATCCAGCAGACCTGGGTTTGATTCCCACAACCTCCATTTGCATACTGAGCAACTCTGAGCAAGTCACTTAACCTCCCCAGTGCTCCTGGATCACCCCTGAAAACAGGCACCTGTACCTAGTGGGTTTTACCTGGTTACTAAACAATATTAAAAAAAAAGAAGAGTGCTTTGAGAAACAGAGAGCAGAGGGAGCAAGAGAGACTGATGGGGAGAGGGAAGCTGTTCCATAGTGTAGGTAAAATAGAGAAAGCAGACTGTGCTGTGACACAGTTACAGTGAGGAATATGAAAGGAACGAGCAGCAGATGAATGGAGGGGTAGGAGGAAGGAATTGCAAAGATGAGGAGGGAGACCAGCTAAGTGAGAGTAGTGGCAAGCCAGTATTTGGCCATGAAGGGGGAAGGAGATTAGCATATAGAGAGCAGTGATGGATGAGAGATGAAGCACTAAGGGCAAACTGGCAGAAGTAGTGAAAATGGGGGTCAAATCTGGCATGTGTAGACTTTGACACAGCGCCATAGAGTACATCTGCATAGTCAAACACAAACAAAATCATCTTAAGGATGATCTCATGGCAGACCAGAAAAAGATGGCAAGATTTGTTTCAGTACAGCAAACCAAGATTAGGGCAAAGTTTCTTGTGAATGTATTAAAATGGGTGGAAAAGCAGAGATTCTGATTAATTGGAAGGTTTTGTTCCCTGAAGGCTGCCTTGGAGGGATTCACCCACGTCATGATGACCAGAAAAACTGCAACCATCATTAGGGCACCAGCACAATGCTGACAGGGAACATCGCGCCAGGCAATTGTGCCGCTCGATCCCCATCGCACCCAATGTCCCAGGGCACGTTCTGGCTGTTTGCGGGGGGGGCTCTGTATAATTACTTCCAGGTTGAAGGTGTATCAGGTAAGGGGCACAACACCTGGATGGCGCCCTTCCTGCTGAGCACCGCAAAATATAGTTTGCCAGCATGACAGGTGAACTGGCTGCAGTGTCCTAATTGTGTCACCAACATAACAGTATACCCCTCGGAGGCAGCACTGCCTCCAAGGCACCACATTACTGTTGCATGTATTCTTTTTTTTTTTTTCCCTTTCTCCCTCCCTCGGCTGGGTGTTGCCTATGGTTCTCCCCTATTTGTTTGGACCCTCGGCACTGCACTACTACCACTGCCTGTGCTTGACCCCCTTCTCCATTCCTCTCACTGGCTGCTTCATGGCAGGTACTTACTCCACCACTGTGGAAGCCAGGGGACAGGGGTCAGGATCTGGGAGGAGCATCTGGAGTCACAGTGGTGTGGCACCAATGGGACCGGACTTCATCTAGTGCGCAGGAGGATTTTTCCATGCATTGGTTCCCCAACCCATGGTATGGGCATGCAATGGCATCAATGACGCTGCCGTGCGCGCTTCCATGCACTGCACATCCGACGCCATCCCATGCCGACCCAACAGCATACCACCGCATGCACCAACCCCCAGCCACCACCAGGAGCCAACGCAGCCGTGGTTGTCCCTTCCCACCCTCCCCGGAGAGCAGTCCCTGGGACGCTCAATCCTCCTCCCCCGGCCAACCCTCCGACACCTGAGGTCGCTCTCAACCCTGAGTTGTCAGCGTGACGCGAGATGTGGCGTCCAGTGCCTCAACCTTCAGCGCCACTGGGCCGGCAATTACATGTATTCTGTTTAACAGCTAAGTCCTTTCTCCTATATATTTATTATTCTAACACCATACCACCATGGACCACCACTCAAGTGAAATTCACCTTGAGGCAGCAGAGAAGGTGAGATTAAAGCCCTGCTCTGCCTGGGGTACAGAAGCACCACTGGAGGCAGCGCTGCCTCAGAGGAAACCTTCAGGGAACAAAAGATCTTATACCAATTCTGATCCAACCAAACCCCTAATACTTTAATGGGGTACCTGTTCAAGCAGGCTGCCATCTAGAGCTGATCAAAGAGGTGGATGCTGTAGTCTTTCTAAGCTTTGTCTGGCACTGAATGTAATGGATACTTTTTTTTGGCATTCAGTGAGAGCTGGTTTACATGGAACCAATGCTGGACACTGTAAAAATCACACTGGAGTGAGGACTCCAGCTCAGGGACCGAGGCATGTGAAGCAAACAGAACTGTGTCATCTGCATACATGTATATGTAGGAACAGACACAGGTGGAGGGAAGGTGATTTAAGAAGGTGGAAAAGAGGACTGGGCCAAGAATGGAGCCCTGGGGGACACCAGACTTGATGACCAGGGGGGTGGCTAGGTCATCACCAACTTGAACTGGAGCCAATCTGAGAGACTGGAGCAGAACCACCTGACGGCCAGGTCAGATAGACCCGCACAGCACCTAACTTATCCAAAAGAAGGGGGTGGGGCCACTGTATCAAAGGCCTTTGCGAGTTTTATGAAAATGGCCTCAGTGAACTGTCTTTTGGACCATGCCTTTCAGCACAAACTCAGTGAACTGCAGGACAGGGGAAGATGGTGAAGCCAGACTGAAAAGGAGACAGGAAAGAATAGGAGTCAAGGTAGGTGGATAGCTGGGACAGAACAAGTTTTTCCTGCATCTTAGCCAGGACAGGGAGGAGTGGAAGCCTGAGACTATATGGGGATGCTAGGCAGAATCACGACCTACGAGCAAGACAATGACCCCTGCAAAGATACAGGGAAGGTAGGACTTAAGAACTTGAGATCTCCTGAGAGGGGATGTTTGTTCTATGCAGCAATGAAATTAGACAGGAAATAGGTTAGAGCAAATTTGGTATTAGCAGTTTCTGTATCGCTCCACGTTATTAAAGAGTAATTACTACATATGAGTAATGTGCTCCCCCGCAAGGGTAGTGGTTCAGCCTAAAACTGTTACCTCAGCACAGAACTCTGGGACAATGGAACATCCCAAATACAGAAGTTACCCAGTTTCTGCTGTACCACCAAAGGGACTGTCATCAGACATTAAGATCTCTGGAAGATTTCTGAGCTTTAACAGTTATTTTTCTTTTTCTGGAGATGTGTGACCTCAATGAAGATTGGGGCCATCTGGTGACAGGGAGGACCCCCAAATTTTGAAATTGTGCTGCTTAAGCTGCAGTTTTCAAGCTGGCTAACCTGCTAGCTAACTCCCATCTGTGCCTGAATGGGGACCACTTGCCTTCAACTGGGTATTTACCACAGCAGGTGGTCTACTGATTTTTCTTTTAGCCTGGTGCCTCAGGTTAAATGGTTCTCTTTCCTTTTTATTGTGGGGTTTTAGTCAGATGGTTACGTTGATGGTAGCTGTTGGCACTTTTCCCTGCCTCCCTCCCTCCCTCGGGCGTCTATCAGCAATGGTGGCCTCATGTCACTGGCAATAGCTTAATTTCCTCTGTTTGGGCTTGCAGTTGGTGGCTAGTTCTTTGGATAAGATATGGCAGAGCACTGGGGCTGCAGTGGGGTGTTATGCGAGATCCCCTCTCCCCCAAGCAGTTCGGTGGCTGGGGCTGATACTTTCCTCTGCCTACCTTATACCCACTTAATAATGGTGATCCCTGTATTTTTGGGCAGGGAATGCTGTTTAAGACCACTGAGGTCTGGTGAGGTGCTGTGGCACTTTGCACATGTTTTAGATCTCATTTCTCCCACATGTTAGCTCTTGGCCAAGATATTCTCTCCAGCGCTCCTGTGTGTTTTTTGCAGTCTTTCTTATTGCTCAGTTTCCCAAGTGGGGAGCCTGAAGGGCGTCATTCTAGGTACGCTATCATGTGACGTCACACATATGCGTGCGATATCAAAATGCACACGTGTGACGTGATCACGCACACATGGGGGGGTGATCTGCAGCAGACTGTCAAGGTCAGCGCTTTTTATTACTAACAGGTAGCACTGGTATTGTCTTAAAAGGGCAGCATCTTACTGTATCATTTTGGCTCTAACCAGTCTGAGAGGTGGTTCTGTCCTGCTTTAAAGGGGCAGCGCCCCTTGGCGTATTGTTGCATGGCTCCATCAATGTTTGGTTTTCTTTGTACAATCAGTGGCACCATGGCTTTTTCATAGACCACTGTTTGCAAAGATATAAGACCTGCCACAGGACTATGACACCCTCACCTATGGAATGTCCAGAGTTTTATGTGTAATGCAGTCTAACGTGTATTTCAGTCGAACCAAGGGACTGGGACAGGGGGTTCACCCACGGTACCACTGAGCAGTGGTAAATCTGAGTTACAAAACTCCATCTTGTTTCTCCTGAACGAGATGCTACATGCTGATGACCCGCAGGTCATCCCATGAGAACCCTCTAACCCAAAGCGGTCCCTTTAGGTTGGGGGGCTCCATATATCATATCTAGGTGCACCAGAGCAGAGTGAGCCTGCTAATCCAGATTCACAGATGGCCCCTGACCTTGACCAAAAGAAGGCCAAGATGAGAATGTAGAGGATCTGAGGAGAATCCTGACCTGACAAAACCAGGAACAGTGCACATCCCAAGAAGAAGGGGAGTGGATGGAACTCAAGAAATGGATTCCAGTTCTCCATTTATCCATTTCAAGGTCACCAACCTGTCTTATAACACAAGCGTGCAGCAAGTTGCAGCTCAAGGAGACTCTGGACATAGACCCATTGGATGTGATCTTTATTCTGTCTGCATCGATTTCAGTAATGAATTTTTATTTATTTTAACCAACTTCCTTCATGGTTCACAAACTAGATCAGGAATGGGCTGGGTAGACATCTGCCTGCAGTTTCCCAGGCCCGGGACCAAAGTTATTCATTCCAGGAGGAAATTTTCAGAAAGTGGGGACTCCTCCAGGGACATGTAAGGCAGTATGCAGTGGACTGAGGTGCTCCCCAATGCCATAGAGGGATTGGAGACCCTGTCAGATGTTCCAGAAAAGAAAGTGGATGTGATGCACAGCGGACATTTTATGTCAAATGACTGCAAACTATGTGTGCCTCCCTCCATTATCTTCAGGGTGTTATGCTCCTGCATTCCTGCCTTAGATAGGTTTGTCCTACGAAATTTTGAAGGGATGAATATTCTGCAGCTCAAGGCCCACTAGCACAATGCTTGTTTTCAGAGGTGACCTGAGAGCACTGGGGAGGTTAAGTGACTTGCTCAGGGTCACACAGTATGTAAGAGGAGGTTGTGGGAATGAAATTAAGATCTGCTGAATGTACCAAGCTCATTCATCGCTCATCACTCTAACCTGTAGGCTGAATTACGCAAAGTTCATCCCACCTGTCCCCTAGTAAATTATGCAAAGTTTGTCCAAACTGTCCCATAGTAAATTGTGCAAAGTTTGTCCCACCTGTTCCCTAGTAAATTACGCAATGTTTGTCCCACCTATCTCCTAGTAAATTATGAAACGTTTGCTCCACCTGACCCCTAGTAAATTACACAGTTTGTCCCACCTGTATCCTAGTAAATAACACAAAGTTTGTCCCACCTGTCCCCTAGTAAATTATGTAAAGTTTGTTCTCTCCCTCTTCCTACTAAAATTTGCAAAGGTTGATCACCCCCACCCCCCAGTAAATTATGAAAAGGTAGTCCTCCCCCTGCCACCCAGTACATTAGGCTAAGGCTGCCCTCCCCCTATTCCTAGTATATTATGCAAACACTGTCCTGCCTCCAGTAAATTCTTATTGAATAATTTAAATTAAGTTTTATTTAGGTAGTTTATTAAGTTCTACAGTAATAGATACAGTTTCTGCATCATCTGAAAGATTGTGGGGTCCCTATGCCTGCTAAATGGCTGTAACATAAAAATGAGGGTTACTCACCTTTAACCGTAGTTCTAGGAGTGGTATATGGTGTACATCCACACTTCTAGCAGGATCTTTTCCCTTTCAACCGAGTCCAGAAGGTCTTCAAGCTGGTTCCTCCCACACATCCAGGTGGTATCTTCCACAGCACCGCCCCATGATGTCAGATCTTGCACACTGCAAGCAAAAAGGCAAGCCACTTGCCAGGGGAGGTTGGGTGGGTTGTGTGGATGTACACCAGGTACCACTCCTAGAACTACAGTTACAGGTGAGTAACCCTAATTTCTAAGGATGCGGATATGGTGTACAATCCACACTTCTGGCACACTCCCAGCAGTTCTCCAAGAGGAGGGAGCAAGGTGCACCCCCCCATTTAGGGAATAGAGACTGGAGAACCGAGGCCTCCAAACCAGCACCTGGCGTGACTCAAGGTCGATGTGGTAGTGGGAAATGAAGGTGTGTGCTGACTTCCAGGTGGCAGCACTTCAGATTTCCTGGATAGAGAAGTCCCTGGAAGCAGCCTCCAAGTCAGTGGTATGTCTGGTGGAATGAGCCCTTAGCCCAACGGGAGGCTCCCTACCAGCCAACCTATAGTAGAGATCAATGCACGAGACTATCCACCTGCCAACTGTCTGCCTGGCTGCTGGTCTGCAAGGCACGGCTTCAGCAAAGGTGACAAAGAGCTGGCGAACCTCTCTCCAAACTCCAGCCATATGCTCCCTATAATAAGTGAGCGTTCAACTCAGGTCCAACGTATGGAGCCTGTGCGCGGCTTTCAAGGTTGGAGTGGTGAAATACACCAGGAAATACATCACCTGGTTAAGGTAAAACTCCAAAACAACCTTGGGGAGGAATTTTGGGTTGGGACGGAGGACAACTTTGTCCTTGAGGAAGACCAGATAGGGAGACTCCACCGAGGGCATCTACAGCTCACTAATCTTTCTGGCAGAGGTGATAGCCACCAAGAAGGCAGTTTTCCTCAACAGGTGGGAGATGTGACACCTGTGCATGGGTTCAACTGGCTTGCCCATGAAGCACTGCCAAAACCAGCAACAAGTCCCATGACGGTGGTGGTTCACGCACTGTTGGGGACAAGTGATCCAGGCCTTTGAAAAGCACCTGACCACCTTATCCTGTGCCACCCTCGGCGTATCTGCCCCTGCCAGGTATGTCAAGATGGCTGCTAGGTGCACCCTGAGGGTTGTCAACTGGAGGCCCGATTGGGAGACAGGCCACAGGTATTCCAAGATGCTAGTCAATGGGAAGGACAAAAAAAGGAAAATCTCTTCCATTTGAAGGCATAGCACTGGCGAGTCGACGGTTTCCGAGAGGCTTCCACAACATGGAGGACATCATCGGAAAGACCCAAAGCTTGGAACTCTAGCTGTTCAAGATACAAAAACTCAGGTGCAAGGACCGAAGGTCCAGGTGGAGCACCTGCCCCTGACAGCAAGAGAGCAGGTCCAGGCAGAGAGGAAATCTCCATGGGGGCCTGCTGCTGAGGCTAAGGAGAGCTGGGTATCAGAAGTGGCGAGGCCAGTCTGGGGTCAACAGGATAATATGGGCCTTGTCCCTCTGCACCCTGAGCAACACCTTATGGATCGGGGGAAGGGAGGGAAGATGTACAGGAGACCCTGACTCCAAAGGCATCCCCCATCAGTGTCCCGCACTGAAGGGGGTGGACACAAAACAACCCCAGTTTTGCATTCTCCCGGGAAGTAAACAGATCGATCAGAGAAGAGCCCCAGAGGGAGAATGGGTGATCAACCACCTCCTGGTGAAGGGACCACTCATGAGATGCCTTGCCCACTCTGCTGACGGCTTCTGTCAGCTGGTTGAACACACCATCCACGTGAATCGCCAGAAGTTTGGCATCCAGGCTGCAGAAGAGGGTCCAAGTGCAAACAGCTTCCCAACACAACAGAGGGGAATGTGTCCCATCCTGCTTGTTGAGGTAGTACACGGTGATCGTGTTGTCCGTCGGGATCTGGTCCAAACTGCAAAGCACTCCAGCAGACTGATGTGAAAATGGGACTCCTGGGGGTCCAGATCCCATGGGCTCTGTGGTCCCTTAGGTGTGCTCCCCATCCTGACAGAGAGGCTTCAGCCGTGAGAATGACCATCGGCTCCAAGTGAACAAATGGGACTTCTTCCTGCAGATGGCCTGGGACAAGCCACCACTGGATGGCATCCTACATCATCTGAGTCACCTGACCAGACAATCCAGGTGCCCGAGGTGCTGAGACCACTGGCAGGCCAGTTCCCACTGCAGAGGCGCATTCGCCAGTGGGCTCACCGGACCATGATGGCACAAGCCACCATGTACCCAAGAGGTGCAGGAAGTCCCGGGTTGGGCGAGATTGCCCAACACGAAATGAGCGAGCAAAGGAGGAAAGGTCCTCCACCCTGTCTGCCGGGAGGTGGGCCCTGGCCCAAATGGAGTCGAGCTCTGCTCCAATGAACTGAATCAGCTGGGACAGGATGAGGTCCGACTTGGACATGTCGACCAAGTGGCCTAAGGCTTAACAGGTCTGGAGGGCCTGTTCTCTGGACCACTCCACCTCCACCTCGGAGGAACCCGCAAATCAGCCAGTCATCCAGATAAGGGTATACCCAGACACCTTGGCACTACAGGAAGGCTGCCATCACTGCCATCATTTGGTGAAGGCCCTGGGGGATTAGAAGAGGCCGAACAGCATGGCCTGGAACTCGTAGAGGGTACCCTCCAAGCACTGCAAGAACTGCCGGTGAAACGGACAAATGAGGATGTGGAAGAAGGTATCCTAAAGGTCTAGGGAGCAGAACCACATGCCCTGCTCCAGAGAAGTATAATCTGATTTAGGGTGACCATTCAAAACTTGCGTGGCCTCAGATAATTGTTGAGATCATGCAGATCCAGTATGGAGCATCAGAGGGTACCCTCTAAGCACTGAAAGAACTGCCGGTGAGACGGACGAATGAGGATGTGGAAGAAGGTATCCTGAAGGTCTAGGGAGCAGAATCACATGCCCTGCTTCAGAGAAATATAATCTGATTCAGGGTGCCCATTCAAAACTTGCTTGGCCTCAGATACTTGTTGAGGTCATGCAGATCCAGTATGGAGCATCAGAGGGTACCCTCCAAGCACTGCAAGAACTGCCGGTGAGATGGACGAATGAGGATGTGGAAGAAGGTATCCTGAAGGTCTAGGGAGCAGAACCACATGCCCTGCTCCAGAGAAGTATAATCTGATTCAGGGGGACCATTCAAAATTTGCGTTGCCTCAGATACTTGTTGAGGTCATGCACATCCACTATGGAGCATCAACTCCCCATCCATTTCAGAACCAGAAAGTATCTGGAGACAAACCCTGGACTGACCATGGAGGCCGAGACACAGGACACAGCATCCTTCTTCAGGAGCTGGGTGATGTCCTCCTGAAGGGTGGACAGCATGTCCACAGGCACCATGTCCCACCCCATGGGGCACGGACTCAGCTGGGTGGGAGATACTCTAATTCTAGAGGTAATCCCCGATCTACTACTTCGAGCACCCATTGATCCGAGGTGATACGGAACCAGGTGTAAGTGAAATGGCAGAGCCGGCCCCCCCAGAGAAGGTTCTGGACAAAACTAGATGGGAGGGAGGGGGACACCCCACGACAAATCACTGGGCAGGCTTAGTGATGTCTCAAGAGCCAGAAGCTGGGGAGGGCCCTGAACCCAGCCATCGGGTCTTCTTGCACCAGCAGGGGCTGGCTTGCCAGGCCTGATGCCCCAGTTGGGGCTGCGGCGGGTGAGAAGCAGGCGTGGACTGGGGCTGAACTGAAAGGGCTTCTTCTGCAGTTTCTGCCCCTTGGCATCCTTCTGGGAGGACATGACAGAGTCCAAAATGGCACTGGACTTCTCAATGCATGTGAGATGCCCATCGACACTGGGACCGAAAAGGTCAATACCTAAGAAAAGGACAGCCATCAATCCAGGCTGAGTGTCGGCCGTAAGGGTCAAAAGCCTCAGCCACATGCAGCGCCGCATGGCCACTGCTGTGGCCACGGACCTAGCACAGGAGTCTCCAATGTCCAAGACAGTCTGGAGCTGTTATTTGGCAATGGCTCGACCCTGATCCCAGACCAATTTAACAGCCAACTGAAGATCAGTAGGAAGGAAGAGAATAACTTGACCCAAAGTGCCGAAAAGAGCATGGGAGAAGTTAGCAATCATAACCACGGCAAAACCCAGGGACAAAGCAGCACAGACTTTCATCGCCCCATGGTCGACCTTCTTAACTCTTTATTGGGAGGGGGGGAGGTTGTCAACATCCCCATGCTGCTCGGGTGTCTGAAAACAAAATCCACGACCAAACCTTCGGCCGAAGGATGATCGGTGATCCGAATAAGGACCCGGTAGACTTGCACACCAAATGGGTACAGGGCGAGGGGCCAGAGGCCGGACGCTGCCGCAGCTCCAAGGCTGGACCCAGGATGGTCTCCGCCATGGGGAAGGCATCCTTTTTCAAGATCTCTGTGAGGCAATACTTAGCCCACTTTGGAACAGGTTCTAGCGGGATCCTGGTGGATACAGAGATCAGGAAGAGCAAAGCCCCTAAGGAAGAGTGGCCAGGCTCCGAGGCAACTTCCCCACTGGACTCTCAGTCGAAACCCAGAGTATGGGAAGAGTGCATGGAGGAGCCCTGCGAATCTGAGAGCTCCTCAAACACTGCCAACCCCGCATTCCCGCTGACAATATGAGGCTCATCTGTGCAAGAGATTTTCACCTAGACCCTGCTGGGGAGACCCATGGCAGTGTGCACTGATTTAGGCGGGGCACCCTTCAAGGGTTGCGGGAGTGGTGGCACCACCCAAATGGGAGGAAAGGTTGGTGCCGGTGGAGTCAGGGGAACCGGCACCAGCCGCGGAATTGGCGACCAGGGGAGCACCAGAATCAGCTGTGGAGCATGGCCTTGATTGAGAATCCACTGCTGCCTCATTAGCTCTTCATATCAGCACCATATCTTATGGCAGAGTCATTCCTCACCTGAAGACGAGGAAGAAGATGATGAGTATCTGCAGCTCCTCTTGTCCGATGGTCGAGAGCAGTTCCACCGAGAATGATGGGAGTCCGAGATCGCAACCTAGAATACAATCAAGCATGCACTCATTCACTGACAGCTCAGTGGGCCAGCCATGGAGGAGAGAGAAGGGCTGTGCCGGTAGTCTGGTCGGGGTGGGGGAAGCAGCATGGTGGCAGACTTACTGTTGAGGTGAGGGGTCCACTAGACACCGGGGAATAATGTGGATGGAGGCGATGAACTGCCTTTTTTTTATTAAGGAGATCATGGCTATGGAGGTGAGTCTGCTAGACACCAGGGAATTTTAACTTTTTGGGGGGCCATGATCATCGGGTGGGGGGGGGAGCCCACTAGCCACTAGGTAGAGGAATTGTCTTCTTTTTTACATGAGACCCGTGATCGACGGGTGGGGGTGGGACCACTAACCACCAGGGAGCAGAGGTTTTTATTTTTACATGGGACCCACGATCAGCGGCTGGGGGTGGGACCACCAGCCACCAGGGAGCGGATGTTTTTATTTTTACATGGGACCTGCGGGTGATGGTGGTACTACTAGCCATCAGAGAGCGGAGGTTTTTATTTTTACATGGGACCTGTGATTAGCAGGTGTCCCCCTGGTGGGACCACTAGACACTAGGGATTTCTTTATCTTTTTTACTTGGGGCCGCAGCTGGGCGGTGGTATAGACACCACCAAAGAGTGGAGGTGTTTTTTGTTTGTTTTTTTTTTACATAGGACCCGTGATCGCGGGTGAGGTAGATTAATGTATTAAACTGCAGGAAAAAAGCCTCAGAAATGACCACTGACAGTGATCAGTTCTGTGGATTTTTTTGCCACAGTTTAATACATTAACCCATAGTCCATACATTTATTCCACTGTTTTAAGGTGGAATTGCAGCGAAAGTTGTTAAAACGATTTCTGAGCTTTCATGAAAATTCCTTTGGCAGAATTTTTTTTTCCGCACACCTCTAGGGCACAGAAACCAGTGGGTGATGTATAAAATGGGGGAAGAGGTATTATCAGCCACTAAACAGGAAAGTGCTCTTGAGGCTATATCTGATATCTCAAGGTTGCACGGCAATGCAACAAGGCAGTAGGGAAGGGCCTGTGGGATGCTGGGGTGCATAGGGAGGGGAATCACCAGCAGAAGGAGAGAGGTGGTGTTACCATATCAATCGTTGGTAAGACCCCCATCTGGAGTACTGTGTTCAGTTCTGGAGACCACGTCTCAAAAAGGACATAAACAGGGCACAGGAAGTCCCAAGGACGGCAACTAAAATGGTGCAAGGTCTGCATCATAAGCCCTATGAGGACAGACTCCATATCAATATGTATAAACTGGAGGAGAGGAAGGAGAGGGGGGACATGATAGGGACCAATAAGTACCTCATGAGGGTGAATAAGGTACAGTAGGGGAGTATTTTTCAAAAGAGAAGCTGCACAAGCACAAGGGGGCATGCAATGAAGCTGGAAGGGGGGAAATTTGGGGGGACATGAGGAAGTACTTCTTCATTGAAAGAGTGGTGGACACCAGGAACAGTCAAGTAGAGGTGATGGAGGTTGTAATAAGGTGGGATAAACAGACGCACAGACAGGATTATATTGCATAAAATAAACACAACTTGCATTTATAATTTTTATTCACAAAACGGCAAATCAATATTTATAGAAATGAAAAAGAAAAACTGGTGTTAGACGTCACACCTAAAATATGAAAACAAATCTATAACTGCAGCTTCACTCCTTACTTTAGTGAACTATAAACTGCTGGCGTGAAGTCTGGCACACCCTCTCTCCTCTGCTACCAGCAACCAACTGGCCTATCTGCCTTGTCACGAACTCCTGAGCTTTTTATACCCCCCCCAGTATGACATAGCCAACATGTGACCATAGGCTTTAACCTTATTAAGCCCTTTTTTAGCTGTAAATAGAATGGCAGCCCTTCTTTAACTATGTACATAACCAGCTAAATGAGACTCATCAATATTCAAGCCCCACCCCCTTTTGAGACATCATCCATCTCTATCACTATAAGTATGGTCATTCTGAGGCCTCCCTGCCCTATAGAACATGCTGGAGTGCTTACACCAGGTAGATACCTTCTACAAAAGTTGTATGGCCTTTTTAAAAGAACAAACAGAGCTTCTAGAATATGCTTGGGCAAACTAAATCACCAGTGACTAAGCGCGCGCTCCTTATCTCTGTGGGTTTAGTTGCTTTTAACATAATATACTATTTTAAAACATGCTAGCGTGTTTCACATTTCTGTTTTATCTCTAATAGCATGGTACTCATTAGTTAAACAGTGTTTTAACCGTTTTCCCCCAGTACTGTGTCATAATAGGGCTGTTTCTAATAAATAACACAGTCTTAGGGTCATACCTTATGCTTACTGCTGAAACTTTCAGCCGTCGGCTTCATATTTCATTTGGACCTTTTGTTTCTTCTTATACACTTGGACAGCCCAGTTACAACACTACTGGGTCTGTCCCATTCAGTTTTCCCATTTCCCTTTTCCAGAAGGTCCATTTAGGGGAAACTAAACCCCACCTTGCTTTTCAGGATCCTATATCTGTCACTTTATGCCCTTTTCTTTGACTTCCGTGCAGCCGCTCCCACTTCTGGAGCTGCACCGGAGTTTGGCCGTGCTCTGCCATTTTAAAGAGCCTACAGCCATTCTTTCTGGTTTTCAGAGCATGCCTCAACTCTGCAACAGTTCAGGAGCTACACTCGCTCCTTTCCTCCTTTTATTTCTCTATTGTATGCCGTCGTACTGCAGCAGTTGGTCGCGCTTTGCAACCTTTGGCAATTTTGCATTGCAGCACTACCGAAGCATGAGGGAACATCTCTCGCTGCTGGTGGCAGCATTTCGTAACACTCTGGGCACCATAATTTGTACTTTGTGCTGTACAGATTTTTCTTTTAATAAGGGGATGTTCTCTTGATGGCGCATGTGCCCTAACTAAACAAGACGACTGGCATTTTTTTTCTTTTAAATTAAAGGAATAGTAAAGTTTTTTTTTTTTTTTACCAATTATTTTACCAGGTGAGACACACTAAGCTGAAAGCTTGTTTGCAGGTGCAACCTGGGAGCACAAGGAAGTTAAGTGACTTGCTCAGGGTCACACAGTATGCACCTGGCTGTGGGATTCAAACCCGTGTCTCCAGATTTGCAGCTCAGAGCCTTAACCCACTGCGCCATACTGCCTCCTAGTAATAAAGTTTGTCAGGCTGGCCACCCTGATAAGAAAATAGAATAGTAAGAGAATAAGTATTAAAGAAACAGGATAGAGAGAAAAGAATTTAGAAATATTCCTCATGTTTAAAACATAAGGCAGGGAAATAGCTGGCTTAACAGGGAGCCTGTTACACCCCTCCCTACCCAAAATGGCAACATCTCTTGTTGTCAAGACCCTTCACCCAGGAAGGGTTGGAACTTCTGCCCACCCTCACCAGAAGTTCCCCTCAGGGACCCTAATTATAAATCATACAAGAATGAAATAACAACCCATCATTCCTTTTTTCATGACTCATTTTTTTCCCTGAGGTTTAAAATCAACATGAATGTCCATTCCACTAGCCCCAAATCTGGACAGAAAATTCTACATTCTGGTGTAATGTGCCAGCTCTATGTTCTACTGGAAATCCGTAGAGCTGTAATGCCGAATACCAGTGCATTATCCTGGTATTTTTTTCTTTCATTTGGTTTAACCATACCAACGGATTGTGATCTGTTTGTACCGTAAATTCTGTCCCCCACAAATAATACTTCAGGGCTTCTATGGCCCACTTCAAAGTCAAACATTTCTTTCTCAATCGTGGAGTACTTTCTCTCCCTCTCATGCAACTTCTGACTCACATATATTACTGGATGTCCACCATTCCTATCATATTGTGTCAACACAGCCTCAATGCCTGTGTCCTGTGGATCGGTATGTACCTCAAATGGGAGGGTAAAATTTGGACTAATAAGTACAGGAGCAGAACACAGTATTGACTTTATTTTGGTAAATGCTTCCTCACATTCTGGGCTCCAGGTGACTGTATTGGGGTGTCTGTTCTTTGTCAGTTCTGTTAAGGGAGTGGCCAGGGTAGCAAAGTCGGGGCTAAACCGACGATAACCAGCTAAACCTAAAAAGGAACATATGTGTTTCTTGGTCAAGGGTCTTGTGCTATTAGCCACTGCTTCTACCTTACTCCATTCAGGCTGAACGACTACATTACCAATTACAAATCCAAAATATTTTGTTTCTGTATTGGCCAATGCACATTTCTTTGGATTAATGGTTAACCCTGCTTCAGCTTTAGCCTGGATGACTGCCCTTAGGTGTCCTACAAGGGTTTGCCAGTCCTGACTAAAAGTGACCACGTCATCCAGGTATACTGCGCTGTATGATGTATGAGGTCTGAGAATGTGGTCCATGTAATGCCAGAATGTTACAGGGGCCCCATGTAACCCAAAAGGCACTGTTTTGAACTGAAAAATCCTATGAGAGTGCAGAAAGCAGTCAACTCCTGCGCTTTAATGGTCAAGGGTATCTGCCAGTACCCTTTGGTTAAGTCTAGGGTGCTAATATATTTTGCTGTACCCATTTTATCTAGCAAGTTGTCAATATGAGGCATAGTGTACCCATCGAAGGAGGAGATGGCATTCAGTTTCTGAAAATCGAGACAAACACAATCCCCCTTCCTTCTTTGGGACCACTACCATGGGTGATGACCAGGAACTTCGGGAGGGAACAATGACCCCCATCTGTTCCATTTTCCTGACCTCCTCAATAACCTCTGCTCTCATTTTCTCCAGTAACCTATAATTTTTTAATAGCTTGGTTTGTCCTGAGTGATAGCAATCTGGTGTACAACCTCTTTTACTCTTCCTGGTATGTGTGTGACTGTAGGACGGTAGTGATATAGTAGTTGGTCAATATCTGCTTTCTGTCTGGGAGTCAACTCGGTTAACATGAACTGTCCCTTGTTCTTCCTGAGGACGTAACCTATCACAGGCCATTTCCAACTCTGTTTCCTATTCTTCTGGATGTATAAACAAGGTGGGTAGGGGTTCTGTCTGCTCTACCCATTTTCTCAAAAGGTTGGCATGGTAAATTCCCTTTTGGTTTCTCCTGTCTGGTAATTCAATCTCATAGTTTACCACCCCTGTTCTACGCAGGACCATAAAAGGACCCTGCCACCTCATTAGGAGTTTGTTCTCAACAGTAGGTAGCAACAGTAAAACCTTCTCCCCAGGATCAAAACATTTTTCTTTCAATCCATCATCATACAATTTTTTCTGCTCTTTCTGTAAATCAGCCAGGTTTACAAATTGACCCAACCCCTGTCTTAACGAGGACATGTAGTCTAGGATATTAGCAAAACCTACTGTTTTACCCTCTTCCCAATGTTCCTTTACAACATCCAAGGGGCCCCTGGGATTTCTGCCGTAAAGCAACATAAAAGGTGAAAAACCTGTGGTTGCCTGGGGTACTTCCCGATATGCAAACATCAAATGAGGGAGAAATCTATCCCAGGTTCGCCCTTCATCTTCCACATACTTTCTCAGCATCCCTTTTAATGTTTTGTTAAACCTTTCGACAAGGCCGTCGGTTTGGGGATGGTAGGGGGAAGTGTATATGGCAGATACTCCAAGTAGTCTGTATAATTCTTTCAACAGATGGGAGGTAAAATTACTTCCCCTGTCTGTCAGAATCTCCTTGGGTATACCGACACTACTAAAAACTTTTGCCAATTCCTTGGCAATTCGAGGGGCCTTTGCAGTCCGTAACAGTATAGCCTCGGTACCTCGTGGCATAATCACAGATTACGAGGATGAACCTGTTTCCCTTTGTGCTTGTGGTTTATGGCCCTACAATATCCATAGCTATACGTTCAAAAGGGACAGTAACATGAGGAATGAGATGAAGTGGTACTGCATCCCTTTTTCCCCCTGGGGCAACTAACTGGCATTTTGGGCAGGCCCGACAGTATTGTGCTACATCCTCATGGATGCCTAGCCAGAAAAATCTCAGTGTAAGACTTCCCAAAGTTCTGTCTCTTCCTTCAAGGCCCGCCATGAGTGGATCATGGGCTAATGCCATTAGTTTGTTTCTATATACAGATGGAACCATCAATTGTTCAATATTAATTTGGGTTATTGGGGTCATACATTCTCTATATAACACCCCTTTAACACATAGTGCAGCTGTCTCATTGTTTTAACATCTTGAACCTGTATGAAAAAAGGTTTTATGGACTCATCAGACAACTGTTCTTTTTTAAAGTCAATTTTAGAAATTCCAGCTACATCAGGCTGGTGACTCTCAAACCATTCCCTCTTCTCCTTTTTCTTCTGTTTTCAGGATTTTCAGTCTTTCCCAGTTGTATCAAACAGTTCATCTTCAAAGGGAAAAATATTAGATATTTGTGCCACCTTAGCCTGGGAGTGTGTAATAACAGGTACTAGGTCACCTATAGCTGAATGACCTTTTAGTAATCTAGAAAATTCAGGGTAATCTTGTTCAATTATAATTGGGACCGGTAGTTTGGGAACCAAACCCACAGATAAGCAATGGGTTTGGTTTTCCATAGTAACCTCCACCTCAGCTGTTTGATATTTATGGAGATCACCATGGACACAGATGACAGTAGTGTCGTTAAGAACACTATTTTCAGTGTGGAAAAGATCAGCCATCATCAAAGTCTGGTGACTCCCAGAATCTAATAGTCCCATAGTCTGATGTTGTCCTATCCCCACCGGAGTCACATAGCCAATATTAGCTAGAGCTAAATGGGAGTGTTCTATCTGTTTATTTGGACAGTTACGTACCATATGCCCCTTCCCCAAACATCCATGACACACAATGTCTGCCATGGCAAACCTTCCACCTCGGTCCTG
This sequence comes from Neoceratodus forsteri, assembly GCA_016271365.2. Lineage (NCBI taxonomy): Eukaryota > Metazoa > Chordata > Ceratodontiformes > Ceratodontidae > Neoceratodus > Neoceratodus forsteri. The sequence continues at coordinate 334,366,552 of CM057455.1, read as the reverse complement.
CCGTACATAGGTAGTTTGTCTCTGGGTGTTAGAATAAAAAGGTCTTACCACCTCTGCATGTTGGAGTACTCCTGGTTGTCCTCTTGGTTGGGAAGGCCGTGCGCCAAGAAATCTTCTGCAAGTTTAATGGTCTGTTCCGCAGTCTCTGATTTGTTTTCTTTTACCCACACCTGAACCTCTTGGGGAAGAACCTGAATGAACTGTTCAATTATCACCAACTCAGTTAACTGGGCCACTGTCTTTGTGGAAGGTTGCAACCATTTGCAACAAAAATCCTTTAATTTAGCAGATATTTCTCTAGGGCAATAGTTCTTAGACTTTGTCACAGTGAGCCTCCCCAAATCCATGGAAAATATTTTGAGCCTCCCCTAAAAACTGAAATGATTTGGGGCCTCCCCAAAGAGAAATAACATACTATATGTTGTGCAGTACACCATGAATAAATTGAAACCCCTCTGAGTACTTGTTTCACATTCAGTTCTTTGTCTTATACTGACATGGAACCTTTGAAAAAGAGCTCCTGTGCTCAAAGGTGTCATCTGAATAACAAATACAATAAACAAGTATTATTATTCAGCTTATTGTAACTCCCCCTGCCAGACCAGCCTACTTGCTCTGCTATTTTCATTCTTGAACCATTGTTACCCCTTGTTGCAGTACCTTCATGGGTCAGACTACTTTCTCTGTTTGCTCTCTATATGAAATAACCTTCCTACATACTTTGTCTCTCCCCCTCCTTCCCTGCTCCTAAGCAACTTCTCAGAGATTACTTTGCTCTTTCCTTCTGTTGCTCTTAGCACTTCTATGCTCAGCCCTTGTATTTGGGCTGTTCTGCCATCAGGCTACAAACTGATCAATTACCACCTCTCATTATTAGTTTATTGTTCATATTTGTTTACACTATTGTTCAATGTGTATTTCTTAATTGTTTTGCAGTTACCTTCTGAAATGTATTCTCTCCCTACCCTTCCCTGGGTACACCTGAAATGAGCCTTGGCTTATTCACCTTCCCTTGTCACCTATTAGTAAATAAATATATAAAATTCACCTGCTACTATCCTCTTTCAGTTTGCTTCATCTCTTCACACAAAATATATAAAACTCAAAATTTAAATGCAGTACTTTTTCAGACCTGCTTGAGCCTCCCCTGGAACAGGTTGGGGCCTCCCCAGGGAGGCTGGCCTCACCATTTGAGAACCCCTGCTCTAGGGGCATCAGTATAGGTAATTTTTTAATAACCTGAAGCATTGCCGATATGTTTCAGTGTTAATGTCATATCTTCTCAATATCTCCTCCTTGACCCTCTCATAATTGGTGGCATCCACTCCACTCATTTGGCTGCACACTAGTTTGGACCGGCCTGATAGATACGGGACTAGTCTTATGACCCACTGGTCTCTTGACCATGTACAGGTCTCTGCAGTTCTCTCAAATGTTGTTAAGTAAGCCTCTGTGTCATCCCCCTCAGTTAATTTAGTCAATTTTATGTCTCCAGGTGCTGACCGGTCAGGTTGTCCTGGTATCATGGCCTGTAGCAAACACGTAGTGTCAGCCCATTTATCCTCCTGACGTCTACAATCTTCTTCCTGTCATCTCCGGTCCTCTTCTCTCTGTCATCAATCCTCCTGTTGTTGCTGTTTCATTTCCTTTTGGCGAATACACAGCCAGCACAATGGTTCACTGGTATCCTCTGGTACCTCCATCTTTTGGGGCTCCTGGAAATCCTCTTTACTGTCTTCGTCGATATCCTTCTCCGGCTTCTGCCTGGGTTTTGCTCCAAAATCCAATCCTGGTCCAGGGAGTATCCCTGTCTTATCTGCCACTGACCTGGTATGCCCTCCTGTCCCTTCTGCTTCTGTTGGGTACTAGATCTAGTACCTCTGATAGTGTTTACCAGGCAATCTATACACCATCAGCAATCCCACTGCTGACGCCACTATAATAGGGTTGGATAAACAGACACACAGACAGGAGTATACTGCATAAAATAAACGCAACTTGCATTTATAATTTTTATTCACAAAACGGCAAATCAATATTTACAGAAATGAAAAGGAAAAAACCGTGTTAGACATCACACCTAAAATACAAAAACAAATCTATAACTGCAGCTTCACTACTTACTTTAGTGAACTATAAACTGCTGGCATACCCTCTCTCCTCTGCTACCAGCAACCAATTGGCCAATCTGCCTTGTCACGAACTGACCTTTTTATCTCCTCCCCCCAGTATGGCATAGCCAACACATGACCATAGGCCTTAACCTTATTAAGCTCTTTTTAGCTGTAAATAGAATGATAGTCAGAATGGCATAGACATTGCTAAAGGATACACTTTTCCTTTACCTCCTATATGTTGTTCTGTTTTATTTACACAGCCTTTCTTTAACTATGTACATAACCAGCTTAATGAGACTTATCAATATTCAAGCCCCACCCACTTTTGTGACATCATCCATCTCTGTCACTACAAGTATGGTCATTCTGAGGCCTCCCTGCCCTATAGAACATGCTGGAGTGCTTACACCAGGTAGATACCTTCTACAAAAGTTGTACAAAGGCCTTTTTAAAAGAACAAACTGAGAACTTCTAGAATATGCTTGGGAAAATTAAACCACCAGTGACTAAGGGTGTGCTCCTTATCTCTGTGGGTTTAGCTGCTCTTAACATAATATACTATTTTAAAACATGCTAGCGTGTTTCACATTTCTGTCTTATCTCTAATAGCATGGTATTTATTAGTTAAACAGTGTTTTAACCATTTCCCCCAAGTGCTGTGTCGTAAAAGGGCTGTTTCTAATAAATAACACAGTCTCAGGGTCATATCCTTATGCTTACGGCTGAAACCTTCGACTGTTGGCTTCATATTTCATTTGGACCTTTTGTTTCTTCTTATACACTTGGACAGCCCAGTTGCAACACTACTGGGTCTGTCCCATTCAGTTTTCCCATTTCCCTTTTCCAGAAGGTCCATTTAGGGGAAACTAAACCCCACCTTGCTTTTCAGGATCCTATATCTGTCACTTTATGCCCTTTTTTTTGACTTCCGTGCAGCCGCTCCCACTTCTGGAGCTGCACCGGAGTTTGGCCGTGCTCTGCCATTTTAAAGAGCCTACAGCCATTCTTTCTGGTTTTCAGAGCATGCCTCAGCTCTGCAACAGTTCGGAAGCTACACTCGCTCCTTTCCTCCTTTTATTTCTCTATTGTATGCCGTCGCACTGCAGCAGTCGATCGCGCTTTGCAACCTTTGGCAATTTTGCAAAGCAGCGCTACCGAAGCATACGAAAACATCTCTTGCTGCTGGTGGCAGCATTTTGTAACACTCTGGGCACCATGATTTTCACTTTAAAGAAAACACAAAATCACACATGCCCTCACAATGCAAAGCATCATGGGCTGCATATGCAAATCACCACAGAATGTTATGCTGGTCCAACTTTAAGCAAAATTGCATGGTGCCGAAAGGCCTCTCACAGTTTGCAAAGGGTGCAAACAGAAGACATAGACACGTGTTTCGTCCTACCAGGACTCATCAGTATGCCTCGTCTGCCTGACACCCCAGTGGACTAGACCAGCTACCCCAAGACAGTGTGTCTTGGATATGTTGTGGTGAACCCATTAAAATAAAAAACTATTTAAAAGTCAAAGAACCTCTGTGTACAAACACTGAGGCAAGGGTTACCCCAAAGGGCATTTGGCTGGGAAGCCAAGTTTCAAGAAAAGACAAAATCACACATGCCCTCACAATGCAAAGCATCATGGGCTGCATATGCAAATCACCACAGAATGTTATGCTGGTCCAACTTTAAGCAAAATTGCATGGTGCCGAAAGGCCTCTCACACAGTTTGCAAAGGGTGCAAACAGAAGATTTTTACTTTGTTGCTGTACAGACTTTTCTTTTAATAAGGGGATGTTCTCCTGATGGCATGTACCCTAACTAAACAAGAAGACTGGCATTTTTTTAATTTAAATTAAAGGGATAGTAAAGTAATAAGAGAGTTTGTCAGGCCACCGCCCTGACAAGAAAATAGAATAGTAAGAGAATAAATATTAAAGAAATAGGATAGTGTAAAAATAATTCAGAAATAAGCCGGAGGAGCAGGGTTGAGCGTCCGAAGGACTGCTCTCCTGCCCCGGGGGGAAGGGGGTCGAGTGCCTGGCAAAATGTGGACCTCCAGCGGAGGCTGGAGGTACCACAAGCGCTCAGGCGCCTACTGGAAGGGGGCAGAGTGGATGCTGGCAGTCATTGCACATCCCTGCCCCTGGGGAAAAACAACCAAGAAAAATCTCTCGGCTCCCCGCTAATGAGCTGGCAGCAGCACGCTGACCCCTCTGGCAACCTAACTCTGCTATGGCAGCCCTACTCGGGAAGTGTCAGTCCCGAGCATGTGGGGTATGGGTGGCTGAGGCAGGGCGAATCTCAGAAGCGGGTTAAGGGAAGCCGGGGAAAAAAAAAAAAAAGAGGGAATCTTGGCAGGAAAGCATTGGGGGGGGGGGAGTAACCATAGATCAGTTACGGTCTGCAGGGACAAAATGGGCAGACTGTGTGGGCCAAGTGGTCCTTATCAGCAGACAAATTCTATGTTTCATACCTACTGCAGCAGTCTCTTCCTTCTGTGCTAACACTGCAAGTGCATATAGAATTCAATTGACTTGAGTAATTTTGTGTTAAGAATGAAGGGTACTCAGAAGCCTCAATAATGGATGAGTTACCTCAGAAGGATAGAGAGGATTAAAGGAATAATTCCTTTTTATTCAGGTCAGCTGTGTGATATGGAAGAGTACAGTGTCAGCTGGTTCATCATTCTTCGTAAATGAGTCTTTATAGCATGCTAAAGATACAGAGAAACACACCACTTCTGTCTCTGTAATTAAGCCTTTAGTTAAAGCTGAACTACATGTTGATGTTGTGGTTGCAGAACGGATTACTATCCATTAAGTACAATGATTATCTAGATAGTACACTAAATTTTACTTGTGTTTTTATTTATTTTTTGCTCAACTATTAGTAAAGAGGAGACATTAAGGATACTAGAACGTTTTTCACAGCAAAGGCCAGATATTGAAAATGGGTAAAGCGGAGCACAAAGGTTTGCGCTGCACTTGCCCATGACCCCAGGGATGCTATATTCAGTTGGATAAAGCACCAGCACTATCCGACTTAATACAGGAGCATGTCAGCACAGCACTAAGTCGAGTAGCGCTGCCCCAACATGGATCTGGGAAGTGCAGGGAACAGCCCCCCCCCCCCACACCTGTTAGCACCAGCAGCCCAAGCGAGATATTCAGCTGGCACCACGTAAATGAGTCCACTGGACATATAAGGCACTATGGGCCATATGCATGTCCATTATGGGCCCATTTGCGTGGGAAGTGGTGGCAGGTTTGCGCCTCTCCAGAGCTGGCCCCACCCACTCTGATCACCCATCACCATGGAAAGTACTGTTGCCCTAGTGTGCAGTAGTCCCTCCCGTCCCCCGATCTCTGTTCTCGGTAAAATTAAAAATGTCCCTGGTGCCTAGTGGTCCCCCCCACCCTCCGATCCCCATCCTTGGTAAATGTAATAATTTTACTGGTGCCTAGTAGTCCCCCAGCCCTTCTAGCACTGGCCCCAGTAGAATAGAATAATTCCCCGGTGTCCAGTGGTACACTCCACCTTCTGATCACCGACCCATATTCCATCACATATTCCCTGGCATCTGGTGGCAACCCCCACTCACTGATTCCTGCCCTAGTACCAGCGAAAGCTTTCCCTGGCGTCTACCAGATCCCCCTCACATTGCGAGGCACCAACACCACCTTGCCCACTTCTCCTTACCTGAACTGCCGGTGCCGTAGGAGCCCATATGGCAGCTGCTTACAGGAGCCCACACAGTGACAGGCACAGCTCTCCTCTCACCACCTCGGCCATATGACGTATGCGATGACAGGCTGTACGAGTCTCCTGTACTCTACAGGGAGCATGCAGGCACTCAGTGTCATCGCATATGGCGGCTGTCCGAGATGGTGAGAGGAGGGCTGTGCCAGTCGCTGTATGGGCTTCTGCTGCACCAGCAATTCAGGTAAAGGGGGTGGCAAGGTGGGTTGTCTGTGCCCGTGGTTTGGGGGGGTGATGCTAGATGCCAGGGAAAGCTTCCCTTGTAGGGCGATGAGAATCGGTGAGTGGCGGGGGTGCTACTAGACACCAGGGAATATGTGGCAGAAGAAAAAATTACTCACCTTAGTAATGTTGTTTCTTCTAATGGAGTCTTGCTGTATTCTGACTATTGCAGTTAGGTCCTGCCTTTCAACTGCCCTGGAGAACTAAAAGTTAACTTTCCATGGCCAGCATGGAACGCTCTGCGCAAGCTCGGTTGAAGCCCCTGTCTGCTGTTGTTTAAAACTCCAACCGTCAGATCTTTACGAGCAATACTCACTAGAAGTTCTGTGTGGAAACTGTAAAACTCACACTAGCCAACTGCCAACTAAATTTATTAAAAAAAGGGTTTTTTGGTTTCAAAGCAAAGACTCAAGTCAGGAAACCCAAAAAACAAAACACAACACACACCCAAAGTAAAGGAGGGCGAAAAAGGGGCACCTCTAGGGTGCCAACACTGCTCCTTCCCACCCACATCCCCAAAACCAGGTTCTGAGAGGGGAGGCGGGGGGGGGGGGAGGTCAGAATACAGCAAGACTCCATTAGAAGAAACAACATTACTAAGGTGAGCAATTTTTTCTTCAAACAACATGAAGTCTTGCTGTATTCTGACTACTGCAGACTACCAAGCAGTACCTCCATGGAGGAGGGACAGCACCTACTTTGGGAAGAGGCTCTGAAGTACTGCTGTGCCAAACCGAGCATCACTCCTAGCCTGGATATCCAGAGAGTAATGCTTGGTGAATGTATGGACTGTTTTCCAGGTGGCTGCTTGACAAATTTCTAAGATAGGAATATCCCTGGCAGCAGCCAGGGAAGCAGCTGTACCTCTAGTAGAGTGAGCCCTCATGCCTGAGGGTGGGGTTCTACCCAGCTTTTCATAGCAGAATTGTATACAAGAGACAATCCACCTGGCAATAGATCTTTTAGTAGCAGGTTTGCCCCCATCGACCTCTCCATATGTAAGGAACAACTGGAGGGACTCAAACCTGTGACCCTTGGTGCGCTCCATGTAGTAGCTGAGGGCCCTCTTAACATCCAAGCTGTGCAGCCTCCTCTCTCCAGAGGAGGAATGGTCAGTGAAGAAAACAGGGAGAGACATAGACTGATTAAGGTGGAAATCTGAAACCGCCTTAGGCAAAAACTTCCTGTTAGTTCTTAGGACCACTTTATCTCTATGGAAAGAGATGAAATCAGGCTCCATTGACAGGGCTTGCAATTCACTGATACGCCTGGCAGAGGTAATGGCTACCAAAAACACAGTTTTCCAAGACAAGTACTTAAGCTCTGCAGAGGACAAAGGCTCAAAGGGTGGTTGCATAAGCTGAGCAATGCAAACATTAAGGTCCCAAGCAGGAGCAGGGTTCCTAAAGGGGGGCTTGGTGTGTAGCAATCCCTGGAAGAACTTACCAAGCACAGGATGGGCTGACAGAGGAGAAGGCTTGCCTACTGACAAGAAGGCAGAAACAGCTGCCAGATGCATTTTAAGTGTAGCTGGCCTAAGTCCTAAGCCATTAAGATGAACCATATAGTCCAGGACTGTAGGCAACCCAGCAGATTCTGGAGAAATATGCTTATTAGAGCACCAAATAGTGAACCTTTTCCATTTGGAGTTGTAAGTCTTTCTGGTGGAAGGCTTTCGAGAAGCATTAAGGATATCCAGAACCCCTTGAGAAAGGTGCAGATCAGCAAACTCTAACTCTTCAAGAGCCATGCCTTGAGATTGAGGGATTTGAGGTTCAGATACCAAATCCTCCCCTGAGAGGATGTCAACAGGCTGTAATTCCTGGGAAGAGACAGGGGAAGGTGGACTGCTAAGGACAGCAACAGTGGGTACCAGGGCTGTCTGGCCCAGTCTGGAGCAATCAGAATCACTTGGCATGGTTGAGACCTGATCTTGACTAACACTTTGAACAGGAGAGGGAAGGGGGGAAAAAGCATACAGAAATTTCCCTTCCCAATTCAGAATCAGAGCATCCAGGGGGACTGAGCCCAAGACTGGGGGTCTGCAACAAAACAGAGGAAGTTGGTGATTGTCTGGGGCTGCAAAAAGATCTATCTGTGGAGTGCCCCATCTCAAGAAAATCACTTTCAAAACTAGGGGATCTAGGGTCCTTTCGTGATGGCCCTGGGATATCCTGCTGAGAGCATCTGCTAGGACATTGTCCTTCCCTGGGAGGTGAACTGCTATCAGAGAGGTTTGTAGGGAATAGGCCAGGGACCACAACTTCATTGCTTCTGTGCACAAGGCCGCAGACTGAGTGCCTCCTTGCTTATTGATTACCACATTGTGGTAGTATTGTCTGTTCTGATCTGGACCACCTTGTTCTGTACAAATTTGGAAAAGGCTTGCAGTGCCAGAAACACTGCTTTGAGTTCCAAGAGACTGATGTGAAGCAGAGATTCTTGAGGTGACCACAGCCCTAGGGTGGTAAGACCCCAGGTGGGCTCCCCAGCCCAGCAGGGAGGCATCTGTGGTGAGTATCACTGAATGAGACTGAGTGACAAAAGAAACTCCTTGTCTCAAATTGTCCTAATCCTCCCACCACTGCAAAGCCTGGATCAGGGTTTGAGTCACTGGGACCAGTTTGGTAAGGGAATCCTTTCTTTGGGACCAGAAGGCTCTTAAGTGGAACTGAATGTCCCTCATCTGAAATCTTGCCCCTGACCACTGCTGTAGAGGCTGCCATGTGTCCCAGGAGCTGCAGGAAATGCCTTTGCTGGTCGAGACACCTGAAGGGTGAATGAAGAGGCCAGTTCCATATGGGTCCTTGCCCTGTCCAGGGGAAGGAAGGCTCTTGCCCTTATTGTATCCAGCTCCACCCCTATGAAGGTGAGGAGCTGTACTGGCTCGAGAACTGACTTTGGAAGGTTGAGGAGGAATCCTAAGGAAGTGAGCACTTGCTGAGTTATTTGCAGATGAGACTTGACTTGGTCTGCAGACTGACCCACTATGAGCCAGTCATCCAAGTATGGAAAGATGGAGATCTTTTTTCTCCCTAGGAAAGCAACCACTACTGCCAGGCACTTTGTGTGAACACCCTTGGGGCTGATGTTAGGCCAAAGGGCATTGCTCTGAATTGATAGTGGCCTGAGGGCAACTCAAACCTTAGGTACTTTCTGTGGGAGCACCTGATGGGAATGTGAAAGTAGGCATCTTTGAGGTCCAGGGAGGCTAGCCAGTCCCCTGGCCTTAGAGAGGGTAGAATTATTCCCAGAGTCACCATTTTGAACTTTGGTTTTAAAAGGGGCTTGTTCAGGTATCTTAGATCCAGGATGGGCCGTCATTCTCCTGTTTTCTTGGGGGTTAGGAAGTACCTGGAGTACAATCCTTTGCCCTTGTGTAGGGTAGGAACTGTTTCTATGGCTCTGAGAGCCAGGAGGGAAAAAACCTCTGCCTCTAGGGCAAGGGTCTCTGATGGATTTGCAGGTGGAAAGGATCTGGTTCTCATCTTGGGAAATTTTTTGAAACTGAGAACCTGTCCCTGGCTTACTACTTCCAGGACCCACTTGTCTGATGTCAGAGACTTCCAGTTCTGGACAAAGTAAGCCAGCCTGCCCCCTACAGGTACTGGAGAATCAGCCCAGGCAAACCCATCAGGGTGTCTGCTTGGCAGGGGCTTTAGGCTGAGGGGTGGAAGCAGGCCTGCTCATTCCCCGTCTGCCTTTCCCTCTGAAGAACCCCCTCTGAGCATAAGCAGAAGAGGAGGCCTGGGCTTGGTAAAAAGGCCTTTGAAAGGGCCTGCCCCTGCCCCTGGAGTGCTGCCTCTGAGTAGTGTCTTGCCTTTCTTTGGCCTGAGCACTCCTGTAGGTGGTCTTGTACTCATCCATCTTTTTCATGTAATTCTCTGTCTGCTCCCCAAACAGAGAATTACCAATGAAAGGAAAATCCATGGCCTTAGCCTGGGTATCCTGTGATAGGCTAGTACATCTGAGCCAATCCATCCTCCGAAGGGCCACAGATGTAGCCATGACTCTAGACGAAACATCAATGGAGTCCACAGCAGCATGAAATTGCACCTTGGATGCCTCAATCCCATCTGCAGCCACCTGCTCCAACTCCTTGGCAAGCTGATCAGGGGCCTGTTTAGCCAGAGCCAGCACAGTGTCCCACCTGGACTTCTGGTATCTAGCTGTGGAGGCCATATAGTTAGCCTGCCTGGGTCCCAAAGATGCTGCCATGTACTGCTTCTTTGCCATGGCATCAGTCCTCTTGGAGTCCTTATCTGGGGTGTGTGATGCCAAGGGAATATTTGCTTTATCACAGGCAGCAGCCTGCACTACCCCAACATGGTTGCATTGCTGAGAAAGGAACTCCGTGTCCGAGCCTGAAAGGGTATACCTCTTGTCCATTCGTCTGTCCACAGAAGGTATGGAGTTAGGAGTCTTTAGAATTTTAAATGTCTGTTTCCCAAAGGATTTATGGAGGGGAATAGACCGTCTCCTAGACTCTGGGATGTCCATCATTTCAACAATATCAGGCTCCTCCTGATCCTCTACTGCTTCCTCCATTGGAAGCTGGAGGGTTTCAGCCACTTTCTTGTAAAACATAAAATGGGAAGGGGACTCAGAAAGCCTAGGAGGAGAAACACCTGAAGGTCTGTCTGGGGAGATGTCCGGGTCAATAGGCACATCCAGACTTTCATAATCACCATCATCATCATTATCCTCATACTCTCCCTCCTCCTCCTCCGGTTCATAAAATTCTTCTAATGTATAATCCGGAACCGGGGGAACCGACAGAACTGAGCCCCTGCCAGATGGTGCCGATTTGGCCGGAACCGAAGTTAGCGAATGAACTATCCTTATCGCTTTGGCTATTTCATCAGCGGTCGGAGAAAGAATTTCTGAATCCGAACCGGATGATTTTTCTCTTCTCTCTTTTAACCGGAACCGACTCCTCAGAATCAGCTCTCCTTTTGCCCGAAGAAGTTTCGCCCTGGTCAGAGGGCCCTCCTTCTGGTTCAGTCGGAACCGAACCAGGCTGGCCATCTGGGTCAGCAGACTTCTCGGCCTCCCTTTCCCTCAGTCTACCTACTCTCTTATCCAGGATAGCTTTGGGAAAACTTTTACAAATTTGGCAGTCTGAATCGAGGTGGTCAAACCCCAGACAATAAACATAGGTGGTGTGGGGATCAGCCTTAGCAAAGGCTTCCCCACACACACTGCAGTGTTGAAACCCAGTGGGCCCATTTTTTTTCTTGGGTTTCTCAGATATGGCCAGTCCTATCCAAAACTTACCCTTTTTTCGGCAATCCGCCAGGCAAGACACCCCTATCGGTTCCTGACCGTGTTACGGGTCTTGGAAAAAAACATAATTAAATACATTTTTTTTTTTTTTTAGAACCGATACGGACCGGTTACCACACTCTAATAACTCAAAACTTTTTAAGACCAATCTGATCGGTTCAAACCGAGCCGATCCCAAATTTACAAGTTCCACACAGAAACTAAATGTAAAACCTATCTAGTACTCACGGTACCACAGACAGAGACTTAAAATACAGGTTACTCACCTGTAACAGGAGTTCTAGGAATGGTATATGTTGTTCATCCACACTCATTGGCAGTATCCTTGCCGCTTTAAATCTTGGGGAAGGTCTTCAAGCTTGCTCCTCCACCCACCCGGTGGTATAACTCTCGCGCCCCATGACGCTAGATCTGCCCGCTGGAAGCTCAGGTTGTGGTCAAGCCGAGGGGAGGTTGGTGGTCGTAGGATGAACAACATATACCATTCCTAGAACTCCTGTTACAGGTGAGTAACCTGTATTTCTAGGGACATGGATATGTTGTTCATCCACACTCATTGGCAGACTCCTAGCAGTTCTCCGGGAGGAGGGAGGCAAGACGCACACCTCATATACTTACTTGGAAAGAGAGACTGAGAACCGAGGCCCCAAACCAGCATCCCGCGTGACTCAAGGTCGATGTGGTAGTGGGTAATGAAGGTGTTTGCTGACTTCCAGGTAGCAGCCCTGCAGATTTCCTGGATAGGGACGCCCCTGAGCAGCCACCGTTGCAGCAGTATGGCGGTAGAATGAGCTCTTATCCTCTGGGAGGCTCCATGCCCGCTAACTTATAGCAGAGACTATGCAGGAGGTTACCACCTGCTTATCGTCCGCTTGGCTGCAGGTCTGCCAGATGCGGCTTCAGCGTAGGTGACAAACAGCTGGCGAACCTCTCCTCGAATATCAGCCGTGGCCCTTATAATAAGCGAGCGCCTCTAGGATCCAGAGTATGGAGCCCTATATTCGACCTCCGAGGTGTGATTGGGGTAGAACACCGCAGAGTCAACACCTGGTTAAGGTGAACTCCGACACCACCTTCGGAAGGAATTTCGGTGGGCGCAGGACAACCTTGTCCCTGTGGAAGACCAGGAAGGAGACTCGATGGAAAGCGCCTGGAGCTCATCCTTCTGGCTGACGGATAGCCACCAAGAAGGCGGTCTTCCACGACAGGTGAGAGAGAGCACACCTGTGCATAGGTTTGAATGGTTGCCCATGAGCTTTGCCAGTACCAGCAGTAGATCCCACGGAGGTGGGGGTTCCCACTGGAGGAAATGTGATCAAGGCCTTTGAAAAAGCGCCAGACCACCTTCTCCTCGCTTCATCGACTGCTTCCCAGCCCGCGCCTGTAAGCAGAGATGGCTGCCAGGTGCACCCTTAGGGTCGCCGGACCTAAGCCCTTGACTAGAAAGGGACCATAAATAGTCCAAGATGCTTGCCAAGGAACAGGAGGAAGGGTCCAAGCCTTGTCTGACACCAAATGGAAAACCTTTTCCATTTGAAGGCATAGCATTTTCTGGTCGACTCTTACGGGACGCCTCAACTACATTGAGGACCTGCCGAAAGACCCAAAGCCTGGAACTCTAGCCGCCAGGAACCAGGCCGTCAGGTGCAGGGATTGAAGGTCCGGATGGAACACCTTCCCCTGATTGACTGAGAGCAGGTCCGGGCGAGCTGGAAGCTGCCGTGGAGTCCTGGAGCTGAGACTGAGGAGATCTGGGTACCAGAACTGGCAGGCCAGTCTGGGGCTATCAGAATCACCTGCGCCTTGTCCCTCCTCGCCTTGAGAAGCACCTTTTGGATCAAGGGAAATGGGGGAAAGGCGTAGAAGAGGCCCGGGGTCCACTGCCTCGAGAAGGCATCCCCTGCAGCGAGCCCTGCTGAGGGGGCGGGCATGGAACAGACTCAGCCGTGCTTCCATGGAGGCAAACAGGTCCACCTGAGGTGTGCCCCAAAGGGAGAACAGATGCTGTACTACTCCGCAGGAGAGACCACTGGGATGCAGCCCTATCCGGCTCAGGGCATGGCCAGGGTGTTGGAGGCCCTGCCACGTGAATGGCTAGGAGATCCGCCTCCAGGCTGCGACGATAGTGACCAAATGCGAGAGCTTCCTTGCATAGAAGCATGGAGCGCGCCCCCGCCTGGCGGTTTAGATAGTACATGGTCGTGGTATTGTCCGCCTGACCGGACCACTGACCCGGAGGAACGGAGCAAAGGCGGTGAGAGCTAGGCGGACCGCCTGAGCTCCAGCAGGTTGATGTGGCATCGGACTCCCGCGGGGACCAGAGGCCATGAGCCCGTGTTCCCCAGATGGGCACCCCAACCCATCAGAGAGGCATCGGTCGATAGAGAGACCGTCCTCGGCGGATGAACGGGATGCCCTCCTGCAAATGATCTGGAACGGTCCACCACTGGAGAGCATTCCACATCCCTGTGTCACCGACAGCTGGTCCAAGGGATCGCGAGCAGTTGGACCACTGGCTGGCCAGTCCCCACTGAAGGGGCGCATGTTCCAGCGGGCCTACGGACCACGCTGGTACAGGCCGCCATGAGACCCAGGAGGCGCAGGAAGTCCCGGCAGGGGCGCAATTGCCCAACCAGAAATGATCGGCAAAGGAGGAAAGAACCTGCCCTGTCCGGCGGGCAGCGCCTGGCTCGAAGAGAGTCGAGCTGCGCCCCGGTGAATAAAATCACCTGCTTCGCCTCGAGTTCCGACTTGGCCTCGTTGGATAAGGAGGCCCAGTTGAGAGCAGACCTGGAGGGCCAGATCTCTGGACCACTCCGCCTCCTTCCTGAGGAGCTGCTATCAGCCAGTCGTCCAGGTAAGGGTACACCGACCTCTCGCGCCGAGAGAATGCTGTCACCACTGCCATGCATTTGGTGAAGACCCTGGGAGCTGGAGACAAGTCAAGGGCATGGCTTGGAACTCAAGAGGGATCCTTCCGCCGAAGCGAAGGAATCTCTGGTGAGACGGACGGATAGGGACGTGAAAAACGCTGGCCCTGCAAGTCCAGAGAGCAGAACCAACGCCGCTGCTCCAAGGATGGTATTATCTGAGCCAGAGTGACCATCCTGAAGGTTCGAGACCTTAGGAACTTGTTTAGGTCGTAGGTCGAGAATGGGGCGCCAGCCCCCGTCCGTTCGGAACCAGGAAGTACCTGGACACAAACCCTGGGTCTGAAGGAGGTCCACCTCTCTTACCACCTCTCTGGAGGAGGAGAGTGATGTCGGCTGCGAGGCCGCCAGTGAGGCTGGGGATCCCGAAGCCCCGAGGGCGACGGCTCTGAAGGGTGTTGCCTGTCGATCCAGAGGCAGGCTCTTCCCACCACCTCCAAGACCCACCTGTCCGTGGTAACAGCGGACCAGGCGGAACGGAAGTGCTGGAGCCGCCCCCACGGGGGACCCAGGGGTGGTGACGGGGATGGGGCGACACCCCTCAGCCCGTCACTGGGCAGGCTTGAGGAGGGACCGCCGAGGGACCTCCTGGTTCCTTCCTCCCTGCCTCCTGTTAGAGGAAGCCGGCGGCTTGGGTTTGGGATGCCAAGGTCGAGCCTGCTGGCCCTGACGTTGTGGCCGGCGCGCCTGGGCACAGAAGGATGAAAGGGCTTAGGCTGTGGTTTCATGCCTTGTCCTTCTGAGCGGAAGAGACCGAGTCCAAGGTGGCATTGGACTTCTCGATCCTCTGCAGGTGACCTTCCACCCCAGGGCTCAAGAGGTCAGTCCCCAAAAGGAACATCCGCCAACGTGTGCTGGGTATCCAAGTAAAGGTGGATATCCTCAGCCAAGCCCTTCGACGCATAGCCACTCGGCGCGCCACTCGATCTGGCACATGAGTCCCTCACATCCAAAGCAGTCTGGAGCTGCTGTTTGGCCACTGCCCTGCCCTGGTCCCGCACCTGCTTAACCGTAGTCTGCAGATCGGCGGGAAGATGAGGGATGACCTCATCCAGGGAGCCCAACAGGGCATGAGAAAATGTGCCATGAGGACGGGCCGAACTGGCCTGACGAAGGCCGAGAGGACGCACGCGAGACTTTTCGCCTCGACATAGTCCAATTTCTTGGACTCCTTGTCAGGAGGTTTGTCCACATCCTGGCGCTACGGGCGCCGAAAACGCTGTCGGTAACCAACCCTCAGCAGAGGGTGTTCCAAACCGACAAGGAACCGGACCGTCATACTTCCTGGCCATCCTGGCCAAGGCGAGGGCAGGAAGCAGGGCGCTGCCAAAGTTCCAGTGCCGACCCACTATGGCCCTCGCCACCGGAAAGGCCTCCGCCGGAGAATCCCTCGGTCCAGAATCTCCGTGAGGGGACACTCGCCCGCTTGAAATGGGTTCGAGCTCCATCCCGTAGACTCCGAGATGAGCAAGCAGTCCTAGGAAGGACGACGGGCTATCGTCCATTGGCTGACCTCCTGAAGACTCCAAGTCCAGTCGCTTGGAGAAGAAGGAGGAATCATCTTCGACTCGGAAGAGTCCTCGAAGAGCTGCCTCTGGCCTGAGCCACCTTCACCTGCCGAGGTCGGTCGGGAGTGAGGGTAACTGACAGCCGATGTGGTAAACCCTTAGCCGACCGAGAATCCTTGGTCGGAGCCCCAATTGGTGGCTGTGGAGGCGGAGGTTCCACCGGAATCGGTGGAGCAGCTGGTTTTGGCCGAACAACCGGCCTGGGTATAGGCTCCTCGGACAAGTCGAGGGGTTGTGTCGGCCGTTCCGGTGACAGCCACTTAATGGCCGGGGAAGGCGCCGGAGTCGGCTTATTCCCGCCAGGAGGAGCTGTTAAACATAAGGTCCTCGTACCGTCGACGTAATTTACGCCGAAGCCTCCCCTCATCCGAGGAGGAGGACGAGGACGAGCGGCGACGCCGCTTACCGCGGTGCCGAGACCGAGACCGCCTATGACGGTGGGATCGGCTGGACCGCGAAGAGGTCCGAGACCGAGAGTCCCGGAATTTCCGAGGTCGGTGCGGGGAGGTGTCGGCCGGAACCGGCACTCCCTTCGGCTCGGATGGTCCATCCGAGGGCTCCGGAACCGGAGGCACAGGCGAGCCCACGGGATCCTCAACTCCTCCCGGGGGAACCGGGGAGAGGGGAATCTCGGCTGCTAAAGGCTACAGCCCGTCCAATGGGTCGAGAAAAATCTCGACTTCATCAGTGGGAGTCTCGGTCAACTGACCTGACGGGGACACCGTGAGGCCAGTGGCTGAAGCCGAGCGGTCGACCGAAGCCGACGGTCGACGGCCCGGGGAGAGGGACCTTTCCCGCTCCCAAGAGCGTCGACGGAGGGACTTACCCCTGTCCCTCTTTTTGGACCGAGAATAAGGTCCAGCAGACGCAGGCCCTTCCCTTTAGTGGAGAGGACAGACAAAGCTCCTTAAAGGAAGCCGTAGGAAGAACCCAGAGAGAGCGGATAAATGTCATGCCGAGGAAGATACGTCACGCCGCCTCCTCTTCGAGGGCTTACCATCCGCCGAGCTGATCCGCCGAGCCCGCCACGGACACCGCCAACCGGGCCTCCTTGGACTTCACCGAGAGAACGCTCGGACGGCCCAGTTGCAATCGGGCAGCACGGTCTTGAGGACGAGGGCCGAGAAGATGAGCACAGGTCGCAAGCCTCGCGGGTCGTGCTCAAGGCCTAAGCAGTGAACACCGTGAGTGTGGATCCGTCCGAGACATCTTCTGCCCGCATGGGCATCTCCGAAACCGAGAGTCGATTTGTCCATCGCGCCGCGAGGATCGAAGACTGAAGTCTTTTGCAAAATATTATTTTAAATCATAACGGAGAAATAGGAACCAGTCGAAACGCAGAGCGTTAAGGAGGGAACCTGAGCTTCAAGCGGTAAGGAAGATTCTGGCCCATGGGCGGAGCCGAGAGTTATACCACCCGGTGGGTGGGAGGAGCAAGCTTGAAGACCTTCCGCAAGATTTAAAGCGGCAAGGATACTGCCAATGAGTGTGGATGAACAATATATCCATGTCCCTAGAACCAACAGATTCGTAGCAGAAATTCGGTAGAAACCGAGCAAAAAAATGACACTTTAACCGACTTTTTCGAACTGAGCAAAGGAGAACTCTCCGGAGCGACTGTTCAGTGAGGTGGAGTAAAGAATCTGATGGTTGGAGTTTAAACAACAGCAGACAGGGGCTTCAACAGAGCTCGCGCTTAACGTTCCATGCTGGCCATGGAAAGTTAACTCTTTGTTCTCCGGGGCAGTTGAAAGGCAGGACCCACCTAACTGCAATAGTCAGAATACAGCAAGCCTTCATGTTGTTTGAATACAGGGCCAGTGATCTGAGGGCGGGAGGAACCATTGGACACCAGGGAACTATTCTATTCTACCGGGACTGGCGATCGTAGGGCGAGAGGTCCACTAAACACCAGGTAATTATATTCTTCTGGGGCTGGTGATTGGGGTGGAAACACCAGACACCAAGGAATTATTATATTATACTGGGGCTGGCGAATGGAGGGTGGGGGGGGCCACTAGGCACCAGGGAATTATATTCTACCGGGGCTGGCGATCCGAAGGTGTGTGTGTGTGGGGGGGGACTAGACACCAGGGACTACTGTACTTTTACTGTGGCTGGTGAGCGGAGGGCGCAGGATCACTATGCATGAGGGAAATTATTACTTTTATAGGGGACGGGGATCGGGGGTACCACTAGACACCATGGAAATTATTACTTTTACAAGGAATGGGGCTTGGAGGCCAGGGGGAACCACCAGACGCCAGGTCAGAAGGCGATTCTGATGGGGATGGGGTTCGCAGGGTGGGGCGTTCCACTAGCCACCAAGAAGCAGTTGTGCTCTCGCAACTACCAATGTGGTTGCTGGCTGCAGTGGCTCCGCCAGATGTTAAGGCTGCCTGGAGTAAGCTGTGCTTCTTCTAAGCAGTAACTATGCAGCGCAAGGTGGCCTGCACAATTCCCTTTGTGCAGCGCTACCGTGCTGAATATTATGCGGCGCCAGAATTCATGTCCCCACCTCCCCCCTTTGCTCACCGCATATATTATTTTTTTGCATGCGCTAACCATTTTAGCACACACCACAGACCCATTTGAATATTGCGCCTGGGTGCAAACCCCAGGCAAGCAGGGCACAATCCCTTTGCCCACCGGGGCAAAGTTTTGAATATCTGGCCCCAGATGTTTGGTTGGTTCAGTTGTGAAGTCAGCACACATACAATATCGTAGGTTTATATTGAGGAATATAACCTCTAGCATTAACACAACTTTACTTTTGTCCTAACTAACCCAATTAAGCATTGTGCCATTCAGCAACATGGGAGACTGCTAAATCAGGTTAGTAAAGGTAAACTGGTGTTAATGATAAAGCTATGTTAGGGAATACAGACAACTGTCAGAAAAATTAAGCCTTTTATCTGACCACCAAGCCACAGTAACAAGTCTACAAAAAACATCTATAATTCCAATTACAGTCTTTTTTATTTCATATTTTGCATTTTGTTTTATCTGCAGCCTCTTTTTAGCCCTCTTAAATAGCAAGTGTCCAGTGCACTCTGAACATGGGTATCTCAACAACTGTACCAGGTGGGGACCAGATGGAATCTCCCCTTTTATAAAAATCTGATATAAAATGGCCAAGGAAATCCCTGTATCCTGATTGGCTGAGGCATGGTTCTAGCCATTGCCTTAAGAGAGCACTACCAATGGCTAAAAGCAAGTCCCTGCCAACTGGGACACGCACAGAATTCATAAGCCACTTGCTTCCTAATCTCCATCACAAACTTGGCTGCAACCTTTACTCGTACATAGAAACCTTCAACTAGGCCCTAAAAATGAAAGTCCATTAAATTAACTATAATGAGTAAATAATTTAATGTTATTTTCACTCAAGAGCCCCTCCTTACACACATACACAAATTTAGAAAATCAAGTACTATTCAGAGTTTCCATTGCTGGTGTTTCTTTGCTGACCATGAAAAATCCCCCTCTTGTCCCCACCAGTTTGCCAGAGAACTCCCTGCTCCTTACCTGGCAACAGATAAAACCTAAGGTTCTGGCTCCACTTGAGGCCTATGTGTGTGCCTCTGTGTATGCTACTAGAACGCTGAAGAATTTGGAATTCATATATTCCACGTTACCATTCCGTTTGTGTGTGTGTGGGGGGGGGAGGGGGGAGCAGTCTACCACTGGAATAATGCAGAGCTTTGAATTCTATTCCATGGTAGATGATCACACAACTCGGCTTCACCTCATGCAGTACAATGCCCCTGACAGTGGGGTAAACCTAGTACAACCAACGCCCTGTCATGCCTTATTGCTTAATTATCTAGGGCTGAAGAAAATTCCTTCAAGAACTACCATTCCTGTACTAGAAGAAGACTTCAGCAATTACTCACAAAGATTCTGTATCTGAAAAACTAAGACCCAAAGCTCTTTTTTTTTGTTTTGTTTTTAAGGTTTTGTTGACCGGTGCACTAGACAAATCCTGCCTATTTTCAGGCACGACCCGGGGGAGGTGGGGGGGATACAGATGAATGCCAACTGACCTTGAACCAGATTAAGCTGTTGGTGGTATTTTTAGTGAACGAGGGAAATTTGGACAGGACACCGGGGAAATTCCCCTACTCTTTTTTGATAAGTGCCATGGGATCTTTAACATCCACCTGAACTACCACCAATCCAGGCAGATGGGACCTCAGTTTAATGTCTCATCCAAAAGATGGCACTTCAGAAGTGCAGCACCCCCCTCATGCTGCACTACAGTGTCAGTACTGGGATACTAACCCAGCTTAACCACTCAAAGTCCCGAAAAACAGATTTCTGAGAACTCTGAGGCTGAAGATTCATAACAAACCTTACTTATGTATCCCTGCCCGTTTGGAGCAAAACAATATACTCCCCACCAGTAGGTCACATTTAAGCAATAAGGCACAACAGGGTGTTGGTTATACTAGGTTTACCCCACGGACAGGGGCGTTCTAAGGCAGGAGGCAGTCTGAACCGTAGGTATTTTCTGTGACTAGGCCTGATCAGGATGTGAAAATATGCATCTTTCAGGTCCAGAGACCCCAGCCAGTCTCCCTGCTGTAAGGATGGTATCACTGTGGACAGGGTGACCATCTTGAATTTGTCTTTTTTTCAGGGGTTTGTTCAAAAATCTGAGGTCCAATATCAGTTGCCACTCCCCATTTTTCTTGTGTGTGAGAAAGCACCTTGAGTACAGGTCTTTTCCGCACTGGCATGGATGAACTCTTTCTGCTGCGTTTGCCTATAGCAGCGTCTTGACCCAACTCCAGCAGAATCTTTTCTGCTGGTATAGGAGGGCGGGAATGTCTGTGAACCTGTAGCTTGGGGAAGCATTTTAACTGCAGGGTGAGTCCTTGGCTCACCGCTTCCATTACCCACTTGTCTGTGGTGATGTTTTTCCACTCCTGGAAGAAATGAACCGGTCTTCCTCCCACTGGCACTGGGTAGATGACCTGGACCAATGTATCAGGGATTCTGCCTGGGCTAAGCCTTAGAGGTTGAAGCCTTGTCAGCCATTCTGGAAGCTCTCTTGCCCCTAAAGTAACTCTCAACTGATAGTAGTCCTAGGGCATGGGCATAGAATGGAAAAGGACGTGAGTAGTAACCCCTACCCCCCCCTTCCACGAGGCCTGTAGGACATAGAGACCTTTTCCTTCTCAATACTGCTTTTGTAGGTGGTTTTGTACTCCTCCACTTTTTTCATGTATGCCTCTGTCTTGTCACCAAAGAGGGAATTGCTCTTGCATGGGAAGTCCATGGCTCTTGCCTGGGTGTCCTGGGACAAATTAGTTGTCCTTAGCCAAAAGTAGTTGTCCTTAACCATGTGAATCTCCTTAGGGAGACAGCACTGGCCTTAACCCTGATGGCAGTGTCATTAGCATAAACTGCCATATGGAACAGGTACTTGGTG
Source organism: Neoceratodus forsteri (assembly GCA_016271365.2). NCBI lineage: Eukaryota > Metazoa > Chordata > Ceratodontiformes > Ceratodontidae > Neoceratodus > Neoceratodus forsteri. The sequence continues at coordinate 334,345,231 of CM057455.1, read as the reverse complement.
GCATCAATGGCAGTATTAGCAGTGTCTGCCAGGTCTTATGCCTGGTCCCCGTGGACCTCGTCACTCAGCGAGGAGCTTCTCTGGTTCCAGGGAACCATGGAGGTACTGGAAACCTCACACAAAACATACAAAAACCCCAGAAGCTACTCTAAATATCTAAAGAGGCAAACAATTGAAATAAATTTAAAATATTCTTATTTTTATAACAAATACAATTCTTCAAGTGAAGTTGCTGAAGAGAGCTCTCCAGGGTGACTTGCTAGTGCAAGTGGAGACAAGAATTGGACATTAGGCTGTAGAACACAGAACTACTTCAAGGCAGTGGTCTGAATAGCATTCTAAGTTCCATAATTTACATAATATTCCAAGCGCTCCGGGGCAGCTTTACCTGCATGGCAAACTGCAAATGTTAAGCAGAATGAGGGATTCTTGGGGTTTGAACACTGTGAACAGTTACCCAGTATCTACCTTGTTTATCCTGTGAAAAATTCGAGTAGCATCAATCATGTCCCCTCTTTGCCTCCTGGTTTCATTGTGTACATGTTGAGGTCCTCAAGCCTCACCTTTTAGGACTTCTCCTACTGACCATGAATCATTTTCTTGTTGCCCTCCTCAGCACCACCTCAACCCTACCCCTGTCCTGTTCCAAGTGTGGATTCCAGAACTGCACACGGTACTCCAAATGTGACCACACCAGGGATTTGTATAGGGACATGGTCAGCTCTTTCCTTCTGATGCCCCTGCTTATGAACCTCAACATCCTATTTCTTGTCCACTGAGCTGTTGAACTGCATTGGCTGCTTTAAGTTGTCTGCTGTTAAGTCCCAGAGAGCCCTCTTGTCTGTTGTTGTTTCTAACACTAGCTCTCATATTCTGTATTCCGACTTGGGGTTACAGACCCCTACATGCATAAATTTGCACTCCCCCACCATTAGATTTCATTTGCTAGACCCCTGATCATTTCTCTGGTCTCTTCAGAGCTTTTTCTCAATGTCCTGATCCCTCAACACTGTCCATTCCACTGCAGATTTTTGCGTCATCTGCAAATAGGCACATTAACTATTGGATCTGTAGAGAAAATGGCTTCTCCAGTCTCTTCAGATCTTCCCTCAGTCTTACAAACAAAATACCAATGCAGATAACAGCAGAGAGAAGCAGAAAGGTGAGCTTCTGTACGTGTTTATTTGCAAAGGTATTTTTAACCTGTGTGGCAAATAAAGCCTGTTTATCTGGCCATACTACCCAGTTCTTGGTCTTTGAACAGTGTGGCCTTGAGGATAGTTTTTTTGTTCCTAACACTGTAGACTTTACTTTGTTGAAGAGTACTGGGCCAAAGACTGAGTCCTAGCGAACCCCACTGGTGCTTCCCTTACCTCCAAGAGTTTCTCATTTAAGACTACTCTCTGTGTTCTCCCACCCAGCCAACTCTGGACCCATTCTCTAATATGGTCCCACCACCCCCACGTTCTCCTAGTTTTTAACCAGTCTCCAATGTCTCCAGTTTTATTCATACATTCAGTTTTTGTTGACCAGGAAAGGAGGACTAGACAATTCTGCCCGTATTGAGCCTCAGCCCACAGGAAGGAGTGGATATACAGATGGAAACCAACTGAAATGTAACCAAATTAAGTTGTTGGTTGTATTTTTAGTGAATGGGGAAATCCCCAACTCTTCGACAATGTTTTGAATTGACATCCTTCAATAAAATTCCCCTACTCTCAATACAGGGAACCACTGGCCATTTTCCAAGATGGTTGATGTTTGGAGGTGAAGTTGAGGAGAATGTAGGGGCAGGGAACCCCGACCTCCGTCCCTGCCAGTACAAAAAGTGAGGGTGAAATACTGATGGAACAGGAGACTTTTGATGACAATGTATGTATTAAACAAATGGAAACTGAGCAGACTAGAACAGAGCCTGATTTGCTGGATGAACATTTGCATATGGAGGAGCAAAAATTAAGAAAAGCCCTAGAAGAGAAAAAGAGTAAATTAATAGCCATGGTTGCAGAAAAAGTGGCTAATTTCAATAGAGACAGCATCTATGTGCTTTGCAGTGAAGCAAACAAGCCGCTGGCAAGTCGGCTGGGAGCTGACAGATGCGGCCTTGACAGCTGCGGCAGATCAAACGGAGAAGGCTTTCTTTAAATAAAAAAAAATAAAAAGACACTGGGAGTTGGTCTGCAAAACTTCAGCCCCTTGGTAACAAGCAGACTTGACATACCCTGGTCTCCTGACAGAGCATTAAAAGACACAGGTTGGATTCGGAATGAAAGCGGAGACTGGATGCCGGATGTAACTGACCCAATAGTGCAGTGGTATCGCAAAGACCTGAAAGGTGTTGCTGTGGAGGTAAATGTGGCTAAAAGAACATCACCTACTGCTTCTACAAATGATGACAGAGAGACAGACCAGCATACGGATTTGAAAGCACAAGGTGAGAGGGGGAATGAGGGTATCTCTGTCCAAATACAGACAGTTAAAAGCATCCAAAATAAAGATGACCAAGTTACTACCTCTAAATCGCAAACATTGGGAATTTTTGAAAGTAATATATTAAAGACAGTATTGACCACAGAACCTGTTAATATGACTAATACCGAGACCCCCTCCTCTTAAGGCAGGACCCTCAAGAGTGGATACATCTGACCAAGACCAACAGGATTACTCGACAGATTAAGGCCAGTTTGAGAATACTCCTAGAAGATATGCTGATTTATTTAGAAACACAGAAGTTGACAGCAGAAGGAGACCGATAGGTCCATCTAGTCTGCCCATTTGTTTTAGACCTATTTTGACACTCTTGTTGCCCTTTGTAGTCAGGGCTCCCTTGTATCTATCGTTTTCAAATAAAAGAGAACCTGTGGCCCACAGAAATGTGATCCGTTTAATCTAAAAAGGCCTGGACAACCTCTCCACCCCCCTCTGGGTAGGGTGTATGTGGCAAGAACCCTGGTAAAGAACTCTAACATTATTTACCTCTGAAGTATACACCCTGATTCATACGGGGGACTAAAATTATGATATTATCTTCAAAGACGGACTGAGGTCAACAGTTTTGCCATCAATAAATTCAGAATTTGGATCAGCATATCCTCAATCAGCTTCATGCCAAAAATCAGATCTGTAAGCTACTTCATTTAAAAGTTACAAGTTATTTTGTAATCCTTAAATCACTGACTGTTCAAAAAAGCCAGTTTCAGTGAAAAGCAGCTGATGTCATCGAACTCGCAACCTAGTCCTCCATGCAAGCTACCTTATATGACTTATTTCTCCCATGTTACTTAAAACTGCATGTATAGTAAACATCTGAAAAAGGAAAACTCACATGGGGGCGGGGGAGTCAGCACATGCACTTCCATAATTGTAGATGCAAGGTACAGTACTTCAGAATGTGACAGGGGGATGGAATGCAGTGGCAAACATGGCTTTAGAATGACAAAGTTGTGTGCAATTTTTAACATGCTGCAGGTATGAGATGTCAATATATCATCAGGTTACAATTGTGGAATGCAGCAATGACAGTCTCAGAAAGTAGCTGGAACACATAATTTCAGAATGTGGCAGTGACGCGCAATTTCAGAATGTGGCAGTGACACAATTTCGGAATGTGCTAGTGATGCACAATTTCAGAATGTGGCAGTGACACACAATTTCGGAATGCAGTGGCAACACACAATCTCGGAATGCAGTGGTGATGAGCAATTTCGGAATGCAGCAGTGACACAATTATGGAGTACGGCAGTGATGCACAGATTCAGAGTGTAGCGGTGCTGTACAGGTTTGGAATGCAGGAGCGACGCGCAATTTCAGAATGCAGCAGAGATGCACAATTTCAGAATGCAGGGGTGATGCACAATTTTGGAATGCAGCGGTGACTCACAATTTCGGAATGCAGTGGTGACGCACAGGTTTGGAATGTGGCAGTGATGCACAATTTAGGAATGTGGTGGTGACAGTTTCGGAATGTGAAGGTGACAATTTTGGAATGCAGTGGTGATGCACAGGTTCGGAATGCAGCAGTGACGCACAATTTCAGACTGCAGTGGTGATGCACAATTTCAGAATGCAGCGGTGACGCACAATTTCAGGATGCGGTGGTGACACAGGTTTGAAATGTGGCAGTGATGCACAATTTAGGAATGCAACAGTGACGCACAGTTTCGAAATGTAGCAGTGACATACATTTTCAGAACGCGGCAGTGATGCACAGTTTTGGAATGCAGCAGTAACACACAATTTTGAAATGTGGAGGTGACGCAAAACTTTAGAATGTGGCGGTGATGTGCAATTTTGGAATATGGCAGTGACACGCAATTTCTAAATGTGGCGGTGATGCACACTTTCGGAATGTGGCGGTAACGCATACTTTCTGAATGTGGCAGTGACAATTTCGGAATGTGGCAGTGACATATTTTTGGAATGTGGTGGTGACACTCAATTTCAGAATGTGGTGGCGATGCTTAATTTTGGAATGTGGTGACGCATAATTTCGGAATGTGATGTGACGCACAATTTAGGAAAGTGGCAGTGTCAATTTTGGAAGGTGGCATTGAAACACACCGTTGTGGGGATGTGCAATTATGGAATTTGGCAGGGATGCGCCATTTCAGAATGTGGCAGGGATGCACAATTTGGAAATGGGGAAGGGATGTGCAATTTCAGAACGAATCATGTGTAGAATGTGGCTGGGACACAATGTTGGAATGTGGTGGGGATGTAATGCACAATTTTGAAATATGGTGGATGTGTAAAATTCTGGAATGTGGCAGGGACAAGCAATTTTAGAATAAATGGCGTATCCTGTCACATTCCGACAGTGTGCTTCCCCACTATATTCCTCGATGTGTGTCCCTGTCGCATTCCGAGACTGACTGTTCCACCTCATTTTGAGACGGCATATCCCTTGTCACATTCTGAGATTGCATGCCCCCAACATTTTAAATTGTGCGACACCTTGACATTCTACGTCTTGGTTTAGTGTTGCATTCCAAAACCACCTCCGCACGAGTTCTAAAGTACAGTGCCATGCATCTGACATTCTGGAAACACAAGCACTACAGCCAACCCCACGTCTTTTTTTTTTTAGGATTACTATAGCTACAGTTTCTTAAACTTTGGAGAAGCAGATCCTATAAGGTTGCAGACAGAGAGGACTAAAGTGTGAGTTCAGGAGATGACATCATTAGTGTCTCTTCATTGAAACTGACTTTTTTGAATAGGTAGTGAAATCGGTTACAAAATAGCTCATAACTTTAAAATGAAGTAACACAGAAACCTAATTTTTGATATGAGATTTATTGGGGGCATGCCTATCCTAATTCTGCAATGCAGCACGTTTGGCGGGAGTCCCTCTTTAAAACCATTGCTAGTTTTGATAGGTTTTGGACACAGTATAAAAAGTTGAAAAATACCCCTTCGACAGGGGCGTTATCTGCTTCCTGTTGGGGAGTGTGGTGGTTGCAGTGGACAAATACATGGCTGCCCGGGTGAAAGAGAATGCTTCCCTCTCCACCCAGACTACCGAGAAAGCCAAGGGTACAGGGAGCAAGGGAGGAACATCTAGTCCTGCACCGTCACCTGTGAAGCTTGTTCCTGGCTTTTTGGAAGGCTCTAGCCATGAAGCCAAGGCATCACCTGTTCAGGTGAAAATATCTGAGATAGCCAGCCCGGTGGCACTGAGGATTGAGGTGCTGGATGCCACACCGGCAACCTGGGTTCAAGAACGGACTCGGGTCGTCGGGGGTCGGCAGAGGTGGGAGGAGACAGAGCATCTGGAAGACTGCTCTCCAATCCCGGGGGGGGGGTTCTGGGGTATGCCCTACTCCATTATGGCTTCTGATGGAGATCAGGGGCCCTACAGGCAGCAGGGCTTGACACTACGTCGGGGGCGGAGCAGCAGCAGCCAGGCTGCACTTAGGTACGCTGCCGGCATTGCATATCCGTGCTCCAAGGGGAAACTGTAAGGAAAAACTCTGGTGGCCTGGCGAAGGGGGCCCAGAGATCTGCCCACATCCCATCGCCAGACCTGCCTCCCTGGGTTCCAGCTCTACCAGTTCTCGCGGCTGACCCTCTAATCACAGATAGGCCACCACAGGCGGGCGGGTGGGCTCTCCCCTGGGGGGGTGATCCAGAGAGTCTGGTCAAGCAGTGGGACCGAGTGGAGACAGCCCAGTAGGAGCCCAGTAGAGGAGGTTTCAGGCACGGAGTAGAGGCAGAAGTTGAGTGGTACCCTGGAGAGATACCCTAGGTCCCACTGAATAAAGAAAGTTAAAAAAAAAAATATATATACATATATCTGAGATGCAGGAAGTACTGCAGAAGAAACGCTTGAGGAAGCTTTTAAACAACAAAAAAATGGGGTTACCCCAACAGTAGGGCTGCAATACAGTTGGAGGAGTTAATGTAATTTCAGCTCATGCTCCAGTTGTAGTGTCTGGCAGCAGTCCGCAAGAAAAGTAAGAAGCAGTGTTGAGAGGTAATGGAGCCAAAGCTGTGCTTCTGATAGTTGACGTGGCCCCTATCAGTACTACAGCCAGTCAGTTGAGTGGCTCCAGAAGAATACAAGATGCTGCAGCAGTGAGAATTGCAGGTCTGACTTTCACTCCTCCAGGATGCCCAGGCGGCTCTCCTTAGAGCCACATTAACAGAATGCCAAGCCGGCACTTGCAGCACTCCTCTGCCACCAGCTCTGTCTCTGCCCTCAGGATTCACTGTGGAGGAAGCTCTACACAGGGTGGGCTGCAAGAGGCAGTAAGCCTATTCACGGTGCAGCTCCCCAGATCCATACAGGCTGCTGATTTAGGGAAGAGTTTGTAAGACGGGGATACACTTCCTGCTGAAGCGAAAAATGACTCTGAGCCAGGATAACTGGCTGAAAAACCGTGCACTCTGACAGATAAGGCTCCATAAATGCTTTGGACTGTCCCGGGACTACAACATTACTGCAAACTCAGGCAAGTCCTTTTTCTCTGGCTATTCCTTCAACATCTGAATTCACTCAGAGCTCTGAACTACAGTGGGCAACTAATGCTGTTGACAGTAATAGTCACACCCCTGCGGACAGAATGTAACACACACAAATACATACATACATACATACACACACACACACACACACACACACACACACACACACACACACACACACACACACACACACACACACACACACACACACCAGGTAATGGTGTTCTGCCTCTGTCCTCTAAACCTGAAAAGGTGATTTCTGAGATGATGGATACAGAAATGGAGGAATCTTCACCCCAAAGGGTTACACAGGATAAAGGGGAGCTAAGGGGAGGCCGAAACAGACATGCCAGACCCAGTCACAGGAGGATATGGTGCAGTACCAAGGGGAACAGCATGTGGTAGCTAGCACTACAGAACGGCCACAGAAAGTGTGGGAGAAGCACCAGTCCCCCAAAATACAAGACCTAGTACAAACAGTACAGCCAAAGCGGACAGTCCAGAACATGGCTCCTCTGCGGCACCCACAGCAGGAACCCACAGATGAAGGTCACACTGGCAGAACTTTTACAGGTTTATTCCATTCCCCTGCTGAATCTGACAAATGATGAAATGCAGTTTGCAGTAAGTACAAAGGAGGGATGGATTATCTTCTGGATCAGATATTTGTAGCCCGTACTCTTTTGCAGAACAGCCTAGGATATATGCTCTCACTCTACTGTGGGGAATTCCTTATCTGATGTCACTTTTAAAACAACCAGCGCCTTGGAAAGATTTTGGCAGAAATACCATGAATTTAAAAACACCCCATTATGGTCTTCTTTTTATGTTATCCCCTTACTAAACCAACTTTCAAGACAATCACAGTACTATTTAAAAATGAAGATATGTGTATCAAGGGTATCCTGTACTGGCTGAAAGCCAGGTATACAGTTCTAGGGTCCCCTGACCTGATCCTGGATTCGAACACATATGGACAGGGGGATGGCGTATGAAAGTGCATCTCCTGCAAACTGAAACAGGCTTGAAACACCTTCCAGTTGCTTTTATCTAGGGAAAGAACAGAGGTTTCATTTTCTGTTCAGGGCAGCCTACATCTTGTTGTCGATGTGGATCATGATCCCACATGAACAGTGCCTGTGAGCAGGTGAAATGCTCACAGTATATTCTGGGGCTGGACATCCAAGTATGCACTGCAAAAACCCAGTCCGATGTAATTTGTGATAAGGTAAAAGACATTCCTATAGAGAAAGTGCCCGTCGGCCTCCGCATAATAAAAATGACCCAGTGGAGCAAGCTGAATAACAGGTGAATTATGTAAATGTCACCCAGAAACAGAAGCAAAGAGCAGCTGCAGCTGACTCTGCCAGACAAATGGAGGGACCCCTACGACTCAAAGCCCATATGGATAACATTCCTATGTGAGGTCCATCTGGACTTATCAGGAATGAAGATGTAGCTGCTCCTACAATGAGAAACATTCTTGTGATTCCACACCAACAACCTCAACCTGCACAACATATTGGCTCACCACAGACACCTGTAGAACATACATCTGATACTGCTCCAGTAACAATGGCATTGCCCTCGGTCCCCAGTACATCTACACATCCACAAGATGACAGGTGATGCCCTCCATCTACACCAGTGACGGAACAGCTGCAGACAGTAATACAGCAGAGGAGTGGCACTAGGCAGATGAAAGTTAAATTCCTTAGGACTGAAGGGTTTCCCCTTGGAGAACAAATATGCAGCACTTTCCACACAAAAATCTTGGGAAGACACCCGAGGATGACTTGAATATTTTATAAGAGGCATCCTCCCAACCTGATCCCTCCACAGATAATGAAGGTGCTTACATGGACTCTCGTTCCTCTAGAAGGAAGGCAGTATGGCAGAAAAGGGGAGGCTGTGCAAAAAATGATATCTTGTCTTTTTTTCACCATCCCGTTAAAGCCTGATTTAACTGTGAAAGTTGCTCCCTCTAAATGCTAACGGTATTTAGCATCAGTGTAGAAGAGCAACAATTTTCTCCATGTTAGGAGACTTATCATACAATATCTTTTTACAAACATAGACTTTGACGGCAGATAAGGAGCACTTGGCCCACCCAGTCTGCCCATTTCCCTACCTACTGGATAAGCTGCAGATTCTAGTTAACTAACAGCCTACTTCCTGCCACCCCCCAGTACAATTGCCTTGTGTCTGTCCCATGCATGTTTGAATTCCCCCACTGTTTTAGCCCCAACAACCTCCACAGGAAGGCAGTTCCCGCATCCACCACTCTCTCCGTGAAAAAAGATTTCCTCACACATTACCCCTGAGACGTCCCCCCCTCTATCTTTAAATTGTGTCCCCTTGTTCTTACACATCTCTTTTTCTGAAAGATGCTACCCTCCTGGACTTTGTTGATTCCCTTGAGGTACTTGAATGTTTCTATCATGTCCCCCTGTCCCTCCTTTCATCAAGGGTATACATATTAAGCTCTCTCAGTCTCTCTTCATATGATTTCTGATGCAGACCCTGCACCATTTTAGTTGCCCTCCTCTGGACTGCTTCCATCCTGTCTATGTCCTTGCTAGTGATGGGGTCTCCAAAACTGCACACAGTACTCAGTTGGGGTCTCACCAACTCTCTCTGTACAGAGGGATAACCACTTCCCTTTTTCTGCTTGTGATGCCCCTTCCTATGCATCCCAGTATCCCCCTGGCTCTCCTCACTGACTTCTCACATTGCTTACCCACCTTTAGATCATCCGATATGACTACCCCCAAGTCCCGTTCCATTTTTGTTGTTGTTAGTACCTCCCCTGCTATTGTGTACTCTTCTCCTGGGTTTTTGTTTCCCAGGTGCATTACTTTGCACTTCTTTGCATTGAATCTAAGTTGCCATATGTCTGACCATTCCTCCAACCTTGCCAAGTCCCTTCTCATCCTTTCTATCCCCCTTGTGTATCAACTCTGTTACAGATCTTTGTATCATCTGCAAAGAGAGCATACCTTTCCTCAGACCCTCTGCAATGTCACCTATAAAGATGTTAAAGAGGACTGGACCCAGTACTGAGCCCCTGGGTACTCCACTAGTGACCCCCTTTCTTCGGAATGTGTGCCACTCACTATTACCTTCTGTGTCCTGTTGTGCAGCCAGTTTGCAACCCAGGCTACCACACTGGGACCCACTCCCAAGCTGGCTAACTTGATTATTAATCTTTTGTGCGGGACTGTGTCAAATGCCTTGCTAAAGTCTAGGTAGGCCATATCCACAGCCTCTCCCTGGTCTATTACTTTGGTCACCCAGTCAAAGAAATCTATTAGATTTGTCTGACATGACCTTCCTGCTGTAAATCCATGCTGCTTTGGGTCCTGTGTCCCGCTGGCCTCTAGGTACTCAACAATTCTTTCTTTCAGAAGCGATTCCATCATTTTCCCTACCACTCAGGTCAAACTTACAGGTCTGTAGTTTCCTGCTTCTGCCTTGCTCCCACTTTTGTGAAGGGGAAGCACATCTGCCCTCCTCCAGTTCTCTGGTACCACCCCATCCTCCCATGATTTGTTAAAAAGTGTGGTCAGTGGTGTCACTAGGTCCTCCCTTAGTTCTTTTAGGATTCTGGGGTGAATCTATCAGGCCCCCATTGCTTTGTCCACCTTGAGTTTTAGGGTTCTTTCAGGACTCTTTCTTCTGTAAATGGACTGGTGTCAACCCCCTATCCAGAGTGCTTCTATTGTCTGGTTTGGTAACTCCTCCTCATCTTCTTTTGTGAATACTGAGCAAAGTATTCATTCAGTATCTCTGCCTTTTCACTGTCTCCCTCTGCCCACCTCCCCTCTCCCTTATTAATCTTCACTATTCCTCCCTTAACCTTTCTATGCTCCCTAATGTACCTATAAAAGGTTTTATCCCCCTTCTTAACTGACTTGGCTATTTTTCCTTCAGTTTGGGCTTTTGCTATTCTGACTGCCTTCCCCACTTCTTTCTGCTTTAATTGATACAGTTCCTTGTCGTGCTCCTTCTGTGATGCCTTATACTTTTTGAATGCAGCCTTTTTCTCCTTAACCTTCCCTGCCACCTCTTTTGAGAACCATAGTGGCTTTTTACTCTGCTTTGTTTTCTTGATCTGTTTCACACAAAGGCTTGTTGCCTCCATGATGGCAGTTTTGATTTTTCTCCATTGTTCTTCCACCCCTCCTTTTTGACCATTTGCTAGTGTATTCCTCAGGTATTCACCCATTTTGCCAAAGTCAGCCCTTCTAAAGTCCAGTATGCTTGTTTTTGTATGGCTTGTCTCCATGGTTGTGCTTATTGTGAAGCACACTGTGCAGTGGTCGCTTGTTCCCAGATACAGTGTCTACCGACTTCTAAATTTGTGATCCTCTCTCCATTTGAGAGTACCAGGTCTAGTATTGCTTTCTCCCGAGTGGGTTCCAACACTAGCTGTCTAAGGCCTGCCCCCTGCAGGGCATCAATAATGACCCTGCTCTTGGATGTGGCCGCAGTACATGTCATCCAGTTAACATCTGGCATATTCAGGTCCCCCATTAACAGTATCTCCCCTTTTTAAGCCATTTTGAGAATGTCCTCTATCACTTTCTTGTCCATTTCCTCCCCTTGAGATGGGGGTCTGTATACAACCCCTGTGCGGATTGTGATGCCATTCCCTGTCTCCAAGGTGACCCAGAGTGCCTCTTGTCCTCCCCCTTTACTTTTTAGTTCTGTAGCGTTGATCCCTTCCCTTATGTATAGAGCTACTTCACCTCCTCTTTTCAGCTCCCTGTCCCTTCTGTAGACTGTGTACCCGGTATGTTGCCATCCCAGTTATGGTTCCCCGTGTCCATGTTTCTGTGACTGCCACAATATCCAAGTGTTCATCTTCCATCAAGGCTACTAGCTCAGGAAGCTTGTTTCCCAGACTACGGGCTTTGGTACTCATTGTCCTCCATTTAATGTTGGCTTTATCCTTTTTTCCCCCCATGCCTGCTCTTTTTGCCCTTGTCTATTTTTCCATTTACCCCTGTCCTGCCCTCTGTTGAGCACTGCACCTCAGTGTTTACCTTACTACCCGTCATGTTTTGTGGGGGGAGGCTTGAAATTTCCTGCCTCTTATTAGCACCTCTCCACATGGCTAGTTTAAAAGCTTGCCAAGGAAGCATTTAAACCTGTCACTTAGGATCTTGGTTCCCTTCATGGACAGATGCAGACCATCATGCCAGTATAAACCTTCATCTCTCCAGGTGTACCCCCAGTCCCCAATGAAGCCAAAGCCCTGTGCTCTGCACCAGTTTTGCAACCATTCATTAAACTGCATGGTGTGTAGTACCCTAGCCTCACCCCTGCCATGGACTGGCAGCACCTCTGAAGAGGACATCAGATTACTTACTAATACAAAAGTAGTTCAGGCCAAGAAGGAATGGTTTGGGAGCTCCTCTTTTTAGTCACTGGGTGAGGACCCATGTTCGGGAGTAGGTATTTTGCTTTTTTCAGTAGACTGTCCAAGTCAGGAGATTAGCAGATTTAGTGCCAGGGAGGGTGCTCTTGTTGAATGTTACCAGGGGTACTCACAACCTACATCTAATTAATATACTGTATATGTCTCTCAGACCAAATTTGTAAGGGTGGAAATTGTTAAACAAATCCAACTGTATCTCCGTACAGCTAGAGGTAATATTTTTGGTGGGGATTTTAACTGTGGCATGTCACTGTCAGATAAATGCAGAAAGACTGAAAAGTTATATAGCAGTTCTAATTTCCTAAACATTATGTATGACACGGTGAGACACAGAAGGAATGGATGGCTAGCAAACACATGAAACCTGACCATACCTTCTACAAGGTCAATCTGTCAACCAAGAAACATTTTCTTTTTTTACTAGATTGGCTGCCATGTAATAAAGAAGTTAACTACACCTTTTCAAACCTCAGACCACAAATTGGTAAGACTTCAGATAGTTACTCCTTTAAATCCACCACAAGGGGATGGGGTTTGGAGATTAAATCCATCTTTGCTGGTCAACAGGAAACTTAACAAGGTCTTAATATACAGCATATCACAATGGGTAGAAAGACGGCATTTATGATATTCTTATGGCCTGGTGAGTGGATACCAAACAGAATCTGAAGTCCTTGTTTCAAAAACATGTGAAGAAGGCCCATAATGGGAAATACTTGAAATATTCAGCACTATGGAAGCAACTGCAAAATCTGATCAGAATCTGATAATCTAAGACTAAAGATGCTGGGGATGTGAAAATGAAAGGATGCAGTATGACAGGACCTGCTCCCCTCTGTTAACAGAACAGAAAGCCAGCACACGGGAAAGCACAACAGGTGAACCTCTATGAAGGATGCAAGGACAGAGGAGAGAGCAAGAAAAAATTACTCACCGCAGTAATCTTCTTTCTTCCAAGAGGTCCTTTAGCATCAGTAACTATAGTAGTTAGCTGGCTAGATGCAACTGCCCTGGAGGTATGTCTTTAAGATAATTTTATTTAAATGAGCTTTGGGCATTAGCCAATCAAAAAACAGGACAGAAATGAGCTGAGTGACAGCAGCCTGAAGGGCTTCAGAATTTTTTCGAAGGGAAAAAAAGGGGCATGCCCCAAAAATGAATCAACAGGATTAAAAAAAAAAAAAAACATGCAAATGTCCCAAAAAAGTGGAAACGGAAAAACAACATGAGTAAGGAACTCATCAATGAAAAAAAACAAACCCAAATTTGGTAAGAGATCTGATAACAGAGCCCTCCTCCTGACAGACAAACCGGGGAGGAAGGGTGGGAGCTTACTGATGCAAAAGGACCCCGTAGAAGAAAGAAGACTACTGCTGTGAGTACTTTTTTCTTCTTACCCCAGGAGAGGAGTCCTTTAGCATCAGTAACTATAGCAGACTACCGAGCAGTACCAAGTGGGAGGTGGGCAGAGAACCTACTTGGGAAAGAAGCCGTGCAGAACCGGCCTGCCAAATTTGATGTCAGATCTGGTCTGCACATCCAAACTGTAGTGTTTCACAAAGGTGTGCACAGATTTCCAGGTAGCTACTTTGCAGATATCCAGAAGGGGTATGTCCCTTGTTGCTGCCACCGAGGCCACAGTGCCCCTAGCGAAGTGGTCTCTGAGCCTCACGGGAGGTTGATAACCAGCCTTTTCGTAACAGAATCAAATACAAGACACCAACCAGTGGGAGACGGTTCTCTTGTCAGCTGGTCTTCCTCTATCTACATCCCCATAGGTGAGGAACAACTGAGCGGAAGAGCCTCTGGACTGCCTAGTATACTCTATGTAGAAAAAGGGGGCTCTTCTGACATCCAAGCTGTGGAGTTTTTGCTCCCCAGGAGTGGACTTCTCAGTAAATAAGACAGGCAGAGTAATGGACTGGTTTAGATGCAACTCCGAAACCACCTTTGGCAGAAATTTCCTATTTGTCCTCAGCTCAATTTTATTGTTGTGCAGAATGATGTAATTTGGCTCCATGCACAGGGCCTGTAGCTCTGAAATCCTCCTAGCTGAAGTAATGGCCACCAGGAAGACTGTCTTCCAAATCACGAACTTGATATGAGCAGTGGACATAGGCTCAAAGGGTGGTTTCATGAGCTTGTCTACGCAGAGGTTCAGGCTCCAATGGGGAACCGGCTCCCTGACTGGAGGCTGAAGGTGCAAGAGGCCTTTGAAAAACTGTGCAAATATGGAGTGGGAAAAAAATGGCTTTCTTTCCCACCGAAAGGTAGGCCGAAATTGCAGCCAGATGTAGCTTGAGGGAGGATGGTTTCAAGCCTGACAACTTCAAGTCTACCTGGTAATCCAGCAGCTGAGGGTTTGAAGCTGAAAGGGGATCAACCTTTCTGCTCTTGCACCTGAGGGAAAACCTTTTCCATTTGGCTGCATAAATCTTCTTAGTGTTTGGTACTTTTGCCATCCTCAGGATTTTAAGGACCTGTTCAGAGTACTGCAAAGATGGAAACTAACTCCTCAAGAACCAGGCCCTGAGGCGAAGAGAGTGTATGTCTGGATAATCATAGGTATAATAGGTGAATCTGAGCACTTTAAAGACCGAAGTCCATTTGGCTCGCCATATCATCGGCTAATACCCCATAATATTATTGCTGAGTAGGTGTACATCAAGAGAGTGTTTAAAAGCGAACATTGTTTGACAACCTACCACTTCTATAGGTAGTTCGTTCCATAGTTTCACCACTCTTAGTGACAACCAACGCTTTCTATTTAGTTTACTAAATTTATCACATTTTAACTGTAATGGGTGTGATCTTGTGTTATAGATCTGGTTTCTAAGATGAAGGCCCAATAATTCCCACAATTTATAATCCAACAAGGCCTGGTACATCAGGCACATGTAACCTCTTAGTCTACGGTACTACAAGGAAAATATATCTAATTTTTTTTTAAAAACGGTCTTCATATTTCAATCCCTGGACATCCGTTATTTTCCTTGTTGCCCTTTTCTGGATCCTTTCAAGTGCATTTATATCACTCCTATTTCCTGGTGCAGTTGGATCAGGGAAATATAAAGGGACAACAGTACCTCACTTCTACTCTTAACATGCCTAAGAATACAGTTCAGGATGCCACCTGCTTTTTTAATCACTTGGTTACAGTCAGGGCCCCTGGTGTTCTGCGGCAGAATTTTCTGATTTCTGCGGCAGGGCTCCTTGACTTCTGCGGCAGCATTTTCTGATTTCTGCAGCATGATTTATTCATTTCTCTGGCAGAATGCAGTCCTGTCATTGGCTAAATATGATGTGATGTCATCGATGACATCATATGCTGAGCATAGAGGAGGGGCTTCAGGATAAACGAGGTGGGAAAGAAAGCCTGACACTATGGAAAAACAGTATATTTATATGAAAATTCACCAAAAACAATGAATTCTGCGGCACTATATATATTCTGCGGCATGATGCAAATTCTGCTGCAAATTCCGCAACCGCAGTAATGCAGAATTCCAGAGGCCTTGGTTACAGTGTAGATTGAATTTAAGGTAATTATTAACCCTTACACCTAAATCCTGCTCATCCCTCACTACCTTTAAACACCTGCCCAGCCAAGATGTAATCCACCTCAAGATTCTTCCTTCCCATGTGCATCACTGTGCACTTATCAACATTAAAAAATAGCCCCATTTTCCTGGGCCCAGGTCTCCAGTTCACTTAATGCCTCCTGGATTTGTAAGGCCTCAGATTTGCCATGTACCAGGAAACCTATACGTGTATCGTCGGCAAATTCTGAGATCCAGGTTTCTGTTTTTGGTTTCATGGTTGAGATATATAAATTAAACAAACATGGCCCCAGCACAGATCTCTGGGGAACCCCGCTAGTAACGCCTGTCCAATTTGACAATTCTCCCAACACACTAACCCTTTGTTTTCTTTCTGTCAACCAAGCCCAATCCATTCCACCAGTACTGGCTGAAACCCTATATCTAAAAGGGTTTTAATCAGCTGATCATGGGGGATTTTGTCAAAAGCCTTGGCGAAGTCCAGGAATATGACATCAACAGGACTACCTTCGACAAGTGCCTTACTGACCTTCACATAGAACTCTAGTAAATCTGTCTGACAGGATCGTCCCTTACTAAATCCATGCTGTGCCACATCAATGGCACCATCCGCTTCTAACATGTTCATAATCAAATCCTTTATTATGCCCTCCAGAATCTTCGCGAGGGCAGAGGTCAAACTGATTGGTCTATAATTAACTACCTCCTGTCTAGATCCCTTCTTGTAAATAGGTATTACTACGGCCTGCTTCCAGGCCTCAATGACCTGTCCTGTTTCCAAGGATTTTTGAAATAATGCTGTAGTTGGACCTGCTAAAAAAAAAATCTGCCAATTCTCTAAGCATACCATCAGCACCCAGTGCTTTGTTTTGATTTAAGTTTCTTAGCCTCTTTTTAACATCCTCTACCTCTATTTTGGGGCAATTTGTATCTTGTAGTTTTTTTATGGGAACCCTGATATTATGGCCTGCATTGAATACCATGGAAAAATAAGAATTAAAACTAATAATGCACTCCTGCCTGGGGACGGGTCAGCAGGGAGTGAATTGGCTGCAGGTGAACTGGCCTGCTGCAGGACAGTGAGAGAAGGAGAGGGTACCAGGCTTGCCTGGGCCAATCTGGAGCCACCAGGATCATCAATGCAGGCTGTTGCCTGAGTTTCAGCAATACCCTGAGTATCAGGGGAAAAGGAAGGAATGCGCATAGGAACCTCCCTGACCAGTCCAGGATCATGGCATCCAGAGGAAGCGTTCCTGGGACTGGGTGCTTGCAACAGTACTGAGGAAGCTGAAATTTGAGGGGCGAGGCAAACAGGTCCACTTCTGGTGTGCCCCACCGCCTGAACACTGTGGCTAGTACTTGCTTGTTCAGAGTCCATTCGCTCTGGCCTTGACTGATGCAACTTACAGCATCTGCCAGGGTATTGTGTTTACCTAGGAGGTGAATAGCAGAAAGGCTGACTCCCAGGGAGAAGGCTGGAGACCAGAGCTTCTGAGCTTCCAAAGAGAGCATTCCTGATCTGGTACCACCCTGCTTATTTATGTAAAACATTGCAATGGTGTCATCTGTTCGAATTTGAACAGCCTGCCCTTTTATACTGGCAGCAAATGCTTTGAGAGCTTAAAAGATTGCTCTGAGTTCCAAAAGACTTATATGTAACTGTGACTCTTCGAGAGTCCAGGTGTCACTTACTGAGGCACTCTCCAAATGTGCTCCCCACCCCAGGAAGAAGACGTCTGTGGTGATCATCTTTGTGGGTAGCGGAACTTGGAAGGGTACCCCTGCCTGCAAATTTGCAGGGTTCTTCCACCAAAGCATGTTCTGGAGAAACTACTCCATCACAAATATCAGCTTTGAAAAATTACTGCTTCTCTGAGACCAGCAGGCTCTGAGGTGAGCCTGCAGGAGTTGCATCCTGTACCCGACTCCTGGGACCACTGCAGCCATCAAAGCCATGTGTCCCATGAGTCTCAGAAACTGTCTGGCTGGTCTTGGCTATCCCCAGATGAAAGAATCTGCCGCTGAAAGGAAAGTCTGAATTATTTCCTGCGGGAAAAAGGCATATCCTTTCTGAGCATCCAGCTGGGCTCCTATGAAGGTGAGTAGCTAAGTGGGTTCTAGGTGAGACTTCTTTAGATATACCAGGAATCCCAGAGACTCCAAAGTGCATTCTGCAAGGGACAGGGACTCACTGACCTGACAAGGAGACTTTGCCACTACGAGCCAGTCATCCAGATAGGGATAGCGAGCGACACCCACTGCGAGGCACTTGGCAAAGACTCTTGGGGCCAAGGACAGGCCAAAGGGCATTGCGGTGAACCGACAGTGGCCTGAAGGAAGTCTGAATCTGAGAAACTTCCTGTAAGACCTCCTTATGGGTTTATGGAAGTAAGCGTCCTATAAGTCCAGGGAGGCAAACCAGTCTCCCTGCTCTAAGGACTGTATGACTAGTGACAGAGTGACAATTTTGAATTTGTGTTTTTTTTTTTCAGATGTTTGTTTCAGTATCCCCAGATTTCGTGTTAGAAAATACCTGCAGTAGAGGCCCTTGCCCTTCTCGTGTGCCAGGACCCTCTCCACTGCTCATAGAGCTAAAAGGTTTAGTATCTCCAGTTCCAACAGTGGAACCTGTGATGGGGACAGAGGTCTCAACACCTGGGTATGCTTGAGGTTTGGCATCTGCTTGAACTGTAGTGAAATACCCTTCTCCATTATCTCCAGAACCCAAGTG
Organism: Neoceratodus forsteri; assembly: GCA_016271365.2. Classification (NCBI taxonomy): domain Eukaryota; kingdom Metazoa; phylum Chordata; order Ceratodontiformes; family Ceratodontidae; genus Neoceratodus; species Neoceratodus forsteri. Next base: position 334,326,531 of record CM057455.1, on the reverse strand, counting down.
TCCAACATAATAAGGGACCAGTTCTGAAGATAGTGAGACAGTCTGCCTCCCACCGGAAGCGGGGAGGTGACCTGGACACTCACATCAGGACTTAGACTGTGAGGCTGCCGGCTGGGTAGAACTGGCCCTTCTCTGGCCCCTTCTGCCCTTGCCTCTGAAAGACCCCCTGTACTGAACAAAGTCAGATTGGGGATAAGGATTGTAAGGCCTGGGGAAAAAACTTCGACCCCTACTGCCCCTGGGTTGGGATCTCTGAGGGGCAGTAGGCTTAGGTTTAGAGGAGTGACTCTGCCAGGAGGCCTTGTATTCATCAACCTTTTTCATGTTGTTTGATTCCAGAATGACTACATGTTTTGATCACAGGGAAAATCCATGGCCTTAGTCTGGGGTCAGAATGTTAGTTCTAAGCCAGGCAAAGCGTCTCAGAGATGGTATGGGCCATTGCCTTAAACGCGGCACCATTGTTGTCTGCCATGTGGAACTGGTATTTGGTAGCTTCCAGGGCAATTTTTGTTGTATCCACCAGCTCCTGCACCATAGAATTAACCCATTACAGGCAATGGCCAGGATAGACTTCCATATGGCTTTTTGATATTTGGCTGTGAAAGCCATATACAAAGAAAGTCTGATAAGCAGGGAAGCTGTGGCATACATTTTCTTTGCTATAAAGTCAATTTTCTTGGAGTCCTTGTCCGGAGGTAAGGGGGACAAGGAGACCCCAGCTTTCTCACAAGCTGCCTGCAACACTATACTCTCATGGCTAGTGTGTGCAGACAGGAACTCGGTACCAGTGCTAGACATCCTGTCGTCTTTTCCAACCTGCTTGTCAACCCCTGCAACAGAAGTGGGGGTCTGAACCACTTTCATGGTATTTTTTCTGAATGCATTATAGATAGGGACGACCAGGGTCTTAGGGGTTGAAAGACACTCTCATCTCCCTATAATCTTCATCCTCATCATCATCCTGGATGGGCTCCTGCGTAAGGAGGTCCAGGGTGTCTAGCATATTTTGTAAAAATGTAAACATAGAAGAGGAATCCTCCTGGTCACCCGGAAGGGGGCTCCGAATGGAGGATCTGGGGTCTCCTGGGGCTCAAGGCCCTCAAAATTCATGTCAGGGGCATCGTAAAAATGTTCTTTGTCATCTGCATCATCCTCACAGTCTCCGGAGGAAAGAACTGTGGAAGAGTGCTTATCAGACCCAGTAAATATAGGCCCCATCTTTTGCAGGGTCTGAAAAAGATGCCATGCTTTTTCCATGTCTTGCACAGATGAGAGATCCTGCGCAGACCGAGGCTGTATATGTTTGGTTTTTTCTTTATGCTTTAAGCTGCCTGTTGTCTCACTATTGGCTTTCCCAGGAGGAACAGGAGCATTTTTTTCTTGACAGAGTTTCTTTTAGCCACTTCATCAGCAGCTTGATAAGCTTCCTTTTTTCATCACTTTTATATTTTTTAATTTGTGGGGAACTACATCAGCCCCTTTGGAAGCTTTATTCTTTGGCTGGGATCTGGAGGCTTCATCAGCACCCCTGCTTACAATTTTACTGTTATTACTTTTAGATGACCCCTTATAAGCCTTTGATTTCTCCTCAACCATAATATTTATTAGGTTTCTTTGCCATAGGCCAATTTAACAAAGAGAACCCAAGATCTGGACCACAACAACTGAGTAGAGGTTTCTGTGAAATGCTGCAAGGCCAGTCCTGCCCCAGTTTAATAAACTCTGTCTATTTTATAATACTTTTTTTTTTTTTGGTAGTACTGGGATCTATACCAGCGCTAATCTAATAGAAAACCCAGTAATACCAGTCAACTGCGCACAGGTTTCTGTTGGTGCTGTGAAGCCAGTCCTGCGACAGATGACACCTTTAGGTCCAGTTTTTATTTAAATATGGGTTTCTCCGATAATGCCAATCCTCAGAGAACCCAGAGGCAACTGTCAAAGTTTAAATTCCAGTTAGATTTCTTGTTGTAAAGCCTGCGAGGTCTGAGGTAAATAACAAGGCAACTGACAAATATTCGACGGTTCCTTCACGAATTATGTTAGAAAAGTGAAGAAACATCAAAATTAAGCATCTGCAGAAAAAAACAAATATAATTTAGGCAGATGTGGTAAAAAATAAGTAAAAATAGTGTGGTTGCGCTAAAATTAGCGCAATAGCACAGCGACTAACGTAAACATAAAACTTTCACTCAGCACACTAAAGAAATACATTTATGAGGAAAACGTCTCCAAGATAAGCGATTAGGAGGCTGCCAATAAGGCAAGTTGAGAGGCACCTCAGGGGCAATGTTGCTCAGTCAACAGAAAAATATTCTGAAGCCCTTCAGGCTGCTCTCACACAGCTCACTCCCCTCTGTTTTTTTGATTGGCTAATGCCCAAAGCTCATTTAAATAAAATTCTCTTAAAGGCATACCTCCAGGGCAGTTGCACCTCGCCAGCCAACTGCTATAGTTACTGATGCTAAAGGACTCCTAGGGTAAGAAATATATGTTGCACAGCTTATGGATAGATATGGGGTGATGCAGAAAGTCGGTACTTCCAGTCAAAATACAGTTATGGAGTAAGCGCAGACCCTGTTTGGTCACCAGCCACTAGGACTGAAGGCACCCGCACCTTTTTTTGAGAACTTCCGTCTCCAGGCACCATCCCTACTGGGTCTGCGGCCCTACAGGCACCCATCTTGAAAGGAGAAGCATTAGAGGCAGAGGCAAAGGCAGTGAGCTCTTTATACACGGGGTGGCACCTGGTCCCCATGGTGTCCCAGTTAAATTGTGCAAGGGTTTTAGTGGCAGAACTGGTTGAAGAATTTGTTGCTCTATACAATCATGTTCTAGAACAGAATGACAGACAAAAAAAGGCTTTGGAAGGTCTTCATTTTTTTCTTTTGCATGAAAAGGGCGCTAAAACTGGCATTAAGAACTTGCACCCAATTAGTCTGTTAAATACACACTGGAAAATTCTGGCCAAAATCCTAGGGAACAGATTGGCACAAGTACCACAGGTTTAATTTCACCTTCCCAAACATGTACAGAGCTGGGCCGTAACTATTCAAAATAATTTATGCCTCCTTAGGGAACTGCTAGAATACGAAAACTATGGCCAGGCCAGATGCATGGCTTTCGCCTGACATCAGATCAGGAGATGGCATTTGATTGGGTTCCTCATGAGTACCTATTTACTGTTCTCAAACAATACTGAATCCCAGAATCTTTCACTGGTTGAGTCAAACTAATGTATGCTTCGGCTACCACAATACCCATTATTAATGGGACTCTGGGATCCAGGGAACCAACTGAGGGGTGAGACAGGGTCAACCACTCAGCCCAATCTTATATATTTTCCACCTGGATCCTATTTTAAGGAGATTAGAACAGGATAAGGGAATTAAAGGTATTCAGCAAGTTCCCATATATGACAGCTTACGCAGATGACTTGCATATTATGGTACAGGATAACATTTCAAGTGAGTCTGCTTTACAACACTGCACAAATTTTCCCTAAGCTCAGGACAAAAAATTAATTTGAATAAATGTACAGGTATAGAATTTGGTGAATAGGAGGACCCCCATAGCAGTCACACAGAGGAGGTGTTCAAAGAAGCGGACATACCACAACACATAGTACCTCAGAAATATAACTAACCCCAAAATTACAAAAATGGTATCTGTAAAATATAAAATTAACCCAAAAATTACTAGAAACCCACTACAATCACAATATTACTAGAAACTAACCTATCTCAACCCCCCTTAAAAACTCCTCTCTAACCCCTCAAACAACCAATCATCACTCATCTAATAATTACAATATCCTCTATAATCATTCACACACATTCCTATGCATACCAATGAGAAAGACAACAAACACACAGTTTAAACAAGTAAAACAATAAAATAAAACTAACTCATCAGCAGGGGGTGCCAACTGCCCTGATCTAGCATTTTAACAGTTTTGAAGTCCCTCCACACTATCTGCCACCAAGTGTGAAGACGATAATTAAATAAGGAACAATATGCACCAAGCAGTAAGGTAAGTCAAAACATCTGCTGCAGGACTGTAAGATTAAGTTTATTATTGTTAGCTGGCCCAGTAGTGTAGAGGACTGAAGGTGCCTAGCACCTTACCTCTTACCACGCTGGCAACCCAGGGTTGGGAGCGAGCTCAGGTTGCCAGGGGTTAGCCAGGGAGGGAGAGTGGGTGTGCAACAGCCAGAATCACATTAGGAAAAGGGTGGAGGCAGTGGTGGGAGCGCACCCGCACACTGGACGTCACTGCACATCTGCACTTCTGGGGGGGGGGATTCACATTCACGGAGACAAGGAAAAATTCCGGGATCCAGAGGAGACGATGACGCACCAGTCCCACACCCACTGTCAGACCTCACCCTCCCATGCTCCTGATATCCTCTGGCCTTCACCCTGCCCACATAGAACTGGATTTCAAGGAGCACCAGGTAAAAGGAGGGCGGCCACATCCTGGGGTGGGAAGTCAGAGGGTCTCCTCAAGGGTCAGAGGTGATAGGTTGGAGTTCCGGGGTTCCAGGGTTTTTTTGGGGGGTCTCAGACCAGGCGTGAGGAGCTGAGGATGTCAGAGGAATGCCCCTGAACTGGGCACTGGCGGGGAAAAGAATGTTAAAAAAAAAAAAAAGTCCACTATTGTTACCCTGACCCACTCACTTTAGGCAAGGAGACCATGTAACTGGAGTCCGCCAAGCAGGTCCTTTTACGCCCAAGCCAGAATTGTGGAAGAGAAAAAAAAAAAAAAGAACTGATTTTAACACTTTTAACACCACTCTCCCGTCGGCAGCCATGCTCTCACCCAGTGGCTGCTAGCAGTTTATCCCACCTTCAGCTGCCACCCCCAGCCTGTACACACTCTGTAGTGCTGAGAAAGTCATCAGGTATACTGGACCACATAGGCTATCGATTCTGAGCTACCTCAGTGTCCCTTTGCTGGCTTCCAACCAATCCCCAGTAACTAAACTAGAGATTGAACAACTGTTAATCCAAATATGCTCCGTACACCATACCATCCTGTTGCTTGAAGAATATACCACACCACTGGGGCACTTCGGGGGGAATGACAACAGTCTATTTCTACAAGCATCCAGAAACAACCACCACCACCACACAGAAACAAAGTCAAGGTTCCGATTGCTAAAACCAAACTGCTGAAACTACAAGCAAATAATGAAGGGTAAGGCCCAACCAAGAACAAGTAGACCACCAACCTGTACTGGGCAGGCACACGCTCGGACTATTCTGCACACACAATAATTTTCTCCCTTACCATGCTCACTAAAAGTCCCTGGCTGCACTAAAGCATGATAGCGTACTAACCTTACAATACCATGGATTAAATAAGGAAGGCAGTACAACACCAGTCGTTAAGGGCTCAGAGATGCAAACCTGGAGACCTAGGTTTGAATCCTGTCAGCCCCCACTTGCATAGTGTGTGACCCTGAGCAAGCCACTTAACTTCCTTGTGCTCCCAGGTTGCACCTGGAAACAAGCTCCAGCTTAGTGTGCCTTTCCTGCTTAAGGACCCCCCCTCCCAAATAAAATGAAGTATGCAGTGAAATAGTAAAAGGAGAGGTTCATCCCTGAATGACAAGGAGCCAACCTGATGGACTACCCCAGTGCGACAGCCATTTTCCCTTTTCAGGACTATGACAGTTCCATCCAAGGATGCTATACTCCCCTTAACCTTCTGTAACAATGATAATTTGCATGAATACACTTTATATTGACTTGTGAAAATGCTACACGTTTAAATGCATGGGTTTGAATCCCATCAGCCCCCACTTGCATACTGTGTGACCCTGAGCAAGTCACTTAAAACTTCCTTGTGCTCCCAGGTTGCACCTGGAAACAAGCTCCGGCTTAGTGTGCCTTTCCTGGTTAAGGAATCCCCCCCCAAATAAAATGAAATAAGTGAAATAGTAAAAGGGGAGGTTCATCCCCGAATGACAAGGAGCTAACCTGATGGACTATCCCAGTGCGACAGCCATTTTCCCTTTTCAAGACTATGACAGTTCCATCCAAGGATGCTATACTCCCCTTAACCTTCTGTAACAATGATAATTTGCATGAACACACTTTATAGTGACTTGTGAAAATGCTACACGTTTAAATGCATCTCTCATGACAGTTCACTGTACTCTGAAACTTGCATGTGTACCTGCACCGTTGAAAATACTTAAATTAAAATGTACTGTTTCTGTGCATTACTAGGTTTGTTTTTTTCTTTTACTTTCTTTTTATCCTCGCCTCTACTGCCCCAGCTCTCCACTCAATTGGACCCCTACAATGCACCACACACACACACACACACACACACACGACTACCCTCCCAACCCAGGGTCTGCCCTAGACTGCACAGCTCAACTCCCTGAGGTCCTTGATGGCCCGGATTACCCCCCCCCGGGTGGGGTGAGGAAAGGTCCCCCTTACCTTCCCTTCAAATGTTTCCAGGGAGAGGGCTTGCACAGTGGTGTCTGCTCTGTTAGTCGGTGGGTGGCGCGTATGCTGCTCGAGAAGTCATCACTTACGAGAGGTGAAGGTTTGTTTCCTTGTTCTGTTCCTGACGCCGGTGTGCCAATGGGAACAAGGGGTCAGGCGCAGGCTGAGACGTGCGTCCGCCTCAGTCCCCTGCAGACATCAACCCCCAGTGCTGCTGCCTCCCCAAGCCACACCGACATCCCCGCCTGTGTTCATCATGAGGCGGCGGTATCACAAGGGAAAGCTTCCCATCCCACCCCGAAAGGAGAGCAAGCCGCTGAGTGCTCAATCCTTCTCCCCCCCACCCCGGCCGACCCACCGGCAGCCCGAGTCCATTCCCGAACCCGGGTCGCGGCATGGAGCGAGGTGTGGCACCCATCGCCTCAACCCTCAGTGCCACCAGGCTGGCAATATTACTAGGTTTGTACTCATGTACTGTACTATCTGTTGTCAGTCAGGGCTTCAGTTAACTCCATTTTAGGAGTATTCAGCTTCAGAAATTACGGTAAAAACTTTTAAGGGCAAGGAAGTATCTGACTCTGAAGAGAAGAAAGGAAAATTAGGTGACTTAAAATATTACCGGCATAGACGTCAACAAGAACTAATTTTTTTCTGAAATAAAGGGTATTATTTTACCAGTAACATTTCATATGAGCATTCTAGGTGTGGTCCCTCTTAGAATGTTGACTTCCAAACTCGATAAGTAATAACTACTTTGATTTCCAAAAACTGGAATGACATCCAAATTCAGAACTATAGAAGTTTCTGACTGCCATTAACACACACACACACACAAAAAACTAACTGAACCCCTGTTTGCTGCAGATAGTGTATTACAGACATCTGTTGATGTCCGCTACAAGTTCCTCTTGGAAATGGAATGCTACAGTACATCTCAAGGAGTTTTAGCCAGGTAGGTGAGACATTCAAATAAATATGTAAATTCTCAGAGTGCTCCCCTAGATGGGTTTGGCTTTGGTCCCCTTCCACATACGTCTGCACAGGATTATGGAAGTACAGTGGTCCAATGCTCTAAAGCCAGGCTGTTCATATGTGCCACAGTAATGGATATTAACCCATCACAGCTGTTTTACCTATAGCCAAAGCTAGTTATGAACTTGGTTTCTCAGATAAAATGGCACTACATTCCTCCACCCAGAGTACTCCATGCTACAGAGTTTAAAAAAAAAAAAAAAAAAAAAAAGGATGGAACGTTCAGAGGCTTTTTTTTTTTGTTTCTATAAAAGGATACGCTTTGTTGTTTTCCTGACACTCTGCTTCCTTCAGATAGGCATCTTTTGCTTGCTCAAACTGTTTGGCATTTTTAAAAGCAACCGCTAAGACAGAAAAAAAAAATATCTCAAGTTACATTATGAAGGAAAAAACAGAACAATGACAACCAACATAAAAGCCTTGACAGAGACTGCTAGAACAAGCAATAAAGGCAACATGCAGACCCTCAGTTATTTGTGTGAACCTATCAGTGCAGGGGTTTACCTGTATCAAGGCTTCCCTGCTCTAGTAGCCTTGACTAGTTATCCAGTTTGACAATCTGATTTGTTTCCACTAGTAAAATGAGATGAATGCTAGACCCCATCGGCTACAGCATGCAAAATCCCTTTTTGTTTCAAAGTGTAAACAGTCTTTTAAAAATGGCAAAGGACTATTATCATGTGGTGACATGAGGCCTGCATTCAATCAAGGAAACTCTGCAACATATAACAGACAGACAGGCATTCATTCATTCAAGGAGGTGTACCCTGTGTGTTACGAAGAGTTAGGGGTGCAGTTCACAGGGTCAAATACATTTTATAAGAATGTTAGTGACTTTGTCAAAAATTAAGACGCATCTAGTTTTAAAAAATATTGGGTCCCCCTGATAGCAAAGCAGCTGGGTAGAACTAGCAGAGTCAGTGATTCAGATTTGTGTCCTGATCCTACGTCACTATGGGCCACTAAGTGAAACATTAAGTGTGCCAAAGGTAACTGCATCTGAGATCCTCCACTACTGCTGTGCCCTTGGTGCTCAGGGGGGATATGAATTGGTGGATATTAGAACTCCACCAAGGACTGGACAGGGACAGGGGAAATCAAAAGAAAAATGGGACAGGACCACTCTCATGACATCAAAATGTCTAACCCCATCTCCTTTTGGTCTGTCCAAGACATGTTGCTTCAGTATAATCTTCTTCCCAAAGCCAGATTTGGTACTGCTTATGACTGGCAAAAGGGACTTCACCAGAGCAGGTAAGCTTTGGGGAAGTGTCGTGGAAAAGAGTTTAGTGGCGCAAACTTGATGGGATTCAACTTCAAACTAGTTTGACGACTAATTGTGGAAAACTGAAGGAGACCCAAGACCACAATTCCAAGGAAGGAGGAAAGACACGTACAAGAAATACACATGAAGAAAATCGAATACAAAACTCTTTGGTCCTGATTCTCAGAGGGGGCTGTGTCCGGCATAAGCTGCGGCAAACAGCAGCTTGTGCCGATACCCCGTGCGCCAGGGACCCTGCACCAGATTCTGGTACAGGATGGGTCCCGGCGCCTAAGTGCTCACACCTGCGGCAACCTCTCCCGTGCGACAAAATGTCTGGCACACGGGAGGGGTTTGTCGGAAGCTCCCGAGGATAGGGCAAACAGCCGTGTCTCCAATCCCTGGTGATCAAGCAGTCCCTAATGTCCATTAACACCAGTAAAGTAATATTCCACCCTGGTGGTCCAGTGGTCCCTTCCCTCACCCCGATATTCCCTTGTAATAAATAAAGTACCCTGATGGTCTAGTGGCCCCCCCCCCAACAAATATGGCCAGTATTCACTTTAAAAGCCACATAATACCCTGGTGGTCTAGTGGTCCTCCCACCCTGGCATGTAGTGCTCACCACTCCCATGCAACCCCGTACCCTGAGCGGCGGCTGGCATCCCTCCTCTCACTGCTTCGCTGAGCCGACTGAACTGTCAATTGTGCGCTTGTATTAAAATACAGTACATGCTCATTACAGACATTGTATTATAATACCAGCGCCAATGACAGTTCAGTCGGCTCCTGCTGAGGTGGTGAGAGGAGGGGAGGTGTGCCAGGTTGGGGGGGTAGCGGGGTGGGCACTACATGCCAGGGTGTGTGTGTTGGGGGGGATCACTATATCACAAGGGTAATTAATTTATTAACAGGGACTACTGATAATACTGGGGTAGGTGAAGGGACCGCTAGACCATCAGGGATATTTGTATTATTAAACGAATGCGGCACAGTGCCCCAACAGGCTAGATATCTCCAGGAGATGTTGTTTTAAGTACCCTTAGAGCAGCCCTGGCTGGTGTAAGGGTACTTGGAAATATGTCCTCTGGAGGACGTCTGTGAATTGCATTTAGGGGGTTGTGGCAGCTTGCATCTGCCACATGACCCCTAGCGCCACACTGCAGCCCATTCTTGGGCGCACAGGTGGCACAAGCCCCATTTGGGGCAGGCAGCCTGCAGCTGATGCAGGCTGCCTTTGAGAATGGCTCTAAGAGCATTTTCTGGCGCAAGGCATCACTTGCGCCATTCATGTTTGATGCAGGCACCTTGCATTGATCAAAGGGCTTTGTGAATCGAGCCCATTACCTTGTTACAGAAACACTGAACTAGTACCCATTTTCACAGCAGTAACTACTACTACAGTATGTTGGTTATGCACACAAACAAAAGAGAAAAACTGCATCACATTTACCCACAAAAGTAGATTGTTGGGTCATTTCAGGGGTTTTAGGTCCTACAGATTCGAAATGAAATCAGATGTCTGAAAGCGGGACAAAGAATTTGTTCCAAAATAGAAGTCTGATATTCTTGTTTCTCCTGTCGGTTACTGCTTCCATACATTTTCCTAAAACAGTTACTAGTTTCCTCAATCTTGCACCATGTAAATATCATAAAAACAGGAAGATGCTGAGTAGACGCTTTCACTCTTACACCCTTTTTCTACATTGTTTTCTCCATCTTATTAATGACTACAGTCCAAGATGTTGGTAGCTACTGAAAATTCTGTTTTTCCCCCCAACTGGCACGAGGTCATCACGCAATTCCCTAAAACCCTTTTTTTTTTTTCCTTCTTTTAACTCTTTTCCTCGTGAGCGCACTGATTAAGCCCTCCTTCAGCTGCTGTGCCAGTAGCCACCTTCCTGTCCATCAAGGCTCATCCTCGGTGGTGACCATGGGACTTCAGGGGCGCCCATGAAACATCACTGCATTGCCCCCTCAGTTAGTACCATCAGGCAGGGTCTACGTACAGCACCTTGGCAGTCACGCCCCACAAGATCCATCCACCCAGGGTGTGCGTAAACCCCAGAGCCATCCCAGAAGCCAGCAGGATGAATCCAGATGCTGTCTTGTGAGGATGGACAGATCATGGTCCCAGATGGTTCCCCTTCTATTTTGGTAATATGCTGTTAGTTTTTAAGGACTGGATCAGTGATCACCCAATTAATCAAAAGAAGCAGATTGCCTGCCCCACTGACACAAAGTCTGCATTCACAATATCTTCAGTTTATTTTTCGCCAACTGCCATACCTCAGATCAAGACACGTTTCACCCAGAACGGGAGGGCTGCTTCAGGGTGAGGAGGTCAGTCATTATTTTATTTTCAAGAATGCATAGTTTGGGAGCATTTTCAATCTGTTTTTCTTTGCTTTTTTGTTTTACGTTCCTATATGCCCTTTCACAGGCAACATGTCACTCAGGCAGCGTTTGAACATGCTGCCTGTAAAATATAGGAATGTAAAGCAAAAAGCAAAGAAAAAAACAGATAGAAAATACATCATCAGTATGCATTCTTAAGAAAAGAAAATAATGACTAAGACTTTTTTCTCTGAAGCAGCCTTCTGTTTGGGCGAAACACTGGGCGAGGTCTAGCGGATAACAGCTTGGTGAAAATAAAGTTGAAGATACTGTGAATATGGACTTTGTGTCAGTGTGGCTGGCAATCTACTTCTTTTGATTGATCAGATTATCTGCCCATCCAGCTGCCCCCCCTTCCCTTTTGGCCCCACCTACTGGGAACACGCTGTCAAGCCAGGCACATCAAAGGGCATGCTCCCTCCCCTCTTGTGCATTTCTGTGGGCTCCCATGTGGCAATAAAGCAATGAGATGCACGATTTCCCTCCCTGGAGAATCTTTTGTAAGATACTCAATCTTATACCCCCCCCAACCCAGTCTGCTGCTGATGACTCAAACACACGACTGACCTCTAGTGCTGCACTGGTGGTCCAGCACTAAAAACCACCTGAAGCACACTCCACCTTGGCCGTGCCATAGTAGAGAGATGGCTTTGGTCTGGGTAGTGAATGACCTTATCCAGACCAGACTGGGAGGGGGGAGCATTTTTGCTGGTTCTACTTAGTCTTTCTGTAGCCCATGACATGTTGGCCCATCAAACATTGATCAAACGTTTAGCGCTCTATGCCAGCCTATGTGAATGGTCCTTATTTGGTTTCGGTTATTCCTGTGTATGGTGAGGCTCAACAAATAGTGTTGGGAGGTGTTTCTTCTTCTGCCTCTGTCTTAACTTGAGGCATCCCGCTGAGTTCAATCCCATCTCCCATGGTGTCCCTGTGTATATCACGCCATTCAGACAGATCATTTGAGGGTTTGGGCTGGAGTATCAATGCCTTTAAAGAGAACTGAGGCATTGCCATGTGAATATTAAAGAGAGGATATTTGCAAACTGACTGTTTAAATCCAGGCAACAGATTAGACGGTGAAAAACTATTAAACCCACCTAGAACTCCCAGTATTTGACAGGGTACAGCTCGCAAGGGTGTTAGTATGAAACTTAACGGTTGTTCTCAACAATCCCCTCCCTCTAGAGAAGGGGTTAGATGTTGTGTGCAGTGCTTTCTATCACCTTAGAAACACTGCCAGGTTGAAAACCTACATGGCAGCGGCACCCACTAACCTAGACAGACTAATCACACTTTTGCCTTATACCGATCAGATTGCTGCAGTGCCCTTGCAGTATGTGGGCCTACCCAGAAATTGGATACACTGTCTGCTATGCTTACTGAATTCTTCAGTGTTCCTCTAAAGCATTTATCCATAGGTAAATGCCCTATGCTTTTACAACACCCCCATGCTTTTCCCATACAGTAGTTCAAATAGAGTCCTGGGTCACAATTTTGATACCGCTGAACCATTTGTGGGATCACAGAGTGGGAAAATAATAAAGGGAAAGTGACCCGGAGTAAAAACCAAAAGTGCTGGCAGAAAAAAAAAAAAAACATATATAGTCTCAGAAAGAAGTGGGGAGAAACACCAAAGCACAAAGAAAGCGAGCATATCCATATGCTTAGAGCAAGGCTCTCAGTAGGAATTTTTGTTTGGGAGTCCAGGACTTTCTAGGGGAAAAAATTGGGGTCTGCAGCTAAAAAGTGGGAGTTTCCATGAAATTTTGGGAGTCCCCACTGAAACAAATGTGAACCATGCCATCTGTGCTTGCACGTTTCGTGATGTAAGAACCTGGAGAGCGCTGGGGCGCACTCCATTGGTTTCTATGGGGCTGTTTTTTTTTTTTTAAATGCAATTTTTTGTTTTTAGAGGGCAAATTCAAACAAATTAAGACCACCACTCAATTAACAAGGACCTTTCTGGTTGAACGGTGGCCTTAATTTGCCCTGCAAAACACAGAAAAATCGTAGTTAAAAAGACAGCCCAATAGAAACCACTTGAGCATGCCCCCCCCCCCACGCGCTCCAGATTTTTACATCACGAAATATGCAAGCACAGGGGCGTGGATCAGTGGATGGACTCCTGAGGCCTGGCGAGGGTCTCGGGGACTTTCCAAAAAAAAAAAAAAAACATCCAAGCATCCCAAAGCACACATTGTGCATAAAGGATGCGGGCACTCACATCACAGAGAACCCTGTTAGAGTGTTCAAAGAATGCCCCATACTTTCAATTTTACAGCATCTTGTTTATAGACTTGAGATAAAATGCAACGAGATGCTTCCTGAACCCTTGCAGCTGATTTAGTACTGTACAGTTCTGTGCTGTGCATGTCTGTCTTCATGCAATGGATATAGAGAGTTTTAGCCAGTTTTCTTACCTGCCTTTGCATATTCAGAGGCTGCACTGTCATAGTCAGGTTTCCACTTCATAAAGCTGGTTTTCAGGCTGAAAGCATGCAAACATTGAACAGATTACAGGATCTTTGGCTTTTTCTGCCCCTTAGACAGTCGAAACAGAAGAATGTAACTAGTTACTGCATTTGACAGCACAGTGAAGCATAGAAACACACTGATGGCAGAAAAAGGCTCTGCGGCCCACCTGGTCTGCAAAACCCTACTTACGGTTGGCTATAATGGCCCTTCTTCATCTCCCCTCTACTTCTGCTGTCTCTACCAGTCCTGCATGCCTGACCCATCTCTGCTTGACTCCCACTACTGATTTAGCACAAACATATTTCCCCTGGCAGTTTGTTCCATCGATCTACCATCAGTGCTCTGTGAAAAAATATTTGTTGACGTCTTTCTATCACACTCCCTGCCAGCTTCATCGAGTTTACTATGGCGCCTTTGTTTCCACCCAGTATGAACAGCTCTCAGCTGTCCTCCTTGCTTATTCTACGAAGATACTGGTGGTACTTTAAGTTCATGTTTTCAAAAAAAGGTCAACTCCATTTGATAAAATCTGAAAATCTGTTTTTCTCCCAACAGAGAGCAAATCAGCATGTTTTGTATAAAAACTGGCTCAAAATGGGGCATTTTGCACAAAAAGCTGGTGAGGATTGGGGTTGTTTGCATGACAAAGTAGTGCAAATATTTATTTATTTATTTTTAAACATTGACTGCTTTGCTCTTCCCCCCTTTATATGCCTCCAAGGTGTACATGTTGAAATCTTCCAGCCTCTCCAACCAAGACATCCTTTGCTGTCCCTAAATATTTTTGGTTACCTTCCTCCTGCACAGCCATCACCCTGTCCCTGTCCTTCCTCAAGTGTGGGCTCCAGAACCACTCACAGTATTCCAAGTGTGGTCAAACCAGGGATCTGTACAAGGACAGGATGACCTCCCCTCCACCTACTGCTGAACCCTTGTCCTATGCATCCCAGCATTCTATTTGCCCAACCCACTGCCTGTTGCACTGGGCAACTGTTTTCAAGTTGTCCATAATTATCACCTCCAGGTCATTTTCCTCCTTCGTTCTCTCAAACTCTACTCCTCCCTTCTGTACTTCTTGAGTTCGTGGAGCCTGTGTACATTACCTTACACTTCTTTGCATTAAATTTTAACTGCCATACCCTAGATCATTTCTCAAGTCTCTCTCTGGATCCTCCCTCCATCATCATGGCTCTAACACCCTCCTTGCTGTCCACTGTTCTAAAGATCCTTATGCCATCAACAAAGAGACAGATTTTCCCCTGAATCTCTACCCCAGTATTAAACATGAAGACGAACAGGCTCTCACTCTCTGTACACACTCATTGGAGGGGGGGGTGGGAAACTACCTGCTAGGGTGGCGGCAGGGGTACTAGATCACCAAGGAAGTGAGTGCATTTCTCCTACAAGGGATCGGGATTGGGGGGGGGGCGATTTAATATATTTTATTTATTTCAAAGTTTGGAAATACCCCTTTAAGCGGAAATGCTTATTTACAAAGGTTCCTTGTCAGAATAACAATTTGTTTACACCATGTCAAAGACAGTATTAAAAACTGATTAAAAAAAGCTGGACAATATTGATTCAGTGACATACCAAAACAGAATGAGTAACATACAAGTACCATTTTGGCAATACAGAGTGAACAAAAATTAACATTTAACAGATCACATGATACAAAGCATAACATAGGCACCAGGAGCTATACAAAGGTAGCAGCCCATCTGGGCATTGTCAGAGGTCAACTCCGTGCACTTTTATGGCACATTAGAATGGAGGAGAGGTACATGCGTGAGGAGACTGTGTGGTGGGTAAGGTGCTGGCATCGTGCACATGTAAGACAGGACTTTAGGGAGCAGAAGCACCACGATCAGATGGTGCAAGGGCTGGGTTGGGTAGGGGTATAGTTGGCAAGTGACAGTGCATGGGATGGGGTTTCATTAGGAGAAGCAGCTACATTTGGAGCCAGGTAGGAGTACATTTAGATGTTCCCGTTTGAAAGGACCCAGCTTAGTTGGTGTCTTTTGTATTACCTGAAGTTCATTAAGCCAGCTTGGTGCACTGGTTGCAAAGGAGTGTTTGGCTAGAGCTGTTTGGTTGAATGGAACAGCCGGCGTACTGATAGTCATGCCTCTGGTGGGGTAAGGATTTTGGGCAGGTTGTAGGAGACCTTGCAGCCCTTGGGGGTTAAGCCCAGGAAGGTTTTCATGCCTAGCAGGCAGGTTTGATATTTTATTCTGCCCTACAGAGGAAGCCAGTTTGTGAGACAGTAAAGAGTGCAGGTGTGCATGAGTTTGTCAGCCCCAGTTACAAAGCAGCAGACTTTGTTCAGGGACTACCCGAACCCTATTTAACAGTGTCTGTGGCACTCCCATAGACTGTTAGGCCATAGTCAACTATGGGGAGGCTGGAACTTGTAACTGTCACTCTTTTGGCTTCCAGGGTAAGGTTGGGCCTATGTCCATATAGTGCTTCTAGTCTCCTGTTAATGTTGCAGACGATTTGGTCGACATGTGGTGCAAATGTTAAGAGTCTGGTAGATGGTGACCATGAGGTATTTGAAAGTTACTACTTGTTCTAGAGGGTCGTCTTTACTGTTGAGGATGTTGTACGCTTGTACATTAGTTCCCTTCTGTGCACTTGAGAAGAGCATTGTTTTGGTCTTCTTGTAGTTGAACACAAACTTGTTCTGCTGGAACCAATTCTCGAGGGATGTAAAGTTGCATTGGCGGTCTCAAGTAAGTCCTGGCAGGGGTTACTTGCACAGATGACTGCATCTCTGTGTAAAATAAGGCAGTGGAACTAGGGCAGGCTTTGGAAAGGTTATTGATAAAGAGGCAGAACAAAAGGGGTCCCAGGATGGAGCCTTGTGCACACCTGATTTGACAGGTCTAGCATCAGGGAGCTCCCCATTTATTTTATCCTGCTGTGATCTGCCCCGAGAGGTAGCTTTTAAACCAGGGCACAGTGTCCGAAGAGAAACCTAATGTGGGTAGATTTATTAGTAGTACTGTGCGCTTTACTAAATTAAAGGCCTTGATGAGGTCTATGTCGATAGAGCCCACCAGGTGTCCTTTGTCAAGAGCCTTGAGTAATATGCTTGTGTATTCGATTAGTGTAGTGGAGGTGCTGTGTATTTTACGGAAACCTTGTTGTTGTTGTTCATACTGGACATTATACTGGTTGAGGCATGAGATAAGTTAGTCAGATCATATAATTCTCTCAAGTGCTGAGGACAGTGGGGAGAGAATGGATATGCGCCTGTAGTCTGCAACTAATGTGTGGTCTCCACTTTTACAGACGGGGGTGACCGAGGCACTTTTCCATTCCTTAGGGAACCGTAAGAATCTGAAGGAGAGGTTAAAAAGTTTAGTCAGGAGGATGGCGAGCTAATCCAGGACCAGGGCAACTAGTTTCATGCCAAATGAGTCACTTCCCACCCTTGTTTTCCCCAGTACTTGCTTAACATAGCAGACTGTGTCCTTTACCAAGACAGATCTGAAGTGGAATTGTGGCTTACATTGGTCTTTTTAGGTGTCATCATGGGATACAGTGGTGGTAGTGGGTTTGTCTTCAGCGGGGAGGACAGCGTAAAGTCAGTGAAGGCTTTATTGAATGAGTTGGCTATCTCAGTAGGGTCGAGTGTGATACTTCCACTTTGGTTAAGCATTGTTAGTGACATTTTATCACCCCTACCCAGGAGATCCTTTAGCGATTCCCAAAATGCCTTCCCCTTTCCCCAGCAACTAGTTTACTGCTCTTTATAAAAGTTAGCCTTAGCCTGTCTGATATTCTTAGTACACCTATTCCTAGCTGCCCTGTATTCGTGCGAGTGCTGTATTCCTTGGTTTGTGCCATAGGTTGTCTCTGTCCCGCATTTGAGCAAGCAGTGATGGTGCAATCCATGTGACAGAGTCCCCTCAGACGACCCACTTCTTGAAAGGGGCAAATTTATCTGCAATGGCATTAAACACAGTTACGAAGTGGTTGACGTCTGCATCAGTGTTGGTGGTGAAATCTAGCTGGCTCCAGTTTAGTTGGGCCAAGCGGGCTTTGAATGTACTCCATGCCCCTTTGCAGAGTACCTTATTGTAGGTTGTTTTAGGAGCTGGCCAGGTTAGTTTGGCAGACCAATTAGACACAATTAGTGAGTGGTCACTCAGCACATCAGGCATCACAGTAACCCCCCTTCAACCTATCTGGGTGGGTAGTGAGGACCCAGTCTGTAAAGGTTGAAGTGCCTGTTTTGTAATTAGTTCTGGTGCTTTCTGTAACAGCTTGTGTAAGGTAAAGAATAACTGTGTATTTGGTCTTTGTAATCTGTGCTAGATTTTGCCTTAAAATCAACCACTTCTACAGTTTCTCAATTCCGACTTACCTGCGTGTAATGCAAGGCAAAAGTGTCTAGTCCAACTTGTTGCTTTCCTGGGGAATGTAAACAGTCATAAGGATTATGTTGTTCCTCCCATTCCCTAATATTACGTGTACTGCTACACAGTATATACAGGGCGGGTGCTGAGGGTGGGGGGAGAAACCACTGAACACCAGAGAATGTTTTTCTGTATGTACTGGGTTGGTGATCTGGTGGGTGGGACCGCTAGCCATCAGGGAAAGTATTTAGTGTAGAATGGACCGCGATCAGAGATTTGGGGGAGGCACTACCTTAAGGGAAAAACTTTATATATGTAAATGACTACTTCTTGACCCAGTGATTTTGGGGGAGGGGGACACCACTAGCACCAAGGGATAAGTTTACTTTGGACTGCTCGGGCTGGTGATCGTTGAGGGGTGGGATCACTAGCCACCAAGGCAGGTTTTCACATCTTTCTTACTGTGTTTGGGACGGCGATCAGGGACGAGGGCCACTAGATCACCAGGGACATCATTTGTAGTACTACCGGACAGCGATCAATGCTTGGGGACAAGGTGGGCCCACAAGATCACCAGGGGCATCATCATTAGTAGTATTACCGGACAGCGATCGGAGACAGGCTGTGACCACTGGATCACCAGGAACATCATTTGTAGTATTACTGGAAAGGCAGTCGGGGATTGGGGGGTGGGGAGACACTTGATGACCAGGGACAGCATTTCTACTATTAATAGATGGCAATCCATGACCGGGGACAGGGTGGGAACACTAAACCATCAGGAAGCTTTTTTTTTTTTTTTTAATCAATGGGCCAGTGATCAGCAATGGGTGGGGGATCACTAGCCACCACGGACTGTTAATTTATGTCTTTCTCAGGACAACGATCGGCAATGGGGGGTTAAGCATGCTAACCTACTGCCGTAGCCTATGTAAATGGCCTATAATGGGCATGCAGATGGCCCACATAACACCTTGCATGCCCAGTGGGCTCATTTACAAGGCTGCTTTAGTGAACAGGAAATGGCACATCTGCGCTATTCATTGCGGGGCCCTTCTACAGGCTGGATTTCGGGCTATGCTACTGGGGTTAGCTGTGATTTTACTGGGTTAGTGCTGCCCTGTCCTGGCCCTATTCACAGTCTGATAGCACGGTGCGCTATCCGACTGTGAATAGCAAGATTTCACACCTGCGCAAATGCAAAATGCAGCCCAAACTTTTGCACTTTGCATTGCTTTTTTTGTGAATCCTGCCCTGGATTTCTTAGGGTAGGCCTGAAGTTCAAAATGCATACACTTTTTTTTCCAGCTTTTCATTTAATCCCTGCTGTGCAAGCTTTTACTAACCTGTGCTCAGGAGACACGTAGCTTACTAACATACTTGTTTGCCAAGTCTGTGTTCAGATACAGTGTCATCCTGGATTCTTCACCGTTTTGTTTTGGAAAAATGTTGATTAGCGAAAACTACCTGTAAACAAGGACCCTGGTTTTCTGTTTTTACTGGTAACACCAGTAAACATCATGGAATCCTGCTCGGTTTGTGGATTTTGAATTCTTGCCTCACGGAAATTGCATTTCACTGCACAGAATCCGTAAGATTTCAGCATCTTTTTAAATGTTGTTATTTTCTCTTTCTATGCCCCCTTCTCACAGCATCAGTCTCCACTTTTCAGAGATCTCTAGGCTTGGTATTCCCTAGCTTCATCCCAGGTAATGCCTGGGAGCTCCTGTGGGCCTACCTCTATCCTGCCTGGGTTGTACCCCCCAGGTGGGAAGGGAGGGACCCCAGATCACCCCTCCATAGTCCCTTAGTGTGTGTCAGGCAGCCCAGTGGGTCCCTCATGGAGCCTAGTTATGAAGTCTGGGGCAGCTGAGTCCCTTCTACCAGCGGCCGATGTGGTGTGATTGTTATTGGGTTTCTGGTCTCTGTCCCTAAGGGTACCAGTACTTGAGGGGATCCAAGGACATAGGGCACATAGAGACATGCCACTGCTTCAGATCCTGGCTAGTGTCCTCCCTCCCGATTGCTCTACAGCTCCATTGCACCACCACCTGTGGTCACCCAGGTGGCGGCAAAGCAGCTGGACCTGCAGCACACCCTTCCTGGAGGAGGAGAGCAGCCCTCCCAGGTGCTCGATCCTACTCCCCTGGCCAGACCTCTAGCAACCAGAGTTCACTTCTGACCCAGGTCACTGGCATTTCCAGCAGTAGCACTACCGCAGGCTATTTGCAGTGCTCTGTCAACTATTCCCCCACTTTGATGTAAGAAAAAATAAGCAGATGGGGTGGCAAATAATTCAGTTTTAGTAAAATGTTGTAACGTGTTTAATGTTCATGATCTGAACTGTAGGTACTGTGCACTATTATTGAAATCATATATTAAAACAATATATAGGGGTGTTCTGGCTGGCAGTATAGCCTAGTGGTTAGAGTAACAAACAGTGATTGAACTGGGTATATCTAGCAGACTTGAGTTGGATTACCACAACCTCGACTTGCATTGTGTGTGACTCTGAGCAAGTCACTTAACCTCCCCAGTGCTCCTGGGTCACCCCTGAAAACAGGCAGTTCTGCCTAGTGGGCCTTACCTGGTTTACAAAGAATATAAAAAAAAATACCAATATATGTTTACTACATCATACAGTAGTCGGGGTACCTGTAATTTCCCCGAGTTTTACTCGGGCTGCAAATGATTTTGTATAGGTAAAGATAAATGCTCCGATACAATGCATGAGTTTTATAAGCTTGTTTTTAAACTTTAGTCAGGTTTTTATTGTATTCTTTGCATGTGGGCATCTAGGCTATAGATTGCTAAGCGCAGGATCACTGTTACCAACTAGCTTATTCAAGTTTATAATAAGCAGGGACATCCAAAATCCTCAGTTGTTTGAATGAAAACTAGTCAGATTGAAAATATGTTCAAAAGGAAAAAACTGCCTTACTACTTACAAAAATACTTCACAGTTAGAATCCCATTTAGGTGAGTGGGAACATTTGCACCTTCTCTCCCACCTGCTGTTTCAGTCTCTGTGACAACCAAAAGTATTCTGATAAACATTTATCATTTGCTTTTTGTTGAAGCAGTTTAAGTGTATTTATGCTTGGCCAGTGCATTTTGGAAACACATTCAATGACACACAGAAGGTAAGACCCCAGGGGCTGTACGATGCTGGTGTGCACAGTAGTGCTCAATTCACATCTGAGCTCAGACATGAAAACTACACCCTTTTATAGAGACCAAGTTAAGAAAAGGCATCCACATGTTTGGGAGATGCATGATTTTCCGTTTGAAGGTCCTCCACTAATCACTTGTGGATTTTTTAGATGAAGACACTTTATTTCAAAGAAGCAAATTCAGGCAGTTGTTTTTTTGCTCCTTCTACCCCCTGGCCATCCACTCCTTCAGGCTTGCCAAGGCCCCCCTACCACCACTGCTGAGTCCCAACCACCATCCACTGCCCCTTATTGCCATGCTGCCAGGTAACCCTTCATCGGGTGGGCCCCTACCCCTGTGGGAGGCTACCAGGGGAGGAGAATCACCCCAAAGAGCTTCCTGTGTGTATCTGGGGCACGACAGGGGTCAGAACAGACACGTGTCTGGGGCTTTGGGCTTATGGAGGAACCAGCAGCCCTCCTCTGGTTGGCCAGTGGGTGTTTTACCATTTTCTTGGGAGCGTGACAGGCCACATTATATCAAGGCACAAGCCAACGTCTGTCATGCTCCCTCCCGCAGTGAGGGCCGACATGTTGCCATGCCTCTGGCCTCCACCAGGTGCCAGCAAACGCTGAGCCGTGAACCCATCCTCCCTCCCTCCCAGGAGAAGGCAAGTGGTCATTGGACACTCAAGCCTTCACCCCCCCAGCCAGCCCTCCAACACCCATGTCTGTTCCCAAACCCTGATCACTGGTGTCACAGGCAGAAATCCAATTCTGGCAGTTAAATGATAGGAAAAAACAAAGGTGGTCCACCTTAGTAGTGGTGGTTCAGATGAATTCACATCTGAGTTCTAACAAACAAAGACACCAAGTAATTTGTAACTTGTGCATGTGGGGTGTGGGAGTTGAAGAAAGGGGGATCATAGTGCTGTCACTACTGCCATCACCCCTAAGGGATGTGGACTGCATGTTGCTACTGCCATCACAGCTGAGGGACTGGGACCCAAAGTGCTTCTGCCATCACCACTGGTGGATGGGGAATGTAGTACTGCTGCAGTCGCACCTGAGGGATGGGGGCCACAGTGCTGATACTGCCATCACACCTGAGGCATGGGGAGTGTAGTACTGCTGCCACCACACCTAAGGGATGGGGCCGCAGTGCTGCTGCTTCCATCACACCTGAGGGAGGGGGGCTATAGTGCTGTTGCTGCTGCCATCACACCAGAGGAATGGAGGCCATAGGGCTGTCGGGTGCTGCCACCACATCTGAGGGATGGGGGCCGTAGTGCTGCTTCCATCACACCTTAGGGATGGGGGCTGTAGTGCTGCTGCTGCTGCTGTCGCCATCACATCTTATACCTAAAATAATTTAAAATTTTATTTTATTTTTACTTATTTCAGGATATTGGATACACCTTTGAGCCAAGGCTAATTTGCAAAGGTACAAATTGGTACAAGGATGGATGAATGTGCAACAGCGGAGGTCAAAACTGCTAAAATGCATGATAGAGTTGAAAATTGTTAAAGTACACAAAACCAAACACCGGTAAAACTGGATTTTGGCTTAGCAAACACCAGTGACAAAACTGTTTTTTACAATGTGCAAAAAGGAATTTGCCCTTTCTCAATCCCGGTAAACCAGTGTCCCTGCCTGTAAACACATACGTTAATCATTTCCATAATATACCAGTATGAAGGTTTTTGGACATGTATGCCTCTAGTGGCCTTGCTATGCACATTATACTGAGAAAATCCTGCTGAGATAACTCAAAGACAGTCTTTTCCAAAATGTACTGGTCTCTTACCTTAGAGAAATACCCATTACAAGGTGAAGCACCTAGGCCAGCACAGTGGCACAGAGGGCTGCGGTGCTAGCACCTTATCTCTTGCCATGCTGGCAACCCAAGTTCAAGAAAGAGTTTGGGTTGCTGGTGGTTGGCTGGGGCAGAAGAGGATTGAGCATCTGGAGGGCTGCTCTCCTCTCTGGGGGAGGAATGTCAGCCCCGCCTTAGATTGCCTCCAGCTGAAACGCGTGGTAGTGCAGCACAAGCAACATGAAGGGAGGGAGCTGCGGGAACATCCTGCGTGTGCAACTCCATGCACACACTAGGCAACTTGCAGCAGGGGTTGGGAGAAAAGTGGAAAAAAGCTGGGGGCTTAATGAAGTCTTACCCTCTCACATTGGGTCCATGCCGCCACATGGAACTGTGCCTCAGTCCACTTTGGACTACTGAGATGGGAAGTGGGGGGGCCCCTTCCAGCCCTGCTATGAGGGGACACTCATGGAAGATCTCAAGACTGAGGTAGGTCCCAAGGGAGGTGGTGACCTGCTCACGGGAATGGAGACAAGGCTAAACAATCATTACTTGACCAGGAGGACAAGAGAAAAAAAAAAAAGAAGGTGAAGCACTTGTATTATAATTTGTGAAATATCCTGACATACCGTAATTCCTGTACATGAATGGTTTTGCAGAAATAAGAATGAATAGGGATCCCGTAACCAGGAACTAGGACAAAGTTCAAGCTCTGTCTTGTACACCTCAGTGAGACAGCCCTTAGCTAACAGAGTGGCTGAAATGAAAGCATTAATTCCACATAGCCACCTTTCAGTCTAATGTCATGGGATGGAAAATGTTTGCTCTGCAATATTTACTATATAAAAATATGACCACTTCTCCAGGAAGAAGTGGTACTGTTTGACATCTATGGTGCCATCAATATGGTATCTTTTCAACATCCAATGAGACCATCACAATGGCATCTGAACACCTAGGTATAATATTGTCAATAGGGATCATCCACAGGTGCCATAACCATGACAACAGCAAACTATGCATTAGTCTGCAGCAGCCAACTTGCCGTCTCTTGTGTTATGTTCCATGCCTCAGAAGCAAGACAAGTGGAGCATGCAAGGAGCAACCTCCAGTAACTGTAAACACCTACCACTGGATCAGACAATCAAGGCATCCTAACTGGGAGCCTAGGTCACCCACCCACCCAAACCTAGCTAAAAGCAACTGTTCATAAATGGCTGCAAGCCCTTGCCAAATAACATCCCCACTTATTTATTTTATCTGTTTAAAAATTGGTAACTGGGAAATACACACTGAACAAAGATCGTTTCCAGGTGTGCTCCAGGGGCGAGGGAAAGGGGCGTACAGTATACAAAATTACATCAAGCCATAAAAAGCAGTTTCAGTGATAAATTATAAACTGTAATGACAACAAGACAAGCAAGTGAAAAACGGCATGACAAATGGACCATAACATTATCTTACAGGGTGGCATACAATAAAGACAAGAGCAAAATAAGGTGAATGGTGCCTGCTAGAAGTGGCAGTGCTATGGCAGTAAAGACCAGAAGAACAGGCAGTACGAGTTACAGGCAGAAGTCAAAATCATGAGTGGAGGTAGGGGACAGGATCAGGTGGACAGCTGGCAGAAGCAGGAGGGAGCAGGGAGAAGCCTTAGCAATTGTGAGTGTCAGGGCTGAGAGGGCAGGGGAAGAGGTGGAGGGATAAGGAGAGCCAGTTCCACAGGGAGGGGAGATATATGGATTAGGCAGATTGTCCGGCAGAGGACCGAGAGTGGGGAAAGGATAATGTGCGATGATCCATGGAATAGAACAAAGAGGGGATGTGAAAGAGGAATGACAGGTAAGAGGGGAGGGACCCAAATCAGTATTCTGAGATGAAAGAAGCATACCTCTCAACTGTCCCTGATTTTGCCTCAAAATTTTCCTCTGTCCCTCGTAAATTTTGTATTTTTATGACATAACAGTGGGGATTAAAATCATAAAATAATGCCAAACATTAAAGTTACAGACTTGGTCTTCTTCAGAAAATGCATATTAACACAAATCCCCTTATTCTATCAGCTTTCTGAGTGAATAGAACCAATTTTTAAGCTGTATCCCTGATTTTGGGTCTTTGTCCCTGATTTTTTAAGCCTTGTCCCTGATTCAGGAGGTAAGAGGTTGGGAGGTATGGAAAGAAGCACCGTGGGACTGACGCTGGCAAGGGAGATGGAGGATGGAAAGGAAAAAGTAGAGGGAGCAGTGATTATGCTTAATGTCTGTCCTTTGGTGCGTTTACACCGCAGAGCACTCCACTCCTGCCGAGATGGCCACAGTGGCTCAATTTCACATTTACACAGCCCATCCTCGCAACACTGCTGGTTGCTACAGAGGGGTTGTACATTTTGGGAGACAGGCTGATCCCCCCTTCCGACCTGGCAGTGATGAGAGCAAGTGGCTGTGAAGCGCCAAAAGGCTCCTGCTCTGCTTAGCACACCTGAGTTCAGCAAACAGCATTTTTCAACAGCAGAAAGAAAGCTAAACTCGAGAAAGTGCATAAAAATGTAAAACCAGGGCTGCAAGTATTACAAATTAGGGTCGTAACCTGGGACAGTGATACTGGGCATGCACCAATGCATATGCATATCATCTCTCTCCCCAGAGATATGCGTATGCATTGGTGCATGCCCAGTATCACGGCCCTATTGCTTTAATAAATGGCAACTGAATAACTGAACTTATTTATTTATTTTTGATACCAGGTAAACTTGCCTTTCTATTGTACAAAACAGAAGCTGTTCTTATCCTGCGGACAATCAACATGGGATTTATGTGAGGTCCCTTTTACTGAGGTTAAAAGTTGTTCTTGAACTAGTATAAAACAGTCTGGCTCCCATGATGAAGAGGTAATGGACCTCACTACATAGGGGAGTCGGTGTGGGGCTCTTAATTCTGTTTTTAAGTAGCCAGTCAGGTACCAGTGCAAGCTATATGCCTTTCGCCTTTTACTTATTGCATTTTCTTGCACTTTTGGATTGTGACCACTTAAAATTCCATTAAATAGCTCCAGTCCCTCAGAATGCCGCCAGCTATCCACAGAAGCCACCGCTGCACCGCATCAGCTCGTGGAAGGGAGAACAAAAGATCTAAAGGAGCTTTAACTATCCCCCCCAATTCCAGATGCTGCTTCCTAAACTGCACCAAAATTGAAAGATGGACTTATTAGCTGCTGCCTCCAGCCAACTCGTACCACCGCTCCTTCTGTGGGCCAATCCGATCATAGCCATCAGCCCATCTGGGACCTTTGTTGCTTCAGCCTGTTCCAGAGCCTCTAACCATTGCCAGCCATCCAAGGAAGCTTCTGCCGCACCACAACAGCATGTGCCGGAACTGAAAGACGGACCTATTAAACTACCACCTCCAGCCAAGCCACACCTCCGCTCCTTCTGTCGGCCAATCCGATCACAGCCGCTACCCAGCCAGCTGAACTTTGTTTTACAATTTATTCAGACCTCCAAAACAGTCCTTTTGCACTGCAGTCCTTGTGCTAAGGGCTGAGTGAAAAGGTTAGCATGGGAGTCATTCGAAAAGCCAGCCGTCAGCTGGACTTTCTGCAGTTCTTGTAAGGACTCTTAAATCTGTAAGTACTGTTACACCCTGCACTGCTGTACTACCTGATGCTGTAGTGATATGCTACTCTGTATAAAATGAGAACTAAGAATCCTGCATCCTGATTGGCTGAAACTTGTTCCCACCAATTGCGTTGAGACAACACAATCAACGGCTATGAAAATGCCCCGATACCAATGTTGCTCAATTACTAAAATTATCAGTTTGCAACTCCTAGATGCTGCAATCCCAAATTCTGGTTTCACTTTCATTCACACAACTACCCTACTACCTTGCTTGGTCCACTCAGTCAATGAACTAAAACTCCTGAAACCAATCATTTCCAATTCCAAGTCCACAAAATAAAAACAATATGAAAGTTTTGTTTTCAATTTACAAAAAAAAGAAAAGTTGAACAGAACTGTGGGGGGGGGGATGAGTTCAAGAGACAGTTCACACAAAAACACACACACACACACACACACACAGTGGCTCACACACTGTAACTCAAGCTAGCACCCCGTACTGACAGTCCATATGCGGAGGGGCAATTTCACATAACACTACTAATTTTTTTCTTACTTTTTAAAAACAAAATCCAATTTATAAGTGCAATTATAAATTGCAGGAGCATCTCAACCAATCAGAGCACTTCCTTCAGCTGCATGAAGTACTCTTATTAAAGGCTCCCTGATAACCGCTCCGGCCACTAACTTTATTAAATATTTTTTTAATAAAGTTAGCACTCTATAATAACTTTATTAGTCCAGTCGGAGGGCTTTTTATGACTGTAAGAGTGTCACCTCTTGCATCCATAGGACCACAGAACAGCTCACCTTTGATTCGCAGTCCTCTGGTTCTAAGAATGCGTGAGGCGACACTCTTATAGCCACGAGAGGCCCTCCAACTGGACGCGTAAACATATGTAAGACACTTGAGCCTTACTGCACCTCTGGCTGTGTGGTTGTAGCAGCACAGCCAACACCCCGTCGGTCATGTCGTATTGCTTACTTATGTGCTTTACGGCCTCAAAAGTGTGCTCTAAGCACAGTGCATCTGTGCTGTGACATTGTTAGGTGTACAGGTGCTGGTCATGTACTGTTGGTGTTGAATTAGTTAGGTGCTTGGCCCTAGCTAATTTCTGTGTACCTTGGAAACACCCTAACACACCCAATGGGGGCAGAGGGTGACAGTGAAAAGGCAGAGATAGTGAATGAATACTTTTGCTCAGTATTCACAAAAGAAGAGGGGGAGATACCTAAACCAGACAATAGAAGCACTCTGGACAGGGGGGACAATACAAGTCCATTCACAGAGGAAAGGGTCCTGAAAGAACTCCTAAAACTCAAGGTGGACAAAGCAATAGGGCCTGATGGGATTCACCCCAGAATTCTAAAAGAACTAAGGGGATACCTAGTGACACCACTGACTAGCCTTTTTAACAGTTCATGGGAGGATGGTGTGGTACCTGAGGACTGGAGGAGGATGGATGCGATTCCCCTTCACAAAAGTGGGAGCAAGGCAGAGGCAGGAAACTACAGACCTATTAGTCTGACCTCCGTGGTAGGGAAAGAACTGTTGAGTACCAAGAGGCCAGTGGGCCACAGGACCCAAGGTGGCATGGATTCACAGTGGGAAGGTCATGTCAGACAATTCTAATAGATTTCTTTGACTGGGTGACCAAAGTAGTAAACCAGGGAGGGGCTGTGGATATGGCTTACCTAGACTTTAGCAAGGCATTTGCCACAGTCCCATTCAAAAGATTAATAAACAAGTTAGCCAGCCTGGGAGTGGGTTCCAGGGTGGTAGCCTGGGTAACAAATTGGCTGGACAACAGGACGCAGAGGGTAATATTAAACAAAGTACACTCTGAAGAAAGGGGGGCTTACTAGTGGGGTACCGCAGGGTTCAGTACTGGGACCGGTCCTCTTTAATGTCTATATAGGAGACACTGCGGAGGGGCTGGAAGGCAAAGTATGCCTCTTTGCAGATGACACAAAGATCTGCAACAGAGTTGATACATGGGGGGTGGAAAGGATGAGAAGGGACTTGGCAAGGTTGGAAGAATGGTCAAAAGTATGGCAGCTTAGATTCAATGCAAAGAAGTGCAAAGTAATGCACCTGGAAAACAAAAACCCAGGGGAAGAGCACACAATGGGGAGGTAATAACAAAAACAAAAATGGAAAGGGACCAAGGGGTAGTCATATCAGATGACCTTAAGGTAGGCAAGCAATGTGAGAAGGCAGTAAGGAGGGGGATACTGGGATGCATAGGGACAGCCATCACAGTAGAAAACAGGAAGTTGTTATCCCTCTGTACAGACAGTTGGTGAGACCCCATCTGGAGTACTGTGTGCAGTTCTGGAGACCATCTCCGCAAGGACATAGGCAGGATGGAGGCAATCCAGAGGAGAGCAACTAAAATGGTTAAGAGTCTGCAACAGAAGCCATACTAAGAGAGACTAAAAGAAGTTAATATGTATACCGGGGCATGATAGAAACTTCTCAAGTACCCTCAAGGAAATCAACAAAGTCCAAGAGGGAGCATCTTTCAGAAAAAAGAGATGTGCAAGAACAAGGGGCACAATTTGAAGATGGGGGATGGCTCAGGGCAACATGAGAAAGTATTTTTTCATGGAGAGGGTGGTGGACGCATATAACCGC
Source organism: Neoceratodus forsteri (assembly GCA_016271365.2). Taxonomy (NCBI): domain Eukaryota; kingdom Metazoa; phylum Chordata; order Ceratodontiformes; family Ceratodontidae; genus Neoceratodus; species Neoceratodus forsteri. The sequence continues at coordinate 334,297,302 of CM057455.1, read as the reverse complement.
CTTTCTGAGGAGGTCATGGAGTCAAAAACAGTGGGGGAATTCAAGAATGCATGGGACAGACATAAGGCAATTATAGTGGTGGGTAGGAGGAAGTAGGCTGTTGGTTAACTAGAATCTGCAGCTTATCCAGTAGGTAGAGAAATGGGCAGACTGGGTGGGCCAAGCGGTCCTTATCTGCTGTCAAAGTCTATGTTGCACCTCGGTCAAGTCATTACCAGACTTACTCACCACAGTGCTAAATCTTGTAACCACTCCCCCAGGGCCTGACTCCTGGTCAGCAGAATAGATCAAATCAGAAGATCTAGAATACTGGCTGACTCGCTCAGGGATCATTTCCCAACTTTTTGTATTTGGAGCAATGGTTTCACTAAACCTCCTCCAAGAATTATAGCAGTCAGGGACTTTTCTCAGCCTAATGTAAGTGCTTTCCTGGAGGACTTTGTTGCCGCCAAGTGGGAAGAAATCAGGGGACTCAAAAATATCAGTACAACTGCCCTTAATTTTCTAGTTATCAGTCTCCTTAGCATAGTCAACAGACATGCTCCAATGATTCAAAGAATAGTCAAGAGCTTGTGCTCAGAATGGCTGACATCTGAGCTTTGCAAGCTCATTATAAAAGGGACAGTGCCTGGGACACTTTTAGAACATCAGGCCTGTATCCAGAGTGGCAAAACTATAGGACACTATGAAATCTCTGTAAGGCCAGTCTTAAGAAAGTAAGGACATTGTATTTAAAGAAACTGCAGTCTAGAAACCAGCAAACTCCCCCCCCCCAAAAAAAAAGCAAAACCTAAAACAGTTTTGGTCTCAATTTTATTTTATTTATTTATTTAGTTAAGTCTTGGATTATGATACCTTTGAGCATCAAAACTCTTTTACAAAGGTTCCACATCTTAGTAGCAGTAGGACATAGACATACAATGGGGACAACAGGAAAATTAATTGGAGAACATGAAGATTATACGTAAGCATTAATCACCGATAGAGGAGGGCTCTGCCGGTGGATTAATGCCCTCCGCTGGGGGTGGGGGGGGGGTTGGTGCTCGTGGGTGAAGCCCAGGATCCAACCAGCCAGCGGGCATTAATCACCGTCAGAGCCCAACACTGGAGGTGATTAATGCTCTTGTAACATTGGCTCATTGCGGCGGCGACTAGCTTATGCTACCGATATGTGTGGTTTGTTGTTGAAGACCCTATGGACAAAAGGAGACGGAGATAGCTGGCTGAGCGGGAAGGCTTTATTCGCCTGCACTCCGACATGCTTGGTAATTTCACCCACAGAATGCAATTCACTAAAAATAAATATTGACAGCTTATATGCAGGGAACTTGAACGTGATGCTAACGCATTCCACTAGGTTTGTACTGAGCAGCAAGGACTGGCAATTCTGAACGGTGACTAGATGAAACGTCTGTCTGTCTCTCTCCCCCTCCCTCTATTGTGCTAGCGGGCTGCTCCCCTCTGCTGCGGTGGCCACAGGTGGTACTAGCCCAACGGGCGTTACCTGTGGCTTAATCACCGCTCGGCTACTGTCACCTGACGCCTTTCCACCAATTGCGTCCCTGTATTTAGGACCTGCATCCAGTGCCATGTTACAAATTGAACTATTACATTGTAAATACACTGTCAGGGGGCGTGGTTGAGCAGCCACGCGGGGGACAGGAAGTTTTTGGAAGTTCTGGCTCTTTGATAATTATTAAAGTAATAAAGGTCGATTTTAGCGCGCATGAGCCAGCTCCTTAGCATCAGATAAGCTCCTGAACTCTTTCTGAAAGCCAAATGGGTACAACCAAAGGAACAGCGGCCACTTCTGCAGATTTTTTTCAACCACAAGGCCAGAGGGATGGTGGGCCTGCTCGCGGAGGAGCAGCAGGGACCTCTAATTATGAAAAGCCCGAAACTGTGTCCCTGGCAACAGTCAAGGCCACTCTGCTGCAACTGGTGCATACAGTCCAAGAGCTGGACCGTAAGACTGATCAGTTAACACTGAGGGTTGCGGCTCTGGAAACGCAAGTGGATCCGAACAGTCAATAACTAAACTAGAGGGCAACGTAAATAAATCTGTGGACGTTTCCACAAGGCTGATCAAGGATACCACTTGGCTGTGCCAGCGCTTAGAGGTTCTGGAGAACCAGGTATGAGAGAGGAATATAAGAATCTTGGGTCTCCCGGAATCCGCTGAGGGGGAAGACCCTCTGGACTTTGTCCGTACCTTTTTGCCAGAAATACTCTGTTTTACTGAGGAGTCACCATCGTCCCTGGAGAGGGCCTATAGGCTCACTCCTCACAGGGCACAGAAAGGAAATTCTGATCCCCGTACGCTGTTTGTAGTCTGTTCAGGTGTGGGACTGAATACTAGCTGCAGTGCGTAGACGAAGACAGTTTAAATATGGGGAATCGAATCTATCCATCTTCCTGGACTTGTCCTTTGGCACCAGTCAGCGGTGCAAGCTATTTGATGGGATCTGGGCCCAACTGAGAAAATTCAAGGTTCAGCACCAACTCTTGTATCCAGCCAGGCTGGGTGTCTCATGGAACGATAAAATATATCAATCAATGATCTGAAAGACGCTGAAAAGATCCTGGACATTATCAAGCAGGAATGATCTTAAGGGACTGAGGAGACAGAAGGAGAGTGACTGTTGTTTATAATGCCATCAAGATTTGCAATGTATTACCTTTTCTTATAGCACTGTCAAAAGGAATCAAGGTTAATCCAGGAGTTAATTAAGGGTGGTGTATAATTCAGAGATTGTTGGCACTGTAGGCAATGGGGGATTTTTTATTATGCTTTTTCTGACCCCAGTGTGTGAGTGCCCACATAATGGAACGTTATTTGGAACTGTTAAACATGGGCCTGAACTATTCCTCAGTACCGAAGGGCATAAAGCTAGAACTCTGCCTACCTAATATTTTCACTAAATAGTTCATGCACCACCCAAATTATTAATAACAACAATGTTTGTTGTTGAAGGGGTTATAAGGTTTCAGCAAGAGTTTTGCCATGTAATTGGGATGCATCTTTAGACCTGGAGTTGGGAGAATGGGATATCTGACTGAAATAAAGGGGACATATGGTCATTTGTATTAGAGCTGCTATATCCTGTACATTTAATACCCTACAGGGGGAGTTGCGGGCTGGCCCGCACACTGGCTGATCCCTGTTGAGGGACTGACTGGTGTCTATTTCCCTCTGGAGTTTTCCCTGGGCTGTAGACATCTGGATCTGCTTTAGACATGAAAATGGTTAATTCCTCCATGTGAGAGAGTTTAATAAGGGTGATTCATGTTAACTGTGTCGTAATAACTGGGGAGTGTTTTCTTCCATTGAGAAACAGGATTATAATTCGCCGTTATAACCCATGGGTTATAATGGCGAACACGCGCCGGGTTTCTCACATTCTGCGCATGCCCACGCTTTCTCCTCGCTCGCCGATCCCAGAACTACCACTTCACGAACGACTGCAGCGCACAACAAAATTGAGACTCGGGAGGTTAAACATTCCTACACAAACCTTTGTATCTGGAGTATATCTAAAAAATAGCCGCTTTTTCCAGTCATGTTCAAGAAACGAGCTAAGATCATCATCATAGCATGGACATGGCCCTCTTCTCCCCGCTCCCTCACATCAGGTAGCAAACCGTGAAAACTGTTTCTTTCTGTGTTTAGTATGAAAACAATCCCCAGCAATTACATAAAACAATGTATGGGGGTGAGTGAATAAATGAGAAATTATGTGCACCCTCAGTGTGGGATGCTCATATAAACCCCTCGGGCTTCGCCCTTGGGGTTTATGTAGCATCCCATACCTTGGGTGTACATAATTTCTCATTATGCACTCACCCCTACATATACATTGTATATATATATATATATATATATATATGTATATATATATATATATATATATATATATATATATATATATATATATATATATTGTTCTTGTAATCTGTTTATAAGATTCATCTGTGTTTGCTTGCTTTCCGTAAGATATACTGTGCCCTTTCGGACTGTTTCCTCTCAAGCAAACTGCATTCTGCAGTTTGATAACCTGCCTAAGGCGAAGCTGCCCGAAGCTCACCCTCCAAGCAAGGCGACTACTGTGCCCTTCCAGGTTGTTTCCTCTCAAGCAAACTGCACCCTCCAAGCAAGGGGACTACTGTGCCCTTTTGGGCAGTTTCCTCTCAAGCAAACTACATTCTGCAGTTTGATAACCTGCCTAAGGTGAAGCTGCCCGAAGCTCACCCTCCAAGCAAGGTATAGGTTGGAACTCTGAATTTTGGCATCTACCCCTGGAGGAATCTCACATGCTCCTATTTGCCAGTGTTCCTCACACTATGTGCTGCAATCCAGACGTCCTCTAGGAACTGCTGCCAAGAAAGTAATGCTATGACTGATCTCTGCTTGAAATGTTTTGATTTCTCACTTTAAGTAATTTTTAGTCTGATGTAAAGATTTCTTAGAGTTGATTTAAGTTTTGATAGAGTGCTTTTTTTTTCCCCATTTTCCCATTTGCAGTTTATACTGATCTGCCACTAGAGACATCTTATTTTTCCTATTAATCCTCCAACGCACTTGTCCAACTTGCCTCTATCTTTTCCTGTTCTAATCACTGTTATCCCCTCCCTTGTTTCTCACTTTTAGCATACTGTACTCTGAAGAAACACACACACACACACACACAAAACAAACAAAAAAACAGTATAATTAAACTTGCCCTGTGTTTGGTACCTTGCGTATGCCCTTACTGCTGCACTCCTTGGTATCATAATGTCTCTTATAACGACTATTTCCTAGAGGCATTATATTGCTCTCTCTATTGACCCTATCTGACCTTGCCTGTGATAAGTTTCTAACGTCTACCTCGCCAACACTAGATAGTAATCATTTATTAGTTTATAGTACTAGCACTTTATCCCAATGCTGTGACTCTCTTACTGTGCCATGGAACCTGCATTCCTCTGGTAACTGGGGGTTGCCATTTCATCACCCTAGCTGGCTACCCCCTTTGGCACTCCTCCCTGGGATCTTCAACTTACAAGCCAAATGTAAAGTGTGCTTAACTCAGAGGAAGCTTCACAAACTCAGCAACAAGCAGTTAAAGAAATATCTGTGTAGATTAGCCTTACTGTTGCTGCTGCTTTCTGGCAATATTCACCCCAACCCTGACTCTCCACAACTTACGGCATACCCACAGTTATCTACTGGGTTACTTAAAAGTGCCTCACTTAATATATGCAGCCTCCTCCCCAAAATGGACATACCGAATGCATGGATCTTACAACATAACCCAGACATCCTCTCAGTCGTAGAAACATGGCTTTCTCCAGAAGTAGCGGATGCTTCAATTTCCATCCCAGGCTACAAAGTCTTTAGACAGGATAGTCTCTCCAAGCGTGGGGGCGGTTGTGCGATCTACCTCCGAAACAACCCTCAAGGTCTCGTCCTAACTCTGCCCAAAACTGATGACCATATGCAAGCCCCTGCCATAAAAGTGCTTCTAGGGGCACACAATAAAACCCTTACTGTGTTTTCAATCTATATTCCTCCCAGACGGACGGCCTCCTGCTTTTATTCACTCCTGGAGTGTTCTGGCTCTCCGAGTCTTAATTCGGAAATTATCATGTTAGGAGATTTCAATATCAATTGGTTCTCTCCTGACACAAGCCCTTTCAATGATGCAGTTTCAGCAGTTCACCTCACCCAGCTAGTCGAGTCCCCCACTAGAATCAACTATAAAACTGGGACAAGTACCTTACTGGACTGGGTGCTCTCTAACCACCCTGATCATATATCGGACACAACCGTACTCCCAGATGCCTTCAATGACCACTTCCCAGTCTTGTTTCATTGGGCAAACAAATTCTCTAAACCACCCGCTAGAATAATTACCACCAGGGTACTCATCAGTGGACATCTTGAATCACAAAAAAAGCTGACCTGTGTAATCAGGACTGGTCAATGGTTTACACAAATAATAACGTTGATATTGCCCTTGACAAATTCATTCTTCAGTTCAACGCTATATGCGATAGGCACGTTCCCCCACAAAAAGCGTAAAATCAAAGGCTGCTGTAATCCCTGGTTTTCTCCGGACCTCCTTGAGCTTCTGAATGCCAGGGGCCATTTATGGCATAGGTCTAGGTCTCTGTGTAACCAGGCTGTCATCCAGAGGTACAAAGCTGCTAGAAACAACTGCACGAGGGCTATTCATGCAGGTAAAAATCAATATTATAAGGAAGTGTTCTCTCAGACCCGGAATGATGGCAGAAAATTTGGGACTAATCTTAAAGAGGTCACTGAGAGGCCTCAGATCTGCCCCTATCATGCTTAACATTGATGGTGTACCCTCACTCGACCCCAAACTTATTGCTAACACTTTTAATAATGCCTTCACGGACCTGAGTGGTGTCCTGCCACCTGGCTACTTCTCTCACCCCTCACAAGTGACTACTCTGGGAAAGAGAATCGGCACCCTTCTCATCCTCCTTTCTACTTCAAAACCCTCTCAGCCCATGAAGCCAGGAATTACCCACTCAAGGTATTAGGGAAATCAAAATTTAGTGGTGACACCCTGAATCTTAAGTTTGTAGCCCTTACGCTGAATGAAATTCTGTCACCTCTAACACATATTATTAACATGTTAGTTACTCTCAATTCCCTCAGAAAAGGAAATCTGCCATTGTGACACCAGTTCATAAGTCTGGGGATCGCGCAATTACTGGGAACTACAGGCCTATCTTTATCCTGCCCCCATTCTCAAAAGCTCTTGAGCGTATAGTGGCTGACCAACCGGTTGAATACTTAGAAAAATATCAGCTACAATGCCCGCAACAACACGGGTTCAGAAATGGTCATAGTACCACTACCACCCTTCTGGAGTTCACAGGCTTTATTCACCACTCCTTAGATCAAGGACACCTGGTTGGTGCTGCTTTCATTGATTTAACCAAAGCTTTTGACACAGTGAATCATGCCCTCCTTGTTGAACAGTTTACCACCATTGGCCTAGCTTGCGACAGCATAACCTGGTTTGAAAGTTAGCTGCACAACCGTACACAGCAGGTGAAGACTGGTAACACCCCTCTCGGATAGCAGAGCTGTCCTATCTGGAGTTCCTCAAGGGTCCATCTTGGGCCCTCTTTTATTTAGCATTTTCCTCAACAACCTTCCTTACTCCTGTCAGGGTCACATCCTTTTATATGCTGATGATGCTGTCCTGTTTACCAGTGATCCAGATCCTAAGGTTCTTGAATTCAGGCTACAGAGTAATTTCGTAGTCATAGAAAGATGGTTCCATTAGCACAAGTTAGTTATGAATTACAAGACTAAAACTATGCTGTTCTCCAGCTCCCAAAGCAGGCACAGAACTTACCCTCTTTCTATCACCAACGAAGAGGGCTCTCCCCTGGAGCTAGTTCAGCTCTTTAAATATCTGGGGATTACCACTGACAGTACGATGACCTATGCCTATCACATTGACAACATTGCTAAGGCTATTAACACCCACACTGGGCTACTTTATAGACATAAGCAATGTTTGACCCCAGAGGCTCTTAACCTGGCCATTCAAAGCTCTCTTGTCTCGCTTATTGATTACGGCTTGCCAATCTATGATCAGCTACTGGAATAACTCTTCAGTGCATCATAGTTGCACTCAACAAAGCATGCTGGCTCCTTACTGGCTCAGCCCATCTGTCCCATACCTGCAACATGTACACTCAGGCTAACTGGCTCCAATTCAACGGCAGACTCATGTACAAAACATGTTTACTGTCCAAAAAAGTAAGCTTAGGCAAAATACCCCCAGGAGTGCAAAAGCTTATTACCCCCACTATCGACCATCGATGCACCAGAAGCTCTACTGGTCAGATTTTTAACATACCCCACTGTCGCACTTCTCTGGGACTAAGGTCCTTTGCCTACCGTGACACGCTATGGATGAACTCACTGCACCATGACATCACTTCAGCATCAACCTTGGGCTCCTTCATGGTTAAACTTAAGCAACAGCTAGTTGTTGATGCCAGCTGTGACTGCTTCCAATAACCTTCCTTCTTGTGACCAGCACTTATTCTAACCTTATGCTATCCTGACCTTATGCATACCTGTTCTCAGTAGGTAAATAACTGTTCTAAGTTGCTAATCATTCTCCTTCACATTTCCTCTTGATCCCTTCCACTCTTTCCCCTCACCCCTCTATGGTTTTCCCCCATCCCCCCTTCCCCCGTTATATCTCCTGAGCTCCCTTGCTCATTTTAAAATGCTTTATCCCATACCTTCTCACCTCTGACGAGGCCCTCGGCTGATGCCATCCTTATCCTTGTTGATTATTAGATATTAGGCTGAGTCTGTTCTCATTTTCCTGTAAAGGGTCGTTTCACAAGACCCCGCCCCCTCTAATGTGACCCTCTGAATTCCAGGTTTTAATCAAATATGCACCATGGCATACATTGTACAATGCCACATGTATTGGAACTTCTCTAGTTATACACTCTTGTAATGTCTTATATAATTCCTTGTTTTGTTTTCTCAGTCTCATATTTTCCAATATGTATTGTTCGTATGATGTGGAACCTATGAAATGAACTTGTTCTCAAAGGTGTTATCCAAAATTTCAATAAATAAATAAATATCTTGTTAAAAGCTCAATAAAAATATAATGCAAAAATAAAACACTGTCAGGCATTCATTAAAACAGTAAAGGGAGAAGAGGCAGATGAAAACAAGATAAGGGTGCAGCCTAGTAGGCCTTGTCGAGACTGAGAAAGTAGATAATGGGGATAACAGATGGAATAGGGAGCAAGGGGGAGGGGAAAGGAGGGAAGGATAGAGAGAAGGGATAAGAGCAGCGTGAGAGGAGTCACGGGATAAGAAACGGGGGAAGGGAGGGGAGAGAGGATGGCAGTAGAATAGGAGAGAAGAAAGGGATAAAGCATGGGTGGAGGGTAGAAGGGGAAATGGACCAAGGCTCATTAGCTGGGGTAGGATTTAAAGTGCTAGGAGGTATAAAATCAAACAGAGCTGCCTGCTAAGGGAGACAATCACGTGTACTGTTTGCTACTAGGTGCTGACGGAGCTTGTGCTTGAAAGGACCCAGCTTTGATTCGTGTTGATACCCATGGGCAGAGACCTGTACCAGAGGGGAGCTCAATAAGCAAAAGACCATTGACATAGTGCTGTGCGGCATCTGGGGACAGTGAATACCTGCATAGAAGAGCAGCGAGTTCACTGCTTTTTGCAACAAGGACTAAGGAACGTTTGGACCCCAGGGGTAAAAGTCCAAGGTGGGCCTTCTTAGCTAGCAAGCAGGTTTGATATTGGGTCCGGCCGAATAATTGAAGCCTTTCAGTTTGAGCATATATGTCGCACGTGTTTGAGGCATGCAGCTCCAGTCAGGAGTCTGCATGCTTTATTAAGAGCAACGATGATCCTACAAAGGGACGTAGCTGAGGCAGAGCCATATATAACCAGCCCATAGTCGATTAAGGATATGATGGGGCTGAAAATGGCTATTCTTAACACCTCTGGGGTCAGGCTGTGCTTATGCCTGTGGAGTAGACCAATTCTTTTATTAACAGCTTAGGCTACATTTTCTATGTGTTGCACATAAGATAGAGTGCTATCGACAGTGACGCCAAGATATCTGAAGGCGTGGATCTGTTCAGGTGGGGGGGCGTTACATTTCTGATGGTCAATGGGATGGATTTGTGCTTATTATGAGCGCTGTTGAAAAGCATCACTTTGGTCTTTTTATAGTTTAGCACCAGTTTATGAGTGCTAAACCACCATTCCATCATTGGATATCCCTGTGCAAGATAGTTGCTCAAGTAACAGTGAGTGGTTCACTGTATCAAAGGCCTTCGTCAGGTCGATGAAGGCCGCACCTACTATATTACCTTGGTCCAGTGATTTATTTATGAATCCCGTGAATTCTAACAGTGCTGTGGTGGTACTATGGCCTTTTCTAAAGCCATGTTGTTGGGGACATTGAATTCTGTATTTATCCAGGTGTTCAGCTAGTTGATCTGCTATAACACGCTCAAGGGCTTTTGACAATGGAGGGAGGGAGGATGGAGATTGGCCTATAGTAGGTGTATAGTGCCCTGTCTCCACTTTTGTGCACAGGGGTTACTAGGGCCGATTTCCACTTTTTTGGGAGCTGTCCTAGTCTTAGGAAGAGGTTCAGTATCTTAGTGAGGGGTGTAAGAGTTTCCTCAAGGGTAAGGGCAATTAATTTGAGGTCCAGACTGTCCCCACTGAATCTAGATTTTCCGAATACTTTGCAAATGTATCTTCTAGCCATGTGTTTAGGGCAATTTGAAGTAGAAAGGGGAGGGGGTGCCTGGAGCTTTGCATCTCTGACCGGGCACTAGCAGAGGTGGACACACTGAAAAAAATTGGGAGGGAGAACACTGCTAAGGTCCGTGAAGGCGTTGTTTAAAATGCTGGCTGGGGAAAGGATCACTGTTGTGCCCGAGTGAGATGGACATCTGAAGCTATAGCACTCTAAATAGAAATGCAACTACTAAATAAAAGTAAAGTTTTTTGGTGGATTTAGAATTAGAAAATTAAAGATAAGGGGCATCAGGATGGTAATAAAAGTAAATTTACCTCCGGTCCCCCAGCCATGAGGTCTGCACAGGGCCGCTCTACATCATAAGAAAATCTAGATGGTGAGGAAACTTTGCAAATGCTGGGACACAAGATAAAGAGACTCATCTCCACAGTGTCCGGTTTGGCTGAAACGTTTGATTCCTTGACCTTCCTTGAGGTTACCACTATGGAATCGGAGCTAAATAATTTGAAAACGGAATCTTTGGAATCCTGCAAATGTGTGGAATCTGCTCTGGGCACTACAGCCAACTCAGTGAAGGAAAACTCTCACCTAGAACCTGGCTTGAGACTCTTGAGAACCAGGTCCATGCAGTAAATCTCCGTATTATCAGGATGCAAGAAAGGAGCGAGGGGGATCACTTGGCCCTCCTTCTATTTGACTGGATGGCGCAACAGTTGTGGCAGGCCCTTATGGACAGACATGTGTTAATACAGAAGGCTTATCGTGTCTCTCCTAGGGGATGGACGAATAATTTGGAGGCACCCCAGGCAATTGTTGCTATCCTAGATGGCATCAGCTCCAGGGACTTTATTTTGGCTCTGGCACACCAGAAAAAAATACTATTACATGAAGGAAACAAATTCAGCTGTATCCTGACCTGAGCTATGCTACTCAGCAACGTAAGAATAGGTACGACGGGGTCCAGGCCCTCATTCAAGAAGCGCAGATCACGCACAGCATGCTGTTCCCTGCCCGACTTAGGATCATCCACGAAGGAAAGATTTACATCTTCTCTGATCTAGCTGAAGCCCTGAAGTGGGCTCAATGCCATGCTCCGCCGAAGGGAAGGAGAGATCCATCAGATGAGTCAGATCTAGAAGATGCCGATGAAGAGGAGACCTGATACTTGTAAGGCTGAATATTAAATGGGCCTTCTTGTCACTGACTTTGGTAGTTTTAACTTTGTTCTCTTAAAAGATGTGATCACTGACTCAGGACTTAAGGGACATATCTCATTATTTGGCCTATGGTCTTATGTCCGGGCCTCAGTTATACTTGTTGTGGATAATCCTCCAACATAGAATTGTTTCTCAGTTCTATTGTGTTTTGAGCACCTGATATTTTGATTCTCCCAAGTTTTTCTTACTGCAGGAAACAATGATTTATTTATTTATTGAAATGTTTCTCCAGGAAGGCACACTGAACAACAAGTTGCTCGTCTCCCAGTGCGACCTGGGGGAAAAGGGATACAACTGCATGAAGAATTAGACATACAGTTTACAATGTAACATATCTGAGAAATTAAACATTCAGTTACATTTGTAACAAGACGTACAGTTAAAAAATATCACAGATAATCATACCATCACATTTGTGATATAACATACAGTTAAATATATCATACCTGTGGAATATGCATTTAATTACAAGTGGCCTATCTGAGGAACACAGTACAGAAATTTAAGTAGCCTTGGAGTCAACTCCTTGCAGGAATAGATCACAGTTAAGAGGCAGATCATTTAGCAATTATTGAATGAATAAGGTGCAGTGAGGGGACATCAAGGAGGGTAGAGGGGTAGACAGGGGAAACCAACTGGGAGAAGGAGAGAATAAAGATGGGAATATTACTGGAGCAAAGTGAGCAAAAAATCAGTTGTGAGGGGCAAGTTAACACAGGGCTAGTGCAATCTGGGAGCATCTCAGACAGAACAAAAAGTGCATGTTATTAGCTCAAGTGAAATAATTATTTTAAGTGCAGGGGGTAGAGAGGGGGGCAGGAGGGAGGTGGGGGTAAGGGATAGGGTAGGGAAGAACGAGTCATACCTGGAACCGGCTCCTTCAGAGTGTGGAGATCACTGCCAGTGGTGGAATGAGGCGAGGACTTACAATAAGGGGCAGGAGTAGGCAAGGATAAGTTAGGTAGAGATAGTAGAGGGGATGGTAAAGGGAAGGATGAGGAGGGGTGGGAGAAACTTGCCTAAGACTAGGCCTCTTTAGGATGCTGAGAACCCTGCCAGAGAGCAGTCAGGCAAGGACGAGTTAAGTAGGAAGGATGGAAGGGAAAGGGGAAGGAAGAATCATTTCCCAGAGCTGGACCTCTCCAGGATGCTGAGAACCCTGCCAGGGGGAAGAACTAGGTGAGGACATGTTGGGAAGACAGAAAAAGAGAGGATGAAGGGACAGGAGGGAAGAGGTGAGAAAGAAGAAGCTTGCCCAAGACTAGGCCACTCCAGGATGCTGAGAACCCTGCCAGAGCGCAGAATCAGGCGAGGACTAGTTGGGTAGAAAAGATGGGGGATGGGGGGAAGGAAGAGTAATTGCCCAGTGCTGGGCCCTTCCAACATGCATAGAACCCTGCCAGGGGATAGATTTAGGTGAGGACAAGTTGGGCAGAGGGAATAGGGGGATAGAAGAGGAAAGAGAAAAAAAAAAGGAGGGAGAAAAGAAACTTACCTGACAGTAGACATCGCCAGGGTGCTAAGAATCCCGACAGAGGGCAGATTTAGGTGAGAACAAGTTGGGTAGAAAGGAGAGAGGGGGAAGGAGGAGGCTTGACCAGTGCTAGACCCCTCCAGGATGCTGAGAACCCGGCCAGAGGTCAAAACTATGCAGGGGCAGTTGGTAATGGAAGAAGGTTAGGGGTAGGAGTGAGGGGGTATGTGGTGAAGGGAAAGAAGAGCGTGCTGAGAAGCAGGCTCAGAGGGGAGGGAGGTTTAATAGGGGATGTGAGTCATGGAGAGGAGCAGAGGTATAGGAGGATGGTTAAGGAGGGTTAAAGCAGGAGCAATTAGATGCGAGAAAGTTGTGTAAAGCAGAGGCAAGGGAGTAAGGAGGAGTGCCATACGGGGGGAAGGGGAGTTAGTTCCAGATTTGTGGGAAACAATGGGTGAAGCCTGACTGACCAACAGAGTGGTTCAACAGGGGACCAACAAAGTGCAAGTGTCAGAGGATCTGAGGGAGTGGGAGGGGGGGAAGAGAGTGAACATGAGAGGTAGGAGGGAAGTTCTCCTAACCAAAATGTAGAAGTGAGTTTGGCACAATGACTGAGGCGCCTGTTGGCAAGCGGGGTTAGGGACACAGCGTGATGGAGGACACAGTGATAATGGCAGGGAGCCACTGAATGCTCTTTATTGGGGGGGTTGACTTCCTAAGTTGATTTTCAAAGAAAAAGTTTATTTTAAAATTCCTACCGAGTTTAAAGTTATGTAGTTTTCAGAGGTCAGATCTTTACTGATGTTACCTAACTGGGTACCGTAACCTGATAGTTGCATGACCACTCATCTCCTTCTGGAATGAGTTGAAAATCAAACCATTTTGTAGAATTAGTCAATCTATGTATTTCATACTGCTCATAGGTTTATTAAAACAGCAAAAGTGGTATTCAATTGTGAATTTTAGCATCTATTATTCCTTCCAAGGATGTATCTAATTGATTCAGTATGACTTTCTCTTGCATGAATTAAGAGGGATGGCACCCTCATGTGGTCATTTTATATACTGTATGAATCCTCGTACTGTTTCAGGAATTTTCCTACCGCATGTTTATTTTAAATTAATAAACAAATAGAAAAAAATGTAATAAATACATAAAAGTGTTGGCTATAGTCACTGGGTCAAGCGTTGGGGTCCCATCAATGCTGAGCATGGTGGCAGCAGTCTTGGGTTCATTCCCCGAGATATCCTTTATGTTGTTCCAGAAGTTTTTACTGTCTCCCCCAGGAGTTGGAAAGCATGTCCCTAAAGTACTGATTCTTTGCAAGGTGGATGGCCCTGGTGCATTCATTTCTGGTCTTTCTGTATTACTGTATATTTGCTTGCATGCCTGTGGCTGTGACATGGTGCCAAAGATGGTCCCTATATTTCATGCGTCCTATAAGTTGAGGTGTTATCCAAGGGTTACGTGCACCCTTAAATTCCCACTTTTTTAGAGGGGGCATGGATATCGCAGGCAGCATTAAAGCGATCGATGAAGAAGTTGAGTGCCTCACCGATATCACTGGTGGAGTCCAGAAGTGACCAGTCCTGGCTTCTCAGGTGCGATCTGAGTGGCTCAAAGTGTCCAGGAGTTAGGATCTTATTGAGGATTACTTTAGGAGGTGGTTTGTTGAATTTATTGGACCAGCAGTATAGAATAGGGGAGTGGTCACTTAGGGTGTTGGGGAACACAGTCACATTAGAGATGCGCTCTGGATGACTGGATATCACCCAATCTAGCAAGGTGCTTGACCCCATCCTATAGTTTATTCTAGTCAGGGTATTAACTAACTGGGTAAGGTGGACAGCTGAGCCAGTATCCTTAACTGGACCCATGTCTGGGGAGAGCCAGTTTACATTAAAATCTCCCAGGATTATGGTTTCAGAGTTCTGGAGTGTACTACGGATATATTCCAAGATACTAGTATAGCAGTTAGCATGCTCTTTTGGAGTTATGTACACAGATAACACAGTTAAGGTTTTGTTATGAGCCCCTAGTAGTACTTTGATGGCCAAAGCCTGTGAGGAGTTACCTATGCAGGGCATTTTTAGGACATGACCCACAAGAGTGTTTTAGGTAAACAGCACAGCCACGCCTCTTTTTGTGAGTCTATTCTGCCTAAAAATAGAGTAGCCAGGTAGGGCAATAGCAGAGTCTGGGATCTTGGGTGACAACCAAATAGCCTTCTCAAAGGCAGAATGAGTACCCCTAACATACTGTACAAAACCAAACCCACCAGTGACCCTGTCCTTGTATCCGATGCTTTCAACAGATTTTTTTGTGTGTTTTCAGATCCAGCACTGTTTAAGGCACCCCTTGATGCCCCTTTCTTGGATCTTTTTCCATCAAGCCTGGTCACCCCCACTGTCTCGAAATGAATTCCACTTTAAGCTGTTCTCTTGGCAGAAGCTGCTGAGGTAAAAGCAGAAGGGTGTGCAGGTCAAGACAAGCTAGAACCCAGGCTGCTTAAACTTGGGGCCCACATTGTTGCTACCCCCACTATAATGCTATTTGATATGTCCCTCCTGCAAAGTGACCTACCAAACATTTAGAAAGTGTCTCACAAAGTTCTTGTGCATAAAGGGGGTGCCAAGGAACCTGTAGAGCAGTACCAGCCAATCTCCATTCTTTGCACTGTATTCAAAGTCCTAGAAAGACAGGTCTATAACCAGCTCCAGACTTACACTGAAACCCACTCACTGGTCACAGATGCGCAACACAGCTTTTAGAAAGAACCACAGCACAGACACAGCCCTAGTACGGTTCACAATGGATCTTCTTGAACCCCAGAAGACCAGAAAATCTACTGGTGCCATCTTTATAGACCTAAGGTGTTTGACTTAAGTCAGTCAAGAAATGCTTCTATAATAATAATAATAATAATAAGCTTTATTTCTCTGCGCTTTTCTTAGAATCAAGGTGCATTGCAATAATATACACAAGATAAAAACATAATAAAACAGATTAAAAACCAAATTAAATACAGAGCATTAATCGGCATCCAAATTATCTCCAAATGCCTTACTCCATAAAAAAGATTTTAGGCCCTTTTTAAAACCCTCCAAAACCCTTCTGCACAGACTCAAGGTGCTAGGTCTTGATAATCTGTCCTGTTCCCGGTTCGGTAGCTACTTAACTGGTCATGAGCAGCTGGTTAAATGAGGATGTAGCCACTCCACACTGAGAGACATTACTGATGGGGTTCCCCAGGGTTCTATCATGGGGCAAGTCTCTGCCCTATGCAGACGATGTGGTGCTCAACTGAGTCAGGCATCAACACCCGACTTCCATCAGCTGGAAATGTGGTTTAAGGCAAACACACTACTGTTACATGCTAAAACAATAAAGTCCATCATCTTTGGCCTGTGCTGTCTTGGCCCTACCAGGAGCAAAGTGCTAAAAATACTGTATATGCACAAAATGGTGACCCCATAGAGACTGTAAACACTACCAAGTACCTGGGAGTTATACTGGATCATGAAATCTCCTTCAAACCTCGTGCTGACTCGCTGACCAAACTACCAAACCAAAAATTAGGACTCATATTGGTTAAATGCCTATCTCACCTCTGAAGATGGAGTATCTATAGCTAACAGTATTTTACATCCTGTATGGTGCCCCAGTCCCACCTTCTCTAAAAGATACAGAGCTCACTAAGCTTGAAACTTTTTATCACCATGAGTCATCCTGTTTTGCTGTGGGTGCAGGTAAAAGGGAGCACCACTGCAACACACTACCCAAGCTAAATTAATCCCTGCTGGAAAGTAGAATTCACTATTCCACACTCTGCTTGGAACATAAAACTGTACATCCCCCTCCCTCTAACCCTGCCTCCATCCTGGAACGTAAGGCTAACAGGAGAATCCTTTGGTCCTCCTCTCAATTACTTCTCACTGTTCCAAGGACTGCAACACCCGCTAGCAAAAGGTCCTTTGCCTCTATGGCTGCTAGACTGTGGAACGACCTCCCAGTAGATGTTCAGGCTTGCAAAATTCACAAGTCCCTCAAATCCTCCTACAGGAGCATACGTCTTGTATGCAGCCAGTGTACTTGACCTAGCTGAGACCCCCAACCCCTTGTTACATGAGGTCCCTGCACCCTTATTGGTACCCTCTGAGGTACACCATAGACAGCTAGTGCTTAGGTATATGTTGTACTAACATACAGGGCTAAGGGCATCTACCGTATAAGAGTAGATGTCGGGATATGTACGCATGTTATTACAATACACTCTGTTTGCTAATACATATATATATTTTTTCTATGTATTTTCTGTGCATTTCTTACTTATGAGATGTTAAGACACCTGTGTCCTTGTAATAAATATGCTATATAAGTTGGCATTACCACCTTTCGGTGATTTGTACCACTACACTGAGTTATGTAAGACTCTGTATAAGTTTTTGGTTTCACAAACTGATGACTACTGCAAAATTGTATAATGTTCTTTTGGACCGTGGAGCCTCCTCTAATTTAGCCAATAGGGTTCATCTCTGTAACTAGTAATGTTTATATCTTACAGTAACTATAGTAATTATTATAGGTAAATAATGTGAGACACCAAGTCTTGTACCTCGGAGATCCCAAGAGACACAAAGAAACCTCGAGGTATAGGGAACGCTTAGCACTGGCTCCCGGTTCGTATCGGTAAGAACTGCTTAGGGCAACTGTGATTTTATCCTTTTGGTAGTAATAAACAAGTTTATTACTCTAATGCAACGTGTCTGTGATTACTTGCATTCACAATATTGCCAAGAACCTGAGAGTGAGGTTTAGACCTCCTGACAATTGGTGACCGCATGCAGGCAATATTTGGTGTTTGTAAGCTTTCACTTGTTGCTTACAACTTTTCCCTTCCCAGCGGGGAATGTAGGTGTGCATTTCCGCATCACCTCTCTCATTTTCAGACCACTTTGTAGTCACTTACAAAGTCTGGCTGTTTTCTTGGGTGTGGTCGATGCCGATTCGACCCACTCCACAGCAGCTTTGAATTGTAAGCCTACAAATTCTACGGTAGCCCGACTGTGTATAGCGTGCTCCTGCTGTGGATCGATGCACACACGCGGTCTTTTCACAGTTTGATTTTTCGTTCCCTCCCACACAATGGCCACCGTATCAAATATCTGCGCAAAACTGAGACTCAATGTCTCCAACTTCCTTGCCTCCCATAGAGGACGGGATGACTTCACGCGGGATGCAAGTCAATCCGAAAACCCTATACTGGGGATTTCAACCCAGTACACAGAGACGAGACAATCAGCCAATAAGCATCATGCCAAAGGGCTGCTGGTCACGGCTCTCTACACTGCTCTGGAAACCTCCGAAGCGAGGTTTCAAACCCTTGATCTGCATATTTTGTCTCTTAAGCAAGAGATGGGATTGCAGGAAATGGAATGTATTAGACTGCAGCAGAATTTGGAGTCTGAACTTCACACACTGCGAAACGAAAAGGATTCACTTTTGCATCATTCAGCACAGGCTGGAGAACAGGAACTTTGTATGTTGAAGCAGGAGTGCGAAAGTTTGAGACAGGATAAGGGACAGGCACTGCATATGAATGACTTGTTAAGTACAGCTAACGCACAGTTGAGTGAGGAGATGGGAGAGCTATAGGTCGAGATAAACCAGGTACGTAATAACTTAGAAGTGGCAACTAGTGACAATCGCGAATTGAGCACCGCGTATAGAGTGTTGCAAAAGCAAATGGAAGATGAGGTTGATGTGGATCTTGCAACTGTGAGTCATGCTGAATGTAAAACTAAGATGGCAAAACTGCGCCATCAGCGGGAGGTTCTGGCTGGACATGTTAAGGCGATGGGAGGCGAAGTCCCTGCCTTACACACGTCATCCACGGGGGAGGTATCAGATGACGACATCTCTCAGTACAACGCCCAGCCACACCCCTACTATGGCCCAGAAATCCCACCCAGCCATTCACAACATGGCGGGTCCCCACTCCACCCACACCATGTCATACATCGTCGACGTCGTGATGCCCATCATGGGAGACGCCAACATGGCGGCCCACATGATGGGGAGACAGCAGGCCTAGGACTGGTCCCGACGGCACCACCGATAGCCATTATTAATGTGGAAGACAGGCAGAAGATAGAAACAATGATTGAAAATGCAATAGGTAATATACCTATTCCTGAGAGAAGTAAACGGGCCATTAAAACCCAAATCAGGCAGCTTCTACAAGAGTCTGGCACTCAGTATGGCACTGTTCGTACTGCAGCCCGGGCTGCCCTAGACGGCGCTCGAGATAACCTACCTCCACCTGACTGGCCCAATAATCCCCTATAAATGGACTACTCTGTTCAGCACATAACTGACGGTATCGGTTGGATGAACCCGTCCGACAACCTCAGCTGTCACTTGGAAAAGGTGTGTTCCAAATGCGAGATGCTTAGCCTCGCTGCAGAATATCAGGTCCAGATACTACGCCAGACCATCGATCCTAGTTTGTGGGCCAAACTCCCCGATGCCATCCGCCAGGACGGCAATGCCACCTTTGATGAGGTTGCAGCTGAGCTCATTTCTGTACACAGCCCAGGTGTCGTAGGAGTGATGCTTGCATACCCTGTAAAACAGAATGCAAAGGAAAGTCCAGCGACTTACCACCAGAGACTCTGGATGGCCTACCGAGCAGGAAAGCACCTTGCACAAGAAGCTGCAGATGTAGATCTTATTGAGTACAAGACCCTGTTCCTTAGGAACATGATTCCTGCAGTAAGAGAAAAGGTACAGCCAACCACTTATCCCAACACGGACAGGTTTGCCGACATCCTTCAGAAAACCAAGAGAGTCTACCAACTCTACATCCGTGATCTGGGCTCTGGTTCCAAGAAAATAGCCACTGTGGAGACTACTCAAGAGGCCGCAATGCACTACACGGTGGAAGGGCAAGCCCAACACAAACAGCCCCTGCCTGCAGGCAACCAACACCTTCAACAGGCCCAACAACAGCAACAACCACAAAAGCAGCAATGGGGTGGGAACTGAAATTATCATAAGAATAAGAAGCACAAGAATAAGGGCAGACAACAACAACTAAGAACAGGCCCTTCGTATAGGGAGATAGCCGAAGAAAATCAGAAATTCCGAGAGCTCCTGGAGCAAGTGCGGTCTGTGGCAGATGCTGTTCCTGCTCAGTCCCTTGTGGCTGTACAACCGGTGACCCAAACCCCAATGGGCCATGGCGACATTGGAAGTACAGGCCCCTCAAACCCATACCGGCCTGAACCCAGAAGCTCCTCCCTATATAGCAACAGTGCAGCATGGTGAAGTGATTCAAAGGAGCCTGGCCCAACCTCTCCATGCTCCCAGCAGTACAGATTGACAATTACAGGCACCAGTCCGGATTGTAAACAAGCTGGTCTTGGATACAAACGGAAGGCCCTGCACTGAGGCCGAGGTCGCAGGCCACCTACTTATAGTGTTACTAGATACAGGCGCGGCTGTGTCTGTATTACATGATGACCAGCGGACACATCTCCTTGGTCCACCGGATGGAGGACAAACATGTCAGGAGCAGATGGTACTAGATTACCTGCATATCAGTCTCTACCCTTGCAAGTAGAGTTAGGCAACTTAAAGGCCTCACACACCTTCCAACTGATTGTACTGCATGATCATCCTAGTATCATAGGAATTAATTTTCTTGCACCTCACGGCTGTGTGGTAGATTTAGCTAACATACTACTGATACAAATTCAGGGTCAATACCACACTATTTTGATCCCTGATTCACATGTTGTGGCAACAATATCTGCTAACAACAAAGAGTATGACGTCATAGATTTGTTCAAAGACCATGAGCTTTTCCCAAAGCTTCTCCCCATCTTACAATGGCATTTGGAAGTGTTTGCAATCAACAAACATGACTGTGGCAGAATGCACACCATCATCGAAGTGCCAGGCCCAGCACATGAGAGGCAAAGGCAATATCCTTTTCCAACTGAGACCTTGCCTTCTCTCAGAGAAACAATAAAGTCACATCTTAAGCAAGGGGTAATCAGAACTTGCGTTTCTACTGCTAACTCCCCAGTGTGGCCCATGAAAAAACCCACAGGCGCCTGGAGACTTACTATTGACTACAGGAAACTGAACCAGGTCACCCCCAGTTGTACTCCAACTGTGGCATCTGCACCTGATGTGCTCTGACTTTTGACCCCTGACCTAAAATGGTTCAGTGCCCTGGATATTTCCGATGGCTTTTGGTCACTATCATTGGTTCCCAAGAGTCAATATAAGTTTGCCTTCACCTTTGTAGGACGACAGTATACGTGGACTTGCTTACCACAGGGATTCCATAATAGCCTATCCCCTCCCTGGCCCGACCCCAGCCTGAAACATGCCGCTCCCGATGGCGGTAAATGAAATGATGCACCCCCCCCAGCCCCCATCCAGTGCCACTCCCAGCAGCGGTGAATGAAAGGATGAACCCCCCTCCCAGCCCCAAGCCCTCGGTAAAGCCGCCTTCCACAGCCATCGGCTGGCGCAGATGCCCTCTCCCCAAGTACAACCAACCCACCCCTCTCTCCCCACACCAGCAGGGTCCCACTGTCAGTGGGCAGCTCAACCCACCGAATACCGCCACGGCCACCCACCGACAGCGCTGTCTGAGAATGACAGCTATCGCACCGCCTCTCAGGATCACGGTACTCATTGTGGAGAGCCTCATGGGAGACATGAATACAAAGGGGAACACTCAGGCCAGGTAATATTGGAAAGTTAATACTGACAGTAAAGACAAGCACACGGCACCACTGATGCCAGCTGACTTGACAGAACTACACATACATATTAAAGCCCCCCCAATCTGTACAAACATTAATTCTCAGATTCCAATTTTTCCAGAGCAGCAAGCAATATCTACCATTTCAACCATCCCCACCCCCACCAGGCACTCTCCACGTTAGGGGTAGTGTTCAGGGGACAGATACAAAAGGTCAAACTATTGCAGACCTGAAGCAGTCACATACTCCAGATAATACTCGGGTCACACCTGGAAACGAGCCTTGGCTCAGTGTGCCTTTCCCGGTTATCAAATTTAAAATCAAATAAATACTCATGCAAAAGCCTCTTAGCAGTGCATGTTACAGTTAAAATGTACCTGTGATCACCTGCCTGCCCCATGGAGACACTGGTCAGTGATTAAGCCATGAAAAGTTCCAGGAAGGGGCTATGACTGGCGATTTCATCAAGTCTGCAGTAGAAGTATGGCCACACCAAAAAAGTCATTTCAAGGAACTACTTCTCCTTAAATTTGTGCAAACGTCCACCCAATAAACATCCAACGTTGCCCATCAAGGCTTTGTCAGAAGAAGGTGCCTCCTTACTAACATACTAACATGCCAGCAGAATAGGCCTAACGGTCTTTCGTGTCTGCTCGTTTGGTCAGCCCCCACCCTGGGTGCTGATCTTGCTGCCCCCCTCGCCTTCTCTGGCTTCTCCCTTCCCAGTTCCGGATATTCTTGCTGCATTGGATTTTGCTTCCAGACCCCTTCCCCTGTACCTGTCCCACCCCCTCTTGAACCCCTCCATTGTCTCTGCCTCCACCAGCCCCCTATGTAGCGCATTCCATGGCTCCACCACCCTCTCAGTGAAGTAGCACCTCCTCCTTTCTCCCCTGAATCTTCCCCCCTCCAGCTTCCACCCATGCCCTCTAGTGGCCCCTCCTCCTTCCTTCGAAGCACCCTGACTGTTCCTCCCCTATTTACCCTCTTCATGTACCTTAAGACCTCTATCATGTCCCCCGGTCCCTTCTCTCTTCCAATGTGTACATATTTAGCTCTTCAAGCCTCTCCTCATAGGTCCTGTCCCCCAAGCCCCAAATCATTTTGGTTGCCTCCTCTGGACCTCTCCAGGAGGTTAATGTCCCTCTTTAAGTGTGGCCTCCAAACTGCAGCAGTACTCAAGGTGCAGCCTCACCAAGCAGTTATACAGAGGAGTATCACTTCCTCCTTCTGAGGTGATCCCTCTAGCGATGCATCCCAGCATCCTGTTGGCCTTGGCTGCTGCCCTCCTACAAGTCTCAGAGTTCTTCATCTTGACATCCACCACCACCCCCAGGTCCCTCTCAGCCATCGAGACTTGTAGCATTTCCCCCCCAGGGTGTACACTTGGCCCGGGTTTCTGGCCCCCAGGTGGAGTACCTTGCATTTCCCTGCATTGAACCTCAGCTTCCACTTTCTAGACCATCTTTCCAGAGCCTCCAGGTCCCCCTGTAGGGCCACCCTCCCCATCCACCACCTCCCCAGTTTCGAGTCATCCGCAAAGAGACTCATCTCACTCCTGATTCCTGTCCTTATGTCAGAGACGTAGGCGTTGAACAGAAGGGGCCCAAGGACTGATCCCTGTGGGACCCCACTAATGACCCTCCTTGGGGATGAGACTATCCTGCCAACTACGACCCTCTGGGTCCGGTCCTGGAGCCAATTGCCTATCCATCTGATCATCTGGTTCCCCACCCCCATTTCTCCCAGCTTATCCAACAGGCCCACGTGAGGAACAGAGTCAAATGCCTTGCTGAAGTCTAGAAAGAGGACGTCCACTGGTCTACCCAGGTCCAAGGCACTCGTCACCCAGTCATAGAACTCCACCAGGTTTGTCTGATATGATTTCCCTGGGATGAATCCATGCTGTCTATCATCCAGGCACCCTGACTTATCCAGGTCCCCCCCAACCTCTCCTTGACAATGCCCTCCATCAACTTGCCCACCACCGATGTCAGGCTGACAGGCCTGTAGTTCCCTGCCACCTCCCTTGATCCCCCCTTGTGGATAGGCACTATATGCGCCACCTTCCAGTCCTGGGGCACCCACCCTGTCCTCAGAGAGATGGTGAAAAGCTCTGCCAGGGGTTTCGCCAGAACATCCGAAAGTTCCTTCAGCACTCTGGGATGTAATTTATCCGGCCCCAGTGCTTTCTCCGTCTTAAGGGAGCTGAGGGCTTCCCTCACTCTCTCTGCTGTGATTTCCACTTCCGTTACCTCTTCTCCCTGCTTAGCCCTCCCCCCTCCTGCCAGTGATGCCTCCCCCTCTCCCCAGACCCGCCGATCGGTAAGGGTCCCCCCTTCCTCAGTATCTCTGTCTCCTCCCATGTATGATGCAGCACCCCATTTTCCTTGGTGAAAATTGGAGGTGAAGTACTCATTTAGTACCTCACCCTGCCCCTGGGTCTTGTGCCCATCTCTCCCTGATTTAATCCTGCTAATCTGCCCTTCACCTTCATTTTCCCCAATGTATCTAAAGAACCCTTGTTCCCTCTCCTAATTTCCCTGGCCAGGTTCTGCTCCTTCCTTGCCTTAGCCGCCTCAACGCCTAGTGGCCCTTCTAGCCATCAGCTCGTACTCCTCAACCTTTCACTCCTTGAGCACTTGAATTGCTTATAGGCTGCCTTCTTTCTCCGCACCACCTCCTGGACCTCCCTGGTCCACCAGCAGGTTTTTGGGCCTACCCATGATTGCCTTACTCATGCACAGGTGCTGGTAGCATCCT
Source organism: Neoceratodus forsteri (assembly GCA_016271365.2). NCBI lineage: Eukaryota > Metazoa > Chordata > Ceratodontiformes > Ceratodontidae > Neoceratodus > Neoceratodus forsteri. Next base: position 334,272,760 of record CM057455.1, on the reverse strand, counting down.
GCACCCCTCTCCTGATGATTTCCACCTACTATCAGCGTCCATGTCTGACCCAATCCCATCCAAATGCTCCTTAAGGATCCTTCCCATTTCCTTAAAATCCGCCCTGAAGTCGGTTACTTCCGTCTTTGTGCAGCCTTCTACCCTCCTAGGTCCAGGCAGAACCAGACCGTGGCATGGTCACTCCCCGCCAATGGGTCCCTTACCTACAGGCCCCCAATCTGGTCACTGTCTGCCAAGACCACATCCAGTACCCACGCCTCCCTGGTTGGTTCCCTCACCTGCTGAGTTAGGAACGCGTCTTGAAAGACATCCAACAACCTCTGTTCCCTGGCCACAGAGGATGTCATAGTCTCCCAGTCTGTTCCTGGCACTATCCATCTGATCATCTGGTTCCCCAACCCCATTTCTCCCAGCTTATCCAACAGGCCCACGTGAGGAACAGAGTCAAATGCCTTGCTGAAGTCTAGAAAGAGGATGTCCACTGGTCTACCCAGGTCCAAGGCACTCATCACCCAGTCATAGAACTCCACCAGGTTTGTCTGACATGATTTCCCTGGGATGAATCCATGCTGTCTATCATCCAGGCACCCTGACTTATCCAGGTCCCCCCCAGCCTCTCCTTGACAATGCCCTCCATCAACTTGCCCACCACCGATGTCAGGCTGACAGGCCTGTAGTTCCCTGCCACCTCCCTTGATCCCCCCTTGTGGATAGGCACTATATGCGCCACCTTCCAGTCCTGGGGCACCCACCCTGTCCTCAGAGAGATGGTGAAAAGCTCTGCCAGGGTTTCGCCAGGACATCCGTAAGTTCCTTCAGCACCGGGATGTAATTTATCCGCCCCAGTGCTTCTCCGTCTTAAGGGCTGAGGCTTCCTCACCTCTCTGCTGTGATTTCCACTCCGTACCTTTCTCCCTACTTAGCCCTCCCCTCCTGCCAGTGATGCCTCCCCTCTCCCCAGACCCGCCGATCGGTAAGGGTCCCCCTTCCTCAGTATCTCTGTCTCCTCCCATGTATGATGCAGCACCCCATTTTCCTTGGTGAAAACTGAGTGAAGTACTCATTTAGTACCTCACCCTGCTCCCTGGGTCTTGTGCCCATCTCTCCCTGATTTAATCCTGCTAATCTGCCCTTCACCTTCTTTTTCCCCAATGTATCTAAAGAACCCTTGTTCCTCTCCTAATTTCCTGGCCAGGTTCTGCTCCTTCCTTGCCTTAGCACGCCCTCAACGCCCTAGTGGCCCTTCTAGCCATCAGCTCGTACTCCCTCGATCCCTTTCACTCCTTGAGCACTTGAATTGCTTATAGGCTGCCTCTTTCTCCACACCACCTCCTGGACCTCCCTGGTCCACCAGCAGGGTTTTGGCCCTACCGATTGCCTTTTCTTGCACAGGTGCTGGTAGCATCCTGCACCCTCTCCTGATGATTTCCCACCTACTATCAGCGCCCATGTCTGACCCAATCCCATCCAAATGCTCCTTAAGGATCCTTCCCATTTCCTTAAAATCCACCCCCCTGAAGTCAGTTACTTCCGTCTTTGTGCAGCCTTCTACCCCTCCTAGGTCCAGGCAGAACCAGACCGTGGCATGGTCACTCCCCACCAATGGGTCCCTTACCTACAGGCCCCCAATCTGGTCACTGTCTGCCAAGACCACATCCAGTACCCACGCCTCCCTGGTTGGTTCCCTCACCTGCTGAGTTAGGAACGCGTCTTGAAAGACATCCAACAACCTCTGTTCCCTGGCCACAGAGGATGTCATAGTCTCCCAGTCTGTTCCTGGCATGTTTAAGTCCCCCAACACCACCACCATTCCTCTGCCGAGTCTGCAGTGTCTCCCAACATCTGCCACCAGACTGTCCTCCAGCTCCTCCGCCAGGGCAGAGGGTCTATACACCACTCCTATTTTTACTCTCTTGCCCCCCCTTGTTATCAAGGTGACCCAAATCACCTCCACGGTTCCCTCCGCCTCCTCTACTCCCCTATGCCAATGCAGTTTTGACTATCATTGCTACCCTCCTCCCTCCCTCCCTCCCCTGTCCTTCCTTAACATAGTGTAACCCTCCAGGTTCAGGTCCCAGTCGGTCCTGCAGTGGCCCAAGTCTCAGTGACCGCTGCCACATCCACTGCTCCTCAGTTAGCATTGCCTGGAGCTCAGGCATTTTATTGCCCAAGCTCCTGGCATTTAGCAGGACTACCTTCCACCCTTTCCTATAGTTCCATTTCCCTGCTCATGTTCCCATGGGATTCTGTTTTCCCTGGTCTGCACTTTGCCAGTCGGCCTTTTCCCCAATCCTCCAGCTCCCCAGGGGTGGAGACAGAGTCCTCCTTTATCGGCACCCTTGACAGCCTTTTCTCCCATCCTCCCCTTCACAAGTTTAAACCCCACTTTTCACCAATGAACCCTCTATTTTCAACTAAGATTCCCTCCTCCAAATTGAGATGGAGTCTATCTCAGCATACAGCTCCTTATCCTCCCAGGTCTCCCTCAATCCACCATCAACCCATACCCTCTGGCCTCACACCACCCCTGAGCCACTGGTTTATCTCCTAATCTTCCTTTGTGTTCCCCACTCAGCCCTTGGCACCTGCAGGATTTCTGAGAAGGAAACTGTGCATCCTATGTCATGACAGACCCTGGCAAGCTCCCTGAATCTTGCCTGTATCTCTAGCTCGCTATTTCCCTCAACAGGGTTTTAAATAATTGATTAGCACTTTTTTTCTTGGGGCAATACTAACTGTACAGAAAACATTTATATAGATTTTTTAGAAGTGTTATGTTTGTTAAACACAGTGAGGCAAGTGCTGTGCATCTTCACAATGTTTTAGTACTCTTATGAGCAAAACACTAATCAATTTTTAGAGTTAAATAAATCCCTGCTCAATGTCATTTGTACCCAGGTGGACCAGTATGTCCGGGGAACCCCCACAATCCTTTGCCAGCTGATATACCTCGTGCTTAGCCCTGTGCACCGTTAGTCCAGGGAAGCATCTTGTTCTAACTGGCCAGGCTTCTCCCTCCCTATCCCATTTGATACCCCTGATCATAGAATCCCAAACAGGAGCACTCTGACCGCTCCTTTCCTCCATTCCCCTTCCATGTCCTCATCCTTTCTACCGGCCCCTCCACCCAGCTGGCTCCTTGTTCCTCCCCCTATCTAAGTGCCACATGCCACCCCCTCCTTATTTACCATGGCCACCTCTCCTCCTCCTGAGTATCCTTCTGTACCTTGCTAATTCCCCCCTCACTGCTCGCGACTGGTCCTTCTCCTCCATCTGCTAAACTAGCCTGGCTCGTCCTCCCTTCCTTCCTGTCTCCATTTAGTTCCTCCTTTCCCGCCATGCTCCCCTGGCCTAAACCCTCAGCTCCCTTTACTGAATCCTCCTTGTACTTCTGGTCCTTCTCCTTTACCTTTCCTCCCAACTGGTCCTTCTCCTTGCGCTTTCCTCCCTCTCCCCCCGACCCTCCTGCTCTGATTTACTGCTCCTCCCATTTTCCTGCATTCCAGGTCCCCCCCTGTTCTCCCTGCTATCTGGCCCCTGCCTCCTGCCCCCCACTCCCTTTCCGTCTCTAACCACCCCTGTCGTGGCTACATCACCCCCCTCATCCTCGAGCAGAAGAAGAGATTTGAAGCAGTTACTGAGTGTAAGGTCTGATCCACCTCCCCACCTTGCTTCCTTCTGTCCAGCCCTGGCCATCTGCCTACTTCCCTGAGAATACTGTCCCTCCGTCCCTCCTTTGTGAGGGTCCCCAGTTACCTGCCTGCTTCCTTGGTAGTGTCCTTTTGGACCCCCTCTGCCAGGGTCCCTATGTGACCCCCGAGTATTCTCCTGCACTCCTTTCCCATGCCCCGCCCCCAGTGCTTGGTGCAACCCTTGGAGATCCCAGCCCCTTCCCCAACCATACCGCCCCCTTCCCCAGCTGTCTCCTAATCCCTGCAACCTCCTCCTAAGCTGTGCCAGCTGGTAGCACACTGGGCAACCACCGAACTTCCAAGCCCAGTCCAGTATCATGGCTGCTCCACACCCTGTGCACCCCACCACCCTCCCAAAGATGCCGGCCCTAATGACGTGTGGTTCCATCCCCTTCCAAATAGGTTTCCTTGGGTGAGCCACCAGGTTCCCCCCTAGTCCAAGATACACCCTACTGCCTAATCAGGTCACCCACTAATCTTAGAGACAGTCCCACTGTACACCAGTAACCCTGTTACTAGGTGCAGTACAACACATTAAACTTATAAGGGAAATGAACAACTCCTTAAGTTCCTCTCTCCCAGCCTTTAAATCCAACCCCCAGTGGCTAGAACTACATGAGCTGCACCTGCAGCCTTTTCCTCCAATTGCAGGGCAGGTGTTCCCCTATAAATTAGCAGAATTCTGGGGGGGGAGGGTGTTGGGTAGACACCTGACTCGAGAGAGAGTGTATCAGCCCTGTGTCTCCCTCCAAGCCCAGCAGCCAAAGAACCAGGCCCAAGCAAATCCCACCAAACAGGTTTTAAATCAGAAGAAATAGGCCTCCACCAGCGCAGCCTGTTACACAGTGAAACATCCACAAAATGAGCCCACTTACAGCCACCAAATCAGTTTTCAAACTTCCTGCTAGCCCCTTAGAAGTGAGAAAGAAAAGAACTAACCTTCTACCAAGTAAAATCCACAAGAACCCTGTGAAAACAACAAGCAGCAGCTACTGTCCTGGAACACAACTGATCCTGTCCCCTTCCAGTTCTTTCTGAGAAGACAAAGCAGCTAACACCTCAAACCTGATTCAGCTCTGCCTCCAGTCAATTGGCTGAGTGAGACCTGGCCAGACCATTAACACCCTTCCCCCACTATGCACTAACCTTTGCAGCTAGTGGAGTCAGCAAAATGAATCAAAATTCAACTCAAAGCCCCCAAAATATGTTTGCTGCCAAAGGAAACAGGTCTCCAATTTAATCAGCTTCACTAACAACACATCAAAATAGGCTTGAAACTAACAGATATAGGTCTCTAATTCAAATAACCATCTCCAAGCAAATCCCACCAAATAGGTTTTAAATCAGAAGAAATAGGCCTCCACCAGTGCAGCCTGTTACACAGTGAAACATCCACAAAATGAGCCCACTTACAGCCACCAGATCAGTTTTCAAACTTCTAGCAGCCCCCAAAACAATACCCTGCTAGCCCCTTAGAAGTAAGAAAGAAAAGAACTAACCTGCTACCAAGTAAAATCCACAAGAACCCTGTGAAAACAACAAGCAGCAGCTACTGTCCTGGAACACAACTGATCCTGTCCCCTTCCTTGAACAGACAGCTGTGCGATAGCTGTCATTCGCAGATAGCCCTGTCGGCGAGGCGACACGTGGCAGTATGCGAGGTGGGCTGAGCTGCCCGCCAACAGTGGGACCCTGCTGGGGTGGGCGGAGGGGTGGGTTGGGGTACAGGGGCCATCTGCACCAGTTGACTGCCGTGGAAGGCGGCTTTACCGAGGGCTCGGGGCTGGGAGGGGATTAATCCTGTCATTCACCGTCGCTGAGAGCAGCACTGGACAGGGGCTTGGGGGGGGTGTCATCATTTCTGCTACTGCTGCTGGGAGCGGCACTGGACGGGGACTTGGGGGGGGTGTCATCATTTCTGCTACTGCCGCCAGGAGCGGTGTTGGACAGGGGCACACTGGACTGCCAGAGTGGGCGGGCTGCCGTGCTGCTGTCTACAGTGCGGCAGCCTGCCTGTAGGTGGCCACCTACTTAAGTCTAGATTTTCTAGACTTATCTTTCTGTGGCGCATCCCCAGACTTGCCCCGGGGTTGCACCACAGAATAGGGCTGTGAACGGGGTTACGTCCGGTAGGCATGGGCATGCTCTCGTCCCAGCCCCTCCAGATGCACCGCATAGCATTATTGGTGGTATGCAGCGCATCAGGATTGCGCTGGCCCATCGGCACCCTGCCAGAATCGCCCATGGGCACATTTTGGAGTTGCCCTGGAGCATCTCAGCAGCCCCTTGATTCTGTGAATCCTGCCCTATATATTTATTGTAAATTAGATGACTTATGTACTTATATTTAATAAAATGGATTAGTAATATGGAATTGCAGCCATATGTGCATCATCCTTTACGGGCTATATATGCCTCCTAAATATTTTGATGCAAAACGTGTGTCGGTTTAACATAAACAGGGTTAATCTGCTCATGGGAATCACTAGATATACTGCAGGGAGCACAGTGACGTATGGGTGAAATCCGGACCATCAGACCTGAACCAAAATGGAACAAAATGGACTGGCTGCTCCAGCCAGACCAAGCATAATTTGTTCAGTCTGGCTTTTCCAACTGGATCAGTCGGTTAAGTTTTTACCATTTTGGTCTGTCCGTAATGGATTTCCTCTAGGGTGAGAGTATGGATGAAATTCAGACAACTGGACCAAATCGTCAAAGATTCTGCCTGATTCTGAAGGTCCTTATTATACCCATAACCTCACCGTAGATGAAATCCAGACCACCAAAACTGACGAACCAAAACAAACAGACGAATGGCCTGACCAATACAGCTGGATCAGGATGCACGCAAGTAGTATAGCGGTACATCATGGAATTAGTGTACAATATGCTATGATACCACTATGCTACTTACTGCTCTACTGATCTCAGTATTAGTGGAAATCTACTACAGAACAGCTTTCCCCTGCTTGAGGTTAGTTGGTATGGTTATGTAGTTTTTGAGTTGAGGGACTTCACCCCCCCACAACCTGTGTTAAACTGAAAAAACATAGGGGCTGTGGGGGGTGGAGACCCCCAACTCAAAACAGATAAAAAAAAAAAAATACACAGCCATATCAACTAACCTCAAACTAGCATATTCTAATCCCTAGCATCTTCTTGACCTGAAAGGACACTACTACTTTATTCAGCTGTGAGCTGTGTGAGAAATTCTATATTGCACTTGATATCTGCAACAATGTACACTTTTGCTCAATTCTGTGGGAGGTGAGACTAACTACCCTTAGTAATTGATTTTTATTTACATATTTATTTAGTGTTTAACCAAGGAGGGGCTTGCAAACTCTGTTTATCTTGTGAGTAACTTCAGAAGAATTTAAATACTGCATTTGGGTAGACCCTTGGAGGTAGCTAGATTGTCTACTAGGATTTTCTGACAGTTAAACTATTTTTACATTTACAGGTGGCTGGAGAGTTAAAAAAGGAGCTTGCAAACTCTGCTTATCTTGGAAGTAACTTCACAAGTGTTTGAATACTGCATTTTGGTTGTCCCTTGGGGGTAGCTGGATTGACTACTAGGATTTTGGGACAGAAACTATTTTTAAATAATTTACTGGTGCGTAGGAGTTTGTGATAGTTAAACTATTTTTAAATAAGTTACTGTGGTTAAGGAGTTGTCATAGCAAAACCTGCAGTGTGAATTGAAACACAGACAGCCTCAGGGCAGGAAAGTGCTCGCCTCATTCTTTTCAGACCACAAAGTGTTGGATTGGAACAGGAAAGGTTGCATCACAACCATTGTCAACAAATTGCCCTGGCTGGAGATATCCAGACTAGATCAGATTACTATAAATTACTGGTGGCTGCAATATTTAGAAACACAAAGCACATCTTCTTGACCTGGAAGGACACTACTTCTTTATTCAGCTGTGAGCTGTGTGAGAAATTCTATATTGCACTTGCAAATTCAGGGTTTTACATAATTGATTAGCAGTTTTTTTCTTGGGACTATACTAACTGTACAGAAGATATTTATATAGATTTTCTAGAACTGCTATGTTTGTTAAACACAGTAAGGCAAGAGCTATGCATTTTCACAAAGATTTAGCACTTATGAGCAAAACGCCAATCAATTTTTAGAGTTAAATAAATTCCTGAAATTCTATATTGCACTTTGTGCTCACAACAGAGGGAGGTGAACCTTACAATTGTCTTTGGTTTGTAGCAAATATTCTGCATGTGAAGGCTACTTCTAACTGAAAGGTGAAATAAGGAACTTAGAATTGTCAGGAAAAGACAGTCTTTCAGGCAATAGAGGGAGGTGGATCTAGCTTTACATTTGTTACAATTCTTAAGATTTTCAGTGCAGGAAGAGTTTAAAGCACAGTTAACTTATTTTGGGGCCGACTGCTTTCAGAGCACAAACCACCAGGCTGTTTTGGGGCTGGGGAGGTTTACCTGTGTCTGACTTGGATGTCTGGATTTTTCTCTGTTTGATTAGCAGGTATTTTCTCTGGCAAATTGTTGTGTAGGGCATCTTGCTGACAGGAAGGCACTCATCACAGCAGTGGGTCAGAGCTTTTAGCCAACTGTGTTGTGAGAGCACAGTTTAGGCCCAACCCTTCCCACCCTCACCCCACCCACCCCTGGAAATAGTTCCTTTATACCTGGGGTTCTTTCTCAAGAGTGTAAGGTGCATATCACTGTCATATCCTCTCTAGCACACTGCACTGACAATTTAAGCATACACATTGTATAATATATATATTTCTATATAACAAACCAATCACACACACACACAAAAATAAAAGTAGATAAACGTGGGGAGTAGTGAAATGTAATGGCTGTGGGGCAGCTGTCTTCCGGGAGTCTTTCTGGAGGCTGAGATGCTGCCCTATTTGCAGACAACTCTCTGCCCTGAGGGAGGAAGTTGCCCATCTTCAGGCCACACTGGACAGTAGTAAGGGAACCTTGCCCCAGGCCACACTGGATGGTAGGAAGGGAACCTCCCCCATCCAGGGAGCACCACACCCACCACCACTACCTCAGAGGTTGAGAAGAAAGCACAGCAGTTGGACCACAGTGGGCTCAGGGATGGTGGAACAGAGGCACACCCAGTCAGTTGTTCCACTCCACAATCCATACACCATTCTGGGGGAGCACAGCTCCCCTATGGATGCACCCGCAGAGGAGACTAAGGAGGCTGAGGACAACTGTCACAAGGGAGCCCATAGGAAGGAGGCAGAGGACACCACAAGGAAAGGAAGCAGCGCCTGATGGGGGACTCAATTATTAGGGGGATAGAACTGGGGGGAGCAGGGAAAACTGAAGTAAGGTGTCTGCCTGGTGCCATGGCTTGGAGGGACAGGAAGCGCATCCTCAGGACCATGAGAACAGCTGCACGGGAGTCTGAGCTGGACGTCACTGTCCACCTAAGGACAAATGACTTGGCTCATCATGAGATTAGAGCAGTGCAGAAGGACTTTGTAGAATTGGGGAGGGGCTTAAGACAAGTAGCACACACAGTATCCTTCTCTGAGGTGCTGCCTGTCAGTGGCATGAGTGAGGCGAGGGTATTTTGCACCATGCAGTTTAATGAATGGTTGAAAAAAATGGTGTGGAGCACAGGGGTTTGGTTTCATTGGGGACTGGCGTTCCACCTGGAGGGACACCAGCCTATCCTGGCAGGATGGTCTGCATCTGTCCAGGAAGGGAACAAGTTTTTTGAGCAATCGGTTTAAATGCTTCATTGGCAAGCTTTTAAACTAGTCACGGGGAGAGGCACTGATAAGCTGCAGGAAAAATCCCAGCCTCTCCCTACAAAACAGGGTACTAAATGAGAAAAAGACAGAGGTAGAAAGGTCAGTGGGGGATGCTGCAAAAGAAGGTAAAGCCATAAAAAAATGGAGAGCAATGAGTACCAATGCCCATAGTCTGAGTAACAAGCTTCCTGAATTAGTGGCCTTGATGGAGGAGGAACATCTGGATATCGTGGCAGTCACAGAAACATGGTACACACAAAACCATGACTGGGACGAAACATACCAGGATACACTATCTACAGGAGGGACAAGGAGGGTAAAAGAGGAGGAGGAGGAGGAGGAGGAGTAGCTCTTTACATAAGGGAAGGAATCAAAGCAACAGAACAAAAGGGTAAACAGGGAGGAGAAGAAGCACTGTGGGTAACATTTGGAGACCGGCAATGGCGCCACAATCCGCACAGGGGTTGTATACAGACCCCCTTCTCAGGGGGAGGAAATAGACAAGGTAATGATAGAAAGTATACTTACAATGGCAGAAAAAGGGTAGATATTGCTGATGGGTGATCTGAATATGCCAGATGTTAACTGCAGTGCAGTTGCAGCAGCCACTTCAAAGAGTGGGGTTATTCTAGATGCCCTACAGGGGGCATGCCTTAGACAACTAGTATTGGAGCCCACTCGAGACGGAGCAATCTTAGACCTGGTTCTCTCAAATGGAGATGAAGAGAGGATCACAGATGTAGAAGTGGGTAGCCATCTGGGAACTAGCGACCATCGAACAGTATGGTTCACAATAAACAGAGCAACAGAGTCAAGCCATACAAAGGCAAAAGTACTGGACTTTAGGAGGGCTAACTTTTCCAAAATGGGTGAGTGCCTAAGGGATGCACTAGCAAATGGGCAGGAAGGAGGGGTGGAAGAACAATGGGGGATAATAAAAACTGCCATCACAGAGGTAACAAACCTTTGTGTGAAGCAAATAAACAAAACGAAACGATATAAGAAACCACTATGGTTCTCAAAGGAAGTGGCAGTGAAGGTTCAAGAGAAAAAGAAAGTATTCAGGAAGTACAAGGAATCACAGAAGGAGCAGGACAGAGAACTGTATCAGTTAAAGCAAAGGAAGCTGGGAAGGCAGTCAGAACAGCAAAGGCCCAAACCAAGGAAAAGATAGCCAACCTCAGTTAAGAAGGGGATAAAACCCTTTATAGGTACATCAGGGAGCCGAAGGAAGACCAAGGGAGGATAGTGAGGCTTAATAAAGGGAGAGAGGGTGGGCAGAGGGTGATTGTGAAAAGGCAGAGATACTAAACAAATATTTTGCTCAGTATTTACAAAGAAGAGGGGGGTACCTAAAACAAACAGTAGAAATACTCTGGATACAGAAGTTGATACCAGCCCATTTACAGAAGAAAAGGTTCTGAAAGAACTCTTAAAACTGAAGGTGGACAAAGCAATGGGGCCTGATGGGATTCATCCCAGAATTCTAAAGAACTAAGGGTAGAACTAGTGACACCACTGACTACCCTCTTTAACAAATCATGGGAGGATGGGGTGGTACCGAGGACTGCAGGAGGGCAGATGTGATTCCCTTCACAAAAGTGGGAGCAAGGCAGAAGCAGGAAACTACAGACCTGTTAGTTTAACATCAGTGGTAGGAAAATAATGGAATCACTTCTGAAGGAAAGAACTGTCGAGTATCTAGAGGCCAGAGGGCACAGGACCCAAGGCAGCATGGATTCACAGGGGAAGGGCATGCCAGACAAATCTGATAGATTTCTTTGACTGGGTGACCAAAGTAGTAGATCAGGGAGGGGCTGTGGACATGGCCAACCTAGACTTTAGCAAGGCATTTGACACAGTCCCACATAAAAGATTAATATACAAGTTAGCCAGCCCGGGAGTGGGTCCCAAGATGACAACCTGGGTAAAGAATTGGCTGGAGAATAGGACACAGAGATTAACAGTAAATGGAGTCCACTCTGAAGAAAGGGGGATTACTAGTGGGGTACCGCAGGGTTCAGTATTAGGACCAGTCCTCTTCAATGTCTTTATAAGCGACATTGCAGAGGGACTGGAAGGAAAAGTATGTCTCTTTGCAGATGACACAAACATCTGCAACACAGTTGATGCACAAGGTGGGGTGGAAAGGATGAGCAGGGACTTGGCAAGGTTAGAGGAATGGTCAAATGTATGGCAGCTTAGATTCAGTGCTAAGAAGTGCAGGTAATGCACCTGGGAAACAAAACCCAGGGGAAGAGCACACAATGGGGGTGAGATACTAACAACAACAGAAATGGAAAGGGACCGGGGGGTAGTCATATCAGATAACCTAAAGGTGGGCAAGCAATGTGGGAGGGCAGCTAGGAGGGCTGGGGGGTACTGGGATGCATAGGGAGAGGCATCACCAGTAGAAAACAGGAAGTTATTATCCCTCTGTACAGACAGTTGGTGAGACCCCATCTGGAGTACTGCGTGCAGTTCTGGAGACCCAATATCCCAAAGACATAGACAGGATGGAAGCTGTCCAGAGGAGGGCACTAAAATGGTGCAGGGTCTGCACCAGAAGACATATGAAGAGAGACTTAAGGAGCTTAATATGTATAGCCTCGAGGAAAGGAGGAGAGGGGACATGATAGAAACTTTCAAGTACCTCAAGGGAATCAACAAAGTCAAGAGGTAGCATCTTTCAAAAAGAGAGGTGTGCAAGAACAAGGGGGCACAATTTGAAGATGGGGGGGTGGCTCAGAGGTAATTTAAGGAAGTATTTTTTCACAGAGAGGGTTGTGGATGCATGGAACGGCCTTCCATGGAGGAGGTTGTGGAGTCAAAAACAGTGGTGGAATTCAAGCATGCATGGGACAGTCATAAGGCAATTCTAGGGGGTTGGGGTAGGAAGAAGTAGGCTGCTGGTTAACTAGGATCTGCAGCTTATCCACTAGGTAAGGAAATGGGCAGACTGGGTGGGCCAAGCGGTCCTTATCTGCCATTAAATTCTATGTTTCTACAGATCAGCAGAACGGAGCAATAACAGCAGGGTTGAGAGTGCATGGAGGGGCCGTAAAAGCATGATTCAGAGCTAGTGTTGTTAACAAAATAGCGTAAGTGGGTCCGGAGTCTTTCCCCATCACCCAGTTTTTTGCCATCTGTGGTCCAATGGTCTAATTTTACCAAATTACTGTCCAGTGGGTAGAAAATCCCTTTAAAGGGACACTGTCAACCTTTCTCGTATCATATTAGTTTTAGATAAAAACCCACATTTTATAATTGCTTACTTTCTCTAAAATTCATTGATGTTGCTTGTTGTTTTATCTACCACCTTGCTTATTAGACTCAAAATGCATGGTAATGCATAGACATGCCCAGCTTTGTTTTGCTTCAAATCACTGAACTACTCTTAGTGCATACTTCCTGAACAATAGAAACACCCCCAAACAGTGCAGCCACTCATGAAACAATAGCCTCCTCTACTCCAATTACATAATGAGTGGCTAGATTATGCAGGGGGTGTTCCTGAGTCCAGGAAAGATGCAGTGGGAGCTGGTCAAGAAATGTAAACAAACATGTTTTGATGTGGTAACACTAGTATGGTGGGCAGTCATTCACTTTTTAAAAGAAAAAAGGATCTGAATCAAACTACCATCTGCATCAACAGTCTTTATAGAATCAGAACAGTCATAAAATGTGTTTTTTAAACTAGGGACACTTTGAGGCCCAAGGGAGTTGACAGTATCCCTTTAAGTTAGTTAAGCAATAATGCCCGACAGGGTGTGTGTCGTGCTGGGATAACGTCATGCCTCAGGTGGTGGGGCACGAGGCTGCAGGCCGAGTGCGTCCAATGACTGAAGCGTGACGTTATCCCAAACAACACACCCTGGAGGGCATTATTTTTATTATACAATGGCTCGTTGTTATATAGAATAAAATAAATAATTTTAAAGATGTTTTTGTGTGGAAAAATATTTTTGGTTTTTAAGAGAAAATGAAACAATGAATCAAAGGTTCCATAAAATGCTCATCTGGAGGTTCACAGTGAGGCTGAGACTAGACCCGTGATGTTGTACTGGGATAACATCACGGGTCCAGCCCAAGACTAACCAATCAGAGTCCAGGATTTTTTCTTGCCATTGTATAATATATATTTGAACAGTATACTTTATTCATACTTGCTTATGAAGCAGAACGTGCACATGATGGACCTAGAGACCCTTCTGTTAAATTACTACAGTATAAGATTTAAGAACGGTACTGTGCCAGGTGTTTCATGAATGTGATTTACTGTAGATCATATACAGCGACCATGGGTGCCAGAACATAGGGAAAAGTGAGAGTGCTAAAGCATGAACGGGTACAGGGTAAAAAAGGTTGTTTGTACAAGCAAAGGGGCACTCTGAATGCTCATGGACAAAAGTGGGGGTGCTACAGTCCACAATGCCCATATGTTCCTGCACCTATGACACTGTCTATATATCAATAACTGTTCTTCCTTTTGTTCCCAGACAATTAAACATGACAACGTACTGCGACTTTGTAACAGAAAAGTAGCCATGTTTAGAGACTGCGGCCCACATACACAAACAGGACTCGATGTGTCTGGCCTTAATACACCAGTTTGAATTTGACAATCCTCCTATACACATCAGCTAAATAGTATTCACGTCCGCAGTGCCTTCTGGGAATTGCAGTTGTTCTGCCTTTCAGTGCCTTCATCTTTGCACCGAACAGCGTGAATTATAACTACAAAACCCAGAATTCCACGCGACCCAACCTCAAGGGTGACCAATCAAAATGCCCAGCAACAAGAACCAGCTGCCAACTATTGCTGGTGCACAGGCCGATTGAGCCGTAAATCGCCGCTTTTCAGCCTCTACTATCAGACACTGAAAAGCTAATTCGTTGGCGTTGTTTTTTAAGATCCCTCCTGAAGCTGCATGTCGATTTTCCGAACTGTTAATGCAACCATTACAGTAACTATACTGTCATCCTGGACTAAACACACACTTACTATTTTTCCGCTTTAGCGATATGTTCCAGCCCTTCGTTTATCTTTTGAGCTGCCATTGTCCCGCTCTGTGTTCGCTCCCCCGCTATTTTAACATAAATCTGCAGTAACCGGCGACCGTCTTCCTAGTGAACGCCTACGTCCAGCGTCCTCTTCCAGTCAGTCCACAGAAGCTCCCATGGCTAGTTGTACGCAGGCGCACGAGACACCACGCTGACTGGCTGCCTAGTGTTGCTATACGCATGCGTTGCATAGGAGACCTAGACGGCAGTAACAGTCTCCAGATGAAGGGAAACTAACCCAGCAGCAGCATTAGTCCTCATAGATTGGTTTGACAATATCAGAGCTCCCAGACCTGGAGCTACAGGGATTTCTTTTTTGAAATCGTCCCCCTGAGGATGATGAGGACCTTATTCATGTGACCGTTCGCTGTCCCTAATCAGGCCTTCGACACAAATGGAAAACATATTAATGATATGATTTTTTTCTCCTAGATTTATATTTGTTTTACTGTTAAATTCAGAAAGTAAAGAAGTACTAAATAGTTTAGCAACCTATTACTCAAAAGTTGCAAAACTAGGAAGCAATATGTTCAGATAAATTATTTCAATGTGAAAATGTTTACAGAAAAGCTCTCTCAGAATGATTCATAGAAGTGTGACGGCAGAAAAGGACCGAACAAGGCCCACCAAGTCTGCCCATTTGTCTAGCTATCTGCTTGGACCTGTTGATGATGTGCTGATTGGGTGGAGATATTGCATCATCTTGAAGCCATGGGTCTACTCTTGGTTGCTCCATAGTCCTTGAGGTTGAAACTATTTTTATTAATCTGGTGTCTCTAATTTAAAATCGCTGTGACTAAGTTAAACATATTATTAAGCTTGGATGTATAAAGTAAACAAGGTGTCTTTTATATGTGAAACTATATGTTTTTTTTTCTGTTTTGTGTAATGACATATGTCCAGCAATAAACTAAACTAACTGGTTCAGTATTCATTTGTGATACAACCACAAGGTCACTATACCATCTGTGGCATACTCAGCTTACAACATAACATGATATATGTTTGGGTATACAATATCACATTTTAGTTTGTCTCTGTTATATCCACTTGCATAAGGTAATATGACTATTGGAGGTTAGTAGAATATTCCAAGGGCTGCTGTTTTTCAACTGTTTCAAAATAAAATTCCAGTCAGTATCTGTTTTGCTAAACCTTGCCCCCATGCCCCATAAAATAAATCTTATTGCATTCTAATGGTATCTGTCCCTTTAAAAAAATGACAGGTGCCAGTGATAACTCTCCTCCAACACACATACACACACCCACACACACTCCCAATATCTATACAAATATAAAATTGCCTGGTGCAAGTGGTCACCACTCCTGCTCCTGGTGACCTAAAACTGTTTCCATGGTAGTACAGTGCACCTCTCCTCTCACCCTTGTCCCAGTCACCATCTTTTCACTTCCTGCCCCTAACAGGAAATGTCGGTCAGTACTTTACCTCCTCTCTGCTCCACTGCCAGAAGTCATGTCACACAAGTAAAATCAATTGTGCTGTTTATTTTGATATTGTACTTGTGGTAGTACTATTATAACCCCCCTATGAATGGGGGTTCCCCAACAGTCTTCCTTGAGCATGCCTAAATGCTCACTGCCAGGCTGCTGTCCTGCATTTTAGCAGTTAAAATGTGATTACCAGAGCCTGTATAGCCTCTGTGTACTGTCTCTTTAAGAGCTGCCTGATTGCAACATAAGTAGTCTGAGAGGGAGCTCTGTTGAAAGATGTAACTATTTACTGAAAATCATTTAGAGTGATAATGATAATGTAGTTTGTCTAACCTGTTTTGTTTGTCTCCACTATCTTGGTCCTGGACTGCAAATTGGACCAAACAGTACTGGTGGGACCTAAAATGTAGCCGGACTACAGGAGCTGTCTGAATTCAGAATCTGTAGGAACTTTAGTTTGGAGTTTTTTGTGCCTTTTTTGCAACTGAAGGGGGAGCTCTTGCTTTGATTGACAGCCAAATCAGCCAACCAAATCTTTTGGATCTTGGGGAAGTCCTGGGCTGCTTGCAGTTTTCAGTTAATTCTGAGCTAGGAAGTGAAATGAGAGGAGCTGAAGTGATTCTGAGCAGCAATCCTGAGTGGATTTGCATGGGAAAACTGTGGAAGGGCTAGAGTTTGGCTTACATGTCTGTCTGCTGCTCCTGAGAGAGAAAGAAGATAATTATTTTGAAATCCAAGTTTTGTGTGACTAAAGTAAGCTACTGAAGTGGGCCAGGCTCAACCTGAAGAAGACCGAAGATTCTGCTGAATGCGATTGGCCTGTCAGGAGTTCCAGCTACCCCTAAGCTCCCGGTGTGTGCAGAGACTTTGCAGTTGTGACCGGAGAGTGCTTTGTACAGTAGAATTCCCTTACATGTAAATGTACTATGAGCTGCTAGTGGGTCATGAGTTAGTCCCCCACTGTGTGAACTGTGTTCTGCTTGCTGGAAGCTGTATCCAGCCCAAAATTGACTGCATCCAAATTTGTCTCCATGTGGACTGGGCCTTGCCAGACTGGCCTAGCCAGACTACCCACTGCACAGAGAAGCCATTGATGAGATACCTGCCTGGGGATCAGCCTCCTGCTCCACGTTTGAACAGGAATGACGCCTCTGCGACTCATGTGGGCCCTGCTTCTCCTGGAATTCCAGATCAACCACCTGCAGTCTCGATTTTCATCCAGCCTGTGTCCAGTCTTGGGTATCGTAAGTAAATACCAGGGTAGCTCCCTGCGGCAACAGCTTAATCTGAGTGTGTCATCTGATTGTCTTGTTGTTTTGTTTCTTTTACAAACTGAGCCCTCTGGCTCTGGATTACAAATATTGTGTATTGTGCATGTTGTGTTTTCCATCACAGGGTCCCAACCAGCTGCAACCCGGGCATCAGTCCTGGCTAGCCCATCTCTTCTCCACCTGGGTACCCAGAGGTGGACTGTGTGGGGGGACTCAAAGTGCATGCATAACTGCTTGATTGATATAACCTTTAAGCTAATTAACCTGATTTTGCCCCTTCCTTGTTCAAGTCCCCTGAATAAATCAGATCTAACTTTTTCTGCATGTAATCTAACTGTGGTTCCAGTTTGTGCTCAAAGTTCTGTACTGTTGCTATTTGCTGTGCATAACCTTATTTTACAGGGGGTCCCCAGGGTTGAGCCAGAGGAACCAGCCCTGGTGGTAAGTGCAAACAGTGTGGGTACTTGTATGGTGTACCAGGGGTATTGTGAAAGTGATTATTGTACAGTGTTCAGGCCACTAGAGGGGGAAGAGGGGGTTACAGTGTCTCGAAGGGCTGTTTCCCAGGTAGCTTGATCACTACCAAGCCTGACCTCTGGGTGGAGGCACCCAATTCAGAACTCAGGCCCCTTAACCTGCT
Source organism: Neoceratodus forsteri (assembly GCA_016271365.2). Taxonomy (NCBI): domain Eukaryota; kingdom Metazoa; phylum Chordata; order Ceratodontiformes; family Ceratodontidae; genus Neoceratodus; species Neoceratodus forsteri. The sequence goes on along the minus strand of CM057455.1, from coordinate 334,254,876 downwards.
ACTAGCCAAACAGGCAGGAATAGTAGCTCTTGGGATAGCACCACCTAGGGGTTACACTATAAAGGCAAATTAAATGTCATAACTCAAGTAATTAGTGTACTTGTGTAAGACCGTGGCTAATAGTAGTAGTAGTAAAAACTTTTTTATTTATACAGGCAAAAAACAATTTGACAATGCAAACAGTTTACACCTTAGGTCTTATACAAGGCCTGTTTTCATGGTGATCATGTTATTGATGTTTATGTACAAATTACAAAAGGTTCCAAACATTTTCAATATTGCACATATTACATAACATACAAATATATCATACTAAAAAGGAAAATTTTATAGCAACAACACACAGATATAACAAACTAGTACACATAGCATGTGATAACATGTTTATGTAAAAGCAATATGATCTGATATCCTATGTCTTACACTAATCTAGTAACTCCTCATTTATCTATTGGGAACTACCAACTTGGCTGGTAGTGGAGGTAATCACAGAGAAAGTATGGTATGCTGTCTTGTTGCTTGGGGGGACAAGGTGGTTATGTCCAATAGATAAATAATGGGGGGGGGGTTGGATCACTGGATTACCATAGAATTTCTTTTGAGCATTAAGACATGACAAAGGGGTGGTTTACCATTCTTTCATCTAGTCTTATAGGTGGGGGGTATGAGACACTTGGTGAAGCCAAGTACGTCATTCACCTAGGGTTAGATTAACAAAGGTAGCCCAACCTCTGGAGTACCATAATGCTATTATTAAACTAAACAGTTAAACATTTTTTTTCAAACAAGCATTTATATAGCTAAAAGTTTAATGGCTCTGTTGTGCATGAGGATTTCCAACCCCTAACATAACCATTTCAGAATTCTGCCAGCCAATTAGAATACTCCATTGTGATGCTCTGCCCTCTGCTTATGGTTATTGTATGATAATTATATTATAAATAAATGGTATATGTATGAAATATCAGTATGTGAGAAATTTGGCCTTTAACTTTAAAGGTCAGTAGCTGAAACCACAGGATGTCATTAAACTGACCAGGAGAACCATTTAATTAAGACTTCTTTACAGAAGGACATTTTATTACTTTTTATGACCTGCCCAGGCTTTTGAAGTTGAAACTAAATGTGAGTTTTATGATGTTACAGGCAGAAATGTAATTGGGCTGGTTTCTCTCATTTTAGCACCTAGCCAGAAGTGTGTGAAGAGTCATGAAACCATCAAATCACACTAGCAGCAGGAAATAAGGAGAAGGGACATCAAAGAGAAATGTTTGATTTAAAACTCATATTTGGGAAATGGTTAGTTACAGATTTCTCAAAGTAATGACTCACATCTTCAGGGATAACTGTGTTAGAAATTAAAATCTAAGGGAGGATCTAGCTGACCTCCTCAAAAGGGGGGTGGAGGCAGAGTTAAAAATGAAACATTGTATCTGGGAAATGTAACATATGAATCTTGGGCTCTGAGACAGAAAGGTCTCTAACTTAAACAGTACTTAAAAGGTAATACTGAAGATAGAAATAATTAAGTATCTGTGGTAGGAGTGTTTATTCTGTAATTTCATTTTTGCTTTACATGATTGTAAGATTTATGATATATTGTTCTGTATTTAATTTTATCTGTTTTTATCATATTTTAGTAAACAACCTTTTTTTTAAATATTGCCAGGGTGTCTTCTCAGTTTCTTTTTCCATGTGAAGTGCCTGTATTTAAGTCTGACAGCTGTTGAAAAGCTTGATTGTGTTATTGAGCTTGTATAATAAGGTAAGAAATACCTACAGTATGTTTCTTATAGAGTTAAAAATAGTTCATTTTGGATACCTGGTTAGGTGCCCTTAGATGAAAGATATATTGCATCCCCCTGAAGAGAATATTATCTGAACCAGTACATTTGGGTATGCTAGCATAAGGTTCACAGTTTGAATCCCTCCAGAACTTGAGGCTAAAGGTGATTCAGACTCAAAGCAGACAGGAGGGTTACCCTGTCTGTTACCTGTTCACACTGTTGTACTCTGAGGTTGGCACTGTGGGAGCAGAGGGCCTGACCTGCGGTTCCGTTTGTGACATCTATTTCTGGCAACTGTTTTATAATCCACTGAGAAGAGGAGCTGTGTACCACTGGCACCAGATCTAAGTAAAACCGCTGTGAACATGGAAGAGATCTGGTACTCTCAGATGGGGACGGAGAGAGGATCTCTGATCTTGAAGTTGGTAGCCATCCGGGAACAAGCAACCACCAAACAGTGTGGTTCACAATAAACATAGCTGTAGAGTCAAGCCATACAAAAGTGAAGATACTGGACTTCAGGAGGGCTGATTCTTTCGAAATGGGAGAGTGCGTCAGAAAAGCACTAGCAAACAGGCAAGAAGGTGGGCTGGAGCAACAATGGGGAAACATCAAAACCGCCATCACAGAGGCAACAAGTCTTTGTATGAAGCAAATAAAAAAATCAAAATGAAAGAAAAAACACTATGGTTCTTAAAAGAAGTGGTTGGAAAGGTAAGGCAGAAAAAGATAGCATTCAGAAGTATAAGGAAACACAGAAGGAGCAGGACAGAAAACTGTACCAGTTAAAGCAGAAGGAAGTGGGGAAGGCAGTCAGAATAGCAAAGGCCCAAACTGAGGAAAAGGTAGCCAACTTGGTAAAGAAAGGGGATAAAACCTTTTATAGGTATATTAGGGAGCAAAGAAAGACTAAGGCAGGGATACTATGGCTGAATAAAGAGGAAGGTGGTTGGTGAAAGAGCGACAGTGAAATATCAGGGATACTGAATGAAAACTTCTGTTCAGTATTCACAGTGGAAAAGCAGGGGGAGATACCAAATCCAATCAATAGAAGCACTCTGGATAGGGGGGTTGATATTAGTCCTTTCACAGAATGGGTTCTGAAAGAACTCTTAAAATTGAAGGTGGATAAAGCAATGGGGCCTGATGGGATTCACCTCAGAATTCTGAAAAAACTAAGGGAAAAACTAGTAACACCACTGACTACCCTTTTTAATGAATCATGGGAGGATGGTGTGGTACCCGAGGACTGGAGGAGGGCAGATGTGATTTCCCCTTCCCAAAAGTGGGAGCAAGACAGAGGCAGGAAACTACAAACCTGTCAGTTTGACCTCTGTGGTAGGGAAAATGATGGAATCACTTTTGTAGGAAAGAATTGTTGAGTACCTAGAGGCCAGTGGGGCACAGGACCCAAGGCAGCATGGATTCACAGCAGGAAGGTTATGTCAGACAAATCTAATTGATTTCTTTGACTGGGTGACCAAAGTAGTAGACCAGGGAGGGGCTGTGGACATGGCCTACCCAGACTTTAGCAAGGCATTTGACACAGTCCCGCACAAAAGATTAATAAACAAATTAGCCAGCCTGGGAGGGGGTCCCAGGGTGGTAGCCTAGGTAAAACACTGGCTGGACAACAGGACACAGCGGGTAACAGTAAATGGAGTCCACAGTGAAGAAAGGGGGGTTACTAGTGGGGTACTACAGGGTGCGGTACTGGATCCGGTCCTTTTTAATGTCTTTATAAGTGACATTGCAGAGGGACTGGAAGGGAAAGTATGTCTCTTTGCAGATGACACAAAGATCTGCAACAGGGTTGATACACAAGGTGGGGTGGAAAGGATGAAAAGGGACTTTGCAAGGTTGGAGGAATGGTCAAATGTATGGCAGCTTAGATTCAACACAAAGAAGTGCAAAGTAATGCACCTGGGAAACAAAAACCCAGGGGAAGAGTATACAATGGGGTGAAATACTGACAACAAAAATGGAAAGGGACCTGGGGGTAGTCATATCAGCCGACCTAAAGGTGAGCCAGCAATGTGAGAAGGCAGTAAGGAGGACTTGGGGGGGATACTGGGATGCATAGGGAGAGGCATCACCAGTAGAAAACAGGAAGTTGTTGGCCGTCTGTACAGACAGTTGGTAAGACCACATCTGGAGTACTGTGTATAGTTCTGGAGACCCCATCTCCACAAAGGCATAGATAGGTTGGAGGCTATCCAGAGGAGGGCAACCAGAATGGTGCCGGGTCTGCACCAGAAGACATATGAAGAAAGACTGAAGAAGCTTAAGATGTGTAGCCTCGAGGAAAGGAGGGAGAGGGGGTACATGATAGAAACTTTCAAATACCTCAAGAGAATCAACAAAGTCCAAGAGGGTAGCATCTTTCAGAAAAAGAGATGTGCAAAAACAAGGAGGCACACTTTGAAGATGGAGGAGGAATGGCTCAGAGGTAATGTGAGGAAGTATTTCTTCACAGAGAGGGTTGTAGATGCATGGAATGGTCTTCCTGAGGAGGTCATAGAGTCAAAAACAATGGGGGAATTCAAGAATGCATGGGACAGACATAAGGCAATTCTAGTGGGGGGGTAGGAGGAAGTAGGCTGTTGGTTAACTAGGATCTGCAGCTTATCCATTAGATAGGCAAATGGACAGACTAGGTGGGCCAAGCGGTCCTTATCTGCCATCAAATTCTATGTTTCTAAAGTGGTCTCCCCACATGAAAGAGAGAAAGTAGGAGAACCACAGCTCATATTGGCATGGTAACATTTAAAATTAAAAGATAAAGCCACCAAGTGGTTGCACACAAGAAAGGGAGAGAGCAGGGGGACCTCAGCTGAAATTGGCATGTTTAAATTTAAAGTGTAGTTTCCTGACTGATCAGTAGGTTACCTTGCCATCTGTGGTTGGCTGATCAATGATTCAACCGAATGACGAGACTAAGAACCCCTCTGCATGTTACAATGATGGAATGAAAACCAAGTAAGAAAATGTAATTGACTTGAATGAATTACAGACTTTTAAGCAGCTTTGGGGGGAGCACTGGTACTCTGACTTTTTCCTTTTCATTTTGGCTACACACTAGATGCACCCTGTAAGCATTTTGTTTTTTTATATAATTTTCTTGCCTGCCTGTTGCCACCTACTCCTTATCTTCGGCCCTGACTTAGGATCCCTAGTCCTGTCTGCTGCTTCCCCTCTCATCACACCAGTGAGGATATCCATGGAGCAGGACCCAGTAGTCCTCCAAGAGCCTTTATATACAGTGACTGGGGGACATGTTTTTTTTTTCCTGGTTTTTCTCCCTTCCTAACTCTCCGGGGTCTCGATTACATGGTCACACCTACACGTGGAGTTGCGCATGCATGCCAGAACTGGTGACCCTGCTCCATCCACCCTGGTCTAATGCCAGCTCCCCATTCGCTTGCTACTACCACAGCCTCCACTGGGTGGCAGCCAAAAGCCAGAAAGGCTTGCCTCCCCAGTGCAGGAGAGGACAGCTGCCAAGCAGTCACTCGATCCTCTCACAGGCCCCCCCCCCAACAACCCCCAGCAGCCCAAGCTCATTCCTGAACTCGGATCACCAGCATGGGAGAGGTAAGGCACTCAAGGCACCTCAGTCCCTCTGCAGCACTAGGCTGGTGATGTCCTGTAAGCATTTTTTAAAAATGTAAGAAAGATGCATAAGAAATGTGATAGAATCTTTATGTATTAGCTAGGGCTGAGCTTGCTAAACCTTTAACATTGCAACAGTAAAAAGCCCAGTGCAGACATGTGCCGTTATTTCAGCCTATCAGAACAGGAGTTTGTAGCTGACCTGTTCATGCTACTAAGGATCATACTAAGGATTGTCAGGAGCTAGAAGGCGTATGCCCATGTTTGTTCCTATAGGACCTATTCAACATACTGAAGTTTCCTTCCACTTAATATGTAAGTGTCTAACTTCCTTTTAAACTCTGTTTTTGTTTTGCTAATTATAATTTCAATTGAAAGAACATTTCAAGTGTTCACCACCCTTGATGTAAAAAAATACTTTCTAGTGTTACTTCTAAATTTTAATCCACTGATTTGTAATGGGTGCCCTCTTGTTTCCATCATTCCTTCCTTGAATTGTATGTTAAGTTCATGAAGTAATATCGGGTCCTGCATGATATCATACATAAAAAGCACGTCTCCACGTATGTACCTAGTTGTAAGTGACATCAGATCTAATATTTTTAACCGTTCCTTTTAGATTTTGCCCTCTACGCCTTTGATAGATTTTGTAAATCTTCTCTGGACTCTTTCTATGTTGTTAATTTCATTTTTCGTAAATGGGTTCTACAACTGGGATGTAAACTCAAAGTGCAAATGAATGTATGCTCTAAAAAGTGGCATCATTACTCCTTTATCCGTGGAAGTGATATTTCTTTTAATTGCCCAAATGATTTTGTTTGCTTTTCTTATAGCCTCTACTGTTTGCTTGGAAGTACTAAAATCATCCATAATATCAATATCTAAATCCTTTTTACTGCAAGATTCTGTTAATAGTTGACCATTTAAATAATATTTTGTAGTAGGTTGCCCTCCCCCAGATGCATCACTTTACATTTGCTCACGTTAAGTTTCATACCCCATTTGTCTGTCCATGAAACTATTTTGTCTAGGTCTTCCTGGATCAAAGCCGTGTCTATGTTATTTTTCAATGGACCTCCTATTTTGGTGTCATCAGCATATTTTGACACTTATCTATTTAAATGTGATGTTAAATGCAATATAAAAATTTGGAATAGCACGGGTACCAGTACAGATCCCTGCGGGACTCCATTCGTCACACTTCCTACCCTGGATAGGTGCCCATTCACAATTACTCTCTAGCTCCTCTTCTTGAGCCATTCAGTTATCCAGGTGATGTAAACTTCATTAATGTCCATATTTTGTGATTGCTGGATGATTGCCCAGTGAGGGGTGAGATCAAAGGCCTTGGTGAAGTCTAGATATAAAATATTGCAGGGTTTTTTTTTTGTTCAGAGTTTCACTAACTTTTATCATAAAAGCAGAGAAGACTAGTGGTGCAGCTTCTGCCCCTCATAAACCCATGCTGTTCTGGGTCACAGTTGTCTATCACTGGGGCAGCCTATCTTTAATGATTGATTCAAGTATTTTGCAGATTACACAGGTCAAATTTATGGGTCTGTAGTTTTGTAGTTGGGACTTGTCTTTCTTTTTAAAAATAGGAACAACATGGGCTGATTTCTAGTCTGCTAGTATAGTTCCTGTTCTTAATGACTGCTCAAAAAGTAATTTTAGCAGTAGTGTTAAATAATCAGACATAATTTGCAGTAGTCTAGCAGATATTTTGTCAGGGCCTGGGGATGAGTTTGTTTTAAGTTGTTTCATTTGAATCATTATTTCTTCTTCTGTGATTTGTATTTGATCTTTATGTGAGTTTATTTTTTGACTATGTGGTTGTTGGTCCTTATGAATTTCACAAACATAGATGTTAAACAATTATGTTAGCATTACATTATCATTGATTGTATCCCCTTTATTTATAATAGGTCCCACCTGCGACTGTGTTTTTTTTAAAGAATTAATATAGGAATATAACTCTTTAAAGTTATCTTTCTTTGCCTTTTTTGCTAGATTGTTTTCCACTGTGTTTCTGGCAGTCTTTATTTCCCTTTTAAATGGTCTCTGTACTAATTTAAATGTTTATTTCTATGTTTCTGTATCTAGCAACTGTTGTTACTTGTATAGTTTATTTTTTCTTTTAATTAACCTTTTGATCTTTTTATTTAACTGTTTTGGTTTTTTTGGTGATGTGTTTATTTTTCCATATACTTGGTATAGATTCAGTTGCAATATCCAGTATCTTAGTTTTAATGATCTGCCATATTTCTTCAGTGGTTTTATTTTGTAATAGAGTTTCCCAATTAATTTCTTTTAGTTTATTTTTTATTAGTTTTGTATCTGCTTTATGAAATAGGTAAATCTCACTTTTATAGGTCTGGGGTATGAATTCATGGGATATGGTAAAAGTAACCATTCTGTGGTCACTGTTTCCTAGGGGATGGCCCACTTCACATATATTTACTTGTATCTTTTCAGAGCACATTACAATATCCAGGATATGATTTTCCTTAGTTGGTTCTCTAACATGTTGTAGTAAATGATTTCTTTTACACACTTCTAGGAACTGTTTCCCATTACAACTTGAGGTTGTATTATTCCTCGTTGGTTGAGAGAATGTCCAACCGTTGATAATTTCAAAATTGCTTTAAAGACATATCTTTTTACTTTGGCTTATTCTTCTTAGTTATGGATGTTTTTCAAATGTCTGGATTTTATTAATTTTAATTATCTTTGTACAGCGCCTTGGTTCTGAAAGGCACTTTATAAATACATTTGAATTTGAATTTGAATTCAGCCATACAATGTCACTCATGTTTAGATCTTCCATGACTACCAATTCCCCTAGTTCTCCTGCATTCTTTATTTCTTTCATAATGGATTTAGATATGTCTGGTGTGCAGTTTCAGGGGGTGATATATAATTCCTATGATAAATGATGTTGAGCAACCTCTACTGATTTTTGTCGACATTGTTTCTGTGTTTGCATGTTCTTTTATTTTGTATGTAATGTCCGATGTTGTGATTTTATTGCTAATGTAAATTGTCACTCCACCTCCCTTTTTATGCATTCTGTGTGTTCTGTATAGCTGATAACCATCTATTTCTAAACCCCAAGTGTCATTTTCATTATACCAAGTCTCCATGATGCTGATTATTTCCTTAGGAAATCTAACTATGATTGCACGCAGTTCATTGATTTTATTTTTCATGCTTCTTGCATTAATAAGAAGGGATCTAATCTTATTAATGGTATTCTTTCTTTGTTTTTTGTTCATTGCATTTTGTGTTTTTACTTTTTTTAGCATTGACCTTTTGTTCTGCCCCTTCTAAGTCAGTTTAAACATTCCTGGCCTAAATATTGTTCATAGTTCTCTGTGAGTAATTTAGTTCCCTTATTTTTAAGGTGTAAACCATCTTTGCTAAACATTTCATTTCTATTAATAAAACCAAATTAGTTACCAATAAATGTAATATTTTTGTCTTCACACCAATTTGTACAGTAAGTCGAACATTGATTCTGTAAATGTTTTTTTTGTGTGTGTGTGTGCTCTGCGTACTGGTAGGATCCCTAAAACTGCGACATGGTATCCCTTCCTTTCCACTTCTTCTCCCAGGGATATTAAATTGTAACAAATGTCCTTTTTGTGTTCTTTACCAACATCATTTGACCTAACATGTATTATGATAGATGATTTATCTGCGATTTTTATCTTTTTTATATTTTCTGCAATCTTGTGAATTTGTGCACCACGGTAGCACCGTAGGGTTGTATTTTCTTTGTATCCCCTACATACATGTGAGTCACAGTATTTAATTGTTGAATCACCCATGATTAGTTTTTCTGGTTTATGTTGTTCTGAGGCAATTGGATCTTCAGGTATTTCATCCTGCAATATTGCAAATCTATTAGTTGCTTCAAATAGGGCAGCTTCATTAGTGCTATGGGCCTTAGTTTTCTTTCTTCTTTTTGCAACTTGTTTTCTTTCCTGCAAATTAGTTGCCCTGTTGTCTCTAATCATTTTTGTTGCCTTTCATCTCTCTCTCTCTCTCTCTCTTGTTGGGCTTATGTTGTCCTCCCTTGATCTTTTTCCCTTTTTTTTGTGGCTAATGGATTTTTTTTTTATGACAACTATTTTTTACCGCCTGCTATGGCGTGTACCAGCTTGGGGCATCCAGCCGCCAGCTCTGCCCACCCGGAGAGCTGAGTGGCTCGAACTGCACCCAGGAGGATCTGGGACGACCATCTTACCATCCTGCTGAAGGGCCCTCCATGCCTCTCCCAGCCAAGACAGCCCCGAACCCTGCCCAGCTGGACTTCTCATCAGTCCTCCGGGCATCACAGAGCATGGCCATCAAGCTGCATGGTCATGCCCAGCCTTTTTTCCACCATAGCTCCTACTGGAGCGTGGACATGCAATGATGACCAGGCACAGCGTGCTGACATTCACCATGCTTGAAAAACAGCTGTACTTTCTCTGCAAGATGGCCGCCAGGCTGGGCACGTTGCTGTTGCTTTCTTGACTAAGTTTTGTTTTTAGTCTTATTTTGGTTTAAATTTGTTTAAGTTTGAGTTTTATTTTTCATTTTTACTTAGTGTCGGTTTCAGCTTAAATGCTATCGCTGCCACTAGGCGAAGAGCGTAGAGCAGGTCCGTTTCTTAGATTGTGAGAGACACTGGTCATTGTTACAAATGAGCTTTAAAGGAGAACTGTGCTGAACGCTGGTCAGTTTCCCCTTGTTAGACTTCAGACTTTCAGGTCCTGCCTTGGATTTTTATCGTTTCTCTACTCGGTGGTGGTTTTGACGTCGGAAGGATTTTATTTCCTGTTTGTGGACCTGGAGAGAGATGCCGGTCGGGTTTCTCTTCTGATGTTCTCTTGTGGACCAATACAAGCTTTTGGAGAGGAGATGCCAGAGGGTTTTTTTTTTCTTCAACGGACTGTGGTGGGGACTTTGTGTGTCGGACTCTGTTCCCTCCAGTGGAAGTGTTTTTATTGTGTGGAGGGTAAAGTCAGAGGAGTTTAGATACTGCTTGGACACTGTGAATGCTGGCAAGAGTCAATGGAGCATTGTAGATGTCCCCTTTCGACTATCCTGAAATTTTCAGGTGAACATTTTAGCAACTCCTCTGCTCTAGCTGTTGCTTTCTAGGGTTTGCCACTCCACAGGGGGTTGGGGTATTTTCTAGTCAGGGAACTGAGTGGAGTACCCTGCTCCCTTGGACCATGGAAATTGCCACTATAGTGGCTTTTTCTTATGGTCCTTTGGTGTGAGTGGCATTAACTGCCCTGGTGTGCACTTGGCAGGGAGTAGTGGGGTTGGAATTGTGTTCTGAACCAAATCTCCTCATGGATTTTTTGATCCTGTTATATAGAGTTTCTGTGGACCTCCACCTCAGATTGTTTTCCCTTTTGGGTCTATTTGGCTGTCCTCCTTGGACTTGGATCTTTGGAACCTATGTGGATTTTTGGATCTGCTGCAAGAGGCTGTTGACTGTTATTTTCTTCCAGGTTTTGATTTGGACACCTGGGTGGTGAGAGGACCCTGGGTCCATAAACTTTTGTTTGTTTTAATTCTTTCATGTTTATTTTGATTTTACAGTATGTGTTTTTCTCCTAGCAGGGAGAAAGACTGATACTATTTTCCCCAGTTGAGAGAGAATTGGGGGAACTGATTTTTCTTTTTTGTTTAAAATTGTATATCTTCATGCTGGTTTGGCAGTGAGAGTGCCATTGTATTCTCTTTCCCCAGTGGTCAGAGGACTGGGGGGAGGGATTATACAGAAATGTATTATTTGTTTTTGTTTATATTTATATGTTATTGAAATTGTATATTTAATTTTGTTTATTTTTATTAGGTCTGTTAGCTTAGGTTAGTTTGAATTTTTGGTTTGCTTTTGTTTTGTTTATGTTTTTTTTTGTGTTTTATTTTAGTTAAGCAGCGTCATGTGCTGGCCTTTATCTCCCACAGTGGTGCGCTATTCATCCTCCTTTCTTCATGCCCTCCATCCCTTTTGTACTCCTCCCCTACAATTTGACATTTACCAGCAGTGTAGAGCATTAGGCATTGCTCGTGGGAGAGTGAGGGTGCGGGGGTGCGCGAACAGGGGAGGATGAACGAGTGGGGCCATTGTATTGGGGTTATTAAATCCAGAAGGTGCCCTGGGGTGAAATGGAATCCAGATCAGGGTTTGCCTTGTCTGGTATCCATACCCCAAGGACACTACTGATTTCAGTAGGCAGATAGGCCTGACAACCTCCGAGGTTTGTCCAACTCTGGTGGTGTTGTGCAATGCCAGGTCTGTTAGGAACAAGACCGCTATTATTGCTGACCTTGTTGGCTTGGCTGACCTGGCTTGCATCACAGAGACCTGGCTGGATGAAAATTCTGGCCCTATAGTAGAGGCCATGATTCCGGCCGGGTACTCGGTGATACACCGCCCGAGATTGGACCGCAGGGGAGGGGGGGTTGCAGTCTGTTTTAAGACTGAATTGGGCCTCACGAGTGTGGCAGTAGGGGAGGTTGAGTCCTTTGAGTGTTCAGTTGTAGCAGGTGTAGGCGTTCGAATCGTTCTCATTTACCGTCCACCTGGAGATGGGAAACGCTTCTTACAGGAAGTTGCAGACTTCCTCGTTGATGTTGTTTGAGTCACCCAGATTGATGGTGCTGGGTGACTTCAATGCCTGGGTCAATGACGAACTCTCACAATTTGGTAATCACTTCCTCCAATTAATGTCTTCTTTGGGCCTTATACAGGTAGTTTCCATTGCTATGCATAAATCTGGGCACTCTCTGGACTTAGTCTTCCTTCTAGGGATTGATGCATCCGACATGGGGGTGGAACCAGTCATTTGGTCTGACCACTACACCGTGAGGTTCAATTTTTGCACCCCCCTTAGAAGGCCATCCCCTGTGGAGATGGTCAGGTACTGCCCATTACAGAATGTTACTTCACAAGGCCTAGCGGCGGTCCTTGACCTACCATCCCCCATGTTGGTGAGCAGTAACCCAGAGGCACTGGTGTTGGCCTATAATGAGGCCATCATGGTTGCCCTGGATTCTATTGCTCCTGTTCGTGAACACCCTCTTTCCCTTCACCCCAGGGCCCCTTGGTTTGATGGGACTCTGAGGGAGATGCGGTGACAAGGGCGAAGGTTAGAACGTTGTTGGTGTAGGTCCGCCCTTGAAGCTGACCGCCTTAGATTGATAGAACATTATGCTAGCTATCAATCTGCAATCACCCATAAGAAGGCAGAGTTCCTGTCCAGGGAGATTGCAGTTGCTCAGAATTGACCGGCTCAGCTGTTTCAAACTGTAGATAGACTGTGCAACCCAGCCTGTCTGCAAGTTCGGAAAGCCTTTTCGTAAATAGAGTGTGATGAGCTCACTCTATATTTTGCAACTAAGGTGACTGACATCAGAGCGGACCTGTGTTCGACAACCTCTAAGGGTGATGTCGTAGGGATGTGCAAGAACACAGTGCCTCGATTCTCTTGGAGTTCCTTTTATCGACCTGAGTTTGTGGATATTATGAGGCTTATCCATAGTGTGCACCCTACAAGCTGTAGCTTGGATCCTGGACCAACTACCCTAATTTTGGGTTGTGTTGATATCATTGGCCCAGTTTTGGCGCAAATAGTCTGGTGCTACTTGGAGTCAGGTGAGTTTCCCAGCTCCCTGAAAGAGGCGGTGGTGACACCTGTCTTGAAGAAAGCTTCCTTAGACCCAGACTGTTTTTCAAGCTACAGACCTATCTCTAAGCTCCCCTTTATTGGGAAGGTTATTGAAAAGGTTGTAGCTGCTCAATTGGATGACCATTTAACCATCCATAGTATCTACGAATCCTTCCAGTCTGGTTTCCGTAAAAGACATAGCACCAAGACCGCGCTGGTTCAGGTGCTTAATGATCTGAAGGCGAGGGATCAAAAGAGATGTTCCATCTTGGTTCTCCTTGATCTCTCCTCAGCTTTCGACACTGTGGATCATGTGGTGTTGTTAGCACGCCTGAGGCAAATCTGCAGAATTTTGGGAACCATTTTGCAATGGCTCACTTCATTCCTTACTGGGAGATCACAAAGAGTTGTGTTGAGGATTTTTTCCTCCGGCCCAGTCTCTTTGTTGTGTGGAGTGCCCCAGGGTTCTGTGCTGTCACCCATGTAATTTGCAGTGTATATGCTGCCCCTCGGAAATATCATAAGACGGTATGGGCTGAGGTTTCACTGCTATGCAGATGATACCCAGCTATACCTGTCTTTTGCACCCGACCAGGATGGAGCTCTCTCGGTGTTTAACAACTGTCTGGGGAAATCCAAGACTGGATGGATTCTAGTTGGTTAAAGTTGAACTCGGAGAGGACTGAGGTTTTGATGGTGGACCCGGGTGGTCAGATTGAGAGGTCGTGTACTGGTGTGCCTTCTGGAATTTTTCTTGGCGGCGTGTCATTACCGACCTCTGAATGGGTGCGTAACCTTGGGGTGATTTTTGACGATAAGCTGACTCTACAATCTCAGGTGTCAGCCATCGTCAGTATTTCCTTTTACCATCTTAGGAATATTGCCAGGGTTAGGCACCTTGTTCCATCTGACTCCTTGCCAACGTTGGTCCACGCCTTTGTGTCCTCGTGCCTAGATTACTGCAATGCTCTTTACTTTGGGCTTTCTGGGGTTGAAATCCGCTGCCTACAGCTGGTGCAGAACGCTGCAGCCTGGGTTTTGACTGGGACAAGTAGGTCCTGTCATGTTACCCCGGTGCTGCACGAACTGCACTGGCATCCTGTACGGTGGCGGATCACCTTTAAAGTCATTTTATTGACTTTTAAAGCCCTTCGTGATCAGGGTCCATCCTATCTGAAAGACTTCCTTGTTCCTTATTGCCCTGGTCGATCACTCCGCTCGGCCGACATCGGTTTGCTGGAGATTTCAAGAGTGAGTTTAAAATCTTCAGGCAGCAGAGCATTTTCTCATGCTGCTCCCACTCTTTGGAACTCTCTACCAGGCCGATTACGGGAGTGCACCTCTGTGGAGATATTTAAGAAAGAATTAAAAAATTTTTTATGGAAAATGGCCTTTTTGGAGAATTAAGTTAGTTGGAATTTGACTGGATTTTACTGTAATTTATTATGTTTTTATGATGTATTTTATGATGTGTCTTTATATGTTTTTATGTTTGTATGGATATTTGAATTCATGTTATTAATTTGTTCAGCGCTTTGATATTCTGAAAGGTGCTATATAAATAAAATTATTATTATTACGCTCCCCCATGCACCTATGCTGGTAGCACCTCCAGGTGTCCCGGGGTTGCTACAGTGCAGTGGATGTTCCCCAACCCGCTCCAGGACTAGGAGAGTGGTCTGCGAATGCTCGATCCTAGTCCTTCCCCTGCCAACCCACGATGACCCAGGCTAGTTCCCGAATCCGGGTTGCCAGCATGGAGCAATGTGTGGTGTCCAGCACCTCAACCTTCAGTGCTACCAGGTCGGGGTGGCTAATGGATTTTCTTCATCAATAATATCAATGAATTCTTGAATTTTAATAATATCTTTCAAGTCCTGTAGTTCTTTTAAAGGATTTGTCTTTATCATTCTTTAAGGAGCAGTTACGCTCAATTTCATGTAGACATATTGTGTGCTTTGTTTTGTATTTTTGAGTGGTATATACATAGCACAGTGGTAGTGCTACCTGTCATGATGCTGGCAACCTGGGTTTGGAAGTGAGACTGCGTCATCAGGGGCCGGACAGTTGGGGGAAGAGGATCAAGTGTTCCAGAGGAAGCCATCCTCCTTCTAGGAGAGAGGTGGGTATGCTCCGTTGCAGTACTGCCACCTGGGTGCTGGTCAGAAGGATCTCTGCAGAGATAGTAGTCTAGTCACCATGCCAGTTTAGGTGAGCCATGTGGAGTATGCTGCCAACAGTGTTCAGTAAAGAGGTCATAAAGACTTTCTTTGTTACAGGCTCCCCCAGCTTTTGCCGGCTCACCTATCATCACTTCCATTTAACTGCAGGTGCTGCTTGCTATTGGTTCCAAAGGCTCTCTGGACAGAACAAATCAGCAGCCTTCAATAGATAAGTATAAACACTAGCTGTCCTGAATCTGAACAACAGCTGGGAGAGCCTGAGGGCCTTAACAGCAGCATGGAACAGTGTTGGGTCCGGGTCCTGATAGCTGAGTGTTACAGAGGTTGAGTAGACAAAGAAAAGCCAGTGGGGTTGCAGCACCCAGTGGGGGAGTTTCTAGTAACTGCGAGTGCTATTTGGATTTGTCCCAGCCTGCAGAATTGTGAATGAGCACTAAGTTTTGCTTTGCAGGTTGGCCATCAGACTGCATTACAAACACCTTGTGTTTAGAGGTGAGGGACCATTTTAGCAATTGCATGATCTTTGGGGGAATTTTTAAAGAGCCTTCTGCTCTGAAGTTTACCAAGCAAGTGCACCAGTGTCAGCCAGCCCATGGCAACATCTATGGGCCTGAAATGTTCCAACTCTGGTTATGCAGGGACCACAGTGTAGGCGCTGTCAACTTTAATTAGGGGCCTGGTACCTAGGAAGAGTGTAGTGACATTCAGTACAGAAGGATTCCCTTTGCACAAGGGCTGTGTCTGCAAATTGCCAGAAAATGAATAAAGGCTGTGTCTTGTTATCAGCAGTCCAAATGCCGGTTTTCCTATCACATACCCGGAAGGGCTTGACTAATTAGTGGCATAGGTATCATTGAGTTCTGCTTAGGTGGGCAACTAAATACGGCTCGATCCTTTAGAGAGTGTACATGATAACCCATATTTTCCATTGCAGGGGCTGGTTGGTTAATAAAGCTGTGTTTTGTGTTTCACTGTTATCATTGTTGTCTGACCATATACTGTGAATGCTGTTATGCGAAGGATCATATTGTTGTCTCAAGATGGATTGGCGGGAAGCACTTGCTACTGTGGGGAGGTGGGTAGGTAGGTACAGCATGGCAGGGGGCTGTACCAGTTTGTGAGCTAAGCCACTACCAAATCTCTTGGGGTGGAGGCACCATGCAAATTGTTCCTTGTGAATACAACCCCCCCCCCTTATGAGTAGTTAAGTCAAGAACCCTGTGGCACAGAGGGCTGAGGTGCTGGATGCCATACCTCACGCTACGCTAGTGACCCCGGTTCAGGAATGACCTGAGGTCATTGGGGTGCTGACGTGGGAAGAGGGAAGTTGGAGTAGGATTGAGCATGCCAATGGGCAGCTCTCCTCTCTTGAGGGTGGGTTGGCGCCCCCCGTAGTTCCATTCCCACTGGGTGGAGGTCTGATGGGTAGCGTAGGTGGAGAGGGGGTGGCAGAAAGCTATGGGAGGTGGAAGGGGATGAGCTGGCACCACTGGGTGTGTAGCACCTCCACACACTTGCATGGCCATGTGCCAGGGCCTTGGAGGGGTCAGGGGAGAAAACTAAGTAAAAAATACCTATGTGTCCCCGTCACCAGTTGGCGAGAGGAGATGATGAGGACCAAATAGCTATAAAAAAAAAAAAAAAAGAACCCAGGAGACACTGCTCGATCTCCAGCAGTCCAGTGGCAGTCTAAGGTGGGCCTCTGTCCTTGGAATAACTCCATTACACTTTCATAAGACTTGTTTAGGAATGTTCCCAGAGCTGAACCTGCTACCGGGACATTGTGAGTAAGTGGCTCACACAGGCCACACAGTACACAAATGGCAGTGTGTACAGTGGAAAATCTGTTCTGCTGACAGCCCAGCAAAAACTGCCTATACCACAGGTGAGCAGTGCACAGAACATCCTCCACTCAGGGCACACAAGGTTGGTCACATACTGGTCACCCAAGGCCCAAATCATGCCCCTGATGGGCAGATGTGCCAAAAAAGCAACTCAAGGAGATCACGAAAGCAAAACAAACACCCAAGTAGCACAACACCCTGAACCGGGGAAAGAAAAACAGCGGCACTCCAGTTTACCATCTTGAAAGGAAATGGCCAGCACAGTAAAAAACCAAAAAGGCTGCAGAATACAGACTGGCAGTGCAGGGCTGGTTAGAACCAAGGCCCCAAGTCATATCCACTGATGCAGTAGAGGTGCTCTAGAAAAAAAGAAAATGGCAGGCATCTTATTTTTATTTATTTGAATTTTGATGGCTGGGTAGGCCCAACTGAAACAAGACAGTCCCTTTTTCAGTGGTGACCCAGGGAACCTAAGCATTCCACAAGTATTGGTCATTAAACAATGTACTGACAGTGGTACCATCAGTAATAACAATAACAATGACAAGTAGAGATATTAGCAGTATGATACAAAGTAGAACATGAGATAGGGAAAAAGCATACATTCTGTGATATAACCACTTTCCATCTCATATTTATACAGGGTACATAGACTGGAACATATGATAGGTAACAGATAGGAAACATTATACATTCTAGGGGCAATAACAAGTTTCCATCTCATATTTCACAGTGTACATAAAATGAGAGCAAGACACAGGATTATCCCCTGCCTGTTAGGCAGGGGGTATGTGCAGTTGCAAGCGCCCATGGAAAAGAATAGGACCTTGTACTGTTTTTTAAATTGTGAGAAGGATGTACAGGAGAGAAGTCCTGGTGGAATATTGTTCCATTTATATGCAGCAGCAAATGAGAATGGCCTCATTCCAACTGCTAAGCGAGTTTTAGGTATAATTAATAATGGTTGGTGAGATGTCCGAAGGGACCTGGTAAATGGTTTCCGAGTCAGCAGTTTAGAGAGGTTGGGTGGGGAGGGGGAGGTATACTAGTTTGAAGGTGGTATAAAGCAAGAGGAAGTCCAGTTTAGCCTCAAACCCTGACCAGTTTAAGATACTGAGCATAGCACAGTGGTGAGTCCGGGCCTGGGCTGAGGCAGCAAATCTGGCTATCTGGTGATATGCTTGTCTGAGTCTGTTCAAAATTGATTGCTTCACTGTAGTGATCAGGATGCACCATAGAGGAGACTTGGGAGTAGGGTTGCAGTACAGATGGTCTTTCTGTATTGGGAAGTGAGGTAGGGGGCAGTGTGGTATAGTTACCCACGTTGCTGACGTGTTGATTTTATAATTTTATCAGTATGGGTCTCAAAGGATAGGTTTTCATCTAAGGTGATGCCCAGGTATTTGAAGCTTTTGACACTTTCCAGAGCCATCCCCACTGATGTTTTAACTACCATAGGTAGTTGGTCATCTACAGTAATTTAAAGGAGGTGTGGTGGAATATCATGGTTTGAGATTTTTTAATGTTAAGTACCAGCAGGTTGGCTTTGAACCAGGCCTCCAAGGCCTTAAAATCACTCTCAAGGTTGGTGTTTATGACAGTGACGTCTTTAGCAGACCTGTATAGGATGGCATCATCAGCATATATCTGAATCGCCACAGCCCCACTGTTGAGTGGGAACTCATTGATAAAAATGGAGAATGAGTGGTCCTAACACGGAGCCCTGTGGGACACTTTCACTTATGGGAGAGAGGGGGGACATGGCACCAGACCGTTTCCTGGCAACAAGAGCAATACTGACACAGGACAGAAAAAGGAAAAATAAACCTTCCTACTCGTAAGTAGGAGGGCAACTCTCTGATATTCTCTTTTATTTATTTATTTTTTTTTTAGCAGAAATGTAAAATAAACATTAAAAATATCCATCCCGGTGTGTGTGTGTGGGGGGGGGGGCCTGCAGAGGCAATATTTCAGAGCAAGCCATGTTGCTTAAAATAGGCAGCACATATGTCTTTTTAAACAAGAACAAAAAATAAAAGGAAACAAGAATTTGTCAATGCCAGATGTTCACCAGTGGTATAGAAGCCCTGGGGTACTAGATGCATTGTGGTGCACTTTGCAGGTTATGTACTACCAAAATTAGGAGTCTGCATTTGTAAATTTGAATACAGGCTCATAACTTTGTTGTTTTTTAATATTTTTACTCCAAATTGTCAGATAGCTAGACAGATAGATAGAAGGATTATCTAACAGCCAACTAGATCTTGTTTTTTTTGGGGGAACAACTACAAAAAGCATGCTTGTAGGTCTCATAATGCAGAACAGAGGATGGCAAACAAACAAAACAGGCACAGAATGTTTACTAAAGAGGCAAAAGATTTGTAAAAGAAAAACAGAAGGGACCAGAAGTCCCACCAAAAGTTAGAAAACAAATACAATAGTTGAAAAGTCAGAGGGAACACTCAACAGAGACCTGCCCAAACTTCCTGCAGAGTCCACCACAGAGCTGATCACATACACTGGATAAATGTGAGGGGTTCCCACATTTATAGCAGACCTTAGGTTTGCCCAAATAAAAGCACATCCCCTCAATTATGTCCTATAAAATCTGCTGGGGAGATGTAGTACCCCAGCTTCCCCTTGCTGTAATTTAATCCAAAACCTCCAGCCCCCAGTCCATAGGTGGTCCGAGTCTATGATGGCTTCAGGGGGTCCTAAGATGTCACACTTTTGACTCAGCCAGTAGTGTATACCCCACATTGGCACCCTCATTCTTAGCATCACGATAATGGTTTTAACCATGGGTTTGGTCAGAGGTATTGCTATGAAAGGTACCCACAACAGGGTGGTTTTCAGTTGGTTGTATCTCAGGCAAAATCTTTCTAAGCCTTGTGGCATTTTAAAGCTGATATCAAAGTTGTCCTCTACTGAAATATGTGTTAATGTGTTAATGTGTTAATGTATAGATCACAGATGTGAAAAACTTTACAGAATCTTTCAGGAGGGTCTACCTGCCCATGAATATTCTGTATGACCTTTCTGACATGCCTCTTCTGTAGAGTAAATGCACAGAATTTTCACAGGAAGCAGGTTTCAGTTTGTTTTTAAAGAAATCTGAGAACCTAGTTCCTGGCTGGGAGGGGAGGGGTCACAGGGTGGTTGACCACTCATCTTTCTCCATACTACAGTGTTCAGTTAGTATTTCAGGTGTAGTGGAAACAGTAGGTGGGTGTCATATGTTCAGGCTGAGATGCAGAGGGGCCAGCCTCCAGCTCAGACACCCACTCAGCATCAGTTACAGGTTCCTGAGGGCGGAGGGTCATAGTCTCAGTAGATGCTTTTTTTACCTGTAGATTATCATCTGGTTGTAGGTTACCAGTAGCACCCTCAATGTGTTAAGTGTCTGGGAGATGGAGTATTTCCTTATCTGTGCATTAGAAAAATCAGTGTCTTGTGCAGCAGAAAAAATCTTTGCATTGCATTACTAGCATACTGTTCTGATTTACCCTCCATCTCAACTTCCAGCTTTGACTGAAATTGCAGGCCCCTCCTTTCCTCCATAGGCTCAGACTGTTCCATTCATTCCAATATTACAGCTGCAGTTGCCTCAAGCTGGCCACCCTCAGTATCCCCCACAGGCAACATTATCTTGTTGTTAGTGCTGCTTGAAGTAATTCCACTTTCTGAGTTGTGTCTTGTTAGATCCAGATGTGTGCAGGGCTCCTTTCCAGCTTGTTGTTGTATCTGCACTACATAGCCAATGTTCTGTCAAACTTCCACCACCATCTTCCCCCTCTGACTACTGCACCGTGTACCTATTGTAGGGTCTCAGGAGTGTGTCACCTAGGACCAGTACCAGCACCCAGATCAGTACTGAAACCAGGTGCCCATGCCAGGGTCCATATGATGTTATGATCTGACTAGTCAGTTCTTACATATACAATAACACAAATCCAGGGTGTGTTCACCGGTCTCAGGTGGTTTTATTATAACTATTATTACTAAACTATAGATACATAAAATGCAAGAAAAAAATGATAATTACAAATCTTATGAAGAAACTTGTCACAATATGTCATGACAAACATATCTTTTTCTTATATAGCACAAAGAAATAAGCACATATGATACCTATTACATGAATCTAATACTGTAGTTATACCATAATAAAAATTCCTAATCTAAGAAACAAAAGTGACCTACCTAAATCCTACAGTCTACCTAAATGACTATTCCAAATGATCTCCTAAAAGGCCTATCCTAAAAACCTATTATCTAAGTTATATATGTAGATTGCAAAGCATTTCACCCAAGTGGCCTTTTTAGGAAATCTAGTCCGTGCCACTTGCTATTTTTTTGCTTGTTGTCTCAGCTGACATACTAGAGGTAAAAAAGGCCCAGTCTTACTACACTGCTGGGGTTGTCATGAGGTCTTAGCCATAAGAAACACCAGCCAGGTACACTGAGTGATGGCTTCTCAGGAACATATTCGGATTGTCTCCATGAGTGACCAAAACTCTGGGATCTTATAGTCTAGTTAGAAAGGGTCTCTCCAAAAGGCAACAATCATGTCATATTTCCCTAATCTGCTATTATTCTCTTACCAACAAGAGAGTATATTCTGTTTCCTTCATGTTGATTCTACATAGCTGTGAAAGTGTGGTTAGCTAAGCAGAACTGGTTCTACATAGCTGATAAAGTGTGGTTAGGTAAAAGGCAAATATGCATCAGAAATACTCAGCTAATGTTTTGGTCTTGTCTGTATTTGTATGTACAATAATGTGGGACCTTGTTAAGTCATTCAGGCTTATTTGTCCACTGATATTACTTTGGCCTGGATTTTAGGCCACTCAAGCCTGTTTGTCCACTGACATTGCTTTGGACTGGATTTATCTAGATCTTTGTCAGTAGACTTCACCTAGACTATTCCGTGTGTCTAGGAAATGGCTGGTGTACTTACTGCTAAGCCTAAATTGCTGAAGGGGTTTGGTTTGGCTAGAATGATTATGCCTGGCCTTTTTGTATTAGACTCAGGTCATGGGACAGTATTGCCCTGGTCTCAAAAAGGGATCTGGAATCCATTACCCTGCTTCATTCCACATCCACCCCAAGTTCAAAAGGGCATTCTCTGGTAACCAAGGCTGTTCTGTTCCTCTGATGGAGGTATCCTGGCCAAATGTCACCATAAAAATACCACAAATAGCTTAATGTGTTTGAGTTGGTTTTCCATCTGTATCTCCTACTCCCACCAGGATGAGGCTGAAAATAAGAAGAATTGACTGCCCCTTCTTTCTTGGTCAACAAATACTAACTAACTAACTAACTAACTAAATATAGGCACAGCCATGAAGTGGGGGGGGTTCAGCCAGCATAAAGTGGATGGCCCCAGCTTTGGAAAAATGCCCCTTGCAGTCCTAGTGCCTCCTGGCTTTAGTCCTATGTACTATGGCTCTGCAGTGGTGCTACCCTTGAAGAAGATCCATTGAATCTTAAAACTGAAACTCTGTACATGGGATATTGCTTTGACATGCTTTTGCTCACTCACATGGGACTTGATGTGGTGAAAAGGATGGCACCATTCAGCTGATGCAGGACAACTGTAGTGTATGATGGTGAGAATGCAGCAGTTGTCTCATTAATTTGAATAGCAGTGATTTCAGGAGGCAAGAAATACATAGAAGGATTTTAACTGAAAATTGTGATGATGGTAGGTTGTTAGGGTCCAACTTGTTCACTCCTCCTGCTGCACAGCATCACATTTTGCCTAAGTCTTATGTTTAATTGGATTTCTAACTTCTTATTTTAGGACTACTATCACCAGAATGCCCCAGAAAACTGTATGTCTTGTACATTTCAGTGTTTGTTTAAACCTGTTCTGTTGCATGAATTTATGCGATGTCTGGGAAGATAACATGTCTCCAGTCCTGTTCCAGTTTGATGAATTGGATACATGACATATGGAGTTGGACATTGGTTTGGGGGGGGGGCTACATGGTTTTTCTTTAGCTGATGGTAACCGTTGAATGTGTGGGATGATTTAGCCTATTAATACATCTTTTACTGGCACACTCCCAGCATGTTATTACTTTCTGCTGACAATAACCCCTGATAATGAAGGGTTACAAGGAAACTGAACTGAAGCTATTTGTTACAGATTCCATTCTTCTTTGCTAATGTCTTTCCCTGGTCTGAACCAAAATGTTTCATTTACAGTAAAAGCCACAGTATGCTGAGGCTGACCTCACTGCACCTTTAATTTGGGGCTTTAGTAAAGTATGGATATTCTGTTTAGAGAGGCTATATTTCTTACACAGTTGTTGAAGCTAAGGTCATGTGTAAGATTTTCATATCATCTTCCCCATAATGGATCACTTTCAATTTTTGACCAAGAGCAGAAGCTTTTTTCTTTCTAGGTACGATAAAAGTACTGTCCAAAACGAAACAAAAATCATGGATTTCTTTGGTCAGCCATCAATAAATGCAAATGCAGTACATAATTATGTGTAACACATTGCAAAATATGCACAATAAACTAGTTATTATGTACAGTACTGTAAGCCAAACATTATGTGCAGTAAGGCAGGCAGGAAAAGAACAAATACAAAGCATTTCCGAAGGAAAACAGAACAGTGATTAGGGAATGGTTTGGCTAGTTACAAGAACAGTTGCTTGAGGAGAAGAGGTACAGTATTTGATGGAAAAGAAGGAGGACGAAGAGCAGAGGGCATGGGAGAGGTTATGAAACTGAGAACACAAAGCTCTTACTTTGCATAATCACATTGCTTTCATGCAGGCAATGAAGCAGTCAAATTTTTTTACAGCTGGCTCCCCAGATTTCCTTGGAATCATGTAACCAAGTAGTTCCATTACTGTCTGTCGAAATCTGTGGAGACTGACACACCATGAGCTGACCAAAGGTACAGAATGATTGTCTCTTTCTGTAGGTGAAATGGTTTCAGTGTCTTTTTCATTTCAGAATTTTCATCACACACCATTTCTGAACCTCTCAAAGAGTCCCTATACATGGGTAGCTGGTATGGAGTTGCTTGTATTCCTTGGTCCTGACTAGGGACTCTTCAGCACTTCTTGGTGCCTAGGGAACCCCTCTTGCTCTTCCTTGCCCATGCCTGGCACTTTCTGGTAGCAAGTAGAGACCCCCCTTCCTGATGACAAGGTGGCAGCTAACAAGATGGAGCTGGCAAGATGTTGCAAGCTTGCTGGAGCAATCAGCTGTCCACAGAATCAGGAAGCATTCTGTATTAAAACAGCTCTATACCTCTGCAGTGCAACTAAACAAGTAGGTTCTGGTTTCAAGAGAGTAGTGCTAAGGATATTGTGGGTGTGCTACAACAAACAAGATGCATCCTAGGTCAGGATGCATTGGACTAACTAGGGGAAGGTGTAGGGCACCCTCGTGCAACTGGGGGTCATGGTTTCCCCACACAAAGAACACAGATGGTAGTGCTGGTTGACAAAATGGGGAAGAGGGGTATGCTTTCACATTCCTACCTTTACCAAACAAAAAGGCAACAACTTCATAAGTATTTTGACTGGTACCACATGCAAGGATATTTACTGGGATATTCAAAGCACATGCACATTTTTATGTAGGGATTATATGCAAGGAATACATAAGGATTGTGACACTTTTGTTGCATGAAAAATGCATGCAAGGAAAATTCCTTACGATATCATGAGATGCAAGAAAGATTCTATGTGTGTATGGGGGGGGGAGGATGCTGCACTGCAGTGTTAGTATTGGTTTTGCATTTTCCCTGATGTGTGGGTAGAGCCTATGACCTTCTGGTTCCAATGGAGGGCGTACAACCTAATGAGCCAGTGACAGCATGTTGTTCAAGTGTCTTGCAAAAAAGATCATAGACAGACAGACAAACAACAATCTTGATCAATTCTTGTTTATTTCTTACATTTTTAAAAGAAAATGTTTTCATTCAACTTCCAATATTTCTATTTCCAAGCATCCCCTCTCCCCAACCCTTACATAAACACATACAATGCACATCTTAGAGTGGTCTCCACATCGGTATGTACACTGCACATCACAATACAGTGCTCTGCATGTAACATTGCAGTCACTACCATGGAAAATTACAGTGTTGCTATAAAGAGATATGAACTAAACCCTGCTTTCTTACAAATTTCCTTAGTAATCCCAAGAAGGAGAAATCTAAGGAAGATGTATATAATAATAGCTGATTTTTACCTAAATAGTGTATTTTATAAAGTTTTTTACTGAGGTGCCTGCAGCTATTTATAGCTCATATTTTACTAAAAGATTTGTAACAGCACTACAAAGACATGCATTGTTACCTGTATGCATACTGAGTAGAGCAATCTTCCTTGCACAAGTCTCACAAATGTCATTACATGTCATGATCCTTGAACACTACCGGCCCCATATTCAAAGGTTAGCATAGCTGGTAATGAGTTAGCGCCTGCGCTGACCTGGGTTTATGCCAGCACTTCAGGTGGGGGCCATAGTCAGAGGCCATATATATTTTTTAACCACTGAGAAGCAAGTGGAGAAACATAGAATCTGATGGCAGATAAGGACCGCTTGGCCCTGGTCTGCCCATTTCCCTACCTAACGGATAAGTTGCAGATCCTAGTTAACCAACAGCCTACTTCCTCCTACCCCCCACTAGAATTGTCTTATGTCTGTCCCATGCATTCCTGAATTCCCCCACTGTTTTTGACTCTACGACCTCCTCAGGAAGGCTGTTCCATGCATCTACAACCCTTTCTGTGAAGAAATACTTCCTCATATTACCTCTGAGCCATCACCCCTCTATCTTCAAATTGTGCCCCCTTGTTCTTGCACATCTCTTTTTCTGAAAGGTGCTACCCTCTTAGACTTTGTTGATTCCCATGAGATATTTGAAAGTTTCTATCATGTCCCCCCTCTCCCTCCTTTCCTAGAGGCTATACATATTAAACTTCTTTAGTCTTTCTTCATATGTCTTCTGGTGCAGACCCCGCACCATTTTGGTTGCCCTCCTCTGGACAGCCTCCACCCTGTCTATGTCTTTGCAGAGATGGGGTCTCCAGAACTGTACACAGTACTCCAGATGTGGTCTTACCAACTGTCTTTACAGAGGGATAACAACTTCTTGTTTTCTACTAGTGATGCCTCTCCCTAAGCACCTCAGTATCCCCCCAGCCCTCCTTACTGCCTTCTCCCATTGCTTGCCCACCTTTAGGTCATCTGATATGACTACCTCCAGGTCCCTTTCCATTTTTGTTGTTGTCAGTATCTCACCCCCCATTGTGTACTCTTCCCCTGGGTTTTTGTTTTCCAGGTGCATTACATTGCACTTCTTTGCATTGAATCTAAGCTGCCATACATTTGACCATTCCTCCAACCTTGCCAAGTCCCTTTTCATCCTTTCCACCCCACCTTGCGTATCAATCCTGTTGCAGATCTTTGTGTCATCTGCGAAGAGACATACTTTTCCTTCCAGTCCCTCTGCAATGTCACTTACAAAGACATTAAAAAGGACCGGCCCCAGTACTAAACCCTGTGGTACTCCACTAGTAACCTCCCTTTCTTCACTGAGGACTCCAATTATTATTACCCTCTGTGTCCCATTGTCCAGCCAGTGTTTTACCCAGGCTACCACCCTGGGGCCCACTCCCAGGCTGGCTAATTTGTTTATTGATCTTTTGTGCGGGACTGTGTCAAATGCCTTGCTAAAGTCTAGGCAGACCATGTCCACAACCCATCCCTGGTCTACTACTTTGGTCACCCAGTCAAAGAAATCAATTAAATTTGTCTGACATGACCTTCCTGCTGCGAATCCATGCTGCCTTGGGTCATATGCCCTACTGGCCTCTAGGTACTCAACAATTCTTTCCTTCAGAAGTGATTCCGTCATTTTCCCTACCACTGAGGTCAAACTTACAGGTCTGTACTTTCCTGCCTCTGTCTTGCTCCCGCTTTTGTGAAGGGGAATCACATCCACTCTCCTCCAGTCCTCAGGTACCACACTATACTCCCATGATTTATTAAAAAGGGTAGTCAGTGGTGTTACTAGTTCTTCCCTTAGTTCTTTTAGAATTCTGGGGTGAATCCTGTCAGGCCCCATTGCTTTATCCACCTTTAGTTTTAGGAGTTCTTTCAGAACCCTTTCTTCTGTGACAGGACTAATATCAACCACCCTATCCAGAGTGCTTCTAGTGACTAGATTATGTATCTCCTTGCTCTTCCATTGTGAATACTGAGCAGAAGTATTTGTTCAGTATCCCTGTTTTTTCATTGTTGCTCTCTGCCCAACCATCCTCCTCCTCTTTATTCAGCCTCAGTATCCCTGTCTTAGTCTTTCTTTGCTCTTTAATATACCTATAAAAGGTTTTATCCCCCTTCTTAACCGAGAAAGAAAGAATGAAAACAGCACGTGAAGGAAAGGACGTAACGGGGGGAATTGTGGGACCATCAGAGTGGACAATTTCTGGGTGCCACAAGGAAAATTTGATTGCACAGTCAGATAGGCAAGACACAGATGAGTGACAGAACAGAACTGGCCAAATAGATTATTGTTTTTAACTCTCTCTGCATAACAAATGGAGCAGGGTCTTACCCAACCCTGTTACACACAACCTCTTTAAGAGGGAATCTGTTTTTTTTCTTTAAAAAAAAAAACAAGTTTCCAAAATCTTCTTTTATTTCTCTTTTAACATGCCCTTATAATATTTACAGTTCTTTGCATATGCTGTATCCTTTTCTTAACACCCCTTACAGCAAACATTTCAGAGTTAAGCACTCATATTTTTTTTTCAGCCTTGTGAATTCTATATTCCTGAACCATATCCTGACAGAAACTCAGCACTGACATTCTTTTTTTCCTGATTTGTGCATCACTTTGAATTTAAATGACTGTGGTGCCAGGTACAGACTTGTGATTCTGGAATGTTTATCCTTCACTTGATTAAGTCAACAGAGAGGATTGTAATCTGTTATAAGTACAAAGCCAGCTCCTAGCAGATAAAACTTAAGGGACTCCATTGCCCATTTCACTGCAAAGCATCCTTTTTCAATAGTGGAGTACATTTTATGTTGGCTCGCGCATGTGCACCAGCCAACATATTGCAGTAGTAGCAGATTTGGAGGTGCAGTCACTGTGGGTGAATGCAGGGCATGCATCAGTAGGTGTGTCCCTCATTCCTCAATAAGGCAGCTGCAGGCACTGACACCAGCAACACATAAACTGGCCACCAGATCAAAGAAAAGGTCAGCTGCAATGAGAACCAATCTCGTCATGCAGCGGTGTGCCTTTACTGGTGAAGCAGTTTAACAAACATGGTGGCATTGACTGCCGTCATGCAGAGCGCCAACTTCAGGGGTGCCCAATCCCCTTGTCAGCATGCCCTGACCCACTTCATTTGCTGATGGGGGAGCCCACTCCCTGCTGGCATAATTCCCCCTCCCTCCCATTTCACATGTGTGCCGAGGGGGTGCCAAATCCCCTCAACATCATGCACCCCCTCACAGTCTTTCTTTGCCGATGGGGGCCCCATCCTCATTGGCTTTAGTCCCCCTTCCCAGTTTAATTTGCTGATGGGGAGCCCACTCCCCGTGGGCATAATGTCCCCCCAATTTGTTGTGTGCCGAGGGGGATGCCCAATCCCCCTCTGCTCTTGTCCCCCCTTCGCCTTGCTATGTACTGACGGGATGCCCAATCCCCCGTCAGCTACAGCACCCCCAGACACTCAGGTGGCATGCTGGGAGCCCACCCCAGCATGCCAAATGCCCCTGTTAAAAAAAAAGTCCTGCGATGTTTTTTTTTTAAATCTGTAAATAAGAAAATGGTCCCTCGTGGTCTGTCCTGCTCCCTCCCTCAACTGGCACCCACCCTCTGCATACCCCACCTCCCCATCCCCTCACCCCATACTTACCTTGGAGTCTGGCTGCGATCTTGGTGGACCGGGGAACCGTCTGCCTCTTCAAAGCCGACTGCGAACTGAAGAAATGCCGGTAAGCTATATAATGGCATAATTTTTTTTTTTTAACTTTGGTGCATATCTTGGCCATTTTTGGGAATTCTGGCACCAAATTTTCAACATG
Source organism: Neoceratodus forsteri (assembly GCA_016271365.2). Lineage (NCBI taxonomy): Eukaryota > Metazoa > Chordata > Ceratodontiformes > Ceratodontidae > Neoceratodus > Neoceratodus forsteri. Next base: position 334,225,695 of record CM057455.1, on the reverse strand, counting down.
GGGTTATTGGGACTGATTCTCATGAATTCAGTCACTGTCATGGCGTTATTCGATCCCGAAAGGTGATTTTGCAGTTACTGTATGGAATCACCTTTCAGGACAGATTAATGAAATGACAGTGCCACTGTTCATGAGCGGGGATCTCAAAAAGCCTATGTTGCAAATTTGGTGACAAAAATCCAAAAAATGGCTGTTTTACGAGCATGTGTTGCACAATTTACACGCACGCTCGTAACTTCATGAATTTGTAATATTTTCACTCCAGATTTTCAACATTGCCATTTTCCCACACCTCCTTATGAACAGTATAGCTGTCATTTTACATATCCTGGTCGAAATGTGTTTTCGCATGTCCGGCGCAGAATAGCGCGGTCACTGTGCGAAATCAGTTTTTGGGACAGTTTGACAAAATGACAGTGACACTGTTCATGAGCAGAGGTCCTAAAATTACTATTTTGGAAATTTGGTGATAAAAGCCCATAAAATGACTGTGTTACAAGCATGTGTTATGCAGTTTCCACGCACCCTTGTAACTTCGCAAATTTGCAATATTTTCATGCCAGATTTTCAACACTGGCATTTTTTCACACCTCCTTATGAACAGTACAGCTGTCATTTCTCACATCCTGCCCAAAATGTGTTTTCACACTTGTGGCGTACAATGGCGTGGTCTCTGTGGGAGATCAACTTTTGGGACAGATTAAGAAAATCACAGTGCCACTGTTCATGAGGGGAGGTCCCAAAACTCCTATGTTAAAAATGTGGTTTAAAAAACCCCAAAAATAATTGGGTTACAGACGTGTGTTGCACAGTTTCTATGCATGCTCATGACTTCACCAATGTTTCATATTTTCGCTCCAGATTTTCAACGTTGCCATTTTTTTACACCTCCTCATTAACAATGCAGTTGTCATTTTTCACATCCTGCTCAAAATGTGTTTACGTACCTGTGACGATAAATGGCACAGTCGTTGTGCAAAATCACCTTTTGGCTAACAACCTGATACTGACACTCTTCATGAGGTGGGGTTACAAAAAGCCCATGTTAATTATTTGGAGTGAAAATACCCCCATACGCCTATGGCATTAGGGTTTCCAGTTGTTACACCCTGTAGAGACTGACAGGCGTCAGGGGTGTGACTTGGGATCATCAGCTGTAATGCTCCGCCATTTCCCCACCCCACCTGCAGCCCCTGACGGGCCTCGAGGGTGTGCCTTGGGTGTTCGCCACAAAGTTCACCCCATTCTCCTATACTGCACCCACCTCAGCATATTTCCTTATGGAATGGGGTAAGATATAACGCCAAGGACCCCAAAGCACACCACAACACTTGTTAGTGTCTACAGGGTAGGGTGAGGTAAAATGCATGAGCGTTATAGCTGATGACCAAAAGGCACACCCCAACGCCTGTCCATCTCTGCAGGGTGGGTGTGGAGTTGGCGTCAGTTCAATACTTCACTGCCACTCCTATTATGCGTCTCTAACTCCTGCATTACCAATGCTGATGCCGGTGAGACAACATTCGGCATTGACAAATGCTTGCTCTCTCTGCCATGCAGTTTCCTACTGCTATACAGAATGGAATGTTCCTTCCCATCTACATTCTGACTCAGGATTGCACCTAGGCCTACCTCTGATGCATCTGTCTGTAACAGAAATTGTTTCTCAGAGTCTAGACTTCTTAAAACAGGAGCCGAACATATTGCAGCCTTGATGGCCTGAAAAGCGTCATCACACTCTGGGGACCATTTCACATTATTCGGGTACCATTTAGAAAAGAGTAGCTAACTGAGCAAAGCTAGGAACAAATCTCTGGTAGTAACCAGTCAGACCTAAAAATGACCTGATATATTTCTTTGTTTTAGGGACAAGATTGTTAGCTACAGCTTCAGTCTTGTAACTATCTAGCTTTACCTCTCGATTTCCCAAAATATAACCCAAATATGTATATGTATATGGTTTCCTGTACGCATAATGCACACTTGGTAGGATTAATGGTAAGATCTGCATTTCTGATAGTCTTGATAACTGCTCGTAGATGTTCCAGTTGGCTTTTCCATTGTGTACCTAACTCATGACATCATCCAGGTAAGCAGAGCAATAACCAGTGTAAGGGGTTAGAATTACATCCATGTGCTGCTGGAATGTAGCTGATGCACCTTGTAAACCAAACGGCATGGTGGTGAGCTGATAGAATTCAAATGGAGTAGAAAATGCAGTTTTGTCTCTGGATTATTTAGCAAGGGGAATTTGCCAGTAACCCTTGGTGAGACTGAGGGTTCTAATGGGCTTGGCACCTTCCTGTCTGTCCAACAAATCAGCTGTCCTGGGCATAATATAGCTGTCAAATATGGACACTTGACTGAGTTTCCAAAAATCAAGGCAGATTCTTATACCCCCTTCTTTTTTATTTACAGTCACTATTGGTGATGACCAAGCACTTCTTGATTCTTCAGTGACACCTATCTCTTTCATTTTTTTGTATTTCCTTAACCATGTCTGCTCTTAACTGCTCTTGTAATCTGTATGTCTTTTGTCTGATATGATGAGCATTCTCTGTCACTATTACATGCTCAGCCTAGTACTGTGGTAAAAGTACTTTGAAGTGTCTTTACCAAGTTTCCAATGTTTGCAGTTTTTTCTGAGAATAAGGAAACATTCACCTTTACAGCATCAGGAGTTACAGTTTGTTCCAGTCTATCATAAACTATATAAATATCTACTTTAGCAGTTTCTGGTAATACTAACAAAGCAACCTTTGCTGTTTTTTCAATCCATTTCTTCAGGAGGTTAGCATGGTATATCTTGATAGGATTTTTTTATCAGGGGTCTGAGTCTCATAGTTAACTGTACCAGTATGTCTAATCACTTCTTAAGGCCCTTGCCGTTTCATTAACTGTTTGTTTCCTGTAGTGAGTAACAATAACAAGACATTTTCACCTGGCTCAAAAACCTTTTCTTTTACTCAATGGTCATAATACACCTTTTGTTGTCTTTGGCATCTTCCTGGTTACTGTGGGCAGTTTCGACATATGTTGCCAGTTTCTTTCTTAGTGCACACATATAAGATATAATAGATTATTTCTGAATGGGATTATCTTCCCATGTTTCTTTTACCTCTAGTAACCCTCTAGATTGTCTACCATACAACACTTCAAAGGGTAAAAAACCTGTTGATGCTTGTGACACTTCTGTGTAAGCAAAAAGCAGGTAAGGTAAATATTGGTCCCAATCTTTCCTTTCCTTTCACCTTTTACAAACCTTTCTAACATGTGTTATAGGGTTTGGGTGAAATGCTGAAGACTATCTCTCTGAGGGTGATAAGAGGAGGTTCGTATGGCAGTGATACCTAGTAGTCAGTACAGCTCCTTCAGCAATCCAGCAACAAAATTACTACCCTGATCAGTAATAACTGCTTTAGGTATGCCCACCCTGCTGAAAATTTTGGCAAACTCTGCTGCCACTTTTGGTGCTGAGGCAATATCCATCGGAATTGCTTCTGGGTATCGAGTAGCATAGTCACATACTACCAAAGTGAATCGATTACCCTTTTCACTTTTGTCTAAGAGGCCAACCACATCCTTTGTAATTCTCTCAAAAGGGACCTTTATCAAGAGTAGGGCACCTTGTCTTTTTTAGTCACTGGGGCTACTTTCTGACATTCAGCACAAGAACTGCAATAGGTAGCAACATCCTCATGACTCCCAGACCAGTAAAACTGGTACAACAAACTGGCAAGGGTGCGATCCCTCCCCGAATGACCAGCCATAGGACTATCACATGCTATCTGTAGCAACTCAGTTCTATACTTCTTTGGTATGACCAATTGTTCTATTTCTTCCTGCATCTGAGGAGTACTCCAAACTCTGTAGAGTAGCCCATTACATTTTTTAAACATTTGTTCACTCATTTTTGTTTCACCCCCAGCTGCTTAAAATAACTTTGGAGAGAAACATTGTTAGTTTGCTCAGAAAGAAAATCACTATCAGTTATCAGTTTAGTTTCAGCATTTACATATATCAACCCCTTATGTCCATCAGTCTTTTGTTGCCACTGTTTTTTCAGGCATCTTCTTTCTTTCCTGGACTTCCGGACCTTGGAGCTAGGCTCAAACAAGTCAGAATCAAAGACACCAAAAGGAAAAAGAGTCCCCAACATCTGAGATTTTATTTGCTTGTGCTCTTATTATCACAGGTGCTGAAACAACATGGTTTACTATCTCTGTGATTAACTTAACAAATCCTGGAAAGCCATTTTCTAGAATCACAGATACATGTAACTTTCGTACTACTTCCACTTTTATGTGGTGTGACACCCCATTAATGTTCAGAGTCACTTGGGCAGTGGGCTAGTATCGAGTGTCCCCATGGATGCAAATGACAACAGTACATGAGGGTTCCTTACCTGTAACTGTAGTTCTAGGAATGGTGTATGGTGCACATCCATACTGTGGCAGTCTTCCTTTCCCCTTTAATTCAGCCAGAACATCTTGAAGCTAAGCTCCCAGCCACCTGGGTGGTATCCTCCTCGACTCTGCCTTGTGATGTCAGGTCTTGCATGCTGGAAGCAGAGATCCATTTGCTACTTGCCAGTGGAGGTCAGGTGGGTCATGTGGATGTGTACCATATACCACTCCTAGAACTATGGTTACAAGTGAGTAAACCTCATTTCTAGGGATGTGAATATGGTGCACTTATCTAGATTGTGGCAGACTCCTCGCAGTTCTCTGGGAGGAGGGGGCAAGGCACACACCCCTATTTTGGAAACATCAAGTGGAGAATTAAGGCCCCAAAACCAGCATCCCAGCATAACTTGAGGTTGATGTGTTAGTAGGAGATCAAGGTGTGCGTTGACTTCCAGGTAGCAGCCCTGAAGACTTCCTGGATAGGGACATCCCTGGAAGCAGTCACCAAGGCAGTGGTATGTCTGGTGGAATGAGTCCTAAGCCCTACTGGAGGCTCCCTACCAGCCAACCTATAAGAGGTCATTGCAGGATACAATACACCTGTCAATTGTCCGCTTAGCTGCTGGTGTGCCAGGCGCAACTCCAGCATAGGTGATGAAGAGCTGGTGAACCAGTCCCCGAATTCTAGTGTGCGCTTCATATAGTAAGTGAGTTCTCACCTCGGGTCCAATGTGTGGAGCCTGTGCTCAGCCACTGAGGTTGGATTGGTGAAATACACCGGGAGATTGATCACCTGGTTAAGGTGAAACTCCAAAAGAACTGTCAGGAGGAACTTCAGGTTGGGGTGGAGGACAACCTTTTTCCTGTGGAACACCAGGTAAGGAGACTCCACCAAGAGCACCTGGAGCTCACTGATCCTTCTAGCGGAGGTGATAGCCACCAAGAAGGTGGTTTTTCATGACAGATAAGAGATGTTACACCTGTGCATTGGTTCCAATGGCTTGCCTATTAGCATTGCCAGTACCAGTAACAAGTCCCAAGGTGGTGGTAGTTCATGCAGCAATGGGGACAGGTGGTCAAGGCCCCTAAAGAAGTACTGAACCACTTATTCCTGCAACATCATTGGCATACCAGCCCACACCCAGTATGCAGAGATAGCTGCCAGGTGTACCTTGAGGGTTGTCAATCTCAGGCTCAACTGAGTGAGGGACCCCAGGTAGTCCAGAATGCTAACCATGGGGCAAGACAGGGTGATTAGATCCCTGCAATGGCACCAAATGGAAAATTCTTCCATTTGAAGGCATAGCATTGGTGGGTTGACTCCTTCCAATAGGCTTCCACAACATGGAGAACCTTGTCAGAGAGACCCAAAGCCTGGAACACTAACTGCTCTAGAACCAGGCTGTTGGGTGCAGGGTCTGAAGATCCAGGTGCAAGACCTTCTGCTGGTGGCAAGAAAACAGATCCGGGCATAGAGGCAAATGCCATGGAGGCTTGCTGCTGAGGCTGAGGAGATTTGGGTACCAGAACTGGCGTGGCCAGTCTGGAGCTACCAGGATAATCTGCACCTTGTCCCTCCACACCTTGACCAACACCTCGTGGACCTTGGAAAAGGGAGTGAAGATGTAAAGGAGGCCTGGGGTCCAGGGCCTTGCAAAGGCATCCTCCATCACTGTCCTACACTGTGGGGGGGGCAGGTACAGAACAGCCTCAGCTTTGCATTCTCCCAGGAGATGAACAGATCAACCAGAGGAGTACCTCACTAGGAGAACAGGTGATCCACCACCTTCTGATGAAGAGACCACATGTGAAATACCTTGCCCACTCACCTGATGGTATCTGCTAGCTGGTTGGAGGCTCAAGCCACATGAATCACCAGGAGATTGGCACCCAAGCTGCACATGAGGGTCCAGGTGTAGAGGGCTTCTTGACACAATTGGAGTGAAGGCAAGCCATCCTGCTTGTTGAGGTAGTACATGGTTGTGGTGTTGTTCATCTGGACCTGAACGACCTGACCCAGGACAACAGGAGCAAATGCCATCAGAGCAGCAAGATACACTGCACAGAGCTCCAGCAGGATGATGTGATACCGGGACTCCTTGGGAGTCCAGAGCCTGTGTTCCCCCAAGTAGGATCCCCATCCCACCAGGGACGCATCCATCATGACAGTGACCATTGACTCTGGGTGGACGAATGTGACTCCCTCCTCTAGGTATTCTGGGATGAGCCACCACTGACTGGCATCTCACATCGGCTGCGTCACCATGACCAGCTGGTCTAGGTGACCAAGGTCCTGAGACCACTGGTGGGCCAGCTCCCACTGCAGGGTGCACATCTGCCAGTGGGCCCACTGAACCACACTGGTGCAGGACTCCATGCACCCCAGTAGCCACAGGAAGTCCTGGGCAGGGCGCAAGCACCCAACCTGAAATGATTGGGCAAAGGAGGTAAGATATGATGTCCAGTCTGCTGGGAGTCAGGCCATGGCCCGAAGGGAGTTGAGCTTTGCCCTGATGAAGTGGATGACCTGCAAGAGGTGAGCTCCAACATGGCCAGGTTGATGATAAGACCCAAGGCCGAGCAAGTCTGGAGGGCCAGGTCCCTGGACCACTCCACTGCCTCCTGTGACAAGATGTCAATCAACCATTCTTCCAGCTACTGGTACACCTGGACCCCTCAGTGCTTCAGGAATGCTGCCACCACTGCAGTGTACTTGATGAAGACCACAGGGGCTAGGGAGAGACCAAAAGGCATGACAGAGAACAAATAGAGCACCTCATCTGCACTGAACCAAGAGAATCAATGGTGGGATGGACAGACTGGAATGTGAAATAAGGTGTCCTGGAGGCCTAGGGAGCAGAACCACATGTCCAGACCCAGAGATGGAGTTATTTCATTCAGCGTGACCATCCAGAACTTGCACCTCCTCACGAACTGGTTCAGATCATGAAGATCCAGTATGGGGTACCAACCCCCCATCCATTTTGGGGACCAATAAATACCTGGATGCAAAGCCCTGGCCAGCTGTGGCATCGGGGACACGGGCTATAGCTCCTTTCAAGCTAATATTCTTCAGGTGAAGCTACCTCTGGCTGGAAGCTGCAATACTGTACTTAGGATCTACAAGAAAGCGAGTTGTGCTCACAACAGAGGGAGGTGAACCTTACAATTTACAATTGTCTTTGGTTTGTAGCAGTTCATCAGAAAAGCTAATATTCTTCAGGTGGAGGCTACTTCTAACCGAAAGGTGAAATAAGGAACTTAGAATTATCAGGAAAAGACAGTCTTTCAATCAACAGAGGGAGGTGGACCTTGCTTTACTTTTGTTACAATTGTTAATATTTTCAGTGCAGGAAGAGTTTGAACCCAGAGGGACTGAATACTTTTATTGTGTCTGTCCTTGTGCATGGCTGACTTGGTTGGAATTATTGATTGACTGTTTGCATTGCAATATTTGTAATACTGTGAGTTATTCACTGGGCTAAGAATTTGTCATAAGTCCTAAAGTGAGTGCAGGTTACAGGCTGTGTATTTAACCCAGACAGTGCCCCAGGAGGTGGAAACTGTTTTTTGTGTTCATCTCTGTGTGCCTTAAAAGGCAGTTTTGGGGCTGACTGCTTTCAGAGCACAAATCACCAGGCTGTTTTGGGGCTGGGGAGGTTTACCTGTGTTTGACTTGGATGTTTGGATTTTTCTCTGATTAGCATGGTATTTTCTCTGTCAAATTTCCGTGTAGGGCATCTTGCTGACAGGAAGGCACTCATCGCAGTGGTGGGTCAGAGCTTTTAGCTGATTGTTTCATGAGGGCACAGTTTGAGCCCAAACCCTACCCACCCTCACCCACCCACCCTGGAAATAGTTTATTTATACCTGGGGTTCTGACATCATTTTCTCAAGAGGGCAAGGTACATATCATTGTCATATCCTTTCTAGCACTCTGCACTGACAATATAAGCATACACATTGTATACTATACATATTTCTGTATAACAAACTAATCTCACACACACACAAAAAAAAATTATAAACAGGATAAACAAGAAGGCAGACAGACATGTGGGGAGTAGTGCAATGTAATGGCTGTGGGGCAGCAGTCTTCCGGGAGTCTTTCTGGAGGCTGAGATGATGCCTTATTTGCAGACAACTCTCTGCCCTGAGGGAGGAAGTTGCCCATCTTCAGGCCACACTGGACAGTAGTAAGGGAACCTCCCCCCAGGCCACACTGGACAGTAGTAAGGGAACCTCCCCCATCCAGGGAGCAGCAGAGCTACCACCACTACCTCAAAGGTTGTGAAGAAAGCACAGCAGTTGGACCACAGTGGGCTCAGGGAGGGTGAGGGTGGTGGAACAGAGGCACACCCAGTCAGTTGTTCCACTCCATAATCCATACACCATTCTGGGGGACCATAGTTCCTCTATGGATGCACCCGCAGAGGAGATTAAGGAGGTTGCGGACAACTGTCACAAGGGGGGCCCACAGGAAGGAGGCAGAGGACACCACAGGGAAAGGAAGCAGCTCCTGGTGGGGTACTGAATTATTAGGGGGATAGAACTGGGGGCAGGGAAAACTGAAGTAAGGTGCCTGCCTGGTGCCATGGCTTGGAGGGACAGGAAGCGCATCCTCAGGATCACGAGAACAGCTGCACGGGAGTCTGAGCTGGATGTCATTGTCCACCTAGGGACAAATGACTTGGCTCATCATAAGATTAGAGCAGTGCAGGAGGACTTTGTAGAATTGGGAGGGCCTAAGACAAGTAGCACACACAGTATCCTTCTCAGAGGTGCTGCCTGTCTATGGCATGGGTGAGGCGAGGTACTTTGCACCATGCGATTTAATGAATGGTTGAAGAAATGGTGGAGCAAAGGATTTGACTTCATTGGGGACTGGGTTCCACCTGGAGGGATACAAGCCTATACTGGCAGGATGGTCTGCATCTGTCCAGGAAGGAACAAGTCTTTTGGGCAATCGGTTTAAATGGTTCATTGGCAAGCTTTTAAACTAGTCAAGGGCGAGGCACTGATAAGCAGCAGGAAATTGCCAGCCTCCCCCTACAAAAGAGGGTACTAAATGAGAAAAAGACCAAGGTAGAAAGGACAGTAGGGGATGCTGCTACAAAAGGTAAAGCCATCAAAAAATGGAGAGCAATGAGTACCAATGCCCGTAGTCTGGGTAACAAGCTTCCTGAATTAGTGGCCTTGATGGAGGAGGAACATTTGGATATTGTGGCAGTCACAGAAACATGGTACACACAGAACCATGACTGGGACATAAACATACCAGGATACACTATCTACAGGAGGGACAGGGAGGGTAAAGAGAGGAGGAGTAGCTCTTTACATAAGGGAAGGAATCAGCAACAGAACAAAGGGTAAACAGGGAGGAGAAGAAGCACTGTGGGTCAACTTGGAGACAGGCAATGGCACAACAATCCACACAGGGGTTGTATACAGACCCCCTCTCAAGGGGAGGAAATGGACAAGGAAATGATAGAAAGTATACTTAAAATGGCAGAAAAAAGGGAGATATTGCTGACGGGTGATCTGAATATGCCAGATGTTAACTGGAGTGCAGTTGCAGCAGCCACTTCTAAGAGTGGGGTTATTCTAGATGCCCTACAGGGGGCATGCCTTAGACAACTAGTATTGGAACCCACTCGAGATGGAGCAATCTTAGACCTGGTTCTCTCAAATGGAGATGGAGAGAGGATCACAGATGTAGAAGTGGGTAACCATCTGGGAACTAGCGATCATCAAACAGTATGGTTCACAATAAACACAGCTATAGAGTCAAGCCATACAAAGGCAAAAGTACTGGACTTTAGGAGGGCTGACTTTGCAAAAATGGGTGAGTGCCTAAGGAATGCACTAGCAAATGGGCAGGAAGGAGGGATGGAAGAACAATGGGGAATAATAAAAACTGCCATCACAGAGGTAACAAGCCTTTGTGTGAAGCAAATAAACAAAACAAAATGATGTAAGAAACCACTATGGTTCTCAAAGGAGGTGGCAGTGAAGGTTCAAGAGAAAAAGCATTCAGGAAGTACAAGGAATCACAGAAGGAGCAGGACAGAGAATTGTATCGGTTAAAGCAAAGGAAGCTGGGAAGTCAGTCAGAACAGCAAAGGCCCAAACCGAGGAAAAGATAGCCAACTCAGTTAAGAAGGGAGATAAAACCTTTTATAGGTACATCAGGGCAGAGGAAGCCAAGGAGGGATAGTGAGGCTTAATAAAGGGAGGGGTGGGCAGAGGTGACTGTGAAAAGGCAGAGATACTAAACAAATATTTTGCTCAGTATTTACAAATGAAGAGGGGAAGTACCTAAACCAAACAATGGAAACACTCTGGATACAGAAGTAGATACCAGCCCATTTACAGAAGAAAGGGGTCTGAAGAACTCTTAAAACTGAAGGTGGACAAAGCAATGGGGCCTGATGGATTCATCCCAGAATTCTATAAGAACTAAGGTAGAACTAGTGACACCACTGACTACCCTCTTTAACAAATCATGGGAGGATGGGGTGGTACCTGAGGACTGGAGGAGGGCAGATGTGATTCCACTTCACAAAAGTGGGAGCAGGGCAGAAGCGGGAAACTACAGACCTGTTAGTTTGACCTCAATGATAGGGAAAATGATGGAATCACTTCTGAAGGAAAGAATTGTCAAGTACCTAGAGGCCAGAGGGACACAGGACCCAAGGCAGCATGGATTCACAGCAGGAAGGTCATGCCAGATGTATCTAATAGATTTCTTTGACTGGATGATCAAAGTAGTAGATCAGGGAGGGGCTCTGGACATGGCCTACCTAGACTTTAGCAAGGCATTTGACACAGTCCCACACAAAAGATTAATATACAAGTTAGCCAGCCTGGGAGTGGGTCCCAACATGATAGCCTGGGTAAAGAATTGGCTGCAGAATAGGACACAGAGGGTAATAGTAAATGGAGTCCACTCTGAAGAAAGGGGGTTACTAGTGGGGTACCGCAGGGTTCAGTATTAGGACCGGTCCTCTTCAATGTCTTTATAAGCGACATTGCAGAGGGACTGGAAGGAAAAGTATGTCTCTTTGCAGATGACACAAAGATCTGCAACAGAGTTGATGCACAAGGTGGGGTGGAAAGGATGAGAGGGACTTGACAAGGTTAGAGGAATGGTCAAATGTATGGCAGCTTAGATTCAATGCTAAGAAGTGCAAGGTAATGCACCTGGGAAACAAAAACCCAGGGGAAGAGTACACAATGGGGGGTGAGATACTAACAACAACAAAAATGGAAAGGGACCTGGGGGTAGTCATATCAGATGACCTAAAGGTGGGCCAGCAATGTGAGAGGGCAGCAAGGAGGGCTGGGGGGATACTGGGATGCATAGGGAGAGGCATCACCAGTAGAAAACAGGAAGTTGTTATCCCTCTGTACAGATAGCTGGTGAGACCCCATCTGGAGTACTGTGTGCAGTTCTGGAGACCCAATCTCCGCAAAGACATAGACAGGATGGAAGCTGTCCAGAAGAGGGCAACTAAAATGCTGCAGGGTCTGCACCGGAAGACATATGAAGAGAGACTTAAGGAGCTTAATATGTATAGCCTCAAGAAAAGGAGGGAGAGGGGGGACATGATAGAAACTTTCAAGTACCTCAAGGGAATCAACAAAGTCTAAGAGGGTAGCATCTTTCAGAAAAAGAGGTGTGCAAGAACAAGGGGGCACAATTTGAAGATGGGGTGGTGGCTCAGAGGTAATGTAAGGAAGTATTTTTTCACAGAGAGGATTGTGGATGCATGGAACGGCCTTCTGGAGGAGGTTGTGGAGTCAAAACCAGTGGTGGAATTCAAGCATGCATGGGACAGTCATAAGGCAATTCTAGGGGGTGGGGGTAGGAAAAAGTAGGCTGCTGGTTAACTAGGATCTGCAGCTTATCCATTAGGTAGAGAAATGGGCAGACTGGGTGGGCCAAGTGGTCCTTATCTGCCGTCAAATTCTATGTTTCTATGTTTCTCTTGGAGCTGAGCGATGTCCTCCTTGAGGGTAGACAAAATGCCCTGAGGAACCATGGACTCCTGTGGGGCATGGGCTAAGTAGGGTGGGAGATCCTCAAAATCTAGAGGTTGACCCCAGCCCATCAAATCTAGCACCCATTTGTCCATAGTGTTGACAGATCAGGCGTGCCAGAAATGGTGAAGCTGACCCCTCATGGGAAGCTGAGGCAGGAACACAATGGGAGGGATGGAGACACCCCCAACTCATCACTGGGCAGGCGTGGCGGAGGCTCTAGCACAGGCTACAGGAGAAGAGCTTCCCCAGCCTCCAGGCATCTTGGAGCCTGAGGTGGCGTGGCAGAATTAGGCTACACCCTCAGCTGTGACCAATGGATCACTTTTCTAACTCCTTATTTCTGAGCAACAGTTAATGCTTTTCTCTTTGCTTTTCTTCTTTCCCCCCCTACCCTAGGTTGGCCACCTAGCATAGCTTTTTGCTGTCCCTACTAAACTTCCTACTAGTTCTCTCTTTTTCCATTTCCATGCATCCATCCAGTCCCTGAAATGATGCCAAACACCCAGAGAGGTGTTGTGCAAAGTGCATAAGTGCATTTTGTGTACAAAAAACATGAAGGCTATTTTCAATAGGAAGGAATACAGTTAATAAAGCCTTTTTAAAGAAAAAGGAGTCGGAAGTCATATAAAACAATAATAATGTCATGATTAGTACAGTTATAAGAAATCCTAAAGGTATTTTCATAAATTCGTATTATAAACTTGCTACTGTATAAGGTCCTATGTATAAAAGAGCTTAGTCACTGTGGATCAGAGATATAGAAAGTCAGTATCTGTGGATATATGCACTGCACCTTTAACTGAACCAGGAAGTCAACTGAAATAACCCCTTCCCCTTGGTTCTGAAACAACATGTTCAGACATGAAGCAACATGTCCAGACTTGTAACTAGAAGGGAGCTCAGTCAGGTGATCCCACCAAAAAGATATAAATATATCTTCAGTGAGATTACTTCAGTTCAGCCCAGAGGGACTCAGCCCTAGGAGAGGAGGAGAGGTTCTACTGTTTGTGCAGACGAGCTGTTGAATGCAGATGAGAAGGATCTTAGGAGCTCTAAGATCCAGGACTATATTAGGGGAGAAACTACTGATGTTAAGTAGTGATTTTCTTTGCAATTTTTTTGTTTTCATTTATTATTCTTTGAACTTTTGAGAAGTAAATATCACACCATGGTGTGTTTGAAACCTGTAAATTTGCCTCATCTGACGTTTATCCCACACGCTGTGATAAACTTAGTGTCAGAAGTGGGATAGTACTGGTTGTTCAGAGAAGCGAGGGGGAGACCAGTACCCGCATACCAGCCCTGGTATCCAGACATAGGGGACAAAGAGCAGTATGGCATACCTCCAGGCTCTCGTGCATGCCAAGGATCTGTTGGAGGAGGGGTGTGTCAGTGTGCATACCAGATCTCAGGTGAGGAGGACCAGAGGGAATTACTAACTGGACTGGAGTTTGATGGAATGCGGAGGTGGACCAGTGCCAGATAGAGGCGTAGTACCCCCACCAGGTGCTGATGGGGGGTTCCTGACCGGAGGATTTCATGGGCAAAGCAGAGGAGCAGGATCCATGGGTTCTAGAGGAGGAGGAGGAAACCCTGATGGAACCTTTGTTGTCAGCCACTTTTGAGATACCATTGTTGTCCATTTTTCTGGGCTGCTGCTACTTGGAGGATGATGAGATGAAGGCCCCAGGTAAGACTGTTTCAGGACATTTACATACTGGGGTGAAGACTACCAGTAACATGGAAGACACCATGGTGGCTGAATGGACTTTCCCATGTTTTGAACCCACCGTGATATGGTATGAAATGTATGAAACATGTAATATTTAAAATGAATATAGCATTAAGGCTGGTGCTGAGTACAGTCAGTTGAGGGTACCAGAACAGTGTAAGGATTGAAAAAAAAAAACCCTGGTATGTTACAAATAAGGGCTGAAAGGAAACCCCAAAGGTTTTAGGAGTTAGGAACTGGCTGGTTGATGTTTAGCTTGAGAAGTCCTTGTCTACCAGAAAATATATGAAAGGGAAATGGATACATGAAATGTATGAAATGATTACAAGAAATGTATAACATAAAAGAAATGTCTATATTGTACGATATAAAATGAGGAACCTAGGGTTATGGAGGATCAAGGTATGGGGTGGAACCTATAATTGGGCCCCTGAGTGGAAACAATGTGTTAGAATGGGGTTAGAGCTGGATACAACTCACCCCAGAGAAAGTTGTGGTATAGACCTTTACAGTTGCGCTGATAGCTAGTTAGCAGAAGCTCGAAGCCAGCATAAAACTGTTGTGTATTACTTTCTCTTTTTTAATATAATGATGAAAGTATGATAATGGGTGCACAGGACTGAAAAGATGCCAAGTGATGGGTGCGGAGGAAGCTCGAAGTCAGCATAAAACTGCTGTGTATTGCTTCCTGTTTTTTAATGTACTGATGAAGGTACGATAGTTGGTGCACATGGTTTTGAAATGATGCCAAGTGATGGATTCTGAAACAATGCCAAGTGATGAGTATGGAGGAAGCTCGAAGTCAGCATAAAACTGCTGTGTATTCCTTCTTCTTTTGTAATGTACTGGTGAAGCTGTCATAGTGGGTGAAAAAAAGTTTCAACCAACCAACCAACCAACCCCCATTCTACTGTTTTGGTAGAATATTTATGACTGAGAGGGGATTCTTGAAAAAACAGTATCGTTTTGAGAACAGTTTTTTTCTTAAGGAGGGAGGCGTGTGGTGAAGTTAAGCTACACCTTCGGCTGTGACTGATGCACCACTTTTCTATTTCCTTATTTCCGAGCAACAGTTAATGCTTTTCTCTTTGCTTTTCTTCTTTTTCCCCCCGTACCCTAGGTTGGCCACCTAGCCTAGCTCTTTACTGTCTCTACTAAACTTCCTACTAGTTCTCTCCTTTCATTATTTTTCCATTTCCATCCATCCAGTCCCTGAAATGATGCCAAACACCCAGAGAGGGGTTGTGTAAAGTGCATAAGTGCATTTTGTGTACAAATAACATGAAGGCTATTTTCAATAGGAATGAATACAGTTAATAAAGCCTTTTTAAAGAAAAAGGAGTCAGAAGTCATATAAAACAATAATAATGTCATGATTAGTACAGTTATAAGAAATCCTAAACGTATTTTCATAAATTCACATTATAAACTTGTTACTGTATAAGGTTCTATGTATAAAAGAGCTTAGTCACTGTGGATCAGAGATATAGAAAGTCAATATCTGTGGATATATATATACTGTATCTTTAACTGAACCAGGAAGTCCCCTGAAATAACCCCCCCCCCAATTTTGGAACAGCATGTTCAGACATGAAGCAACATGTCCAGACTTGTAACTAGAAGAGGGCTTAATCAGGTGATCCCACCAAAAGTATATAAATACCTCTTCAGTTTGTTTACTTCAGTTCATCCCAGAGGGGCTCAGCCCTAGGAGAGGAGAATTGGTTCTACTGTTAGTGCAGACAAGCTGTTGAATGCAGATGAGATGGGTCTTAGAAGCTCTGAGATCCAGGACTGTATTGAGGAGAAACTACTGATGTTAAGTAGTGATTTTCTTTGCAATTTTGTTGTTTTCATTTATTATTTTTGGAACTTTAGAAAAATAAATATCGCACCACGGTGTGTTTGAAATCTATAAATTTGCCTTGTCTGAAGTTTATTCCCACACCTTGTGACAGGTGTCATGCTTGGATTTAGGCTGCCAAACCTGAGATTGCCCAGGTGTCCATCCATCCCTGGCCCAATTAGGTCAGCACCCAAGAAGGGAACATCTGCCAACCTATGTCCACTGTAAAGGTAGAAATTCACAACCAAGCCCTATGCTGTAGAGCAACTTCCACAGCCACTGACTGGGCGCAGGATTTGACAATGTCCAAGGCCATCTGAAGCTGGTGCTTGGCAACAAAATGTCCCTGGTCTTGGACCAGCTTTTTTGTTTTTTGATCCTTTGCAGAGCAAGCTGGCAGGCCATCTGGCCACTGGCACCAGCACCCCAGGACCCAGGTCTGTCAGCGACTCACTCTCCCTATGCAAGCTGGCACAAAAAGTGCCCCCCCATGGGGGACCTAAATCGAATACCTGGAGGACACATCTGTCTAGGTCCTGGGGTGCAGTGCACGGCCTTCAGCTGCTATGACCAGTTGACGGTTTCCGCCAAACTTTCCTCCCTGCTGGAGCCAGATGTGCAATGATATATGTGCAGTGATGTGCCAACATCTGTCCTGCTCCAGCCCCCTCTTCTATGTACCATACCTGTAGAGCTCCTGACTTTTGTCAGGGGCCACAACAGAGTGATGTGCCACTCTTAACCCACCCCAGAGAGAGGAGAGCTGTCATGGGATGCTTGATCCTCTACCTCCTCCGACGACCCCTGATGGCCTGAGTCCATTCCCGAATCAGGGTCGCTGGTGTGGCGTGAGGTGTGGCATCCAACACCTCAACCTTCAGTGCCTCCAGGCTGTTCACAGACCATCTTTTAATTAAATTTTTTAATTAAGTGTGCTTTTTGGTTCTGAGACATCCCGGAGCTCAGCCCCTGCCTCTCCTGGCCCCTGCCCCCCCACATCAGACCATTTTGACTGCTGATTGCATGCCCACAGGGAGGTGGGGAAGGATATGGTCCAGAACCCCTATGAGGCCATGACCAAAATTGGCTATCATGACAGTGGAGCTCACCTGCTGGAGACCCAGGGGAGAAGCAGGGTAAGTCTTTTTAGCTGCACAGTCCAGCTTCTGGGACTCCTTGCTGGGAGGCTTGTCAGTGTTGCCAAAGATGCTTGTCCTGCAGAAGACAGAATCTGCTACCAGCCCCTCGATCGAGGGGTGATCAGAGAACCTGGGAAGATGCCCGGTGGGCACCATATGCTTGCAGACCATGCAGGCAGCTGGCACCAGGCATAAAGCTGGATGCTGCCAAAGCTCCAATGCATGGCCTAGAATGGCTTCCGCTACCAGGAAGACAACTCCTGGGGAATTGTCTTTGTCAAGGATCTCTGTGAGGAGGTACTTGGCCCATTTCTGGACTGGCTCCAGGGGAATCTTCATTGACTCAGAGATGAAATAGAACAAGGCCCTGAAGGAGACTGGCCAATGCTCAGTGGTGAGCTCTTCAGTCAACATGCGATCGAAGCCCAGGGTCCAAGATGAATGCATGGAGGACCCCTCAGAGTCCAATGACTACTTGAACAGCACCTTTGACCCATTCTCCTTGTGGACCACCCTGAACTCATCTGTTTGGGTGAGCTGAACAGACAGCCATCCAAGGAAGCCAGAGGCAGGGTGAGCAGCCTTAGACAGGTCCCTATGCAAGGGCTGCTTAGGCAGGAATTCCACCAGGATTGGTGGGGAGGCTGGCTCTGGCTTGACTGATCAGGGCAAGATTGGAGCAGGCCCTGCCAGTGGAGATTAAGGGAGTGTTGGGGCCTAAGGTGTAGGTTGACTGTGGCCGAGGATCCACTGCTGCCACATCAGCTCCTCATAGCCCATAGCAACTTACAGGGGAGCATCTTGTCATCCAGTGATGAGGAGGAAGAGGAATGTCAACAGTACTTCCTAGTCAAATGCCAAGAGCAAAAATGTGAAGATTCCCTAGACCATGATCTTGAGTGGGACCGGGTCCTTGATCTGGACCTCCGCCAATGACGAGCATGTCACCGGTGAGGAGATGTGGGGGAAGGAGCCATGTACTCAGCACAGACTGGTTCCTACCACAGAAACACGGAGGAGTTGATCTCCCAGGGGGAGACAGCCCAGTTGTCTGGTTTATCTGGTCCCTTTTTGGAGAGAGCCAAAAGGGCCAGTGTGTGAGAGAGGGTGTCATCCTTGACCTTTTCCAACAACGGGTTGACTGGGTTGAGAAAAATCTCTACTGGCTAGTTGGCCCATGTCTCGGCCGTTAAGCCTGATGGAGCTAGCAGCCTGTCCAGAGACCCCAGAAGGATCATCCAAAGCTGACTGCTTGACAGCCGTTGAGCCAGCAACAGAATCATGGGAGTGGGAAGAGTGAGCCTGCTCCCTGTCCCATGAATGCGTTGGGTCCACTTGGATTTTTTAGATTTATCCCCTCAGAAAGGGCCCTTCCCAAGGGTTTGAAAGGACTAAGACATGTCCTGAAAAGTGCCTGTGAATGAGGCCCCAATGCTGTCACCCACCGAGAGGAACATGGGAGCCAAGGAGAAGACTGCTGTGGCCTGGGCTGCTGCCTGTTCAAGCACAGCAAGCTGTGATACAGAGCCCACTGCCACTGAAATGTCCCCGTGGGCATCCTTGGACCATACTGGCAGATCCCGTTCATCTGGGTGGCCTAGTAAAAGGCAGACATAATGGTCCTTGAGAGACAAGGGTTGCAGGGGGTGGCACAGTCCACAAGCTTGCAGATCATGCTGTGCTCCAAACAGTACATGCATGGGGCTTGCAGCTTGGTATGTGACATTTTCTAGTTGCTAGAGGTGCACTGCTTGAACCTGGGTCACTGTGCTCCATGACCAGCAAAAACCATAAATAGTGAAAGAAAATCACTAGAAAAAAATCACATAAAGATGAGGGAGATTTGGGCCTACATCATGCATAGGAGCTGCGAAGGAGAAGACCTAATTCTTCCTGTGGAAAGGAAGATCTGATGTCACAGGGCAGAGCTGAGTTGGATACCACTCAGGAGGGTGAGAAGAGCTTAGCTTGGAGATGTTCCAGCTGTATTTGAGGGGGAAAGGAAGACTGCCACAGTGTGGATAAGAGCATCATATCCACATCCCTAGAACTGGTCTTTTTGCAGTCTTTCTAGCCTGCAACAGGGTCTGTCTGTCTGCTTACCAAATATATAAGTCCCTTCCCAGTCTTGACTCTCACCTTGGCATCTGTTAAATACTTGCTCCAATTTGCTAAGGCCACATTTTCTCTAGTGTTACCCTCCATATTTTTATGGCAGTTTCTTGCAATGTGGTTTAGCTTATTACAGTAATAGCAAATAAAGTCTTTGGGTACAAATGCGTTACAGCCATCAGAGTTCTCATCTGATCTGGAGTTAAATCGGGGAAAAAGAGGGTCTTACTGTTCCTTTTGCGGTTACTTCACTGCTGTGATGTCTGTCTCGCTATCTGATAGTCCTCAGCCAAAGAAACTGCCTTTTCCTCACTTTCTTGTCCGTTTTCTTTTACCAAAGCTGCACATCTGTAAGAAGGATGTTGATGAATTGCTCCACTGCAATTATGTCGATGATCAGTGGGACTGTATTGCCCTCTGCTTGGAGCCATTTAATGAGGCGTTCTCTCAGTCGGGTGAAGGCTTCTCGAGGATTGTTGACTGAGTGGTATTTCAGGGACAGCAATCTGTCTATAAGTTTGTCCTGAGATGTAATATCTTTTTTTCCCTTTTCACAAGGTCATAGTTTTCTGACTGTGCAGTGTTGATATCACTGTAGGCAAGTTGGACTTTACCAGTTAGGTAATGTATTAGCCTGATTGCCCATTGCTGTTTCGGCCATTGGCAGGCTCCAATAACCCTTTCAAAAGTTGTCAGGTATGCTTCAATATCATCTGAGGGACACAGCTTTGTAAGTTTAATGTCTTTCAGGTTGTTTGTGTTTTGTTGATCTGTTGAACCTGTACCAGATCCTCCAGCTTTGATAGCTTGCAAGGCATCCAACCACTGCTGCTCCTGTCACTGTGACATCAAGGCACAGGCCAGGAAGCATAGGAAAACCAGGAGCAGTCATAGAATTCACCAAAAATATTTATTTACACTAGCAGTAACATAAAAAAATAGACTTGTTCAATATAACTATTTACAAAGGCAAAAAATAGAAAAAGTCCATCTGAATTTTTCTTCAATCTCTATGTCCATCCTTCTTTTTTCTTTATTCACGATAAACTTAGCTGTAGAGTCAAGCCATACGAAAGTGAAGGTACTGGACTTCAGGAGGGCTGATTTTGTCAAAATGTGAGAGTGCCTCAGAAAAACACTAGCAAACAGGCAAGAAGGTGGGGAGGAGCAACAATGGGGAAACATCAAAACCGCCATCACAGATGCAACAAACCTTTATGTGAAGCAAATAAACAAATCAAAATGAAAGAAAAAACCACTATGGTTCTCAAAAGAAGTGGTGGGGAAGGTAAGGGAGAAAAAGATAGCATTCAGGAAGTATAAGGAAACGTAGAAGGAGCAGGACAGAGAACTGTACCAGTTAAAGCAGAAGGAAGCGGGGAAGGCAGTCAAAATAGCAAAGGCCCAAACAGAGGAAAAGATAGCCAACTTAGTTAAGAAGGGGGCTAAAACCTTTTATAAGTACATTAGGGAGCAAAGAAAGACTAAGGCAGGGATACTGAGGCTGAATAAAGAGGAAGGTGGTTGGTCAGAGAGTGACAGTGAAAAAGCAGGATACTGAACGAATACTTCTGCTCAGTATTCACAGTGGCAAAGCAGTGGGGGAGATACCTAATCCAGCAAATATAAGCACTTTGGATAGAGGGGTTGATATTAGTCCTTTCACAGAAGAAAGGCTCTAAAAGAACTCTTAAAACTGAAGGTGGATAAAGCAATGGGGCCTGATGGGATTCACCCCAGAATTCTAAAAGAACTAAGGGAAGAACAAGTAACACCACTGACTACCCTTTTTAATAAATCATGGGAGGAGAGTGAGGTACCTGAGGACTGGAGGAGGGCGGATGTGATTCCCCTTCACAAAAGTGGGAGCAAGACAGAGGCAGGAAACTACAGACCTGTCAGTTTGATCTCAGTGGTATGGTAAATGATGGAATCACTTCTGAAGGAAAGAATTGTTTGAGTACCTAGAGGTCAGTGGGGCACAGGACCCAAGGCAGCATGGATTCACAGCAGGAAGATCATGTCAGATAAATCTAATTGATTTCTTTGACTGGGTGAACAAAGTAGTAGACCTGGGAGGGGCTGTGGACATGGCCTACCTAGACTTTAGTAAGGTATTTGACAGTCCCGTACAAATGATTAATAAATAAATTAGCCAGCCTGGGAGTGGGTCCCAGGGTGATAGCCTGGGTAAAACACTGGCTGGACAACAGGACACAGCAGATAATAGTAAATGGAGTCCACAGTGAAGAAAGGAGGGGTTACTAGTGGGGTACCACAGGGTTCAGTACTGGGGCCGTCCCTTTTTAATGTCTTTATAAGTGACATTGAAGAGGGACTGGAAGGGAAAGTATGTCTCTTTGCAGATGACACAAAGATCTGCAACAGGGTTGATACATAAGGTGGGGTGGAAAGGATGAAAAGGGACTTGGCAAGGTTGGAGAAATTGTCAAATGTATGGCAGCTTAGATTCAACTCAAAGAAGTGCAAAGTAATGCACCTGGGAAACAAAAACCCAGGGGACGAGTACACAATGGGAGGCGAGATACTGACAACTGCAAAAATGGAAAGGGACCAGGGGGTAGTCATATCAGATGACCTAAAGGTTGGCCAGCAATGTGAGAAGGCAGTCAGGAGGGCTGGGGTATACTGGGATGCATAGGGAGAGGTATCTCCAGTAGAAAACAGGAATTTGTTGGCCCTCTGTACAGACAGTTGGTAAGACCACATCTGGAGTACTGTGTACAGTGGAGGAGATAGAGGGGCAGGGGGTGCAGTTGCCCCTCCTGGCTGCCCCAGTGTGAGTAGTGGTGCCCCACCACAATCTTTATTCACACTTAGTGCCCATTGTGGAGCCCTTGACTGACCAAATGGCCCCCCCGACTCCCAAATGCTCCCAAACCTGGCTCTGCCACTGGCTGTGTACAGTTCTGGAGACCTCATCTCCGCATAGACATAGACAGTGTGGAGGCTGTCCAGAGGAGGGCAACCAAAATGGTGCAGGGTCTGCACCAGAAAACATATAAAGAAAAACTAAAGGAACTTAAGATGTATAGCCTTGAGGAAAGGAGGGAGAGTGGGGACATGATAGAAACTTTCAAATACCTCAAGGGAATCAACAAAGTCCAAGAGGGTAGCATCTTTCAGAAAAAGAGATGTGCAAGAACAAGGGGGCACAATTTGAAGATGGGGAATGGCTCAGAGGTAATGTGAGGAAGTATTTCTTCACAGAGAGGGTTGTAGATGCATAGAACAGCCTTCCTGAGGAGTTCGTAGAGTCAAAAACAGTGGGGGAATTCAAGAATGCATGGGACAGACATAAGGCAATTCTGGTGAGGGGGTAGGAGGAAGTAGGCTGTTGGTTAACTAGGATCTGCAGCTTATCAGTTAGGTAGGGAAATGGGTAGACTAGGTGGGCCAAGCAGTCCTTATCTGCCATCAAATTATATGTTTCTATATTTCTTTTTCTAAGCAATTGCAGCTCAGCTCTCTTATAAGTCCTTTCGACCACCATTCTTAACAAGCATCCTGTTCTTGTAAGTATCAGGCATGTGCAGCTAGAACAGTGTGTCCCTTAGCTGAGGCCCCTTTTTCACAGCTCTTCTGCAAAAGGCTTAAAACTTGTGCTCAGGTAACCTCTTGAGTTTACAATAGCTTTTTGAAATCATCTCAAACTATAATTATATACATCTCAAAAATTCACACTATATATTTTCTAAACAAAAGGATCCTAATATCAGTTACATTTCCACATAATGATTTACATATATTTTTCATATCAGCAGATATGCAAGGGAGGAAAAGACAGGCAGCAACGGAAAACTGAGAAATAGTGAGAGACAAAGAATTGCGAGACTGTTGGGTTGATCAAATCCTAGGTCACACAGGAAAATTTTGATTGCGCAACCAGATAGACAAATAGACAGGAAAGGATAGATCCTTGCATTTAAACACTTTCCATAACAACTGGGACAGAGTCCTATTCCACCTTGTCACAGGCTGCATCTCTTCTCTGTTTCTCAGTCTGTCTTTGTTGTATAGCCTGCCATATGAAGAAGGCAGACATGCTCTTAGGTTCTGTCTCTTCTTGTTCTTATTCTTTTATCAGTGGTGCCGGCTGTACAGTCTCAATATGGACTTTTGTTTCTACTTCTAGTCTGGCTGCTGTTCTTCTGGTAATCACTCCTGGGCTTGCTGTTGCAGGATCTATACCTTTCGTCTATGCTTTGCTGGTACCAGGTCTAGTACCCATGCACAAAAATCCTGGCTTAGACTATGCACAGCACAAATCCCACTGATAACACCAACTGTAGTAGAGGCACTGCACAGATCAGGAAGCATAGGCAAACCAGGAAAAGTTATACAATTCACAAGTAATGTTTATTATTATTAATAAAAAAAATTAAATTGTACAGGATAGCTCTTTATACATGCATCATAAACACACACTGTAAGTCCTACATCTGAGAGTCTCTCTTTAAAATCTCAATCTCCCTCTAAATAAAAACATTGCTCTCTGTTTATGTGATGTCATTTCCTGGCAGTTTAAATGTTTTATCCTCTTCTTGTAAGTTTCATCTCCTGTTTCTCAAAAATGTACCAGAACATTGTCAGATTTCTTTCCTGAAGTCAGCCTGAAGAGTACATCTAGTCTCAGCAGGTTCAACAAAATAGAACATTCTGTAAACGAGCTTGTAGGGGTCAAAATGCATCTCAAGGTCACACCCTGTGTTACAGACTGTTATTTTTTTTTAAGAAACCTAAATAGCTTTCTGCAATCATTTCAAAAATATAATTCTTTACATTTGCAAGCCAAGAGATCTCAGTTTCACATGATGATTCACATATATTTTTTAGCTATAGAGAAACAAGGGGAGAAGGAAAGAATAGAAACAGCAAGTGAAAGAAGGGAGATAACAGGGAGTGGCCAATTCCTAGGTGCCACAAGGAAAATTTCATTGTGCAATCAGACAAGCAAGACACAGACAAGTAGCAGAATAAGAGAGGACAGAATAGATCCTTGCTTTTAAAACTCTCTGCATAACAAATGGTGTAAAAAAATGCCTGTTGCCTTAATGGTCTTTGTACAATAAGATACAAAGGTATCAAATCACCTATTTTGCGCATAACAAATGGAACAGAGTCTTACATAACCCTGTCACACTATACAAATGAGGAAGTTCCTCATGCATAATGGCACAATGGTATACTGAAATGGTTTCTGTGGCCCTAAACAGCCCCCAGAGTGGTGCCATTTATCACCACTGAACACTTCATCTTACCACAGCGCTATGGCTGTGCCCCCACCCACTGAAGGATAGGCAGTTTTCTGAAGCCACCTACCCCTGTGTCCAGCAGACCTCCTCCTCCCATTACTCTTGTATCCTAAATCTCACAGGATCCCTGGTAGTCCAGTGGATCCCCCCGATCACCCCATATCATACATCTTAGAAACAGAAATATAGACTTTGATGGCAGATAAGGACTGCTTGGCCCACCTAGTCTGCCCATTTACCTACTACAGGATAAGCTGCAGATCCTAGTTAACCAACAGCCTATTTCTTCCTACCCCCCACAAGAATTGCCTTATGTCTGTCCCATGCATTCTTACATTTTCCCACAGTTTTAGACCCCACAACCTCCTCAGGAAGGCTGTTCCATGCGTCC
This sequence comes from Neoceratodus forsteri, assembly GCA_016271365.2. Lineage (NCBI taxonomy): Eukaryota > Metazoa > Chordata > Ceratodontiformes > Ceratodontidae > Neoceratodus > Neoceratodus forsteri. The sequence continues at coordinate 334,200,747 of CM057455.1, read as the reverse complement.
ACCATTCTTTCTGCAAAAAAATACTTCCTTACATTGCCTCTGAGCCGTCCCTCCTCTATCTTCAAATGGTGTCCCCTTGTTCTTGCACATTTTTTTTTCTGAAAGATGCTACTCTCTTGGACTTTGTTGACTCCACTGAGGTACTTAAAAGTTTCTATCATCCCCCTTACCTCAAGGGTATACATATTAAACTCCATTAGTCTCTCCTCATATGGCTTCTCTTGCAGACCCTGCATCATTTTAGTTGCCCTCCTCTGGACTGCTTCCATCCTGTCTATGTCCTTGCAGAGATGGAGTCTCCAGAACTGGACGCAGTACTCCAGATGGGGTCTCACTAACTGTCTGTACAGAGGGATAACAACTTCCTGTTTTCTGCTGGTGATGCCTCTCCCTATTCATCCCAGTATCCCCCCAGCCCTCCCTACTGCCTTCTCACATTGCTTGCTAACTTTAAGGTCATCTGATATGATTACTGCCAGGTCCCTTTCCATTTTTGTTGTTGTTACTACCTTCCCACATTGTGTAATCTTCCCCTGGGTTTTTGTTTCCCAGGTGCATTATTTTGCACTTCTTTGCATTGAATCCAAGCTGCCATACTTCTGACCATTCCTCCAACCTTGCCAAGTCCCTTTTCTTCCTTTCCACACCCCCTTGTGTATCAACCCTGTTGCTGATCTTTGTGTCATCTACAAAGAGGCATACTTTTCCTTCCAGTCCCTCTGCAATGTCACTTATAAAGACATTAAGAAGGACTGGACCTAGAACTGAACCCTGCGGTACCCCTCTAGTAACCCCTCTTTCTTCAAAGTGGACTCCATTTACAATTACCTTCTGTGTCTTGTTGTCTAGCCAATGTTTTACCCAGGCTACCACCCTGGGACCCACTCCCAGCTTGATTCATTTGATTATTAATCTTTTGTGTGGGACTGTGTCAAATGCCTTGCTAAAGTCTAGGTAGGCCATGTCCACAGGCCCTCCTTGGTCTACTACTTAGGTCACCCAGTCAAAGAAGTCAATTAGATTCATCTGACATGACCTTCCCGCTGTGAACCCATGCTGCCTTGCGTCCTGTGCCCCACTGGCCTCTAGGTACTCAACAGTTCTTTCCTTCAGAAGTGATTCCATCACTTTCCCTACCACAGAGGCCAAACTGACAGGTCTGTAGTTTCCTGCCTCTGTCTTGCTCCCACTTTTGTGAAGGGCAATCACAGCTGCCTTCTTACAGTCCTCAGGTACCACACCATCCTCCCATGATTTGTTAAACAGGGTAGTCAGTGGTGTCACTAGTTCTCCCCTTAATTCTTTTAGAATTCTGGGATGAATTCCATCAGGCCCCATTGCTTTATCCACCTTCAGTTTTAGGAATTCTTTCAGAACCCTTTCATCTGTGAAAGGACTCTGATCAACCCCCCTATCCAGAGTGCTTCTGTTAATTGGATTAGGCACCTCCCCCTCCTCCTCTTTTCTGAATACTGAGCAGAAGTATTCATTCAGTATCATTGCTTTTTCACTGTCCCTCTCTGCCCACCCACCGTCCATTCTCTTCAGTCTCACTGTCCCTCCTTTTGTCTTTCTATGCTCCCTGATGTACCTATAAAAGGTTTTATCCCTCTTCTTAACCGAATTGGCTGTCTTTTCCTCATTTTGGGCCTTTGCTATTCTGATATCCCTCCCTGCTTCCTTCTGCCTTAACTGGTACAGTTCTCTGTCCTGCTCCTTCTGTGTTTCCTTATACTTTCTAAATGCTATTTTTTTCTCCCTAACCTTCCCGCCACTTCTTTTGAGAACCATAGTGTCTTTTTCTTTCGTTTTGATTTGTTTATTTGCTTCACACAAAGGCTTGTTGCCTCTGTAATGGCAGTTCTGATTGTTGCTCCACCCCTCCTTCTAGCCTGTTTACTAATGCTTTTCTAAGGCACTCTCCCATCTTGCCAAAGTCAGCCCTCCTGAAGTCCAGTATCCTCACTTTTGTATGGCTTGACTCTGTAGCTGAGTTTATCATGAACCACACTGTTTGGTGGTCACTTGTTCCCAGATGGCTACCCACTTCTAGATCTGAGGTCCTCTCTCTGTCCCATTTGAGAGTTTGAAGTCTAAGATTGCTCCCTCATGAGTGGGATCCAAATCTAGCTGTCTGAGGTATGCCACCTGTAGGACATCGAGAATGGCCCTTCTCTTGGATGTGGCTGCAGCAAAGGTGCTCCAGTTAACATATGGCATATTAGGTCCCCCATCAACAGTATCTCCCCTTTCTCTGCTATCCTAAGGATGCCTTCTATCATATCCTTGTCCATTTCCTCCCTCTTGTAGGATTCCTGGTAGTGTAACGGACCCCTGATTACCCTGTAGTACATTATTCATAGATCCCTGGTAGTCTAGTGGACCCCCACCCTTGATCATCCTGGGTCCCCAGTATGATTAAAATCCCCGGCGGCTAGTGCCACCTTCACTCCACGTGCCAAATCCCCCAACTGTGAGTGTGACTCCTTCCACCTGCTCTACTTCTTAGGACCCTTCACCCCACACCCACCCTCACCTAGGTCATAACTCACCAGTGTTAGCATAGCTGATTGGTGGCTGGCAAATCCCTCTTCTTACCTCCTTAGCCAGCCACCATCTGACCGCCGCGGGGCATGAACTCGAGTACTGTACTTACGATCATGCTCTGTGACTTTCAGATGGTGGAAGGCTAAAGGGATGAGTGGAGTGCTTTACTGGTCACTGATCTGCTATTTTAATACAGTTGAGTAGTGACCACCAAGGTGAGGGGCTGCAGGGTAGGTGTCCTCAGGGGTGGGCAGGTGGCACATGCACAGGTGGGAGCTTTGGTACTTGTGTGTGTGTGTGTGTGTGTGTGTGTGTGTGTGTGTGTGTGTGTGTAGGGGGTGCTAGCCCATTAGGGAATTTTATTATACTGGAGACCCAGCATGATGAGGGGGAGGGGTGTCCACTAGACTACTGGGAATCTATAAATAGTGTACTATAGGGGCTATTGGGGGGTTCACTAGGCTACCAGGGATCCTACAAGATGTATGATATGGGGCGATCAGGGGGAAGGGGTTCATTTGACTATTGGGGAGCCAATGAGATGTATGATATGGGGAGCAGTCGGGGGGTCACTAGACAGCAGGGATGTCAATCTGCTTTTACAACATGGTTGCTAAGTGGCTACTGTGCGGTATGCAAATGACACCATAATGACCATGCAAATAATCCCTCAGTGCCTTGTATTCCCAATGGGTTCATTTGCATGCTGGGGCTAAATACAGCCCACAGGAAGTGTACTACTATATCCTTTTGAGAAGCACTATCTCCTGTGGTCTATATGCAGCCCCAGTCCATGTCAGCGCATGTCATATCCACTTAGTGCTGCGCCGACATGATATGATATTCAGCCAGTTATCTTGCTTCATCAGTGCACATAAACTGGCTCAACATTGCTCAGAGCTGCCTGTATACTATTTTTGGCACAGTGTGACAGGCTGTGCTGCATTTCTTGCTGGCTCTGAATATTGGGGGGGGGCCTATATTTTATACTTACATGTTTTGACTAGTGTTCTAATTTTAATTGTGCTCTTTCAAAAACCTTGTCATTCTTGCAGTAAACTTGCATTTATACCTTTAAAGAAAGATGACCATTTGTGTATCTGATAAAATTCTTGCACAGCCATGCAAAGAAATTAGAGTAATGTTGACACTAGGAAAATACTATTTTTACAAATCATGCCAGATACATAGATACATAGACAGTGTCTGCAGATAAATTATAAACCTTGCATTTCTTTTAGTAATGGTAGTACTTTGCCTATTCTAGGTATAACATATATTGCGGAGTACAGGAAGATTTGGGCCTGCATCTAGGTGCCATGCCATGCTAGGCCTATTACATGTTAATAGGTAAAGAAATGAATGCCAGCACAGGCTACTCACAGTCCATGGTTCACGCTCACTGAGTCTCACACAAAGAATTCAGAGCCAGTCCTTAAGTAAGGTGCAAAAACAGTGCTACAATTTTATTTCAAGTACACAAAGCTCCATGAATGCCTGCTGTTCCCTCATACAGCAATGCATAGACCTCCTGACACGTTTCACGCCCCCTGACGCTTAGTCATAGGATTGCATTCTGATACTATCAATACCATTAAATAGATAGGGGCCAGATATTCAGAAATGTGCCAAAGGCTGGTGCATGTCCGGCACAGCGCAACTCCGTTGCAGCACAACTTCGATGCGACACGGTGCAATGAGTGTGAAATGCGCCAGAGCAACATAGCTGAATATTGCACGGAAGCACCATGGTGCAACCAGACTTGCATGGAGGTGCAACCAGACATGCGCCAAGATATAACTAGACCAGCCTCATAGCACAACCAGAGATGCGCCAGGGTGCAACCGGACATGCACCAGGGTGCACAGAGACTAGCCTCAGGCAATGGCGGGAGCACAGCAGCAGTGTAAAGGCATGGGCCACAGCAGAGAATGACACCTGGGGACAGTGCCAGGGATGCACAGTGGCAGGCCACAGGTGGCTACCACCAGCAGGGCACACACAAGCACCCGGACACCCCCACCCCAGAACACACCCGTGGCACACAAAGCAGGCAACAGGTGGCACCGATGGGCAATGGAGGGCCAACAGTAGAGCTACCACCCCGCATGCTGTGCCCCACCCACCCACACCCAGCAAGCCACACCCAGGACCATGCTGTCAAGCACACACATGCCACACATCCCGGACAGCCACCCCAAGGCACATTCACTGACCAAGGGACTGGAAATGCATGACCCACACAGCGACACAGGCACACCACACAGATGCACACCATGCCACTGCAGCCTGGCTCCACATGCCGGCTGTAAAGCAGACACCTGACACAGGCAGGTAAGGCAAAATAGAAATGTATTGTCAAAAACTATGTACAGAAACAAGGGGTGGGAAAGGGTAGGATAGTGAGGAAAGGGGACAGGGAACAGGGAGTGTACAATGGGATGGAGGATGGGCTAGCAGCACCCATGCCCAGCCACCCCCTGCTGATGCAGTTGCCTCCGGATAGCCAGGACCTGCTTCTGGACCTGGAACACAGCCTCCATAGTTGTTGAGGTGGCAAGGATGATCTGATGTAGGAGCCTGCAGTACAGTGGCAGCTGTGAACATCTACAGACACCTAGGACAAGGGACAGAACATGTGATCAGTGCAACATCCCAAGGAACATGGCCCGACCAGAGCGCTGACCGAGCAGGGGGAACTCCCCCCCCCAGAGGGTACATACAGGCCACCCACAGGGTAGTGGGCCAACACCTGCTGGCAAGGCGGCACACCACATCAGTTCTCAGCAGTGGTCCATGCTGCACATTGGCCATTCAACTACAGCAGACCAGTCACATGGCATAGTGCCCCACCTGCACCACAGCAATATCAGTGGTGGCCGTGCACACACCCACCCCACCACCAGCAGGCATACGTGACCGATGGATGTGCCACAGTGGCGGGCACCACCCACAGTGCCACACAGACAGCTGCCACAGCACATGGCACAGGCTGCCATGCCCGCACTCATGCCCCTGCCACCCTTACAGATGGTGAGCAGAACTATGTAAGTGCCTATCTGCCCTCTGTGGCCCCACAGGCGGTGGTGCCACTACTCCTCCTCATCCTTCACCTCCTCCCTGGGCTGCTGAGGCCTGGCGACCCACCAGCACCACCCAACGCCTGTCCTCAGGGCCTGGGAATGGAACAGAAACAGATACACATCAGTAACCAAGCATAGCAGCTGCCCATCACCCCCATCCCTGTGCACAGGGTGAGCCCCCACCTGAGATGGCCCACAGCGTGGCAGCGCAATGCAAGTAGAGGAGGATGAAGCCACAGCGCACTGCGCACAATGGTAGCCCTCCACCTTGATGGACATGCCAGGCAGCGTAGCCAACACCACAGTAGAGCACCAGGGCACACATGCATGATAAACCTACTCACCTGGCTGTGGCACAGCCCAACTCTGGGCACACGTCTCCATCTGCCGGAGGCGCTCAGGGTCCCTCCGCTGCAGGTCCCTGTATAGGTGGCAACACTGTTCGCCACTCCTGGCCACTCCTGTGCACTGTGACAGTGCAGTAGCAATCGTCTGCCACACAGCCACCCTGGGCTGCTGCAGTGGTGCTTGCCCAAAGAGCTGGGGTGCATGTTGCAGGACGCAGGCACTAGATTTGCCAGATCAACCTGTGTCCAGTTGGCTGCCTGTGCACAGTGGTGTTGTTGTTGCACCATCATTGCTCACTATGAACCGAGCAAAATGATGGCATGAAGCACACGTGGATATTGCATATGCTAGATGCGTGGGCCGAGAGGAGATGCACTGTGATATGCTATCACGCAGTCATGGAGATGTGCGGAATGGGTGTGGCCTGACAGGGTCATGGGTATGGGGGTCTCCCAAGGGCAGAAGTCACAGCAGGGATCAGGAACCCACCGCTACACGGTGCGCACATGCGCAATAGCAGCCATAGTGCAGTGTGCACCATGGGCCCTATTGCACACAGTGTGCACAGTGCGCAATAGGTGGCAGCACACTGTCCTCCGCATGCGCACTGCGGTTCTGCACAGTGCACATGCGTGCGCATTGCGACACGAGTTGCTCTGGAGTAATTTTGCAATATTCAGCCACCACATGCTAATAAGCTCATCAGCCAATGTGTGGCACACTGTGAAAATCAGCATGGCATTACCGTTGCGCAGCTGCTCATTTGCATGTGTTGCGCTATAAAGACGCCGTGGATCAGTACAGGCCATGGACCAGCATTGCAACCTTCTGAGGTAAGTTGCACATGCTGCTGAGCCCAGCCAGCTCAACAGGGGGGACGGTGTAAGCTGCTGCTGACACTGACACACATGTCCATGTCCACAGGTAGCACATTGTCAGAACGCGATGAGGCTGAGGCACGTGGGCCTGCACACAAACGCAGGGACAACTTCACCAAGGCAGAGGCTGATGCCCTGTTCGAGGCCTGCCTGGACAGGGAGCCACTGCTGAGTGGTGCCACAGGGACACCACAGGCCAGGGCTGCAGCCTGGGTGGAGGTGGTGGTGAGTGTGAACTAGCAAGGCAGCCACGGAGTGCGGAAGAAGGTGGGCACTGATAAATCCCGCATCAAGGAGAAGGTGGCAGCCATACATGCAGCCTGGACAGCCACTGGAGGAGGGCCTGCTGATGTGGCAGAGCTCATGGTGCAGGAGGAGCTGGTGACGGCTGCCATGCGATGTAGCATGGTCGAGGGTGTGCCGGGTGGCGGGTTCCAGACTGGTGGAAGCCCATCACTGCATGGTATGTATGTTGGGCACACACAGCAAGCAGTGGGGGGGAGATGGGCCAGGGGACATGCATCACTGACACATCTGTTTTCTCTTTCAGCACCAGCACACCTGCATACAGTGGAAGGGGTGCCAGCAGCAGCCGTGGATGTGGGCCCAGCCCCGGAGGACCAGCCATCCACCTCCATGTTCATCCAGGGGCCTGATCAGCTGTAGCACACCACCACTGTCCAGCTGGATGTCCTGGGCATTGGGTCAGATGAGGCCCTGGCTGTGTTCCAGCAGGATGCCAGCCATGACGTCCTCTGCATGGAGACACAGATCCGGGTGGGGTCCAACACCAATGATGAAATGACCATGATCCTGGACAGCAGTGGTGGTGTTGTGGGGGAGACACCCATACCAAGTACCACCTCGGGCAGTGCGCCCAGTGGCCTGCCAGTGGTGGGACAGCTGCCTGCCACCACTGCAGGTGCTGCTGTGTGCACCACCATAGCAGTGATATGTGGTGGTGGTGGTATGGACGCACTGCTGCTGGGCAGTGTACAGGGGCTGGAGGGGCAGCAGCGGCAGGCAGCAGGGGACAGGGGGAAGCCAGACACAGTGTCCACCGCTGGGACATCAGACAGGGACCAACCACATGCGGACCCCACTGTGCAGCATCCACCTGAGCGGGGGGGGCTGTGCAGCACGATCGTACACCACCAGTGGGTCTGTGCCCTGCCCAGGTTCCCGTGGACACCGACCCATTGTCAGAGCACACCTGATTGCTGCAGGCCTCCATGGAGCAACAGGTGCTTCTGGTAGCTGGGGTGCATGCACTGTACGTGGAGGTCCACCAGGTGGCCGAGCAGCACGAGAGAAGCACTGCGCAGCTCCTGGAGGCTATTCAGCACTTGTGGGAGGACATGACTGCATCCCAGGATCGTATTGCCAATGCGATCAGGGATGGCCTTGCACCACTGGCTACCACCAGGCATGGCTAGCCACCTCACACACTGCGTAGTGCACTGTCCACCCCACGGACCCAGCGTCGAGCGACACCCTTCCTGTCGATGCTGGGCTCTGCTGTCGGCATCCCAGGCATGCCTGGGGCAGGCCTGTTTGGGTGCATACACACACCTGCGTGGACCTGGTCGTGGTCCCGTGGTTCAACCCCTGGGGGACTGTTGCAGACACCCCTTGTGGGTGATGTGCAGCCTGTGGCTGCTGATCGGCCCTGGCACAGCCACCCCCATGGCTGCAGTGGCCATGGTTCCATGCGGTGGACCTAAGGTGCGTGTGGCTCTGCCTGCAGTCTGCTACCGCTGCCCTGTGCATGCATGGGCAGTGTGTGTGATTGCATACTACAGGTGTGGCACCTGTGTGTCATGCCGCACACTGCCTGTGTCCATGTCTACCCGGCCACTGGCCCATGTGGCATGGACATGATGAGAGCAGATTTGCGCCAGTTGCACCTGTGCACCGGTGCACTGCATCTGATCCCCACCATTTGCTGGTGCCTGGGCATATGTGTGTGTGTGTGTTGCCATTCCCTGCTGTTTGCTGCTGTGTGTGGCTGTGTGGCACTGTCACCCCCCACCTCTGCTCCATGCCATTGTATATGCATGCCCATTGCCATGCACGCTCCTGCCTGTGTGCTGTTCCTGTGTGTGTGGCCAGTGCATGGGTGTGGTGCAACCTACCTGCCTGCACTACCTTCTGTGCGATGGTGTCCCTGTGCTGGTGTGCCTTGTGCTGGAGCCTGGGGTCCCTCTACCCATGGGGAGCTGCCCACCTCCCTCCAGCCCATTGCCCTCATCATCCCCACTACTGTCCCCCCCTCCTCAGCCTCGACAGCTACCGCATGGTCAATGGCCATGTTGTGCAGTATGCAATAGGCCAGGAATAGGCCACAGGCTTTCAAGGGGCTTTACTGTAGGGCACCACCAGATCTGTCTAGTTAATGGACACGTACCTTCAGCATCTCAAACACATGCTCAATGATGTTCCGCATGCTGGCGTGTGCCTTTTTGTACCAGTCTTCTGCTGGGGACAATGGGCGCCGGTAGGGGGTGAGCAGCCATGGCCTGAGTGATATCCACTGTCACCTGTGTGGAGAATGACATGGTTAGCCCTGTGTCCTCTGTTGCTGTGCCCCTTGCCCATCTCTGGCGCCCTCACCACCGCATCCACCCTGCTTTCCCCCATCCCATGCTCTGCCCGGCCCCCATGCCCCTCCCATACTCACCCACTAGGAGGCCTGTGGAGAAATTCCCATGCTCGTACCTGTGGCACAGCACACTGCTGTGCCAGATGAATGCATCATGTACACTCCCAGGGTGTGTGGCACAGACATTGGTGATGCACCCCTTGGCATCGCACACCACCTGGCAGTTGACACTGGGGACCCCCTTCCTGTTTACGTATGCCACACTCTCAGGGCCAGGTGGCATGTGGATGCCCATGTGGGTGCAGTCAATTGTCCCAAGCATGCCAGGCATGCATGCTACCCTGTGGAAGTCCTGCATGGTTGTTGTATGCTCTGCCTGTGTTCTGGGAAAATGGATATATTCTGAAGCATGTGGCAGCAGGGCGTTGAGGAATTGTGCGAGAAGCCGGGGCGTGGCTGACTGAGTTATGCTTGTTGTGTCCCCTGTTGGTCTCTGAAAGGTGCCCGTGATGAGCAGGTACATGACAGCTGTTACCTTCATCTCCACTGACATAGCATGGCTCCGTCTAGTGGGTACCTGCATCTCCTCACTGCTCAGTTCACAGAGCTGCCTCAGAATAGCCTGGTCCAGATGATACTGGCACACAATCTCCATATCACTGAAGTTCTTGAAGGTGGTGCGGGCACGGTACCACCTGTTCCGGGCATACTACCAATGGGCCTTTCCACTGCCATGTCGCTGTTCCTCCTGCCTCCTCACACCCCTCATTATGGCCTCCATCTGAAAGGGTGCACGGGCCATGGCCCCTGCTGTTCTGCCTCCCCCTGGGCGGTCAGCTGCTGTGGGCTGTCTGCCACCCTGGTGCAGTGCGTGGCACCTTGACTGTCTCTCCCTCTCACTCGCTGTGCCCCAGGCACACTCTCCACTGCCACCTCTGTCCCACGCCCCTGTGGCTGCCTGTGCAGGTCACCCTGTCCCTCTCAGGCTCTGTCTCCCTTGCTCTTCTCAGTCTTATCCCTTCACCATCCTGTTCCTCTCTCTCTTGCTCTCTCCCTCCCCCCTGGCGCATTTGCTTCGGTGTGCTTACACCCTGTATTTATAGGCTCAAGTCTGCTTGGTGCATCTGGGGCTTGCTCTGCACTTGCGCCATGGTTCAGCAGTTGAATATTGCAGTGTGCTGCATATTCAAGGGCACACCCTCTGCTCTTGTGCGTGCATTCATTAGGGTTGCACATTGGCGCACTGGGACTTGCAGTGCACATTGGCTCCCGCTGAATATCATTCCTTGGTGCATTTCCGTACTTGTGCTGGCACAACTCAGTTGCACCATGTGCAACTGCTTTGAATATCCCAGCCATAGTGTTTTAAAGTGACAGTGCAAGTGAACACATTTAAAATCAGTTAAAAACAATCATTTATCTTTTTGCCAGATAAGTTCCAGTCATCACAAGACTTCAGAAATTGTCCAGCGCTTAAGGGCAGGTTACTCATCCATGTGTACATAAGAAAGTGACTAAAAACACATATTACTGTCCAGTAATTCCTGTTACGCTATTATCTTATTTGTGTTTTACTTTTATGTGTATTTGTTACAACTTCTGTTGTGCACCAGTGTCCTCCTCTTTTTTATATGCAAAAACATGGTTTCTCATGAGGATTCACTATGGGCAAATATCAGAAGGAATATCTATGAAAGAAAGATGCAACATTTAAATTAGTATGTCAATAACTGTAAAGAAACCATTTTGGTACATTCATATTTCCTTGTTCTTATCTATGCAAATGTATAATGTAGATGGGGGGAATATTCTTCTTTTTGCTTTTTCTTTCCCTCTCTTTTGGGGAGGGGGGTTACAGTTGCTTCTTTAAGAAAGGTTTCAAGTCTATCCTTTCATTTAAACCTGTTTTTTTCAGATCCTCCTGTTGCAAAAATCCAATATTGTTCTCTTTTCAACAGCACATTGTCATAATCTCCACCTCTGGGGCTCTTAATGGATTTCTCAATACTCATAAAAGACCAAGTGTGCTCTTTCTGAGTTGTAACCATCCACGTATGTACAGCAAGTGCAATCTTTAAATCTTTACCACTTACGGCCCTTAGATGTTCTCCCATTCTTTCTTTCAGTTTCCTTTTTATATCGACTGGGGCAGAGATCGCGGCCTACAATTCAGTTGGGATCCTGGCAGTGATCCGCGGTATGCGCATCCTAAAAATGCTTCTAGGGAAAGGCTGACACTGAAGGAACCAAATCTCTTGTATTTTAATATGTCTGCATGTGTTCATGTAAGAGACTGCACATTAGTGTGTTTGTATGTATGCCTGTTTGAGCCTGTGTGTGTGTGTATTCAAATTTCAAGTTTCATTTTTTTTGCAGGAAAACACCATTAAGCATGCTCATTTACAAGGAGATCCTGGGATGACATAGAAGCACGACAATACAGAGCAATGGACACCTACAGTGAGTACAAATTACAATGATAACCACTTACAATGAGTACAATACGAGTACAATTTACAATGAGCACTACAGTATAAACATGTGTTGCATCACAACAACGTGATAAGTGAAGGCAATGTAAGTGCTATATTTTAACATAGTAGCAGTAATGTTGGGGGTACAACATCATTGGGGGACTAGGGGAAGCATGGAGAACTCAAAATCAACCCTTTGGCATGAGAACCATGATAAAGAGGATGACAACAGTTAAGAATTCATAGTCAAGAAGGAGAGGTAACACTAGCAATAGACTGCAGAGGGTAGGGATTTCAGAAGATAGACACGAGGTGATCCAGTTGTTGGAGGGTCAGTGTTGGGGGGGAGCACACTGACATATCCCATCAGAACAGTCAAGCAAGAACAGATCAGGTGAGAACAGCTCAGGCTAGGAGTGGGGGAGGGCTGAGGGACCCGAGAAGGTGTATATACTGTTGGCTGACGTAGAAGCAGGGGAGCGAGGGAGTTGAATGGGAGGGGGAGTGCTGCAACAATCAGGTTAAAGCATGATGGGTAGACCTACCCACTGTGGCATTGGCAGGTCTCTTTGAAGACCCTGTTTAACACAAATTTAAAGGAATTACGAACATACGGACATATGAAAATGACAGCAGAAATAGGCCTCACAGTCTGTTGAGTCTGCCCGATTATGCAGCTAGCCCCTCAACTTGCAGCTGCCCCACCCTCCTCACCCCTCTTCATCCTTACCCCCCCACACTGTGCACCATCCCCTCTTAAAACCACCTACCGTTCTACAGGATACTACCTCCTCGGGCACAGCATTCCATTTCTTTACCACCCATTCTGTGAAAAAATGTCTCCTAATTTCCCTCCTGAATCTCCCCCAGTCTCAGCGGGAGTACATGTTCAGCTCACCCAGCTTATCCTCATAGAACCTTCCCTCCAATCCCTGGATCATCTTTGTTGCCCTGTGCTGCACCCCCTCCAACAATCTGACATCCTTCTTCAGGAACAGGCACCAGTACTGCATGCAGTATTCCAGATGTGGCCTGACCAGCGACCTGTACAGGGGAAGCATCACCTCTCCATTTCTGGAGGAGATTCAAGACAATCTCAGTGAGTTTGAGCGAGGTTTGTATTTTGTTCCAGTAGGCAGGTATGGTATAGCTAACTGCAGCTCTGCCATGGAGTGTACCTGTTGTGGGCATGTCAAGAAGGAAGAAGTTATTTTTATGCAGGGAATTACAGCTGTGGGATAAGTGGAAGAGGGAAGAAATGTTGGTGGGAAGTTTGCACATTAGAATTTTCAGTGCCCATGTGCCTGTGTGGAGCAGCCTTCTTGTTACAAAAGAAGGTCAGCCTACTGTTGAATAAAGAGTGCAGTGATGTGTTCTATAGGGTGCTTTAGTTATGAAGCGAAGGGCATGGTGGTATAGAATGTCGAGCTTGTGAAGGTGAGATGCCGTGCTGTTATTGTATATGACATCTGCGTAGTTGATGAGTGGGAGGAAGGTAGCCTGCACCAATCTTTTCCTGATTGCTTCTGGAAATAAGAACTTATTTCTTAAGAAGAGCTCTAGTCTTATTTTTAGTTTTTTAGAGAGGGATTCTATATGGGTGATGAAGGATAGTTTTGAATCTAGCCACATGTCTAGATACTTGAATTTATCCACAACCTCAAGATTGTCACCTAGCAGGGTTGTAATTGGAGCAGGCATTGCCTGGTTGGGGAGGGATGAATGGGATTGAGGGGGGAGGAAATACATGGTCTTAGTATTTTTCGCCTTTAGTAGAAGTTTGGAGTTCAGGAGGTTATGTTGGAGCTGGTTGAAGTCCTTCTGAAATTCAGTTCCAACTTCCTTCAAGGAGGGCTTGGAGGTGTATAGGACAGTGTCATCCATGAAGAAATGTAATTTTGAGGTATAAAAGTCATTGCCCAAGGAGTTGATATAAATAGAAAATACAGTAATAATGGACCTAAAATAGAGCCTTGGGGAACCCCTTTTGTTAAAGGAAGGGAAGGGGTAAAGGAGCCCATTGGCTTTGATACATTGGAGCCTACCTGAAAGATAGCTTGCAAGCCATTTGAGTGTAGTACTATTCATGCCAAGCCATTTAAGGTTAATAAACAGGAGAGTGTGGTCGACCATGTTGAAGGCCTTGTTCAGGTCTAGGAACACGGCTCCTGTTGTTTATTGTCGATAGCTAGGAACCAGTCATTGGTCACTTTCTCCAATGCAGAGACAGTACTAAGATTGTGTCTGAAGAGCCAGACTGGTGGCGCTGAGGGTTGAGGCGCTGGACGCCACACCTCGCACCATGCCGGCAACCAGGTGAAACGGACTTGGGGCGCTGGGGCTAACTGGGGGAAGGAGGGATTGAGCGCCCTGCAACAGCTGTCCTTCCTTTAGGGTGGGTGAGGGACATGCTCTGCGCTGCACTGACACCCAGCGGAGGCTGGAGTGTCGTCCAGAATACGAGGAATCTACATTGGGGGAAGAGTCATGGACGTCTGCACGTCAGTGCGCTGATGTCATTGCACATACGACTCTTTGGAATGACTAAAGAGGGGAAAAATTAGGGTACCTCTGCCTCTATGAAGCCTTCCTTGGGGCTTCAATTAGCCACTGTCACTGGGGTCCCCCAACTAGTTACTGGTTCCGTGGGGGCTGGATAGGGGGTCCCAGCTCCGTGGCCCCGCCCTCCGGGGGAAAGCCTGGGGTTACCAGAGGTCCCAGCAAGTGACAGCAGGTGGAAGTCCGGGGCCATGACCAGGGCTGATACCTGGCGGAGGAGCCCACAAAAAAAAAAAAAAAAAGATTGCATATAAATCCTGACTATAGGGAGGTAAGTAGGTTGGAGCATTCGAGGTATTCCTTTAATTGTGTATTAACTATCTTTTCTAATAATTTTGACAGAACTGGAAGGAGGGAGATTGGTCTATAGTTGTTAAGGTCACACAGGTCACCTGACTTGAACAGTGGTAAAATAAAGGCTGTTTTCCAGCTGGAAGGGACCATACCAGAAGATATTGACAAGTTAAAGATATGCATTATGGGGGCGGTGAGGTAGAGGTACCCTAACTTTAGGAATGTAGCCTCGATACCATCAGCACACGCCCCCTTATTTGTATCCAGTGATTTTAGGAGGTCCTCGACTTGCTTAAATGTTATTGGGGTGAGGGTAAAGGAGTTGTGGTTATTCAGGTCCAAGGGGGACTCTATTGGTACAGGGCTGTTGATCAGTCCAGCAGCTGGAGAAAAATCAAATGCTAAACCCACTGTAGCGAAATGCACATTTTGCTTTTCTAAAATGGTACCTTTGTCAGAAATAGTGATGTCGTTAGGAGATATTTTGAGTGAGATGAAAGAGGCAGTTCTATACCCCTGCACAGTTTTAAGCGTCAGCCAAAGTTTGGCAAAGTTACCTTTTGTGGCATCTAGGGAAGCCACATAATATGTAGATTTGGTTAACTAGCTTTGTACATGCGTTTCGACACTCTCTGAATGCTGCCCAGTCAGCAGGAGCCTTGGTGTGTCTTGCTGTAGTCCATAATTTGTCCTGGTGCTTTAAGGCAGCCTTGGGATCGGGGTGAACCAAGGAGAGGAAGCCTTTTTTACTCTGCATTTCACCTATGGGGCATGTTTGTTTGCTAGGGTTGTGAGTTTACTATTGAAGATATCAATGGCTGCATCAACTGATTTTGCCGGATAAAGGCTTTGCCAATGGATGTGCCTAAGGTCGGCTAGGTAGTTTTCCAGGTTGAATTTGTGGAAGCTACATTTTGTGACGAACTTGGCGCAGGAGGGGCGCTTGTCCTGAAATCTTGTGCAGACTACAATATTGTGGTCACTAAGGTCATTGTGGAAGATGGCTGTATGTTGTATTTTGTGGGACCTATTAGTAAGAATTAGATCCAGGATGGTACTCTCATTGTTGTTTTTTAGGTTGACTCTTGTGGGTTTTGTAATGAGCTTGGAGATTCCCAACTCATCACAAATGTCCTTTAAGGCATTTGCTTTGGGTAACAGCCAATCCCATTTCAGATCACCAAGGATGATGGATTTGTTAGAGTTGGATTTAATAATATTTCTTAGCATGGAAAGGAGTTCAACATCCCCTGCTGATGGCCTGTAACAGCCAACGATGTTAAATGTTTCAGATGATGGAAGTGAGAGTCTCAAGGTCAGGTATTCAAATTCCTTTGTTTTGGACAAAGAGAGGAATTCAGTGGCAGGGTATTTGGAGTTAACATAAATGACATCCCCACCCTTCCTTGTTGGTTGGTCCCATCTGAACGTATTAAAGGAGGGGAGCATGATCTATTGATCTGCGTTGCTGGCTTTAAGACAGTTTCAGTGATAACTAGGATATCTGGGTTGATGTGGGAAACCCATACTTTGATGAGGTTGAGTTTTTTCACCATGCTACAGACATTGACCAGTATTATTTTCAGCCCTGGGGCTGCTGCAAAATCTGATGGGGAGGTCATTGGGGCAGTCTTGGGAGGTACTGGAATGGGGAGCCTAGGCATGAGATAGAGGCAGGATGGGAGGGATGCGAGGGTGAGCGATAAGGCCCATATGGCACATTTGTGTGGGAGATAAGAGTAAGAGCAAGAGCAGTGGAAGCTAGGTTCCAATGGGTGTGCATGAGGGAGATGGTTGCCGGATCATAATGGGAAAGCTAGGAGTTGGAGGCTACCTTGGGGGTGAAAGGGTGGGGGGATGGTGGTGATGAGAGGGGCACAGTGTGCAGGGTCAAGTAAGGAAGGAGTGCATTGATAAGGATAAATGCCGCTAAGTAGAGATAGTGGGTGTTTTTTGTTTTTACTTATAGTACAGTGCTGGATATTACTAGTTGCAGTCTACAACTTCTGAGATGTTGAGTGCTGACTGCAGAGAGTCAAAGGGTTAGTTACACTGTAGGTTACTTGGAGGATGGTTGGCCTAAAGGTCAGTGTCACTGACTTCTGGGCAGTCCCTGAGTGGCTGACAAGGTTCAGATCCCGGGGGGACAAGGAGGAGACAGTCAACAGGAAAGACCCAAATTAAATTTAAACCTAGATGTAGGCTGCACATCTTATCATAGCAGTGCACTGCCTACATAAGCAAAGGCAGGTTACCCTACATAGGAGTTTACTACAGGGTTGGTAATTTCATGGAGACAAGAGGATTAGTCACAGTTAAAATGTGTGTGTATGTATGTGTGTGTGTGTGTGCTCATCTGCAATTTGTAGGCCCAACTCCCCAGGCTAGGGGATTTCCAAACAGTGGCAGTTGTCTCTTGAGGATGGGCGTCACACCTTGACTCCATTTATAGAAACATAGAATTTGACGGCAGATAAGGACCGCTTGGCCCACCCAGTCTGCCCATTTCCCTACCTACTGGATAAGCTGCAGATCCTAGTTAACCAGCAGCCTACTTCTTCCTACCCCCAACCCCTAGAATGGCCTTATGACTGTCCCATGCATGCTTGAATTCCACCACTGATTTTGACTCCACAACCTCCTCTGGAAGGCTGTTCCATGCATCCACAACCCTCTCTGTGAAAAAATACTTCCTTAAATTACCTCTGAGCCGCCCCTCTATCTTCAAATTGTGCCCTCTTGTTCTTGCACACCTCTTTTTTTGAAAGATGCTACCCTCTTGGACTTTGTTGATTCCCTTGAGGTACTTGAACGTTTCTATCATGTCCCCGCTCTCCCTCCTTTCCTCGAGGCTATACATATCAAGCTCCTTTCGTCTCTCTTCATATGTCTTCCGGTGCAGACCCTGTACCATTTTAGTTTCCCTCCTCTGGACAGCTTCCATCCTGTCTATGTCTTTGCAGAGATTGGGTCTCCAGAACTGCACACAGTACTCCAGATGGGGTCTCACCAGCTGTCTGTACAGAGGAATAATAACTTCCTGTTTTCTACTGGTGATGGTGATGCCTCTCCCTATGCATCCCAGTATCCCCCCAGCCCTCCTTGCTGCCCTCTCACATTGCTTGCCCACCTTTAGGTCATCTGATATGACTACCCCCAGGTCCCTTT
The DNA here is from genome assembly GCA_016271365.2 of Neoceratodus forsteri. Classification (NCBI taxonomy): domain Eukaryota; kingdom Metazoa; phylum Chordata; order Ceratodontiformes; family Ceratodontidae; genus Neoceratodus; species Neoceratodus forsteri. The sequence continues at coordinate 334,182,793 of CM057455.1, read as the reverse complement.
CCATTTTGTTGTTGTATCTCACCCCCATTGTGTACTCTTCCCTGGGTTTTGTTTCCCAGGTGCATTACCTTGCACTTCTTAGCATTGAATCTAAGCTGCCATACATTTGACCATTCCTCTAACCTTGGCAAGTCCTTCTCATCCTTTCCACCCCACCCTGTGCATCAACTCTGTTGCAGATCTTTGTGTCATCTGCAAGAGACATACTTTCCTTCCAGTCCCTCTGCAATGTCGCTTATAAAGACATTGAAGAGGACCGTCCTAATACTGAACCCCGCGGTACCCCACTAGTAACCCTTCTTTCTTCTGAGTGGACCCATTTACTATTACTCCTCTGGTCCTACAATTCTTTACCCAGGCTGTCATCTTGGGACCCACTCCCGGCTGCTAACTTGTATATTAATCTTTGTGTGGGACTGTGTCAAATGCCTTGTTAAAGTCTAGGTAGGCCATGTCCACAGCCCCTCCCTGATCTACTACTTTGGTCACCCAGTCAAAGAAATCTATTAGATTTGTGTGGCATGACCTTCCCGCTGTGAATCCATGCTGCCTAGGGTCCTGTGTCCCTCTGGCCTCTAGATACTCAACAATTCTTTCCTTCAGAAGTGATTCCATCATTTTCCCTATCACTGAGGTTAAACTAACAGGTCTGTAGTTTCCCGCTTCTGCCTTGCTCCACTTTTGTGAAGGGGAATCACATCTGCCCTCCTCCAGTCCTCGGTACCACCCCATCCTCCCATGATTTGTTAAAAGGGTAGTCAGTGGTGTCACTAGTTCTCCCTTAGTTCTTTTTAGAATTCTGGGATGAATCCCATCAGGCCCCATTGCTTTGTCCACCTTCAGTTTTAAGAGTTCTTTCAGAACCCTTTCTTCTGTAAATGGGTTGGTATCAACTTCTGTATCCAGAGTGTTTCTACTGTTTGTTTTATGTACCTCCCTCTTCATTTGTAAATACTGAGCAAAAATATTTGTTTAGTATCTTTGCCTTTTCACAGTCCTCTGCCCACCCTCCCTCCCCTTTAGTAAGCCTCACTATCCTTCCTTGGTCTTCCTCTTCCCCTGATGTACCTATAAAAGGTTTTATCCCCCTTCTTAACTGAGTTGGCTATCTTTTCCTCGGTTTGGGCCTTTGCTGTTCTGACTGCCTTCCCAGCCTCCTTTTGCTTTAACTGATACAGTTCTCTGTCCTGCTCCTTCTGCAATTCCTTGTACTTCCTGAATGCTTTCTTTTCTCTTGAACCTTCACTGCCACTTCCTTTGAGAACCATAGTGGTTTCTTACAGCGTTTTGTTTTGTTTATTTGCTTCACACAAAGGCTCGTTACCTCTGTGATGGCAGTTTTTATTATTCCCATTGTTCTTCCACCCTCCTTCCTGCCCATTTGCTAGTGCATTCCTTAGGCACTCACCCATTTTGGCAAAGTCAGCCTCCTAAAGTCCAGTACTTTTGCGTTTGTGGCTTGACTCTACTGCTGTGTTTATTGTGAGAGCCATACTGTTTCGATGATTACTAGTTCCAGATGGCTACCCACTTCTACATCTGTGATCCTCTCTCATCTCCATTTGAGAGAATCAGGTCTAATATTGCTCCCTCTCGAGTGGGCTCCAATACTAGTTGTCTAAGGCATGCCCTGTAGGGCATCTAGAATAACTCTACTCTTCAGTGGCTGCTGCAACTGCACTCCAGTTAACATCTGGCATATTGGTTAATGTCCTTGTGAAGGTGTGGCCTCCAATACTGCATGCAATACTCCAGATGGGGCCTAACCAATGAGATGAGAGCCTTCCTGTCAGCAAGATACCCTACACAACAATTTGACAGAGAAAATACCCTGCTAATCAAACAGAGAAAAATCCAGACATCCAAGTCAGACACAGGTAAACCTCTCCAGCCCCAAAACAGCCTGGTGGTTTGTTAGCCACAAAGGAAAATCAGATATGCAGTTATTTCAGCCCTTCTGAAGATGCTGACAAGATAAGCAGTTTTAAAAATCCCCTTCCTGAATTAAAAACTAAAATAATTAAACACAAAGCAATACCGATGTAATAGTAAGGAAAACTTCTCTCAGATGTAAGCAAGAGAGAGAGATTAGTTACAGATATCTAGTCCAATATAGTATATCCCATGCAGCTTCTCAGTTGTTTCAAAGCACACCCAGTATACAACTTGGAAGAAGATGGACTTCTCTTATATTCTCTTATATTTTGTTACAGTGGAATCCTGGGGCTGGGGTTGGACCAGCACAGAACCAGGCGCCTTTAGTTGCAATAACAGTTACAACCATAAATGTCCACACCATCTGCGAAGTCTAGATCTTCCTTTATTCACATACCTGAACAGACAGATAGTAACAGATAACAAGCAGAGTGGAAACTTGATTCTAGATAAGAAGCTTTAATTGACAAAGTAACAAACAATTATGGTACATATTCCAGTTTAGGGAAATGCAGATGATTGTGTAGCTGACACACAAGTCGTTACCTCTAAGGAAAAACACAATAAGTGGAAAGGCTTTTAATGAACAGTTCAGAACACTCTTATTACATCTCACAGGACAATTGAAGAGCTGATATGAAACTTGCATCTTCAGGCATCTAACAGTTAAAGGGAGACTAACATAAACAAAGATATCAATATTGTTGTTAAGGGACATCTGTTTTAAATAAGCTACTGGCCAAACCAATAACTCCTTTACGGACTGTGTGAGAGAGAAGGAGGAAGTAAGTGCTTGTGGGTCAGTTTTGGGTCTGTTCTTAAATTTCTGTAATTCTTGGTAGTCAGAAAAGGGGACCTTACTGAGAGACTATTTGTAGTCTGTTGTGAGTTGAGTGGTTAATTACAACCCATGAAACAGGTGTCTCATTGGGGTAGGGGCTGAAGCAGGCTTAGAGAAGACAGAATATTTAAGCTTCACCCCCTGATGAAGACTGTGATTGAAGTGCTGGGGTGTTAGTGTGGTTGACACTTGTTTCACACTTTTGTCCTCACATTACCTGGCTGGATTAAAGAGCTAGTGGATTGGAACTGACATTTAATGTTGAAAGATGAAGTGAACAGACATGAACTACCATGTAATACAGTTGATGTTGTCCATGTGACTATCTGAATTATGTTTTTTTTTTTTTTTTATGTTCACTGTTTTACATATCACCGGTATGTCATGCTATGGAAACTGCCATAAGACACCAAAGAAACTGGAAATGGCATCTTGGGGGGGATGCATCCCGAGTTCCTGTTTGCCTAGCCATGTGGGTGTTCTATCCTAAGCGAAAACATTCAATAACTAATTCAATTTTCTGTTAGAAAATATGCCTGCACACTGTTGGGGAATTTGAGCAGTTTTTCCCAGCTGAAATTTTTGTTCAGATATTTATCTATCTAGTGTATTGTTTTCTAAGACAGATGCATGTGTTTTAATTTATTTATATTTAGGTCTCCCAATGAGAACACGGCAAAATGAGTAAGAGAGGCTGTTAGTGGAAAGAAATGGTCACACACCGTGCACACTGAAAATTTCTCCCCAGTTAGTCCTGGGCGATCGTGACAACTCAGTGAGATCCCCCTGTCATTAATTTTTTGTATTATTTACTCATTAATTTTGCAAGGCAAAACTTACAAGACTATATTATCACAGGAGGATAACAATACATCAGCAACACAGATTTTCTCCAACAAGAAAAAGTATGACACCTCCCGTGGAGTTCCAACATAGGGGGAGAGGCCCTAATATAGAAACATTAAATCCCATAGCATGCAGCCAAGGAAGGCTAAAGGGGAATCTTACAACCCAAGAATTTACCATATTGCTATTATGATCAAAACGATTCCCTGACATGACCAACAAGCATATGTATTTATATCCTATGAGCTCCCAGTCTCCCAAGTAAAACACAAGAGCAATAAACAAAGTCCCCCCAAACAACAGAGCAACTTTAATCGACAACCACAGCACTAAAACAAATAATATAACATTGTCCATGCCATATGTAGCAGTCCGAACTCAGGACATTGCCCTTACTGTCCATGAAACAAGGTGCAGGAAATACCGCTAATTCCAATACAGCAGGCAAGTAGATGGTCTGGGCTGGGTAAAATAGCACACAAAGTGCATACACACTGTAAGAGAGTCAACGTTCTGGCAACAGTCACAATTAAACATTGAGAACTTGAATATGAAGAAGAGAGAGAGACTCCTAATATGCTCTGCCAGAATAGTCCATAATCCAGCCTCCAACCCATTCACCCAACTTACAGTTCAAGGGACAGATCCAGGCTCAGGATTAAGCTTCGTCCAAGGAGGTACCCTCCCCCCTCCTCTGTCTCCTCCATCTCCTACATAATGCACTGCAGCACCTTTTCAGCATCTTTTGGGTTATTAAATTGATACTGCCACCTCTGCCATGTCAGGCACAATCTAATGGGGAACAGTAGTTGATGCTAGATCCTGTGCTGTCGAAGATGGCTCAGAATGCCGTCAAACGCCTTTCTCCTTTGCCGGGGTGCTGTAAGAGAGATCTGGGAATATCTGCAAGGTATTCTCCCCATACTTAAGAGTTCTTCTCCTTCTGGCTAGGGCAAACACCCGGTCTCAATTGCCTACTACAATGCATACAAGCAATAAAATCCAAGGAGCCACTGTGTCTGGCGCAGCCTGTCCTGGAGTAATGCGGTAGGCTTTCTCTATCGAGAGCAGGGGATCATCCTCTGACTGGCCCAGGATTGTTGGCAAAAAGACTCTAGCAAAGCCAAGACAGTCCTCTCCCTCGGCTGATTCAGTAAGGTCCATGATCCGCACATTCCTTTCCCTGGCCTGATTCTCTACTATCTCCAAACTCTGATGTAATAATGTATTCTCTTTTATTAATTTGGTAGTAGCATCACAGGCCTTCATTACCGAGTGCTCTGGTCTCTGGACTGACTGCTCACAGTGCTCCATCCTGGTTTCAAGGGCCAAAACTCTGGGCATCAGGGAGTCCAGATTTTTTATCAATATCCTGAACCGTTTTGACCATATGGTTCAGCATCACCTGGATCGAGAGGAAGGAGGCACCCCCAGTGGGCGATTCACTTAATGCTGTGGCTCCTTCAGAGGACACAGGCTGCTCCTCATGGTGCTGCTGTGATCTTTTGGGAGAGAAAAAATCTGTAGATGAGGCTGTCACCCCTCAATTTTTCCCCATAGTGCCGTTCTTAGGATCACCACACACCTTTCCTGCACTTTGTGTCTGGGAAGCTCTGCTATAAAATTATTTTAATACAGTTTAAAGTACAGAAACCCAGGAGTGCAGAGAAAATGCTGCTTCCAGTAGGCTGCTCAGTAGCACCCCCCCCCATCATTTTTTAAGGACAACATTGTCAAATATCCTCTTGTTTTCCTCCAAGACAAAACAAAAAAACAATCCACTGTACAATCGTACATGAGTATTTATCTTACAGGTTGAAGCACTGCTCCATGCGTGGGGTCAGTCAGACGCAGCTGATGGACTGGGTGTCTCCTTCTCTCCCCAGCCCCCCAACAGAACACGAAAAAAATGGATTGCCTATTCATAAGGAGACAGATCCAACCTCTTTCACCAGTCTTCCAGTAAATCCCTAGCAGCTGACACAGCCGTAGCACTCAGAGCCTGTGAGCCTCCAACTATTTGATTATAGCCGACATGATCTTGGCATGCTGCTGCCTCCTTAGTCCCCGACTGCTGTTTGAGGTGTCCAATGAAAGATCGTGCAGGCAATCCAGGTATTTTGACACTGAATTTTGCCCTTGTACTATGTGATTGTATCACACTCAGAAACTATGAGCTTAGTTCGATGGTTGTATGTACTGTAGCTTTGAAAGAAAGGGGACTAAGGAGGCAGTGGGATGCCAAGTTCACGTCAGCTATAATCAAATAGTTGGAGGCTCAAAGGCTCTGAGTGCTACAGCTGTGTCAGCTGCTAGAGATTTACTGGAAGACTGGTGAAACAGGTTGGATCCATCTTCTTCTGAATAGTCAATCCACTTTTTTCTGTGTTCTTTCAGGGGGTGGGGGAGAGAGAGAGAGAGAGAGACACCTGACCCATCAGCTGCAGTGTGACTGAGCCCACACACGGAGCATTTTCAGCTTGTAAGGCCCTGTCCACATTACCAGCGCTTTTGCAAAATGTTTTGAAAACTGTTTCGTGTAATAATTTTCAGAACGGTTGTCGGTACTTCCACACTAACATCCGACACCGAGGTTGCCCACTGGAGTTCCCATGCATACTTGCGGCAATACTGCAAAGTATTGCAGGCACCCAATGCATGCAAGGATACCCAGGAATGGGCATGGTAACCAATCGGAGTGAAAAAAAGCACCGATCGATTCTTATGGCAAGGTCGGGGATATAAGTAACATTATCCCCCCTTTCTTTTGGGAGACAAAAATTTATCTTAGAAAGTCCACAGAAGTTGCCTTAAACCATTGTACAGAATGGTTTGCATCCACGCCACTGTTAAAATGGTTTAAGGCAACTGTGTTAGGCTGAAATTATGCTCAAAACCTGTTCTGATCGGGTTTTTAGAAACGCAGTTCTTAAAATGGTTCAAACACAGTAAAAACCGTGCTGTAGTGTGGGCATAAACCGTGTTTGCAATTTTTGTAACATAACAGACTACCTGTAATGTTACAAAACTGCTAGTGCGGACAGAGCCTAAGATAAATATTCATGTATGTTTGTACAGTGGATTTTGTTTTGTCTTGGAGGAAAACAAGAGAGTATTTGACAATGTTGGCTTTAAATAATGACAGGGAGGTCTGACTGAGTTGGCACAATCATCCTGGACTAACTTCGGAGAAATTCTCAGTGTGCATGTCGTGTGACTATTTCTTTCCACTGACAGCCTCTCTCACTCAGTTTGCCAGGTTCCCATTGTGAACCCTAAATAGAAATAATGTATAACCAACCCACCTGTCATAGAAAACAATACTTTAGATGGGTAAATAAAATATAGCTGAACAAAAAATTCAGTTGGAAAACTACAACTTCTCTATTTTGTGCACTGCAGGCATTCAAAACTACTAGGCAGCTTTCCTCCCACAGCGTCACTTCTTTCCCCGCTGTCTGGTGCTCATGACCAACAGTCCTTGTCAGAACCATGACAGAAATGCAGGAACATGGGGGTTTAATGTATGTGTTATAACTATAATGTCAGCACATAAATAAATAAATAAGACTGAAAACCAAAGCACTTCAGTATTCCAGTTAGCATAACGTGGTTAAAAAGTCTTGCTGCACTAGTTCTTTAAATAATTTTTCTGCTTGGAGATTTTGTGGTCTGAGTTTTCATTTACTTACCTGCCTTGCTCTTTTGGACAGTGCTGTTTAAGCTCCACACCTGTAAGTGTCCCAACACATGGTGTCCCATCGTGTGAGTGGCACAGAGTAGAAGTGGAGAATATGTCTAAGGAATATCTGCAGGACTTCTGTAGGGAGACTGCAGTTCTGAAGGGTACTCTGAAAGTTGTAGGTACCTTCTAATACAGTTGTAAGTGGAAAGGCAGGTTGGGTGAAGGGATTTTAGAAACACTCTATCTGGAGTAGTCTTGTAGAACAAATTGTTATTGAGTAAAACAGGCTGTATAGGGGATCCTAGAGATTGCCTGTCTTGGATAGTCTAGTACATAGTAAAAACAGTGCATAGTGCCTGAATCCCAGGTGGTATTGAAAGAAACACACTAATCTCAAAACACAGCTACAACCAGCTGAAGCAAATAATGATGCGGGGGAGGCACATTTGTGGGAGGTGGGGTGAGTGCAGAGGGTGTGGAAGAGTGGTGAACCAGAAGGTAGTCTGGGAGTTAGGCCACTACCTCAGCTCTGGAAGGTTCCAGGCCATGAGGGTTGAACTGTAAGCTGCAATGGCTGAAATATGCCACTTGAAAGCTACAGCCACTGGCCCTCATAGGGCATTATTGCCCTAACCCTGTGCCCGGTCCAACGGGACAAAACCTGTTGCTCTGCAGGAGCTGAGCTTCACTCCGATGAAGCAAACTACCTGCGAAAGTATGAGTGGCCAGGTCTCTGGACTGCTTTCCCTCCTCCTCCTCTGTGGAGGGATCTTCTGTCAGCCAGTCGTACAGGTATGGATACACCCGGACCCCTCAATGTCTCAGGTAGGCTGCCACCACTGCAATGCACTTGGTGAATGTCCTGGGAGCTGAGGAGAGGCTGAAAGGCATGGCTAAGAACTCGTACAGTCTCCCTTCTGCTCTGAACCAAAGGAACTGGCGGTAGGATGGATGGATGGCAATGTGGAAGAACGCTTCCCAAAGATCTAGGGAGCACAATCACATGTTGTGCTCCAAGGATGGAATGACCTGAGACAGAGTGACCATCCTGAAGGTGTGCGACCAAAGGAACTTGTTCAGATTGTGCTGATCTAAGATGGGGCGCCAGTCCCCTGGAACCAGAAAGTATCTGGAAACAAATCCTGGAATTACTGGAGGTTCCAGGACTTGAGCCACTACCTCCTTCTGGAGGAGCTGGGTGATGTCTTCCTGAAGGGATGACAGGATGTCTGTGGACACCATGTCCTCCAGTGGGGTGTGAGCTCGGCACAGAGGGCAAGCCTCGAACTCTAGAGGTAGACCTTGATCAACCATTTTGAGGACCCACCTGTCTGTGGTGACAGTGGACCAGGCAGAAAAGAAGTGGCAGAGCCGGTCCCCTATGAGAGGGACCAGAGGAGACAGGATGGACATGGGGGTGACACCCCCAGCCTGTCACTGTGCAGGCTTAGAGGCAGAGGAAGGACTGGTTGAGGATGTAGCAGGACCTTGACCACCTGGTTTGTGGATGAATGAAGCAACTGACTTCAATCAAGGGCACAAAGCCTGGGTCTGCTACCTAGCTGGGGGCTGGGATGGCTTGACTGCACCAGCAGAGAGGGGCTAAAAGGGCTTCTTTCTCTGAATCTTAGAGCCCTTGGGATCCCTCTGGGTGGAAGTAACAGAGTCCACAGTGTCACTGGACTTCTTAGTCCTAGTGAGGTGTCCTTCCACCCCTAGCCTGAACAAGTCGGTGCCTAGGAAAAGAACATCTGCCAACTTGTGCTGTGTATCTACTGTGAAGGTAGAAATCCACAGCTAAGCCCTGTGGCGCATGGCCACTGCAGCAGCCATGGACGGGGCATAGGAATTGCCAATGTCTATGGCCATCTGGAGCTGCTGTTTGGCTACTGCATGGCCCTGGTTCTGGACTTGCTTGACTGTGGTCTGTAAGTCAGCCAGGAGCTGGGGAAGCACCTCGAGAGTGCCCAGTATGGCATGAGCAAAATGGGCCATCAAAAGGGCTGAACTCCCTTGCTCAAGGCCAAGAGAACAGGCCACATAGACCTTTTTGGCCATGTGATCCAATTTTTTGGATACTTTGTTGGGAGGTTTATCCACGTCCCCGACATTGCCAGAACGCTGAAAGACCAAGTCGGCAAAAAACTCCTCAGCCGAGTGATGTTCAATTAAACCCAACAGGGAACCCGTAGGGACCAATACGTTTGAGCCATACAAGCTGACAGCGCAGGGCAGGAGGCAGAGTGCTGCCAAAGATCCAGAGCATGGCCAAGAATGGCCTCGGTGACCAGGAAGGCGACCGCCAGGGAATCACCCCGTCCAGGATTTTAGTCAAGGGATGCTTAGAAACATAGAAACATAGACTTTGACGGCAGATAAGGACTGCTAGGCCCATCTAGTCTGCCCATTTCCCTACCTACAGGATAGGCCGCAGATCCTAGTTAACCAACAGCCTTTATCTTCCTGCCCCCCACAAGAATTGCCTTATGTCTGTCCCATGCATTCTTGAATTCTCCCACAGTTTTAGACCCCACAACTTCCTCAGGAAGGCTGTTCCATGCATCCACTACCTCTCTGTGAAATAATACTTCCTCACATTGCCCTGAACTGCCCTCCTTCTATCTTTTAAATTGTGTCCCTTGTTCTTGCAAGTCTCTTTTCTAAAGATGCTACCCTCTTGGACTTTGTTGATTCCTTGAGGTACTTGAAAGTTTCTATCATGTCCCCTCTCCCTTCTTTCCTCAAAGGTATACATATTAAGCTCCTTTAGTCTCTCCTCATACGGCTTCTCTTGCAGACCCTGCACCATTTTAGTTGCCCTCCTCTGGACTGCCTCTATCCTGTCTATGTCCTTGCGGAGATGGGGTCTCCAGAACTGGACACAGTATTCCAGATGGGGTCTCACCAACTGTCTGTACAGAGGGATAACAACTTCCTGTTTTCTGCTGCTGATGCCTCTCCCTATACATCCCAGTATACCCCGGCCCTCCCTACTGCCTTCTCACATTGCTTGCTAACCTTAAGGTCATCTGATATGATTACCCCCAGGTCCCTTTCCTGTTTTGTTGTTGTTACTACCTCCCCACCCATTGTGTATTCTTCTCCTGGGTTCTTGTTTCCAGGTGCATTATTTTGCACTTTTTGCATTGAATCCTAGCTGCCATAGCCTGACCATTCCTCCAACCTTGCCAAGTCCCTTTTCATCCTTTCCACGCCTCCTTGTGTATCAACCCTGTTGCAGATCTTTGTGTCATCTGCAAAAAGGCATACTTTTCCTTCCAGTCCCTCTGCAATGTCACTGATGAAGACATTAAAAAGGACTGGACCCAATACTGAACCCTGCGGTACCCCACTAGTAACCGCCCTTTCTTCAGAGTGGACTCCATTTACAATTACCTTCTGTGTCCTGTTGTCCAGCCAATGTTTTACCTAAGCTACCACCCTGGGACCCACTCCCAGGCTGGTTAATTTGACTATCAATCTTTGTGTGGGACTGTGTCCAAATGCCTTGCTAAAGTCTAGGTAGGCCATGTCACAGCCCCTCCCTGGTCTACTACTTTGGTCACCCAGTCAAAGAAATCTATTAGATTCTGCTGACATGACCTTCCCGCTATGAACCCATGCTGCCTTGGATCCTGTGCTCCACTGACCTCCAGGTACTCAACTATTCTTTCCTTCAGAAGTGACTCCATCACTTTCCTACCACAGAGGTCAGACTGACAGGTCTGTAGTTTCCTGCCTCTGTCTTGGTCCCACTTTTGTGAAGGGGAATCACATCCGCCTTCCTCCAGTCCTCGGGTACCACACCATCCTCCCATGATTTATTAAAAGAGTAGCCAGTGGTTTCACTAGTTCCTTCCTTAATTCTTTTAGAATTTTGGGTGAATTCCATCAGGACCCATTGCTTTGTCCACCTTCAGTTTTAGGAGTTCTTGCAGAACCCTTTCTTCTGTGAAAGGACTGGATCGACCCCCTATCAAGAGTGCTTCTGTTAATTGGATTAGGCACTTCCTCCTCTTGTAGAATACTGAGCAGAAATATTCGTTCAGTATTCCTGCTTTTTCACTGTCCCTCTGCCCACCCACCGCTCATTCTATTCAGCCTCACTCTCCTCCCTTTGTCTTTCTACGCTCCCTGATGTACCTATAAAAGGTTTTATCCTTCTTAACTGAGTTGGCTATCTTTTCCTCAGTTTGGGCCTTTGCTATTCTGACTTCCTCCTGCTTCTTTCTGCCTTAACTGGTACAGCTGTCTGAACTGCTCCTTCTGTGTTTCCTTATACTTCCGGAATGCTATCTTTTTCTTCCTGACTTTCACAGCCACCTCTCTTGAGAACCATAGTGTCTTTTTCTTTCATTTTGATTTGTTTATTTGCTTCACACAAAGGCTTGTTGCGTCTGTGATGGCAGTTTTGATAATTCCCCATTGTTGCTCCACACCTCCTTCTAGCCTGTTTGCTAGTGCTTTTCTGAGGCACTCTCCCATCTTGCCAAAGTCAGCCCTCCTAAAGTCCAGTACCCTCACTTTTGTATGGCTTGACTCTGTAGCTGAGTTTAACGTGAACCACACTGTTTGATGGTCACTTGTCCCCAGATGGCAACCTACTTCTAGATCTGAGATCCTCTCACTGCCCCGTTTGAGAGCAGAGGTCTAAGATTGCTCCCTCACGAGTGGGTTCAACTAGTGTCTAATGCCTGCCACCTGTAGGCCAAGAATGGCCCCTGCTCTTGGATGTGGCTGCAGCAAAGTGCTCCAGTTAACATCTGGCATATTCAGGTCTCCCATCAACAGTATCTCCCTTTCTCTGCCATTCTAAGAATGCCTTCCATCATATCCTTGTCCATTCCTTCTCCCTGTCATGGGGTCTGTACACAACCCCTGTGCGGATTGTGGTGCCCTTCCAGTCTCCAAGCTGACTCACAGTGCTCCTCTCCTCCCTGTTTACTCTTTGTTCAGTTGCTTTTATCCCTTCCTTTACATGAGAGCTCCTCCCCTCTTCTCCCTGCCTGTCTCTCCTGTAGGTTATGTACCCTGGTATGTTAACATCCCAGTCATGGTTCTCTGTGTACCATGTTTCTGTGACTGCTACGATATCCAGGCATCCCTCTTCCATTAAGGCCACCAGCACAGGGAGCTTGTTGCCCAGACTACGGGCATTGGTACTCATTACCCTCCATTTCCTGATGGCCTTACCCACTTTTGCCCCATCCCTGTCCTTCTTGCCTTTGTCACTTTCTCCATTTATCCCTGCCCTTCTCCCTATCGACACCTCCATGTTGGTGTTTGCCACACTTACTACTGTGATTGTTTGGGAGGGGGCTAGGATTTTCCTGCTCCTTTCCAGTGCCTCCCCCCTTGGCTAGTTTAAAAGCTTGCCAATGAAGCATTTAAACCTATCACCTAGGATCCTGGTTCCCCTCCCGGACAGATGCAGCCCATCATGCCAGTATAGGCTTGCATCACTCCAGGTGGACCCCAGTCCCCAATGAAGCCAAATCCCTGAGCTCCACACCAGTTTTCAACCACTGATTGAATCCATGGTACGGAACACCTAGCCTCTCCTATGCCATAGATGGGTAGCACCTCCGAGAAGGTTACCGTGCGTGCTACTTGACTAAGGCCCCTCCCCAATTCCACAAACTCTTCCTGCACTTCTCTAATCCCTTTCTTAGCCAGGTAATTTGTCCCTAGGTGGACAATGCCATCCAGCTCCCTCCCCTGTGCAGCTGCTCCAGCAATCCTGAGGATTCGCTCCCTGTCCCTCCAAGCCATGGCGCCAGGCAGGCACCTTACCTCCCTCTCCCCTTCCTTGCCCAGTTCTACCTTCCTAACAATGGAGTCCCCCACCAGGAGTTGTTTTCTTCCCCTGCCACCCTCCTGTGGGTCTCCTTTGTGGAGGTTCCCAGCATCCTCCTTGGTCTCCACTGTAGGTGCCTCCATAGAGGAACCACACTTTGCCAGAATGGCATAGGAATTGTGGAGAGGTACAACTGGAGGGATGTGCCTCTGTTCCACCACCCTCACCCTCTCTGAGCCCACTGTGGTCCAACCGCTCCTCTTTCTTGGCAACCTCTGAGGCAACGGCAGTGGCACTGGTGGTCCCTGGATGGAAGAGGAGGTCCCACAAATCCTGGCCAACTCAGCCTGGAGATGTGCCTGCAGATGGGACAACACCGCATCCTCCAGAATATCTCCCGGAAGACTGCTGCTCCACAGCCACTGCACTGCACCACTCCAATCATGTCTTATTTCTGACCCCTTAACTGTTTGCAATCCTTACTCTTTCATCTGTTTTTTTTCTCTCTCTCTCTCTCTCCTTACTTTCTGCCTGTGTGCCCTTTAAGCTCCTGATTGTCCTGTTCTGAGACAAGAATATCCTGTATTTCTCAGTAGACCACTTACTTGTTCAGAGGCAGACCTCCAGCAGCTAGAGGGGGCCGGAGAGCTACTCTTGCCCTTCTAGGATGGTGGGTCCTTGGTGGTTCTGTGATCACTCACTTCCTGCCCCTAAACAGGAAGTTCCTGTTGTCAGTCAAATCCTGTGCCTATAAAATAGAACTAGCTTTGGGGTGGAGGAAGCAGGGCAATATAGTCCCTGGTGTCTTCTGCCAAGCTATTAGCAGAATTTTTCTAAGGCAGTCTTTAAATGTAGCTTCCTTCTAGCTAAGCCACTCCCCCTACTTACCAGATCTTTCTACAAGTAATTTAAACCTCACAGCAGTTAAGTCCTTTCAGTCACCTGAGATTTACACCTAGATGACTTTTCAGTTACCCATTCAGTTCAGTTAACCCAAACACACACTTTTTTTGTGTTGTATGTTAGTTTTTTTACCCTAAATTAAAGGTCCAAATACAAAAGTTCTTCTACTTTAGTCCCAGTAGAGAAGTTCAGTCACACAGCAGTCCTTTCTCTTGGTGTCTTCTGCTAAGCTATTAGCAGAATCTTTCTAAGGCAGTCTTTAAATGTAGCTTCCTTCTAGCTAAGCCACTCCCTACTTACCAGATCTTTCTACAAGTAATTTAAACCTCACAGCAGTTAAGTCCTTTCAGTCACCTGAGATTTACACCTAGATGACTTTTCAGTTACCCATTCAGTTCAGTTAACCCAAACACACACTTTTTTTTTGTTTCGTATGTTAGTTTTTTACTCTAAATTAAAGGTCCAAATACAAAAATTCTTCTACTTTAGTCCCAGCAGAGAAGTTAAGTCACACAGCAGTCCTTTCTCTTGGTGTCTTCTGCCAAGCTTGGCCTGTTTTTGGACAGGCTCCATCTGAATCCCAGTAGATTCCAAAATCAAACAGAGCAAGCCTCCAAAAGAAGTGGGACTGTGCTCCATAGACAAATCCTCGACCAATTCCACATCTAATGGACTAGAATGCAGGGAGGAGTTGACGCTCAAATCCCCACTGACTGTACGGGGTCTAACGGGAGTAACAGTGACAGGCAGTCAATGAGGAAGCCAGAAAGTGGTATGGGCATCCTTAGGAGGAGGAGGACCTCCTTTAGCTGCACAGGAGGTGGCTCCACCCTGATGGGTGGGGAGGCTGGAGCAGGCTTGAGGCTTTGGTGGTGGCACCCATGAAAGAGCTGTTGTGGGGGTCGGAATTGGCTAAACCCTGGAGAGCATGAGCTGCTGCCACATTAGCTCTTCATAGTGCCAGCACATCTTGCATCACAGCTTCTCCTCTCCTGAGGAGGAAGAAGAGGAAGATTAGCGGCGACACCGCTTGCCCGAGTGCCGAGAGCGAGAGTGCCTATGCTGACTAGGGCAGCTTGACTCCGGGCTGTGGTATCTCGACCTCGACCTCAACCACTGAGGAACCTGAAATCAAGAAAGAGAGGGAGCCAGTGAATGCCAAGATTCCTCTGAGGGAATGGGATACTAAGGGTTTGGGACCAGATGAGGAAGCTGGTCCAACCTTCCCTGGGAGGTGATAGGTAGGACTGGAGTCCTAGAGAGGAAGTATCCTCCTCGTCCTGCAACAATGCATCAACCGACTCGAGAAAAATCTCAACTGGTAGGTCGATGCGTGTCTTGGCCAATGGGCCTGACAGGGAGACTATGGAGCCAGTCGCCTGGACCAAAGTTGAAACCTCCAAAGAAGCACAGGAATCCAAGGCCCATGAGCGCTCATGATCCCATGATCATCGACGAGACCAATTTTTAGGGTCTTTTTTAGACAATTTAGAAGATTTTGTGCCCTTAGAAGGACCTCTGCCCAAAGGTGGGAAGAGACTGATAGAAATCCTGAAATGCCCCATAAAGGTGGCGTCAAATAAAAGCAGCAAAAGCAGCACAAAAGCCGAAGCCGAAGAGGCATACTCTGTGGCCTGAGCCGCCACCTCCTTAAATGCTGCAAGTTGTTCAGTGAACCTTGCAGCCACAGAGAATGCCCAGTGGGCATCTTTTGAGCAAACGGGGGGGCATTCATCTGGGCACCCGAGAAGATGACAAAAATGCTAGTCGTCCAAAGTATTTGGATTCAAAGTGTGACATAGGCTGCAAGCCTGGGGTTTGTATTTGTGGCCCATGCAGTAAATGCACAAGTTGTGTGGGTCCATCTGGGACATCTGCCCACAGTCACACTTTTTAAAATAAGGCATCAACTTCGAGTCCTCCATACTGATGGTAATGCTTTTCAAATTGAATTCGAAAAAGAACTTGAAGACGTACTGTTTTTAGTTTTGAAAGCAAAGGGTCTACTCAAATGCAGAGCGCAAAGGAGGGAACCTTCTTCTTCCAGTAGAAAGGAAGATCTAGAATCACATGGTGGTGCCAAGGGATTTACCTCTTGAGTGGGTGGGAGGAACCAGCTTGAAGACCTTCCAGCAAGATTTTTAAAGGTAAAAGATATCACCAGAAGTGTGGATCTGTACACCATATCCACATCCCTAGAATTATTAGTCGCCATATTTCATTTTGATTATGCTATCTATTTTTATATTGTTCTTGCCATCTGCTATGTATTTTCTAGCACTCTGACCCCTAGGATGGCACCATATCTAAGTACTAATCTACTAGCACTACTGCTGTAAATGTATTTTTTTAGCAAAGTTTTTTGTGCACTTTGTTGTCCTTGAGGCATCTTTGAATGCACAGCTTATTACATTTTTTTATCTATTACAGTTTTATTTTTAACAACCATACTTGATCTTTGTTTATTTTGTTGTTGACTGTGAAAGAAAATATTTCCTGTTTTTATCACTGCCTGGAAAGATGCCAGTGAGGCAGGGATATAGCAAAAGCTGATTGGTGCTGAACCAGGTTAAGCTGTTGGTGGTTTAGTGAATGGGGGATACTTTGTCTGGACAACAGGAAAATTCCTCTTTTCTTTTTGAGAAGTGTCACAAGATCTTTAAAATAGCAAAGAAGAGAGTAGCACCTAGGGGTGACTGGTGGAATAAGAAGTATCCAGATACATAATTGCAAAGTCCAGTGCACCCAGTCAACCAGCTCCTGTGTGTTGCTTTAAACTGTCAAGTTATGTATCAGTTAAGATGCTGTTTTTCATTTATTAAAGTGCTCCTAATATTCATACAACATGAACTCACTACATAAAATACAGGTGCTCACAATGCACAAAGCTCCCGACGTTTTTTGTAACATTACTGGTTACTTTTTCAAGGTATACCATTAGAACGATGACTGAATGTTGTCGCTGCAATTAGAGTGTCACGATAAGGGTGACAATGACAGGGGCAATCTTGATTTCAGATCGTCTGTCGGTCATGCCGCCCTTTTCACCCACACAATTTCTGACCCCTGTGGGGCATGCCCACCCCAGAGGAAGTTATATTTAGTTGTGGGGGTGCGGGGGGAGGCAACCCCCATGCAAAACCTAACTATTTCCCAGGATGGGACTTTGGCACTCTGCAACCCAGGAGCTGCAATGCCTGGTGCAGATATGCCGGGCGGCATATTGCTTGTACGCATATCAGTGTCGATAAAATGACTGTTGCAATGATATGGGTGAACCTTTCTTCAAGGGCGGTGGACCCTACTCCCACAATGCCTTTATACACATGCCTTTAAGAGGCAATGCCTCCTAATGGTAACATGTAATAACAGCGAACGAAAATGAGCAACTGCAAAAAGAGCGACTCATTTTGGGTGCTGTTATTAGGGGCTACTGTGCACAATATTCCCTGGATGGGAACGTGACCATGGGGAAGGGTTAATGGAAGCAAGGAATAGTGAGGGGAAGGGGAGGGACAGGGAAGGGGTTTTGGGGTATTACCATAACTGCTGTCGCCAAGCTAGCCATGTGGTGTGGTGGTGTGGGTGGCTAGCTAGGGCATTGCAGGTATGGGGTTCAAGACTGGTGAGTGCTTACATTTTGCCACAGCTACAAGCTGCGGCACTTAATTTTTAGCAATATCCAGATTTTTGGCCCCTCCGTGGCATGCACCCCCCTGGAGCTGATAATCTTAATTCAGGGTGTGCCCCCCCCCTCGCAAAAACACTTTTTTACAATCCAGATGTTGGGTTGCCTTTATGTGTATATCGCTGATGTGCTTTTCGGTGATATACACTCGCCATAATGGCGATAGCTCTTTTGCGATCACTCTTATGACATGGAATCCTCCTAATTAAGTGAAAGGTTGTAAAGATCAGGGGCAATATATTGGGCCACCAAACCAGCTATGACCAATCTAACAGTGCCACCATACTTATCATAAAAAATGAAGTGCACTATATAGTGAACAAGAATTGCTTTAAACAGGTTAATGATAACAGCAATAAATAAATGTTCCATTGAGTTCATATTCAGACAGGAACCTGAAAGGGAAAAAGGAAAAAAGCAAAACACAGTCAACACAGTTACAGTACTTATATGACCATAATCTATCCCAAGAATGGGTTTATGTCAATCTTGCTATTTAATTCAGGTCATCTAGTGGCTCCCAGTTCCAAGATCCAGTATCCCTTCCTTTTCCTGAGCTGGGTATCATAGTCTCCTGCCCCCTTGGCCTTGGTACTTTAATGTCCACCTGGACAAATAACTACCAGAACAGGCACACTGGACTGCTGTTTAACAACTTATCTAAAAGGCATCACCTCACAACAGCACAGTGTCGCCCAAACACCATGCTGGGGCATTGGTATAGTTACTTATTACCAAGGGGAGAGTGCTCTCTGCTGAGGTACCAACACCACTTCTTGTAGCACCAGGTGATCACTGGAGGTATCCCATCCAGCTACAGACCAGGCTTGATCCTGCTTAGCTTCTGAGACCTGACAGGATCAGGATCCAAAGTGGTAAGGTTGCAGGGTTTTGAGAAAGCCAATCACTGGTATAACCACAGTCCTTATCTGATGTCATTAACATTCAATCAAGGAACTGGACATCTACAGACTTTTTTAAATTAATTGTTATGCTCCTTTTCTCTGACTGTTCTCATCATACTGACTCTTTGCTACCTCCAGCTGTGACACCAGTCTCACTAGGGCTGCCATTGCATCCATTGAAGCCAAGGAACTGAGAGTATCAAGGCCATCATCCCATGAGCAGCACCTTTTTCTTGTCCCACCTACCTCCTTCCAGTTGGTCTGCCCATGTTATACCATGCCATCCTTACAAGGGGGGAGGAGCTAAAGAAACAGAGAAAAGTGATGGGCAGAAAAACAACTGAATAGTTCATCTGTTCTGTCCCAAGAGTCCCTACTCTGAGATGCTCTAATCTCTGTCCTCTCTCCCACTCTCACCTTCTTCATCTTTCAAAAAAATTCCTTGTATGCATCCCACTAACTCTTAACCCTGCTATTATGTTTGCTTCCACAGCCCTGTCAGGTGATTTGTTCCTCCCATCTAACAGTCTTCCTGTGAGTAGTACTTCCTAATGTCCTTTATTAACTCCCCAACTGCCAGAAGCAGAGGCATCCTAAATTCTCTGCAGGAGGCAGGACTCGGGCAGCTTGTGCTTGATCCCACCAGGGAGGATGAGTCTGGATCTAGTGATGACCAATGGGGATAAAATCGCAGATGTCTGGGTAGAATGGTAACTGGGATCCAACAATCATAATGTGGTTCAGCATAGGGACAGGGACTCAAGTCAAGTCATACTAGGGCAAAGGTTTTGGATTTCAAAAAGGCAGACTTCACTGAAAGGAGGAGAGGTATCAAAATAGCCTTGGAGAAAAGGGGGATGGGAGGGGGTGGAAGAACAGTGGGAGCACCTAAAAGGAGCCATAGTGGATGTGACAAACCAATGCATCAGACTGGTATCAAAAGACAAGAGGAGAAAGCCACCATGGTTCTCGAAAGAGGTGGCAGAAAAAGTTAGTGCTAAAAGGGCAGGGTTTAGGACATATAAGGAAACCCAAAAAGAAGAGGAGGACAGGGAGGTGTACCTAGTGTCTAAGGGAAATGTGGAGAACAGTAAGGAGAGCAAAGGCACGGACGGAGGAAGGATTAGCGCAGACAGTAAACAAGCATTTGTCAATGCCAAATGCTGTCTCAATGGCATTGGCATTGGTAGTGCTAGAGCTAGAGATGTATAATAGGAATGGCAGTAAAGTACTGACGTGACGCCAACCCCACCCCCACCCTGTAGAGAGTGACAGGCCTTGGGGTGTGTCTTTGGGTCATCAGCTATAATGTTCATGCCATTGTTCCTCACCCTACCCTGTAGACACTGACAAGTGTCGTGACATGCTTTAGGGTCTTTGGGCATTATACTTACCTCATTCCATAAGGAAATAAACTGACATGGGTGCAGTACAGGAGAATGGGGTGAATTTTGTGACCAAACAGTGCAAGACACACCATGATGCCTGTCAGTGGCTGCAGGATGGGGGTGGGAGTAGAATGGCGTGAGCATTACATTCGATGATCCCAAGTCACACCCCTGGCGCCTGTCAGTCTGTACCGGGTGGGGTGCTACAGTTGGAAACTCTAACACTGTAGGCATGCGGTGGTATTTTCACTCCAAATTTTCAACATGGGCTGTTTGTGAGCCCACCTCATGAAAAGCAGCACAATCAGTTTGTTAGCTAAAAGGTGATTTTGCACAGCGGCTATGCCATTTGGCGACACAAGGATGAAAATACATTTTGGGCAGGATGTGGATAATGACAACTGTGTTGTTCATGAGGAGGTGTAAAAAATGGCAATGTTGAAACTCTGGAGTGAAAATATGAAAAATTGGTGTAGTCATGAACATGCATAGAAACTGCACAACACACGTCCGTAACCCAATTATTTGGGGGAGTTTGTTAGCCACATTTTTAACAGAGGCATTTTGGGACCTCCCCTCATGAACAGCAGTGCTGTGATTTTGTTAATCTGTCCCAAAAGTTGATTTCCCACAGTGACCATGCAATTGTGCGCCACAGGGGCAGAAAAACATTTTGGGCAGGATGTGAAAAATGACAGCTGTACTCTTCATAAGGAGGTGTGAAAAAATGCCAGTGTTTAAAATCTGGCATGGAAATATTGCAAATTTTCGAAGTTACAAGGGTGCATGGAAACTGCGCAACGCACGCTTGTAACACAGTCATTTTATGGATGTTTGGCACCACATTTTCAACATAGGCATTTTAGGACCTCTGCTCGTGTACAGTGTCACCGTCTTTTCCTCAAACTGTCTCAAAAACTGATTTCGCATAGCAACTGCACTATTCTGCGCCGGATGTGTGAAAACACATTTCAGGCAGGATATGTAAAATGACAGCTGTACTGTTCATCAGAAGGGTGGGAAAATGCCAATTTTGAAAATCTGGAGTGAAAATATTACAAATTCATGACATTATGAGCGTGCGTAGAAACAGCGCAACACATGCTCATAAAACAGCCATTTTTGGGAGTTTTGTCGCCAAATTAGCAACATAGGCAGTTTGAGAGCCCACCCCCCCCGAACAGTGGCACTGTCGTTTCGTTACTCGGTCCAGAAAGGTGATTCCGCGCAGTAACCGCAAAATCATCTTTCGGGACCTAATAACGCCATGACAGCAACTGAATTCATGAGGAGGGGTCCCAATAACTCAATGTTAAAAATTTGGGGCAAAAATTCCCCAAAATGCCCGAGATATGCACCAAAGTTGAAAAACACCTATTTATGCCAATATACAGCTTACCAACATTTCTTCAGTTCGCGGTCGGCTTAAAAGAGTGCAGACGTGTTCCCGGTCCACCGAAGATCATTGCGCCGGAATCCGGAGGTAAGTATGGGGTGGGGTGTGGGGAGGCAGGGTGCGCAGAGGGTGGGCGCGGTTGCAGGAAGGGCAGGTGACGGCAGGGACCGCTGTTTTTCACAGGTTTAAAAAAAAACAAACTTGTGGGACTTTTTTGGCAGGGATCGTGGCACGCCAGTGGCCCCAGCTGCCATCTAAGTGTTTTGGGATTCTGCAGCCGACGGGGATTGGGCACCCCTGGCCAGCACATACTGGAGGACACGAGCCGAGGGGGATTGGGCACCCTTGGCAAGCAACAAAAGGGGGATACATTATGCCAATGGGGAGGGCTCCCCTGTTGGCAAAATACAAGGGGATGGGGGATAAACGCAGACAGGGATTGGGCCCCCCATCAGCAAAGAAAAACTGTTGGGGGTGCATGATGCTGAGGGGGAATGTGCACCCCTCGGCATACATTGTACATGGGAGGGAGTAATTATGCTGACGGGGAGTGGACTCCCCTATCGGCATTGTGACAGGCGGTGGTGGCAGTCACTGCCGCCATGTTGCCTGCATGTTGGGAGGCATGTTGTGGTCCCGCTGCATTAGAGCTTCGCTCTCATTGCAGTGGACCTTTTCTTAGATCTGGTGGCCTCATTAAGGATGCATGAGGTCACCACCTGCTGCTGGCTGATTTGGGAATGAGGGATGCACCTTCTGATGCGTGCCCTACATTCGCCCAACAGTGACCGTGCCTCCAAATCTGCTACTACCACATGATGTTGGCTGCACAAGCGTGAGTCAACATAAAAAGGGACAAAACATTCTACAGGTACATCAGCGAAAGAAGGAAAACCGGGGGGGGGGGTTGTTTGGCTAAAAGGGAACGAAGGGGAGTGTGAGGAGGGAGACATGGATAAGGCAGAAATACTGAATAAATACTTCTGTTCAGCATTCAGGGAAGAGGGGGAGGGACAGGGATCACAGCCGAGCAACAGATGCCAAGGGGAGAGGTGAACGGCAGTCCATTCACAGGTGAGAGCCCTGCAGGAGCTCACTAAATTGAAGCTGGAAAAAGCGATGGGGCCAGACGGCATACACCCAAGGGTATTAAGGGAGCTGCAAAGAGAGCTAGCAGAACCTCTGGCAGCCTTATAAGAGCAGTGCCAGAGGATTGGAGGCGGGTGCATGTGGTCCCGCTACAAACATCTGACAGTAGGGAGGAGGCAGGGAACTATAGGCCGGTCAGTCTCACCTCAGTAGTGGGGACGATCATGGAGGCACTGCTTAAAGAAAGGATAGTGGGACATCTAGAAACCGTAAGTGTCCAGGATCCTAGACAGCATGGATTCACAGCAGGTAGGTCGTGTCAGTCTAATCTGATAGATTCCTTTGACTGGGTGATGAAGGAAGTAAATTGATGGGGAAGGGGTGGATGTCGCCTACTTCAGTATCAGCAAAGCCTTTGACACTGTCCCACATAAGAGGCTGGTTAACAAGATGGGTAGTCTGGGCATGGGAGACAAGGTGGTAAACCGGGTTAGGAGCTGGCTAAAGGACAGGAGGCAGAGGGTGGTGGTAAATGGGGTACAATCTGGGGAAGGGGGGTGACCAGTGGGGTACCTCAGGGATCATTTCTTGGGCCAGTCCTGTTCACTGTCTTCATTAGTTACATTGCAGAGGGGCTGGAAGGAAAGGTTTGCCTGTTTGCAGACAATACCAAGATCTGTAACAGTGTGGATACTCCAGAAGGAGTGTAAAATACGAGGAAGGACCTGGGGAAGCTTGAAAAATGGTCTGAGGAGTGGCAACTGAGGTTCAATTCACAGAAGTGCAAAATTACACACCTGGGGCATAGAACCCTAGGGAGAGCTACAGGATTGGGGGGGGGGGTTGCTGACAGTCACCAAGGAAGAAAGGGACCTGGGGGTTATTATTTCAGCTGATCTGAAAATGTCAAAGCAGAGTACAAAGGCAGCAAGGAGGGCCTGTGGCATGCTGGGATGCATAGATAGGGGTATCACCAGCAGAAGGCAGGAGGTAGCGATACCGTTATACAAAACACTGGTCAGGCCTCACGTGGAGTACTATGTACAGTTTTGGAGGCTGCACCTTCGAAAGGACATTAACAGGCTGGAGATGGTCCAGAGAAGGGCAACTCAGATGGTACAGAGCTTGCGCCACAAAACTTATGAGGAGAGATTAAGGGACCTCAATATGTACTTGCTGGAGGAGAGGAGGGAAAGAGGAGACATGATAGAAACATTCAAGTACCTCAAGGGCATAAACAAGATGCAGGGGGGAGACATCTTCCAATACAGGAGGAGTACAAGAATGAAGGGGCATGACATGAAATTGGAAGGTGGCAGGTTAAGAGGGAATGTGAGGACGTTTTTCTTCACAGAGAGGGTAGTGGATGCATGGAATGGTCTGCCACAGGAGGTGGTGGGAGCGAGCACTGTGGTTAGATTTAAGCATGCATGGGACAGGCATAGGGGAACCATAGAGGTAAAGCAGAGGAAGGGTCAGAAGCTGTAATCAAGTACAGGGCTTACAGGCAGGCTGGATGGGCCTAGCGGGCCTTATCTGCTGACAATTACGATGTTTCTATGTCCCCTGGTGGATGCAATGTTTCGTAGTTTCAACAGGCTTGCTAAGCCCAGTCTGTTGACTCTTTTCATGAACTCGACAATCTCTATCATGCCACCATCCCGTCTACCCTTGAGTGAATACATGTTGAGACTTTTCAGTCTTTCATTGTACACCATACCCTTCTGATCCTGAATCATTCTGTGTCCCTTCATTGTACTGTCTCCAGCTTATCCATGTCCACTCTTAGGTGAGGGTCCCAGAACTGCATGCAGTATTCCAGATGTGGTCTCACCTGTGATCTATACAGAGGTACTATCACCTCCTGCCTTCTGCAAGCAATCCCTTCCACTATGCACCCCAGCATTCTGTTACAGTAGCTCTCCCTTATACCCTATTGTACTGAGAAGCCTGGTTTAGGTTGTCACTGAGTACTACCCCAGATGTGTCTCCTCCTCCATTCTCTCTCCCTGCATCCCATCAATGTAGCACACTGTTCCGTATTTCTCCCACCAATGTGCATCACCTTGTACTTTATGACATTAAATTTCAAATGCCAAATACCGAACCACTTCAATCTCCTCACATTCTGTCTCATAATGTTAACCCACGTGTCACTGTCTTTCTTCCTGCAGACCTTGGTATCATCTATGAATGGACTCACCTTATCCTGGATACCCTCTCCTATGTCATAGGTATACATATTAAACAGGAGTGGGCCCAGGACTGTGCCCTGTGGTACCCCACTAATGACTGCCCTGTTCTCAGAGAATTTACTATTTAGGACCACCCTGTGGGTGCTACAGTATCTGCCTGACAATTTTTGATCAGCCAGTGGTTTCTTCTCACAGCACCAGATCACTCAGCTTCTTAACCCATCTCCTAGTACCCAACCGAAGGCCTCACTAGACTACAGATACAAAGCAACCGCAGCCTGGCCCCTGTCTGCAATCTGTGTCACTACATTGAAAAAGTCTGTTAAGTTGGTTTGACATTTCCAGCCCCTGGTGAACCCATGCTGATTCTCATCCATTAAGCCCTTTTCATCTAAGAAAGCAACTATCCCTTCACTAATACAGTAACTGTCTGTAGAAATGTGCCCTCTATCGATCTCAGGCTTACTGGCCTATAATTCCCTGAATGTTCCCTATGACCCCTTTGTATAGTGGAACCACACGTGTCACCTACCACTCTTCCAGCTGTATACCTATTGCTACAGATTCCCCAAGGTCACATACCTGGATCTCCCACAAGGTAGCGTAACGAGCAACACTGAACTCCACTGCGCCAGCCCATCCAAAAAAGCTTTTAGAACTATATTTAGTCTTGACATAGAGATGGTAATCAGTCAGTGGTACCGTATTAGACACTGCTAAACAACTGAAACACAAATTGTAATGAAAATGAAATAATGTGACTACAGTGGGAACTGAATTTAGTGCCAGGAATACTTTCCTGGTGCTCTACCACTGAGCTAGAAGCTCACATGCAGCAGTCTGCGGTTCCCACAGTCACTTTCTTTCTCTGATTGCATTTGCTGCAACTTGGAACAATTGAGCAATTGGGATGGTAATTAATTATTGGTACGGTGTTAGCCGCTGCTGAGCAATGGGAACACAAATTGTAATGAGAAAGAAGTAATGTTATCTAACTGGGAATTGAATCTAGGCCTCCAGAATACCATCCTGGTGCTCTACCACTGAGCAAGCAGGCTGCAATGGCAGCAGCCTGAGGATCCCACAGCCTTTCTTTTTTTTCTCACATTGCTTATAACAATTCATTTTCAAATACATTAGGTACTGTATGGTCACTTTTCTCAATTCAATCAATCAGTCTTTATTTTACCAGGTGAAACACCATTGAGATGAACTAATTTGCAAGGTGGACCTGGACATATACATAACAACAGTACAGCAGAATAATAAGGTATATAGCTGAATGGATATGCAAGTATTAGATGAGAATACAGTGAAATAGTAATTCTCAACTAATATATGTTAAATACATAACTGCTCCAAATTGCTATACTTATCAGCACCAGCCATCACTACCACATTAGCATCACTTTATAATCGCTGTTTCACTCTTGCAATTATCCTGTAAGAGTGGAAGCACGCCACAGTCATACCCCTTCCCGTAGGTGGTGATCCCTCTGCTCCGGGTAACTATCGTTCCATCTCCCTCCTCCCCATCATGGCTAAAATACATGAAAAACTTCCTTCCTCAGCTCTCTTCCTTCCTCGATACTACCTCCTTCTTTACCCCTTACCAGTCTGGTTTTAGGAAGTCCCACTCCACCACCACCTCCCTCCTACGTCTCTCAGATGCCATACTCATTGGTATGGATAGAGGCCACATCACCTCAGCCATCTTTGTCGACGTGGCCAAAGCCTTCAACACTGTCTTTCATCCCCTTCTTCTATCAGAACTCTCACTAGCAGGACTCTCTACCTGGACCACCAGATGGTTCCATTCTTATTTGGTAGGGAGGTCCCAATCTGTTACAATTGGCAATTCCACCTCTACTCCTCTCCCAGTCAACACAGGTGTACCCCAAGACTCAGTCCTTGGACCACTCCTGTTCTCCATCTTCCTCAATGATCTGCCAACAGCTTGCTCACATACATCCATACACATATATGCAGATAGAAACATAGAAACATACTTTGATGGTAGATAAGGACCACTTGGCCCACCCAGTCTGCCCATTTCCCTTCCTATTGGATAAGCTGCAGATTCTAGTTAACCAACAGCCTACTTCCTGCAGCCTCCCACTACAATTGCCTTATGTCTGTCCCATGCATGTTTGAATTCCCCCACTGTTTTAGACCCAACAACCTCCCCAGGAAGGTGGTTCCATGCATCCACCACTCTCTCCATGAAAAAAAAATGTCCTCACATTACCCCTGAGCTGTCCCCCCTCTATCTTTAAATTGTGTCCCCTTGTTCTTACACATCTCTTTTTCTGAAAGATGCTACCCTCCTGGACTTTGTTGATTCCCTTGAGGTACTTGAAAGTTTCTATCATGTCCCCCCATCCCTCCTTTAATCAAGGATATACATATTAAGCTCTCTCAGTCTCTCTTCATATGGTTTCTGATGCAGACCCTGTACCATTTTAGTTGCCTCCTCTGGACTGCTTCCATCCCGTCTATGTCCTTGCTTAGATGGGGTCTCCAAAACTGCACACAGTATTCCAGATGGGGTCTCACCAACTGTCTGTACAGAGGGATAACCACTTCCCTTTTTCTACTTGTGATGCCCCTTCCTATGCATCCCATTATCCCCCTGGCTCTCCTTACTGACTTCTCACATTGCTTATCCACCTTCAGATCATCTGATATGACTACCCCCAAGTCCCTTTCCATTTTTGTTGTTGTTAGTACCTCCCCTGCTATTGTGTACTCTTCTCCTGGGTTTTTGTTTCCCAGGTGCATTACTTTGCACTTCTTTGCATTGAATCTAAGTTGCCATATGTCTGTCCATTCCTCCAACCTTGCCAAGTCCCTTCTCATCCTTTCTACCCCCCCTTGTGTATCAACTCTGTTACAGATCTTTGTATCATCTGCAAAAAGGCATACATTTCCCTCCAGACCCTCTGCAATGTCACCTATAAAGATGTTAAAGAGGACTGGACCCAGTACTGAGCCCTGAGGTACTCCACTAGTAACCCCCCTTTCTTCAGAATATGTTCCATTCATTATTACCTTCTGTGTCCTGTTGTGCAGCCAGTTTACTACTCAGGCTACCATCCTGGAACCGACTCCCAGGCAGGCTAACTTGATTATTAGTCTTTTGTGCGGGACTGTGTCAAATGCCTTGCTAAAGTCTTGGTAGGCCATATCCACAGCCCCTCCCTGGTCTATTACTTTGGTCACCCAGTCAAAGAAATCAATTAGATTCATCTGACATGACCTTCCTGCTGTAAATCCATGCTGCTTTGTGTCCTGTGCCCCGCTGGCCTCTAGGTACTCAACAATTCTTTCTTTCAGAAGTGATTCCATCATTTTCCCTACCACTGAGGTCAAACTTACAGGTCTGTAGCTTCCTGCTTCTGCCTTGCTCCCACTTTTGTGAAGGGGAATCACATCTGCCCTCCTCCAGTCCTCAGGTACCACCCCATCCTCCCATGATTTATTAAAAATTGTGGTCAGTGGTGTCACTAGGTCCTCCCTTAGTTCTTTTAGGATTCTGAGGTGAATCCCATCAGGCACCATTGCTTTGTCCACCTTGATTTTTAGTGTTCTTTCAGGACTCTTTCCTGTATACCTCTGGCCCCACGCCCACTGATGTGACAACCAAGCTTCAGCAGGACTTCACCGAGGTCCAGTGCTGGTTTTGCTCAAACCAGATCTTCCTTAATGCAAACAAAATGGTCTCCATGACCTTCAGTACTAGGCAGAGACTTTCCTGGATCCCTTCTGCCCCCTCCTTCCACACCCTGGATGGGTCTCCTCTCGAGACTTGCACCTCTTTCAGATATCTTGGAATCTGGCTTGACCAGCACCTTGACTTCTCTGCCCACATTGATGCCATCCACAAAAAGCTGTGCCCCAAACTGGGTGCCCTGTACCGCAATCGTGGTAGCATTCCACTGCCGGCTCACAGTGCTATTGTGCAAAAAATGATTCTCCCCATCTTCGACTATGGTGATTTTATTTACAGTTTGGCCCCCAAATCTACCCTAGCCAGACTGGACCCCCTCTTTCACTCCTTCTGTCACTTTGCCCTAGACTGTCCCCCCAACACCCACCATTGCATCCTTCTCAGGTCCTTTGGCATCCTCTCATTACATGACCGCAGACTCTGCTACTGCACCTACACCACAGCCAAATTCTGGGCCCAGTCCCTACCACCATATCTCATCTCTGCTGCATCGGCCTCTGCAATCCCGCAAGCAATGTGAGAAGGTGGCAGGGAGGGCTGGGGGGATACTGGGATGTATAGGGAGAGGCATCACCAGCAGAAAACAGGAAGTTGTTATCCCCCTGTACAGACAGTTGGTGAGACCCCATCTAGAGTACTGCGTCCAGTTCTGGAGACCCCATCTCCGCAAGGACATAGACAGGATGGAGGCAGTTCAGAGGAGGGCAACTAAAATGGTGCAGAGTCTGCAAGAGGAGCCATATGAGGGGAGACTAAAGGAGCTTAATATGTATACCCTTGAGGAAAGGAGGGAGAGGGGCGACATGATAGAAACGTCTAAGTACCTCAGTGGAATCAACAAAGTCCAAGAGGGTAACATCTTTCAAAAACAGAGATGTGCAAGAACAAGGGGACACAATCTGAAGATAGAGGGGGGATGGCTCGGGGGCAATGTGAGGAAGTATTTTTTACAGAGAGGGTGGTGGATGCATGGAACAGCCTTCCTGAGGAGGTTGTGGGGTCTAAAACTGTGGGAGAATTCAAGAATGCATGGGACAGACATAAGGCAATTTTTGTGGGGGCTAGGAAGAAATAGGCTGTTGGTTAAATAGGATCTGCAGCTTATCCTCTAGGTAGGGAAATGGGCAGACTAGGTGGGCCAAGCAGTCCTTATCTGCCGTCAAAGTCTATGTTTCTATGTTACCCCCTGAGGAACTTCGACACTCGTCTCCTGGCTGTTCTACTCATGACCTCCTCGACAGGCCAGTCTGCATTCTTCTACCAGCTACCTTCCCTATGGAACTCCCTCCTGGTGGACATTATGCACACCGCCTCCCAGTCAGCACCTCACCTCCTTTGTCAAAGCACACTACTCATCCACCTGCACTTGCACCCGGGTTAGCCCATTGTGACTTGACCTCACCTGTCTTCACGTGCTCGCACAGTAAACCTACATGGTCAATTATTTGTATATAATGCAGTTTAGCACTTTGTCAGTTGCCTCTCATCTGTAATAAGTATTGCCTGTTCTGTATTTGTATATTCCCTTTCCCCCAGGTCACACCTGGAATCGAGCAGCACTCTGCTCGGTGTGCCTGCCTGGTAAAACCTTTAAATAAATAAATAAACACAACAGAATATATAAAATACACATTCATAAAATGTATACCAGCTTGCCTTTACAGTGACGTGATATAAAAACAACTTAGAATTGCAGAATACAGTGTACCTCCTAAAACTAATTGTAATTGTGTCATGAAATTGCTACTTCTCTGAAAAATGTTTTCACTGGTGTAATCATTTCATAGGGTTGGGGAATCTGCATTGCACAAACTGAAAGAAACACAAGAGGGCACCAACAGCACGTTAAATGGTAAAAAAAAGTCCCCCAGCATTTGAGAGGCAGCTACTGAAGATTGTTCATTACCTTACTAAGATGACTGAAGGGAATGATTCACTGACTACACAATGGGTTATGTTTCCAAGCTGAAGCCAGCCAACATTCCACCCCAGTTGATAATGATTTGCAGAATAAAAGCTGTTTCATATTTCAAGCAACAGGGTATATTGATAAGAAACAAAAGGCAGTGGGTAACAAAAATGCTAGCTAGTAGCAGAACATATAAAAAAACCTTTATCTCTTTTCAGGGAGAAAATTAATATAAAACCTGTGGCTCCAAAAAGGCCTCTGGTATGCCTGCGGTTCTTTTTTTTTTTTTCCCAGATGGACGACAGCAGGAACAAACTATCTGCTGTCATCTGCAATCTTGCCTTATCAGCTCTGGTTCTTTATACCTACTACAGAATATCAGCAAATTAAAACATTTAGAAATTGTCAGCAGAAGTGGGTAGGTCCATCTAGTCTGCCATACTTTTCCTGCCTAACATTATACCCTGGACCCTACTTGGTCACAGTTGTCCCTCCCTCCTTCTTTAGCTCTACTTATAATACCCATGTGCCTATCCCATGCATGTTTGAAGCTCCCCACTGTTTTCACCCCTACCATCTCTTCTGGTAGGCTGTTCCAGGCATTTACTCCTCTTTATGTGAAGAAGTGTATCCTCACATCCCTCTTTACCTCCCTCCCCATGTTTCATAGCATGCACCTGTGTACTGGTGCTCATCCTCCTTTGAAGGAGGCCCCCGCAGCACTTTGTTCACCCCTGTGAGGTAATTGCTGGTCTCAGTCATGACCCCTCTTGCTCTCCTCCCTTCCAGGGAGTACATGCCAAGCTCCCCCACTCTCTCCTCGTATGGTTTTCCTTGCAAACCCCATACCATTTTAGTAGCCCTTCTTTGGATCACCTCCATCGGCTCAGTGTCCTTGTGGAACTGGCATCAGGCTGTGCCTTGGGGTCATTGGGCCTAACTGTCACCCCATTCTCCTGTACTGTACCATCTCAGCTTCCTTACAAATAGAATGGGGTGTGAGGGCCGACGACCCCAAGGCACACCCTGACACCTGTTGGTCTGTGGAGGGTGGGGTGGGGTGGCAGGGTTGGGTGGGGGGGTTAGGATCTCAACCATAATGCCTCATTTCCTTACTTTTGTTACTTCAACCCTAACTGATGCATTAACAAAGTTTTTGCAGTGAATATATATTCATTGCAAAAAACTCCATTGCTCATCAGTTAGAGCTGTCTTCAGCAACAAAGTCTGGAAATTCAGTGTGGGTTACCAACCTACCCCAACCCCCATGCTCACTCCTCCACACACCAACAGGTGTTGGAGCGCTCCTTTGAGTCATCGGTCCTAACTCTCACTCCATTCCATGTGTAAGGAAGCTGACATGGTACAGTATAGGAGAATGGGGTGAGGGTTAGGTCAAATGAACCCAAGGCACACCCAGTGCCTGTTGGTGTGTGGAGAGTGGGAGGCTGGGGGTGGTAGGGTTGTGAACCCTAACACCGAATTTCCAGACTTTTGTCACTGTAATAACAACCCTAACAGATGCATTAATGGAATTTTTTTTGCAATGAATTTCCTTACTTTTTGAGACAGTGTAATCTTACCCTTATTTGGTTGTGGGGCCCTGTGCTCCATGCATGCATATTGTAATTGTCCCTGATTTTCATGTGGGAGCTAACCGTAAGTGTGGAGACATTGTAATTAACCCTCATCTCCCTGTGTGAACACAGGGCCCTCTGGTCCCTATGCTCTGATCACTCCATAATGGTATACATTTATGGGAGTGCAGGGCCTATGTGCCCTGTGCTCCCATCTATTCATAAGTGTAGAGACACTGTAATTAACCCTCATTTCCCACTACTGCATAATGGAGGGCCCTGCACTCCCATCACTGCATAGTTGCATAATGGTATCCATATGTGGGAAGGTCTTGCGCTATCATCTACCCATAAGTGTAGAGACAGAGCGCAGGCCTAGAGACATTTCAGGTAACAGTTGTGGTGCAAATGGCACAATGTCTCAGTAACCATAGAAACACTGGGAAACATTCCACTGCAGTTGTAATCATGGGCTGGCAACCTACATACTTGCTTAGTAATGGTGTACTAAGCTGCATTTAGTGAAAAGTCCGTATATCGAAGTGTTTTCAAGATATAGCTGTCGAAATGTACCGTGACCGCCACAATGTTACAGTATCCTATGGGAACTTTCTAATCTTCAGAATGTTTTAACTATGCAACCAATGTAAATGTTATCACCAAACCAGCAAAAAACACATCTGTAGGGCAAGCCCTTTCTACTTGCAGATTTCAGCCCAAAAGTCCAAACTGTTTAGTTGCAGTGAAGGGGCAAACAAAAAAGCAGCAATTTTTTGTAAGTACTGTGAAAGAGTTTGCAAATTTGCGAAAGTATAAAAGTTTCACAAATGTACTTTTGCAAATTGCGACACTTCCAACAGACAAATTGAAAAAAAAACATATTTTCAAACATAATTTTTAAAAGCTAACAGCAGGATCATGTTCCTAGAGCCCAGATTAGGTAAACACAACTGCTGGTGTTTACCAAGGTGCAGTATTTTTAATTACTATGTTTTTTCCCCGTCACTAACTGAAAACAAGATGGCGGCAGCACGACACTACTGAACCCATTTGCGACAGTAAAAGGCGCTTCCCTGAAAGCAAAAAGTACTTTCGCATGGCACATCTCATTTTTCCCATAGACTATAATGAGAAACTTGAAAGTTTTATAACTTTTGAAAGGACTAATGATTTTTCACCAGACCTTCAAAAGGCACATATATGTACACACACACACACACACACACACACACACACACACACACACTGTGGCTTTAGGAGAGCAGAAGTCATTTTGCCAATGTATGCTATCCCCTCTTCACAGTGGATACAACTATAATTCTCACATTCATTTAGGTACGTGTCAAGTTTTATATTAATCCCATTAAAGGTTGATTGGTTTACTATCCCTAGGGGGAGCTTATTTCAAAGTCTGATTGCCCTTAGAAGGAAGGCACTATTCCTAATATTAGACCTAGCAACACAACACTGAATTTGTTTGTTATGCATTCTTAAATTATAGATGTTATCTTTATATTTAATGTCAAGATCTGACGATAATTCAAGTATCTTGTATTTGATATATATATATATATATATATATATATATAGCCATTATAGTTAGGGTTGAGTACCCCATTTAAGGTTAAAGTGTGAAATTTTGCACCTTAATAACTTTGCCACTAAATGATGGATTTGCCTGAAATTTGGCAGGCATAGAGCGGTAGCATATATCTTGGGATCTGCTAAGTTTCGTAACAGTTGGATATGCAGTTGTGGAGTTATAAAGCGACATTCTATAGCGCATTTACGCTTTTTTGTGCATTCTTTTCTTGCACCTACTGGTCGCACAGTTTGTGCGAATGGTCCAAAAACTTCAGGGAACATGCGGCCGGGGTTCCCGATGTGCCTTTTGAAGATTTTGTGAAAAAATATTGAACGGTTCAAACGTTATTCAAAAAACAAATTTCCATTATAGTCAATGGGAAAAGTTAACAAAAAGTTCGACCGTGTCGCAAATGCAGTTTTTAGTGTCACAAATGGCCCCTGTAGTGTCATGAGTCAGCCATTTTTTTTTCAGTTGTTGATCACAGAAATGCTTGGTTAAAATTGGGACTCTAGGGACACAATTATTTTTGCGTTTACCTAGTCGAGCCCTGTGGATGCTAGCCATGTCTTTTGGGGGTTAAACAACCCAGAAATATATTTTTGGAATTTTTGGGAAAAGTAGTGTCAGAAAGTAGTGTTGAACTTGCGACACTTTCGTGATTTTTTTTGCGAAAGTGTCGTGTTTTGTGGCACTACTTTGCGACACTATGGCCAAAATAACAGGAATTCTTTGCCACCCTGCTGCAAAACACTGGTTTTGCTCTATTGGACTGAAATTTGGAGGGAAGAAAGCCAACATCCCACAGATGTGCCTTTTGGTGGTTTGGTGACAAAATATTAAAGGGATGCAAAGTTACGGTGCTCCAAAGTTTATGCTTTTCCCATAGACTAACATTACAGCGTCTGCCGTGCCTTTCGGGTCCGTATCTCGGAAACGCTTCGAGATACAGACTTTTCGTTTGAAAAATGCTTAGAGCCCTGCTAGGGGGCTAAGCATAAAACTAGCCAAGAAAGTCATAAATCATATGAAATTTTAATTGTTTTTCTACATCGTATGGCTCCTGAGATATAAGCAATTTAGTATTCCAAGTGCTCATTTTCTGCTCCGAGGCCCATTATTATGCATACATTCTTTGTACTCACTGTGTTTCTCTATGCAGATGTTGGGTTAAAACAGGTGTGCACTTCACATTGTTACAGTTAGTATTCCACTTGCGCTTCAGATCTCGTTGCCGTTAAGTAGCTGCCCCGTATGCTACTGAGTGCATTTTGCTTTTATGCTTTTCCTTTGCATTACTGTTACCATTTGCATTTCCACTACTGTTTCTGTTTGTGTTTCGTTATGCGTCACCATGTGCATTACCATTTGCATTTGCATACGCGCTTCCGTGTACATTTGTGGTTACTTTGGCGTCATCGTTGCTGTCACCATTAGCATTTGCGTTTCCTATTGAGGTACCATGACCATGCGCATTACCGTTTGCGTTTCCATACGTGCTTGCATTTGCGTTTCCATTTACATTACCATTTCCATGTATGCCACCGTGTGTGTTACCCTTTGCGTTTTTATTTGCAGTTGTGCTTATGTTACTGTTAATATTTGCATTTCCATTACTGTTTTTCTTTGCATTTCATTTTGCATCACCATGTGCCTCACCATTTGTGTTTGCATATGTGTTTCTGTTTGAGTTTCCTTTGGCGTCATCATTGCTGTTACTGTTAGCATTTGCATTTCCTATTGCAGTACCATGACTGTGTGCATTACCAGTTGCATTTCCGTACATGCCTGAATTTGCATTTCCATTAGCGTTACCATTCCCATCTATGCTACCATGTGCATTACCGCTTTGTGCTTGCATTTCTCCTAACGTTTGCGTTACCATTTACATTTGCATCAACATGTGCGTTACCATTTGCGCTTGCGTTACCATAATCATTATTATGTGACAAAAAATCACATGGTGGGAGGGCGGGATAGAGAATGAACTGTGGAGGGGGTACATCTGACACGGGGGTGGGCATCCTGGTGTCAGATTATATAAATAAACAAATGAATTGAAAGGTGGGGGAGCCACTAGACACCATGTAAACATATGGAGGTGGGTGCCACTAGACACCAGAGATAGTGGACAGTGATCGGTGGGTGGGGATTGCCACTAGACACCAGGGAAATAGGGGGTCACACATGAGCTTGCAGCCAGCAGCACAAGTTCAAGCTGCATCTTTACAAGTCAAGAAAATCCCACTGTTCTCATAGAGAACATGGGAGAAGCAGCCCTCTCACTAACCTCAGCACCTGGGATTTTGGGTGTCCGCAAAAGGTGTTTCTGCCCACGATTTAAAAAAGAAACATCAAAATGTAGCTAAATGAATCCCGTTGAGCTAAGTTCTGATGTTTCTTTTTTGAATTACATCAATTTTTACATGTTTTCTAATTCTTTTTGTGTCTCGCTAATGGGAAAACAAGACGTTTGACACAACAGAGCTTTGTAAAAGTGACAGAAGGCTGTATGTGACCCTACAAGAGAAATGACAGTAGCTCCTGTGAAAACAAGACAGCTCTGTGAAAGAAAACTAGGCTCTATGTGACCCTACGTGCAAAAATGCAGTACCTCCTGTGGCAACAAAAGTATTTTCATGAGGAACCGCATACTTTTCCCATAGGAAATAATTGGAAAATTGAATAACTTTTGAACAGATTAATATATTTATACCAAACCTTCAAAAGGTACATCTGTGAGGCAAAGGCTTTCTTCCCTGAAATTTTCAGACCACAAACTAAAACCATTTCTGAGATACAGGTGGACATAGAAACAGCAATAAACTGGTAAAATTAGGGATTTGTAAACTTTAATAACTTTGGAACTGTTCAACAGATTCACACAAATTTGCATGTTAAGAGAATAGCCCTTAGAGATTATGCATGCTGCATTACGTGCAAATCTGTTGAATAATTCAAAAGTTATCAAAGTTCAAACATTTGACTTTAACATAGAAGTTTGCACTCAACCCTAACTATACTGGCACTACCGCGCCAGTATAATACTTAGACTTGATTGAAATATTTGATACAATTTGAGACAATCTCTATTAAATCTTATATTAGAGCCAACTCGATATCCTGGGTCTAATGGCAGCATATCCCTGTGAAAGAAATCAGTTGACTGAAGTGTTCACAGCGCTTGCTGGTGCAGGGCTGGGTGCAAATGGAGGGCCATGCTAGGCCCCAGTCTCGAATCGACTACCAAACCAAACACCCAGTGCACTCCTGGGACAGATACAAGTGTTCTTGCAATGGAAACACTATGACACATGTAGAATACAGTTCCAAAGTAGTGATTTATTTTTAAAATAATAAAGGCAACAACAGAACACTTTGCAAATTATGAATTGTTGGGAGGTGAAGACTGCAAACCGAGAGACCTCAAGCTTTACTCAGTAGAGCTTCCTCGGGGGTGCTGTTCTGGGGTTAGAAGCACACTTAAATACTGTTCAAATTATCATATCATAGATCACATGATACATGTATTGTATGACTAAAGTATTTTTTTTTTTTTGCAGTTACTATTTTCTCCCCCTTGAGTCCTCTGCCAGCATCTGACATCCCCCTCGTGTAGGTACTGGGTATGAGACCCACTCCCCATAACCCCACAACTTACCCTTCGTGGCAGGAGGTGGGGAGCGACTCAACCCACCTGTCTGGATTAACGTTCGGGGAGGTGCCTTCCCGGTCCATCACGGAAAAGGTCACCATCGTCATACGAAGAGGACTCCACTTTTTCCTGTATTCTCCCTCTTGAGGTGCGGCGTGCAATGGTGCCAGTGGCAGCTGTGTGCACTCTCCCATGTGCGTCCTGCCAAGCACCTGCCACACTCTTGTCTACTTCCACTGCTGACGTGCCACCTCCCAGCCTCCGCTAGGTGGCAGGCAGTTGCTGAGCCCTGCAAACCCCCCTCCCCGGAGAAGGAGAGCAGTCCTAGGGATGCTCAATCCTTCTCCTCCCTGC
This sequence comes from Neoceratodus forsteri, assembly GCA_016271365.2. NCBI lineage: Eukaryota > Metazoa > Chordata > Ceratodontiformes > Ceratodontidae > Neoceratodus > Neoceratodus forsteri. The sequence continues at coordinate 334,145,315 of CM057455.1, read as the reverse complement.
CAACCCCTGGTGTTCCATGTCCGTTCCCGAACATGGGTCGCAGGCATGACGCGAGGCAAGGCATCCAGTGCCTCAGCCCTCAGCACCACTAGGCCACCCCATATGTCTAAAGTATTAAAGGGTTCTATCACTTTTTCACTTTATATATGAAAATATTTTAACTTTTCCGGATTACTATATTCCAAAAAATATATTCCATTAATATTAATCCATACTAATTTGTAAAAGTAAAAGAAAAAAATTATAATTTATATAAAAGATCAAATTAAGAATGTAAAAATCAAATTAATACAGATGGACCTCATCCCTGCAAAACGAAAGCATACAACATACTGTATAAGGCTGAGAACACTTTGTGTAGTCAAAAGGCTAGAATTAGGCTGAAATTGAGGATCTAAGAGAAGAGACTCAAGAGCTCTGGCAGTTAAATTCATACAGTCTGAAATCTGCGCTCACCATGACTCCTGTTGGAAAAATAAAGAGAGAAACAAAGACCCCTGTTAAGCAGTGATTAATCAATTTATTTTACCTCTGAACAACTCAATTTGTTCTTGTACAGATAAAAGGTAAACAATTGGTAGGTGACAGGGTCGGGGAGGGAGGAAGGAGGCTAGAACTATAAGTGAAATAACAACCTCACATTCAGATTTTTAACTATTTTGGGGAATAAGAAAAAAAACTTTCCTGAGGAATGAAAGAGATGTTGTGAAATGGAGGGTTCTTTTCCCCATTTGGGTGGGTGGGGTGGGGGGCAGTGGGCTGGAAAGGAGGAAAGAACAGTGCAGAACAGAAAGATGCAATTTAACACATACTGATAGCATAAGCCTCAGAGATATGCCTTAAAGTCAGTTTCCATGTTCAGGCCATCTGGTGACAAGGCATTTAAATTGAAAATCCAAAACATCTCTCATTGGAGTAACCTTTACAATCTATTACCCCCTCTATGGCCAATTTTGACCTGTCTGATGCCCATGAATTTAAAGCAGTTAGTATCCCCTCTGTACATTATCACAAAATGCTCTGCCATAGCCACTCTGTGCATCATCACAAAATGTTCTGCCACAGGATTCTCAAATTTTATATTTTTGATGTCCCTCAAATGTTCCTGAATTTGCTGTTTAGGATGTCTCACTGTGAGCCCAATGTATAACTGATTGCAAGGATACCAGATGGCATAAATGACACACATGATAATACAGGAAATAAACTGTCTAATGGTTACTTTTTTGTCATGATAGTCTCTTATCAAATAAAATTAAATAAGGCAAAAACGAAGGAATGGGGAATTGTAAATAAAAGATTAGGACACCTCGACAAATTGGTATTAACAAACTATCAAGCATATAAGGAAGAATGGTATGATATGAAAGCAAGAAAACAAAACCTTATACATCAAGAGACAATTAAAAATATAGCATTTTTGGAAAAGTATAAATATCATCATATGGATAAATCAGGGAAATTTTTGGCCAATTTACTTAAGATGGAGAAACAAAAAATCTAATCTTGAAAATAACAGATGAAAAAAGTTGTATCCATAAAACAGATGAGAGTATAGCAAAAACCTTTTTTGATACTTATAAAAAAATATTTCAAAATGACTTTAATCCCCTAAAAGAAGATATGGATTTATTTTGCAATAAAGCAGACATATCTACCACTCCCTTTGAGTATATACCTATTACAACCCAAGAGATTAAAGATACTATCAAAACATTACCTAGGAATAAATCACCAGGTTTAGATGGGTTAACCAGCAAATTTTACCAGATTTTTGCTAATGAACTTGAACCATGGATTATTAGATAATAAAAGTCAAATACAAATCACCCCTTCTATGCAAGCTGCTAAAGTTGTGTTAATACACAAAGAAGGCAAACCTATTGACTCAACAGATCGTTACAGACCAATAGCATCACTCAATGCAGACTATAAATTAATTCCCCAAATTATTAATAATAAACTTCAACACCATCTGAATGCATGCATACATGCAGATCAATATGGATTTATGGCAGGAAGAACATTCTATCAGGCAAATAAAACATTTCAAACCATTATTCATTTAATAAATTCTGATGGGACCTATGAAAAATAACTTTTTTATGCCCTGGCTATAGATGCCAGTGAGGCTTTTGATTTGAGAAACAGAAAATATACATATTATACTCTACAAAAATGGGGAATACCATCACAATTATTACTTTTAATAAAGAAGTTATACCATAAAATGACCATTAGATTCCTAATTAACAGATTTCTGACAGAGGAATTAATGATGTTAAACAGAGTTAGGCAGGGATGCCCACTCTCTCCAACTCTCTTTATTTTGGCAATAGAACCCTTCCTGTCAGCTATTAGGAATGACCACACTATTAAGGGATTTACTTTGCAAAACTGGGAAACAAAAATAAGTGTATTTGCAGACAATGTTTTGCTAGTAGTTAAGGAAATAAATACCTCCTTCTGTTCCTTTCTTGATCTGACAGAAACGTTTTCTAAAGTATCTGGATAGCAAGTGAACAGTAGTAAGACAGTTTTGATGAAACTCTCTAAAGCACATGATGATAACAATAACTTTCAATCTACCTTTAAAACTCAGCAACAAATCAAATATTTAGGTATACGTTTATCCAATAACCACAATCAAAACATCAAAGTTAATTATGAGAGAGCTAAAAAAAAAAGAAAAAATGTGTTGGAAAATTGGAAAGATCTGACATTATCCTTATGGGGAAAGACTGATACTATCAAAATGATGGCTATGCCTCATTACATTTTTGTAGTTAATAATATTTTAGGTGCACCAGGAGTTACATGGTTTCAGGATATTAAAAGGATTTTTTCTAAGTTTCTCTGGAGAGGGGGGAACCACGCATTCCATAGGGTGTTCTAACTTTGCCTAGAGCAAAGGGGGTGGGGTTGGGATGTCCAAATCCATTAACATATATGGAAGCAAATATTCTGGCAAATTATTATCAATGGACCTTTTTTCCCAAGGAAGATCAATATTTATATCAGGTTATGATGTTACCTTCTAAGTCAAAGACAAGATTGCACCATATCTTTTTTATGACTGATCTTCGTTATCATAAAGACCATATATTGGCCACTTGGTTCCAGTATGACTGGAGATATATAAAGAATCCATATAAATTATACTTACCTTGGCTATTCTTTCCTATTGATTACAACAAAAGAATTTGGGATAAGCATACTAGCTTTAATTTCCAGTTTCTACACTATAATGAGATTAATAATTGGGAAGATTTACTAATAGAGAATAAACTCCCAACGTATCAGGGTTTTATTAAAGTATATACTGGAAAGGGATGGACTCATTTATTTCATTATACCTTAGTAGCCAAATTTCATAAAATTAATAAGTTGTTTAATAAAAAAGATGAAAATATAATAACACAATCAAAAAAACAACAAAAATTATTACAAATGGGTACAAAAATACTATTCGCAAGATTTTATAAGCTTATACTAGATACTCCCAAGCAAAAAATTTAAGCTAATAATTATCATTGGAACCTTGAGGCCAATATAAAATTAATATATTTACAGTTGGATCACTTAAGAAAAATGAATAACAAAATATATATCTATGTGCTAGGAATAAAACAATCCAAGCTAAAATAATGAAAACAGCATACTTGACCCCAGTTATAATTAATAAATTAAACCTAGAATATTCTAACAATTGCTGGCACAAATGTGGGAAGAAGGGGACATTAACCCACTGTTTATGGTCCTACCTCAGGTGTATGGATGGTGGGTCAAACTATAACAGATAATAAAACACTCAATAGGTACATAGATACATAGACAGTGTCGGCAGATAAGGGCCTATGGCCCACCCAGTCTGCCCATTTAAGTTTGTAAGTTCAGTTTATGTTTTCCAAGAAGTCTGTTGCCTCTTACCCCTGACCTCCAGAATTCCTTTATGTCTATCCCATGCATTTTTAAATCCCGTGATTGTTTCAGCCCCCACCACTTCCTCTGGCAGGGTGTTCCACTTGTCCACCACCCGTTCTGTGAAGAAATTCTTCCTCACGTTTCCCTGAATCATCCTCCCTCCAACTTTATCCCATTCCTCTAGTCCTGGAACATCTTTTCACTTAAAATAATGTGCATTCCTGCACCCTGTTCCCCCATAAGATACTTGTATGTCTCTATCATATCCCCTCTCCTCCTCTCCTTCAGGAGTACATGTTCAGTGCCTTTAACCTGTCCTCATAGGACTTGTGATGCAATCCATGCACCATCTTTGTTGCCCTCCTCTGAACCTTCTCTACCCTGTCTATGTCCTTACGTAGGTAAGGTCTCAGAACTGCACAGTGTACTCCAAGTGCGGCCTCACTAGTGTCTTGTATAGTGGAATTATGACCTCCCTTTTCCTGCTGGTGTGCCCTGCCTATGCATCCCAGCATCCTATTTGCTTTACCTGCTGCCTTGTCACACTGTTTCCCTGCCTTGAGGTCATCAGAGATGATAACCCCAAGATCCCTTTCCTGCTTGGTGCATGCTATATCCTCACCCCAACTGATATATTGTGCCAGGGTTTTGTGCCCTATATGCATTATCTTGCACTTCCTTGCATTGAATTTCAACTGCCAAACCCTGACCATTCTTCAAGTTTCTGCAGGTCCCTTCTCATTCTGTCTACACCCTCTGGTGTGTCTACTCTGTTACAGAGCTTTGTGTCATCAGCAAACAGTGAAATTCTGCCTTCTAGGTCCTGCGCAATGTCACTGATGAAGATATTGAATAGTACCGGTCCCAGCACTGATCCCTGTGGTACCCCCACTGGTCACTCTTCCCTCTGTGGAGTGACAGCCATTTATCACCACCCTCTGTGTCCTGCTGCCCAGCCAGTTACCTACCCACCGCACTACTGTCCTGCCCACACCCATATTCCCCAGTTAGCAACAATAACACTGAAACGTATGATCCTAGAGAACTGGAAAAAGAGAATTTATTAGATTTTGACTACCACAAATGCTGGTATCAATATATTGAGACATTAAAATATGAGGAATTTGTTATTAATATCGACCCGAATTTGGATGACCCTGAAGGAACATCATGGAGAACAATAATAAATAATATGTCTCCAATAAGGAAATGTGATTAATTGAGCATCTTTCCCTCTGTTAAGAAAATTTATTCTTTGCTTCTACCTATAATTGAATATTAAATGAACATCAAAGTGTTAATTATCTTTTAGCTTTATATGACTTGAGTTATTAGACTGTCCACATAAGTTATACAAGTTAAGGGAGAGTGTGGGGAGGGAATGGGAAGATATTAGAGGGGTTATGCTTAATAACATTTCTGTAGTATAAATGTTAAATAATACTAAATAGAGGAACTAACAACGCTTGTTAAATAAGATGTCATTATTGTATTTTTTTGTATAATTCTGTAATATTGGAAAAATTGACTAAAAAATACATTAAAAAAAGGCATGACAAACAATGTAATACACTGGGCACACAGTGAGACATCTTAAACAATGAATTCAGGAACATTTGAAGGACATAAAAATTATAAAATATGAGAATCCTGTGGCAGAACATTTTGTGATGATACATAGAAGGGACACAAACTGCTTAAAATTCATGGCCATTGAACAGATTAAAATTGACCACAGAGGGGGTAATAGATTACAGAGGTTACTCCAATGAGAGACGTTTTGGATTTTAAATCGAAATGTCTTGTTGCCAGATGACCTGAACATGGACATTGACTTTAAGCCATATTTCTGAGACTTAGGCTATTAGATTCAGTATGTGTTAAATAGCATCTTCCTTTTCTACACTATTTTCCCTCCTTTCCGTCCCACCAACCTCTCCCCTTCCACCCCATGCAAATTGGAAAACAAATCTCCTCTCCATTTCACAGCATCTCTTTCATTCCACAGGCAAGCCTTGTTTCTTATGCCCCAGAAATAGTTATACACAAACAATTTGAATATGTGGACCTTAGTGCTATTATTCCCACTTATGGTTGGCAAGGCAAAGTTTATTTCTCTGGCGCCCATTCCTGGAGGCTCTGGGTGCCTCACATGAAAAATATGTAAGGAAATAAAAACATGCATAAATACATATTAAAACACAATAAAACAACAATAAAACAGATATAATTGTAAAGTATGTAATAAATTAATCTCAGCAGTTTTTATATCATATTAGATAACTGTGTCTGGGAAGGCCAGCAAAAAGAGATGGGTCTTAAAGCTGCTCTTAAACACCTCCACTGAAGGGTCCTCCCTGATGACTTCCATCCTCCCTTCCCCCCTCCCCAACCTCATCACCTACCAATTGTTTACCAGTTTTATCTGTACAAGAACAAATTGAGTTCTTCAGAGGTAAAATACATTGATTGATCACTGCTTAACAGGGGTCTTTGTTTCTCCCTTTCTTTTTCCAGCAGGTGACATGGTGAACACAAATTTCAGACTGTATGAATTTAACTGCCAGAGCTCCGACTCTCTTCTGCTAAATCCTTAATGCCAGCCTAATGCTAGCCTTTTGACTACATAAAGTGTTCTCAGCCTTATATATTGTATGCTTTTGTTTTACAGGGATGAGATCCATTTGTATAAATTTGATTTTCACATACTTAATTTGATCTTTTATATAACTCTTAAACATTTTTATTTTCATTTACGTTTACACATTAATATGAATTAATATTAATGGAATGTATTTTTTGGAATATGGTATTTTTTTGGAATATGGTATTTTTTTGGAACATGATAGTTTTGAAAAGTTTAAATATTTTCATATATAAAGTGAAAAAGTGATAGACCCCTTTAATACTTTAGACATACAATACATGTATCATGTGATCTATAATGTAATAATTTGAACAGTATTTGAGGGTGCTTAGTTCTAACCCCAGAACAGCACTCTCTGAGGAAGCTCTACTGAGCAAAACACCGGGGTCTCTTGGTTAGCGGTCTTCACCTCCCAAACATTTGCAGTTTGCAAAGTGTTCTGTTGTTGCCTTTATTATTTTCAAAATAAAGCACTCTGTTGGAACTGTATCCTGCATGTGTCAGAGTGTTTCCATTGCAAGAACATTTGTATCTGTTCCAGGAGTGCATTGGGTGTTTGGTTTGGTAATTATCCTTGTAAAAGAAAAAGTAATGAGATTTTTGATGATGTCATGGAATGGAGCAGAAACTCCTTGAGACAGCTCCTCCTTGAGATCCATTTGTATAAATTTGATTTTCACATACTTAATTTGATCTTTTATATAACTCATAAACCTTTTTTTTCATTTATGTTTACACATTAATATGAATTAATATTAATGGAATGTATTTTTTGGAATATGGTATTTTTTTGGAATATGGTATTTTTTTGGAACATGATGGTTTTGAAAAGTTTAAATATTTTCATATATAAAGTGAAAAAGTGATAGACCCCTTTAATACTTTAGACATACAATACATGTATCATGTGATCTATAATGTAATAATTTGAACAGTATTTAAGGGTGCTTAGTTCTAACCCCAGAACAGCACTCCCTGAGGAAGCTCTACTGAGCGAAACACCGGGGTCTCTTGGTTAGCGGTCTTCACCTCCCAAAAATTTGCAATTTGCAAAGTGTTCTGTTGTTGCCTTTATTATTTTCAAAATAAAGCACTATGTTGGAACTGTATCCTGCATGTGTCAGAGTGTTTCCATTGCAAGAACATTTGTATCTGTTTCAGGAGTGCATTGGGTGTTTGGTTTGGTAATTATCCTTGTAAAAGAAAAAGTACTGAGATTTTTGATGATGTCATGGAATGGAGCAGAAACTCCTTGAGACAGCTCCTCCTTGAGTCTTGAAGCAGCATTGCATGATAGCAGTGAACATTTCGACCTATATTTTTTATCCTTTGTTACATTGCCCCTTATTCCCTTTATCCCCTGACTTATATGATACCATTTTCTCTCCATTTTGAGTCTACTTCCCCCTTTTTATGGTTGAAATAATAAAAGGAGTGCTTCTTTTAATATGGCATAGTCCAAGTTTTCATCACAATACTCTGTTGTTTTTGAACACCCATTGTTTAAGATCACTTTTGTTGTGATTATTATGACCTGGCATTCAGTATACACTGCTCCCTGACCTTGTAATAAAACAGGTGTACAAAATAGCAGAGAATACTGATAAAAACCTGGTTCATGCCATATTACAGGCAGCACTTCTTTTATTATTTCAAATGTGAAAAAAAATACTGAAGCAGACTCAAAATGGGGACAGATGAGTGTTATACAAGTCAGGGTTAATGGGCAATCTAATATAAAATAAAAAAGTGTAGGCCAACATTTTCAGTGCTATTGTACACTGTTGCTTTAAGTAAGTTAGCCAAAAGCCATGCCAAAATTAAAAATCAGCCACAAAAATGATTGCTCAGAGGCTCAGGATGGCAGGCAAGCATAAATATGTGGAGTTTGTTGTAGACAGACCAAAACTGCAAAGAACTTTATGATTGGAGACTTGGGAGTGCAGCAACAGCTATTCTTCTTCTGGCATAGGCAGCTCCCCAGACTGCAGTGTGGAATTGGAAGACAAAGCCAATTTTGCAATTACAGTACATCCAAAAAGCTCTTTTCAGAGCTACAGCACAGAGATTCAGAAACATGCTCCAACAAGGGGAGGCATGATTATTGGAGGCTAAGCAAGAAATCAAAGCATTGGGAAGCTGAGTGATTGACCTGTAATGAGATCTAACATCAACTTCCTAGCTCAATGACCAGCATGATGAGGCCTTGTACCAGCTCTACTCAAGAAAAAAACAGATGGCTGAAAAACTTGAGGACCTTGAACTCCATTCAGGACACAATAACATAGGGGTCTAGGGTATCGTTGAGAGTATAGAGATGGAACCACAGTTATCTTTTCTGAAATCCTTTTAAGAAAACTGCTGGATATTTGTTATTTTATTTGGCTATTCTAAAAGAGAAGAGCCTGAATGTAGAACAAGTACAGAGCCATAATACAGTGGCCCCAGGGGAAAAATGCTCGGTCATGTTTCTTTGTGGCTAAATTTAGGAATTATCGAGTGAAAATGATGGTCCTAAGAAAAGCATGGGATAGGAAAGGAGTCCCCTTTGGGAACACTACACTCTATTTTGATCAGGACTTTGCACTTGGGGATGGGGAAATGGCACAGTAGAGATTGATCCTGCAAACAGTAAAAGCCCTAAGGGAGAAGGACAGCAAAGCCCAGTTAATAGCATCAGAACAAATAAAGAAATGTTGGAGGAGTCAAGTTCTACAAAAGTCTGGAGGAGGCCAAACAGCTTCTCATGCTGCATGCTGCAGTAGTCCAGAGAACAGGATCCATCAGACCACACAGAAAAAGATCTACAGCATCATTTTGGAGCCAGCAAAAAACCATGGATGAGGTACAATCTCACCCCAGTCCCATTGAAGCACTGGGAACAGATCTGCAACAGATTGAGAACAAGCACATAGTGAGCCTCAGCGGGACCATCCACTACCAGAGAAGAAAGATAGACTGAGGTTATGTTGTTTTATTAGACTCTCAGCAAACGTGGTGTTCCTAGAGTCAATCCATCAATCAGTCAATAACTTTATTTAACCAGGCATATCACCATTGAGCAAGCTCATTTTCAAAGTGGTCCTGGACATATACAAGTGATTCACATAATGGTACAGTACATTACAGTATACAAAAAAGAAGGAAGGAAAAAAAAACAGTTGACAATGAGCATAGGCAAAGCTAACACAGGCCTTAAGCTAATAGAGTTAACATATTTGTGACCTATTGCATGAGTAAAACTAGGCCCAAAGGTGCGAGGGCTAGTGCTGTCATTGTTACCAAAATATTTAACCCCTTCTCATGACCACTTCATAGAATGGTGCACTATAGAGGCCCAACGGGGATCCACCTCACATGAAGGCAGAATCTCAGTCTTGCCCTCATTAATCCTTAGGCCGGATAGTGCACTGAAAGCCCCTATACCTTTCCAGGCCTCTGGGAGTGACATTTCAACTTCGTTAACATCAGCAGCATATCATCTGCATACAATAGGGTGGTATAATATATCCCGCCCATGGGAATGCCCACTATCTTTGGGTTTTGATATATAGCTAAATTTAAAGGCTCAAGGACTAAAAGAAACAAAAGGGGACTTAAGGGGCACCCCTGTCTGGTACCCTGGAACAAAGAAAAACTGTCATTGAGTACCCCATCAACTAACACCCTAGCTCTAGGGGAAGAATAAAGGCAGCCCACCCAAAATCGAAACTGTGGACCGAAACCAAACTGGGAAAGAACATAATGTAAACAGTGCCACTCTATAGAATCAAATGCTTTTTCAGTGTCTAACCCTACAAAAGCAGCAGAATCTGGCCCTCCAACTGCCACCTGAATGAGGTTAATGACTGCATGCAAATTATCACTGCCCTGCCTGCCCTTCATAAAGCCCGATTACTACTTGCTAAGCAGGGAAGGAAGGACTCTTTCCAAATGCATAGCTAGGGTTTTGGCAAACATTTCTAAGTCTTTGTTTAATAAAGAGATCAGATGGTAGTTACTACATGCTGCACATACTGTAGAAACATAGAAGAATAGAATTTGACGGCAGATAAGGACCGCTTGGCCCACCCAGTCTGCCCATTTCCTTACCTAGTGGATAAGCTGCAGATCCTAGTTAACCAGCAGCCTACTTCTTCCTACCCCACCCTCTAGAATTGCCTTATGACTGTCCCATGCATGCTTGAATTCTGCCACTGTTTTTGACTCCACAACCTCCTCCGGAAGGCTGTTCCATGCATCCACAACCCTCTCTGTGAAAAAATACTTCCTTAAATTACCTCTGAGCTGCCCCTGTAGAGTTCTTCCCAGGTTTAGGCAAGACAGTGATAGTTGCTTCCTTCATAGAGTGAGGTAGCATGCTGGATTTCCCTATTTCAGCCAGAACTTCCACCAAATGGCTTGAAAGGAGAGGCTCAAACGCCTGGTAAAACTCAGAGCTAAGTCCATCAGGACCTGGGGCCTTGTCTTGGGATAAAGCTTTAATAGCATTTTGTACCTGTGTTAGAGAGATATCCACCTCAAGCAGGGTACATGCCTCCAGTGAAAGACAAAGCAAGATGAAGTCTGAGAAAAAAGCATCAAATTGGGCAATGGTTGTGTCCACAATGGAGGCATACAGCTTTGCATAATAGCCCTGAAATTCGTCAGCCAACAGCCTGGCATCAGAAATTATTTCTCCCTCCTTCTCCCATAAAAAAGGTACATGGGCTTTTAGTGCCTTTTTTGTTAGATGGTAAGCTAATAGCTTCCCCAACTTTTCTCCAGACTCCCAATATGCCTGCCTCTTAAAAAATAAAGCCCTCATGGCCTTTTAATGTAAAATATCATTCAGCCACTTCTTACATTGTGAAATTTCAGAAATTATCTTAACCCTATTTTCCGGAGAAGCATAAGGTGACTCTTCTAACACCCTGACCTGGGTTGAGAGACTATCTCCATGTAGTGCTGCTTATTGACATAAGAGGCATATGAAATAACCAGGCCCCCAATATAAGATTGAAACGCATCCCACTCCGTTAGGACAGAAAGCTTGGGAGAAAGATTGGAAAGAAAAAAAATTAAATTTCTCCCTTTAGCCAAATTTTAAAATCCTCCCTACCTAAAAGGGCAGGATGAAACCCCCATCACGGGAAGCGAGCTATAACCTGACAGTGGGACTAGACCGAAACTACTGGGGCATGATCCGATAATAAAATTGGGCAATGACGATGACGAACCTCCAGCAAGTCCGACATTGCAGAGGCACTACAAAGGAAGTAGTCTAGTAAATGCCTGAAATCTGGGAGACCTGAAAGTGAAATCCTTGGTGTTAATATTCAGGATTCTCCAGCAGTGAGCCAGTCAAAGGTCTAAGATAATCTGATTTAAGACTACTGTGGACCGATAATGGGAAGGGGCTCCCTTTTCAATGAGGTCTCTCTCCATGATGGGATCCAGAACTAGATTAAAGTCCCCTCCCAGCAACAAGACCATGGGTGGGGAGTACCGTTCAGCAATCTTATGGGCCAGAGAGGAAAAAATGTTGGGGGTATCATCATTAGGTGCATATATATTAACCAATAAAGTTGGAACAACGTCCAGCTTGCCCAAGACCATAATCCACCATCCCTCTTTATCCGCCACCCATTGCTCCACCACCAACGGGCACCCCCCCCCAATCAGGATAGAGACAACCCTTTTCTTTGCACTTTAAGAGCTTGAAAAAGCTCTACTGAAACAGACCCCTAACCAAATTCCTAGCATCTTTTTTCATCAAATGAGTTTCATGTAAAAATATAATATCACTTTTAGAGGACCTCAAAAAAGAATATACTTGCTTATGCTTAACGAGGATGATCAATCCCTGGACATTCCAAGACATCAGAGAAACTTGTACCCTGAAACCTTGTAAAGTATATCCATAACCATACCAGAAACCAGAAGAAGGCCACTAATGACCATTCCATATATTCTATAGTTGAAGGTGGATGTCCCAAAACTATATATAACCCCCAAACACACCCACCCTCTATCATTTTCCCACAAATCCCCCAAGATGCATACGATTCCAAAACACTCCTGACATAAACAGAAACAATTTTCCACAAAAACAGCAATATAGTAATTCCCCCTCCCAGAAGTATGCTCCCTCCCTTGTGACACGTCCCCAGAATTAAATCATAGCCAATACTAAGAACCACCCCCCTTCCTCCCCCTCACCATTCCCCTGTCAAAGCTCAAGGAGTGAACAAAAATGAACCAGTGAGACACCCCACCAATGCCCTCTCGCTCCTCAGCTGAATTGTGGGGCTGGCAAGTACTCGCACTAAATGGCCCTGCGAAGCATGGTCAGTCCCTTCCGCCACCCGAGAAGGCTCAAAAAATAACCATCCATAAGAGCCAAATATAACAGCCCCAAACCCCAGTGCTTACTACCAGAAGCAATACTGGCAACCTAAATGAACCCTTCACTATAATAAGCTTATATTCACCACACCCCAGTGTCCATAGTTGCCCAGCTAAAAGTCCAGAATAAGAGAGTAAAAGTCCCAGACTCCTGGAAAACCTACAGCCCTCTTAAATCAAAAAACATTCCCAGATTATCTCTGAAAACTCAGTATAAATACAGTCCAAGGATCACTTACTTAAAGTCCACAGCTTGTTTTACAGAGTCCATATACCCACTTCACACAGCAGTCGACTCTGAGTACCTGCATGGAAAAAGGCTCATGTCTTGAACATGGTGGTTACAAATCCTCCTGTAAATAGCACAGAGCACCTCAGGTTAATGATTTTTCCAGCACACCAGACAGGGCAGAATGGTGGCTCACTGTGATCCTTCCTGAATTAGAGCTGCTTCAGTGGTTCCTAATCTGCTAGGTGCGCTTTAGGCGGGTGGTGCTAATGTGTCCTGCCGCTACCTGTGATGTCTCCAATGGATCTTCCTCCCCATAGTCTCATCAGTCCATGTCCCTCTGATTTGCAACATGTCCCTGAGGTTCAGGGGAGAGATGGGGATGCTTTGGGTTAGGTGCAGGGGAGTGCTCCACAGGAACCAATGAGGTGGAGGAAACTGAAGGAGGGAAAGGATCTTCAAGATTCGCCACATCAGGCACTGACAAAAGAATGGACCTCCTTGATTTCCGTTGCCATTTTGGTGGCCTTTCACTTGGCATTGTGTTCCCAGTTTTGTTGTTAAGCACTGGTGAGCTTTGCAAAGTCAAGGAGGACTGGTTGTGATGGGATTCTGTATCTTGATTCAATTCAGGTCTAGCAGGTGGTCACACTGTCTGGTTCTTGTTCGAAAATGGATTGGGCTGGCTTAATGTCTGCCCCAGGGGTTTATTTATCGATTGAACAAAAGCTTGAGCCTCTGTAAGGGAATTAAAATGGTGCCACTGTTTCCGCCACCAGACTTTCAGGATAGCTGGATACTGTAGTTAGAATGTTAACTTTTTAGCAGCCAAGTCCTTCTTAACTGATGCAAAAGACTGACACTGTTCTGCAACCAATTTGGAGAAGTCCTGGAAAATGAAGACTGAATGGCCATTTCATTTAGGCGGTCCTCTCTCCCTGGCAAGCTGCAATATCAGCTCTTTTATGGAAAACCTTAGAAAGTAAACCAGGATCGGACGAGAGGGTGAACCCTGAGCTGGGAGGGGGCCCATGGAGCAATGCACCTGCTCAATTTCCAATGGTGAGCCCCAATTATACTTAAGAACTCTGGGGAGGTAGGAAGGACTGTAAAAACTGTCCCAAGTTGTCTTCTTCATTCCCTTCCGGGAGACCGATGATACGAATATTGTTCCTTCAGTCACAATTATCCAGATCGTCCACTTTCAGGGCGAGTGCACAGATCTGTTCTTCCAAGACAGAAATTTTCTCTTGCTGCCTAGCTGAAGCAGAGCCCACTTGCCTGCAGTACAACTCAGCTCCGGCTATCCTCTGCTTCACCTCATCCATGCGCTCCTCCAGTTGGGCAACCAACGTTTTAAAAGCTAGCATCTCCTGGACCAGCATTTATAGCATAGCCCTTATGTCGGAGAGATCCTCCCTGTTAACCGCTACCTCTGAGGGCTCCATAAGAGAAGGCTGCAGTGTCCCCCCTGCAAAATTATGCACTGGGTCCGGGAAGTAGTACAAACTGCTGGAGCACTCAACAAACCCACACTTTCAATACTCGGGGGTTCCCCGTTTATTTTGCTGATGGGGGATCCCCTTCCTGTTGGCATAATGTCCCCCCCACTTTTGTTGTGTGCCAAGGGGGGTGCCCAACCCCCCTCGGCTCTCGTCCCCTGCTTCAGTATGTGTCAATGGGGGTGCCCAATCCCCCATTAGCTACAGCATCCCCCCCGCAAAACAGTCAGGTGACACACTGGGAGTTCACCCCAGCTTGCCAAATGCCCCTGAAATACAGAAATCGTCCCGCGATGGTTTTCTTTTTTTTAAACCTGTGAAAGAAGAAAACAGTCCCTCGTAATCTGCCTGCCCTCTCCCTCAACCCGTGCCCACCCTCTGTGCACCCCACCTCCCCACACCCCCCTCACCCCATACTTACCTCTGGAGTCTGGTGCGACGATCTTCGGTGGACCAGGAACACATCTGCACTCTTCAAAACCGACCGAGAACTGAAGAAATGCTGGTAAGCTGTATAATGGTATAAATAGGGTTTTTTCCATTATTGGTGCATATCTTGGCCACTTTCAGTATTTATGGCACCAGATTTTCAACATGGGGTTATTGGTTCCTCTCTTCATGAATTCAATCACTGTCATGGCATTATTCGGTCCCGAAATGTGATTTTGCGGTCACTGCACAGAATCACCTTTCGGGACTGATTAATGAAATGACAGCACCACTGTTCATGAGAGGGGGCTCTCAAAAAGCCTATGTTGCAAATTTGGTGGAAAAAATAAAAAAAATGGCTGTTTTATGAGTGTGCGTTGCGCAGTTTCCAAGCACGCTCATAACTCCGTGAATTTGTAATATTTTCACTCCAGATTTTCAAAATTGGCATTTTCCTACACCTCCTTATCAGGGTTTTAAATAATTGATTAGCAGTTTTTTTCTTGGTATGATACTAACTGTACAGAAAGTATTTATATAGATTTTCTAGAAGTGCTGTGTTTGTTAAACACAGTGAGGCAAGAGCTATGCATCTTCACAAAGTTTTAGCACTTTTATGAGCAAAACGCTAATCAATTTTTAGAGTTAAATAAAACCATGCTTATGAACAGTACAGCTGTAATTTTACATATCCTGGCTAAAATGTGTTTTTCCACGTCCGGCGCACAATTGCACGGTCGCTGTGAAAAGTCAGTTTTTGGGACAATTTGAGGAAATGACGGTGACACTGTTCACGAGCAGAAGTCCTAAAATTCCTATGCTGAAAATTTGGTACCGAAAGTCCATAAAATGACTGTGTTACAAGCGTGCGTTGCGCAGTTTCCACGCACCCTTGTAACTTTGCAAATTTGCAATATCTTCATGCCAGATTTTCAACACTGGCATTTTTCCACACCTCCTTATGAACAGTACAGCTGTCATTTTTCACATCCTGCCCAAAATGTGTTTTCGCGCATGTGGAGCACAATGGCATGGTCGCTGTGGGAAATCAACTTTTGGGACAAATTAACAAAATCACAGTGCCACTGTTCATGAGGGGAAGTACCAAATGCCTATGTTAAAAATGTGGTTAAAAAAATTCCGACAATAATTGGGTTACGGATGTGTGTTGTGCAGTTTCTATGCATGCTCATGACTTTTTTCACACCTCCTCATGAACAATACAGTTGTAATTTTTCACATCCTGCCCAAAATGTGTTTTCCTCCCTGTGTTGCCAAATGGCATAGCCGCTGTGCAAAACTACCTTTCAGCTAACCAACTGATAGTGCTGCTCTTCATGAGGTGGGGTCACAAAAACCCTATGTTGAACATTTGGAGTGAAAATACCAACGAACGCCTATGGCGTTAGGGTTTCCAACTGTAACTCCCCACCTGTAGAGACTGACAGATGTCAGGAGTGTGACTTGGGATCACTGGCTGTAATGCTCATGCCATTCCACCCCACCCTGCAGCCAGAGACAGGCATCGAGGTCTGCCTTGGAGTTTTTGGCCCTAAAGTACACCCCATTCTCCTATACTGCATCCACCTCAGCATATTTCCTGATGGAATGGAGTAAGTATAATGCCGAAAGACCCCAAAGCAGGCCACGACACTTGTCAGTGTCTACAGGGTAGGGTGAGGTAGAATGGCATGAGCATTATAGATGATGACCCAAAGGCACACCCTAATGCCTCTCGCTCTCTGCAGGGTGGGGTTGGCATTGGCTTCAGTTCAATACTTCACTGCCGTTCCTATTATGCATCTCTAACTCCTGCACTACCAATGCCAATGCCAGCGAGACAACATTCGGCATTGACAAATGCTTGTTTTTTTCATTCTTTTTAAGGACTGGGATATAAAGTTATAAGCACCCAACCACAGTGATGAGTTAATCAGCTACACACTGGATTTACTATCATTTTATCAATTTCTTCATTGTGGGAGCACAAGGGGTGGTAGGAATAACTGTGTATCACTTAAAATAAAACGCTTATTACAGATTGTATTCTGGGGGCAGGGGTCAGTTTCCAGTGGGTCACTTTATTTCTTTCTTACTATAATTTGTGATTTAAATTGCTTAGCAGAGGATGATACTGCATCAAAAAACATGTAATTGTCATTTTGATATTCCTAAGTGCAGGACATGCAATACCAGAGAAAGGAAGCATGTCTAGGAACCCCAGGCTCAACCATATGCTCCTGTAGCTCAGTGGTTAGATCACCAGGATGGTGTTCTGGGGCCTGAGTTCAATTCCCAGTAGATCACATTATTTCTTTCTCACTACAATTTGTAATTTAAATTGCTTAGCAGTGGGTAATACTGCACAAAAAAAAATCTAATTGTCATCTTGATTACTCTTAGTTGTAGAATATGCAATACCAGAGAAAGGAACTAAGTGAGCCTGTAGTTCAGTGGTTAGAGCACCAAGATGGTATTTGCAGGGGCTTGGGTTTGATTCCAATTAGGTCACAATATTTCGTTCTCACCAAAATTAGTGTTACAAATTGTAAGGAGAATTGTAATCACTCCAATGAGCACATGCCGCATGAATTTGTTAAAGATACAGAATGCACAATGAATGTACTGTCAACGTGCATTTTGTCTTTAATAAACTTTATTGAGTTATTAAAAGGAAAAGTGTATGAAATTAAATCACCATTGAATCTCATTTTTCATCCTAAACCAGTGTATGAACTGTTCTTCCATTGGTGAGTGCCTGTTTTTTTGGTGGATGCTTTCAATGCTTTCTGTCATTTTGCCCTTGACTCCCCCTCCCTCACCCATCATTGTAACCTCTATCACTCTATTGCCTTCCTTTCTGTTGATGACAGATGACTCTCCCACTGTGGCAAATTCGTCTCAAAATTCTGGTATGGCTGCCTGTCCTCCTACCTCTCTTCTGCCCTTCTCACCTTCCTTCCCCCCCACTCTCTCAGGTCATTTGACTCTCGCACTTTGATTGTCCCTCAATGCAAGACCACTATAGGACAATCAACCACTCACCACTTCCCCAAGCTATGGAACTCCCTCCCACTGCAGATCTGTCACTCCTTTTCCACTGGTTTCATCTCATCCGCCCTGCTAAACTACTTTTCTCAAAACTGCACCTGCTCTAACTCACATTTCCAGGCTGTTCTCTATCAATACTGATCTACCCCCACCTAACCTATTCCCTACCTCTCCCACTGCTCTTGCTGCCACCTGGCTACTATCTCCTAACTCTTCCCCTCTCTATCCCTCTAATTTACTTATTTGATTAGCACTTACCAGCACCTGAATCTCCAGTTCTGGACCAGCACTCATGTCTCATAATCCTTACTGTTCAATGTTATGTCTAAATGTCTATAGGTGTTTTTTAGCCTGCTCATACTATTTTTCACACCTTGTATAACTGAATT
Source organism: Neoceratodus forsteri (assembly GCA_016271365.2). Taxonomy (NCBI): domain Eukaryota; kingdom Metazoa; phylum Chordata; order Ceratodontiformes; family Ceratodontidae; genus Neoceratodus; species Neoceratodus forsteri. The sequence goes on along the minus strand of CM057455.1, from coordinate 334,126,757 downwards.
GTTCATACTCATGGTTCTCATGGCTATATGTAATTTTTGAGTTCATTGATACCCAATACTATTTTATACATTGAATAACTGGATGCTGTTCTTAATTGTGGGCATCATTTGGCAATTGTACAATTGTTGCTTTCATTGTGTTCCTCCTGTACCCCTTTCCCCAGGACACACCAGGAGATGAGCAATCACTATTGCTCAGTCTGCTTTTCCTGGTGAAACTTTTCAATAAATAAATAAATGCCCAACATACCATGAAGGAGGAAGCAAATGGATTAGAAGAGGGGCAGGAAGACTGTACTTATTGAGGATGTTATTGTAGGGGCAGTGGGTGAGGTAGAAGGGGCATTGCTGAACCAGGGTGTTTGCGCAACTAAGGTGATTTGGCGGCTGCCTGGAGGATGGTTGAGTGAATGTTATCAATGGTCAAACAATGCAGCTGGAAGAGGAACAGACTGTTATTGCTATCATCTATGTTGGCACGGATTACAGATGAAATGCAAGTTCCAAGGACATAAGAAGGTTATTTGTGGAACTAGATAATGATGTTCCTGATGAGAACAGTATCCAAGGTGATCTTTTCTGACAGCCTCCTAGTCCTTGGGGGTGGTGAGGAGCAGCAGTGGATAGTAGACTAATTCTTAGTTGAGGGCCTGATGGAAGATGGAGGGTTTTCTTTTTCTGGCCAACTGTAGGGCCTTTTGGGACAAGAAACACATTTACACCTAGGATAGGCTATACTTCCACACATTGGGAGTGGGGGTACTGGCCAGGAGAATGGTCAGGGCAGTATGGGGGCATTTAAACTAGAGGATAGGGGATGGAGCTGGTTCACAGAATACCCATGTACAGAAGGCAGCATCATACAGATATGCCTGGCAAAGCAGCTGAGCACCAGAAAAAGAGACCCCTGGGTTTGAAGGAAGCATGGAGGGGCAACTATCCATACATCCACGTGGTCAATATAAGAAGAACACTTAGCAAAAATGGGTAAGATTAAGGGTCCAATAGACTTTGCAGGCCTGTTGCCAGCTGGGGTTCATCAGGTTTGAACAAACTCCTCTGGCTTGAACCTGTTTATCATTTTTTTGTATGTGTTTATTTTTGCCTGTCAGAGTGCACCTTTTTAATCTCACCCCTGATGCCAGCAGACTGTATTTAGTGTGTGCATGTTACATTTGCCATGCACCTTCCCACATCACACATGCTCTGCCCCAGTTGTGCCAACTGGCCAATCAGTGTGCAGCTGACATCCTCGAGTAACGCTGATTGACCCACACACCACAGATGATCTCATCACAGCAGTGAGAGACACTCAACCATGAAGCTGATTGGTGGCTGAGGAGACAAGGTGCGGAGAGGGAAAATGGATGTTGGCTTATTTAGCAACTATTTTCAGGGACTGGTGTCACCTAGTAAGCTTAGATGGTTTATGCTGTGTAGTTCCTCACTTCTGTCCCCACCCACAGTAAACTCGCCTGGTTACCATTCTGACCCTGCCTGTGGTAGACTCATCCACTTTGCTGTCCCTGCCAGTGGTAGACTAACCTGTGCTATGGCCACACTTGGACCATGGCTGCATGTGTGAAATAAAAAAATGTGCTCTGTGCGACAGCCTACTTCTCACTATGCACCTGCCAGAGTGTCTGGAGTGCCATGCAGATACAGCTTGTAGTCAGACTCCAAGCCAACCCAGTCATTTGTAGAGCTAAATTTACTATGCCAGTTCACAGACAAGCGTTGGGAACATGGTGAGCTGTTGTGCATAATCGCCTGCCCTGGTGTCCAGTTTCTTTCATCAGACCAATGACTGACCTCGTGAGATGGACCCTATTAGCATAGCAAGTTAGTGGACATTCTGAATCTGTCTCATTTTGTTTAAATGCTATGGGAATAGTTTTGTGCCTCGCTGCCATTATATTATTTGGAGTGCACACTGACAGACCTGTTTTTGGGAAGACAGGCCTTGTAAAAAAAAAAAAATCTTTCATAGGACATTGTAATAACTCCATGGGGTGGGTGGTGGCACTATTGGTCAGGAATACTGTACATGTACTGTGTGCATAAGAATCTCACTTTTGTAACCTTGGTCTTGACTGTTACCTTCTCCTGGACATGTCAGTTACTGAAAATGTCTTCTGTGAATGTAAGAGACATTGAATAACTGACAAGTGCAGGAGGAGATGAAGGACAAGAAGAGGTCTGATCCTCTTAGGTGGTAACAACGTGTGAAAAATAAACTTGGACATTAGGGGAGTTATGGAGGGAGCATGTTGTATCATTGGGAACACTGCTTCTTGGGTTTGCGGTGGGGCACAGGGGGGTTTATTTTCCAGCTGTAGTGAGCTGGTTTGTGGAAAGGGGTGTGGTGGACACATGGCCACCAACAAATTACAATACACACCAAAAAGCCATCAGGCATTGCAGCCAGCTAGCCCCCCCCCCCACAACTACAGATTCTATGTACCTGAGGTCAGACAGAGAATTATATTTTTCACATGAGTTTGGGGTGGGGGAACTTGGCAAAAGAATGTTTAATCTTCAGTAAAAGCCCCAGTATTCACCACAGAGCATCTAAAACCCCAGAGTTCCTGAAGGCCTGGTGATCTACAGACCCCTGGCTTCTAGACAAATTTTTTTTTCTGTACTTTCTGCGCAAAAAAGTATTCTCACCTAAGAAAAGACCCCCCCCCCCCGAAAAATCCTGGCAACGGCCTTGCATTGAAGGCCAGGACTTAGCAGCCCTCATGGAGATCTGGAGAGGGGGAAGAAAATGGCCAGGGCACCAGGATAGAGTGATACGGACTATCAAAGGTACAAGCCTGACAGCAAGGGGGAAGGGTGTGTGTGGCTTGCTTCATGTGGGAGAAAAAGGAGGATATTGGGGGGGGGACTGTCACAGTGTCACAGAGTCCATCTGGGTGGAGCTAACAGATAAGGGGAGAATAGAGGCATTGTGCTACAGGCTCCCAGAAAGCTCAGTGGAGCATGGTGCCCAGCTGGTTGGGGACATTATGAGAGCTGCCGACTCAGATGCAGTGATGATCCTGGTGATACTGGGTGACTTCAGAGTCCTGAGCATAGACTGTTGATTTAAGAGGACTAACAGCAGGGCTGAGACCAGATTCCTTTCCACCTGCAAGGACTGCTTCCTACAGCAGCAAGTGCAATAGGGTATTCATTTTGAGTCCAACCTCAACCTTGTTCACAGCAGTTGGGATGGAATCAATTCCAGTGTAAATGTCAAGAAATAAGTGGAACCACAACAGGGTAGCCTTCTCTCTAGTATTAGACTAAGGTATCTGGATCTCAGCCACCAAGACCGGAAACGTTGGCCTGGAAGACTGCCAAGATGGAGGACCTGATGTTCAAGGGTCTGGAGTGGCTACATTAGGCAAGTAATGCACAGCACATGTGGTGTTAGTTGAAGAAGGTGCTTGAAGCAGCAGCAGAGGTCTGTGTCCCTGTGATCAGTAGGGAAAGGGGGTGAAGACACGAACCCCTGGCTTAACAGGGAACTAAGATCCCTGGAATTGATAATATCCATCCAAGATTTATAAAGGAACTAGTCAGCACATTATGCGTCCCATTTAGAATCCTGTTCAATAAATCCCTAGCATCAGGAACTATGCCATCAGATTGGAAAAAGGCTGTTGTAGTCCCCATCCATAAAAAGGGGAGTAGGGCACTGCCAGATAACTATAGGCCCATAAGCCTTACTTCAATTCCTGGTAAGGTAATGGAAAGACTTATGAAGGTCAGATTTGAGGAAGAAGAGTCTAACAAAGGCCTTAAAGATATAACCCAACATGGCTTTACTCAGGGAAGGTCCTGTGAAACTAATCTGATAGCATTTTATGAAAACATTAGTGCATCACTCGATGAGGGAACACTGATGGATGTGATATATCTAGATCTTAAGGAGGCATTTGACAAGGTACCCCATTTAGAGCTGATTGATAAACTAAATAATATGGGGTACAGTTGATATTTAATCAGGTGGGTCAAATCATGGTTAAATAAGTGTACCCAGCAAGTAAGAATCAATGGCAGACTCTCCAGTATAGGACTGGTGATGAGTGGAGTGCCTCAGGGATCTGTTCTGGAACCTGCACTGTTTATTAACTTCATTAATGATCTACACTTTGGCTTAAGCAATCCCATTGTAAAGTTTGTGGATGACACAAAGATCTGTTCAGTAGTCAATACCCAAGGCTAAATATCAATCACTAGTAAAAGACATGCAACTGATAGAACACTGAGGGTTAAAGAATACAATGGAGTTTAATGCAGGGAAATGTACTGTCCTACATCTTGGTTGTAATAACCCCAGGTTTACCTATATATTAAAGGACACAATACTTGAACCTGTAATGCAGGAAACAGACCTGGTTGTATTGATTGATATTCAGTCACCATGCAATGCCAGGTTAGAAAAACAATGCAGACTGCAAATAAATTCATAAATTTAAACAGGAAAGGATACATCACTAGGGATGAGGACTGTATGCTTTGTTTATATAGAAACTATGTGCGTGCGCATGTTGACTGTGGTTCACCATTCTTGTCGCCCTATTTAATGAAAGATATTAAACTTATGGAAGGAGTTCAAAGACAAGCCACAAAGTTAATTCTGAGATTAAAAAATGCAACTTACAGTCAATGCCTGGAAGAACTAAAACTGATGACATTAGAGCAGAGAAAAGCAAGAGGGGATCTGTTATTACTGCACAATATATTAAATACTCCAGGAACTTCAAATCTCTTTCATTTAACATTTAAAGAAAGCTCTTTAAATTTAAGTTCACACAACAAACAAATTGAGATCCCAATGGTTCACACAAAGAGGAGGGACAATGATTTTATACTAAGAGTGCCAAGAGCATGGAACAAATTACCCCACAGTCTAATGGATGTCACAACATTTGGGTTGTTCAAAACTGAGTTGGATAAAGTACTGGGCTATCATTAAGTTATGTGCCCACACAGTGTGGGAGACAGAATCTTATGGGCTTGTGCCTTCTATCTGTCTAAAAACACCAAGTCACCAATTGATCTTGAACAAAAAAAAGGTCTTTGACTGCTAGAAAGAGATGGGTTGCCTCTAGGACAGAGAGAAGTACAGAGCAGCATTGAGAGACTGCAAACCTAAAATTAAGAAAGCCAATGAGGGTCTGGAAGTTAGGATAGCAGCAGGAGCTGTAGGCAACACCAAAGTCTTCTTTCAGTACATAAATAGAAGGAGGAAGGTGAAGAAGGGATCAGGCCCTTGAAAACAAAGGGAGGGACCTGTGAGAGAACCACCAATGACTGCTGATGTGCTTAATGAATACTTTGCTTCAGTGTTCACCAAAAATCTCCCTGTGTAGGAAGGCAGCTTATTGGGAGGGTCAATAGCATCAGAGGTAGTCACAATGTAGCTAGTCACATCATTCCGGCACCCGGCAAAGATCAAGACAGATAAGTCCAAAGGGGTAGATGGGATATCATCCAGGATAATAGTGAAGCTAAGGGAGCTAAACCAGTGGTTCCACTTCCAGTAATCTTCCAGGAGTCTGTGTGGACAGGTATGGTGCCAGAGGAGTGGAAAGTGGTCAGTGTGGCTCCATCTTAAAGTGGCAGGGTCAGACCTGAGTAATTAAAGCCAATCAGTCTGACTTTAGTGCTGGGGGAGGTCCTGAGGCCCTAGGGACAGAATGATGGAGCATTTAGGTCAGGCCAAGTTTCTTGCCACCTATCACCAGCGGCTGATCATGCCAAACCAATCTGATCTCCTTTGAGTAAGTGACCAGAAAGGTGGACAGAGGCAGGACCGTGGATGTAGTCTATAGTAACTGGACTTCAGCAAAGCTTTTGATGCTGTGGCACATGACAAGCTTCTGGTTAAAACATGCCAGTGTAATATACATTAGACATAATCAAGGTGAATTGTTATCTGACTTGGGGGTAGGAAGCAGAGAGGTGGATGGCACTACTCCAAGTGGAGAGGTGTATTCAGTGGCATCCCACAGGGATCAGTGCTGGGGCTACTGTTGTTTATGAAAGATCTTTGCCAGACTTGGTTCAGTGGGGCAGCAGACGAGGTGTGCCATGCCCCCTATCAACCTTTACTTACACTGTGCATGCCCAGGCACCTTTTGGATGCTTGGTTCATTGCAGCAGCCGTGCTGCTGCTGGTTTTCCTGCCCATCTTGCCCATCCTTCTGCTATATTTCTGCAATTCTAACTCCTTGTTGGTTGGTTGTCCAGTCCTCCTACCCTGTCTGTAGATGGGCTTTTGGGCATCCCACCTGCTGCACTTTCTGCTTTCCATCTCAGGCATCCATCTGACACTTTCTCCTGTAGTGTCTATCCCTGTCTATTGCCTGTCACCTTCAGGAATCCTTCACTGTGGCTAGAGATAGACAAGCCATGGCTGGCTTGAGCCTGGCTTAAGCTTAGTGCCAGGATCTGGCTTGGCTCAACCAGTATGACCAGTTGAGAGCCAAGGTCAAGTGAGCCAGTTAGGATCAAAGCAAGCATTTTTGTCATCCTGGGCAGTTAGTGCGGTGGCAGAATCTTTAAACTTCTCTCATACAACTTAGGGGGGAACACTGTTAGTATTGTACAAGACACCCAGAAGCAGCCTTGGCTCAATTTGTGATTTGGCTCGTAGAGTCATGTCAGATCACAGGTTGGCTCATGGTGAAAAATTCTTGGCTTGCCCAAATCTAACTGTGACCCTCTTACTGCTGTTGCTGCTCCTGTTATCCTCCTTGCTGGCTGCGTGCACCCTCAGTCATGCTGCATGTCCCATTGTGGTAGCGCTCACAGTCTGCTTGACTTCACGGTTCACTCTGGCCCAGGCTTGGATCTATTCCCTTCCCTTTCCTGAGCCTGTCTTCCTCTCATCCTGTGCCCACTTTACTGTTTTCAACCTTTGTGCTGTGGCTGCTACTCTCCAGTGGCCATCTCTCTGTGCTGGGGATTCTGTTGGTCCTCCACTGTTGGTCTGCTCCTGTTGCTGCATCCTGCATGTTCTTTACCTCTTCATTCTTCCTTTATCGAACAAATAGAAAAGAGAAAGAAATAAATGCCATAGATGGGATTTGACCCCAGGCAAATAGAATACCATTATGTTGTGCTACCAGCTGTGTGACCAAGGCAATTAAAAGCCTGGGACTCCAAAAAGCACCTTACTCTTTCTCTGATGCACAGCCTGGTGCTGCACATGTAATTACATCTTCCTTTGCCACCCACATTTGTTCCTCTGACTACTGCCCTGTGGTGCCTTCCCCAATGCAGCTGGCCCCTTCCTCTCAGCCTGTTACCTTTTACTGCCTTTCATCCTTTTCTACTGCCCCTCCACTTGCTTAACTGTGTGCATCTCTCTCTCTCTTGGCCCCTGTCTACTTCCCTCCCACGTCCCCGAATGCTGTCCCACATCCTCCTGCCTTTGTCTGCATCCCCTTTTGCCCCTGCTGGCCTTGTCCTTGCCCCTAGTTCATTGCTTCCACTGTGGCTGTGCTCTGCATTTATGTTTTTGACCCTCTCTGCTTGGGCTGCACCCTCATCCTGCTTCTTCACCCTTATTTTTACATCCAGAAGCCTGCCCAGGCATTTGTACAGCCCTCTTCTTGTGGCTCATTCATGCTATGCAACAGTACCAGGCAACACACTCCATGTAGTACTGTACTCCCTACCTAGGCTTTGCCCTTCTAGTTTTTTTCCTCGTAGGTATTTTAGTTGCTTTCTGTTTTCTCCCTGATCCCAGTCCCCTTTGCATCCCACGGAGGCACGTGCATGTCACACGTTATTGGATGCCCCACCCTACCAGTCACTCCGTTATTGCCTATGCCTGCCACTGGACCTCCATCCGGTGACGGCGGAACTGCAGATGGGTGACCCTCCCTCCCAGAAAAGGAGAGTCAATGCTCGATCCTGCTCCCCCTCCCACCCTCCGTGCTGGCACCCTGGCGACCCGAGGTTCCCGAATCCTGGTCACCGGCATAGTGCGAGGTAAGGCAAGATACTGCCGTCCTTAGCGCCACTGGGCTGGCCTGCTTTGCCCTTCTTATCATACTGTCTACCCAGGCTTCACCCTCCTTTTCATCCTCCCTTATAAACAGCATCATACCTTTGTTCAGTTCCTAAGCCTCAGGGACTAAACCACTTCGGGCCTTGACTCTCAAGGGGTTGGCTCCTAGTGTTGTACCACTGGGCTTTGTCCCTCAAGAGCATTGCTCCAACATTCTATTTATGAGACTTGTTCTCAGAGGAGATAATCTAAACAGAAAAGCCTGAAGCAGCTGTTTTTAAAATCTTCCATCTCCTTGGGGTTTCTTCTCAGTGGGTTTTCATCTCTTCAGACCGGATTTTTTTTATATATAGGGGACACACATGGAAGACAGCTGTCTAGCAACCCCTATTCAGGTAATACTGTAGTAATAGTAATATTAATATTTATTATTAATTTTCTGCCAAGAGTTGGAGCTGGATGGTGGTCTTTCGTTCTTGGGAGTGGGATTCTTACCAGGATTGATCAAAAAGTCTGCATCTCTTCTCTCCTTATTGGAAGTGTTCATATTCGCTAAATTTAGTTGTTCTTTTGACTGCCATTTTTTTCTCTTGGTAAAAAAAAAGTGAGGCCGTTCCATCTACCAACCCACTTCTACACTCTCGGTAACACTAATTTAGCACTAGAACACAATATGAAAAGCAAGCCTCACATGCCTAGGTTAAATTATTAGTCTCACATTTCAGTTTTTTGCCTGTTTCTGAGTTGTTTTTGCAAATGCGGCTGTGGGTGTGGCTCTCTCTTGGCTCAACCTGTCTGCAAATGGCCGAAAAACAGTCCTGCTAAAGGCAGTTTACTCACCTGGTAAAGGTGATTGTAATAGTAGTAGTATATGTCTGTGGCACTCCACAATCCTTACTCATAAGTTCGTGTTCACCTGATAGGCTGATGATGCACATATGACTTCCAAACTTTTGGAGACCTCCTCTGCTCCCTGTTCTCCCAGAATGCCCAGGTAGAAGTCTTCCAGAACTGTGTCATTATTCATAAACGATTCTGAGGAGAAAACCTTGCTCATGCACTCAGAAAGGATAGATAGTTAAACAAGACAAACATAGTCAGAAAGGAGTGCAAACTCTCACCTCTGGGAGAGACTGTGCCCTGGGCACAGTACCTTACACCAGTGACCACAGAGCCATTCTGATTCCCAGGTCAATCTTCAATGTCTTGTCAGTCTGCAATGTATAAGGAAACTGGAAGCAGATTCAAACAACAAAAGGGTTACTAGCACCATCCCCTACTGGTGGAGCCTGCAGAGAGTCCGGACAAGAAGGAGAAGCAGTTAGTAGTTGTGGACCCAGTGAGTTAGGGACCCAGGTTCCACACCAACATTAAAGTTATATATATTTGGTCATGGAGTTCTGCCGAAAGGATGGGCCCTGAAGTACCAAGAGAGATATACTACTACAATCACCTTTTCCAGGTCAGTAAACCTCCATTGTAGTGCTTATATCTCTATGGCACTCCACAATCCTTACTCATGGGTTCCTGAAAAGCAGTGAACAGGAGTAGGGTGGGGCTGATCCTGTTTGATTGCTACGTGAATGCCTTCTGGTACAGCTAATGACAGACCATGGCTACTAAGTGCCTCTTGAGAAGTGATTCAGATATGAGTCTGCATGAATTCCTGTTTGCTCTCTATGCCTTCTTTGGGCGGAGTTTACAGGATGGTTCTGGGACTTGTTATAGTACGGATTACTTGGAACCTTACCGTTGAAGTTACTGTTGTGTTTGCTTGTGTGCCGGGGGGTGGTGGGGTTCACCAATGTTATCTGGTGGATCTCTGGAATATTGGATGCTCTCATGGCAACCCTTCCATGGCTTGCTATCTGATGCCTTCTGTTTGGGCTGTTGCATGTTGAAAAAGGAACTGATAGTTCAAAGGCTGTTAACTGACCCTATGAGAGAGCGATCATCGGCACGTGGCCTAATGAGGTTTCCCAATCTGTGGAGTCACCTGTAGGTTCTTAGAGTAACTCTACCACTAATGTTTACTCAGGTCTTGCTAAACTGTATGCCAGGTAAGTCCCATATAATTACAGTCCTAGTTTTGCATATCCATTGGATAAGTCATATCAGGACTGTGACTAGAAGAGCTCCATGGGCTTTCTGCGTGGGAAGCTTCCCCTATGGACTCCTAGCATCTGCCTTCTAGTGCAGAGTAATGTGTTGGGATGAATAGTGAGAGGTTTCCCAAAGACTGCCAGTTAGGGAAGTAGTGTCACTATCCATGTCCCATTGATAATCTACAGGAGGGACAAGGAGGGTAAAAGAGGAGGAGGAGTAGCTCTCTACATAAGGGAAGGGATCAAAGCAATTGAACTAAAAGGTAAACAGGGAGGAGGTGAGGCATTGTTGGTCACCTTGGAGACAGGAAATGGCACCACAATCCACACTGGCATTGTATACAGACCCCCATCTCAGGGGGAGGAAATGGACAAGGAAATGATAGGAGGCATCCTTAGAATGGCAGAAAAAGAAAGATATTGTTGATGGGGGATCTGAATATGCCAGATGTTAACTGGAGCACATTTTCTGTCACCACATCCAAGAGCAGAGTCATTCTCGATGCCCTACAGGGGGCATGCCTCAGGCAGCTAATGTTGGAACCCACTTGGGAGGGAGCAGTCTTAGACCTGGTACTCTCAAATGGGGACAGTGAGAGGATCTCGGATTTAGAAGTGGGTAGCCATCCGGGAACAAGCGACTACCAGACAGTGTGGTTTACAATAAATACAGCAATAGAGTCAAGCCATACAAAAGCAAGGGTACTGGACTTTTGGAGGGATGACTTTGGCAGAATGGGAGGGTGCCTAAGAAGAAGAATCAGCATTTATATAGCGCTTTTCATACATCCAAAGCACTTTACAAGCAATGCTAGACTGGTAGTGAAGTGACTGAATGTGTGGTGGCGGCCATATCGCACATCATCACCCACACACAGCCTGGATAATTGCATGAACCGGTTTATGGGAAGGGGAATGTTCGCCAGGACACCGGGAATGTTCCCTACTCTTTGCGAAGAGTGCCCTGGGTTCTTTTACTTCCACTTGGACACCCACCAGGACAACACCAGGATGGGCAGAAGGGACGTTGGTTTAACGTCTCATCCGAAGGACGGCACACCCCAGCAGTACAGCACCCCCCAATACTGCACTCGGATGCCAGCGATTTTTAGGTGCAAGTCCAATCCCGGTGTGGGACGAGAACCCACGACCTTCTGGTTCAGAGGCGGATGTGCTACCAACTGAGCCACGCTGACACCTGGAAGGAATGCACTAGCAAAAGGGCAGGAAGGAGGGTGGAGGAACAATGGTGAAAAATCGAAACTGCCATCACAGAGGCAACAAGCCTTTGTGTGAAGCAAAAAAAACAACAAAATGAATTAAAAAAACACTATGGTTCTAAAAAGAGGTGGCAGGGAAGGTAAGGGAGAAAAAGACAGCATTCAGAAAGTTTAAGGAATCAGACAGAGCAGGACAGAGAACTCTATCAGTTAAAGCAGAAGGGAGCGGGGAACGCATTCAGAATAGCAAAGGCCCACACTGAGGAAAATATAGCCAACTCAGTTAAGAAGGGGGATAAATCATTTTATAGGTGTATTAGTGAGTGAAGAAAGACCAAGGGAGGGGATAGTGAGGCTTAATAAAGGGGAGGGAGTGGGAAGAGGGTGACAGTGAAAAGGCAGAGATACTGAACAAGTACTTTTGTTCAGTATTCACAATAGAAGAAGAAAGGAATGTACCTAAACCAAACAATAGCAGCACTCTGGATAGGAGGGTCGATACCAGTCCATTCACAGAATAAAGGGTCCTGAAAGAACTCCTAAAACTCAAGGTGGACAAAGCAATGGGGCCTGATGGGATTCGCCCCCAAAATTCTAAAAGAACAAAGGGGAGAACTAGTGACACCACTGACTACCCTTTTTAGCAAATCATGGGAGGATGGTGTGGTACCTGAGGACTGGAGGAAGGCAGATGTGACTCCCCTTCACAAAAGTGGGAGCAAGGCAGAGGCAGAAAACTACAGACCTGTTAGTTTGACCTCAGTGGTAGGGAAGATGATGGAATCACTTCTGAAAGAAAGAATTGTTGAATACCTAGAGGCTGGTGGGGCACAAGACTAGAGGCAGCATGGATTCACAGCAGGAAGGTTAAGTCATATGAATCTAATAGATTTCTTTGAATGGGTGACCAAGGTAGTAGACCAGGGAGGGGCTGTGGACATGGCCTACCTAGACTTTAGCAAGGCATTTGACACAGTCCCACACAAAAGATTAATAAGTAAGTTAGCCAGCCTGGGAGGGGGTCCCAGGGTGGTAGCCTGGGTAAAAAATTGTCTGGACAATAGGATGCAGAGGGTAATAGTAAATGGAGTCCACTCCAAAGAAAGGGGAGTTCCTAGTTGGGTATCACAGGGTTCAGTGCTAGGTCCAGTCCTCTTTAATGTCTTTATAAGTGACATTGCAGGAGGACTGGAAGGAAAAGTATGTCTGTTTGAAGATGATACAAAGACCTGCAACAGGGCTGATACACAAGGGGGAGGGTGGAATGGATGAGAAGGGACTTGGCAAGATTGGAGGAATGGTCAAAAGTATGGCAGCTTAGATTCAATGCAAAGAGTACAAAGTAGTGCACCTGTGAAACAAAAACCCAGGGGAAGAGTACACAATGGGGGAAGGGTATTAACAACAAAAATGAAAAGGACCGGGGAGGTAGTCATATTACACGTCTAGCAGAAGGACACAGAGAAGGCAGTAAGGAGGGGCTGTGGGGATACTGGGATGCGTAGGGAGAGGCATCACCAGAAGAAAACAGGAAGTTGTCATCCCTCTGTACAGACAGTTGGCGAGACCCCATCTGGAGTACTGTGTGCAGTTCTGGAGATCCCATCTCTGCAAGGACATAGACAGGATGGAGGCAGTCAGAGGAGGGCAACTAAAATGGTGCAGGGTCTGCACCAGAAACCATACGAAGAGAGACTAAAGAAGCTTAATATGTATACCCTCGAAGAAAAGGGGGGGGGGATGATAGAAACTTGCAAGTACCTCAATGGAATCAACAAAGTCCAAGAAGGTAGTGTCTTTCAGAAAAAGAGATGTGCAAGAACAAAGGGGTATAGCTTGAAGACAGAGGGGAGATGGCTCAGGGGCAACATGAGGAAGTATTTTTTCATGGAGAGGGTGGTGTACACATGGAATTGCTTTCCTGAGGAGCTTGTGGGGTCAAGAACAGTGGGGGAATTCTAGAATGCATGGGAAAGACATAAGGCCATTACAGTGGAGGGTAGGAGGAAGTAGGCTGTTGCTTAACTAGGATCTGCAGCTTATCCAATAAGTAGGGAACTGGGCCAAGCAGTCCTCATCTGCTGTCAAAGTCTATGTTTCTATGTAATGCTATAGTGTGTCTTCTGACAGGCCAAAATAGTCAGGGACTACTGCAATAAAGGTATTGGTACAGTTGCTGCAAGAGAGGTTGACTGTAGTACTGGATTGTTGGTGTTTTCATAAGAGTATTGAGCCGCAGTCACTGATGAGACAGGTCTATATGATCAGTGTTGCCACTGCAATAGGGGCTGAACTGAGGTGCTCACAGTAGAGTGCTGTTTCTATAAGATGAAATAGTGTTGCCTGTATTAAGTGTTAGTCCCTGCCAGGAGCAGAGCCACTGATCCCTACCTGCTAGGCCAAGTCCAGCAGACTGTGACACTGAGCTGCTGGCAAATGGTGGATTATAGTTCTTTGGACAACTGCTTTGCAGGCATTGTGATAATCATAAGCATAGAGGTATGAGGATTTGAGATTATGAGTTGCTGTACTTGGCCTATGTGTCATTCCTGGCTTTATTGTTATGAAAGTCCCCTGTCCCTTCCTTTATGATCAGGATTAATTAAGTGATGTGGAGGAGGGTCGGTGTCGCTGCCGGGAGCTGCTGCAGTAGGGGCTCCAAGAGGTCACCAGCCATGGCTGACTGTGGGCATCCCAGTGGATTGATCGCTATGTAGGGCCCACTCAAGGGTGTACAGCATTATCAACAGGTAGATGGCATGGATCAAAGTCAGCCACAACATGCTGCAGTGTGGCCCCTGGCAGGGGCCACAAGAGCATTCACAATGCCTTAATCTGTCAGCTGGGGATGGATAGTAGTAAGTGTATCACTCATGACAGCGTGTGATATCCAATGGTTCTCTGCACCATGCTGAGAGCGTTAAATGTACAGTTGTAGTGTTTTGACTGTTAGTGGTGTGTGTATGTGCCGTCATATGGTGCGTCATACTCAGACTTCTATGCTGACTGGCCATACTGCCTGCACTCTGTGTGTTACCACTGAATGTCCTTCTGGACCCAATGTGCACCCTGGTGTAAAGGGTGGGTGTGACAGTTCTCATATGCAGGGCTATATGTCTACATAGAGCTATATATGGGTAGGCATCTCTACCTATAAATACGTATGTATGGGTAGGTGTCTGTACGTGCCAGCATGTATGGCAAGCTGGTAGGGATGAATATGGCCAACATTTCTTTCCTGAGAGCCCACTATTGTCATGGGTCCATGAAATAGAATTTCAGCACCTCTACATTAGGAGGACTATACTCTAATAGAACACACCAAGTGGCTGCTTTCCCGGCCACTTGTTCACGAGGCTGATATGGCTGCAAAAACTACTGTTGAGATTCTGGGAGGCACGGGATTTAACTGGCATGAGCAAAATAAGGCTAGTGTCTGAGTTTTCACTCCCTTGTAGTTTTTGCACCGCAGCCTGATTATTTGATAAGTAGAAATGTGTTTATATACTGCATGTGGCATGGTTTCCATGGGAAAGGACTGTCGTGTAGGGACGGGTCGTGCGTGTGACCCTTTAATCCCCTACCAACATGTCTTTGGCCGAATAGCACATGTGCAACATGTGATGCATCTACCCTTCCATAATAATAATAATAATAACTTAATTTATATAAAGTGCAATTCAAAGACTATCAAAGAGCTTTTACAAACAACTAAAAACAGAAAATTGAAAACCAGTTAAAACATCCAGATCCATAAATTTAAAACTTAGGGCATGCCAGAGAGAATAAATAAGTTTTAAGGGCAGATTTAAAGCTCTCCACAGTCAGGCACCCCATTGTCTGGGGAGGTAGAAAATTCCACAGGGTAGGAGCTGCAAAACCAAATGCACGGGCTCCAGAGTTCTTCAAGCGAACCCTGGGAATCTCTAGCAGTACCTCCTCGGCGAAGGGGAGCGGTCGGAGGGGCGGTAGAGACAGAGAAGCTTTTGCAGATAACTCAGTCCCTGACCATGTAGGGCCCTGTAGGTTAGCAAGCCAACCTTGAAGGTGATCCGCCACTGAACAGGCAGCCAGTGCTGCTTGTGCAGCAGAGGTGTGACATGATCAGATCTAGAGAGCTCAGTCAACAACCTGGTCACAGCATTCTGCACCAGCTGCAAGTGGCGGATATCAACCACGGAAGCCCTCGGTACAGGGCATTGCAGTAATAAAGGAGGGAGGTCTCAAAGGCATGGACCAATGCTGGAAGATCACCAGGCAGAACTAGGTGCTTAATCTGGGCAATATTTCTCAGATGGTAAAATGAGATCTTGACAACAATGACATCTGAGACTTCAGGATCAGCCCCTCATCAAAAATAACACCCATACTCCGCACCCATTCAGACGACATCAGCTGGCAGCCCCCGAGCATAAGCCCAGAGGCCTGCTCTGCCAAAGACTACTCTACATGGTGGCCTGGGTTGACCACCAAAACCTCAATCATGTCCGGATTCAGCCTCAGCCAGCTGGTACTCATCAGCCCTGATCTCGGCGAGGCAGCTGTTAAACACCGAGACCGCATCATCCTGGTCGGGTGCGAAGGACATGTATAGTTAAGTATCATCTGCATAGCAGTAAAAACTCAAACCAAACCACCTCACAATGTTTTCTAACGGCAGCATGTACACCACGAATAACATAGACAAAAGCATGGAGCCTTGGGGAGCCCCACATAATAGAGCGAATGCGTCACAGTAATAAATTCCTGATGTAACTCTCTGAGATTTCCCAGTGAGGAATGAGTGGAACCACCTGAGGACTGTACCCAGGGGTCAACCTTAACTTTTTTTTTTTTGCACTAGCCAGCTGGGCTAGTGAACCAGAGATTTCACTAGCCTGCAGAAGTTTGCAGTAGCCCGCAGTCAGTATAGTTAGCAGTGATTTGTTAAACGAAAGGCAAATAAAATCGCATTTGTCCTGCTAACAGTCTGGACATCTATCAACTGATTTTGCACTGTGCCTTTAACAGCAAACCACACATACACTAGCTCAGCTTCTGTCACTGATGACTGAAATAAACTTTGTTCCCACAATTTTTTCTCATAGCGCCATATGTTCAACCTTGGCTACATAGTGGATTGCAGGCATATTTGTCCTTCTGACATGCTAAACTGATACCTAGTCCTTTCATATCATCAAGGCTGCACATCCACACAAAATCTGTGAAAGGATGTCCTTTCTTAGCAATTGCATGGCATGTGCAAAACAGTTTATCCAGATAGTTAAGCTTTGCTTCATTCATGTTCTTCAGCATTCTCTCTGCATTACTTGTCCTGGGAGTAGCAGTGCTGGCATCCTCTTCTTCCTTTGCCCTAGCATGAGTGTGACAGGGTAGAATAGAATCCTGTCCCATTTGTTAGAGAAAGTGTGTAAATGCAAGGATCTGTAGTCTTTCCTTTTCTCTCTCCTCTGGTTGAGCAACCAAATTTTCCTGTAAGACCTTGGACTTGATCAACCCCACCAGTCTCTCAACCCTTTGCCTCTCACTGTCTCTGTTTTCTCTTGCTGTCTGTTTTCCCCACCCTTGCATATCTATGTCTGCTAATGTAAAGTATATGAGAATCAGTGTATGGAGTGAAACTGATATTGGGATTTTTTTGTTTAGAAAATATGGGCCCAGATATTCAAAAGAGTTGAGCCATGCGCAATAGGGTTGCGCCTGCACAAGTCCGAAATTGCGCCATTCTGCGATATTCAGCAGGAGGCAGTTGTGCCCCCGAAATCATGCTGAGCAACAGCGCAATGATAATGAAGGAATGTGCAACCAAGGGAGAACCATGCATAAATGGCGCGGTGCGATATTCAATGACTTAGCCATGCGCAATAGGAAAAAGCGGAGTTGCGCCATAGCGAAATGAGCCAAAATAAAAGACAGGGAGAGGCACAAGAATGCCAGGGAAGCCACATGAGGCAGAAGTATAGGCAAACAGACAGGGCAGGAGGCACAAACAGGGCAGGCCAGGGAAAGGGCACTCTGAACAGCCAGGCACAGGGAAGGTGTGGGGAGCCACACAGTACAGAGGCCAGCACAGGCAGGTGTACCCGGTGCAGGGGAAGTAGCAGCCAGGACAGCGGGGGGAATACAGCAACAGCTGCCGGGGGGGTGAACACAAGCCAGGGACATGGCCAGTGCCACCTTCCAAATGGAGGCCGTTATGAGGGTAGTGAGAAGGCGGGCGGCAGGGGGGCATGGCCGTGGAAGGGCCCGTCGGCGGTATGCCCCCAACAGGCAGTACCGAGCCCGCACCAACTTTGAGCTGTACACTGATACTGAGATTGTGGGCCGGTACCGCCTGAATAGGGCAGTGATGTGATGCAGGCACCCACACGACGGAACCATGCCCTGTCAGTGGAGACTAAGGTAACAGCCTGCATGTGCTTGCTCGCCATGGGTACCTTCCAGAGACCAACTGGGGACACCACAGGCATAACCCAGTCGGCCATGTCACGCCACCTCACCCAATTCCTCAGCGCACTGCTGCCACATGCTGCGGAGTACATACATTTCCCCAGCACAGCAAACATACAGGAGTTCCACAGGGTAACACGTATGCCTGACGTGCTAGAGGCAATAGACTGCACCTATGTGGCCATACGCACGCCACCTGGCCCCGAGGGGGCTGCATACATCAATCGCAAGGGTTATGTCAGCATCAACTGCCAGGTGGTGTGCGATGCCAGGGGGCGCATAATCTATGTCTGTGCCACGCACCCTGGGGGAGCACACGATTCTTTCATCTGGCACCAGTCGGCACTGTGCCACAGATTCGAGAGTGGGGACATCCCCACTGGACACCTAGTGGGTGAGTATGCAAACCACATGGACAATCATAGGGCCTGGGGGGGCATGGCCAGAGGTGGCATGGGTAGTGGCCTACATGGCCTGGGGCAGGGCGATGCTGATCATAAAACTAACCTCTGCCCTCTACACACAGGTGACAGTGGATACCCACTCCGTCTCTGGCTGCTCACACCCTACCGGCGGCCCGCGACCCCATCGCAGCCATGGTACAATGAGGCACACGCCACCACACGTAATGTCATTGAGCGGGTGTTCGGGATGCTGAAGGCACATTTACATTGCCTGGACACCTCTGGCGGTGCCCTACAGTACAGCCCCTCAAAGGCCTGTGGGCTATTCCTGGCCTGTTGCATCCTGCACAACATGGCCAATGAATGTGGGATAGCTGTAGAGGTCGAAGAGGGGGACAGCGATGGGGACGATGGGGACACCGGTGATGATGATGATGGTGATGGGCAGCATCCCCTTGGCCGACGGGACCCCCGACTGCTTCGGCTGGCACAGCTGCACTGGGACACCATCATGGAGGAGCACTTCAGCCATCCCAGGTAAGTCATGAGGCCATGGGCAACCACCAGTGGCTAAGGCACAACCCACAAACACGCATGGACACACGCCAGGGGTGCATGCCATCAAGGGAAGTGGCAGGTCACAGAAGCACACACACAACCAGGGATGGGTGAGGATTAACATGCCATGCGGACGGACACACACACACACGCAAACACACAACGCAACAAACGTGCACAGAGGGCAGGAGGCACACCGACCCAGAATGCCAACCCTAGCAACACACATGTCCACAGGCCAGCACGCCCACTGCCTGTCCATGTGCGTGTGTCAGATGCTGAGCACCATTGCACATTGGTGTACAGCGCAATGCAGGAATCATCATGGACACACAACTGCAGACAGCAGCCGGGAGGGTGTGCTGGTGGACTGTGTGTCCGCGTGCAGGGCCAGGTACCCACCTGTGCACTGCCCACTGAAACACACAATGCACACAGGGCAGCACCAGACAGTAGCCACGCTGGGAGACAGGTCAGTCACGCGACACAGTGCCCCAGTCGCCACGGATGCGTGGGCAGCCCCGCCGACACCCGCCAACACTGACAGGCTGACCACTGGCCTCATGGGATGGCACCGATGGTCCCCCAGGGGTTCCACTGCATGAACGCGACTGTGCTCGCGCAGGGGTCTGCAGCACACCAAACATGCCTGCACCAGGAGTTCTCGGGATGCCCACAGCTGAACCCGGCGTCGACAGGGTGGGAGTCGCATGACGCCAGGAACGGAGGGTGGATAGTGCACTGCATGGTGTCCGTAATGCATGGGCACCTGACTGTGTGCCCATTGTGGCCATGACAGCAGTGAATGCCTGTGCATGCCTGTCAATGGCAGCGGTCACATCCTCCCGCAAATGGTCCATCCCTGCCAGGATCAGTGCGGTGTCCCTGCTGCGATGCTCCTCTGCCCACTCCAGAGCCACACGCAGTGCATCCACGGACATGGCAAGCCGCATCTGCTGCTGGACTGATGCTTGCAGTAGGCAGGTGTGCTCGTCCAAGAGGTCATCAGCCTCCACGGCATCCTGTCCCTCAGGGTGTGCATGGCCCTGATGATCAGCACCCCTTGAGGGTGGGTGCTGTACACCTTGACCAGGTCTGGGCATGTCCACAGGCAGTGCACAGATGCCACCGCTGAACCCTGTACTCCCAAGCCCATTGGGTGACTCGACTGCTGATGCTGCCCCTCCGGCTGCCACTCCCCAGGGCTCAGGGGTGCTGCCGCAGTGGCCACAACAGTCTCACTGTCCTGAACAGACACCAGTGCTGCCCCACTGGTGCTGACAGGCACAGGCTGGGACTGTGCTGACACGCAGGCCTCCACGGCAGCACCACCCACAGCCATGGGCGCGAATTGCCCTGCTGTGTGGCCATCCCGTGGCACACACGTGTCACTGCCCATGACGGTAGTGTCATCATCACCGGTGACAGACTCTGCACCGGCCACAGTCACAGCATGCTGGCATACGTGGGCGAAAGTTTTATTGTATATAGTTTGTATTATTGTAAATAGTTGATCGTTATATATTTTTTCAATAGACTTACTTTTGATATGAATACTGTTGTGGTCTCTGATTTGCAGTGGGCTATAGGTGCTCAGCTGCAGTGGTGTACACCACTGCAGCTGAGCTCTCTATCCCTGGAATAGTGGTCATGGGTGTGTGTGTGTGTGTCAGTGTGGAGGTGACTATGGTGTGGGGGTAGCTATCAGTCAGTGTCTGTGGTGTGTGTGTTGTTCCCCGTGCACTGGCTGACTGAGTGCAGTGGGCCATTGTGCGTGCTCTGTGTCCATGGCACACCCATTGGTCCATCCATGGCCTGTACAGCTGACACACATGCATTTCTGTGACCTGCACGGTCCGCTGGCATGTCAGTGGTGGCAGTCCCTGCAGGGCAGCCACTGTACCTGTCACTTTGTTGGATTGCCTCCTGTCACTGGTGTGGTGCATGCCTGGCTCGGGTGGCACTGTGGGCACCACATTCGTTGTCCCACCTCCATGCTGTGCCTTGTGTGTGTTGCAGGGTATGTGCCCCACTGTCTGTGACTTGTGCTCCGGGCGACTGCTGGTGGTGTACGGGTCCACAGTGCCTGCGCAGGGTGGCTGGCACTCCAGTGCCATGGAGGACTGAGGGTTGTGTGCACACAGTTTGCATGGGCCCATGATGGGGGCTTGGTTGCCCCACCACTGCGTCCCTGTGTTGTTGTGCCCTTGGGTATGGGTAGGTGTCTCTCCATACACTGTGTGGCATCCGGTGTGGTGCATGCTTCCACGCACCACTGTGGGCGGCTGTGCTGGCTGTTGTGGCCAGTGGGGGGTCGGGGTGTGTCACTGGACTACTGTGCAGGGTGCTGTACCACTGGTGGTGGTGTCAAGGGCACGCCCTGTCCCGTGTGGGGTACCTCTTGTGCCGATGCATGGTTGGTCTCTCAGCAGTACCTCGGGGGGACTGTGCATTGTGGCACTGTGTCTGCCGTTGTTGCATTGCTGTGTGCTGCCACCCGCTGATGGGTGCTCGTGGTGGGGCTGGCTTGCATGGTTCTGTGGTGCACAGGGTTGCAGTGTCACAGTGGGGGTGGTGGCATGCATGGGGTTTCCTGCAGTGGTGGTCACTGCTCATGGGAGGGTGTCTGGGGGTCATGGTGCAGGGTGTGCTCTGCATTGGGGATGGTGTGGCACGGGGTGGTCAGCCCTCCTTGTGTGCCAGTCACAGCTTTCCGGTAGGTGTGATGGGGCACTGTGGCCCGGCTGTGGGTTGTTTGTCTCCATGGGCCAGTGGTTATTCCGGCCCTTCCCCAGTTGTGCAGTGCATGGGGTGTGGGGGGACAATGTCTGTTCTGCTGTGTGTTCCTGTGCCCATCTGTGGCATGGGTAGTGGGCCACTACCTCCCTGGTTATGCAGTTACAGTGCTCTGCTGCTGGGGGGCATCCCTGGTTGCGCTATGGCGCCTCTGGACTGCTGAGCTGCACATCCCTTGTTGCGCTATGGCGCATCAGATCTGCTCAGCTTCCCCTCCCTAGTTGCGCTATGGTGCAGGTGGTGTGATATTCAGTCGTCGACTGTAGGAGCAGTTTGGCCTTCTCCGTTTTTGAATATCGCGTCTGTTACGCATGGGCGCAATAGACTTGAGCTTGCTCCTGCTATTGCGCACTTTTTGGACGCAGTTTGAATATCTGGGCCATGGTGTTACTGTTGAAATGTGTATATATATTTATAATTTGAGATAACCGTAAAAAGCTAGAGGTTACCTGGGTGCAAATGCCTGAGCCTTTTGCAGTTGCTGTGGGGACCTCAGGAAGTTCTCAATGTTCTAGCAGCTCCTGAAATTTACAAGGGATGGGATGCTTGCAAAGGATGGGGTTGAAAAGAGTTATAAAAACAGCTACGCTGAGCTACAAGGGAGATTTTTACAAGAGATTTCATTTTGGCTCTGTATATAGTCACATCATCACTTTCTGTGGTTTTAGCCCAATTTTCCCCCAGTCGTCGGTAATATATCCCTCCTCTTCCTTACCTGTCTAACCTGCCACCCCATACATGGCCTCTTTCCCCTATATGTGTAGTTGCCAGCTGCTTCACTCAAAAGATCTCTACTTTTAACCCCTGTATGCCTATGGTTGATTGTACATCTGCTGACTTCTTCAACTGTAAAATAATGCTGTTTTTTTTTTTTTATTTATTTCAACCTTGTACTGTACTGTATACACTGTGGGTGGGATATTCAGACTGCGCCAAAAAGATGTGCAATAGCAGGAGCAGGCATAAGTGCAGTGTGCCACTGTGCAACAAGCGCGATATTCAAACAAAGCACAGGCCAAGGTGCACTTGCACAACACAGCTGAACATCGCGCCAACTGCACCATGGCGCAACCAGGGATGCGCAGTGGAGAAGGGCCAATGCGCAGTAGCACAACCAGTGACGTGCAGGGACAGGGACAGGATGCAGGGGTGCACCACCCATGGAAGCCATGGGCAGAGGAGCATGCAGCAGGCCAGACAGACCCACCCCCTCCCAGGCACCCCATGAACTGCACAACCAGAGGTGAGCTGGATGGACCAACAGCCTATGAACACCAGCACCGAATCAACAGCCGGGGCACGGTGCCCCAGCACACCCCCCTGGCAAGCAGTGACCACAACACAAGGAGGGCCGGCTCCCCAGTGCTACCCCACCCCACCAATGCAGAGCACACCCTGTACAGCGATCCCCAGACATCCGGCCCAGAAGCAGCGCCTAACAGTGCATGGCACCGAATGCATGCCACCACCACCACCATGACAATGCAACCCTATGGACCATGGAGCCATGCATGGCAGCCCCACTGTGATTACCCTGCAGCAGGCGACATCAGCTACTGATGCAACAACTGCATATACAGTGCCCCCCTGCATGGCCCCCCCATGGCACAGCAGAGAGGTCGACCCTGCGTCAGTACCCAAGGGACCCCGCATGCGATAAGGCCTGCTCTGGACACCACCACCAGCAGGACAGCACCCTGCACACCCACCCATGCACACACCCTGTCCCAGCACTGGCCCCAACAGACAGCACAGCTGCCCACTGTGGTGCATGGAGGCATGCGTCACGCAGGATGTGACACTGGGCATGGGCAAACCCCCACCCTGTCCCAAGGGTACCCTGACACAGGGCCACAAAAGTGGGGCAACAGATGCCACTGGTCTGTGTCCACTGCTGCCGTGTCCCCATGGCCTGCACCCCACCATAGCACAGGTGAACTAGCCATCTGGCACATGCACCATCAAGCCGTCTGCCACCAGCATGCGGCCGGAGCACAAGTGACAGACAGTAGAACACAGACACTGCAACAGACACCAGTGACAACATGGAGGGGGGGGACAACAACAGCATAGCCCACAGTGTCACCCGAGGCAGACGTGCAACAAACTGGTGACAGGATGCAAGCCGCCATGGCGCCGTGCCCAGAGGATGGCTGGCATGGACAGCCACCAATGACATGCCAGCAGACCGTGCATACCAAAGACATGCAAGGGGCCCAGATGCACGGGCCATGGACAGACTGACAGGGGTGTCAGGGACAAAGCGCATGCACCAGGGACCACTGCACACAGGCATCCAGTGCACAAGGAACAACACACATATCACAGACAGGGACCGTGTCCCCCACCCACACCATTAGTGAGGCCCTGCCAGACACACACACGCCCAGGCCTGCACCGCCCCCGACGCCATGCACATCACTGCAGCAAAGCACCATATGCCCGCTGCAAATCAGAGACCACCACAGTTGTCATATCAAACAAGAATATATTGCATATTTAAACTGTACAAACAACAAAACAAACAAAACTAGGTACAAAGTGGGGGGGGAAGGCCACAAACCAGGTGGGGGTGGGCATGGGGCAAGGGAGTACATCAGGGAGTGGGACAAAGGGGTATGAGAGACAGTCCGGGGGGAGGAATGCACATCACGTGTGCCACAGGCCCTACTGGCGGCCCCTCTCTTCACTCCAGTCCCTGTGGCACCACCTGTGCCACCTACGGTCACCACACTCCATTCCCTGGAGCAGCTCCAGAGTAGCCCTGGTCACCTGTAGTAGCTCCTGTATGTGCCGTTCCAAGGTAGTCCAGCATTGTCCACCTAGGAAAAGGGAGCAGAATCAGTACGCGTGACTGACCAGACCCCTGCAGCCCACCCAATGTGCACGGCATACAGTCGTGGGCCCTGTGATGGCATGCAACCACCCACAGTGTCCGCGCCCACAAGACCTGCCCACCCAGGCACCCATAACCATGTGGAACACTGCACACACCCACCACCCATGTTCTGCACAGCACCAACATGGCTGTACAGTGACATGGCTATGCAGTGTGAAGACAGTGGCACAGCCATGGACCCAGTGCACGCACAGCCCACCTGCAACACCCACCCACATGTGCAGTGCCACAGAACAGTGCTGAGTGCACCGTGAGGTGTGGACGGCAGTGGGGCAAGTGCGGGTGGCCACGCCCCGCCACCAACCCTGCAACCCACCATGCACAGATGTAAGGGGGAACACGGCACTCACCTGCATCCTGGTCAGCAGGGTGCTGCTGACCCATGGCACCACCAACATGCCCCGGCTGCAAGGCCACGCCAGCCACTCCAGCCTGCTGTCCCTGTCCATGGGCCAAATGGGCTCTACAGGGATCCTCCGGGCCTAGGGTGCAAACATGGAGAGGGAAACATCAGTACAGGTCAGTAACATAGCCCAACCTTTGCTGTGTGTGTGCCCGCACAGCCCAGCCATGATGCACCCCTACCACCACCACCCCCACAGGATGGCCCGCACCTCCCTGTGGCATGGCCTGATGCACACTGCGATACCTGGACAGACAGACACTACCAGTGATGGGATGGAGCACCTACTTGACCATGGCACGGCACCCCACCGGGCATGTGCCTGCAGTCGCCCCAGGCAGTCAGGATCCCACTGCTGGAGGTCACCATAGCGATGGCGACACTGCTCCACTGACCTGCTGCTACCTGTTGCCTCCTCCAGGCCCTCTGCAACCTCCTGCCACACTGCAGTCCATGGCCTCTGGAGGGGTTCCTGCCCAAAGAGGGCACCAGCATGTGGCTCCACCAAGGCCACCAGGTTTGCCAGTTTGATGGCACTCCAGACAGGTGCTCTGGTCCTAGGCATGGTACTGTCTCAAGCGGCATCAAAATGGCGCTCTGTAGCATATGTGCCCCACGTGTGGAGGCAGCGCGGTACTGCGCTGCCAGTCCCTATTGTGCTGTCACCAGACTGCGCAGTAGGGGTGCAGCCATGTGGACGCATGATGCCTAGGGGCAAGGTCAACTACAGGGCCAAGGGTCTGTCCACGCACGGAGTGCCACAGCACTATTGGGATGCCCTGCATGTAACACGGTAGGGTGCATGTGTGTGACGCCCTGCAGTGGCCTATCATGATGTGGCACCATGGCACCCACAGTGCACCATGGCACGAGCACCCCACGGGCATACAGTGCACTAGCGCCACAGGCACAGTGGTGGCCATGCTCTGCACTGCCTCCTGCGCACAGCGCATCAGCACTCCGGGCATGCGCCGTGCGGTGCTGATTGTGCACGTCACAGTGGTGCGCCATAGCCTGAGCACACTCACCAACATTGTGCAAGATGCAACGGTGCGATATTCAGCCAGGTTATGCAAATCAGCTCATTAGCCATTCTACGGCGCATCCACTGCATTAGCATCCACTTACAGTTGTGCCTGCCCTCATTTGCATGCGTTGCTCTATATATATATGCGACCTGGGGCTGCAGAGGCCATGGATCGGTATTGCAGTCCTTTGTGGTAGGTTGCATGCTATTGGGATGTGGGGACTGTGGTTTGGGAGGGCTGTATGGGACTGCACAGTCCAGGGTAACATATGTCTTTCCCATAGGCGCGAGCATGACTGAGCATGAGGAAGAGGAGGAACAGGGAAAGGGGAGAAGGAGGAGGCCCAACTTCACCAGGGCTGAATCTGATGCCCTGTTCAAGGCATATCTGGACAGGGAACCGCTGCTTAGCAGACAGCGGGGAATGCTACAGGCCTGTACTGTGGCATGGGGTGAGGTGGCATGTGCCGTGAACCAGCAGGGCAGCCACCAGCGGTCTGTGCAGGAGTGCAAAAAGAAGGTAGGCACAGACAGGAGGCGGATCATGGACAAGGTGGCTGCCATTAGGGCGGCACTTGCTGCCACCGGTGGGGGCCAGCCAGATGCACCCCGCCTGACGCCATGGGAGGAGCGGGTGACCTGCAGCATGCGGTGTAGTGCCATCGAGGGCGTTCCTGGTGGTGGCTTCCAGATGGGTAGCAGCCCATCACTGCATGGTAGGTCCAGTGCTGTCAGTGTGTGGGTGGTGGAGGGCATGCCACAGGGCAAGGCAGAGCCACTAACGCTACTGTGTTCCTTTACAGCTTCTGAGTGTCTACATGGGGCAGCGGTGGTGGGTGTGTCCACCGAGGGGGAGGCCCGGGACATGGAAGATCACCCATCCACCTCCACAGGGGTCCAAGGGACCAGCCAAGTGCATACCTGCACGTCTGTCCGGAGTGATGTGGGTGGTGTGGGTGCGGACAAGGCCCTGCCTGTGTCCCAGCATGACATCGTCCCTGGTCTCCAGTGTGCTGGGCCACAGATTGGGGCCGGATTCAGCACCGATGATGATGGGCCACACGTCCCGGACAGTGATACATGTGGGACACAGGATGGTCCCACAGCAGGCAACCCCACGGGCGATACCGTGGGTGATGCTGCCATGGCTGCCTGTGTAACAACCCAGTCCCAGCCTGTGTCTGTATGCCCCAGTGGGGCAGCACTGGTGTGCGTCCAGGGCGGTGGGGTTGTTGCAGCTGCTGAGGCAGTGCCGGTAGACCCTGGCGATCGGCAGCTGGAGGGGCAGTGCCAGCAGTTGGCCAATGACAATGGTGGGAGAGTGTTGGGGGCAGTGGCAGTGCACCGCGTGTGGACGTGCCCCGGCATGGCTCTGGTGTGCAGTGCCCAACATCAAGGGGTGCTGGCCAGCAGGGCCAGGATAACCATGAGGGACAGCATGCTGGACCAGCAGATGACCCCTTGAATGCCCACAGCCATCTTCTCCAGGCCTCAGTTGATCAGCAGATGTGGCTCATTACGGCGGTGGATGCACTCAGTGTGGTTCTGCACCAGGCAGATGAGTGGCACAGCAGAGACCACGGCTTGCTCCTGGCTGAGTTGGCCCGGCAGCGGGCGGATGTGACTGCTGCCATTGACAGGAAGACCACTGCAATGTCAACTGTCATGGATACACTGGCCACCCAGTCTGGTGCCCAGCCGCCACAGACACCACACAGTGTCATGTCCAACCCCCGTTCTCGATGTCCTGCGCCTCCTGCTATGTCGACGCCGGTTTTGGCTGTGGGCATACCGAGCATGCCTGTCATGGGCATGTTCGGTGGGCTGCAAACCCCTGCATGGACACAGTCGCGTTCACACAGCATCACCCCTGGGGGCCAGTTGGTGCCAACCCATGAGACCACTGGTCAGCCTGGCATGGCTGGCTGGTCTCGGCGGGGCCACCCATGCATCAGTAGTGGCCGTGGTACTGTGCCACGTGACTGGCCTGTCCCCCACAGTGGCCACTGTCTGCCGCTGCCCTGTGTGCACGGTGGTGTGCATTGTGCGACACATGGGTAGGTTATCCAGCCCTGCACACACACGGTCCCTGTACACACCCTCCTGGCTGCTGGCCACTGTGGTGTGTGCAAGATGATGCCTGCATAGTGCTGTCCACCACTGTGCAATAGTGCCCAGCATCTGAGGCATGCACAGTGACATCCACTAGGCGTGGTCATGTGTGGTCCTGTGTGGGTGTGGGGGTGGCTATTGAGGTGGGCGTGCCGGTTGCCCTTTGGGCATGTGTTGTGGTGTGTGTGTGTGTGTGTGTGTGCGTGTGTGTGTGTGTGTGCACATGTTGTGTTCAGCACTGCCCATCCCTGCCGCCGTGTGCGGTCCCACGCTCAGACCCATTCCCTTACCGCCATCCGCCCCTGGTGTCCAGCCCTGCCTGCCTGTGGGCTGTGCCCTTGCACTTGGTGGTTGCACACGGCCCCGTGACCTACCTGTGTTGTCTGAAGTGCTCCTCTGTGATGGTGTCCCGGTGCTGGTGTGCCATCCAGGAACAGCCGGGGGTCTCGTCGTCCAGGAGGTGACTGCCTTACACCAGCTGGACCGATGTCCCCACCGCTGTCCCCCTCTTTGACCTCTACAGCTATCCCACAGTCTGTGGCCATGTTGTGCAGGATTCAGCAGGCCAGGAATAGCCCACAGGCCTTCAAGGGGCTGTACTGTAGGGCACCGCCTGTTGTGTCCAGGCACCAGAACCATGCCTTCAGCAGCCCGAACACCCACTCGATGACATTCCATGTTGTGGCGTGTGCCTCATTGTATCGTAGCTGCAATTGGGTCATGGGGCACGGTATGGTGTGAGCAGCCAAGGCCATAGCGGGTAACCACTGTCACCTGTGTGTAGAGGGGAGACATTAGCATGGTAGTCTGCATCGCTATGCCATGAGCCATCATGGCCAGTACCCATGGTACCTCTGACAATGCACCCCCCCATCTGCTCACGTTGTCCTGCGTGATATGCATACTCACCTACTAGATGGCCGGTGGGGATGTCCCCACTCTCAAACCTGTGCCACAGTGCAGACTGGTGCGAGATGAAGGCATCGTGTACTCCCCCAGGGTGCATGGCACAGACATTGGTTATGCGCCCCCTGGCATTGCACACCACCTGGCAGTTTATGCTCGGGTAGCCCTTGCGGTTGATGTATGCCGCACCCTCCTGGCCAGGTGGCATGCTGATGCCGACGTGTGCAGTCAATGGCCCCGAGCATGCCAGGCAACCGTGCTGCCCTGTGGAACTCCTGTATGTGTGCTGTGCGCTCCACCTGTGTGCTGGGGAAACAGATGTACTCTGCAGCATGTGGCAGCAGTGCGCTGAGGAATTGTGTGAGTAGGCGTGATGCGGCCAACTGGTTTATGCCTGTCATGTCCCCTGTTGGTCTCTGGAAGGTGCTCGTGGCGAGCAGGCACATGACGGCTGTGACCTTTGTCTCCACTGACAGCACATGGCTCCATCATGTGGGTGTCTGCATCTCTTCACTGCACAGCTCACAGAGCTACCTCAGAATCGCCCGGTTCAGGCAGTACCGACCCACAATCTCAGTGTCAGAGAACTGTTCAAAGCTGGTGTGGGCTCGGTACTGCCTGTTCTGGGCGTAACGCCGACGGGCCCTTCCACAGCCATGCCTCCCTGCTGCCTGCCTTCTCACACCCCTTATTACCGCCTCCATCTGGAAGGTGGCGCTGGCCATGTCCCTGGCTGGTGTTCCCACCTCCAGGCGACTATTCTCCTGTTCCCCCTGCTGTCTGTTGCTGGTGCTTCCCCTGCATCAGGTTCACCTCCAGCTGTTTGCCTGTGGTGGTCCTGCCTCTTGCCACTGCTCTCAGTCCACTGTGGCACTCTCAGGCCCTTTTGCGCACACTGGCACGGGCACACCCACTCCTACCCTCACTCTGGCACACTTCTGGTGAGCCCTGTCCTACTCCTGGCCACTCCTGCATCCTGCTTCCTGTCTTGGCTCCCCTGGAACTCTGTCTCCATGCTCCCACCTGTGGCTTCCTTGTGGTGCGTTCTTCCTCCCTTTTATTTTGGCTCAGTTCCGCTGTCGTGCAACTTCTGCTTGCTCCGCTATTGCGCACATCGCATGTTGCTGAATATCGCACTGCGCATGTTATTCATGGTTCCGCCCCCTGTGGTTGCATATGCATTCATTACTGTTGCGCTCTGGCACACTGCTTGTTGTGCTGCGCAGCCGACTCCCGCTGAATATCGCACAACGGTGCATTTCCGCACTTGCACATCCCTGTTGCGCATGGCTCATCCGCTTCTGAATATCCCTCCCTGTATATACTTTTTCTTCCTTGTATATTATTGCTTTTTGTATACCTGCTTCTATACTGTACTTTGATGTATTCATGACCAGGTCCACCTTGTAAATGAGCCTTGCTCAATGGTGCCCGCCTGGATAAATTAAGATTTTGATTGACTGATTGATAGTTATACTGAACAGGTTTATTTTATTTTATGTTACTGCAACTACAAATATACAGTTATGTGGAATTTTTCAACTGCTTTTGGGTTTTCTCTATGCTTCCTGACCTGTGCCTCAACAACAGATGGTGTGAGAAGTGGGATTTAAGCTGTGCATACTCTAAAACAGGAGATGTGTGCATGGGTACTGAACCTAGTACCAGGGAAGCACAGAGGAAGGTATGGATTCTGCAGCTGAAGTCCAGTCTGAGATTGTACAGCCAGCACAAGTCACGGAAAGAGAACAGGCAGTGACAGAACTTGAAAGCCTGATGGACTTTTTGAAATGGTGGGCTATACAGCGAAAAGAGACTGAGACACAGAGAAAAAATGTACAGCACTATTGAAAAGGAATGTTTAGCAGCAAAGTGGTCCATGGACTCCCTCAAATTTTATTTGCTAGGAACTAATTTTGTTCTTGGAACTGATCACAATCCTCTCTGTTGGCTTAATCAGATGAAATATAAAAATTCCAGAATCACACGGTGGTACCTGGCACTCCAGCCATTTAAATTCTCTGTGATTCACAAATCTGGTAAAGAGAATAGTAATGCTGATTTTCTGTCAAGATATGGATCAGGAATTTAGGGTTCTGATGGTTGGAAAAAAAACTAATGTATGTGTTTCAACTGTTCTTTTTGCTGTGCTGTTAAAAAAATGGATACAAATGTGTTTTATGTCTGAATGCAACAAGTGTTATTAGAAAATAGTTTTGGAAACATGTTTAATAAAACAGGTTCCCTCTTAAAGAGGGGTGTAGTGGGGTGTACAAGGTAGAATAGAATTCTGTTCCATTTGTTGGAGAAAGTGTGTAAATGCAAGGATCTGTATTCTTTCCTTTTCTCTCTCTCCTCTGTCTGGTTGCGCAACCAAAGTTTCCTGTGAGACCTCGGACTTGATCAACCTGACCAGTCTCACAATCCTTTGCTTCTCACTGTCTCTGTTTTCTCTTGCTGTCTGTTTCTCCCCTCTTTCATATCTATGTCTGCTAATGTAAAGTATATGACAATCAATGTATGGAGTGAAACTGATACTGGGATTTTTTTTGTTTAGAAAATATGATGTTATTGTTGAAATGTGTATATATATTTATAATTTGAGATGACTGTAAAAAGTTAGATGTTACTTGGGTGCAAATGCCTGAGCCTTTTGCAATTGCTGTGGGGACCTCAGGAAGTTCTCAATGTTCTAGTGGCTCCTGAAATTTACAAAGGTCAGGATGCTTGCAAAGGTTGGGGGTTGAAAAGAGTTATAAAAACAGCTAAGCTGAGCTGCAAGGGAAATTTTTTTACAAGAGATTTTATTTTGCTTCTGTATATAGTTATTCTGAACAGGTTTATTTTATTTTATATTACTGCAACTACAAATAAATAGTTTTGTGGAATTTTACAACTGCTCCTGGGTTTTCTCTATGCTTCCTGACCTGTGCCTCGACGACAATTAACTTCACTGATATTATGGGACGAGACAGAGTCAAGCCAGAAGTTATCTGTACCGAAACAAAAATTATTGTTATTGCCTACTTTACCCAACTGTATTTCATGTTTGATACACAAATGGCAGAACATCGGATCTTTTGCACCATCATACCCCAACCAGTCATATTTTTCTAGCCAACATTGCTGGAACTGACAGCTTCACATTGTATTTTCGTACTCATGATCTTTTATTTGTTTGTCTTTGTCAGCAGGCTTTCTATTAATGTCAGCTGGGTTACTGACTTCTTAATATATTTCCACATTTTCAGATTTGTAGTTAATAAAGTTGTGTCATGAAAAGTGTGTGTGTGTCCTTTTCTTCCCTTTTTCCACCCTGGCCACAGATCCCACAAATGCTTGATTGTCCCAGTCCTATTAAAAAATGTTCACCCCCAAAAAATAAGGATAAATTCAACAGCATCCACCCATACTGTTATTTATTTATTTATTTCTATTCTAACCCCGGTAATGCTCAGTATATTCATAACTTTATGCAGTAAGCCTGAGGGGTTGGACTGCCTGGAGAGATGGAACACATGCAAATGACGGAACACTCTGCACGTGAGCATCTTTGAAACAGTCCCTCTACCAACTGTCTGTGTTTTAACCTCTTCAGATTTTTCTCTCCGCCTGAAAAGTCTGGTCGCTCTGAGTATCGTTCGTCCACTTTCTCCTGCATGAAGAAAACTACAAACTACCTACATAAGTATGTTTTGTTTTCATATACTGCCTCTACTAATTATTTAGTCAGTTAATCTTTGTTTGTGGCTAAAATTTATTATTTTTCTGGTTCCTTTCAGTTCGGTACAACTGTGGAGGAACCGGGTTATTTTCAGTTAAAATCTGGGTTCTCTGACTAAAGAACTGCCTTATTTTAGTTTAAAAAAGTTGTTTAAATTGTTAATTTGTAACCGATAAATCTCGGTTATTGAACCACTGAACTGGTTCCTTTTCCTTCTCCATCGGTTCGGTTCCATTGGTTCCTCATCGGTTCCAGAACCGACTGCAACTGCAAAAAAAAAAAAAATTGTTTATTTACCGTTGGTGTTTTCTCCATTATTTAACATCATGTCGGAGAAACCTAAAAAGACCAGTGAGCCCGGCTTTAAGAATTGTTTAAATTGTGGAGAAGTATTTGCAAAGGCAGACAGGCACACTTTATGTGTGGTCTGTCTGGGTTTTGAACATCTTAAAGAGGAATGTGAAGTATGTAAGACATTTCCAGAAAAAAATGTTGAAAAATGCTTTGAAAGGCTCAAGAAAAAGTTTCCTAGGGGTCCCTCAGGCTCTGACCAGCCAACACCCCTATCTTCTGTAGCTGAACCCACAATCATGACTACCCCTGCCCCTGAGATGGGCAAAAAGGATAACTGAACCAGCTGACTCTCCGGTTCCTTCAAAGAAATCAAGGAAACTTAAACATGCAGAACCCTCGCCCTCTAAACTGGGGACTTCTGCATCTGGTCTGACTTTGCCTATGGCCCAGGAGATTGCCCAGGCATTTATTATAATTCAGACCCTGCAAAATATCATTCCGCTTCAGCAGGCTCCTGCCCCTCATCAGGGTCCCCAGGCTGGCATTAAGTTGTTACCCCCCTCTCAAGAGGAACAGCTTTATGATGTTGGTGAGTGATGTTTTTAGTGAGAAGGAAGAGCCTATAGAACCAGAAGTGTCCCCTGAACAGGACTTCGGTTCTCCCCCAGGGGTGTCTGAGGATTACTCCTCACATTTTACATTTGTCAGGAGGATGGCAGATGCACTAGACATCTCCACAACTGAGCAGATTGGGGATGAAGAGGAGATAGAATATGTGGAAATGATGGGGTTAGCACCCCCAAAAGCCCTCCTACTCCTCCTCCCAGTGTACAAGTTCTTCAAGAAAGATGCCTTGAAGCTCCTGCAGACACCAAACTCTATTCCTCCCCTTGACAGGAGAATAGATAAGAAATATCAATTGGATAGGGAAGGAGCTGGATTCCTTTTTTCCTATCCAGATCACCGGGGGGGTAATACAGCAAGCAGCCTGTGATAAAGCTAGGATCCCTCTGTACTCACATCCTCCGGACAAGGACTCCAGAAAAATAGATAGTATGGCCAAAAAAGACTGTCAGCCTCCTTGGCCATTCGACAGGCTAATGTTCAAGCTTATGCTGCTCAGTACCAGAAGTCACTGTGGCAGTCAGTTTTGGCTATGTTCCAAAAAGGCCCCTCACCCTTGGCAGACAACCTGGCTGAAACTGCCAGGTCTGGACTAGAGGCAGCTAAGTATCAGTTCCAAATGGCTGCTAACACCAGTGACACTGCAGCCAGATAGTTGGCAAACACGGTGGCACAGAGGAGGTTTGCTTGGCTCAGGGCCACGAACCTCACTCAGGATACCCACTCCAAGGCCTTGGATTTTCCCCTGGAGGGAAATTCTCTTTTTGGGGAGTCCACTGTTGCCTGTATGAAGAAGGTGGATGAGTATAAGGCCACTTACAAAAGCAACTCTGCCAAAGAGAGAGCTTCCTCATCCACCAGGCCCTATGGAAGGGGGGCAGGGGGCAGGTCTTTTAATACCAGGCCCTTCTTCCAGCCAGTAGCTTTGCCCCAATACCAGCAGTATCCACAACAAGGATACTCCAGAGGTAGGGGTAGAAGGGGCTCCATGAGGGGGTCTCAGACCCAACCTCTGCCCCAATCCAAGCAGAACCCCTGAGGCTCAGGCTGTCTCTTCCCTCCCTATTGGAGACAGACTATCCCACTTCCTTCAGGTTTGGTTAAACATCACCACACACAACTGGGTCCTGGAGATGGTGGGTCAAGGTCTGTCTCTGGATTTCAAAACCTTTCCTCCCCAAAAGACCAGGGTTTTCAGCTTGCATTCCCTAGCAGAAAAAGCATTGCTAGAATCAGAGGTTCGAAACCTGCTACAACTCATAGCAGTAGAACCAGTTCCTACCACCCTGAGAGGAAGGGGTTTTTACTCCAGATACTTCCTAACAACAAAAAAGAAGTGGGAGTGGCAGCCAGTATTGGATCTCAGAGTTTTAAACAAGCACCTGAAAAAAACAAAGTTCAAAATGGTAACTTTAGCCTGGATATTGCCAACAATCTAAAAAGGGGACTGTCTGGCATCACTGGACTTGAAAGACGCCTATTTCCACATCCCCATAAAGGAGTCTTACAGATAATACCTAAGAGTCAGACTTCTATCAGGCCATTACCCATTTTCAACCCTGCCTTTTGGCCTTTCTTCGGTCACAAGGGTATTCACAAAGTGCCTAGCAGCTGTAGAAGCATGTCTTCAAAGGCAGGGAGTAATTGTTTTTCTGTATCTGGACAACTGACTGGTGGTGGGGAAATCACCAGACCAAGTCAAACTTTCTCTGAAAGTCACCCAAGACCTTCTGGAGTCTCTGGGTTTCATTATCAACCAAAAGAAGTCAGTCCTTATACCTTCACAAATATTATGATTTATAGGGGCAGTAATCAGTACTCTACAGGGCAGAGCCTTCCTGCCTCTGGACAGGGTAAGAAGTCTTCAGTCACTTTCGCCACTAGGTGACAAGTTCTGTATGGGCATGTCCCTCGAACTTGTATAAACCTATGAACCTGTGAATACCAAATTCCTTTAGAATACACAAACCAAAGACTGCAAGACAATTCCTACAGCTACTGGGCCACATGGCTGCTTCCACAAGCACAGAGACATCCAGTTTCATCTCAGAGCTCACTGGAGTCAAAGGAAAGACCCTTTTTCAAAGCTCATTCCAGTAAAAAGGTCATTGTTACAGTCCCTCCTGTGGTGGAAAAAGGAATCCAACTTAAGACAAGGGATTCCATTTCAGAAAGCGTGCCCCTCGGTTGTTCTTACAACAGATGCATCCC
This sequence comes from Neoceratodus forsteri, assembly GCA_016271365.2. NCBI lineage: Eukaryota > Metazoa > Chordata > Ceratodontiformes > Ceratodontidae > Neoceratodus > Neoceratodus forsteri. The sequence goes on along the minus strand of CM057455.1, from coordinate 334,091,010 downwards.
TCCTGGGCTGGGGTGGCCATTTAGGAGATCACGCAACCCAGGGCACCTGGTTAGCTGCAGAGTCCCTTCAGCACATAGACTTGCTGGAACTCAGAGCAGTCTTACTAGCTCTAAAAGCATTCTCTTCTGTAGTACAGGGCAAGGTGGTACAGATCAGAACAGACAAAACCACAATGTATTACATAAACAAGCAGGGAGGCACCGGGTCAGGCCTCCTCTGCACAAAAGCTATAAGAATCTGGACTCTGGTTTACTCCTTGGGAGTATCGCTGCAGGCAGTCCACTTGCCAGGGAAGGACAACACTCTGGCAGATGCCTTGAGTCGAATCAACTGGGCCCATCACGAATGGACCCTGAACAGGCAGGTGGTACAAGTTATTTTCAGGAGGTGGGACACTCCAGAGATAGACTTGTTTGCATCCCACCAAAACCACCACCTGCACAGTATTGTTGCAGCCCACCAGACCAGGGCACACTTCCTCTGGCTTGGTCAGGGAGGTACCTGTATGCTTTCCCTCTGGTTTTCAGGGTGTTACCGGAGCTATGATCCCACTCAGCTTCTCTGATTTTGATAGCTCCAGACTGGCCCAGGCAGCCATGGTACTCTTTTCTGCTCGTATGTCTGTTACCAAACTGATACAGCTTCCTCAGAGGCACAATCTCTTGACCTCCAGTCAGGGAATGCTATTGTTTCCAAATCTCAGATCTCTCAATCTCAAGGCTTGGCTCTTGAGGAACTAGAGCATGCTAGTTTAAACCTCTCTGAAGTTTTGTTAAATATATTAAAGGGTTATAGAAAACCTTCCACTATGAAAACTTATTCTTCCAAATGGAAAAGATTTTCCTTCTGGTGTGTTGCTAGAGATTTAATGCCAGCTCAGGCTGGAGTCCCTGTTGTCCTAGACCATCTTACTCATTTGCATTCTCTGGGTTTGCAACCCAGTTCTTTAAAAGTTCATCTTGCAGCAGTGTCTGCTTACCTTTCTGCTGGAGCAAAGGTAACAATAGCATCAGAACCCATTTTCAGAAGGTTCTTTAAAGGGTTGGCTCACTTACATCCCCCTCACAGAGCACCAGTGCCAGCATGGGATCTTAATGTGTGTATAGCTAAACTCATGGGCCCTCCCTTTGAGCCCATGGCTACAGCCCATTTGAAATATGTTGTATGGGAAATAGTTTTTCTAGTAGCAATAACTTCTGTAAGAAGAATCAGTGAGCTTCAAGCTCTCTGTATAGATCAGGACTATATTTCATTTCATAGAGATAAGGTAGTCCTCAGAATGAATAGAAAGTTTCTCCCTAAGGTGGTCTCAGATTTTCATCTGAACCAATCCATCACTCTTCCTGTCTTTTTCACAAACTATACCAGCTCTGGCGAAAGAAGACTTCATAGTTTGGATGTAAAAAGGGCTCTCAGTTACTACATGACAGCCACTAAAGACCATAGACAGGATAGGAAACAGCTATTCCTGACATATGGGGATGTAGGAAAAGGCAATCCAGCATCAAAGAGGTCCATCTCTCGATGGATAGTCCAGTGTATTCAATTCTGCTACACTAAAGCAGGTAGGGAGCTCCCAACAGGGTTGAGGGCACATTTTACAAGTGGAACAGCTGCTACTCTAGCAGCTACCAGGTATTTTCTATTACTAGACATTTGTAAAGCAGATACCTGGAAAACAGTACACGCCTTTACAAAGCACTACAACCTGAACATTTTGTCCAGAAGTGATGCTAGGTTCGACACAGCAGTCCTGCAGAGTCTGTTTCCAAAAAGAGTCCTGTGCCCACCTCCTGTGGTACTGCTTGGTAGTCTGCATACAGTTATGAATATACTGAGCATTACTGGGGTTAGAAGAAAAAAATACTTACCATAGTAATCGTGTTTCTTCTCAGTGATGCTCAGATATTCATAACTTCCCTCCCTTTCTCCCCTTCCAGAACTTCAGCCTCTGCACTCCGCATGCTGGTGCCACCGAATCACATTAAACCTTACAGTTCATTTCTTCTCTGTACCTGGTAACAGTTTTAAAATAAGAGTTCATTATGTTTGCTCTTTTAGAGTGTCTCTGGTATTTTTACCTTTTTGTTTTACCAGGAGAGAGACACACTAAGTTAAAAGCTTGTTTACAGGTGCAGCCTGGGAGCACAAAGAAGTTAAGTGACTTGCTCAGTGTCACACAGTATGCAAGTGGGGGCTGTGGGATTCAAACTCAGGTCTCCAGGTTTGCAGCTCAGAGCCTTAAACCACAGCACTATACTGCCTCCACTGCCATTTTGTTCTGAGTATTGCTAATTTATATTGTTCCTCCCTTTGGAGGTTAGTTGTAATCCAAATTTTGAATAGGGGTAACCCCAATTTTAATAATTAAAATTATTGTACTAATTACTGAATGCCTGACTTTCCAGGTGCCATACAAATCTGAAGAGGTTAGAACACAGTCAGTTGGTAGAGACAGTGTTTGAAAGATGCTCACATGCAGTGTTCCATCATTTGCATGTGTTCCATCTCTCCGGGCAGTCCAACCCCTCAGGCTTACTGCATAAAGTTATGAATATCTGAGCATCACTGGGAAGAAGCAAGATTACTGTGGTAAGTCATTTTTTCTTCTTTGGCAACCAGGTAACTCCCATTGGACACGACCCATTTACAGGGGTGGCCCTGGAACACAGGGAGGTTAAGTGACTTGCTTAGGGTCTCACAGAATGCAAGTGGAGGCTGTGGGAATTTAAACCCAGATCTGCTGGATGTACAAAGCCCATTCACATGTTGCTCTCTCTGTTAAACACTCTCCAGTTTTCCTTTCCATGACAGCCGTGTATTCTGATATGCTTTGACCACCAATTTGATAATTGAACTATCAGTACTTGTGGTATCCTCAGTACTACAATGTGGTCCCTTTATCTCATCAGCTACTGCTGTTTCTTTTCAAATGTCTAAGGCATCACATTCCACAATTTCAGACACACCATTCCATCCTATTTATTCCAGTGACCTGTAAAGGTGTAGCTAATATCATGGAATGTTCAGGCTGGTAGTATAAACAAGCATTTGTCAATGTCGAATGTTGCTTGCTTCTATGTGCTGTTTAGGTATTTGGAAGTCATTGGAGTGCAAATATTGAAAATTTGTGAACTTACGAGCGTGCGTAGGAACTACGCAATGCACGCTCGTAAAACAGTCATTTTAGGAATTTTTTCACCAAATTTTCAACATAGCCATTTTAAGACCTCTGCTCATGAACAGTGTCACTGTGATTTTGTTACTGTGTCCCATACATTGAGTTTGCAGACCGACTGCGCCATTGTGCGCTACATGGGCGGAAACAGGTTTTGGGCAGGATGTGAAAAATGACAGCTGTACTGCTCATAAGGAGGTGTGGTAAAATGGCAATGTTGAAAATCTGGAGTGGAAATATTGAAAATTCGCAAACTTATGAGCGTGCGTGGGAACTGTGCAATGCACACTCGTAAAACAGTCATTTTTAGGAATTCTTTCACCAAATTTTCAACATAGCCATTTTAAGACCTCTGCTCATGAACAGTGTCACTGTGATTTTCTTAATTTGTCCCGTACATTGATTTCGCACACCGACTGCGCCATTGTGCGCTACATGGGCGGAAACACATTTTGGGTGAGATGTGAAAAATGACAGCTACACTACTCATAAGAAGGTGTGGTAAAATGGCAATGTTGAAAATCTGGAGTGAAAATATTGAAATTCGCGAACTTACGAGCCTGCGTAGGAACTGTGCAGCGCACGCTCATAAAACAGTCATTTTTTGGAATTTTGGCACCAAATTTTCAACATGGGGTTTTTGGGACCCCTTCTCATGAATGATGTCACTGTCATGAGTGTTATTCAGGCCCAAAGGGTGATTTCGCGCAGTGACTGCGAAATCACCCTCCGGGCCGAATACCACCATGACAGTGACATCATTCATGAGAAGGGGTCCCAAAATCCCCATGTTGAAAATTTGGTGCAAAAATTCCCAAAAATGCCTGAGATATGCAACAAAGTTGAAACCCCCTATCTAGCCCATTATATAGCTTACGGCATTTCCTCAGTTCGTGATTCGACTTTGAAGAGTGCAGGCGTGTTCGGTCCACGAAGATCATCGCACCAGAGTCGGAGGTAAGTATGGGGTGAGGGGTGGAGGCTGGAGTGCGCAGTGGGTGGAGTGCGGGTTGTGGGAGGGCTGGGAGGCCTTGCCGCTGGACCATTTTCGTTTTACAGGTTTCAAAAAAAAAAAAAAAAGCGTCGTGGGACGTTTGCCACACTAGGGTGGGCTCCCAGCATGGCACAAGGACATTGGGGGCATTCAGCTGACGGGGATTGGGCACCCCGTCGGCCATGGGACTACTTGCCACGCTGGGGTGGGCTCCCAGCGTGACACCTACTGGGGGGGCGCGGCTCAGCCAATGGGGATTGGGCACCCGTCGGCTATACAGTGCGTCTTGGGCGCGCCGCCTGCCGATGAGGGGAGCTGCGGCGTGAGCAGCCTCTTATCGGTGCTCACTGGCGTAGCTCCCCTTTCAACTGTATGCCACTGCATTTTGGAGCGTGTCATAGACAGCTCCAAAATGCATTGGCTTACAGGGGCCGTGCCTGCCAGCACACTGACTGAATTGGAGGAGGAGGTGACACACCTCCGAAATCTCCGATGATGGCACTATGTTTCTTGCACATGCGTGCAAGCAACATAAAAATGAGAGCAGCAGCTGCTGAGGACATAGGAGTGAAATAATCAACACAGTGACAAAGGTAATAAAAATGTGAAAACTAATTCGAAAAAGTGGGTCTAAAACATATGAGAATATAGGAAAAACAAAAAGGAACCCATTACTGCATATAAAAGTATGAACTTTGTTTCCTATCATGGCAGTAAATGACCATACTTAAAATTCAGAGTTGAAAAGATTAGGTTGATTTACTGCTAAGTCTTAATGGCCACCTCCTAGACAGACTGGTTTTACAAACAAAGGCCTGTGACTAGTGACATCAGAACTTTTTTTGTAACCTGGGCATGCATGCAACGGTAAATGAGTTGATACAATCAGTTTTAATACTATCTGAGCACTCAAAATGGCCCCAAAACTGCACTTCATTTAATCAAAACTGGATGACCAGATAAGGAACCTGAAAATCAGATTATCCGGTCTACAACTGGACAGGTGGCAGCCCTAGAACTGTGCTGCTCCTGGACACAGTCACAAATCTGCCTGCCATGAATACTGAGCTAAACAAGGAAAGGAAAAGGATAAAGGTTCTTTACCAGCAAAAAATAAAAGTAGTAGTTAGTATAAAATGAAACAGTTTGTAAATGCACTACACACAGACATCTATTTTTTTTCATTTCACTAATGCTAAGGCAGCACATAGTTAAACCTCCATGAAAATTACCTGGCTTTAAATTAAATAACAATTATATAGAGGATAATGGCTGGGGATCGGGTGATAACCACGCTGTAATCACCTTGAGTGGTTGCTAGGGCAACATGGTAAACCTCAAGAGCGCAGCTCGAGAGGGTTTACTGCAGCCCTAGCAACCACGTAGAGTGATTTCAGTGGTTGTCACCTGATCCCCAGCCGTTATCTTTTATAGTGTATGGTCAAAAAAACACTGTTTGCATTCTATGTGTGAGAATTATGGAACTATGGTGCATTCTTTTTTGTTATGCCACTGTTTGGAAGTTCTGAAGTGTGGTTAACAACTTTTAAAATTCTAAACAGTGCATAACAAAGCTGTGTGACTGCTGATTATGGTGGTTAATAGGCGCTTACCATACATTACATTTATGTATTTATTTATTTGATACCGGGTTGAGAGTGGAACTGCAGCTTTCCACAAGAGGAATTGCATTAGCCCAGCCAGGCAAGTAACAGAGATTCTGCACTAGCCCGTGGCAATCTGCACTAGTACCCGGGCTAGTAAATGAACGTTAAGGTCAACCCCTGACCATACCTGACAGTCCACAGATCATCCACCAGCGCTCCAACAAAATGCTATGATCCATGGTGTCAAATACTGCAGAGAGATCAAGAAGGACTAAGATGGAACAAGTCCTTCAATCTCTCGCTATCAGGAGATCATTCAGCACCCAGACCAAGGTGGTCTCAGTGCAATCCCTCTTCCTAAATCCTGACTGGAAAGGATCATAGATGTCTTGGATGTTAAGAAGATCATCCAGCTGCAGCGTGACCACCTTCTCAATAACCTTGCCCACAAAGTGTAGGTTAGAGACCAGCCTGTAGTTGGTGAGGCAGTCGGGGTTGAGAGAAGATTTCTTAAGGAGAGGAGTAACCACTGCCTCCTTCAGGAGTCGGGGAAACTCACCCATCTCAAGTGACCTCCAGACTATCTCAGCCAGTACTGGGCCAATGACCTCAATGCACCCCACAATGAGGTGAGTTGGGCCCGGGTCCAAACTACAGAAAGTTGGCTGTATACGCTGGACGATCCCTATGACATCCTCGATCACTGGCCGGCTGAAGACCGACCAGCAAAACCATGGTTCTGCAGTCTCCAGCTGATCACCGCCCTGTCCAGTGGAGCTAGTTAAGTGGATCTCTGACTTGATGTCAGCAACCTTATCCACAAAGAAACGAGCAAACTCATCACACTTATCCTGTGACAATGCTCTCCAAACTTGTAGATAGGCTGGACTGCACAGTCTCTGTACTGTTCAGAAGAGCCGAGCAGGTCAATTCCTTGCAGTGGCAATCTCCCTGGACAGGAATGCTACCTTCTTACATGAGATTGCCAATTGATAATCCGAATAATGGGCCATCAACCTATGCCTGTCAGCATCAAGGCCTGCTTTCCACCAATGATGCTCCATCCTTTGCCCCTCTCTCTTCTACTCCCTCAAAGTCCCATCAAACCAAGAGGACCGAGGGCGAAGGGTAAGGAGGTGAACACGAACAGGAGCAATGAAGTCCAGAGCCACCACCACCGCTGCGTTATAAGCTTGTAGTAGGTTGTCTGGACCCATGCTAGCATTTGGAAGTCCCGATAGGTCCAGTGCCACCATCAGACCATCTGGGGTTACTCCCCTTAAAGGATGGTGCTGGACCATTTCCAATGGGGCAATCCTATGGGGGGGGTGTGCTGGAAATTGAACCTGATAGTGTAATGGTCAGATCATCCAACAGGCTCCACCACCAAATCAGAGATCTCCATACCCAGGAGGAAGGCCAAATCCAATGAATGCCCAGAATTATGGGTTGCAGAGGCAATCACCTGTGAGAAGCCCAATGAGATCATAAGTAGGAGGAAGTCTTGACCAAACTGTGAGAGCTCATCGTCGATCCAGGCATTGAAGTTGCCCAGCAAAATCAATCTGGGTGAATCTAACACCATATTGACAATGAAGTCTGTGACTTTCTGCAAAAATTGCTTCCCATCTCTGGGTGGATGGTAGATGAGCAGAATTCTGCACCTCCCCCACCTGTACCCCGAATGCATTCAAAGGATCTGGTCTCCCCCACTGGAACATCTCTCAGGCCCAATTCCATTTTAGAACATATGGCCACACCCCCGCCCCTACGATCCAACCTTGGGTGGTGTATCACTGAGAAACTGTCTGGAACTGCTTACTCAAGAATTGGGCCAGCATTTCCATCCAGCCAGGTCTCAGTGATGCAAGCCAGGTCTAATGACCCAACAAGATCTTGTTTCTAATGGACCTAGCATTGCATAACACCACCCAGGTTGGATAAGACTCTGAAGCTGAATGAGTAATCTGCCTACCAAAGGTGGAGCCCTTAGGTATGGGGACCAGACAGGGAGGACCCTTACATGTCTGGGTCTTTACATAAACATGTCAGTAGCCCTGTGATTCGGCCAAAAAGACAGGCGGTCCATAAAGACTGAGTTTAAGGTGGACTGATGATGGTAGGAAAAGTGTCACTGATGGTGTCTGAGCAGTGTTGAACATGCAACACGGAGGGTGAGCCTGCTCCTTAACGCTCCCTAAAGTATAAGTTAGGAAAATCTAGTTTGTCTCGCCCCAGCCTGGATCATAAGGAGTAGACATTCACATGGATCTGTGATATCACGAGGCACATATTTGTTTTTCTTCTTTATGCAGGTTATACCATGTCTGACACCATAGTTCTAATTTCTGCCAGATCCCCATGTATGCCCAGATCACTGGCTATATACAGTAGCTCTTTACTGGCTATGTAGCTCTGTACTTACAATTCGCATAAACTATTTATCCCTAAGTATGCAGGATAACCCATATCCAATCAGTGCTCCAATTGTTTTGCCACAACACTAGAAGCCATTTAGCTCTGTACTTGTAATCACAGATGATTATGCCTGTAGGAGGCAGCGCTTGAAGAGGGGCTGAAGCTAGTCAAACCACTGTGCCTAGACCACCAGTGTCAGAATTCCCACTGAAGCACTGGGACGGCACTCTAAAAATTTAGAGTAATTAAGCAGTTTGTTAGTGCACTGACTGCAGCCGCTAAGTGGGGGCTGCTTGGGTGCTGACACTGCTTCCACTCGGGGCTGGGCATGACTGAAGTATGAGAGTATTCTGAGAGGTGCCAATATTGAACAACATTTGTGGATGCTGTACAGCATGTATTTTTTTTTTTTATATTCTATTTCCCCTCTCCTCGGCCCATGTTCGGGAGGGAGCCCCAGCCCCATCCCCCCAATGTCTTCCGGCTGTCTTCCCCCAGGGCTTGCCCCCCAGTGGGGTCAGTGGGGGTACTCCAGGCCCCCACGAAGACTGGATCCAGTTCTGGTCAGTGCCGCAGTTAGTCAGGGAACGTAACTTGCGAGCCCCTCCTTCACCCAGTCAGGAGAGCTGTTTTTCCACCTTTTTCCTCCCTCGGAGATAGGGTGTGTAGAGATGCAGTGAAGTAAAATTCTGCCCGTAAAGTGGTCATAAAGTGGCCACTTCATGTTAGTGTTCTGCTACGCGAAGTGCCCATTTTAAACCCTCACTTCGCCACTTCATGTTGTAAGTATGTCTTCGTATTGTGCACTCTGCCTTATTCCACTTTAAAGCAGAATGAGAATTCACAAGCAGCCCACGCTCATCACATGGCTTACGCAGTGTAGATCACATGCTTCAGGCAGGAGGTTAAGGGCAAAAACAGTCTCCAACATGGGCTGACTTACACGTTTTGCATGGAGTGTGACAAATGGCTCAGCTCTGCGAATGGGCGGGGGTTGGGTGTGGACGTGTGCTGAAGAGGGGTGCACAGGTGACAAGTCCACAAATTAAGTTATTTTCCCTGTTTTACATACAGGGGTTGATGTACCACTTGCTCTAGACATACTGTATTGACCACCACCACCATCACTGCTACTCTGACCACCACTTGACAAGATTTCTAAATCATAAACCTCCCCTCAACATGCCTGTAGTAATTCTCTGGTGTTATTTCATCGCTACTGCAGGCATTCCTACTTGGTCTTACACTCATGGACGAGGATAACATGCTCAGTAAGGTTGATGATGAGGGTGAATGCCCCACTATGGCATTAGCTGCCATCTGGTGCCAGATTCACAATGCCTTGTGTCTGTTCCTAAGATGTGTATGATGGCCTCCCATGCCCAGATGTCTCCCCTTTTTACCTCAACGCACACATGCATGGCAAAGCTAACAGATTGCAACTGACTAATCATTTGCATCTTGGATAAAAAAATCCTGAATAAGTGATTGTGATCTCCTACTTTTAACATGTCCCTGATGCTGCTTATTGGACTCCATTTTTTTAACCCCTGAAATAGGGGGTATACTACATGATTTTTCAGGTTGGACACACTTGGGCTCCAACTGACCAGCACGACTACCTATGGTTATTACTGGGTCATCATCGTTATCATCAACGGGAATGGCTAAATCACAACTTTTTTGAAGATGGGGGGGATTTAACGCCAACAGACCCAGACACAGCCACCTTGACTTTCTTTTTCTCTGGTTCCCAACAGGGGTCACTAACATCATTATTATATACATCAACATCATCCGCATCCACATTTTTAGCTTGGATGCTGTCATGTGGAGAACATGTTCCAACCACAGCATCATCATCATCATCATCCTCACCCGATATTTTTGCGCCACACTTTGAATCATTGGATGGCAAAGGCATGACCTCAACAGCTCTGGAAGAAATGTGATATTGTGAGTTATTGTCGCCAGGATCAGAATCATGTTCAGCTACCACAGGGGTGTTAATGGGGAGTATAACACCAACTACACTGTCAGTCACAGCTTTAGACTCAACTATATTTTTTGAAATGGTAAACTGGTCAGAAGTGGAACTTGAGGCAGCAGTACTCATGCCAGCGGAAACTGCACTAACACCACCAGCTGGTACAACATCATCTCCTCCAACTATGAATGAAGCTACAGATTGCGCTGTAAAAAACATTGATGGAGAAATTCCTTTACTGACATCAGCTATGCACTTCTGCGTACTACCATGCCCATGGACAATCTTGCCACTGACAGCAGTGCCACGGCCAGAAACAGCTTTGCTTGCATGTCTCTTTGTAGGCATTTTGGACATTTTGGAGGATCACCAAGAAAATTCTAAACAAATTTTGATTTCTGAACTTTCGGTTTCGGCTGGTGGATGTGAAGCCAAAAAAAACAACAATTGTGTCTTGCAGATGGAGATTGAGCACTAAACAGATGCAAAAGCACAGACAGATTAAGATTGCACTGCACAATCAAGAAGAGATACAGATGCAAAGTCACAACAGCACCTTAACCAGTGCTCACAAGTCACAATCCAATCTGGAAAAGAATACGTTTTGCCGGTTGGGGGTGGGGTGGAGGGTGCAGTGTACTGCAGGTAACAGTCCAAAACCAAGATACCACTGTAACCCCCCTATAAATGGGGGTTCCCAAAAGTCTTCATTGGGCTTGCCTAAATGCCCACTGCCAGGCTGGTGTTCTGTGTCCTAGCCAGTTAAAAGTGTCTGCATGTGAGTGCCCTGTTAGCCTTCATGCCTGTCTCTTTAAGAGCTGCCTATTTCTTGTGTGTATAATTAATCTGGGTAGGGGCCGAGTAGTTTCAGGCTCAAGTCCCGCCTGGTCTGCAGTGTTATCGCTCCATTCTGCCATCACTAATTGCGCAGAGGGAGCCCTACTAGAATCTGTGACCGTTAGCTGATTATCTGCTTTAATAGTAAAGATATTGTAGCTTGTCTAACCTGCCTTCTTTTGCAGCATGGACATTTCTGTTAATCACCACCATCTTGGTTCTGGACTGCCTACTGGGACCAATCAGTACCTTTGGGGACCCTAAAATGGAGTCTGTCCCCAGGGGTCTTGTGGGAGTGAATTTCTGTAGGAATTGTAGTTTTTACACATTGGTGCCTTAATGGACCTGGAGGGGGAACTCTAGCTGTGACAGACAGATGAATCCATGAATCGAACCTTTTGGATCACTGGGAAAGTTCCAAGCTGCCTGCAGCAGTGTATCAATCTGAGTTTGGAGTTTGAAGAGTGAACAGCTCAAGACATTCGAGCAGCTGCGCCTGCGTAGTAGCGCGGGAAACTGATGGGAAGGCTGAGTTTGGCCTGCCTACCCCGTCTTCCCTGTGAGGTAGTTTTTCAGCATAACAGAGGTACCGGACTCTGTCTGAATTTACTGTGATTGTGACCATAATCCTGATTTGAGACAAACCGAATCCTCCTGAAGTGGACCAAAGATTTGCCTCAGTGCGATTGGCCTGTCAGGACTTGAGACTGCCGCAGAGCATACGGTTCGTGCAGAGACACTGTGAATTGCAACCGGACTGTCATCCCAACTGTGGTATTTACCTTGCTTTTACTGTAAGTGTGCTGAATGCTGATAGTGGGTCACGATTTGGTTCCCCACTGCTTGAATGTGTCACACTTGCTGGAAGCTGTATCCAGCAACTACCAGACGTTTCTCCGAACTGTTCCCCCGGTCTGGGCCCTGCCACTTCAGCCCAGGCAGACGCTCACGCTGCAGAGAAACAACTGATGAGAGACCCGCCTGGGGATTTGTCTCCCTGCTCAACACCAATGAACAGGATCGGCACCACGGTGCTTCGTATGGGCCCTGCTTCTCCTGGCAATCCAGCACTTCATCCTGAGGTCTCCATTTCGTCCATCCTGTATCCTGTACTGGGTAGCGTGAGTAAACACCAGGGTAGCTTCCTGCAACAAAGCTCAAATCAAAGTTTATCAACTGATTTAATTGTTGTTGCTAATCATTTGGGACTAAGTCATCCTGCTCTGAATTACAAATTGTGGGTTAAAGTGCATGCATGTTTTCTTTCCATCACAGGGCCCCAACCAGCTGCAACGCCGGCCTACCCCGGGCAACGCGTTAGGCTAGCCGTAGTTCCAACTGGGTACCCAAAGTGTGCGTGACTGTGATACAGGGACCTTAAAGTGCATGCCTTATAACCTGAATCTTTCAGATCTTGAATCAACCATCAGATTCTGCCCCTTCCTTGTTACTTCCCCCATAAATAAATCAGATCTAAATCTTTTTGCATTGAAACTGGTTGTGGTGTAACTCTGTACAAGCAGCATTGCAATACTGTTGGTTGTTGTGCTAAATCATATTTTACAGGGGGTTCCCAGGGCTGAGCCAGCTGAACCAGCCCTGGTGGTAAGTGCAACAAGTGTGGGGTTAAAACTGTTGTCAGGTGTAAAGTGCAATTGTGTATTCTGTGAACCATTTAGGCCACTAGAGGAAAAAGAGGGGGGTAACAGTGTCCCAGAGGGCTGTACCAAGGTCTGCTACGCTACCACTAACCCTGTCCTCTGGGTGGAGGCAACCATTTCTAGTACCCAGGCCCCTCAACCTGCATTTGGTCATGCAGGCAGGGGCAGTATCCCTTTGGATAGTGCCACCTAGGGGTTACACGACAAAGCAGTACAAAATCTCGCAGGTACAGTGGATAGCAGGTTCACTCTGCTGCAGTTACTCTGTGACACAATAAAAGGTGTCTGATTTGATGGCACACATCGCACACACTCTCACACACACACTACAAGTAATGCATAGCAAATTGAAAACTTCAGTAATATAACCAAATCTTATAAGCAAACTGAAATTATGCACTGCTGCGCCACAACAATCAGCAAAAAAAACTTCAAGAAAACTGAAAATATTAGTACATTAACACAGTTATACAAGAAAAATATAACTAAAACAGAAAGACTGCCTTTTCTCCCAGTTTTAACCTGCCTCCACCACAGATACGCCATCCCCAAAGCACACTTCAAGTGTCTTGTCAGTACACAGACTGAATGTTCTAAATTAACATTCAAAATCCACATGCAAACAATAAACACTCGATGATATGAGCACAGGAGGGTTTCCTACAATCGATGTACTAAATTTTGAGCAAAAAAAAAAATTTGCTCTCAAAAAGGCTTTTTTAACAGCTTTTAGAGGATTTGAATCGTAGAGCTCTGAGAGGAAACTGTCTCCATCTACCACTATGCACGCACTACACAGAACTGAGGCTGTGCAGAACAATCTAGAGCCCATGTGACCTGCAATCCCATGAATCACTGCAAAATTCACCTTGGAGCTCAATAACAAGGCAAAGTGATGTGTAGTACTTTGATTTCTGTGTACTTCATATTAAAATTGGTACAGAAGTGGTTGGGGGAAGGTGGAGTAACGCAAAGTCATTTTTATCAATGAACTTTGCGTTCCTCTTTGTGACGTGAAGTACTCCGCTTCATGTTGCGGATTACTTCACGGATTCCGCATTACTCTGTGAATTGCTTCAAGGAGCTAATTTTGGCCACTTTGCCCACCTCAATGATGGTGCCACGCATGGTCCTGTACATGTCCCATCTGGTGTCTGCCCCACCTCTGCTTACCATGGCCAGTGGTGTGCCAGCCCTCAACCTCAGCTAGGGGCTGGGCAAGCACCGACAACTGATTGCCCCGGAGAAGGAGAGCTGTTCCTGGGACCCTCAAATCTTCTCCTCCTTGACCGACCCCAGGGACCCTTTTGCACTGTGAACATGGGTCGCCGGTGTGGCAGGAGGTAAGGCAGGATGCCTCAACCCTTCACACCACTGGGCCGACCATTACAGCATGTATTTATGAGGAAAAACCCTAATGGAAAAACTGTAGTCCTAATACGCTGGGCAAGAGATAGCAGATCCAGTCTATCTCACCAAAAGATGGGCCTCATTCATGCTAAGCCAAGTACTGAAGCCTATACCAGCTGAGTCATTGGAGTAATGCTTCTAAGTTACAAGTTTTTGGAACTACAGTAGGTACATACTGTGAGATTGGTAAATCAGTAAGCCCCTGAGGATAGTCAATCCAATGTCTGATCCTTTATCATAAATGCTGCCTGCTCCCCCCTTCCCCAAGTGGGGCAGATGAGAAACTGGGTCACTATGAAATCCCAAGAGTCTGATTGCTGAGATTTAAAAGAGACCATCATAAGTCAGTTCTGCACTACAATACTTCCAGCCTCTCTACTCAATGCCGCAAACTGAGCCATAGCATTAGCATTAATATGGGGGGGTGTTATGTCTCACTCGAATAGGACTGCTAAGTTCTGCTCATCTCACTTATTCCTGTTCTTCTTTGGCCTAAAGCTGATTATCTGTTAGATCTCTGGTACAGGCAAGGAGGGTGGGTGGCTACATGGATTGGAATTGCCAGTCTCTGTCCCTAAACTCACTGGCTCTGAGTAGTAATCAGTGATTTTAATGTGGCTCATGCTTCTGAGTGCTGACCCCCGGTTTGAGGGCAAGTAGAGGACCATGCCCCTGGTCACTGTAGTCCATAAGGGATGTCAACTAAGATGGTGGTCACAGGGGGAACAACACTTGTAGATGTAAAAGGCTAGTATACAATTGTGACCGATGCGCTGGTGGTGATGCTCTGTTGAACAGTGCAGAGACAGACATAGTCAAAGTGGGGGGGGGGGGCCTCCATACCCTGTAGCTGGATGGGAAGAAGATGTAAGACCAGCAAAAAAAAAAAAAAAAACAACAAAAAAAAAAAAACAACACTGTTGACTGACAATAGTGATGGGCACTGACAGATAGAGATTATACTGGAGCAGGGGTAATGCCAGTGTGATTTTTCTGAGGGAGTACAGCTACAGAGCATTAGAATCTAGTACCTAAGATGGAGTCAATGACAAGGGAATGAAGTGGAGTCACCACAACCTGATCCTAGCTGGCTCTTGGGAACCGCCAGTCAGGCTAAATTATGTGGCTCTCACATTATGGATAGCCATGACAGGATACACATTTGTCACAGGGTACAACTGGCTAAAGAAAATATGACCACCCAAATGGGGAAGGCTACTTACATAGACAATGGCAGATAAGAACCGCAAGGCCCATCCAGTCTGCCCATTTTTTCTACCTTGTGCCATAGGCCTTTACTCTGTCAATGGCCTATCTATTCATACTCATCTGCCTATCCCATGCCTGTTTGAAGCGCTGCACTGTATTCATATCCACCACTTCCTGAGGTAGGCTGTTCAATGCATCCACCACTCTTTCTGTGAAAAAGAACTTCCTCACATTACCCCTTAAGCGGCCTCCCTCTAATCTCATGCTGTGTCTTCTTGTCCTGCTATTTTTATGTTTGCTTGCACGCATGTGCAAGAAACACAGTGCCATCATCGGAGATTTCAGAGGTGTGTCACCTCCTCCTCCAATTCAGGCAGTGTGCTGGCTGGCGCGGCCCCTGTAAGCCAATGCATTTTGGAGCTGTCTATGACACGCTCCAAAATGCAGTGGCACACAGATTGAAAGGGAGCTACGCTGAGTGAGCAGCGATAAGAAGCTGCCTGCGTGCCCCCCACCAGCCGCAGGCGCAAGGCGCCCATCTATTTAGTGGTATAGCCGACGGATGCCCAACCCCGCCGGGCTGAGCTGCATCGCCTCCCCAGTAGTTGGTGCCACGCTGGAGCCACCCCAGCGTGGCAATCAATCATTGCCGACCAGGTGCCCAATCCCCGTCGGCTGAAAACCTCCCAAAGTCCTTGTGCCGCTGAGCCCACCCAAGCGTAGCAAGCGTCCACGAGGTATTTTTTATTTTTGTTGCCGGCCAGGGTGCCCAGTCCCCGATCGGCTGAACGTCCCCCTCCCAAAGTCCTTGTGCCACGCTGGGACTCCACCCCAGCGTGTAGCAATCCACAAAGTCTTTTTTTTTGTTTTAACCTGTAAAACAAAAAGCGGTCCTCTATTGGCGTCTCCCGAACCCTCCCACAACCGCACCACCACTGCACACCAGCCTCACCAACCCCAGCCTCACACACCCCCCTCACCCCATACTTACCTCCGGACTCTGGCGCGACGATCTTCGGTGGACCGGGAACACGTCTGCACTCTTCAAAGCCGACCGCGAACTGAGGAAATGCCGGTAAGCTGTATAATGGGCTAGATGGGAGGGTTCAACTTTATTGCATATCTCAGGCATTTTTGGAATTTTTGCACCAAATTTTCAACATGGGGTTTTTGGGACCCCTTCTCATGAATGATGTCACTATCATGGCGTTATTCGGGCTCGAAGGGTGATTTCGCGCAGTGACTGCGAAATCACCCTTCGGGACCGGATACCGCCATGACAGTGACATCATTCATGAGAAAGGCAAAACCCCAACTGTTGAAAAATTTGCGCCAAAATCTAAAATGACTGTTTAACGAGCGTATGCTGGCGCAGTTCCCACGCAGGCTCGTAAGTTCGCGAAAATTTCAATATTTTCCCCAGATTTTCAACATTGCCATTTCACCACACTGTCTTATGAGTAGTGCAGCTGTCATTTTTCACATCTCACCCAAAATGTGTTTCTGTCCTTGTAGCGCAGAATGGCGCAGTAGGTGTGCGAAATCAATGTACGGGACAAATTAAGAAAATCACAGTGACACAGTTCATGAGCAGAGGTCTTGAAATGGCTATGTTGAAAATTTGGTGAAAAAATTCCTAAAAATGACTGTTTTACGAGCGTGCGTTGCGCAGTTCCTACGCACGCTCATAGGTTTGCGAATTTTCAATGTTTCCACTCCAGATTTTCAACATTGCCATTTTTCCACACCTTCTTATGAGTAGTACAGCTGTCATTTTTCACATCTCACCCAAAACGTGTTTCCGCCCATGTAGCGCACAATGGCGCAGTCGTTGTCCGAACTCAGTGTATGGGACACATTAAGAACATCACAGTGTCACTGTTCATGAGCAGAGATCTTAAAATGGCAATGTTGAATATTTGGTGACAGAATTCCTAAAAATGACTGTTTTACGAGTGTGCATTGCACAGTTCTCACGCACGCTCGTAGGTTTGCGAATTTTCAATATTTCCACTCCAGATTTCCAACATTGCAATTTTTCCACACCTCCTTATGAGCAGTACAGCTGTCATTTTTCACATCCTGCCCAAAACGTGTTTCCGCCCATGTAGCGCACAATGGCGCAGTCGGTGTGCAAACTCAATGTATGGGACACATTAACAAAACCACAGTGACACTGTTCATGAGCAGAGGTCTTAAAATGGCTATGTTGAAAATTTGGTGAAAAAATTCCTAAAAATGACTTTTACGAGCGTGCGTTGCACAGTTCCTATGCATGCTCGTAAGTTTGCAAATTTATTTTCACTCTAGATTTTCAACATGTCCATTTTATTAAACTTCCTTATGAACAGCACAGCTGCAATTTTTCATATGTCACCCAAAATGTGTTATCGCACATGTAGTGCACAATGGTGCTGTTGGTGTGCGAAAGCAATGTTTAGGACAGATTAAGAAAATCACAGTTACACTGTTCATGAGCAGAGGTCTTAAAATGGCTATGTTGAAAATTTGGTGACAAAAGTCCATAAAATGACTGTGTTATGAGTGAGCATTGTGCAGTTTCCACGCATCCTCGTTAGTTCATGACTTTGTAATATTTTCAGTCCAGATTTTCACTAGTGGCATTTTTCAACACTTCCTTATGAACAGTACAGCTGCCATTTTTCACAACATGGCCGAAGTGTGTTTTCACACTTTCAGTGCAGAGATGCGTGGTCGCTGTGGGAAATCATTGTTCGGCACAGATAAAGAAAATCACAGTGACACTGTTCATGATCGGAGGCACCAAAATGCCTGAGTTGACAATCTGCTGTAAAATATCCCCAACCTAATTATATAACAGGTGTCGTTGCACAGTTTCTATATAATCTCGTGACTTCACCATTTTTTAAATATTTTTACTACAATTTGCAACATAGTCATTTTACACCTCCCCATGAAGAGTACAGCTCTCATTTTTACATCCTGTTCAGAATATTTTTGCACCTGTGGTGCTAAATCCCGTAGTCACTGTGCATAAGCAGCTCGGCTACCAAACTGATATTCCCCTGTTCATGAGGTGGGGTCACAAAACAAACATGTTGAAAATTTGGGTTAAAATACCAACGAATGCCTGAGGTATTAGGTTTTCAACTACATCGCCCAACCCTATAGAGAATGACAGGAATCAGGGGTGTGACTTGGGATTCTTGCCTGTGATGCTCATACCATTCCATACCCTGCAGTCACTGAGAGGCATCGAGGTATGCCTTGGACTCTTGACCCCAAACTTCACCCCATTCTCCTATACGCACCCATCTCACCGTATTTCCTAATGGAATGGGGTGCATAAGGGCCAAAGACCCCAAGGAACACGTGACACTTGTCAGTGTCTGCAGGGTGGGGTGTAGTGAAATGGCGTGGCCGTTATGCCTGACGACCCAAAGGCACACCCCAATGCCTGTCACTCTCTGCAGGGTGGTGGTGGGGTTGGCTTCAGTTCAATACTTCACTGCCATTCCTATTACGCAGCTCTGTAACTTCTACACTACCACTGCCAATGCCAGCAAGCAAACATTCGGCATTGACAAATGCTTGTTTTATATTGAAACATGTTAGACTCTTTCACCTTGTTAATGCCCTTAAGGTGTTTGAATGTTTCGATCATATCACCTCTCTCCCTCCTTTGCTCTAGAGCAATACTTCTCAGACTTTGTCACAATGAGCCTCCCCAAATTCATGGAAAAGATTTTGAGCCTCCCCCAAAAACTGAAATAACCTTGGGCCTCCCCAAAGAAAAATAACGTACTGTACTTTGCGCAGTACACCAAGAATAAATTGAAACCCCTTTGAGTACTGGGCTCACATTCAGTTATTTGTCTTATACTGACTTGGAACCTTTGAAAAGAGCTCCTGTGCTCAAAGGTGTTATCTGAATAACAAATAAATAAAATAAAAAATATTATTATTTGGCTTATTGTACACCCCTCCCCCCACACAGGCCGCTCTTGTCTATTTTCATTCTTGAACCATTGTTACCCCTTGTTGCAGTACCTTCATGGGTCAGACTACTTCTCTGTTTCCTCTATATGAAATAACCTTCCTACATACTTTGCTTCTCCCTCTGCTTCTCTACTCCTAAGCAACATCTCGGGTATTACTTTGCTCCTTCCTGCTATTGCTCTTAGCACTTCTATGCTCAACCCTTGTATTTGGACTGTTCTGCCATCAGTTTACAAATTGATCAATTACCACCATTCATTATTAATTGATTGTTCATATGTATTTGCACTATTACTCATTGTATATTTCTTGATTGTTTTGCAGTTACCTTTTGAAATTTATTCACTCCCTACTCTTCCCAGGGTACACCTGAAATGAGCCTTGGTTCATTTACTATCCCTTGTCACCTATTAGTAAATAAATACATAAAATTTCACCTATTATTATCCGCTTTCAGTTTGCTTCATCTCTTCACACAAAATATATAAAACCCAAAATTTAAATACAGTACTTTTTCAGACTTGCTTGAGCCTCCCCTAGAGCAGGTTGGGGCCTCCCCAGGGAGGCTGGCCTCACCAGTTGAGAACCCCTGCTCTAGAGTATACATATTGAGCTCCGTTAATCTGTCCTCTTAGTCCAGTACTTAGTCCAGGAGCCAGGTGCATTTATCTATGTGTCTAGGTCCGAAAGGTTTGATGACTGTTTCTTGTGTAAAAAAGTGTGTAGAATCCAGATTTATAACTCTTATTTGCTCAAAGTTGAATGTTTTCTTGTAAAATGCACTTCTTCAATGAAAAAAATGAACTGTTGATGAAAACTGTGTATATTTTAATTTATCGTTCCTTCTTTAATTTCAATTCTATAAGCTTTTATTTAAATACTACAGACACTGTACAGACCTTGTATCAAAGAAGAAATCCAGGTTAGTCTTAATGCAGCATCGACATTAATTGTCTGTTCCAAGGTCAAGTCTAAGTCATTTCTGCTAAACCCTCTCTTTGATCTTGCAATGTTTAATGCTTCATTCTCAAATTGTTTCTTTAGTCCAGGGTGGGTCTCATCCATGTTTAGCAAATTCATAAGGTACAGGGTCATCCACTTGGCATAGCTGTGGTGCCCAGTTGTGAAGTAAAGAGGTACCATCTTCTCCAAGCTATATACAAAGATAGGCAAGTCATGTGTCCTGATGGAACTGCAGAAGAGTTGATACAACTCTGCCAAACTGCAGTACTCTAGCCAAAATTGGGCATTTGCGTCATGCTCACCATTTTGTGTGGAATCTGAGAACGTTTCATATGCTTCCATGAATGTCTTGAACTCAGCTATATTCTCTAGGTTCACCATTGAGGAAGGTGTTGGGTCATTAAGTAGCTGCTGCAGATGATTTGAGATTGGAAAATCTGACAAACCTTTATGTTGTATGAAGCACGCAAATGTTTAATTCTGAATGCCGCTGATAGCATTGGGTGAAGCCTCTTTGCCCGATTGAAAAATATTCCTTGAAGAAGTCCATTCAGGGATCCCAATACACCACTTTCAGCAAGAATGTGGTCTCCACCAGAACCATTCAGGAGGTATCCAAGACCTTTGAAATATGCTAATTGTATATGAATGGTCCCAAACATATGAAAAGTCTGTCATATTCTGGGGACTTTGTGGACTGAATTAGTAGCACAGGTTTTGCTATGACCAAGTCATAAGTAATAGGCATATAGTCCTCCTGGCATTCATCCATAACCTTGATAGCAGTATCCATGGTGTCCTGCACTACATCAAGTCCTGTAGGAGGCTTTCCTATAGGATCCATGTATGATGTGATCTGCTGTGGCAGGTCATCTACAGAAACAAGGGCATTCCATCCATGCCACATTGGAGTAGCATCTACACTTGCACAAGCTATCCTCCAGACAATGTCCCTTCTCTTAGCTTTCATGAGGTTTTTTAGTTCAGAGCTTTCTGTCACCTTATATTGATATTGTCTTATTTTTGGTTTTCCAGATGTATATGATCGAATGTCTTTCTCACCAGAATCTAGAGCTCTTTTCCTTTGAGACATTTGAATGCACCGGGGTACAGTGTCTTGCTCCTGTCATGCCATTGGCTGCAATATCTGCTTCTTTACACTTGGCAAATAGTCTTCATCAAAATCTTCAGTCTTTGTCTTTGATGTTCTGCGTCATTTGCTCTTTGATGTTAGAGATGGCCCTGCCTGGTCATGGGCATCAACTTCTGATATTTGCTTATTTGTGTTTGTTTCTATTGTATGTGTTTCATTTCTTGCTGGTGCCTGGTCATCCCTGTGTGTTCTTGTCATAGCTTCTTCAGACCTTTCTTTGGGTACATCTATCTCCTCAGTACTGGATGGTATGTTTTGGTATGCTATACCCACAGTGTCATGCAAAGTGTCATGACTATTAATTGTCTCTGTCATCTCATCAGAATTGTTGAAAGCCAAAGCAGTGGCTAAACTTGGCTGTATCAGCAATCCATCTGTTGTAGCCATATTCTTCAACTTCAACTTAGTTTATTTTTAAAACATGCAAGTCCCCATGTATCCAAGTGCTTGTACAATAATTAAAACAATAAACACAACAATAATTAAAATACAGTGATCAATCAACAACAAGCCAATAAATTAATTCATAATCTGAAAAGGCAAGGCTAAAAAGATGAGCTTTTAGTGCTGATTTATAGCTCTCCACAGTCAGGCACTCCATTATCTGGGGAGGTAGAGAATTCTACAGGGTCAGGGCCACAAACATAAATGCCCAAACACCTGAGGTCTTTAAATGGACCCTGGTAATCTCTAGCAATCCCTTGTCGGTAGAGTGGAGTGGGCAGCGGGGATGATAGGGGCATGAAAGATCTTGCAGGTAATCAGGTACCAGTCCATGTAGAGCTTTATAGGTCAGTAGCCTGACCTTGAAGGTGATATGCCACTGAACGAACAGGCAGCCAGTGCAGGCCACGGAGGACCGGTGTGACATGGCAAGATTGAGGTAAGCCAGTCAACAGCCTGGCAGCTGCATTCTGCACTAGCTACAGGTCGTGAATATCAACCCCTGGTAGCCCTAGGTATAGGGAGTTACAGTAGTCAAGGTGAGAGGTCACAAAGGCGTGGACCAATGCTTTAAGGTCATCAGGCAGGACCAGGTGCTTGATCTGGGTGATACTCCTCAGATGGTAAAATGAGGACTTAACAGCAGATGACACCTGAGACTTGAGCGTTAATTCATCATCAAGAATAATGCCTACATTTCACACCCGATCAGAGGTCACTAGCTGGCTGCCCCTAAGCCAAAGCCCAGTGGGCTGCTCTGCCTGTGTTCTACCTCTGCCCAACAACCGGGATCCACAACCAACACCTCGGTCTTATCCGAGTTCAACCTCAACCAATTGGCATTCATCGAGTCCTGGATCTCAGCCAGGCAGCTGTTAAACACCTAGACAGAATCATCCTGCCCAGGCACAAAGGACATGTAGAGCTGAGTGTCATCTGCATAGCAGTGAAAACTCAGCCCATACCACCTAACAATGTCTCCTAATGGCAGCATGTACACCACGAATAACATGGGTGAAAGCACAGAGCTCTGCAATACCCCATAAGGCAGGGAGACTGGGATAGAGGAAAAAAATCCCGGACACCACTCTCTGAGACCTGCCAGAGAGGAAAGAATGGAACCATCTGAGGACCATACCAGATAATTCACACAAGAACCACAGGTGCTCTAGCAACACACCATAATCCACAGTGTCAAAAGCAGCAGAGAGATCAAGGAGGACCAAGGTGGAATGAGTCCTCCGATCCCTTGCTATCAGGAGATCATTGAGTACTCGAATAAGGGCTGTCTCGGTGCTGTGCCTCTTCTGAAATCTTGACTGGAGAGGATCGTAGATGTTGGGGATAGTAAGATGGACCTCCAGCTGCAGCGTGACTGCCTTTTCAATAACCTTCCCCATAAAGGGAAGGTTAGAGACTGGCCTGTAGTTAGCCAGACAATCCAGGCCAAGAAAAGATTTCTTAAGGAGGGGCATTACCACAGCCTCCTTCATGGTGTCCAGGAACACACCTGTTTCTAAAGAGCACCAAACCATCTCTGCTAGGACTGGGCTGATAACCTCAACACACCCCACTAGGAGACGAGTTAGGCCTGGGTCCATATTACAGCAGGTCGGCCACATCTCCTTGACAATCTGCACGACATCCTCACCTGCCAGCCGGTCAAAGTCAGACCAGACAAACTGAGAGGCAGCAACCTCCCACCGACCACTGCTACTCCCAACAGAACATGCCGCATGCATTTCAGACCTGATGTCAGCCACCTTATCTGCAAAGAATTGAGCAAACTCATAACATTTCTCTTGTGACAATACTCTCTGCGACTGAAGACAAGTTGGATTGCACAACCTGTCAACTGTTTGGAAGATCTGAGCTGGTTGATTCTATGCAGCGGCGATCTCCCTGGACAGGAACTCTGCCTTCTTATGGGAGATGGCCGATTGATAATCCTTATAATGGGTCATCAATCCAAGCCTGTCGGCATCTAGGCCAGATTTCCGCCAGCATCATTCGAGCCTTTGTCCCGCTCATCTCAACTCCCTCAAGGTCCCGTCAAACCAAGGGGACTGAGAACGAAGAGTGAGTGGACGAACACAGACAGGAGCAACAGAATCCAGAGCCTCTGCCATAGCCTTGTTTTAGGCTTGCACCAGGTCTTCTGAATCTGTGCTTACACTCGGAAAGCTTGATATCTGGTCAATGGAAAATCATGTACACAAATGCTCGCAGTCTGGGAAACAAGATCCCAGACCTGCAGGCAATAATGACAGAGGCTAAACTGGACATAGTAGCAATTAGCGAGACGTGGTTTACCAGTAACCACACTTGGGAGACTTCAGTACCTGACTACGTACTGTTCAGAAGAGACCGGGGTGCAGGGGGTGGAGGGCCTTGTATGTCAATGAAAATATCAAAGCTACAGAAATTCAGAATACACATAAGGAGCCAGAAGAACTGTGGGTAACCCTGGAAACAGGAAATGGGACAGCCATAAGAACTGGGGTTGTCTACAGGCCCCCAGACCAGGGGGAGGACACAGACTAATTACTGTTAGAAGATATATAAAACATGACAGCTAAAAGGGAGGTTCTGATAATGGGAGACTTCAGCATGCTGGATACAGATTGGTCAATACCAGCAGGAACATCTGCCAGAACTAGACACATGGTGGATTCCCTACAGGGGGAGGGCCTCAAACAACTGGTACATCAACCCACAAGAGACAGAGCTATCCTAGATCTAGTACTGACTAACAGGGAAAGGATCACAGATCTCCAGGTAGAAGGTCACCTGGGGGCCAGTGACCATCACATGGTATGGTTCAGTTTGGCCACTACAACTAAATCATCCCATTCCAAGGCAAAAATATGGGACTTCAGAGGAGCTGACTTTGATAAGATGGCCAACAGAGTTAAGCTAGCCCTGGCAAAAAGAAATACATGTGAGTGGGTACAGGCAAAGTGGGCAAGCATTAAGGATGCAATACTTCAAGCAACATCCCATTGTGTTAGAGAGAAAAGGAAGTGCACAAGAAGAAGGGAACCACTTTGGTTCTCAAAAACAGTAGCAGAAAAGGTCAGAGCCAAAAGGCTGGCCTTCAGGAAATATAAGGGAATGCACGGAGATGAAGATGGGGGGCATACCAAATGTCTTAAGGGAAGCAGGGAAGGCAATAAGGCAGGCAAATGCCCAAACCGAGGAAACACTAGCACAGACGGAAGGTGACAAGACTTTCTGTAGATACATTAATGAAAGGAGAAAGTCAAGTTAAGTTAAGAAAGATAAGTTAAGGAGGCAGTATAGCGCAGTGGTCTAAGGTTCTGAGCTGCAAATCTGGTGACATCCTGCAGACCAGACCTGGGTTTGAATCCCACAGCTTCCATTTGCATACTGTGTGGCCCTGAGCAAGTCACTTAACCTCCTTGTGCTCCCAGGTTGCTCCTGTAAAAAAGCTTCCAGCTTAGTGTGCTATACCTGGTTAAACAACTAAATAAAAAAAAAAAAAAAAGGGGTATTGCTAAGATCAAAGGAGATAAGGGGGCGTATGAGGAGGAGCACCTATCATAAATAGATACTTCTGTTCAGCATTTACTGAAGAGAAGGTAGGGCAGGGCCCAAAACTCAGCACCATGGGCACATGGGGGGAAGGAGGTGAGCACTAGTCCCTTCACAAAAGAAAGGGTCCTACAAGAGCTCAATAAGCTCAGGGTGGACAAGGCAATGGGACCTGATGGCATACATCCCAGGGTACTAAAGGAGCTAAAGGTGGAACTAGCAGAGCCATTATCAGAACTGTTTAGTGAGTCTCTGAGCACAGGAGAGGTCCCAGAAGACTGGAGAAGGGCTCATGTGATCGCGCTCAACAAGAGTGGTAGCAGGGAGGAGGCAGGGAACTACAGATCAGTCAGTCTTACCTCAGTAGTGGGCAAGATTATGGAGACACTACTTAAGGAAAGGATAGTGCAAACCTGGAATCCATAGGAGCACAGGATCCAAGACAGCATGGGTTTACAAAAGGAAGGTCCTGTCAAACTAATCTCATAGACTTCTCTTACTGGGTAACCAGAGTGGTGGACCAAGGGGAGCAGTTGATGTCACCTACCTTGACTTCAGCAAAGCTTTCGATACTGTTCCACATAGAAGATTGATTAATAAGCTGGGTAGGCTTGGGGTGGGTCAGAAGTTGGTCAACTGGGTGGAAAACTGGTTGATGGGCAGAAAACAGAGAGTGGTGGTAAATGGTATACAGTCAGAAGAGATGCAAGTCACAAGTGGGGTACCTCAGGGATCAGTCCTGGGGCCAGTCCTCTTCAATATCTTCATCAGTAACATTGCAGATGGACTGGAGGGTAAGGTTTGTCTATTTGCAGATGACACCAAGATCTGCAACAGAGTAGATGATCCAGATGGGGTGGGCAGAATGAGAAGAGATCTGGATAAACTAGCAAAATGGTCGGAAGAGTGACAACTGGGGTTTAATGCAAAGAAGTGCAAGATCATGCACATAGGGAAGAGAAACCCTGAAGCCACCTATAGGCTGGGAGGGGAGTTGCTGGCAGTTACAAGGGAAGAAAGAGACTTGGGCATCATCATCACCGATGACCTGAAATCATCCAAGCAGACCACTAAAGCAGTAGGTAAGGTTAGGGGGGATGTTAGGGTGTATTAGTAGGGGTATCACAAGTCAGAAGAGGGAGGTAATAATCCCTCTTTACAAGGCACTGGTTAAGCCCCATCTGGAGTACTGTGTGTAGTACTGGAGGCCACACCTTCACAAGGACATTAACCAGATTGAGGCAGTCCAGAGAAGGGCAACCAAAATGGTGCAGACTGCATCAGAAAACATATGAGGACAGATTAATGGTGCTCAATGTGTATACCCTAGAGCAAAGGAGGGAGAGAGGTGATATGATCGAAACATTCAAACACCTTAAGGGCATTAACAAGGTGAAAGAGTCTAACATGTTTCAATATAAAAAAAAATAGCAGGACAAGAGGACACTGCATGAGATTAGAGGGAGGCCGATTAAGGGGTAATGCAAGGAAGTTCTTTTTCACAGAAAGGGTGGTGGATGCATGGAACAGCTTACCTCAGGAAGTGGTGGATATGAATACAGTGCAGGGCTTTAGACAGGCATGGGATAGGCATAAGGGAGCAATACAGATGAGTATGAATAGATAGACCACTGACAAAGCAAAGGCCGATGGCACATTTATAAGGTAGAAAAAGAAATGGGCAGACTGGATGGGCCTTGCGGTCCTTATCTGCCGTCAACTTCTATGTTTCTATGTTTCTATGTTTCTATGATAGATTTCCATTATATTGGTTGCAACTGCAGTTTCGAGTTCCTCCACAACATGATAGCTGACACAGTGATCAAACCTGTTCAAAATAGTTAAAACTTTCCTACTGTCTGTCATGGATTTAATACCCATGACCAACAACAAGTGTTTTTGTGGTTTGATTATTCCCCTTGACACTGCAAACACTATGTCATCTGCAAAAGAGTGAACTACCCTCTCCTGTCATTTGCAGACCACGTTTGGTGAACCCATGAGTACAGTTCATAGGAATGTCTGAAGAACAGGTGGCAGTTTTACATTTTCTTCTATTAAGTCTTCAACTTAACTTTGATTTTATTATGAGGCTGTGCCTTTAGGAGTTCTAGCAACTGTTCTCTTATGTGTTGAGCTGCTTGTGCTGCTTGTGCTTCCCTCCAGTCAGTCTGTTTCTCAGCAGACCTGATGACTGTACCCACTTTTCTACTTTTAGTATCAAATATGATACCATCTTTGAAGTGATCCGCCAGTTTTGACTGCAAGCTCTGTGGGTCGTTGTTTGTTTCATGCCCACTACACTCCATAAGAATGTCCATGTACCTTATGTGTAGAGATAGCAAAGATTCTTCCTGTATTCCATTAACAATGATGCACTGCACTTACTTAACAAGTCTGGAAAAGGCAACCTGGTGACTGTCCCTCAACTGACTGTATTCACATTTTGTACCTGTGCCCTTTATTTATTCTGCCCTTTTTACATACTTTTTCTTACAGCTGTTGTGGTACTTCACTTCTTTGGCTATGAGATCAATACTGCCTACCATCATATCCATTTTTCGATCATCCATTTCTTTTGTTGCATTTTTTATGCTGTCTGCTGCCCCATAAGTTACACATGTTGTAGGATATTCAAAAGTCTCCTTTGACCCCTTAGGATTCCTTTTCTTGTATGATTTGAAAAATATACATTCATTTGGGGATATGCCTAATATAGACGCTGCAGATTCAGATAGAACACTATGAACTTGGGAGCGAAGCAGTTTTGCTGGATAACTCTTTACAATGTCTTTTTTTAAAGTTTCATCAGCTGCAACTTGGAACTCTTACATACAGTGAATTTCTTGTAGCAGATATAATGTTACCCATGGCTGCTGGAGTAACATTCAGGCAATTCAAGACACACCATGTGTACTTTGACAGTGTTTGACAAGAACGCCATTCCTTTGCATCAGCTACTTTCTCCTAGTGAGCATCATCAAAAGGTAGTGGGTCTCCATGGTCTGTGCTAACTCCTGGATCAGTGTGTAGGATGCATCGCCTCTGCAGTTTGTGAGAAGTCTGGCTAGCCTTATCTGAAACATTAAATAAATTACATTAATAACTAAGTAAATTGAGCCTATTAAATAAGTTAGATAAATAAATAACTAGGTGTAAGCCCCCTACAAATGGGGGTTCCTAAAAGCCTTCCCCGAGCTTGCCTAAATGCTCCATGCCTGGCTGGTGTTCGGCGTAAGACCGCTAAATGCGGGCGTTGTGAGTGCTTTTAAAGCCTCCCGTACTATCTCTTTAAGAGCTGCCTGCTCGTAGGCTTTAGTGGATTATACAGGGGGGCTGGGGTTTCTCTGCCGAATCCCGCCCTGGACTGCTGTCTGATTGCTCCATTTCTGCAGTCACTAGGAGCGGTGGGGGAGCCCATCTGAAAGATGTAGTTGTTCCCCTGAGAACATGTATAGTATTGGTAAAATTGTAGTTTGTCTAACTTTTTTTTATTGCAGCTAGGACTTTGTGCTGTGCCCCTCCATTTTGGACCAAAACTGTGCTGAAGGGTCCAATAGTAGCCAGGGGGCATCTAAAATGGTGTAGAAGTGACCAACCAGAAATCAGGACTCTAGATGGATCCGGCTGACCAATGGGGACACAGCTTGTAATTCTGGGAAGTGGAATTCTGGGCCATGGCACCTTTTTGCACCAATGATGGCAGTATTGAATGACAGGCATCTGCAGCCCTCCAATGGGATCAGGTGGCACCCGAATAGACAGATGCGCCCTAACTGCCAAAGGGCAGAGATGCTGTGGCTGTGAGCGAAGGAGCCCAGGGCTTCTGCACCATTAAGTCTTTGCGTGGTAAGCGCGTGTGTGTGGTGAAGGCCAATTTTTGGCGGCTCGGTCACCGGTAGAGTCGGACTAAATCTGCAGGGCAGTGGTCAGAGGAGGCTGTGTACAAGCACAGCTACCTACCAGGCTCAACCTGAAGAGGACTGGAGAATCTGCTGAATCGCGTTCGGCCTGTCAGGAAAGTTGAAGCTGCACTGAGACTCCCGATAGCTGTGAGTTTGGTCGGGCCATAGGAGCAGCTGCCTGGTATGGTACCCCTCTGTTGTCTTTCATATAAATGTGCGGAGAAGTATCTGAAGTTCAGGCTCAGCCCTGTGAGTGATGTGAAAGCACTTTTCCTTCTGGAGTTGTGAGTACTAAATCAGGGTAGCTCCCTGTTAAACGTTGCTAGCCAGAGCAAGATTTTCTGGTTACCTTGCTGACTACATTAGTTGAGCTGGCTGGCTCCATCAAATCATTGTAGGAATTAAATGCTTATCTGTGTCAGGGCCCCAACCAGCTGCATCGAGGAGCTAGCCTTTAGGGCTTGGGTACCCATGGACAGTAACTTATAGGTTAGGCCTGTGCACAGAGCCCTAGGTGAACATTCTTATATTGTAGTGGTAAGCTAATCAACCTGATTCCCCCCAGTCCTTGTTGTCTCCCTTGAATAAATCAGATTGCTTGTTTTGCAAAAGTACACTGTCTAGTTTGTGTATTAATGGGGAAATATTGCACAGAGGATGTGGTGTAACTGTACCTTGCTTTTCAGGGGGTCCCTGGAGTAAGCTGATTGGTCTGAGCCGGGGGGGGTAAGTGTATATGGTAAGGACACTGAAATTGAACTGTGTGAGCCACTAGTGGGTAGAAAGGGGGGTTACAGCAACCCAGAGGGCTGTGACCAAGTCAATCTCGACTGTTCTAACCCCGACCTCTGGGTGGAGGCACCCACCAATGGATCTGGGCCTCTCACCCTGTCACAGTTAGGGCAGGCAGGGGTAGTAGCCCTTAGGATAGTGCCCCTAGGGGTTACATAAGTAAACTGAGCCTATTACATAAATGTAAAACTTTTAGTTACTCTTAAGAAAGTGCATTTTCCAAGAAAATGTACAACTATGGACGAATAAGAGTTGCAAATCTGAATTCTACACACTTTTTACATGAGAAACAGTCATCAAATCTTTTGGACCTAGACACATAGATAAATGCACCTGGCTCCTACTCTAACTTAATATCGATCAATATAAGCAGCCAACGTCCAATGCTAGTTCGTGAAAACTGCCTACCCCATCACCAGGAGGAGATGCAGTGCCAGTGTATAGATAATTTAGGTTCACCGAGCAGTAAGTTGTAACTTCATGAAGGCAGGTAAACAGAGTAGATCATTTAAGTTAATTGGGCAGCAAGTTGTAGCTCACCAAAGGCATTTAGCATGATCTACAATTGAGTAAGCTAAAGCTCAATAAAGACGTTTTGCGTGTAGCATGATGATCTACAATGGAGAAGCAAACTGTATCTTCTTAAAGACAGTTAACAGAACAGCCTGATCTAGTTTCATAACAGAGGCACGGCAACATTACAATGCTAGAATTAGATGCCGGGATGCATAGCTAGGGGGATCAGTAGTAGGAGAGAGGAAGTTATACTGCCCTTGTACAGGTCACTGCTAAGGCCGCATCTAGAGTATGGAGTTCAATACTGGTGCCCACACCTCAAAAAGGACATTATCTTGCTGGAGTAGGTACAGAGGAGGGCTACAAAGATGACAGACGGTCAGCAGGACAAGGCATATGAGGAGAGGTTGAGGCCACTGAACATGTACATGAACATGTATGAAGACAGGAGAGAGAGAGAGAGAGAGAGAACATGATTGGGACATTCAGGTACTTGAAAGGGATAAATACGGTTGCTAAGGATAGTCTCTTTAAGCTGAGTGGCAACCATATCACAAGGAGGCACAGTCTTAAGCTGAGGGTGGGAGGTTTAGGTGAGAGATCAGGAAGCACTTCTTCACAGAGAGGGTGGCAGAGACTTGGAATGCGCTGCCGGAAGAGGTCATCTCATTGAAGACAGTGGGCAGCTTTAAGAGGCTGGGATAGGCATGGGGAAGGTAAGAATCATGGGTAGGGAGGATGGGAGGTGGGGAGGAGGGAGGGCAGGGACATTAGCTCAAGCTGTGGACCCTGCAGTATGAGCAGACTTGATAGATCAAATGGCCTTCTTCTGCTGGCTTCTTCGTATGTTCATATGTACCTAGCTAGCTGTATCTTCACAAAGGCAGTTAACAGCACAGCCTGATCTAGGTTCACAATTGGAAGGCAATGCCTGTGGTTCAATGGACAAGCAGCCAGCCACTCCCCCTTCCTGTGTCATGTAAGCAGTTCCTCTGAGCCTCTCTCTCTCAAGCACTTTTTCTTTGCAGCCGGAAGCTCTGTCGGTCTGTCCTTTGCAGCCTGCTGGGGCCTGCCCTCCCCGACTTGCTGTGTTTTAGCCTTTACTTGTTTTTGCTGGACTTCTGTTTCTGTTCTTCTGCATTTGATTTGTATTTTTTCCTCCAGCTATGTGCTTCTTTGTGTTGCTTGTTCCCCATTCTTCTGTGTTGTGTGTCTTCTATTTTACTTTCTTTTGTTTTGTTTTTTTTAACCTCCTTGTATTTTGCTAATCCAGAGCTCATGCTACTTGTTCCCATTTACTCACAATGCGATAGTAATCCTTATCTGTATGTTTCAGCTCAAGCTGCTTCCTTACTGCTGCTCTCCATGCTATGCACCTTAATAGTTTTCACCTTGTTCAGGCTCACTCTGAACCCCAGCCCATGCAGCTCAATCCTGCATCCTGAACTTATACCACGTACCTCATTGCTGTTTTCACTGCACTGCCTAGCCAATTGCTGCTTTCAGAGCATTGCCTCCCTACAGTCTATGTTCATTCGAATTGCTACCCCTATAACTCATAATTGTTCAATACTGAGGCTGCTCTATTACGTTTTCACACTGCTGTTATACTCTGGAGGTCAGCTAAGCTATTGCTGATGCTGTAAATTAGTTTTAATATCTGCATGTGGGCCACAATGACTTCCTATCATTTCTTGTTTTTCCTATGGCGGGGGACTGGAGGTGTTGTTGAGGAGCCGTGGCCCTGTGTAGCATACTAACTCATGTTCGAATCCTGCTTCACTACTAAAATTCTCTGAATATTTTGTCATCTTCATTGGCTTACTTGATGGCCTGGCTACCTTGCCCTGCTATTCATATTTGCTGCTCTTCCGACCTCCGTGCAATGTCCAAACATTTGCCTATTCTGCTTACTGACCTATGGGCAGGTCCACTCATTGCATACGCAATTCATTTGCTCAACGTTTGCTACTACCATTCTGACCTACGTGAGGGTCCCAGCACTCAATGCTTCACTCAGCTCCTCCTCAGTCATTTTCTGGGGCATGCCAGCCATAACCATTCCATGGCGCAGGGCCCTGCAGCTGATGGTCTCTCTCTGCACCTATGAAGTCCGCATCTTGAGTATGCCTGACTTAGGGTTGGGTCCTTCTCACCTGGCCCATAGCTTGGAATGTCCTCACTTCGGGCCTTGTTTTAGCTGTTCGAGACTTGATGGCAGCTCCTGGTGTAGAAATTAAGACTATCCATGAAGGGCGATTACTGTGATCTCCTTTGGCTCTAGTATTCTACTAGCAAGGTACCTTCACCGCATTCTCCCTTCGACTGCCTCTGCTTCACCTGGTTTGTTTTTAGGGCAGTTAGGCCAGGTGAGTGCCTCAGCAGTTGTTGTTCTCCTCCTCTCCGCCTTGGTTGCCCCCGATGTTGCAGAGCACTCTCGCAACCTTCCACGGCATTCCTGTTAGAGGGATTGAGCGAGAGCTTTCCTCCAAATTGGAATATTTTCACCCCCCTTTAATTGGGTTTCTAAATTGCAGCAGCAGAGCCATCACTAAACAAAACATCCCAAGCCTGGAGGGAAGGCAACCTAGGCCTTGGATCCTCAGAGATTTCCTCCTAAAAGGTTTTTTTTTCTTTCCTCCATGCCTCAGGTCATAAACGTTAATTAGCCATAGTTAGAGTTCCCTAGTTCCTTTAGGTAGGTTCTACTGTCTGATGGAGGTGGATGGTGTCCCTACTTGCCATTTCCTCTCTGCTTAGGAGTCCCCCTCAATCTCCAGCGCAACCATCATACTCATGCCATTGCTAACCTGTGTATCTCATTATGTTATCAAGCTGCCTGGTGCCTAATCTACTACTATGCCTCACAGCTACTGATTGCTAGCATGCTTTCATACTACTACTTTTCTTTTTTGGGGATGCTTCCTAAGGTACCTTTAGCCAAGGGAATCATCCTACGGTACTTCTAGGGGTGGAACCCTCATTGAGTGTTCCTTGCCTTTGTTACCCCTACAGGGTGGTAATTCCTTTGGAATAGAGAGCGCGGATGGCCAAAACCAAGTAACACAGTTGCACAAGCATTACATCATACTAGCTGCCTAGGCCACTGAACAAATGAACAGCAGAATCAGTGTGCTACTTAGCAAGCTGTTTCTTCACAAAGGCAGTTTACAGACCAGCCTGAACTCGTTGCATAACAAAGGAACAGCAGCATGATATAGTTTCACAAGACAACAGCAGTACAAATAGAATGATAGTTTCATAGAGCAGTTAAAGTACCTAATGTATTGAACAAGGTTCATGTCCTAAGGGAGGATTAATTACCTTATATAGTTGGATTCTCATAGCTGTAGAGCAGGAGCTGAAGTGACTGCTGCAGCCTTCTTCGATGCACTTGAAAAACTGAGGATTCTGGGAGGACAGGGAGCAGAGGAGGTCTCCAAAAGTTTGGAAGTCACATGTGCATCATCAGCCTATCAGGTGAACATGAACCCATGAGTAAGGATTGTGGAGTGCCATAGAGAGATATATGTGCTACAATGTCACACACAGACACATGTATTATACTATGTGTGTCTCTATATAGCCCCTATGCTCCTGTGGCTGCTACGTCCTCCTCAGTTTAGCATGAAATTGTATCTACTACTAGTTTTTGTGAATCTCCAGCTGATCACAAAGCTCAGTATCTCGCAGTGCCTAGGGCCTGAACAAAACTTGATGTGACACAATCCCCCCGCCCGTGCCATGCACATCCATTTTAAATCCTACCAAACATTTTTAAAAGCAGTTATGGTGAGGCTGTGCGGGACAACAGATTAAAGGGAAAAATACAGGTATGGCAAGCATAGTGCAGCACAATATTAAAGTCAAAGCAGAAATACAGAGCAAAAAACAATTATGGTAACTGAAGAGGGACAAATTATAAAGCTCAAAGCTAAAATAAAAACAAGATCCAGCAAGCTTCCAGCATGCGAAAGGACTATTTTACTTAAAAATCCATTCAAAATGAAAACTTTCATAAATGAGAGCAAGTTTTTCTATTTGATAAATATATTCTAAATGTAAAAAGCTATTTTAAATGTGCAATAATACGCTCTGGGGTGTTTTGCTGTGAAAAACACACTTCTAAGAGTAGTAAAACACTCGGCCTTCTGCCTCGAGCCTCACTGTGCCCCTAGGCATGCATTTATCTACACCATAACCAACACCCGGACTACACTCGGTTTACAAATAAAGATACAGTCAATTCCAAATGATCTGCTTCAATTTATTTATTATATGGCTTCTTAAATAGGCAAGGCAAGTCAATTTTATTTCTATGGTGCCAAATACCTGGGGCTCTGGGTGCCTCACATAAAACAAGTAAGGTCAACAATACAGTACATATAAGCTAAAAATACCATATACATCAATAAAATATAAAATAATAAGAACTCTCAGAATACTTTAAAATACAGATTCAGTAAAACTGGTCACTTGCCTTTGTCGAGGAAAGCCAAACCAAACAGGTGAGCCTTCAGACCCACTTTAAAGGACTTGACTTATGGGGCCCTCCCTAACAGTGGCTGGAAAGGTGTTCCATAGGATAGGCCCAGAAACACTAAAGGCATGGTGGCCTGATGTTTTCAGTCTAACCCCATGAGTGGCTAGGAGACCCCTAGCCAAGGAGCAGAGGGAATGGACTGAGGAGACAGGTGTAGGAGATCAACCAGATAGCCAGGGCCAAGTCTGTATAGGGCCTTATAGGTGAGCATGCCCACCTTGAAGATGATCCTGCACCTGACAGGCAGCCAGTGCAGAGCCCGCAGGACTGGGGTCACATGACTGGACCTAGCCAGGCCCGTTGGCAATTGAGTCGTTGCATTTTGTACCAGCTGCAGCCAGTGGAGGGTCCCTCCATTGACCCTGAAGTATAGATCATTACAGTAGTCGAGCCTTGATGTCACAAAGGCATGCACCAGTGATGGTAGGTCTTTGGGTGGAACTAGGGGCTTAATCCTGGTGATATTCCTCAAGCAGTAAAAAACACTTTTGAGAACAGATGACACCTGAGCTTCAAGTGTCAATCTGCTATCAGGGATAATGCCAAGATCCCGCACCCTAGGGGAAGCCATGAACAGAATGGATACCAGAAACAATCCAGTATCCATTCCAGTGGCACTCCCATCATGCCCATGACCTGGCTCAATCACCAGTACCTCCATCTTGTCTGGGTTCAGTAGCAACCAGCTGGAGGACATCCAATCATTGATCTTGGCCAGGCAGTTGTTTATCACATCCACAGTGTTGGATGTTCCAGGAGCAAAGGACAAATACAGTTGGGTATCATCTGCATAGCAGTGAAAACCCATACTGTAGTGCCAAATGAGCTCTCCTAGGGGCAGCATGTATACCACAAATAGCATCAGCGATAAGATCGAGCCCTGAGGTATTCCACATGACAGGAGCTTCAAGGAGGAAAATAAATTCCCCATCACCATCCGCTGCTCCCTGCCAGAGGGATAGGACTCAAACCAGTTGATGACAGTACCAGCGAGTCCACAATACTCTCGCAGGTGATCTAGAAGCACAATGTGATCCATGGTATCAAAGGCAAATGAGAGATCAAAGAGAAAAATAATTGACCTGTCTCCTCTATCTCTAGCCCTGAGGAGGTCATTATGCAACCTGACTAACAGCGTCTCAGTGCTATGTCTGACTTTGAAACCTGACTGGAATGACTCATTGATGTCAAAGGACATGAGGTGTTCTTTGAGCTGTTGCACCACTATCTTATCGACAACCTTACCCAAAAATGGAAGGTTGAAGACTGGACAGTAATTCACCAGGACATCAGGGTCGAGAGATGGCTTCTTCAAGAAGGGTCTCACCAGAGCCTTTTTCAAGGCATCTGGAAAGACTCCCTCTGACACTGAACACCGGACAGTCCCAGCGGACACTGGGCCAATGGCCTCGACACATCTCATCAAGAAACGTGTTTGGGTCAGGTCCAGTTCACAGTAAGTGTGCTTGATCTTCGAGATCACCTCAGTTACCTCAGCCACCTCCACTGGTTTAAACTCCTCCCAGATAGCCAGAGTGCTTCTGGTCACCCCAAGCCAACCACTCCGAGACAAAGATTACCTCACTGACGGGATCCTCAACCAGATGGAGAACACCCTGTCAGAGAAGAACATAGCAAACTCCTTTCACAAAGTGACTGAAAAAGCTTTTTTTGGCTGTAGACAGACTGGATGTAAAAGTCTGTCCACAATCTGAAAAAGCTGAGATGGTCTGTTCTTCCCTGCAGCAATCTCCCTGCACAGGAACTCTGCCTTCTTACGGTTGATTGCCCCTTGTACTCATAATAATCAGCATGCAAGGCAATTTTGGCCTTCTCCTACTGGGTCCTCCGCCAGCAATACTCCAACTTCCGACCACTGATCTTCATCACCTTGAGATCCCCTTCAAACCAAGGGGATCTCAAGTGAGAATATCTGGGTCATATACAGACCAGTGCGATGGCATCGAGTGCTTCAGAAACCACATTATAGGCAGCCACTGCCTCACCCCGCACCAAGTGCACATGCAGCATCTACACTAGATAAGTCAGCTACTGCCAGTAGTCCCTCTGGGGGCACTCCCCTCAAAGGGTGATAGCTAACCATCTCAGCAGGGATGGGACTTTCAGGGAGGCCCCAAACAAGAACTTCACTGTGCAATGATCAGACCAAATGACCCGATCAATCTTGAGGTTTGTTACCTCAAGCCCCAGTGAGACCACCAGGTTGAGTATGTGGCCATGGTGATGGGTCACAGAAATAACCACTTGTGTCAGGCCCAGTGATGACATCAACTGGAGGAGGTCGGAACCAAATTGTGAGGATCCGTCATTGACCCAGGCATTGAAATGCCCAGAATCAAACTTCTGGGGGGACTTCAACACCTTGTCGATGACAAAATCTGTGACCTCCTGCAGGAAATTTCCTCCCAGCCCTAGAGGGCAGAAAATGAGGAGAATCCTGCAACCTGCACCTGGACCCCCACTCACTGCCACACACTCAAAGAACCTGGCTGATCCCACCAGGTGCATGATGAAGCCCAAACTGGATCTAAAGCAGATGGCCACACCCTCACTGCTGCATTTCCTTCTCAGGCAGTGCACTAAGGAATACCCACAGAGGACGGCTGCCTCCAGAACTGGCCCGGTGTCATCACCCAACCAGGTCTCTGTAATGCAAGCCAGGTTGACCGAGGAAACCAAGTCTGCCATAATTGCAATCTTGTTCCTCATTGACCTGGCAATGCACAGCACTGCCCAAAAGGGATTGGTAGGTGCTGCTGGTCCCCTGGCTACCTGCCCACTCAGTCTGATGGGAACCCTAGGGATGGAGACCAACCACGTCTGGCCTCTCTTGAGGCTCTGCTTAATCCCAGGGCATCTCTTGCACCTAACCACCCCAATACCACTCACCTCCACCGAGGGCACTGCACCCTGCCACTGCCAACCTACACGTGCCTTTGTATTGCTGACCTCCATGCAGGGCCTGGCTGTAGTAGCTAGGTTGGAGATCATACAGGTGGGAAGCAGCATATGCCAAATGCATGGGTCCAAGGCTCCAGCACATCCTGACATAGACCAGTACACCTTAACTAATACTAAATACCCAGCTTTCCCTGGCCTAGCAAGGATAATTACTTCTACTGGATTTGCCACACCCTACACCAAACACTCATCATGACCACTTAATACAAAATAAAACTATCCACACATACACACCAGACACACCACACATTCATACCCCGCCTAAACCCAAAACAGACTCCCACGGGGGCACCAGAGAGCCATCTTCCAGGTTGGACACACTCCTGCAAGCTCTCTCCCACGAGGTGGCAAAATTGATTAAAACTATAATTATAAATGTGCTTTACTCAAAATCTAGGAGCTGCATTGGATGCAGCATACTTTCCTGAATTGGCTGATACCAGAATTAATATGGGCAGAATGAAAGGTCAATAGCAGGGATTGCAAAAAGATTCATTGGCACATTTCAAGAAGGCCGCAGATCCCTCGTGCAGTATTAGAGGCTGGTAACCAAATGGCTCAGACAGAACCACCATGGCAGGTCATCCTCGAGTCCATGTGGGCCATGGACTCCAAGACTGAAAAACTTTTACAAAAACTGGAGAACCATGATGCCGCAATCTTATAGCTCACAGGCTCGGTTGCTGAATCAGACAAGCGGGTGGTATCTATACTCACCACTGTAGCCTTCCTGACTAAAGAAAATGGCCAACTATGAGAACCTCTGGAAGCCCTGGAGAATATGATAAGGGCCAGGAACATTCGCATGGTAGGGCTTCCCAAAGGAGTTGAGAGGACATCCCTGCTATCTTTTCTGTGGGTCTGGCTTCAAAGTAATCTACAGATGGATGAGGACTTTCAGTGGCAGGTACTTACCAAAGCCTACCGAGTTAATCCAAGGGTCCGCCCGGCAGATATAAGTCAGCCACACACCATTTTGGTTAAGACCAGGGGATCGGAGATACATGATGTGGTCATTGCAGCAGCCAGAGTGGCATACCCTTTGAAGATTAATGGAGCTGACATCAAATTGTACCCCGATCTTTCCTACCAGACCGCGCTAGAAGAAAAAGTTTTGATGTGATGTGTCAACGACTCCATTGACTGGGAATCATTCACTCCTTTTTACTGCCCACATGACTCTGAGTTATTTATGGAGGAAAATCCTGGCAATTTAATAATCCACAGGACGCAGGCTGTTGGATGGAAAAAATCTGAACCCCTGAGTTCTGACTTGGAAGAAACCTGAACAGTGAATTGTTTAGACAACTGGGGCTTGGTTTGGACCACAGATTAAAATTATTTCTCGAGTGCCACATTTGTTCTGGTTCTGGGTTGATGGGGGGGTGAACTGTTACGCTTACTGTGACACTTGGACAGCTGGTTCTGATCACTGTATCATTTTTTGTAAAATAAAAATGAGTTATGGACTGTCTGTCATGAGAGCTGCTGAGAAATCTGGTGCTCTTGGAGTGACCTCACTCACCCCCCCCCCAAGGTTTCAGCTGAAAGATGAAAGCCATGGGAAAATGCTGAAACAGCATGTGAGATCATACACACACAGGTTTTAGAAACAAGGCGTTACATGGCAGGCCAGAAGATAATTACAGACTTTTCTAAGTTAATTATAGCTTTAGCAGCTAAAAGGGAAATCAGCATTCCTTTTATGACGTTTCAAGAGGAGGAAACCAGGTTTAGTAAACTGGTGCAAAATCATAAATGCTGATGACTTTGTGAGAGGGGAACTGATCAATAGATCAAAGAAATGTCATTTGAAGAACATGAGTTATGCGGAGGTTGCAGAATTTAATACTTGAAAAAGACAGCCTGTTTTTATATAGATATATTTTTTTATATATTCTGACAGGGAGGAGCTAGGTGACCTCGTGCAAAATAGGTGGGGAAAACCAGCTTTTAAACATTAATTCTGTTTTTCTTCAGAGACACTTCTATCTAGACTCTGACAAAAAAACATCTGTGAGCACTTTAAGCAGGTATTTAGAGAAAGAGACAAATCTAAGTACTGTAGTAAGAATTTCACTGTTTAAAACCTTGTTGTTTTAAAAGATTTGTATGTCTTGTAATATAATAGTTCTGTATTGTATGCTTTACATATCATTATCTATTTTAGTAAAACTCTCTTTAGAGCTTATTTGGTCTGTCTTGATTTTCTTTCATTTGCAAGAAAAGTATATATGGTTATAGCTGACACTAGGCATAAGCTTGAATGGTGATACCAAACTGGAAAGAGAAGTGTTTTAAATCTGAGGTCTTCATTAAAGTTTTTAAGGGTTTGTTTCTGTACACCTGGTTAGGTGCCTGTAGGCAGAC
The DNA here is from genome assembly GCA_016271365.2 of Neoceratodus forsteri. Lineage (NCBI taxonomy): Eukaryota > Metazoa > Chordata > Ceratodontiformes > Ceratodontidae > Neoceratodus > Neoceratodus forsteri. Next base: position 334,050,504 of record CM057455.1, on the reverse strand, counting down.
ATCTGGCCCCCGAAGACAGAATTATCTGAGCCTGTACATCGGGTACACTAGCAAGAGTTTCACAGTTTGAATCCCTCTAAGACTGGAGACCAAAGGTTGATCCAAACTCACAAAATAGACAAAAGGATTACCTTGTTCTATTAAACTGTTCACAAGACTGCGCTCAGAGGTTGGCACTTTGGGAGTAGAGGGCTGACCTGCTGAGTGGGTTTGTGACATTTTCCTCCTAATTTTGTTGTTAAATATTATGGATGGCACGATTGAGGGGAACAAATCTTAAAAGTTAATTCTCTGGTTCATATGGCGTATTGTCACATGGTGGTAGCAGGTTTCTGCCATTCCTTTAAATCCCTTCACAATGTGCTCAATACCAGACAGCTTCATGCTAGTTCAGTGTTGATGCTGTAGAACTATAGCTGTATAGTTTAAAAATGTACTTTTCTTTAAATAGTATAAAAGTAAAGCTCTTCTCATTGTAGTCATACTTTGCTATACTTGGGGGAGTTGAAGTGCTCAGGAGTCACAGTTAACCTATGTTTACTCCCTAGTCATGCAACAGGTTAAATTAGCCATCATATGATTGTGTTAGTCTTCAAGTGAAATCTCCCTAATGGACATACCTTATACTGCTGAAGAGGCTGGCAATTATTGAGAATTTTTTGGGATTGATTATCACAGGACTGCTTGTCCAGGATTACCCCCATCTCCTGTTATACAGGATTACTAGGGTCAAATATTATGCATGTCAATCATTTGTGGATGTAATAAGTCTATCTTACCAATGCCCTGTATGCGATATGGTGGATGTTAATTGTCTGCATATACAGAAAATGAAAAAACATAAAGTTTAAAAAAAAAAACTCCCATCCACCAAACTCCCACCCTCCAAATAATAAAATTAAAATTAAATGGGAACCAGACACTTTTTGTCCCCAGGAGAAACCACAAATGAGTAAAATGAAATGAGATTGCAGCTCCTTCACAGGAGCAAAGTCCAAAGTCAGTCTATTAAGTTTGAATTAAATAATCAGCATAGCTTTTCAAGTGCAGATCCTGCAAATATGAAAGTGCTACAGTATGAGGCTATTTTACACGCTGTGCCCTGTAATGGAATAAGCATTACAGAATCACTCTTCTGTTTCAAAAAATGTGTGTAATAGCAACCTGTGCCAGAATAAAAGTGAGCTCTCACCCCAAAACATGTTCCCAGCTTTAGCAGGTTTGCCGTCCACTGTGCCATTTCAATGTTGAACCCCGAAGTACTAGGAGGTCATGAGGGCTTTTGGAGTAGCCCTTCCCATGATAGGAGCCGATTAAGCAGCTGAACACCGAAGTACTAGGAGGTCGTGAGACTTTTAGACAGCCCTCCCCACATAGGAGCCGATTAAGCAGCTGAACACCGAAGTACTAGGAGGTCGTGAGGGCTTTTGGAGCAGCCCTCCCCCACGATAGGAGCCGATTAAGCAGCTGAACACCGAAGTACTAGGAGGTCGTGAGGGCTTTTGGAGCAGCCCTCCCCCACGATAGGAGCCAATTAAGCAGCTGAACACCGAAGTACTAGGAGGTCGTGAGGGCTTTTGGAACAGCCCTCCCCATGACAGGAGCCAATTAAGCAGGTACGGAACTGCTGAAGCTCTGTGGAGGTGCCTGAAGTTGTGACCAAGTTGTTGTACATAGTGTGCTGCTAAAACAAAGAGACTTATTTATATGTTACTGATACTGTAAATTAATATTTTTGGCGAATTCTACAACTGCCCTGGTTTTCCTATGCTTCCTGACCTGTGCCTCAATGACATCCAGATGCCTCTGACACTAAATATATTGGAGGCTTGGGTGAGGAAGCATGAGCAGTCCAAGAGAAATTGTAGAAAACCACAAGTGGTGATTTCTTGTACTAAATCACAAGAAAAAAATAAACAAATTGGAAAACATTTCAGCATCTCTCATCTAGACTCTCTTGCTCCCAATCAGTCTCTCCAGCAGGACATAAGGCAGCCTGTCCTGGCTCTGCTGAAAATCCATCTCCCCTCTGACCTCTGACAGACTTGTTCTGTCTCCACACTGACTGCAGGTGAGTCTTCACTCAGGCTGACCAATTCCGTTCAGGACATCAGAATATAAAGACAGCATGGTGTCCCAATTAGTAAGACATCACAACCAGCATTGTTGCACACACAGTTGCTTAGCAGCAGCTTTGTCCACATGGTTGCTGGTTACCCTAAGCAGTCAATAAGATATTTTAGCTACTATAAACCCATTCCTGTGATTGGTCACCTACTGACCCTATCACATACCCCTCTGCTTTAGAGGAAAACCAGAAGGGAAAGGTTGGTTTTCCTTTCTCTAACCAACTCCTAACCTTAACCTTCTAAATAAACATTTGACATATACTCAGGGTTTCACCCCGCACAATGCTGTACCTGCAACATGTAGTACATTTACCAGGGGTGGCTAATTTCCCTAGCCGTCCTCACCAGATATGTTGGTACTAAGTATAGGCCCTTTCCTTAGGTTCCACCCCACTACTTAAACCCACAATATCTTTTATCTTCTGTACAGTTTCAGACACCTGAGGGTAAACAGTGGTGTTACCCCAACAAAGGGCCAGATACCATTCCCCACCTACTTATTCCTGTGTAGGTTTTTCCTTATAAATACGAACAAACACTTAATGCATTTTACCTTGGACTCTGCCATTTACCGTATACCAGTTTCATAAACCTTTGCCATTCCATTTTCATTTTAGCCTCTCAACCTTAATTAGTTAAGAAGTGTTTTCACTTTTATGCACCACTCCACCTAGGAGGAAGGTTACCCTTCATTTTCCAGGGCCTCCATTCTTTTGTCCAGTTTGCTTTATCCCCTTGGGTATGCCACCTCCACCCTCCCAGTGAGTGTATGGGCACCTTTTCTATCCTGGGGCACTTTCTCCCTGGTCAACCTGGTAGTCTCCAACACAGACTGGCAAACAGGGCATGCCTTGCAGTAGGCTGCAACATGTCTGTACACCCCCGGCCAGTAAAAGTGGGGCAACAAATTAGTCAGCGTCCCTTGTCTTCTTATGTACCTTCCACAGGTACTGGAGTGTGCAACTTCCATCACCTGCTGTTGGTAGTCTGTGGCACTACTACCTGGGCATCTACTTTCTGGGTGTGGAGACTGGGCTTCATATGGTAAAGAATACCCCATTGCACTTCATACCATGAGGACTGTCTAATGCCCACCCCACCATTAACAGGTACACCTTCTTTTTCATATCTACTGTATTTTCCACCTGCTGTGGTGCTTCTGGTGTGGGGCATCCAGCCGCCAGCTCTACCCACCCTGGAGAGCTGGGTGGCTCTAACTGCACCCAGGAGGGTCTGGGCTGGCCATCTTGCCATCCTGCTGGAGGGCCCCCCATGCCCCTCTCAGCCAGGACAGCCCCAGGACCCTCCCTGACAGGATTCCTCACAAGTCCTCCGGGCAGCGCAGAGCGCCACCATCATGTGGCACAGTCATGCCCAGATGATTTTCCTCTTCTTTTTAGTCCCCTTGGAACATGGACATGCAATGATGTCCAGGCACAGCATGTCGGCGTCTGCTGTGTTCCCTCACATTTGCACCAATGTTAGTAGTACCTCCAGCTGTCCCCAGAGGTTGCTACAGCGTGGTGGATGTCCCCGGCCCAACCCAGGACTAGGAGAGCAGTCTGCAGATGCTCAATCCTAGTCCTCTGCTCCCAACCCCTGATGACCCAGGCTCATTCCCGAACCTGGGTCACTGGTGTGACAAGAGGTGTGGTGCCCAGCACCTCAACCCTCAGTGCCACTGGTCTGGCTAGGTACATCTTCTTTAACTTCTACATATTGCATTAATTTCCCAGTAGCAGCATCCCCAGCTTGAAGCCTACCCCAGTGAAGACTACCTTGAATAACATTACTGTGACTAAATATAGATGGCATACAACAAGCAAAAGTCCCTTTGGCCTCTATACAGGACTCTTCTTTCTTGATTGGCATCGTTATCCAAAATATAGTACTTGGGCAATACTGGAAGGTCCTGCTTCACCATGGACTCCTCCTCCAGCTGTGTCTGGGAACTGTTGTCCACAGGAATAGTGCTCTCACCACAAAAAATCCTTAGCAGAAGATTTTAAAGCAGGTGCTGCACTGCTGCAAAGTTGTCTAAATAGGAGGAAAACTTTTTGAAGGTAAAAGTCCTTGAAATAAAGATTATTCCAGCAAAACACATAGCTCAATGCAACTGCACAGTGAGCCCATGGGAGCTCAAAGCTTCATGCCTGCCCCTCCCTTGTGCTTTGTTAGTGGACTTCTTTTATCATCCAGTTACAGCTAAAGAGCAGCCTAGTACCACAAATAACCTAATATACAGTAAAACACTAGTGCAAATATACAGTTGTGCAGGAAAGGTTAAAAACATAGTTTAAATCGAGTCACATTTGGACACACTATCAAAGAGACCTTGCAATGCAGTTCCTTCATAGATAAGCACATTTGATTGCTTATTAAGTGTTCAATATTAACTTCCACAAAGGATAACAATTACTCTTATGCTCTTTTCTTCATTGTGCTTTACTTTCCATACCTAAAAGAAGAAAAAACAGTTATTCAAGTATTATCTTCTCTTAAAAGTGGTGCTAGTTCTAGCTGATCATTGAAGCCTAGCCAGCCTAGTGCTCCTAACTGGTATACCCAGTCTGTCTCCTGTTTTGATAGCATTTTCTCCAGATCCCCAACCTTAGGGTTAACTAAGACCTTTACAATGCCTATAAATTTGGATATGTGTCCATCCCATTACCCCGTTTCCTCTGCATGTGCTGTCAATGCAGATTATCTGTTTTTCTGCAATATGGCCTACATGTGTTCCCCAATTTTTCCTTTAAACTTGTTTTTTGTTTGCCTCATGGGGGGACTTTCTTGTACACTAAGTGGGACAGCTGTGGGGCACCCTTTCTGACAACATCTATTCTGAAGCTAATCCATTGTGGGATAAGCTTGATCAATGGTGATGCTTAGTAGATGATGCTGTTAGGGTGTGGTGGGGGGAAGTTACAGAATTAGAGAATTTTGTTAAATATTTGGAGTCTAGGGTTCTGTTTTTTTAAGATTGCAATGGTGTAGGAAAACAGGGAAATTAGGTTCTTGGATTTGAACATAAATGTGGACTTAGAAAGGGGAATTACCGCCTCTGTATATAGAAAGCCCACAGACAGCAACACCTTGCTGGCAGCAGATGACTGCCACCTCATAATCAACATCCTGAAGGGTCAGTTCCTACCAAATATAACTGTATGAATGAGGAAGTATATGAGGAGCATGCCAGTCAACTCAAACAATGATTTCAGGAAAGGGGTTACAGACAGAAAGTCATCAGAAGGCTGGACAGGAGATGGACTGTATGGATAGGAGGTCACTACTAGTACCAAGTATCACTGGTGAGGAAGAGTCTGAACAAAAACATTTTGTGACCACAAATTCCTGTGATTCTAAAACATTAAAGGAAATTATATATAGGAACTGGGAAATTCTGAGGTTGGAACTGAGACTAAGGGAATGTGCACAATTACTGCTCCACGTTGTTTACAGATAAGCGAGACATTTAAGAAACAATTTAATTCATAGTGGTCAAGCAGTGGGTAAAAAACAATGTGGTTGCCACCATTACCAAATGGTTGCAGAAAATGTAGACATTGTAAGTACTGCAATGTGGTTGATAACACAAACAGCTTTCTTAATCATAGGTATAGAAAGTGTATAAAAATAAACAATTTCATAATCTGCAACATAATCAATGTAGTGTAATTAGCTGTATGCTCATGTGGGGCATTCTACATTGGTCATACAAAAAGGAAGTTGAAAGAAAAACTTGGGGAACACATGCAGGCCGTATTGTAGAAAAATAGAACATCTGCATTGCCAGCACATGCATAGGACATGGGAGGAGGAGATAGACACTTATCCAAATGTATAGGCATTGAAAAGGTCACAGTTAAATCTAAGGGTGACGATCTGGAGAAAATTCTATTAAAACAGGCGGCAGATTGGATAAACCACTTAGGAGCAATGAGGTGATCAGGTTGTCACAGTAAGATAGAACTAGACCCATTTTATAAAATGGGTTAGATATTTCCTGCTTTCAGATTGGCTAAATAAGTTCTAAGACCCATGTATTCATTCCATAGAAATGCACTAATTGGAATAGGTTCAGACAATGGGATTTAGAATTTGGGCTGGTTACATACAGAATTCACAAGCCACTTCTTTCATCCCTGACTGGCATTACAAACATGACTACCACCTTCACTCACCGAATACCTTCAACAAGGCCCTAAAAAGTAAAACCCCCATAAATTTTAAAAATAAATAATTAAGCATTCTTTCTTCTTATGATATCCTCCTTGCACACATAAACAAACTTAAAAAAATGAAGTACTATTCACAGTTTTAATTCCTGGTATTTCTTTGGTGACCATGAGAAATCCCTCTTCTATCCTTACCAGCTTGCCAGGGCAATCTCTGTTGCTATCACTGCTTTAAAAACACTTGAGACCTGGGGCCTGATTTTCAAACAGCTGTAGATCACTGCAAGGGACTTGTGACAGGGGATTGGACACAAGTGACAACTTGTGGCCAGCACCGCAGCAATTCTGATTTTATAGAACACTTAGCTGCAACTCCTTGCCGCAAGTCCCATGTGCTGAATGCAGGACTTAGACCTGGTCCCCCCAGTCTACAGGCATGATTCACAAAGAAGATGCACTCAGAGCATCTCAGCTGCCCTGGCGCAGGGGAAATGTACTGAGTACAAATTGTGCGATTCATAGAGGAGGCACAGGTAGATGCCACAAGCGCATCCCCTCTGTGAATAGCACAGGTGTGCCCCACTACGGATGCCCTGGGGCATCCCAGGCTGTGCAGGCACATCCCCCATGTCAGGCTGTGAACCCATTGGGGCAGGGCATCTCAGGATGCCCTGTGCCCAAAAACACAAATACACAACTCTATGCACTCTGGGAATAGGCAAAAGGTATCAGCCCAAGACTGCACACAGCAGATCTTTGTTCTGGGGGACTCTATGTTATCAAATCTGGATAGACAAATATGTGATCCTAACAAAGCTACCCATACATTATCTTGTTTTTGTGGAGCTAAAATTCAAGACATCACCAAAATGAGTAAACAGATTTTAAAAAATAGTGGTGAAGAACCTTTGGTACTGATTCATGCTGCTGTAAACAACATTTGGAATCAGAGTATTCAACAAATTAAAGAGGCCTATGTTGGGTTATCTAACATCCTTGCTGACATAGGAGTTAATACAGTTATATCTGAGATTTTACCTGTACCTATAGCGGATCAGTACATTACAGATAAAATCAAACATCTAAATGACTGGCTCCCAGGCTGGTGCTTAAAACAAAACATAAAATGCATGACACACTGGGAACATTTTCATCAAAAATGGAATTATTACGCAAAAGATGGATTACATCTAAACAAAAGGGATTCAGAAATATTGGGAAATCGTATTAATGCACAGATGGATGCTTTTTTAAACAGGGTAAGAGGGTGGTGAGTTCCAATTCTGAAGTACATTTGACATCTGGTATTGTAACAGGTAAACAGGATTCAGTACCTAAGACGGTTAATTTTACACAGGAACTAAAATCAAACAAACAAGGAACAAAGCTTAATATATTATTATTAAATGCTAGGAGCTTGCTAAATAAAATTAATGAACTACAAATTACCTCACATTCTGAAAACATTGATATCTGTGATGTAACAGAGACCTGGTTTACTCATGAGCAATGAGGACAAGAAATCCAAGGTTATACACTCTTTAAGAAAAATCGTATAAACTTAAGAGGAGGAGGTGTGGCTTTCTATGTTAAAGCTGGAATCGAATGCATAGAAGTTAACATAGACACCCCCTCACCACCAGGAACTGAGATCCTATGGGTTAAACTTAACAACGATTTGTATCCCATCACATTTGGGCTATGTTACAGACCTCCATCCTTGGATTCTAATTAAAATGATCTTTTCTGTAATTATTTACAAACCATAAAGCAACTGGAGAATATAGTGTTGATGGGTGATTTTAACTATCCAGAAGTTAATTGGATGTATCTTGAAGGATCAAATTCTCAGGACACCAATTTCTTAAGCACCATAGTACATAGAAACATAACATAGAAACATAGAATTTGATGGCAGATAAGGGCTGCTTGGCCCACCCAGTCTGCCCATTTCCCTACCTAATGGATAAGCTGCAGATCCTAGTTAACCAGCAGCCTACTTCTTCCTACCCCCAACCCCTAGAATTGCCTTATGACTGTCCCATGTATGCTTGAATTCTACCAGTGTTTTTGACTCCACAACCTCCTCCAGAAGGCCATTTCATGCATCCACAACCCTCTCTGTGAAAAAATACTTCCTTAAATTACCTCTGAGCCGCCCCTCTATCTTCAAATTGTGCCCCCTTGTTCTTGCACACCTCTTTTTTTGAAAGATGCTACCCTCTTGGACTTTGTTGAGTCCCTTGTACACTTAGGATGGATCAAATAGTTTTTGAACCTACTCAACATAATAATATTTTAGACCTAATACTAACAAATATCGGGGAAGGATCGGAAACACTAGCCATTATGGCTCCATTAGGAGATAGTGATCATTCTGTGATCAAATGGTCTATAAATTATTATAAAAAGGATCTTAGAGGCATAACTAAATTCCGAAATTATAATAGAGCCAATTATGAGGCTATTAAAGCCATTTAATGAAATGGAACTAGCAAAAAGAACTATATAGGCTATCAGTAACTGAGATTTGGACCAGGATAAAAGAAAAAATTGATTTCTGTATCTTTAAGTGGGTACCAGTAAGAGTAAAATATAAATATAAGAAAAGGCTGCCACCTTGGTTTACCACAGCTATTAAAAGATTAGTAATGGCTAAAAAAAAAGACTTCAATAAATATAAAAAAAATAAATCTGATCATAATTGGTAAAAATTTCAACAGAAGGTGAAGAAAACTAAATATGACATTAAAAAGGCAAAGATAGAATTGGAATATAATTTAGCTAGTTCACAGACAGATAAAAAAAGTTCTTCAATTACATCGGTTCCCTTAAATCAACAGAAAATACATCTGGCCCATTAAAAATTAATGGCGAAATAATAAGTGATGAGCAATTAATGGCAAACAACTCTAATCAATATTTTGTAAGCATTTTCAAAAAAGAGGATATACCATCCAGTAAAAATTTCACTTGTTTGGATTCTTTAGTTACCTTCATTGTTGCAGACGCCTTTTCAACTATCAATTCATTTAAATCTACTTCCGTTGGACCTGATAATATTCCTTTTACTTTTTAAAAAGAGGCCTTATATGTATTAGCAGGAGCATTGACACTACTCTTTAATGAATCAATAGCAAAATGAGTCATAATCAAAGATTGGAAAGACGCCCTAGTTATTCCTATACATAAGAGTGGATCCAAGCATGAAATGAATCATTATAGACCTATAAGTTTAACTTCCTGTGAGGGTAAAATAATGGAAAAACTAATATCTCAAAAAATTAGTGTCCATATATTGAATAAAGGACAGTCAGATATTTCACAGTACGGTTTTCAATCTGGTAGATCTTGCTATACAAATTTAACAAATCTCTTTGAACCTATTAGTGAAGCATTAGATTAGGGTTTTCTGGTGGATGTCATTTTTCTGGACTTTGAAAAGGCCTTTGACTCTGTGTCTCACAAAATCTTAATAGATTGTTTAATAAAAATGGATTTAAACAAACATATAGTTGACTGGATTTCCTTATGGTTAACTGACAGAAGACAGCAGGTTACCCTCTGAGGGTATAAATCTACTTGGATTAAGATTATGAGTGGTGTGCCTCAGGGCTTTGTCCTGGGCCCTATTCTATTTAACATCTTAATAGCTAGTATGAACACTATGGAAGGAATCTGGCTAACAAAGTATGCTGATGATGCTAAGTTGGGAGGAGTTGTAAATGATATGGCTTCTGTTTTAAAATTATAGGCAAATTTGAAGTTAATCTCAGACTGGGCCAATACGCATAGATGAAACTTCAACTATGCTAAATGCAAAATCATGCATTTTGGGAAAAATAATAGCTGTTTTAACTATGTTATAAATGATCATCTATTAAGCAAAACAAATTCTGAAAAAGATCTAGGGGTAATCATCTCAAACAACTTAAAATTCACTGAAGACTTAAATATTACAGTCAAAAAATGTACTTGTTTAATTAGTTGTATACTCAAAAACATAAAAAGTAGTGAGCCAGAGGTATTAATTCCATTGTACAGCAGCATAGTGAGATCTAATTTTGATTATTGTTCTTCAATCTGTGCTCCAACCTTAATTCAAGACTGACGTTCCAGAGAAAGAGTTCAAAGAAGATTCACTAAGCATATCGTGGACATGTGTCCCCTTTCTTATAAAGATAGATTGAAAAAATTAAAGCTCTACTCTATGGAATATCGATCCTTGAGAAGAGACTTATGTTTACTTTACAGGGCTATGAAAGATGAATTTCTGTTTGAAACTATTTATCTGGATTGGCATCCCTTAGGATGTACAACTAGATCTCATAATTTGAAATTGAAGGCCAATATAAATAGGAACTCAAAAGAGAAATAATTTTTTTACGCAGAGGATAATCCTAATATGGAAGTCCATCCCACGTGGGGTTGTGTATAGTGAAAATCTATATCAATTTAAACTGAAGCTAGACTTGTACTGGGATGAATTAAAATATGAATTCCACCTAGGGTAGGTGGCGTGATCATAATGGGCTTGTCCCTCGATCTCGTAATTTCCTATGAACCTATGAACAGCCAGGGGCATGCAAATGAGGCTATTAGGCATGCATGGTGCAATGGGACCATTAGCATGCCATTATAGCCCCATTTGCAGTGTGCCTGCAGGAATGCCCCAGTAGAATGCGCCGACCTGTAGCCACCCCCCTGGCCTGACCCCAGCCCAAGACATGCTGCTCCCGGCATTGATGAAAGAAATGAAGCACCCCCCCACCAGCCCCAAGCCCTTGATAAAGCTGCCGGTGCAGACACACCTGTCAGTGTCCCACATTAAACAATGATAATCTGCAGGCCCTGTAAATGTATGTGTGCGAGTCCTGTGACCAACCTAGTGCAATCTGTTAGATGCACTAATTTTGGTTGTTTATTTATAAGTAAGGAGCAACACTATTGTGAATGTGGGCACCCTGAAATAAATATCTTTATATTCACCTGATAAAGAGGTCAGTGTTTCATTCAGATTCACACAGCATGATGAGTGCAGAGCTAACTTGGATTTCTTGTCTTGACGGTTTGGGGTTAACAACCTCTCGCTCTGTACTGGGGTTATATTGTGCACACATCTGTGGAGGATTGGACTCTGTATTTGTATTTTTGTTTGTGTAGCCGGGGAGCATTTAAAGTTACTTTCCCTTACCCTGTGCCTAATGTGTTTTTAGAGCTCTGTCAACAGATGAACACAACTCAAAGTGCATTTATCATATAGCTTCTACTCACAGTTACAATCAAATTCGGGTTTCAGAAATAAATGGATCTATCCATTACAGGATGTCGCAGGAAGTACAATTCAGATCAAAATTTGACAGAGAGTGAATTGGATATCGATACAGAACCCGGAAGTATCTGTGAGCTGGAGGATTTGGCAATGAGGAAGCTACGGGCTAAAGGCAAACTTGGTGATACAGAAGGACAGACTCCAACGGCATCTGGAATGTCAAGTGAGCAGACTACAACTTTAAATTTGAAAAAACTGTTCGGTCAGCTAGAAAAGCTCAGTATCTCAGAACTTAATTTAACGAAAGATATTATCACTTTAGAGACCTACTTAGAAAGGTCTTACATACCGAGGGGACTGATATTAAATAAAATACCCTCTTGTGGACTGGAGAATTTTTCAAGAAGAGAAGCGTGGGAACTAGCAGCAGCCATTTGCTCATGCACATTTCTTAAGCTTATTATAGCAGAAGATAATGACAAATACAAACTTGTACAGGAGGAATTGGAGAAGACTAGAAAGGCATTGAACAAATTAAACTCTCAACCAGGATTCAAATCATTTTCGGAAAAATTAAAGCTAAAACTTAAAAAAATATGAAGATGAGCTGATTTTTAAAAAAAACAAACGAAATTGGAGAGCGATGCAAATGATTATAAGCTTGGTCACATATTGTCATGGCCTAGACCAGCACGTTTGTACAGCAGAGGGCATTCAAGATCAAAGAAAAGAGTTACTATAGATGAAGAATCATCAACTAGTAGCAGAAGGGAAACAACAGGAAGAACATCACCAACAACAACAGAAATTGAAGGACAGGACAGTATGAATCTACAGGATCCCAGTGGCCATAAAAAAAGTAGTAAGCAGAAGGCGTCCAAAAACAAAAAATGGGTGGGGGCGGGAAAGGAAGGTCAAGAACGAGAACTAAGGAGCAATACCAAGAAACCTTAACAGTGGTTAATTTATCTCAGGTAAAATTAACTGATACACAAATATCACTGCTCCAAAAAGATTTAAACGTTGCCCCTTCCAGAGATCCTGACTGATTTAAGACTCAAGTGGACTTATTTAAATTCTTTAGAAAAATCAGACTGAGGGATTTCTTTGGCAAACAGAAACTTGCAGCAATGGGATTTAATGTGGTAATTGAGGAAGTGGAAGGTGACATACCTAGTATGGGAACAACAAATGAAGTGGATCCTGAAATGATTAACTATTGTTGGATCTAGAAAATCCAGCTACAGAGATGTATAATAATGAATCAATGAACCCTGTAGAAAGTGATATAGAAAGTGATATACTTGCACTTGAAAGTTTATTAACATCAGGAGAAAGGGAGGAACATTATTTAATAGAAGAGGAGAACAATGATCCAGTCATTATTGAAAGGAAAAAATGTTTTAAAGTGCCTTCTCAGTTTTGTCCCTACAGTAATAACTATGTGGTTAAAAATTATGAGTCTGTGGTATTAAGAGAAGTAGATCTGGTTCTGAAAAATAATGTTCAGAAAAAGGGAACTCTTACAATATCTGAGAGGAAAGCATTAAAAGAATTGTCTGACAACCCCATAGTTATAAAACAGGCAGACAAAGGAGGAAATATTGTAGTAATGGACATTCAGGATTAAGAAAGGAATGTCATGAATTTAATTAACAACCCAAATGTATATAAGAAATTGCCCCCAAATCCCACTGATGTGTATAAAAAGGAGCTTCTCAGACTTTTAGAGTGGGGTAAACATTCAGGTCAAATCAGTGAAGATGAAATAAAATTCATTTTTAATGATACACCCACTTTGCCAACACTTTATACTCTCCCAAAAATTTACAAAGACCCTCTGAACCCACCAGGACATCCAATTGTCTCAGGGGTTGGAACATTGAGAGACAATCTAAATCAAATTAATTGATTTTTTTTCTTAAAAAGTGTCTCCAAGAAGTTAAATCATACCTTAGACACTATGGACATCCTGGACAAAACACAAAATTTAGACTGGGAACCGGGAAATCTCTGGCTATGCATAGATGTGGAGTCCTTATACACGAGTATAAGGCACGAGGATGGTTTGCAAGCTTGTTCATACTTTCTGAAAAGTAACCTTAAATACTGTGATTTCCCAATTGAGTTCATATTGACAGCACTTAATTTTGTATTAACACATAATTATTTTGAATTCAGTAGAGAGCATTATTTACAGTTGGAGGGTACTGCAATGGGGGCAACAATGGCCCCCAGTTATGCTAACCTCTTCTTGGGCTACTAGGAACAAATTTCCATCTTTAAAGATGCTGTAATTCCATACATTAAAAACATCAAGAGATGGGATTGTTTTATTGACAACATACTTCGTGTATGGAGGGACCAGAAGAGGAAATTGGGCTTTTCATGAAATGGATGAATGAGAATAACAACATGAATTTGAAGTTTACCCACACCTATAGTAGGCAAGAGATAAACTTTCTTGATGTGACACTATTTATAGATAGTAATAATAAAATTCAGACTAAAATCTTTAGAAAAGAGACAGCAACTATTAGCCTACTTAGAGCTGAAAGCTCACATCCCAGATCTCTAATTAATTATATCCCCTATAGCCAATTCTTAAGGCTTAGGAGAAATTGTTCGAGGGACGAAGATTATGAAATGCAAACAGATGAGATGATGAGGAGGTTTGAGGTGAGGGGATATAAAAAGGAAATCTTGTTGTGAGCAAAAGAAAAGGCTAAATTACAATCAAGAAAGAATCTACTTAAACCAAAACATAAGGCTATTGAAAAGGAAGGTAATATTCCTGTAACATGCGGTAGTTCAGGTGGATGTTAAAGATCCCATGGCACTTATTGAAAAGGAGTAGGGGAATGTTTTATTTAAAGAAAAATTAGTGCAGTACATTCAGTAAACAAAATACAATGTCAACTTTACAGAAACTGTAATAAGGTTTGCAAGAAAGACAAAAGGAAATCAACCCACAAATAAAACCAATAAACAAGGCTGAAGGGAAAAAAAGGAAAAAGAAGTCAAAAGAAACATTGCAGTTTAAATGGAGCAAAATAAATGCTTACTAATACAGAGAGGAAAAAAGGAAAACATCTTCAGGGTACTGCAGTTTCAATCCATGCACAATTGTTCCAATATGAACTGTATACAGCAGAAGTCAACAACTTTTTCCATTTTGGATTAACACAAGGCTAGAAACAATCTGTGCAACTATTTGTGTTGCAGAAAACACTTTCTTTCTTGCGGAGAAGGTGCACCTGGCCTACCATAAATAGCTTGACGGGATGCAAAGATGAGATGTAAGGTCTCATGTTGATATTTCTGTAATCCGGGGTATATACCGTACACCAGGATATCATATGTTACATTCTGAAGTGCCTTTTCTTTCCATTTATGTAAAAGGAGGGTCCAAACAACTTGACTATATGGGCAATCAATAAAAAAATAATGCATGGTTTCCAGTACCGCTGTGCAAGAGTCTCTGGGGCATATTCTCTCCTCTACTGATTTATGTTTTAGGTTGTTCTTGACACCCAGTCTTCCATGACAAGCTAGCTAGGAGATATCCCAAAATTGTGTGGGGATCCTGGGGTCAGTTAACTGAGAGAAGGGCGTTTGTAATTCCAGATGGGAGCCTTGTGTTGATACTATCTGTGGTAAGTCAGAAAAATGGGTATCTAAAACAAAATTATAAAGCTGTCTCCTAGTTTTAGTCAATATATGTGCAGGGGAGAGTTTCCATTGCCGGATCTTCAGAAAGAGGGGGGAAGAGGAAGCTGGGGATACCTAGTTTTCTGAAGTTCCTAGGGATGTCATGCGGGAGTTGTTGCCATATTTGGCATACCTTAATGGTAAAAGAATATATAATTAACTGCCAAAATAGGGGTGGATCATGGAGTAAGTGGGATATCGTGATTTTCAGGAATAGGCTATGGAAAAATACTATCGAGTTCAGCATCCTTATCCTGCCATGACAATAATCCATGTATGTGTATGATCTTTTTAAGGGATTTAAACGGCTGCCCCAGAAGCCTTGAAAAAAAAATATTGTAAACTCTTGCCTCCAGAGAAAAAGGGACCGGAAACACTGATGCTACGTGTAAGAAGAGGGGAAGTATTAAAGTTTTCAATAAAAACATACTTTTCCGTTTTGCAATGCTATGTCCTTTCCAAAAGGAAAGGGAGTGTGCTGCTCTATTTAATACTATATTCCAGTTATAGCTGGCATCATCTGAGGTGCCGTAATGTAAGCCCAAGATTTTTATTGGAGCGATTGCCAGAGGGATATCTACAATATGCGTTGGTAAGTCTATGCTGGCTGAAGCTGGCACCACTAGTGCTGTGCTTTTTGCTATATTTATTTGGGAGCCCGAAGCTGTCTCAAATGCTTTTAAAATAGGGAGAAGTACTATCTCCTGAAGATAGGGGGTAGTACAAATGCACAAATCATCAACATATGCACATACTGGAGGTAGAGGTCTTCCGATGGGGGAAGAGATTCTAGGTAAAGATGGGTGTAGCAGTAGGGTTCGTAATAAAGGGTCCAGTTGGAAAATATATAAAAGAGGACTTAAGGGGCAGCCCTGTCACACTCCTCTAAGGCCTAAAAAAGGGGGGCATGGAGAACCATTTATATGCGGTTGTATCCAAGCAGTACTATATAAGAGTTTAAGCCAAGAGATGAATTTCTGATGAACATGGTAGTGTGCAAGAACCAGGAGCAAATAAACATGGCTGACCCGGTCAAAAGCCTTTTCTTGCTCCAATGAGAGTAACAGGGCAGGTGAAGGGGGGTACTGTTTGAAATAATGTCTCGAATGAGGGATAGGTTGGAAAGGATAGATCTGCCGGGAAGGGCACAAGTCTGCACCTCAGAAATAATCTGAGCAGCAACAGGGAGCATCCTATTGAGCAGGCTGGAAGTGAATATTTTATAGTCTACATTTAGCAGACTTAGTGGTCTCCAGTTCCGTATATCGGCTCTGTTCCCTTTCTTGAATAATAAAATCATAATAGCATCAGAAAATCCTTTAGGAGTAGAATTAGTGCTTATGATGGTATTATATATTAACATCAGAAAGGGGGCCAAAAATAACATAGACTGTATATATAATTCTGCAGTAAGGCCATCGGATCCAGGGGAAGTGCGCTTCTTTTGGCGTTTTATAGCCTGCTGGGTTTCCTCTGGTGTTATAGGTTTAAGGAGATGTTTCAATGTATCTTGGGATGGAGGAGGAATATAAATACCTGAAAGGAAAGGTATGATACTATCCACAGGAGTTGTGGTGCCAAACATTGTAGCTAGATAAGAGCTGGCGTCGCTTTATGTCCAGCAAAAAGGGTGTGGGGGTATTGGGCTTAGGATCAAAATGTTCCTCTATGTGGGTTGCATTTACCCTGTCAGTGCAACTTTTACAGATATCTAAGGAGGGACTGGAGCCTTGTGTCCCATGTTGAGCTTCCATCCGTAAAGAATGTGCTCGGTGATACTAGAACTGTTCCATTTCTTCCTTAATGGACTTTATTGTGTGAGAGTAGTCCATGTGGGATGTGAAAGAAAGAGATATGGCCTGTTGTAGTTTTTGTCTGAGAGTGAGGTATCGAAGATATAAACTCAGTGTTCTCTTCCTCCCTGTATGTAGGAAGAAAATCTTGATATCACTCTTAGTGTCTTCCCACCATTGTAGAGGGGAATGATATGCTTCCAATATGGACAGCCGGGCCCTTAGAAGGTCTGTGCAATGCATTGAAATGGCTGGGTCTGTCAACAATGAACTATTCAATTTCCACCTAGAGTGGGGTTGACCAGGAAAGGAGTTCCCTGAGGGGGAGCAAACCAGAGAGATCCCCAGATGGTCTGAAGTCTCACAGGGTATGATTCTTGCCTGTGTGACTGAAATAATCCATGAGACAAAAAGAAAATCTATCCTGGTAGTGTATGGGCCTCTATGATAGGTTTTGGCACCTGGACCATGTAAAGCATTACGTCCATCTATGAGGGCCGCAGTCTGAATAATTTTGTTCAGGGCAATTGAATCTGTGAAAAGTATTTGGGTGGAGCCGCCCCGATCTGAGTGAGTAAGACCACAGTTGAAATCGCCTCCCATATAGATTTGCTGGTTGGAATACAGGTATGGGTGTATTTAGTTAAGTAAGTCTGTTCTGGAGGCAATGCTCTGGGGGGCATATACATTAATGAGCCTGAGTTTGTGTTGTTGGCATGTACAGTCTACAAGCATGGCTCGTCCTGGTATTATGTCTACCAACCGGGAAATTTGGAAATTAAAATTTGCAAACAAAATATCTAGGCCATCACACCTATCCTCTCCATATGACCAGAAGGAAGAGCCCTGATGCCAATGAGTTTTAATTTGAGAAAGCTCATGAGGAAATTTCAAACGGGTGTCCTGGAGAAAATAGATGTCATGGTGTAAGTCAGAAAGGTACTGCATTGTAAAGAGTTGTTTTCTATAGGATTTAACGTTGCATGCATTTAGGGTGAAGCAGCGGAGTCCTTGGTGGTGGTTCATCCCAGAAAGCACAGTGCCATTCTGGAGGAGCTAGTGTCAGGTAATGTTAGTATGGGTCCTACCTCCATCTGCTGAAGGGGGGGATCAAGCTGGGAGTCAGAGGAGAAGTCCATATGGGAGGAAGAGGCTAGAGAAGAATCTGAGTCTCCGTCTTCCCCTTCCGTGTCTCCCCATTGTCGTCTCTTGGCTAAGGCCAGAAATTTATTCCTCGTGATAATTGTTCTCTTGGGGGTGGAAGCTTCTGATTTTCGTTTGCCTTTACCCCGTTTAGAAAGGGGGGATTGCCACAAAGTGATCTGAGTCCTTTTGGGGGGGAGGAGGCATGGTAGCCTGGGTACTAGCAGGGACTGATTCAGAAGGGGGTACTGCTATAGGGGTGCCAGGGGACTTGGGAATGGCCCCTTGTCCGGCCGTAGGTTCAGACTCTTGTGGGAGAGGAGGTTCTTGTGCCAGGGTAGAAGTGGCAGGGGCCGGGGCCTCCCTGCGGCATAAGGTCTGAGTCTGGGAATCTGTTATAAGCGCTATCTGGTCCTGGGGAGGGTGGTCAAGCCTATTATGATCTGCCCAAGGGCACTGGTGATAGGAGTGCCCAGGCTCGTCACACAGATTGCAGTATAGAGGGTTTGGACAACCTAAATGCACATGTCCATAGGATAAGCATAAAGTACATCTGGGCTTGTCGCAAGTGCTGCTCAGGTGGGTGCGAGAACCGCACTTATGAAAGGTCCGTGGTTGTCCAGGGTAAAAACATAAGCCATGGTCCCTGCCTATGTGAAAGCTGCCTGGTAAATGAGAAATACCTTTATCCGTGTTTTTAAGTTGTACCTTTACTTTCCATGCCCCAGTCCATACTAGGTCCTCATCCAAAATAGGTTGAGGGCCCTCTAGTATATCTCAGCACTGCCTGAGCCAGTACTGGACATCCGCTATGCTCACCCCCTCACTACGAAACAGTAAGGTAACAATTTTCACTGTTGGTTTCATGAGGGGGATGACCATAAAGGAAGCCCAGAGTGGCAGATGTTTTACATGCTCATATTTCTCCCAGAATTTCTCCAAAGTGTACACATTTTTAAAACTTAAGTCATACACAGATTCCCCATGCACATGAATGAAGGCAAATAATTCTGTTGCCCCTATCCCTAAAGAGTCCCGCAACATACTATGCAATACAGTTCTTCTGTCAGGGCTTGTAGCATTGTCCCCATGAACTTCATACGTACAGCATTCCTTCCATGTGTTGGCTCACCAAAGTTTGTGAACAGATCACTGAGTTTAAATGGGGTCAAGTTAGTGCCCTCACCTGCAGGCTGTGGACCAAATGGCTCAGATGTACCAGCTTAATTATGTTCCGAAGTCGAGGTGGATGAAGTAGATTCACGTCTGGCTAAATTGGGACCCGTGACAGTATCTGTGACATCAGGCGTTGTTCGGGAGATAGCAGGTGTGCTTGAAGCATTACTAGGGAAAGATACTGGTTCCAGAGCTGTTTTCGTCAGTAATGGTGTGTCTTCTGAAGATCAGAGTTCGTTGTGTGCCTCAGATATGATTTCCTGGGCTGAAACAGCCCTTGGGGAGGTCCAGGGTGCTTCTTCTGAATGTTGCTGCCAGCCAGTGGCATGGAGCGCTGCCGTGGGTGACCAAATGCTCTCAATGTCCTCTGCGGTGCGATGACTGTCCCGTAGGTGTAAAGACAGAGGAGCTCCTGATGCAGAGTTTGTGGCATTTCTGGTGCTAGGAGTCATATCAGAAGTGGCTGCTGCAGGGTAAGTTGACAAAAAAGGCTGTGAGGAAAACTGTGAATCAAGGTGCATTAGACCAATAAGAGAAAGTCCTTGTGTACCAAAATACATGCAACGAATAAATTTCTGTGTCATTAGAAGTGCTCTGAGTTCCTGAAACTGGGTAAAGTGGTGTCTGAGGCAAGTATTCTTGATGATTGTCTGGCAATTCATTTAAAGTGGTACCTTCAATATTTCTTTCTGCAGATTGCAGCCTTGTAGGTTCTTCAGAGGTAATGTCAGGTATTCTTGACTCCATGGGTGACGCTGTAGTCGGGTCAGAATCCAAAATATCTCCAGCAATTCCACCAGCAACCACATTGTCATCCGCCATCTTGGTACCGCAGACAAAAGGGTCCCTTCTGCTCACAGGAAGCAAGGCCCCCTGCAGGCAAAGAGTAAAGGAATTTCCCCGGTGTCCTGGCCAAATTTCCCTCATTCACTAAAAATACCACCAACAGCTTAATCTGGTTCAGGGTCAGTTGGCATTCATCTGTATTCCCCTCCCCCAGGTTGTGCCTGAAAATAGGCAGGATTTGTCTAGTGCATTTACCCGGTCAACAAAAACTAAATAAATAAATAAACATTTGTGACCCAATACAGCAACCAGGCTGGTGAAATTGGGGCAATAGTGAGAACATTTTGGCCCTTGCTCCTTAATGATCCCGTTCTATGTCAGGAATTGGGTGAAAGTCCAAGAATTTCCTTTTTAAAAGCTGAAAGTTTGAAGGACAAACTTGTTAGAAGCAGATATGTTACACCACCAACATTAAATCACAGAATGTGGCCCCCCTACCCATTGGTATGTACAAATGTGGTAGGTGTAATATCTGTGATTACTGTTGTCAGAGAAAAACTTTAGAATTGGATGGCTACAGTGGAAAAGTAGAAATATGTTCCTTCCTAAATTATACAGGTTGAGGACCACTGGGCCTCGGGCCGTACGATAGCTGTCATTCTCAGACAGCTCTGTCGGTGGGCGGACGTGACGGTATGTGGGTGGGTTGAGCTAACCGTTGACAGTGGGACCCTGCTGGGGTGGGGTAGAGGGGTGGTTTGGGGTGCCAGGGGCTGTCTGCACGCCGACCACCGTGGATGGTGGCATTACCGAGGGCTTGGGGCAGGGAGGGTTCTTCATTTCTTGTACCACCGCCAGGAGCTGGCATTGTACGGGGCTTGGGGGCCTCATTCCTTTTACCGCCACCAGTAGTGGCATTTACGAGGGCTGGGGGTCATCATTTATTTACTACCTCGGGAGCGACATTGTATGGGGGCTTGGGGTGGGGGGCACACTGGACTGCCAGCGTGGGTGGGCTGCCGTGCTGCTGCCTGCAGTGTGGCAGCCTGCCTGTGGTGGCCACCTATGTAAGTCTAGTTTTCTAGACTTATCTTTCTGTGTGCATCCCCGGACTTGCCCTGGGGATAAGCCACAGAATTGGGCTGTGAATGGGGTTGTGCCCAGTATGCATGGGCACACCCC
Source organism: Neoceratodus forsteri (assembly GCA_016271365.2). Taxonomy (NCBI): domain Eukaryota; kingdom Metazoa; phylum Chordata; order Ceratodontiformes; family Ceratodontidae; genus Neoceratodus; species Neoceratodus forsteri. The sequence continues at coordinate 334,029,137 of CM057455.1, read as the reverse complement.
CTCACAGCCCCTCCAGATGCACCGCATAGCATTACTGGTGGTATGCAGCACATCTGGGATGCACTGGTGCATCAGAGTTGCACTGGCACATCGGCACCCTGCCAGAATCACCCTTGGGCACATGTTGGAGATGCCCTGGTGCATCTCGGATGCCCATGGCGCATCCCTTCTGTGAACCCTGTCCTACATGCGTGGATTTGGGGCAGCAGTTTTACAGGACTTGCACCAAACCTTGGGTGCAAGCCACCATAAAGAGAATAGATTGTTGCAACTGTGCCAAACCTACTAAACTTGGGTGACAGTTGCAGCGAACTGTTAGGTGCCCCGCTCCCACCTTCTAAAATCGGCTTCATATAAGGCCTTCTGTTGTGTGTGTGTGAGTGTGTGTGTGTGTGTGTGTGTTGGGGGGGGTGAACATTCTGACAGAGAAATTCTGCAGCAGCTTGAATTCCTTTGTTCATAATAAGCAAACATTCCATCTACTGAATGCGTGGAAAGACAAATGATTGGCAGGTAGGGACTGACTACTTTTTACAAGTTACTTCTAACAAAAGAAAATACCTATTTTTAATTTTGACCAAAAAAAAAAAGACTTTTTTAAATTGTTTCTCAGTTTATCCATTTTATAAGTACAATAAGACATTCCAGATCACTGATTGTCTGGGGTTAATGCGTGTCCAGGTGCGCAAGCGCCTCATGCCTCCTTACGCACCTGGGTGTGCATTAACCCCTGATAACCACTGCTCTGTTGTGTCTTATTGTTAACATAATACTTGATTAACTGTTATTGTTTGTTTCTTCTTGCAGGTATGGGAAGTATGGTGAAGAAAAGAGCATAACGGTCATCATCATCCTTTGTGGAAGTTAGTATTTAACACTTATGAAGGAACTGCACTGCAAGATCTCTTTGATAGTGTGTCCAAAAGCAAGTTGATTTAAAACATGCTTTTAACCTTTCCTGCACAACCGTATATATACACTGAGGAGGCAGTATAGCGCAGTGGATTAAGGCTTTGAGAGCTGCAAACCTGGGACCTGGGTTTGAATCCCTCAGCCCCCACTTGCATACTGTGTGACTCTGAGCAAGTCACTTAACTTCCTTGTGCTTCCAGGTTGCACCTGTAAACAAGCCTCAGCTTAGTGTGTGTCTCTCCTGGTTAAAAAAAAAACAAACAAAACATCTGTGTGTTATATTAGGTTATTTGTGGAAATTTCTGCTCCTCGGCTGTAACTGGTTTTTAATAGAAGTCCACTAGAAGGGGCCCATCCACCGTAACAAAGCACCAGGGAGTGGCAGGTGCAAAACAGGGCTCCTGTGTGCTCATTGTGCAGTTGCACTGAGCTATGTGTTTTGTTGTTTAAGAAGTTATGTAATAAATGAATTGAAGCAGATCATTCAATATTGGCTGCATCTTTATGGACCTGAGCGCTGGGCTCTGGATGACCGAAATATTTGGAAGTAGAGCCTTACAGCACCCAACCATACAGAGTGGCCTCTTGTTGCAAAGGAGGCATATTTAAATGAATACAAATTCATAAAAAAGGCTTACTTTGATGACTGTTCCTGCATGATTTGGACATTTTATGACACTTTTGCTAGCCCATTACTCTGAAGCATAGAAACATCGAATTTATCAGCAGAAAAGGACTGCATGGCTCACCCAGTCTGTCCAGATGATCCCTACCTAGTCTGTCTCTGCAGACGTTACCTTGGTCTCCGGCGACCCTCCCTTCTCCCTGTCTATTTACTAATACTGGCCCTATTCATTATGCTGCAGATTGCCTACATGCCACAGACCCGTGTCGTGTAGGCAATCCTATTACAGAATGCCACACACTGGTGGCATTCATGGAAGGATGCATGTCACTTTGGCACTAGATCTCCCTGTTGGTCATATAGCTATGCGTGCAGCTGGTCCGGGGGCATGTCTGGGTACATGCTCGCACTTTGCACCATTCGGGTAGGTGCAGAATGCTGGGCAAGGGGGTGCAGGATATGGCAACTGGGACTCTGCTGTATCTTGCATGTGCCCCCCCCATTTTATACCTGCTGGCTGTGGTGTGATGAGGAATCCCCTACAGTGCTGCCCCAGCCCTCTGGGCTGACAGAAGGGCTAGGGCAACCATTGAGGCATGTGCCCATCTTTTTAAAAAAAGAACATCCTGCACTGCACCAGAATCCTCCTCTCTGCACAGGGCAGGGGATCCCCTAGGGGATCAGGACAGGTATCCGATTAAACGTCTGCCTGTGTCCTTTGATCCACTGCTTGTGCAGCTGTGTACAGTTTGCATATAGGCACACGGCAGTGACCATCGATTGAGAATTCTGGCCACCTCGCATTTGCCCACAGGTGTGGAGCTACGTGTACTCAGCCTAGCATTGATGTATAGCCCCCATTGCCCTATGTCTATCCCACACTTGAAGCCCCCTACTGTTTGTGACTGCACCACTTCCGCTGGCAGTCTGTTCCAGGTGTCTACAACTCTTTCAGTGAAGTAGTACTTCCTCACTTCCTTCTTAAACTCCCCCCCAAAACAAGCCCAACAGCAAATTACTAACCAGCATAAATTCATAATTAACCTGCACTGGCCATGATTCTGTTGCCCTCAAACAGTAGTGCAGTACTAAAATCTGTAAAATACAACAATGACAGCTAAAAGTGCATGCACATATTCCTTCACTTTCTTTCCATCACCAGGGGATACATCACTCAAAGGGGATAAATAAACATACTGCAAGACATTTTGCAGGCTTGTTGTTGCTGTGGGCCTTGCTCTTTAGGCACTAGCCAAGGCTAAGCAAAAATAAACAGAACCCTTTATAAATACACAGGACTTGACAGCTTGTTGTTTCTGTTTGGCTCTAGGGCATGGTGGCAGTGAGGGGCGGGAGTGGGGGTTGTGTCTGAGTTGGCAGAGTTTACCAGTGGAAGTCTAATGGCTGAAATGAGAGGTGGAATTACAGCAACTCTCCAGGCAAATCTACTGAAGGCTCATGGTCCAACTTAATTTCAACATTACTACACTTACATGCTGTAATGCTGAATTATTTTCTGATCCATACTATTGTTGCAATTTTCCAGCTTCTCTTACATATTATGTAATATGTAAGAAGGAACATAAGACTCCAGGAGGCTTTGACTCACAAACCGAATAAGAACCAGTACTGTATTTGGTAAAACCCAAACTTAATTCATCTAAATTTGCTCTGCTATAATTTTATCAGTTGATCACTTTTATTAGTTCCAATAAACAAAAATTACATTGTATGGGATCATGCAACTAAACAAACTGGTTTCCAACTTGGGGTGCTTTTCCTGTAGGGCTGCCACCTTTTAAGAAGTCTAAAGTAGGACATTTCATACTGAAACATGACTTTTCACAGGACAGCATGTAAACTTGACCAATGCAATAGATTTCTTTTCTCTAAACAATCAGAACAAAGACTAGTTGTTGTAGTAGTTGTTCAGTTGTTCATGTTGTTCCAATCATTTAAGTTGTTTTACTGAAGGTATCATAGTTTTTTGCAACTTTTGGAGGAAAGCAAGAAAATACTTTTTCTACTATAAGATCAGGACATTTAGCATTTTTTCATGTTTTTGACAGGACATAGCCACCTAAACCAGGACTGTCCAGACAAAATCAGGACTGGTGGAAACCCTAATTTCCTGCTCAAACATTTTAGAGAAATGCAAGAAGCAATAAATGTCTGTGGTGGTGATAACACAGAGGCTGCTCAGACTGAGGTGTTTATGCATGGTTGGACACATTTTATCAGTATATGCCCCTCTATGATATGGGTCTCACTAGTATGTTGGGAGTGTAAATGATAATTGGTTGAGTTTAGAAGTTTACATTTTTTTTCAATAGGTATTGAAAGTGCCTCTGTGGCACAGAGCTGTTTTGTTTATTACTGCGTAAAATAGAGTTATTTGTTGTTTTACTATCTTATGTATAATATTTTGATGGGGCACTTCATAACTGTGTACTTTTTGGAACCATATTCTAACAGGACGACTTTGTAAGATAAGACTATTTTGTCCTAAAGTTTATTTCCTATTTAAAAATAAAGGTATCTATCTATCTATCTATCTATCTATCTATCTATCTATCTATCTATCTATCTATCTACCTATCTCTCATCTATCTGTGTAGATGAATGAGGTGGCAGCTAGTATGATCACAAGATTTACATAGGCATGTCTCTTTATCATTTCTGGAGACTGGGCTTGTTCTTCACATGTAACTGAGAAATGCTTCCAAAGTACTACCTGCTCATTACACGTAAAAAAACAACAACATTTTATTCATTTTATAAAGCTTCAGTTACTTATCCCAAACTGAAGGCATCTCCAATGCATAGTAGTGCAAACTGATTGTTATGGGACTATAAAAGAAACTACTGCAAGACCCAGTAATGGACATGTGCTGCAGTATATTTTTATTATTAAAGTAATTCAAAATGCAGAACACAAAAGTCAGTAAGTAAGATAAAAAGCCTGGCTGGATAGTCAATGGTAAGGGTAAACAGTCATGCAATTTCTGGCCAGGAAAATGTATGTTCCATATGTGGTCAACAGAAATTATTCTTGTGCTCTTTTAGGAGCTTAAGCAGAGCTATTGGCTACAGGGCTGTAGCACTTTTGCATGTATGTCTTAATTCAGCACAGACACAAACACACACACACACTCTTACAAAAAACTGATAACTACAGGACTCTTGGGGATGTGGGTGTCCTCTTCCTTTATGTATATTTTGTGCTTTGGGATGCTCACTTTTTTTCAGAAAGTCCCCGAGATGGTCAGTGTTACAAAGCCTAGCAGTTCCGGTCGCATTTTTCTTTTTTTTTTTTTTTTTACAGTTAGTCACCTGGTGTGTTTTCCACACCTTTCACACCAGGGCTGACCACAGAGCTCAATGGGGAGGGAAGAGGGATGGGAGTGAACAGTGGGTAGTGCTCCATGAAGAAAGGTAGATTCATCCCCTGGAAGGAAACTTTGGTTTGCCTTAGGAGAGACAATGTGCCTGGGATGGAGCAGTCATTTCAGAGGCATCAGAGACCACAGCAGGCTTAGAAGTCAACAAACAATGTCTGATTTTACAACTAAAATAAAAAGCTGTTTGCAGTCCTCTCAATCCCGAATGAGTTGGCACAGAGGTTACATGGCCAAGGGTATTGAAAATACAACCAACAGACTCACAGCAACAGTACTTTGTAGGCAGTTATTGTGCAACTATTTTGGATGACAGTTTATTAAGCTTAGGTTTTTTTTTTTTATTTAGACTTTTTCCTCCCTGTGTCGACTGACCCCCCTTCCACCGGTGCCCCAGCCCTGTCACCCCAGCGTCCACCAGAACTTACTGCGATTGCATGGAGGTGCCCAGCTGGCCGGGCATGGAGCCTGCAGAGGACTGATGTCATCCTACTGGTCAACACCATTTTCCATTTTCTACCCCTGCCCCTTCCCCTTGCAGCATGAGCATGCATGTATGAAGGCATGCACATGCCACGTACCCATGCTCCTGTGCCTCACTGACTCTAGCACTGCCTTCTGGCCTTCACTGGGGGCAGCCAAGGAGAGGGACGACAACCTTCCCCTTACCAGGAGAGGACAGCACTCCATTGGATGCTTGATCCTCTCCCTCCCCTACTGACCCCTGGCAACCCGAGGTTGCTCCCGATCCTGGGTTGCGGCATGGCACAAGGTGTGGCATCCAGTGCCTCAACCCTTAGCGTCACTGGGCCGAGGTATTTTTTTTTAATAGGGAGCAGCTTTAGCCAGTGCATAATTATTGGGGGTCAGTGAGAGGGAGGGAAGGTTGAAACTGCCTCGTGGTCAGTGCCAGTCAGCAGCAGACAGTGGTGAAAGGTCACAATGAAGCCTTAATGATTATTTTGGTGGAGGAGATTCAGCAGCAAAAGAAGAAGAAACTACATCATCTTCTGAATGTGAAGTTAACACATCTCAAGAGTGAATGTTGAGACTGATAATGATAAGCATTTTGAAGGGACAGCAACTGGAGGTTCAACTAAAAAGAAGAAATAGTTTTTGGAAGGAAAGCTGGACAAAGATATTTCCATGGCTTGTAAAGGATGAAATTGAGGGAAACATTGTTGGAAAATGTAGTTTGTGTAAAAAAAGTTGGGAAAGGGTCAGCCTGTCAGTGCAGCGGCAAGGCATCCACTTGCGGCACTGACATCCCGGGTTCGGGAACAGACTCGGGAGTTGGAGTTCCAGCTGGGTGGAGAAGGATCAAGTGTCCCAGTGACTGCTCTCTTTCTCTGGGGGGAGGGGGTAGAGTGTCCAGCACTTTATGGACCCCTAGCAGAGGCTGGGGGTTCCACCGCAGCTGGCGCCATCCATTGTGTGGGGGGGTGGAGTAGATGTTGAACGTCACTGCACACTCAACCTCAGGACAAAAAAGCATGCAATAACGCTGTTCAGCGAGGGTGATGCCCGCCCCTCAGTCTCACTGTACCCACCATATGCTGCTAGGTGCCTCCTGTGATTGTATTCTGTTGGGCTGGTTCGCCCCTGTGGCCCCACCTGGGGGGGACAAGCCCAGGAAGCCCTGCTAATGGTGGTGATGCCGCTGGTAATCTGGATGTGTTTCTGTGAGGGTGGGTCATTTCAGCAGTCTCACCTTGTGTGGGCAAGCCAGGGAGGCCGTCACCGTGGTGGTAGTGGTCGGATGGGGGAGTCGAAAGCCGATGGGGTCGGGGTGAATGTAGGGGACAGCCAGATGAAACAGCATAATAAATTGGGGAAAAAAAAAGTTGGGAAAGGTAATCCATTTGCCGCACTTGACATAACCAACCTGCAAGTGTCTGCTTTTTGCAGACATGAAAGAAACAGAGAGCATTTGCTGGTACAAACAGGAAGGAGAACAGCAGAAAAATTGTCTCTTACGGTGGCATTTGAGAAAAGAATTGCAAGTCCCAAGCCAAAAGATGACAGTATGCTTGCCCAGTTACTGACAATGTATTACCTTATCAAACAAGGGCAATCACTGAACCAGTCTGAAATCTGATATACTACAGGTGAGGTATAGGAATTAGGAAAGGAATCTACTGTTTTTTCTGGAGGGGGCTGGGGGCTACATTTGGTATCAGATCTTGCAATGTTCTTTTTCTTTCACAGAAATGAAGTGGCTGTCCAGGGCTACAAGGCAGTGGCATGGCCTACTCTGGTTAGGATGCATGATAGGACATGCTGGACTCCATAAACAAAGTCATACAGGAAGAAATCAAAGCCCGCTTAGCGGGTTCTCAGTTTCTTGGGGGTGGCAGTGGATGAAACCACTGATGTAACCATTCACAAAAAAACTGAGCATATATGTAAGTGCATACTCAATGTACAGTCAAATATTCATGTATTTGACTGTATTGCAATACTTGATGGGAAGGCAGAGACAATTGTATCAGAAATCTTGAATGTTTTTTCTGCTAATGCAGTTGATCCTAGCAAGATCATCACACTATTAAGTGACGGTGTAAGCATCATGACTGGAATGCCCAATGGGCTGGGTGCAAAAGTAAGACAGCAACTAAATCCAAGGCTGATTCAGATCCATTGTGTTGCCCACAGACTGGCTCTGTCAGCAGGGCAAGCACGTAGGGACAACAGTGTTTCCAATGAATAGCAAATAACCATAAAAAAGGGGAACAGGTACTACAGGAACTCTTCAGAATGGTACAATGCCTTGTGTTTCATCCAAGAAACACTCAATGATGACAATGTTAGATATCTGTCTTTAAAAGAACCTGCAAGATTTCCTAGGATGTCACTGCATAGTACAGTTCAAACAATGGCAGTGTCAGTGGCTCAGTGGCAGTGTCAGTGGCTCAGTAGGTAGCACACTTGCCTCTGAGGCCAGAGGATCAGAGGGCTGTGGGTTCAGTTCCCACATCTGGCACTTGGGTTAATATCCCAGTACTGACACTGTAGTGCAGCATGAGAGGGGTGCTGCACTTCTGAGGTGCCATCTTTCAGATGAGACGTTAAACCGAGGTCCCATCTGCCTGGACTGGTGGTAGTTCAGGTGGATGTTAAAGATCCCATGGCACTTATCAAAAAGAGTAGGGGAATATTTATTGAAAAAAAGAAACTGAACATTATACACTCAAAATAACATACAACAGAAATTACAGTCAAAATACACCAATAAGAACTGAGTCACTGGTTACATAGTTAAATTCATGCACCATCATCCAATTTTATCCTTCATGAAAGGTACTTCCATCCAACGAAGTTTCCATACCCCTTTACTCGTAATGCTTTGTTCAAAATAACACTATTTGTCTAGAGCATATTCAATGCTAAAAATGACAGCATCTGGATCTTGAAAAATTTGCTGTAACACCAGTTTACATCTAACCTGCCAAAGTATGTATTTAATAAATGACAAAATTAATCTTATCACATCCTGCTGCAAACCCAAATTTGAGAGACAAAAACCCCCTATAATCTCAGAATACGTAAGAGCCTGCCAAGCAGGTTGCTTCCATTTATCAGCTAATTTATTCCATACAGTTTGTACAAAAAGACACAAAAGTAAAAAATGCTGCATTGTTTCCAACATCTCAATACACCCCTGTCATGGACAAAAACGTTCATTCCATTTTTTATGTTTTGTGTTACCCTTCACATTTAGTCTCCCATGAGCACTCAACCACGTAACATCCCATACTCGAGGTGCTATTCTGGGATCCCGTAAGACATCTATGACATAAGTCTTGAATTGAGGCTCAATATTAGGAAACTCCACATGTAACTCTGGAATCTCTTGTTGTATTGCTTTATACAGCAATTTAGTGGATATTGAAGTAAGCACCTGAAACGACACTTTCCATATTTTTAAATTCCTCAAGACAGGTCTAAAAAAAGCACAAGAGGTTTTAAACTGTGCATGCAAAATCTCCTGCTCCTTCCATTTTGGATAGACAGGCCTCAACCAATGATCCACAAAAGGGAGCCACAAGGCTGACTACGGTTTTGACATGTCCAACAGATTATGATGAAGAAAAATGGTAAGCAAAAAGAGGATAGGATTAATCAGGTTTAAACCTCCTTTGTCTATTGGTAAATACAAAATCTCCCTCTTTATTGGATTTAAACAACATCCCCATATAATTTGGAATACCAACCCCAACAAACGGGATTCGAATTGGCTTGGTAATGGATATACTGCACAAAGAAATAGGAATATTGGCATTAAATATGTTTTAACTACCATAACTTTCTTCTTTTTAACCAAATTCCACCTTTTCCATACAATAACCTTTTCCTCTGCTTCTTCCAGCTTCCTTGACCAATTAGATATACAGTTGTCCTCCTTTCCAAACCACACACCCAAATAATGAAATGGCATGTCTGATACCTTGATACCATGCCACATCGTAGACCCCTGAGGGAACCTTCCTAAAGGATAGATTGTACTTTTAAGTTTATTGAGTCGTGTACCTGTGGTGTCAACAAATTCTTCCAAAATAGTTAGAACTCTCAAGCCTGACTGTTCATCTGCAACTATGACACAAATGTCGTCCACATAAGCAGTGACTCGTACTTCAAAACCCCACCCCCAAAGGTTGAAGACCTACCACCAGAGTATCCTGTTGAATTAGTCTCAACAATGGATCTAAACACCAAACATATAGTAGGGGACTTAAGGGACACCCCTGTCTTACCCCTCTAGAAATTGTTACATATTTCCCCAGATGCCCATTTACCAAAGGTAGAGCTTTTGCTGATGAATATAAAGTAGATATCCACTTAACAAATTGCTCAGGTACCCCATAAGACTGTAACACCAGGGAGATATAGGAATGCGGGACACAGTCAAAGGCCTTTTCTTGGTCCAAGGCCATTATATACCCTTGTAAGAGGTCCTCTTTCCCTTGTTCCACTAATTCTCTTATTAATAATAGGTTGTGTTGTATACCACGCCCTGGTACAGTACAGGTTTGTGCTCCAGAAAGTATACATGGTGTCAAGTGCAACAAACGAGAATGTAAAAGTTTCATTAAGATTTTGTAATCCGTATTCAGTAGACCTAAAGAACGCCAATTATCCAAACACATTCTCTCACCTTTTTTATACACCAGAATTTGAACTGCGATACAAAAATGAAAATCCACTTGCAACGTTGACAATACCCAATTAAATACTACTACCAATATCCGGATCAGTTCTTCTTTAAACGTCTGATAAAATTCTGTAGGCAACCCATCTATACCAGGAGACATATTTTTTTTAAGATTCATCACTATGAGATCTAGCTCTTGGACCGTGACAGGCTCTATCAAAGGAGAAATCTGATCCACCGTCAGTGTAGGTACTGTAATGGACGTGAGCAATCACTCAGTCTGTTCTAGGTTCAAAAACTTTGAAGCATAGATTGAATCCAAATATTTTGTCACTACACTTAAAATACCAGGACCATCTGAGACAATCACTCCCTGATCTGAAAAGACAGATGCCATAAAACGCGCATTTGCCCTTTGGGTACTATGCTGAAAGGGATCCCCCAATCCAGTCTTTCCCTGAGTGCAGATTTTGTGTTCAAATTGCAGGGTTTTAGCCCTGTTATATTGTAACAAAAACATTTCTTTTTTAATATTAAGGGATTGGTCAGACAAGGGGATGTGTAATAAATTTACAGTTGAGTATATTTTATTCAGCTGCATGCGCAGTTTTAAATATTGTCTATACTGCCCCTGACTTCGTTTAACCGAATGTTTTTGAACTATGCTTCTTAAGCCTGTTTTAGTCAATTCCCACCAACTACTTCTATTGGGCATCAACCCTGCCATTGTCATACGTGCTTTTAAATACTCCCGAATTTTAAACTGTAAATGTTGATCTGACAAAAGTGTTATATTCAATTTCCAGTATCCCTTCCCATACTGAGGCCCATTAACAGTACCCAAGGTAATTATTAACATGGCATGATCCGAAAATTCCACTGGGTACACTAAAGCTGTTTCTACACCAATACAGTGTTTAATAAAGATAAAATCTATTCTCCTGGACAAAGCCCCACGAAAATACATTTGCCCCCCTTGTGGATGGACCGTCCTGTAGGAATCACACAGCTGACTTTGAGCTATCAATTTTAAAAGATAATTAGTATCACTAAACACCTTTGTAGTTTTAGCCCCTCTATCTTGGACATGCACAACGCAATTAAAATCTCCCCACCAAATTACCAACTTAGTGGTAAATAAGTAAGGTTTAATCAACCCAAATAATTCCATCCTTCCTTTCTTAGTTAAAGGCCCATAAATGTTTATTAATCTCCAGGATAAGCCACCATATGTAAAATCAATTATCAAGGCCCTCCCCAAAAGGACCTCTATCAATCGTGAGATACGAAAAGCATCTCCCTAAAAGTACCCCTACACCCTCACACAAATCAGTACCATAAGAAAAAAAAGATGGGCCCCAACACCATAATTTTTTTGCAATATTAGTTAAATAGATGGTGTTTAACCTTGTGTCTTGTAGCAAAAAAATATCACAATCCATATCTTTTAATTTTGTTAATGCAACCAGACGTCTCTTGGGGTTCCTGATACTATTAACATTTATTGTTAAAATTCTCAGCCTTGGCAGGGATGAAAATAACATAGTCAGTATTAAAGCTCAAGGTGGCTTCTTAACTCTGGAACTTCTATGCACCTGAGTTCTATGTCTAGGATCTACACTAATTTGTGAACAGTGCTCTGCGGCTTCCTCATCAGAATCAGAAGAGGGGGGCCAGGGAGGAGGCTTCCGAATCACCTCCTGGTTCTGAATCCAAAACAGTGGATTTCAGAATCTCATATTTATTAGTTAATACAATAGCACCATTCATCCCAGAAGAGCCTTTGGCTATTTTAGATCAAGGTTGCGTTTGTTTCGGACCTCTTTTCTTTGCCACACTTTTACCTCGAGGAGGTGGTATTGCAAAGGGAGGACTCTTCTGTACCTGTGGAAGAGAGTGACCCAATACAATATCACCTACATCCTGTTCCAGTACAGCTGCAGTTGCAGGACTTGGCAGATTGTCCACAATATCCTGACTGAGAAGATGGGGGGCGGAGGCTGTGGAGGACTGGGCCTTCATTCTGCCGGGAGGGGTTCCTTTTGCCTATCTCTTTTTTTTAACATTTCTTCTTTTTGTGCCTCCTGTAAAATAGTATCCTGACTTGTCCTATCCATATGGTTGTGGGTTGCCCAAGGACAAGATTTATATGAATGCCTCAAATCATAACATAAATTACATCTCAACTTAGCTTGACAGGTAGAACTCTGGTGACCAAAGTCTAGACAGAGATTGCAGCGCAATCTATCACAAGTGGACCCTAAATGTGTAAAAGCCCCACACTTGAAACAGGCTCTCGGTTGTCCCTGATAAAAGCAGTGCCTTCGTTCTGAACCTAAGAAAATGCTATTTGGAAGGTGTACAGGTCCCATTTGATTGTAACGTAAGCGAACTCAAAATATCCACCCTCCATTCCAAATACATTCATCATCAAAAATAGGTACAGGAGCCCCAAGAACTTCACATTTTTTTTGCAGCCAATATACAATATCATGCACAGATACCGATTCATTACGGAAGAGAATAGTCACTTTTTTTATAGAAGGTTTAGTTAATGGCAGTGCCTTAAAAGGCATCCACAATTCTGTATATTGAAAGCTATCAAATTTTGCCCAAAAATGATCCAGTTGTTGTGGAGTAACAAAACTAATATCAAAGGACACAGAGCCAGACACATGTATAAGAGCATGTATTTCATTTGAAAAAAACCCCATCGAGTTTTTCAACAATGTTTTCCCCACATAGAGGCGATCTGGTGGTAGAGTTAAACCCCCTTGATATTCTAAACGTACAGCATTTCTTCGTTGTAAGGGAGAGGGTGCGCCGATAAAAGGGTCTTATCACCGGAACGACTCCCAAGCTTTTTTTGCTTGCAAACGCGGGCTAGAAGGAGGCAATACTTGTTGCGGGGAAGGAACTTCAGAATCTCCCCAGCCAATATGCTGCACTTCTGAACAGTCTAAATCTGACAGGGATAATTCCTGTCGTTTGTCATGCTGTGCTTGAAGCCCACTCACAGATACCTGTGGAAGCAAAGGGCCTGCCTCAGTCAATCGAACTTCAGGTTCTCCTGGTAACTCATTTTGTCCTGGAATGGGGCTATGGGCTGGGTCCGGAATCCATACCCCATGTTCACCACGCATCCACCCCGCATTGAGCAACGAGCGGTCCAAGGAGGTGGCCGAACGTTTGCAGACAACTTGTGATGTCGCATACTCAGTTCTACCTTTACGTAAAGTGAAAGTCTTAACACAAGTTCCCACATTATCAGGATTAAACCCCAGAGAATCACTCACAATAATGCTTCTTTCCTCTGCCCGACCATCTCCTGAGTCTAGAATAGTTTCCGGAAGACTGGTTGTCAAGTTCCCCACATCAAAGGGCCGTTCCGTCAAAGTGTTAAGCTTTGAAATACTGACGTCATCCTGCTTGCTCTCCATTCCTCCCAATGCAGGTCTTACCATTGTTGCCTGCAATAGTTCGTCTTGAATAATGTGAGCAGCGTCTCGTAGCAAGTCTTCAGGAATAGTTTCACTGAGTTCATCCATTGGAATCATTACCTTTTCTCCTGGTTTAAACAACCGTTTATTTTGTTCCAAAATATTATCCACCCAAGCAGAGTCGGGCCCAAACAATCCAGCAGCAGCACAAAAAGACGGCAAATTCAATTCTGTCGCAGACTGTACAGTTTCCACACATGTAGGCAATATTACTATGGTCTCCAAGGCTGGACCTGGAGGTAGGGAGACCTGCTCACCTCCAGGTACACCAGCAGACTGACCAGCCATCTCATCCTCCTCCATGGTGACCCCTACTGGCCACAATGCAGCAGCAGAGTAGGGGAATTTATTGAAAAAAAATCATACAAAAAGAAAATTACAACAATACACAAGGCAAAACATCAATAAAGAAAAGAAAATACATTCAGGTAACAGAAAACTCTGATGTGGTCACCCAAGGCATATTACACCAGTAGGCATCTAAAACATGTTTTGGAAAAACCATACTTTCTTTATGAAAAATAATAGACAGTTCCCTGGTAACATTCCGGATAATCATTTCAATAGGGGTATCTTTTTGTTGTAACGTAAAACCACATCTAGCATTCCATATATACTATTTTAACACTAAGCAAACAATATTTAGAGTTCCTTTATGAAAATACCACCACCCAGAATGAAAAACACCATTCATCAATTCCTCCGATGTCATACTGGAAAAAATAGGTACAGACCAAACGTTGGCAAGGGTTGACCAAAAAGGCCTAATAAATGAACAAAGAAAAAATAAATGCTCAATCGTTTCTTCTGCAGAAACACAAGGAATCCGAATACAACCACGCTCAGCATGCTGTTTGTGTTTTTGATTACTTTTTACATTTATCTTTCCATGACAACTAAGCCAATGGAAATCCCATCATTTTCTTGGGATTCGTGATTCATTTAATAAAGCTAAATGGACGGATTGTAAGTGCAAAGGTCGATGAGGAAAAGTGATCAATTCAGTAAAATGTGTGCCAATTATGTGGTAGTACAACTGTTTTCTCGAATTGGCAATCAATAATTGGCTAGAAACCCCCCCATAATCTCAATTTTATAAAAACTTCTCTATAAAACTCAGGAAGTTTTGAATTATACTTCAGATGAGCGACTCTAGATCCTTCCCAAATCGAAAACCATTGTTGCACCGTATTATAAAAATATGATGTCCAAACCTGATTCCGATTGATAATTAAGGGTCGAAGATTTGTATAAAAAAATATACAATAAAAAACAATACTGGATTAACCATATGCAAGCCCCCAGATGAAATAGGCAAATAAATAATATTCCTTTTAATAGGATTTAGTCGACTTCCCCATACTGCATGAAAAAACAAACTTGACAATTTGGTTTACAATATTTTAGGAGGGGGGAAAAACCTTACTGACATATGAAAATTGTGGCAAAAAGTTTCATTTTAATTAAAACTACCCATTTTCTTTTATCGAGTTTCCACGTATTCCATTTAGATACCATCACATTGCCTACTTCCATCCTTACTGTCCAATTAAGTAAGTCTAAATTACCTCCACCCCAAAATAACCCTAAAATCTTAATAGGAGGAGGAACAATGGGAATTCCTGAAATCTGAGAATCAGTATTAGGTCGTGTACCCAAAACTACACCTTGACTTTTAGACGGGTTCAGACTAGCCCCTGAAATTGAAGAATAGATATCACAAATTGCTATAGCCGAAGAAATAGACTTTGCATCCAGCAATAAAAAACATAAATCGTCTGCATATGCAAGACACTTAGCTCGGACTGGTAAGGACCCTAAATGTAAAGATCGGATACTAGGGTGTTCATTGATATGTCGTAATAGAGGATCAATGCAAAAAACATATAAAAGCGGGCTAAGGGGACAGCCTTGCCTGACGCCTCTAAGTATCGGGACTATGGGTCCCACATGCCCATTTACCATAGGAGTCACCGTAACAGATACATATAACAACTGTATCCAACGTATAAAATTATCCAGAATATTATAAAATTTTAAGACTTCCCACATGTAGCAATGGTTAATTGAATCGAAAGCTTTACTTTGGTCCAGTGAACATAAAAATCCATCTACTTCCTTTGTCATACCCCTAGTTGCGACCTCTCTGAGTAAAAGGAGATGTTCAATAATATTGGTATGATTCACCGAACAAGCCTGTGCTTTACTGATGACAATATTTGCAACTGGTTGCAATCGTAAAGTTAAGATTTTTTGCAAGCAACTTAAAATCTGTATTTAACAGGCAAATAGGTCTTCAGTTAGTTAAAAGGTGTCGATCTCCAGTTTGGTATAAAAACACTAAAGAGCCTTGTATCATATTAAAGGGTAGGGAAGTTTGTAACATGAGAGTTAAGACTTGTGCCAACTCTTGTGCCAAAACTTCTACAATATATTTATAAACCTCTGTAGTCAACCCGTCCTTTCCTGGAGATTTATTGGGAGACATAGTGTTCATGGCCAGGATTATTTCAGAAGGAAGAATATCCTTCTGCATATCGCGTTTCAAAACCAATGGAATCTCTGGAACCTCAATATACTGTAAAAAAACTGTGAATACTCTCCAAAGGTATATTAGTGCCAGAGAAAAGAGATGTAGTATGTTGATATACGATATTCATAATATCATCCTGAGTATCATAAAGATGCCCCAATGAATCCTGTAAACTATCAATTCTTTTTGATTTGACACGCTGGCGACAGGTATCAAATGGACATATGTTGGAAAGAGGCCCTTGTAAACCAAAGGTATGTTGAAAGGCTAAAACAGCTGCTTTCTTTTGATGAAAAAGACACATTTGTTCTTTCAGAGATAAAATTTGAGCACTATAATCATGTGTAGAATTATACGATAGGGAAATCAAAGATTGCAACTGCTTCTTATGTTGTAAATACTTAGAATAATGAGAATCTGCTTCTTTTTTTTCATATATTTTAATAAAACAATCAAGTCTTTCTTTAAATCCTCCCACCACTGTATTGGTGATTCATATAAAAAAAAAAAGTTGTCTTTTTGGCAGATAAAAAATATTGTATCTGCATCTGACAGTTTACCTGATGAAGTAATGAAGAATTACATTTCCATAGCCCCCGTCCAATCTGAACCCTGGTACCGAGGGTAAGAGAAAGTCTGGAATGGTCAGAATATTCCACAGCTTGTACGTCAGCTGTGGAAATAAACGAGTGTTGAGAAATGAAAAAAAAAATCGATCCTAGTAGGACCGCAACAAAAAGTTGGTATAACTCTTCGAAGACGAAACAACATAGCATCAGCCAAATCTGCTTTACGTACCACATCAGACAAGCAATTTGAATCGCAAAATGTTTTTAGAGTTTTAGTCCTTAACCCCTTATCCCGTTTATCTAACCCACAGTTGAAATCACCACCCCAAATTACCAAATGTGCCGTATATAAAAAAGGTTGAATAGTTTTAAACAGGGAAACCCTCTCAGCCTTAGATTGCATAGCATAAATATTAATAAGACGAAAAGGTTTATTTTGGACACAAATATCCATTAATAAAGCTCGCCCAGGAACCAAATCTAATAACTTTAAACAGGTAAAGTCAAGGCCATTAAGTAGAATCCCTACTCCCGAACACTGGTCTGTACCTACTGACCAATAAGAAGGTCCCACATACCAGGCTTTAGTAGCAGTCTGTACATTACTTAAAGTATGTAGTCTCGTATCTTGCACAAAATAAATACCAGGCTCCTGATGAAGCAAAGCAGAAAAAACCACAGTCCTTTTCCGTAAGCTCTTCAAGCTATTCACATTGACTGAAGTTAGAAAAAGAGCCATAAAAAACAAAAGGAAAAAAATAAATCTAAATGAAAAAAAAAACCCAAACATAAATCATTTCTTTTTTCCTCCCACTTCTCGTACCCAACCGAGTTTTAAGTTTAACATGTGAAGGGCAGGTTTTCTTAGAGGGTTCTTTACATGAAACAAGCTTTGGGACTTCAGTGTGGTTCGCCTCCCCATCCCCAATCATGGAAGATGAGTCCGAAAGAATTTCAGAATCACTATCAGCCAGGGGGAGGTCTTGGTACTGGTTTGAAAGAGAAATAACCTGCGTTTTAGCCATTTTTACAGCAGGGATTGTTTTTTCTGCCCGTTTCCAAGCTAGAATACCTTTCCTGGTATTATAGGCCAAAGGAGGAGGAGGCATTTCGAAATCTAGAGGTTCAGGAGGTAAAGGCACTTTTTCCAATTCTGGAAGGTCCTACTGCGGGGAAGAAGGTACGGAAATAGAAAGGGGAACTACTACGGGACCCACCTGAGGGTCGGCTTCTATGGTGAGGGGAATCCCCGAATGGGAAGAGACCTGTAAAGGAATAGAAGAGGTGGGAGCAGACGTAGGCGGCTGTCTAAAGTCAGATTGCTGTCGCTGGGAAACAGCTATAGGCAAACGTTGTTCTTCATAATCACCACCGGGGTTTTTATTATGGGCGGCCCAAGCACAACTCTGGTAGGAATGCCCAGTTTCATTGCACAAGCTACATATAATTTCATTCAGACAATTACTGCTGACATGTCCCAATGCATTACAAAGAGAGCATTTAACTTTATCACAAATATCACTTGTATGACCCTCAGAACCACACTTGTAGCAGGCCTTGGGTTGGCCTGCATAAAATAAAACTCCTCTATCACAGCCAAGAAAAAGAGAATTAGGGAGATGTTTAAGACCCTCACTAGCCGAGGATAACAAAACTTTAAACTTCCATCCCCCAGTCCAATAATGTTCGCTATCAAAGATAGCATTAGGGCCATCCAAAACAGTACATCTTTGCTTCATCCAGTAAGTTAAATCTGTCACACTAACCCCTTCATTTCAAAACAAGACAGTTACAAACTTTATAGCAGGTTTAGTCAGGGGTATAACCTCAAAGGGAGTCCATAGAGGGGAATTGCATAGTTCATTATATCATTTCCAAAACCTTTCCAATCCAGCCGTAGTTTTGAAACTAATATCAAAAGTATGTTCGCCCGATACGTGTATCAGAGCATATATCTCAGTACTGCAAAAATTGTAAGGATTCTTTAAGCAGGGTTTTACCCACATAAACATGATCAGGGACACAGTCTAAACCTCCTTTATAGAGGAAACGAACAGCATTGTGACGTTTAGCAGGAGCTATAGGTAAATGGAATAAAGAAGCAAACGATTTCTTTGGAGGGTTAGGTTTAAAGTTTAAAGGAGCTTCAGAACCAGAAAATTCAGGGCGGGTGGGCAGCTCAGTCACATTAGGGACGTCTGAGGGAATATCAAGAGGAGGAACAACAGAAATATCAGCAGTATCAGAACCAGTTACATCCTTAGGAATTGAAATAGGAGACATACCAGAGACCCAGCAAGTGTCAGTTCCATTTTTTTCCTACCCTGCAGCCTGCAAGGCAGCATCTACCGACCAAGGTTCTGTGTGTGTAGACTGTAGTAAGTCAGAGTTAGAAGGTGCAGGCAAAACAGACAATCCCTGGCGTACATTGTCACAGGCTGACTCACTCGGCAAGGCCTTTGATGCTGCTACGTCAGCATTCTGAATCAGCTGCGTAGTTGAGACTGACAGTGGTGAAGTCGAAACATCTGAAGGTGTCACGGTACACTGCATAGGAATTTCCAAAGGGATTTGTTCTGAAGAAACCTGTGTTTGCTGCGTAGAAAAAAGTAAGTCATCCTCCAAAATTTGTTCCTCCATCGGAACACAAGCCGTCGGTTCAGTAGGTAAATGCTGTACTTGCTGACGAGTAACTCGTTTAGTTAACAACGCTTCTTGTTGCTGTATAACTTCCATAAGCCGGCATTTTTGACATTCTAAAGTAAGAAAGGCACCGTCGTCCATATCCTGGGCAATTTTCTGTAATCTTTCCACACCTGGTCTTTCTGCAAAAGTCGGGTCCGACGCCCGCTCCGTTCCAGATAGTTGAGAAGCAGGGGGTGGAACGAACCCCCCTGCCTCCTCCACGTCCTTCTCCTTCGCCGAGTCCACACCGACTGCTGCCATGACTGTGAGCAGCAACGCCCCCTACTAAGTAGGGGAAGTTTTTATTGAAAAGAACATAACATCACCAGTTAAACAGATTTACACAACAATACAAAAATTGTACACAGAAATATATGTCAAACAAAAGATTTCCAAAAAGAAGCAAATTTAACAGCAGAACATTTTGCTTATCTTTGACCTAACAGAGGATAAACCAGTCTCCACTTGTGACAAAATTATAGAAATAGGAACTAATTGTTGCTGAAAATAAATTGACATCTGGCCTGCCAAAGATAAAATTGAATAAAGGCAAAAAAAACATTCAAGGTGCTGGGATGATAAGACTGCCATATACCTGTATAATCCCCTAAGACCAAAGCATTATATGTTATCTGCTGCAGCATCGGAACCCCCCAATGATCAGATGCCTTACACCAAAATTCTTTTGCGAACTGACAATCAATAAGAAAGTGAGATAAACTTTCTTCAATAGAGTTACAAGAAGACCGTAAACAGTATCTTTCAGTTGTCGGTTTGTATTTAAGATTCCCCCTTTCAATTTCCCATGTAAAGATATCCACACAATGTCCCATATAGAAGATGGTATTCTATAGTCAGTTAATTTACGTAAAGCAAAGGACATTTTGGTTGGCACACAGTCTGGAAAAAGCAAAATGGAGCCTTGTACAGTAAAAACAATATAGTTATAGAAAGATTTCCTAGTATGTGAAATAAGGTCATTAAATAATAAATTCCACTGCCTACATTTTTTAAGAGAAGGCATTCCATACAGGGGCAAATGATTTTGTTTTAACAATTTAGGGGGGTACGTTGTCCATTTCTGGAAGTAAGGACTCCATAGAAAATAAGACCACGAATTCCAAAGGGAACCGGTGTGATTCCAAAGGAAACTAAAAGAATTAAACAAAAAATGGAATGAAAAAAACAATTGGATTTATCATGGACAATCCACCTTTCTTAACTGGTAAGTAAAGGAAATCCTCTGAACTGGATTTAACGATTCCCCAAATCATCTGAAAAAGGCGGCTGTACAATCGTGTTTCTAATAGAACAGGTGGCGGTATAAATAACTAAGGTATAAAATATGGGAATCAAAAATTGCTTACAATAGAAACCCTTTTCCGTTTCCCAAATTTCCATTGTTTCAGACATTCACTTTAGATTCCCTATTTTTAACTGCTTTTCCCAGTTAAAAGTAGCCATATCACCTAACCCAAACCAAATTCCTAGAATTTTATTAGGTTGTGATGAGAATGGAATACCCCAGTATCAAAGAGAGTATCCTGTTCAGGATGTAAAGAAAAAATAAAACTTTTGAAGCGTTAAGTTCAGATCCAGAATTTTCCCCAAATCTGAAAACAATGTAAGGCTTTCTGAAGGAAGGCCTATCCTGAACGTAAGTGTAATATCATCTGCATAGGCGGTTATTTTAACCCTTGGCAAGATACATCAGGGTCAAACCCATAATCTCGGAATGCCCTGAATATATCGAATATTAGGGTCCAAAACAAACACATACAAAAGAGGGCTCAGGGGACAACCCTGCCAACTCCCCTAACTACAGGAACCTGAGGCCCCATTCTTCCATTCACTAAAGGATGTATCACTGCTTCCGAATATAAAATCGAAATCCAGTATACAAAGAGTTTAGGAATTTTGTAGGTTAATAGTATATTAAATAAGTAAGAGTGACACACTTTGTCAGGCCTTAACCTGATCCAAAGCAATAATAAAACCGACCCTTTTCCCCATCACTGTTGTCAAATAAGTCTCTTAACAAATATAAACTATGTTGTATCTTCCTATGTGGTACTGCTACAGGATTGAGCGGATGAATAAGGACTCAAAATTAAGGACAATCTATTTGTGAGGATTTTAGCAAAGATCTTATAGTCACTATTAAGGATACTTATCGGCCTCCAGTTAGTAAGTAAGGAGGAATCCCTTTTTAAAAATAAATTTCAATAAGGCCACATTAAATTCTGGAAACCTGGAGGTGGAGGTTAAGATAAAATTGAACACAAGAGGAAGAAAAAGACACATGTACGAAATGAAGGTTTATAAAATTCATTTGAATGCCATCCAAACCAGGGATGTTTTAAGTTTAAGGGATAGGATAACTTTTCCACTTCCAATGGAGAAATGGGTTTCAATAATTGAGCTTGAAATGTGGTGTCCATCACTGGAAGATAAGGCAAAAAGTCCTCAGGCAAATTCCCACTAAGCTCGGGTTCTCCCCAAAGGTATCCAAACAAATTGCTGTACAACAGACATCATATCTTTCTCGGAGGTTACTATTTTACCTTCGTAGAGGTTAATTTAGACATTACAGTCCGGTCAAAGCGTTCCTTACACGCCAAATAGGGATTCAGTTGGTTGGGCTTGTACCCAAATCTAAATTCCATGTCTAGTGATATAGCTCTACTGTACTGATATTCAACCATCTGTTTTTTAATTCTGAGATTTGAGACAACAAAGGAGTTTGTCACTCGATGGTAGTGACATCAGTTTGTAAAATTGATCGATAATGTAGGTATTGAAGATATCGTGAATTGGCCTTGTGTTTCCCCTTAGAACTTAAAGGGATTTAATCTCTATTTTAGTGTCTCTCCACCAGAAAAAAGGTTCTCATAACAACAAAGTGTAGAATGACGGCAAAAATAGATTTTGTAATTCCGAATAAATCACTGTCCTCCAAGGAGGACACATTTAGACATCATCTGGGGCTAGCTGAATATAGTTTAGGGAATATCTGCTAGACTAAAAACCCCAATTAAAAGGTGATGGTCTGAGAACTCAGTTGGTGTAATATATGTAAGGAAGGTTTTAGAAACTTAGAGACAAAAGATAGTCAATACATGAAGAAAATATGTTCCTGTGATATGAAGAACCACCTGTACTATGTAATGACCTATAACGTCAATAGTCCAGCATTTTTAATAATCTGTTTTAAAGCTAAAGAATCACAATATATTTTTTTCTGGACTTCCCTTTAAATTTAGTATCTATATCACAGTTAAAATCCTCCCAGATAACGTGTCTTTGAGTATATAGAAAGGCTTAACATCCTCAAATAATTTAATACGTGCAGTTTTAACTTGAGGGGCATAAATGTTTAATAATCTATAATCAAAGTCATGCCAGGAAAAATCTAGGAGCAGGGCACGTCCTGGACAGATGTCGACCAGTTTAGGAACTCTAAAGGCCGTGGAAGTAAAGAGAACCCCAATCCCATCAGCTCGTCAGGCCCAAAAGTCAAAGGAAGGCCCCACACCCATCTTTTCTGTGTTTGTTTGATTTCAGCCAGGAGGATAACCTAGTTTCCTGTAAAAGAATAATGTCTACATTTAAAGTACCAAGAAAGGAAAGGACAGCAGTCTCTTCTTAAAGTTCTTTATACTGCAGACATTATAGGAGGCTATTTTAGGGTCGCCATGTTGCAGAGATAGTACCATTAAGTTCAGACTTCTGGGAATGGCTAGTTTTCTCTTCTTCCCTTTCTTTCCTTTTTTTCTTTTGCTAAGTCTGTGGCTTTGCTATCTTCCTCTTCTGAAATCAATTCCGATAGGTGGGAAGTATCAGATTCTAAATCTGAGTCCCTACCTTCCAGTTGCAAAGGGAAAAAAGTTTTCTACTGGGTGGAGTAGTGAGGAAGCTTTATTAGAAGCTCTCGTAAACCTTGGGGTTTCACTATCTCAAAGGGGGCATGGAAGAAGAGGCCTGTTGAGAGTCAGAGATATCAGGTGGAGAAGATGAAATAGATACATCTGCAACCAAAGAGTCACCTCAGTCTCTGAGGAGGAAGGCTTGTCCACCAAGAGGGGTGAAGGATCAGCTGACTACCTGATGTGAAGGGATCCAGGATCAATCACTGTTTTCCCCTGAGCCTTGTTAATTAGGGCATCAAGTCCCAGCCCTCAGCTTTGTTATGAGAGGCCCGTGGGCATTGGTGAAAATGGCCATTATCACCACAAAGATTACACTGAAAGATGTTTTGACATCTTTCTGCTACATGCTCAAACCCTCCACACAATGGACATTTAAAAGGTCACAGGAGCTACTTAAATGAGTACAGGGCTCCACATTTATAACAGGCCCGAGGCTGACCACTATAAAACAGACCCCTCTATCTTTCCTAGAAAAAGCTGTTCGGTAAATGGATAATTTCACCATTTATTTGGGATAACTTCACTTTAAATTTCCAGCTCCTGTCCAAATACCTTCTAGGTCCAAGATAGCTTCGGGGTCCCATCACCTCACATTTATTTTGCAACCATTGGTAAATATTACCTCACTGACACCTTCATTCCTAAACATGATTGTAATGTAACGAAACACTGGTTTAGTAAGGGATAGCATAAAATGGAACCCACAAAGGGTATTTTCAAAATGGAGTATCTATCCCAAAATTTCTCTAAGCCCTTAAAGATTTAAAACTAATATCATAAGAATCCTCCCTGAGATGTGAATTAATGCAAAATATCAACAGGAAGAAAATTCATGGAACCTTTCAAAAGCGAGTTAGCAATATAATATCTATCCGGGTGGGTTTGAAGGCCACCCTATAACGATAAACGGACAGCGTTTCTTCTAGGTGCCTGTTCTAATTTGTTTTAAACAAGTCAGACATTACTGCTCTGGGTTTTGCAAGCCACCTGTGCCCCTGTCTGAGCTAAATCCTGTACAAGTCCTATACCCCGAACTCGGCCCAGGTATGGCCGAAGGACGGGTTTCAAACTCTGATTATCATTAATAGTTTCCACCCCAGAAGTCTGAATGTCCATACCTGAGCTCAGGTTTGTAGAAACGTTGGCATGCATGGTGGAAGACTGAGAACTGTCCGTCCATGTAGGGTCTGGGATCCATATGCCTGTTTGTGATTTTGTCCATCCAGCATCTTGTAAAACCTCCTCCGATGACCAGTCCATAGTAGGGTAGGATGATTTTCTATTATGCAAGCCAAATTGTTGCTTTTAGAATCTGTGAGGCCGTAGGTGTAGAACGAGGTCAAGCGATGGTATTCCCAGGTCCAATGCAGCTTCCAATGTCTGGTGCGCTTCAAAATGAGTCCCTTCCTGTATTTCCTGCGGTGCGTCTGCAAAAAGGGCCCGACCGGAATCAGTCACCTGGCCGGCTGACATCGCGATTTCCACAGGTACAGAAAACTTGGATATCGAAAATAAATTAGTTGCAGCTCCCGATTCAGACCGCGATTCAGTCTGAGGCTTCTCCTGGATATTAAGCACTTCTCCCGGTTCTCGAGGTAAGGGATTTTGCTCTGGTCTCCGTTCCGTAGTAGGCTCCACTGAGCCAGACAACACAGCATCCGATTCCATGCCTGACCAAGAGCCTACTGAGCAACCCCTCCGGATTACCCAGCAGCACTCTCTCCACACAGAGTAGGGGAATTTCCCCCGTGTCCTGACCAAATTTCCCTCATTCACTAAAAATACCACCAACAGCTTAATCTGGTTCAAGGTCAGTTGGCATTCATCTGTATCCCCCTTCCCCAGGTTGTGCCTGAAAATAGGCAGGATTTGTCTAGTGCACTTACCCGGTCAACAAAAACTAAATAAATAAAATTTACAGATCATATCCCACACTGTTATAAGCCTTAGAGCATGATGCAGCAAACAGTGTCCAAGAAGCAAAGGGACTTCAGATAAAAGTAAAATATGTCTGCTTTATCTTATGCACTTCTTTTTTCATTGACGTCTTAGATGTGGTGAATAAAGTGTCTCTAGTCATGCAGCGGGACAATGTTGACATTTCAGTGGCCGGAGCATGACAGAAGCCACTGTTACTAGACTGCAACAGTTCAAAGAGCAGAATGGGGCAGAGCTTCAAAAGACATTTCAAGAACTTTAAACTTAAACTTAAAAGTTAAGAAGTGTCATAAAATAATAGGATGCATTTTGGCTAATATAAAAAGTAGGGAATGGGAGGTTCTAATGCCACTTTATTCCAGCTTGGTGAGACTACATCTTGAGTACTGCTCTCAGTTCAACAAATATCATTCTATAAGAAGCTGTAAAATGGTTGAGGGGGTCCAGAGAAAATTTACATAAAAGATAAGTCAAGAGAAACTGGATTATGCTTATAGATTATCAAATTTGCAGTTATACTCTGCAAGTTATAGACAAATTCGACGAGATTTATGCTTCACATATAAAGCACTAAAAGATAGGTATTTGGTGCAACTATAGGTCTGACACTGAACACTGACACTACAACCAATACAAGAAATAATGGACTTAAAATTATGGGAGAATTTATAAAAACTACTAAAAGAAGCACATTCTTTACACAGAGGGTGATCAATATAAGGAACAGTCTACCTGAATTCGTAGTATCTAGTCTGACTATAGACAATTTCAAAACTAGACTTGATCTACATATGGGAAACAGAAAATACTTTTATCACCTATAAATAGGTGCAAGTTCTTTAAAGGGTATCAAGCCTATTGAACTTGTATACATTCTATAAAACTATGAAACTTGACCAATGTCCTAGCATGAGGCAGGATCAAAAAGTGAATGACAGATCAGCATTGCATATGCAATTCCAGACAGCATCTCAAGAATATCTGACACAACTCATTAAAAACATTCACACAAGATGTGAGCCATCTTCAATGGAGTTGCTGCATAACTTAAATGTTTTTCTAAATCCTTAATGTTTACCTGATGATTCTAAGACAATGGACCATGGACTGCAGGAACTGAAGGATATTTGCACTAATTTCCAAGACACATCCTTCAAAGAAGAAACACTGCCAGCACTTATTGACAAAGAAAGGACTGAGAAAGATTACAGACAATTCAAGCTTGTTCTCAAATCTAAACAAGCACTAATGAAGCCACTATGGCTGCAGCTGAGTTTGGGGCAGCAGAGGTGCACCAGAACACGTTGGACTATGCTGCTGTGTCAAAGATGGTGGCACATAGTTTTCTGTGAATGCATGACAACTCACGCATGCACAGAGAACTCCAGTGGCACTGTCTGCCATATCCAAGATGGCCATCAGAGTTATCTGTGCATGTGTGGCGCATGTGCAGTGGGCTCCATCGGCCATATTGGATGGCGGACTGTGCTACTGTGTCGCTGATGTTCCTGCACATGCGTGAGTCATCGGGGATGTGCGGAAAACTCTATGCCACCATCTTTGACACAGCGGCATAGTCCACCGTGTTCCCAACGGACCGCCATCTTGAACACTATGGACAGTGCCATGCTCCATTGATACCAATGGACAAAATAGTGCAGTGAATGCACAGTGATTGCCGTTCATCTCCACTACTTTAAAAAGTCAGTTCAGTATCCAGTGGGCTTCCTTTTTTCTAAAGAGATCACAAGAAATCTGCAGGGCTATGCCCACTGCAGCCATAAAAAGGACCGACTTTGCTCAGTAGTGTCTGCCAAGACTTAATTGAGAACTATTCAGATATATTCCCAGATTTTGTCACAATGGCCACGATTTTGATTGTGTCACCTGTTACATCAGTGGCATGTGAAAAAGGATTTTCTGTGTAAAACAAAATAAAAACAAAAGATAGAAATTCTCTAAAGGCTGACACTGTGAGCAAACCCATGCAGATAGCCCAAGAAATAGCTGAAGTTGAAGATTATGGACCTCTTCCAGCACTTAAAAAAATTAAGACATTAGATTGCACAGAAAATAATTTTTTAAATTGTAATTCTTTTTTGTTTCAGACCCAGACTAGTGATCCCGAGACAAAAGATAACTGATGGGCAACTGACTAAAATCACTGGGCACAGGAGAAAAGATAAGTACTGTTGCCATTTATAAAGCTTAAAGGGGTGGCGGGAGATGGCCATAACAAGTAATAGCCCCATTCTGCTCTTATCTCAACACCAATGCTTTAATGGGTTGGTGGGAGGGAGGGAGGGAGAAATGTCTAACAAGTAAACTACCCCATTCTGCTCCTTCCACCATCTGTCAATAGTGGCTTCTATCATCAAGAACCAAACAAAACTTATTTCAAGACATGGGAAGGAGAGATATGCAAGGATAAGCTATGGGCAGGAGGGAGTAAGGAGAAGTTTATGGGCAGGAGGGAGTAAGGATAAGTTCAATTGTGCTTATGTACATAACTGGATGAGATGTATGCTTGTGAGACTTTGATACTTTGTGGCTATTCGCCTCTCTATCCATGGGATATACCACAATGTAGGAGTACAATGCAAGGAACCCTAGAGGAGGGGTCCCCCCCCATAGGTGCCACAAGAATTATTCCCATGGCTAAAAGTGGCTTAGGAAGATGCCCACCGGAAAGAGAGATGAGCCATTGGAGGAGGAGGGGAGGATGGTGGGGCAAAGAGAAATGAATCCTGGAATAGTCCAGGAGGAGTGGCCTTTTAAGGCCTGATGGGGGAATGACGTAGTTGCTCCACCCATTGAACCTCAGGCTTAAAGCCTTCCCATTCAATTCACCTCTCTATCTGTAGGATATACCACCCTGTAGGGGTACAACATAAGGAACCCTAGAGGAGGGTCCCCCCTCCTATGGGTGCTGTGGGAATTATTCCTTGGCTAAAGGCAGCTTAGGAAGAAACCCAAAAAAGAATACCCAAAAGGGTGTCGAGCATGGAAGAGGTGAGAAATGGAATATATTGAGACCAGAAAGGAAGGAGAGAGATGTAGATGGGAAGGACAGGAGAAGAACAAGATATGACAAGGACAAAGAATGAAAGAAAAGCAGACATGATGCAGAAGGGCGGACTTCCTAAGGAGAGTGGGAACAGCCAGGGCCACCATCCGACTCCATCCAACAGTGGAACCTAACTATGGAACCTATAAAAGCACTAACCCTGTCTAATAGTATGACCATCAGCACAGAGGAGAAGAGAGGAAAAAAACCCTATAAGGAGGAAACCTCTGGGGATCCAAGGCCTAGGTCACCTTCCCTCCAGGTTGAAGGACATTTTGAGTAATGATGGCTCAGCTACAACAATTTAAAGTCAAGATTGAGGAAGGAGAAAAAGTCCAATTTAGAGGAAGCTCTCACTCCGTCCTTCCAAATGAACAGCTGCTGAGGGATGCAAGCGGTGTCTCAGCAAGTAGACGCTCAAAAGCAAGAGAGGATGTATGATGATGGAAAGAAGCCTTGAAGGCCTGAATAGTTTAAGGTGAGGAATGAAATGGATGATGTTCGATTATGAAATGAGGCCTGGAAGCCGGTACGGTTAAGGAGAAATATGAAATAAGAGATGAACAATGAAGGAGTGAAGCCTTGAAGGCTGATATGGTTAAGGTGAGGTATGAAATGAATGATGTATGATGATGATGGGGAAAAGCCTACCAGCCTCAAACAAAGGGGCAATAGACATGAAGACATGTCTCCGAATGGAGAGAAGGTCAAGCCCAGGTAGCATGGACCCTAAAGGGTTATGCTCGAGTTGAGGATGTGAAGGAGCAGACCAACATAGGGGTGTATGAGCGAGGGAAACCCAGATGTGGCCATGAGAAGACTGATGGAGAAAATAATGGCAGAAGTGTGGCAGTTTGATGTAGTAGCATAAGACCCAATGAGTAGTGTGCTTGATTATTCATTGTGAATAAGTAGATCCTGAAGTCAGATTGAGCAAAGGGGAATCAGACTCAGGCAACTGGCCATGAGATGGAATAGGGTAAGAGAAGGATATGAATAGGGACGGTGATGGCAGAATAGGGAAAACTCCAAAAGAAAGCAAAGGCTAGATAAGGAGCAGAATAAAGGGCAGAGGGAAAGAGAGGAGGTCAATGAAATGAGAAGTGAGCAGGAAAATGTCACGAAGAAATACCAACAGGCAAAACATCAAGGGAAAACATGAGGTGGAATGAAGGAGTACAGCTGACCAATGATGGATGGGCAGGCAGACCTATCGTAGAGCAAGCTGGCACAGTGGAAGGCAGACAAGGGGAAAAGCAGCAAAACAAAGAGAATGAGGAATGAGTAACACAAGGAGTGCTTCAGTGCAAGTGCACTGGGCAGGAGCGTCCAAGCTGGAAGAGGCGCCACACGAAAGATGGGGCTCTGTAGGATTCCAAAGGATGAGCATCTGAGACACCAGTGCAGAGATATAAGGCAGAGTGGTTGTAGGGAGATGGCCAGAGGACTCGTCCCAGCCCAATGCCACAGCCCAAAGTGCAGTACAAGTGCAGACAGACTAGTAGCGAAGTGATCGATATGCAGAGGAGGCCATAACGCACAGGAGAACCCACACAGTCTGGACAAGTGTAGTCCGAATAGCAGGAACAGCAGAAACAATTGAAGAGATGAGCAATGAAAGCCTTGGCTGCCTGCTGAGGCAGGGAGCCACGAGGGAGGCAGGATAGTCAGGAATGAAAGCAGGAAGGTGCCCCCCATACCACTCAAGTGACCCTCAGTATGAGAGATATCCCTCATTTTACCTGTCAAAATTGCCCCGTTCCAAATACTTCTCTCATGGAAAAAGTGCTGCACATGGAGAGACTGTGCTATAAATCTAGATGTCAAAGCAGAAATTAATAAAACTTTAAAATGCTAAATAAAAATAAACTATGTAGAAATAAAGACAATGGTTACCATGGTGTTCTGAGCTAATATCTCCATGTTTGCGGATATGTCCCTCAGTATGAGAGTCAGTGGCCCACATTGTCCCTCTGTCTCTCACTCCAGTGACAAAAAGTTGAGATTAATGGTGCCCCCTCTGAACAATGAGAGAGCAGTGTGGAGTGGGCTAAAGAAATCTGAGAAAGACAGTCCAGCGCAATTGCGAGATTCCAGGCTTATGAGCTGCATTCAGGAGGACAGCTGATGACAGGCACTGAAAACTGTGGACGTACCATGTCCTGGTTCCCAGAGATGGAAAAACTCTGTGAGGAATGGCGGAAGTGGTTAGATTTGCACTGCAAGGCTGAATGTCAGTCCGGTGATGCTTGTATTGGAAGCAATGTAAGGGGAAATGGAACAATTGAGATGTACGATCTGAGCAGAAGGAATCTGCCACCTGCAGGAGGACGACGGCTAAACAATGCAGCCCAACAGCCAGGAGACACTTCAGACAAGCGAGGAGGGCAATAGGCATACAAAGTGAAGGAAGAGTGGGGCAGAGGCAGTGACCGGAAAGGGAGCAAGCACCAGGAACCAAGAGGGTGGCCGAACGATGCCGCCAACAAGGTCAGCACACCGGGGAACGAGGAACTGGGAAGGAAAGGGATGGGGTTGGGGACGAGAGAAAAGGGGTGGACAACAGAAGGAAGGGGAATAACCAACTGCAAAAGCAACAGATGGGAGTGGGGAGCACAGTGGGCAAGCTGCCCAAAGCAGCAAAGCAACTGGAGTGCAAAAAACGAGTAAAGCAAGGAAGAAGCAGGCGGACAGAGGTGACCGCAGTAATGATCGACAGGAGCAGAAATGGGAGAGGAAGGGCGGCGCCTCCGGCCGCAAAGAGAAACGAATCCTGGAACAGTCCAGGAGGAGTGGCCTTTTAAAGCCTGAAGGGGGAGTGATGTAGTTGCTCCGCCCATTGAACCTCAGGCTTAAAGCCTTCCCATTATGAGCATGAGGGTGTAAGGAGAAGTTATGCCAGGTCAGAAGTGTCATGCCATGAAAAAAGAAGAGCAAAGGAAAGGAAATCCACACAGGAGGCCACCATGTAGATTGTGCCACTGTCTTAACCATGAGAGTAATGTGGGAGTGGGTGGGGTGGTGGGACTGTTCTAGTCAGTAAAATGATTTTATACAAGATTTGCAGGCGAAGAGAGGAGGACGACTGTGCAGGAGGACTGAGAGACATATAGCTGACCGTCAGCACTGACTGTGCTTTAGCAGCGCCAACTATGAATATTTTAAGGAACATTATGCTTTTAACTATTGGTACCCTGCCTACTTTCAACTTCCCTTTCACCTATCCCACTATTACCTCTCTCCCCGCCTCCTACCAATAATATCCTTTCAGTTGCAGGAGGCTGTAATGTTACCCTGCTACGATATGTTTTTTCTCATTTTCTGTACCTTATATTTGTGATATTATTATGATAGTTCTACACATGGGCACTTATCTCTATTTGTATAATTTACACCATTGCGTGCCTTGCACCAATATTTGTCTTAATCTTTGTTCTCACTTTCTGTTTGTGATGATTGCATATACCCTGTCACTGTATTCACTGTAACTGTATCTCACTGTCTTGTTGACCTCCCGGGTCGTGCCTGAAAATAGTCACTTTCGTGTCTAGTGTACCTACCCGGTTATCAAAAAATAAATAAAAATAAAATAAACTAAATTGCCTTGACTTTTTTTTGTAGCCAGGTTAGCACGTCTGCTTGAGGGGGACAGCAAGAGAGAATTACCATGTTAGACAGGCAGAAGTGACTGTAAAACTGTAAGTACAATTTTTCTTTATTGTATTTATTATTGTATTTTATGACTCAAAACTGGGGGAGGTGGTGGATGGGGAGGAGGGGAGGGTGGCCCTACAGGGGGACCTAGAGGCTCTGGAAAGATGGTCTAGAAAGTGGAAGCTGAGGTTCAATGCAGGGAAATGCAAGGTACTCCACCTGGGGGCCAGAAACCCAGGCCAAGTGTACACCCTGGGGGGGAATGCTACAAGTCTGATGGCTGAGAGGGACCTGGGGGTGGTGGTGGATGTCAAGATGAACAACTCGGAGACTTGTAGGAGGGCAGCAGCCAAGGCCAACAGGATGCTGGGATGCATCGCTAGGGGGATCACCTCCAGAAGGAGGGAAGTGATACTCCTCTGTATAACTGCTTGGTGAGGCCACACCTTTGAGTACTGCATGCAGTTTTGGAGGCCACACTTAAAGAGGGACATTAAACTCCTGGAGAGGGTCCAGAGGAGGGCAACCAAAATGATTTGGGGCTTGGGGACAGGACCTATGAAGAGGCTCAAGAGCTAAATATGTACACATTGGAAGAGAGAAGGGACCGGGGACATGATAGAGGTCTTCAGGTACATGAAGAGGGTAAATAGGGAGGAACAGTCAGGGTGCTTGAAGAAAGGAGGAGGGGGCCACTAGAGGGCATGGGTGGAAGCTGGAGGGGGGAAGATTCAGGGGAGAAAGGAGGAGGTGCTACTTCACTGAGAGGGTGGTGGAGCCATGGAATGCACTGCCTAGGGGGCTGGTGGAGGCAGAGATGGTGGAGGGGTTCAAGAGGGGGTGGGACAGGTACAGGGGAAGGGTTCTGGAAGCAAAATCCAATGCAGCAAGAATATCCGGAACTGGGAAGGGAGAAGCCAGAGAAGGCGAGGGGGGCAGCAAGGTCAGCACTCAGGGTGGGGGCTGACCAATTGAGCAGACTCGAAAGACCGTTAGGCCTATTCTGCTGGCATTTTAGTATGTTAGTATGTTAGTATTTTGAGTGAACCTACCGAAAGTACACAGAGATCCAATTTAAAATATTTGCATTGTATTGCTTTATGGGTTATCACTAAATGTCTTGTGAAACCTCTTAAATAATAACACTTGACTATTGAACCCTGCTGAGAATTTTTTATTAACAACAAAAAAACTAACTGCATGACAAGAAAAAGCATTGCCATATCTAGATTCCTGACTCAGGAACTGCCTGAAAAGTAACAAAAAAAAGAGGAAATGAGAAATTTTGCTTCCCAGACTCATTCCATTCCTTTCAGTGGAGACCCCCCAAATTCGTGGGGATTCCCATATTTTAGCTGAGGACCCCCATTGTTTCCCAGAAACTTCAGGACCCCCAAACAAAAAATCCTACCAAGAGCCCTAGGTTACCTTAGGGACCAAGTTACGAGACTTTCCTTGGCAATAGGTATAGTCTTGGTTAGGCAGCACTCAGCACACATGTGATCCCCATACTGAAGTGCCTCAAGTGATTTGGTGTAAGATTTCTCTATGTCTACCCCCACTGCAGTAGTACCTTCCCAATAGACCACCTTCTAAATCCCCCTGGGATCCAATATGGGTGTTAGTCCTCTCCCTGGGTGCCCTTTTCTTTCTACAGTTCTCAATCAGTTTACTTTAGGAGCATCCTTTTGGGGGTCCTTGTGTTTAAATTGCTTTCATGGTTATACTATTTGAAAGGCTATTACTTTATTGCTAACATGTTGACAGCTGAGGGCTGGCAGGAGTTCAATGGGTGGAGCAACAAACCATTCCCCCAACCAGGCCTTAAAAGGCCCTCCTCTGGGCCAGTCCTTATTCATTTTCTTTGTGGCATCTGGAAGCGCCGCCCTCCTCGCTCTGGGCTGTTGCATCATTTCTACCGCACCTCTGGCCACAGGCCCCCCTCACCTATCTTCTCCTCGTTTGCCACACCATTCTGCGGGCATTTCTGCCTCACTCATTCTCCCTCACCTCTTCTCCGGACCATGACCATTGTGTCTCTGTTCTCTGGCCCTTTCTCTTTCCCCTCTTCCTCCCACGGCTGTGTGCTGCCCTCCCTCCTCCTCCCATTTCTTCTCTTGTTTCGCTGCTTGGTGCCTGTTTGCAGCTTGTTTGTTCTCCTGTCCCTCCTCCTTGCTCCATTTCCCACTGTATCTTGTTAGTTGTTTTGTTTTTCTTTGGGGGGTCGGTTTCCCCTGTTGTCTCTGCTCATGTCTCCTTCCTTCCTTCTGAATTCACTCTTGGTGATACCACTGCTCGAATCTCCCCCCTTGTTCTGTCTTCTGCTTCCCTCTAGCATATGCTTCCCTCCTGTTCCCAGTGCCCAATTAACCTGTGCTGCCAGTATTGGCATTCTTTGTACACACAGGGAAGGTTCCATCCCTGCCATCCACCTTTCTCTGCTCCTCTCTTTCCGGGCATCCTGGTCCTGCCTCTTGGACTTGTATCAGGTCATTCTCCTGCATCTCTCGCCTTGCTCTGCCATGCCTGGCTCGATCCTTTTGGGGTTTGTTGCCCTACCTCTGCAGGTCTCTGATGATATGTTGTCAGTTGTCTAGTCCTACATGCTGGACCATGTACATTCATTCCTTTATGCTGTTTTCAGCTCCATTCAGTGTTTTGGCTCCTGGCATATAATCAATTATTCTAAACCACTCGTCAGCCCAGCTACAGCTTGACTCCATAAATTTACTTCACTGTTTTGCTCATTACCACATTTTA
The DNA here is from genome assembly GCA_016271365.2 of Neoceratodus forsteri. Lineage (NCBI taxonomy): Eukaryota > Metazoa > Chordata > Ceratodontiformes > Ceratodontidae > Neoceratodus > Neoceratodus forsteri. The sequence continues at coordinate 333,994,415 of CM057455.1, read as the reverse complement.
TTTAACTTACTGTTTCATTAGCTGTCTGGTGTCGTGGTGCCTGGTTCGTGACTTCTCTGTTTTTGCCATGGCGGGGGACTGTGTTGGCACTGTGGGCACCCTGGCTCTAGGTAGCTGAGCAGCTTTCTACGTTTCCTGCATTTTTACGTCCTTAGCTCCACCCTGCTTTCCATTTCTGCTCAGAGCAGCCCTCCTGAAATCTCCATCTTGACCTCCTTTCGTTCTTGAATCTCATCCTTCCCGTTCTCTACCTGCCCCATCATTACCGGTAATGAATGGCATGTATTTACTTCACTTCACAGTGTTTTAATCCATTGCTTCTTTTGTTTATCTTACTGTTCCTTAACTCACCTTGTCTCCTTAACTCACCTTGTCAGCCCATCTTCTGTGCTGGCATTACCTCATTTATTTTATCTTGGCTGTATTTTGCTGTTTGGTGTCAACCCCCGTTGGCTGCAGACTTCACCTGGCCGTTATCTTTTCTACCTTCATACAGTCTGACCATCTCCTAATTTGGCTTTCAATAAACCTGGTTGGCATGCGCTCCTGTGATTACTAACCACATGCAGCCACCTCCTAATCCACATCAGGGTCTCCTTCTCTCAGTCTGACCTCTGTAGGTCTACTCATCCAGATCGACTACTTGAGCGTACCCCTCAAACGGGTCTCATGCTACCTTGACTCGACCTGCTCTCCACTCAGAGACATGTCTTCCATGTCCGTTGTTCCTTGGCTTGGGGATAGTCTGTAGCCGATGGTCTTGCTCTGCACCCATGAAGTCCACATCTAGAGCATGCGATGCTTGGAGTGGGGTCCTTCTCCCTGGCTCATAGTGAGAATGTCTTCACCCCAGGTGGAACATCAGTCATCCTTCATCTCGATGACACCTCTGGATGTAGAATTTATGACTTCCAGCTGTGAGGAGTGGGGCTTTCATCATCAGAGTCCCTTTGGCTGCCCAAGTGGGTTCGAAGCACCCTCTATGCTATTCTCTATAAAGACCACCTCTGGTTCACCTGGTCTGTTTGTGGGCTCGCACAGGCCAGCTGAGTGCCTCAGCAGTCATCTCTCTCCTCTCTTGCCTTTGAGCGTCTAATTGCAGAGACATCACTCGCAACCCTCAACAGCTGTCCATTTAGAAGGACAGAGCGAGAGCTTCCTCTAACTTGGAATATTTTCCTCCTCCCTTGATCTTGACTCAAAATTGCAGTAGCTGAGCCATCACTAATCAAAATGTCCTTCAGCCTGGAGGGAAGGTGACCTAGGCCTTGGATTCCCAGAGGTTTCCTCCTCAAAGGGTTTTTTTCCTCTCTTCAGTGCCAATGGTCAAAATATTAGATAGGTTGGAGTTTCCTTAGGTTCTGTAGATTAGTTCCGCTGTTGGATGGAGTCGGATGGTGGCCCCGGCTGTTCCCTCTCTCCTTAGGATGTCCGCCCTTCTGCATCTTGCCTGCTTTCATTTCATTCATCGACCTCATCATATCTTGTTCTTCTCCTGTCCTTCCCATCTATGTCTATCACCTTAATTTTTCGGTCTCAGTATATTCTGATTTCTTGCCTCTTTGATGCTTGACACCCTTTTGGGTATTCTTTTTGGGCTTCTTCCTAAGCTGCCTTTAGCCATGGGAATTATTCCTGTGGTACCCATGGTGGGGAACCCTTCTCTAGGGTTCCTTGCATCCATACCCCTACAGGGTGGTATATCCTATGGATAGAGAGGTGAACAGCAACAATGTATTGAAGTCACACAAGCATGCATCTCATGCAGTTGTGCAAGCCCATTGAAATATAGTTCTACAGAGTTAATAGCTTAGGCAGTGTCCTCCTCTCCCATTACATTATTCCTACTAAAGGTGAACTTTTCCCTTTACTGGTCTCTAGCCAACAGTTCTGAAACTCCTGTTGTACCATACTCTCATTCACAGGCTCTCTCACAACCCTATTCACTATCTCACAACCCTATTTGCGTTCCAGTCCCTGTGGATATAGTTGCTGCTTATTCAGTATGTGGTGTTAGTGGATAGTCTCTAACATATTCTAGGATCTTACAACTGCAGGTTCTAGTCTTTCTCTGTCTCATCTCTGCTGTTCTTAATGGATGGAAATATGTGGTCCAGTATCAGCATTCTGACTTGGTCAATTTCATCATATTGTTAGGAAATTGGCTCATATAGGCATGTCTGAACCTGTTCTGACCTGGATGCTTTCCTATTTGACCGAGCGTACACAACAGGTTTGTATAAATGGAACACTGTCAGATAGGAAAGGTATTTTCAGGGGTGTCCCTCAAGGCTCGATCTTGGCCCCCCTGTTGTTTTTGATATACATAAACCCACTTTCATCTTACATTAAAAGTAGCGATATTTATTTGTATGCCGATGACATGGCTTTAATAGGAAAGGTACAAACATGGACAGTCTACAAAAAACTCTTCAATTGGATTTTGATATTTTACAACATTGATTACTTCAATCTAAAATGGTTCTTAGTATAAAGAAAACTCAGGTAATGTTGTTTAACTCTAAAGGTAAAAAATGTCATAATCAGGCATTAAATATACATACAGTAAGTAGACAAGTGCTATAGCAAGTTTTGGTCTATAAGTATCTAGGGGTACATATAGATAGTACTTACTGTTTCCGAACATATAATCAATATAGTTAAAAAGGTCAATTCCAGATTGGGTGTGCTTAGAAGGAAAACTTTGATTCTCCCTAGAGAATCTAGAAACAGAGGGCCAGATATTCAAAACTTTGCCCCGGGGCAAAATTAGCACTGCCCAGCGGGCAAACTTAGCCCGGAACACAGAACACGCTATGATAAAAGGAATGGCCAGGGCAACAGCTTCGAATATGGCATGGTAATGAGACCATGCAAACTGGGCGGAGTGCAGGGCAAAATAGCCCTGGAATAAGACAGCACTGAATAAAACAACCGGAAGTGCAACCCACAACAACAACACAGTACACAGCAACATGAGGGCAAGTACAGGCGAACTACATGGCCAATGTGTGTGCCAGCAAATGCATGGCGCGGTACAGCTGCAGGAAGCAGCAGATGTGAAAGAACAGTGATCAAAACTGTATAATATTCCCATACCGTTAGCGCGGCGCTAACACATAAGCCCGGACATTAGCGGCGGACTAAGCAGTTAGCCCAGAGCAAAACGTTTGCCGGGGCTAAAATGCCATATTCAAAAGTGCCATGCAAATGAGCCCTACTTACGTAGTCTCTGGGCAAACAACCGGATTAGTATCTCATTATACCTGATTTGCATGCAGTTTGCCCAGCGTTACTGCAGAGTCCCACAGAGCCACCTGTAGGTCAGTCTGGAAGTACAGGGGCTGACCAGGTCCAACAGCAGCTCCACCTGTAGGTCAGTCTGGCAGTGCACGATGATAGCTGCAGGCTACATGTAAACAGTACAGCAAGCATAGCATATTATACCCCAGGGGACAGGACACCATAGGCACAAGTGGTGGTGGTGCTGCATGCAACTGTCACATTGTGGAGCATGCTACAGTACACAGCAGAAACTACAGTAGCAGGAGGGCCAGTAGTGCGATGGACACAGCAATGCCTATGGTGTGTGAGGCAGTGATGATGACTGCACTATACAGTGAGAACCCAACCTGCGGATGTTTTCTGACACTGGACATTGCTATTACGCTGTTTCGACCCACAGATGCTCACAGTGACGTACATTTCTGGCTTTGTGCTATGGCAGTTGTACAGCTGTGAGGTATGTATGGCGAGGAGCATATATTATCCGAAGGCACACTGGTGTTGGGGTATTCCCAATACTGACCCATGTACACTGCATGATGTGTCCCAGCCTTGTGGCCACACCTGGTCTGTGACAGCCTCGCCACCCATACATGCTCCCTCAACATCCTCCATGCCCGCCAGTGCTGCATGTGTGCTGGCATCTGTTGGTGTCCGCAGTGTGGTCCACAGTTGTGTGCTGTATGGCCACACTGCCGTTGCTGTCCACTGGTGGCAGGGTCACCACTACTGCCTGGCATGGCTGGGACTGGTGACAGATTATGGCATCATTGTGATGCCATCAGTTAGCAACATGCTTCCTCTATGTTTGGCTTTATCTATGTGTCATATTTATTTGTTAGGGTCGCGTAAACCAGCGCAAACACCGCGCAAAGCCATAATGTCGGCATAAAGCTGATTGCCCAGGATTAAGACCAGCTTTTACCAAGGCGTGTGATGCTACTGCGCTAAGTGTCGCGCTAAGTCGGCTCAAAACCATAGCAGCGGCGCTATCGCTGAATATAGCATTGCGCCTGTATTCATGTCAGTTTGCCCCTTACATACATTATAATTTGCCCAGGCTAATGCAGTTTGCCAGCGCTATTTGGCCTTTTAAGATATGCAGACCAGCGCTTAACTCGCGGCTAAACCTCGCAAAGCGTTTTTGCCGGGCGAAAGTTTTGAATATCTGGCCCAGAGTGTCTGTTCAGCTACTTTTACCAACATTAGAATATGGCAGTGTAATATATAAATTTGCCTCTAAAACACTATTAAATAGATTGGATAAAACGTATTATAGAATGGCAAGATATGTGATGAAATGTCCTTTTCTTACCCATCATTGTACTCTGCTTCAAAAACTAGACTGGGATTCCTTCGCAACTCGTAGAAAAAAACGAGTAGGGTATAAAGCCTACATGGAGTATGGAGGAAAAAAAAAGGGATAGAATAAACTCCTCTGATGCCCTTATTTCTTGTAAGTATGATCTGAGGGACTTGAAACATAGATGCTTAAAAGTCCCCCTGGAAGTTAGTATTTATAGTAGAATGCAAAGACGTTTCTATTTACCAAAAAATATGGAACGAAATAGACCCAGAAATTAGGAACTTTGAAAATTTAGGTCAATTTAAACATTCTCTAGACTTAGTCTGGAAAGACAAATGTATCTGTTATGGTGCCATTCAGTGAATTTTGTTCCTGTTGTTTCTCTTGGGATCGTATGTCCTAATCTCTTGATTTTCTTCCTGGGTTGGGGTCATTGGCTGAACTAGATGGATGAATTAATATAGATTTAGACATTGCAGTAATATGTCCCCCCCCCTTTGATATTTGTCCATTATGTCTTGAGATTTTTGATGTTCCTTCCCCCTAATTTGAATCCCATAAAAACTGATTTACATCAGGCTTTTATATATTCCCCTTGACCACTATATGGACAACACCCATAACTTATATTAAGGGTCTAACCTTGATTCTTAGGTGTATGTGTGTTTTTCATTTTGTATGTACTGTATGCATTTAGATTGTGTTAATGTATTTAAGATTGCTACTGTAATATTGCATTACATGATAGCATACTTTACTATGAAATTGTAATCTTAAACAGGACAACTTTGATAAACAGGGCCTATGGTCCTAAAAGTTACTCGCCTGTCAAAAATAAAGCTTTTATCTATCTATCTATCTATCTATCTATCTATCTATCTATCTATCTATCTATCTATCTATCTGTCTGTCTGTCTGTCTATATGTCTGTCTATCTGTCTGTCTATCTATCTATCTATCTATCTATCATTCTGCCTGTGTTGTCAAAATGTGGGCTTTGCCACCACACCAAGATTTTGTAGGTGAGCTTCAACTGAGTACGCCCAGTGCCCTTCACTAAGTGCCCCAAGCCTGTTGCTTCTCCACTCCCTTGAGACAGAACTCTTTCAGACCAGACCAAACTAACACCTAGAACCTTCTATGTGGCTCATTACTTTAACTGGGTTGACATGGATATTGAGGTTACTTTGCCTGCCTTGTGGGCTCAAACAAAGTTTGGGTTCTGATTTTCATCATTGGGGGTTCATATCCAGATGTTTACATTTTCACAGTGCCTCCACCCAGAATAGCATTTAAGTAGGCCTGGTGCCACAGTGGGACAACTCCCTGTGATGCAGTACCTACCCACCTACACATGAAAACTCACACTGCAACCTTAAAATCAATAAAAACATGATGAGTGACTTACTACAAATAATATTCTCATGGGACAAAATGTGAAATACCAATAAAATATTTATTGAGGGATATTCACAAGGAGTAGCAGAACTCAAGTGAAAGCGTTTTAGACACATATGGTAAACTGTAAAGTGTCAGGGCTTAAGGTAGTTGCCTGACTGGGTTAAGCCAGTAAATGCTTCAAAGATGCAGTAGCAGTGCCCACTCCCACCAAGCAAGACAATGAAGTGGGAGAAAAGACTGTGAAACCTTTAGTATTACCAGTCCACTTGTTCTGGGGGCACTACCCACTTCCTACTGGTACCAGTCTAAACCCTTAAACTGAAAGGGAGCTCCCAGTGATTCACTGGGTACCCAACCATAGGACCTGTGCAGGGTTGGTGACACTGCAGTTGGATGGCCAGCAGTAGTGCACTTTAAATAGAACAAAACACTTTGGTAAACCCAAACACCACAGACCATGCAATGGCTTAAATGGCTTAAACGGCAGACCTCCAGAAAAGATATTTGTAACTCCTGGCCCATTGGCCAAATCTGTAGATTTTGTGGCAAACTTTGTACTAATCCCAGTTGCAGGGCAAGCCCTGAGAGTACTCATGGTTCTAGTGTTACCAGCTTCCCTGTCAATTTGGGCTCCCTCTCCTCCTCCTCCTCTGCAGGTGCAGGTTCTCTCAGGCTGATGGTTCAGTTGTACAGTGGGGGTGAGGGGGACAGCTTGAAGATGCAAGCCTCACTTGCTTCAGGACGTGGATCAGGCTTTCTGCATCCACAGTCATTTGGACCTCTGTGGCTCATCTCTCCTTCTTTTTCTGCAGGACAGACCAGTCTAAGAAGCAGGACCTACATACCTCATACCCGCATCTTGGCTTTAGAATCCTTGTGTGGTGCATTAGCTAGTACCTGGCAGTAGCACTGACTGGCCTTTTCCCAGACTGTTTGCAAGTTCGATGCAGGTTTTCTCACACAGGTGTACTCAGTCATCCTCTAATGCCCGCAGGCTGGCAGCTGTGGCAAGTGATTTACCTCATTTTCTCTCAAAGTAGACTTCAGTCTCTTTCACAGGAAAACATTTCATCCTGACACTTTTAGCAGACATACAGTTCAGTTTCTGTATCACACAGGTTGTAGAAACCTTAGGTCACCTCCTGAACGATTGGCTGTGGAAGCTCAGGCAGGCTTCCCTGAGCTTGACAGAAGGAAAAAAAAAGTGTGCACTCAAGTGAGCAGAAATGAGCTTTGTTGTGACAATAGTACATTTATTCAGCAGTCATCAAAGAGAATGCCGACTGGCAGCCCCAGTGCTTTGACCGTTACGTCTTCCTTAGGGGACGTGTCAGACTGTTGAAACAGATCACCATTTGTTTCAGAATCTTAAAGTGACATTCACACCAAATTCTGTGCATATTTGATAAAAGCAAAACAACAGGTCTGCGGAAAAAACGTTTACTCAAGTCTGTATCTCTGTTCAGTAATCAATAACTATATCTATATGACAATACACTTTAAGTTAGCAAAATACACTTGGGAAAAGTAGAGGCAAAAACATCACTAGTTTCAAATGGCCAAAACCTTCAGGTTCCAGGAGGTGTAACCATTTCCCAATGGGTCTATGAATGATAAAAATACATTTTAATTATAATATTCAGTTTAAAGGCTCATGCCAATTAAATATCCAAATGAATCCATGAATTGGGGGATGCCCAAAATGAATGGAGTCTGTAGGTGGCCAAATATATTGATAAAATAATGTTTAAAAACAGCACTGAGACAGTATGGCAGAGACAGAAAACTCACACTGAATAATGACTCTGAAGAAAACAAGAGCTAAATTAGAAATCATACTCTGTTTCTCTCATTTTGAGCTTCAGATAGAATGGTCCTGTAATTGTCTTTTGAATCTCAGTGAGGAGGCTTAGCGTTGATTAATTCCATTGGACCGGCTAAGTTAACCTGTTTTGTTTTCACTAGTTCCTTTTCTCAAGTATAACTATATATAAAATGCATTTGCTAGTTAATGAGTTTCTTATTTAACTCATTTCCTCCAGGGTCATGATTCAGCCCTAGTCCAAGAATGTCTGACAGCATTGGATAATGTTCTTGGTGATACTGGAGAGCTCTGGCCAGACATGGCACGCATTTCTGACAATGGTTACATACGGTAGCATTTCCGCCCCCTTACGCTCTGAGCCACGTCCCCTTACGCTCATTATGATGAAACAGGAAGCCACACACCAAAAGCCACTGCCAATAAACAGGCAAATAAACTGCATAAATAAACAGAATTATGGTACACCCTTACGCTTTACACCACTGTGGCATAAAATGAGATAAATAAACAGAATTACGTTACGGCCTTACACTTTACATCACTGCTGATACTTTCCACTGATAAATTAAATATATTGGAAGAGTCCCAGTGACTGGGATGAGATTCAATAAAAAATAACAATTGTGACTGGGATGGAGGGTGTGTGTGGGGCACAGCCCCAATGCAAGGAAAATCAATAAATAAAATCAATAAAAATAGCAACAGTGACTGGGATGGGGGTGGGGGTGGCAGCTCCCCATGAGGAGGAAAATCAATAAATAAGTAGCAACAGTGACTGGGAGGGAGGGTGGGGTGTGCAATGCAAACAAAATCAATAGCAGAATAGTAACAGTGACTGGGGCAACATACAATAACTAACCAACACCACAACAGTTAAAAATATACAAAAAATATCATTGACTGTGTTCTGCTTTCTTAAAGAAATGTTTCTGTGGTGGAAAGACGTAGCATTTCGGGGCTTTAAATGTGTCGTGTTCCAGTTTGTTAAATAAATGATTCTGTGGTCGAACAATGCGTGTTTTGCAATGATTAGCTTAAATGTGTGTGCTTTTTTTAATTAGAAGAAGTAGGAGATACAGCCAGAATGTAGCATTTCACTTACTGAGGCGGATGTTTCAAAGTCCAATTTACAGTCAGAAACTAGCTTTTTAACTTTTCATTTGTATGCTCCATTCCCCGAAAATCTGGTTCCGTGTCCGAGAGTCAGCCGCACAACACCGACGGAATAACCATATTTGCTGCAGTAGCAGCGAGCACATATTTTCTGTCCAGAGATCTCCAGGAACGCCATGTCCTTGAAAGCACAGAATCCAGTGAAGATGTTCTGTGGAAGTTTAAGACAAGAAAATGATGGAAATGAGAACCATTGTCTGCCTTTCTGAATTGCCTAGAAAGGGCCTTATGAAGAGTATTTCAGAAGGGAGGTGTAATATCCTGGAACTTGAACCAGACAAGACTGGAACATGTACTCAAGGCTGTCTGCCATTCCGCATTGTTGATTCTTAAGTTATGCCTGGCTGAGAGAAAGGACAACTCTCCAGCTTACAGAGTGCTAATGAGAGACGTAAAATAAGTAGAGTAAGAAGAGGAACAATGGGGAACCTACCACATCTCAGCAGCTGTCACACAAGTCAATGAAAGTGTACCCCTTACAGAGACTCAAGAGTTGAAAGAATTGCTCAGAGAATACAAGACGACTTTTCTCAGTGCAGTTAAGCCGCTGCGAGGCAATTTTAAATCATGAAGGAAATGTGAAAGGAAAAGTGTGACTCCCACCAGGACTTGAACCCATTCCCCTGGCATACCGTAGCAGTGCTCTAACCCCTAAACTATGGGAGGCTCAGTGATTAGCAGGCTTCTGGTCCTCCCTTGAGGCACACACATTCCTTTCTAAAGAATACAAAGAACTGATTGGCACAGCTAAAGTAGTTCCAAATAGTGGACAAGACATCCACCAAAGCCAGCATGTTGCTCTAGCCAGCCAGACTCTCTCTGTCTTTGGCATATGAGTGCAATCAGAGAGGCCACCAGTAGATTGTGGCCTCCAAACCCAAGTCAATAAATTGCACAGTCTGGTACTGAATTAATTTATTTATTATTATTTATTTAAAACTGGTGACCGGGAAAGGCACACTGAGCCGAGGCTCATTTCCAGGTGCGACCCAGGTAAAAGTATCACAGTGGCAGAACAGAGTTACAGTATGAGTCATTTACAGAAATTTACAAGAGTAAAATCTGGTATAGGCACAATGTATACAAAGGTAAGACACAAATAAAATAGGCAAGAATACGTAAGCGTAACTAACAGTTATACCTTAAGACACTTTGAGGCCCCTTGTAAGGGATCCGGAGCAAGCAGAGGCTGAGATTATGTTTTGGAGGATAACCAGCTCAGGCCAACAGAGACCTACAATCACAGAGAGGGAGGCATATGGAGGTAAGCACAGTAGAGGTAAGGGGTGTGTGTGCACAGGGACAGAAAGGAGATGTGGGGGGGTTAGGGGCATTGGGGGCACTGGGGGGAGGGAGAAGTTGGAGGAGTCTTTTGAGGGACAAGAGAGGGGAGGAAAGATGAAGGTCAGAGGGAAGATTATTTTAGAGGAGAGGGAGGCGGTATGAGAAAGCCAACTGACCTGCAGCAGAGTGAGGATAAGGGATTGAGAAGATACATGAGTCTCTGTGGTGAAGAGAGTAGGTTGTGGATTTGGCTGGTGTAAGGTGGGAAGAGAGATGTGGGGAGAAAGCCAAACCAATATTTAGCAATTAGGGACATGCAATGGACAATTCTCCTGTGAGTTACCGGGGCAAGGGAGAGTGGAGCATAAAGGAGACAGTGATGGGGGAAGGGAGGGGAAGCGGTGGCAAAGCAGCAGAAGGAGTTGATACGAGTGTCTAATTTGGAGAGGGTAGAGGTTGGCGCACTGCCATAGATTATGTCAGCATAATCCAACACTGACAAAATAGTTTTAAAGTACTAATTCATGTCAAGTGGGGAGAGGGAGGCTGGCTTTGTGGGGGTAGATGACTGCGAGTTTGGTCTGGAGCTTGGTGCAGATGGCATTGACGTGTGTTGAGAAGTTGAGGTGACTGTCCAACCAGACACCCAGGTATTTTAAGGCAGAGACCATCTTGAGGGGTGAATCATCCAGGGTGGTGATTGCTGGGGATGGGGGGGGTGGAGAGGGAGGGAGGCCAACTTCTGTCTGGATCTGAAAAACATGGTGACCTACTTTTTGGTGTTGAGTTTTAGCTGGTTTGACTGGAACCAAGACTGTACTCTGTTGAAATCATTTTGGAGGTTCAGGAGAATGTTGTCATTGGATGGGCTGGAGGCACAGATGACTGTCATCTGTGTACATGTGCATGTTTGAGGAATGACAGATGGAGGGAAGATCATTTATAAAAAGAGAGAAGAGGATGGGGCCATGAATAGAGGCTTGAGGGATCCCAGAGAGGATAGGGAGAGGAGTAGAGAGTGCATCACCTATTTGGACTGACAGTCTATTCAGAAGGTAAGATCGGAACTAGTCAACTGCGGGTTTTATAAGGCCAAAGGAAGTAAGTTTTTGAAGAAGGAGTGGGTGTGAGACAGAGTCAAAGGCTTTTGTCTTAAATTAAAGAGATGCAATACGAAGTACATGGCCTGACAGAGGGAAAGAACCCCAGAGTGAGGACAAGCTGCATTCAGCACCCCTGTCAGAGCCCAAATTGCATATCCCCCAAAACAAAGTAATCGAGACTGGAGACTATCTCCTGATGCACCACACAGTGCGCATCAGTACAAAGAGGGCATGTTCTGCTATAACTGTAGAAAAGATGGACACTTGATGAAAGAGTGTTGGGTGCAGGAAGATCTGTGGAGAGTCACCACTAAACTGCTCAAAAGAATCCAAAAGCAGGGAAAATTTCCTGGGGACCAGCAAGGGAGCACAATGGAGTCCCATCTACAAGATGCTCCAAACCTTCTTTGAAACCCACACTAGCCAAGTCCACTGTCAAACAACTGCCAACAGACTTAACCAGAGCACCTTGACAAGCTAGTTGATCCTTCAACTAAAACCACCACCACCATCAATGGAGTGTAAGCCCGAGCTGTTTTCAACTGTGGTTACCAAGCTATCATTTTCAGAGCTGCTATGACAAACATCTAGCTAAGAACAGTAAGCAACAACCTTTGGAAGATCTGAACTTGTGGAGGTTGAGTGACAAGTCCAACCCCTACTTTGGCTACTTGAAAGTTTAAGTTGCTTTCCCGTCAACAATAGCTGAAGTTGGTGATGCCGTTAAAACTTTTGCACTGGTCTGTCTACAATCAGGAATGTTCGATAACATGTTCATCCTCATCAGAACAAATGCGCACACATTTGGATACCTAGCCTAACTTTGTCAGGAGTGAGAGGCATGACAGAATGGAAGAGCATTGCAACTGCATGGACTGGTGAAGAAGGCCTACTAGAAGCAGACGAAGAAGAGACCAGAGGACTAAGATCATATTAGCATCATCTGGCACCAAGAGCCTGAAGTGCTTGTCTTACCTCCTAACGCCAAGTGTAGCATCAGCAGAGTGATGAGACTGCAGAGAGTCATGAAGCACCAGGTCCTGATGATAGAAGCCCCTGAAAAGCATGGATTGACAAAAGGACTGCTGGCCAAACTGAATGTGCTGCCTGTGAGAGCCCATGCCTACATGAACAGAATCACCATCCGGGTGAAGAATGTGACTGATCGAGACATCACTGTGAGAAAATGCTGGTCCCAATGTACTATGCAGACATTGCGGTACAGCCTCAACCCAACCTGGAAGATGAGAAATCTGGCATCAACCATTAGTTCTTTGATCTTGAAGAGCCCCACACATCTTTCAACTTATCCCCTGAGACATCTGTCCCTGATGAAAGAAGAGGTACAAGCTTTGTTAACCAGCTGTGCCATAGAACCTGTACCTGCTCGCCAGAAGGTCAAAGGGTTCTACTCCAGATACTTCTTGGTCTCCAGACGGACAGAAGATCTCAGGCCTGTGTTAGATCTGAGAGACCTAAACTTCTACATAGAACACAAGATGTTTCGTATGGTCTCCCTGAAAAATCTGATTCCCCTGTTGTAAACAGGGGACTGGATCTGTTCCCCAGACATAAAGGATGCATACCTTCATATCAAGTCAGGCAATATCACAGAAAGTATATGTGATTTATCCTGTAGGGGAGCACTTCCAGTTCAGAGTATTGCCCTTTGGCTTGTCTTCTGAGCCATGGGTCACTAACAAATGCTTGGCAATAGTGGCAGCAGCCCTTCGCAGGGAAGGCCTGTTTGTTTTCCCATACCTGGATGATTGGCTATTGAAAGTCACTTCCAGGAACCAACTCGAACACACGCTGTCCTGAACAAAGCAATTGTTCAAAGACCTGGATGTTATAGTGAATGTGCCAATGTCAGTACTGACATCTTCCGAGAGGCTGCAGTATATAGGTGCAGTTCTGAACACAGAACAGGGCAGAGCATTTCTGCCACTGGACAAGGCAGAACATCTCATGCCTGAAGCATAACTGGTATACAGCAGTCATTACATCCCAGGCAGAACTTTCCTGTTTCTCCTGGGACACGTGAAAGTGGCCATTGTGACTGTGCCACTGGCTTGCTTGCACATGTGGATACCTCAATGGACACAGAGAGTGCAGTGGGACCAATTGACGGATGACGTGGACCAAAAGGTGCTCGGCACATCCCATTTATGCAAAACACTGACATGGTGGATGGACCATAGCAACCACTTCTGGGGCATTCCACACTTAATTACAACTCAGACTGAGATTCTCACCTTAGATGCTTCAGGATCTGGGTGGGGAGCACATCTGGGCCCTTATCAAACCCAAGGCCCATGAACCCAGATGGAAATCAGCTTACACATAAATGTCCTGAAAGTGAAAACTGACTTATACCATCTCCAGGCTTTCCAGAAGTATCTGACTCTGGGTCATCTTCTAGTACAGACAGACAATGTCAGTGTTTAACATTATGTAAACAAACGGGGGCTCATTCATATCCTCTTTGTCAGGAAGCAATGAGAATGTGGTATTGTGTGCCGGAACACAGCCTGGAATTATCAGCCATGCATCTCCCAAGGATCCAAACTATCTTAAGCATGTCATAGTACAAAGATGCATGAATGGGAACTGCTGATCTCCGTGGTAGACGACCTCTTCACAAGGTAGGTTCATCCACAGTTGGACCTTTTTGCATCCCCACACAATGCAAAACTGCCACGTTTCTGCTCACCTACTTCAGGGCCTGTAGTTTTTTTGGCGAAACCTGTTGTCCCTCTCTCGGAAAAGGAGTTTTTGTATGCATTCCCTACCATTCCCTTAATACAGAGAGTACTACTCAAACTACAGATGGAGTGTGCGACCTTAATCCTCATTGCACCTCTGTGGTCTCGGCAAATATGGTATCTGCTGTGACAACAGCTAGCAGTGGAGCCTCTAGTTCTCTTGCCTCTGTGCAGAGGCCTGTTATCACAGGACAAGGTCTGGTCTATCCGGACCTGAAGTCCCTGCTCCGACATGCTTGGCTCCTGAAGACATAGCCATTGCATGGTTAGAGGTGTCATCTAAAGTAGCTGATGTGCTGGTTACAGCCAGAAAGCCTTTCACCAAACATACATACTCTTTAACATGGAAGTGTTTCACTTTGTGGGCCATTTCCAAAAATATGGACCCATTCACCTGTTCAGTATATGTGGTGTTGGAATACTTGCTGTCTCTGTCAGACTCTGGTCTGTTGTATTCCTCATTGATTCAAATACCTAGGTTTTTGGCTCGATTTTAAACTTTCATTCATGATATATATCGAGGAACTATCCAAAAAACTAAGGCAGAAATTAGGCATTTTCTACCGCATCAAACATCTTAACTGCAAGGCCAAAATAAGCTTGATTCAATCCACATTTCTTCCTCTTGTTGACTATGTGGACATTCTATATAGCCATTGCTCCAAAACCGTCTTAGCTAAACTGGATTCTCTATATCATAGAGTGCTAAGGTTCATTACCAATGCTCCTTACAACATCCACCACTGCTCCCTCTACGAACAATTAGGCTGGCCATCGCTTACCACCAGGAGGTGGAGAAATGCTTCCCTCTGGACCTACAGAGCCAGATGCTGTCCAGAGGAGGGCAACTAAAATGATGCAGGGTCTACACCAGAAGACATACAAAGAGAGATTAAAGGAGTTTAATATGTATACCCTTAAGGAAAGGAGGGAGAGGGGGGACATGATAGAAACTTTCAAGTACCTCAAGGGAATCAACAAAGTCCAAGAGGGTAGCATCTTTAAGAAAAAGAGATGTGCAAGAACAAGGGGGCACAATTAGAAGATAGCAGGGGGGATGGCTCAGAGGTAATGTAAGGAATTTTTTTTCATGGAGAGGGTTGTGGATACATGAAATGGCCTTCCTGAGGAGGTAGTGGAGTCAAAAACAGTGGGGGAATTCAAGAATGCATGGGACAGACATAAGGCAATTCTAGTGGGGGGTAGGAGGAAGTAGGCTGTTGGTTAACTAGGATCTGCAGCTTATCCATTAGGTAGGGAAATGGGACAGACTAGGTGGGCCAGGCGGTCCTTGTCTGCCATCAAATTCTATGTTTCTATGTAAATTCCCTCCTTACATCACCGACCTCTTTAAATGTGACCCGGGGCCTATTCTCTACATAGATACTCCTATATCCTGCTTAATATCCCCAAAATAAGAACTCATTATGGGGCCTCCTCCATAAGCTATGCCCTCCCCACGCTATGGAATAACCTTCAAAAATCCTTAAGGCTTCCACAAATTATTGGGTTTTTCTCATTTAATTCCCTTTTAAAACACAAACTAAAAGAAACATGTAACTGCTATTCCTAATTTGTCCCCATTCCTGATGAACCTAGATGATACTCTTATCTTCAGCACTCTACAACGACATGGGTGATCGTGGTTCAGTGTGTAACCTTTACCTCAGTATGCGTGGTGCCTTTTCTATAATGGGACTTCTCTAGATGTATCTGTGACATTATCATGTTCAGTTATTGCCTCGCTCTGCGTCTTTCCTCCCTCCCTCCTACTGTCCCACCTCCCTTGCACTCTTATAGCTTATACCCTTCTTGCTGCCACATACTTCACTTAACCCTGCTTCCTTCCTCCCCCTCCCCACTAACCCCTCTTACATCTAGTTAATTAGTATCACTTTCTATTGTTCCAGTCCTAGACCCAACATGCTGCCAATTGCCTTAATGAAGCCACGTATTGTCTGGTTTAGCTAAATTTTAGAATTATGTTTACTGTTGTCTACTGCATATGTAATGCAGTCTTCCTATGATTATGTCACCTGTCAATGTTTATTTCTGTATTTCACTGTATTGTTGAGATACATTGTATATTGTATTGTATTTTGTCTTAGCCGTGTCCACCCAGGACCGCTTTGTAAATGAGCTTGCTCAACAGTGTATTCCTGGTAAAATAAAAATCGATTGATTGATTGATTGATTGAAGGTGCATCTGGCAGCTATATCAGCTTTCCATGCCCCTGTTGATAGGCATACGGTAGCTCAGTTGGAGGTCTTCCATACCTTTTTGAAAAGTATTCTAAGCATTAAACCTCCCATTCATAATCCAGTTCTGCATTGGGACCTTAATTATGTGCTTGAGAAACTTTCTTTGGCTCCTTTTGATCCAGCCGCGAGCTATGGTTTATGCTTTCTTCCATGGAAGGAGTTATTTTTAGTTGCAATCGCTTCAGCTGGAAGGATTTCAGAGTTATAGTCTCTAATATATGAGCCTTGATTTTCCATAAAGACAGGGTGTCTTTATGTTCTAATCCTGAGTTTTTGCAAAAGGCGGTGTCTGAATTCACACTAAATCAAACCATCCACCTTACAGTTTATTATTCAAAGCATGCCAGTCAAGGTGAGGCATTGCTTAATACTTTGGATGTACATAGAGTCTTAAGATGCGTCTGCCTCCAACCTCTCCCGTGGGAGCTGCGCCTTCTCCGGGGGCTCTTCCCTGGCAAACTGCCTGACTGCCAGCCAGTCCTGAGACCCACAGATATGGACACAGAGACATAGCCTGGCCTTTGGAGCTACTGGGCTTGAATCTTGGTGCTTCTTGTCTCCACGGGCTGATTTAGTTCTGTATCTCACTTCCTCAGCCTTGATTGGACACTTCATCTTTCTTCTGCCCTGTTATTCACCACTGCTTTCATCTCCCTAAGCTGCTTAGTTTGCACAAACTTTTTTTCCCCTCTCTGTCCCACCCTCATGCCCCCGCTGTCAGCTGCTCTCCTAGCCCCATTGTCTCCAACCTTCCTTAAGTCTTTTCTTAACCCCATATGCAGGCATACATTTCACTCTGCCGCAGCTGTGCCTGTTCTCCACTCTGTGTCTCCCTCCACAAGTATGCTTTACTCTGCGATGAAGGCACCATCTCACCAATGCTGTAGCAGTGCCTAAATGTTATACCTTAAGCTAAATGCTATCCCAGTGATGCCTTAAGCTAAATGCTATCTCAGTCTTGCAATTCTCACCAATTTATTGTCTATCTAGTTTGTAATGCATTGTTTTGTACCAGTGCAATTTTGTACTTGCTTGTAATGTAATGCCTTGTAATTTAATGCTATGTTCCTGTTCAATTTTTTCCTTGTAACTGACATGGAACACTGGAACCTACAAATGAGCATCCACTCACAGGTGTTCTCCAATATATTAAAATAAAATAAATAAGCCTTTGTCAATGCCAGGTGTTGCTTGCTGTCATTAGCAGTGGAAGTGCAGGAGTTAGACAGATGCAGTATAGGAATGGCAGTGAAGTACTGAACTGATGCCAACTCCACCCCCACCCTGCAGAGATGGACAGGCATTGGGGTGTGCCTTTGGGTAGTCGTCCATAATGGTCACGACATTTCACCTCACCCTACCCTGCAGACACTTACAAGTGTCGAGGTGTGCTTTGAAGTGTTCGGGCTTTACACTCACCTCATTCCATAAGGAAATACACTGAGATGGGTGCAGTATAGGTGATTGGGGTGAACTCTGGAGCCAAAGGGTCCAAGGCGCACCTCAATGCCTGCCACTGGCTGCAGGATGGGGGTGGAATGGCATGAGCATTACTGTCGATAATCTCAAGTCACATCCCTGATGCCTGTCAGTTCCTACAGGGTAAGGCATCATGGTTGAAAGCCCTAACACCCTGGGTGTTTCTTGATATTTTTACTCCAAGTTTTCAACATGGGCTTTTTGTGATTCCACCACATGAACAGTGACACTATCAGTTCGTTAGCAGAAAGGTGATTTTGCACAGCGACTGCGCCATTTGGCGCCATAAGTGCAAAAACACATTTTGAACAGGATGTGAAAAATGACAGCTGTACTGTTCATGAGGAGGTGTAAAAAATGGCAATGTTGAAAATCTGGAGTGAAAATGTAAAAAAAATGGTGAAGTCACGTGTGTGCGT
The DNA here is from genome assembly GCA_016271365.2 of Neoceratodus forsteri. NCBI lineage: Eukaryota > Metazoa > Chordata > Ceratodontiformes > Ceratodontidae > Neoceratodus > Neoceratodus forsteri. The sequence goes on along the minus strand of CM057455.1, from coordinate 333,976,113 downwards.
AGAAACTGCACAATGCACACCCGTAATGTAATTAGTTTTGGTATTTTTTTACAGCAGATTTTCAGCATAGGCATTTTGGGACCTCCGCTCATGAACAGCGTCACTGTGATTTTCTTAATCTATCCCAAACACTGATTTCCCACGGTGACCATGCTATTCTATGCTGGAAGTGCAAAAGCACATTTCAGCTAGGGTGTGAAAAATGACTGCTGTCCTGTTCATAAGGTGTGGAAAAATGCCAATGTTGAAAATCTGGACTGAAAAGATTATGAATTCATGAACTTATGAGGGTGTGTGGAAATTGTACAATGCATGCTCGTAACACAGTCATTTTATGGACATTTGTCACCAAATTTTCAACATAGCCAGTTTAAGACCTCTGCTCATGAATAGTATCATTGTGATTTTCAACTGAGTTGGCTATCTTTTCCTCAGTTTGGGCCTTTGCTATTCTGGCTGCCTTCCCTGCTTTCTTCTGCTTTAACTGGTACAGTCCTCTATCCTGCTCCTTTTTGCTTCGTGTTTCCTTATACTTCCTGAATGCTATCTTTTTCTCCCTAACCTTCCCTGCCACCTCTTTTGAGAACCATAGTGTTTTTTTTCCCTTTGTTTTGGTTTGTTTATTTGTTTCACACAAAGGCTAGTTGACTCTGTGATGGCATTTTTGATGTTTCCCCATTGTGCCTCCGCCCTCCTTCTTGCCTGTTTGCTAGTGCTTTTCTGAGACACTGTCCTATTTCGACAAAGTCAGCCCTCCTAAAGTCCAGAATGAGATTGACAAGCCACCACCTGCTTGGCAGTTATAAACTTTCATGCAGCTTTCTTCTGTGCACATTTGGGTAGCCACCTGCTTGAACATTTGAGCTGCCAGGGTGCCACTTTGAACTTTGCCTCATGGCCCCCAGTGCATGTGACCCACCCACTGTTAGTTCTTATCGCCACAATCCTGGCCAATGATAAAGATGTCCCCAGTATGCTTCAGGCACAGAGATACCAGTTAGGGCATCGGGGGCTTGGCTGCACACTGTGGGAACAAAATAAAGCTCCATGAGCTGGGCACCATTGTGCCTCTGAGACAGCACAGCTGCCAACTGCATTGCTGGGACATTGCTCTGCCTGGGGGGTATGATGGGCTGGTGAAAGCCCCCTTTAACACAAACTAAAGACCAGATAACAAGGCACTGGCATGACTAAAGAACTGGGGGGGGGGAGGTCAGAAAATATAAAAGCAGGACTGGAGCCCTACAAAATGGGGGGAAGGGTCAGAGAATATAAAAACAGGGCAGGAGCCCTATGAAAGAACTTTTAAAGTGAAGCAATATTTTTTACTGTGAGGCAGCCACAATTTTGCTGACCCTTGACCTTAGTTACAGTCATTCAGAAGTCAGGGATCTCGGCGTATGATCACAGAAGCCTTCTGAGAGAGTGACAGTGCCACTTGCTTGGAAAGAGCTTGTAAAAGAGACTGTGAGAAAATGAGGTAAACGTTTGCCATAGCTGCCAGCCTGTGGTTACCAGAGACTGAGTTGAGTACACCTGTGTGAGAAAACCTGCACTGAACCTGCAAATAGTGTGGGAGAAAGCCAGTTAGTGCCACTGCCAGGTGTTAGCTAATGCACCTCATGAGGTTTCTGAAGCCTAGATGTGGGTATGAGGCATGTGGCCCTTGCTCCTTAGAGTAGTCTGTCCTGTGGAGGAGGAAGAAGGAGGGATGAGCCAGAGAGGTCCTGATGACTGCAGACTCAGACAGACTGATCCACATCCTGAGGCAAATGAGGTGAACTGGTGCCAAACTCATGGAACTTTGTTTTGTCTCGACTGTGTGCGTCCAAGCCCCCCGATGACGTAAGTGGTGTCTCTGTGGTTGGAGCATATCGAGGTCATCTTTTCATTGGCCTAGGTTGTGGCAGTGAGAATTGCTGAGTGCTGTGAGGCAAAATTCAAGGTTGCACTGTAGCAGCTTGCATGTTCGAGCAGGTGGCTGCTCAAACGTGCACAGAAGAAAGCTGCATGAAAGTTTAGAACCACCAAGCAGGTGGCGGCTCAGGAATCTTGCTTCTCCAGTGCCCCCCTTCCACAGTCTGCAGTTCCTGAGGGCCAAAGGGAGCATGAAGATGAGAGCAGACACTCCTGGGGCAATGAGGAAAGTCAGGTAAGCTCCTCCATTTGGAAAGTTACATTATACAGTATATCTGGGAACTCCTACTGCTTTTTCTATTTACTGCAAACTGTACTGCAGGGGATTCTGATTTTAACTAGTTGCTGGCTGTTAAACCCTTTATGTACATGAACACTACTCCTTTTCTCAGGACCATTTTAGCGGCCCACAGTTGGTGGGTGGGCTACATTCTGTAAGTGAGATCAATACCTTAACCAAGACATGCTTCCAGAACCTATCAGCTGTGCTTGGTAACCAACCCCTGTTGGACCCAGGGTCAAAGCCACAATGTTTCAAGAGAGTAGCAGTTTTGTCAAGGGGGTAGTGTTTTCCCTAAAAAAAAAGTTCCCTTTTAAAGTCCAAAACAGCTACTGCCTGCTGGCCTAAGGGGGTATCAGGTGGTACTTTACTACATATCTGGATCCACTAGTGTCAGACCTTATCTAAGCCAAGACTGAATTGATGACATGGTGGCATTCTAACCACAATCCAGAGAAGAAAGGGAAGTGGGAAGCCAAAGATTGCCAAGTAGAAGACGTTTTACCACACTGGTTTTCAGATGCTTGCAGGTGTGAGGATAATACTAGACCCTTACTCATTCAAAAAGTCAGTAATCTAGCAAAGAAGCTACTGAATGGGTAAAGTTAGGTACAGTCCATCTGTGGGTTGACTTTACAGATGGGAGCAAAGCCATAATGTTAATTTTAAAGCAGCCCTTGTGGACAAACTGAACACTGATAGGGCTGGTACAGTACTTGGTCAAAAAAAGAAGTCCTCCCTGGTGTTTTATGTGGGTATAAGCCAGTGAACATTTTAAATTGTGACAAGAGAGGACTCTCTTGCCATTGTGTTGGCTAACTCACACTCCTGATTAAGTATGAAGCACCAATGACCTAAAACAGAAAGAGTGGTCCCGTAGTGTGTTGTTATAATATGACAGGCACTGAGAAACTGGATACTGTTATTTTTGACTAATCTGTCCGAGCCCATTGTTTTAGAGATGTTTGACACTTTACTGTAATCTACAAATGACTGTTCAGCCTGAATGGCCAGTGATATTTTAGCTTAATGGCTCCACGACTGGGATCATAAACTCAAATCTAGGCATATGGTCCTCCACCTTAATAACTTTAGGGGTCATCACCAACAAACATCAAGCTCGTATTCTGACCACCAAATAAAGTACAGCATGCATCATCCAGCCACTGGGCCAACTGGTGGATTGCACTAAAGCCATGCCATGCACTCAAGGGTGCTGGAAATCCTTTACAGCATGGAAGAGCTCATGTCCACAACATGTGTGAGACATGTCAATCTGCTGGATGCTATTATGCTTACTTTAGCCTGCCTGGGACTTTGCGACTGCAGAAACTATAATGCACTGCGTTAGAATTCAGGGGAGCCTTAGACTCATTTACCAAACCTGAGGAAGCCGATGAGGAGGATGAACTGTAGCTGTAGAGTCTTTGCCTTTGACAGAGAAAAGGCAAATTTTGCATGCATTGTTTTCACTCTGTCGCAGTTTTGTTAACTACACATTAACAAGTGCCTCCCATGAGACTTGCAACAATGGTGTAGGTCTAATGGTGAAAGATAATTGCAGAAACTGACTTACAAAATTATACCCAGGAAATGTGATGTTAACAAGTTTTTGCAACTACCTAATCTCACTGTGTTAAAAGAGATAATTTACAGAGTTCAAATTGAGTGATAATAAACACCAGATGGAAGGGAAGGCCCACATGATAATATTATTTTTTTACAGGAAAAACTGGAGATAAAATCAGAGTGTTTGCGAAATTATGTCTTCTTTTTTGACTAGAACCATGTGGATTAGAAGGATCATAAGTAAAAGGCCAAGAACATAAATGTCAACCTGCAGTAAATAATGAGTCATTTGGAATGAGTGCAAAGGAAACGGTTCAGCCCTAAAATCAAGTCAAGTGAGTTGTGCCCGTCAGGCTGACCCTTAAGTGCATTGAAATTGTAGGTTACAGGGACATTTTCCTTCAAGGTAGACAAATGTACTGAAAATGTATAGTGTAGAAAAAATAAGTCCAGACTTGAAACACTTTTTGAAAGTGGTGTGTTTCTGAATAATGCAGTGCAGTTATGTAAGTATAATTGGGATGCAGAAAACATCACTGCTGTGGATTTTTAAGTAAATAGCATCTTCCTTAAATCCTAAATGTTACTCCAAGAGAAAAGATAATTACTAATTCATGCCCTCTGATATACCTTAATTTTCCATAATGTTCTGGCATTCTACTGTAAACATTTCCTAGAACCCTGGATATCAGTTATCACAATTTTAGACCTGATCCACGTAGTTCAATACATTCCTACATAGGTGCATAGGGTAGACCAGGATGCATGAATGCCCCACTCTGTTGGTCTGGAGGCCATTATGCATACACACATTACAGTGCCAGTTGCTGAGTACAGATCTGTCCTGATTTGTGTGTGGCATCAACCAGGGGCCCTCCTCTCCAAACTCTTAGACATAGCTGCTTGGGTTACTGAGGTTATGCTACATGTGGTACTCAAGTCTATTGTTGATACAGTGCATCCAGCTGGGGTCACAATAAGGGTATTTGAGTACTGACATTCATGGCTATTAGCCGTAGGACATATTATGTTAGCCTGGCCCACATGGTTCACTCCCTGAAGCAAATGACACTGTAGCACAATAATACCGCAAACAAGGAAATATAACGCAAAGTAAATAGGAAGTTATTTAAAAAGTGTGGAGAAGAAAACAACAAGAGGACAGTAGGGAAAATGGGAGCAATTGGGTAGCAGCCAAAGTTATATTCTATGCCCCCGATGAAGGGTTTCCTGACCAGAAGTGCCAGGGCTTTGTGATGGTGGTTATGTCTGTATGTGTACACCTTCATGCCATTCTGCTAATTAAAGGGGACAGGAAATCTGTGCTAACTGGAAGCTGTTTATAAAGTTCTTATTCTCAGAAATGATATGGATTCCCCTAAATTAGCCATGTTAAACTGTACCTGAATAAATATTTAACTATACCTGAATAAAAAGGATAAGAAAAGAACTGCATTTTGCATTGTTTCGTTTTCATAGTCAGCATTCTGTTACAGTTCTTTTCATGGAACCAGTAATTTGGGAGTTTTTACTATGTCACGGTTTGTGTACAGAATGTTAATTATGAGCTGTTGTCCTATCAGAACTATGCTTAGAGTTCTGTGTACAAACCGTGACATAGGTAAAACTCCAAATCACTGGTTCCACGATGAGAACTATGACAGAATGTTGCCCATAAAAACAAAACAATGCAAAATACAGTTTTTCTTATCACTTTTTATTGAGGTACAGTTAAGTATGGATAATTTAGGGGAATGCATATAATTTCGGAGAATAAGAATTTATAAACAGCTGCCAATTAGAAATGATTTCCTGTCCTTTTTAAAGCATTTAAATTCTGAAAAGGAGCTGTGCACTTTGTGTGCTTTGGAATGTGGGTCAGTTGGATTTTTTTTAAACTTACTGGGCCATATTTTGAAAAGATTTGGGCAGTACAAAACTGGAGATGCACCATCTGTTGGGGGTGTGCCCATATTTAATGGGATTGGATGCATGGCGTACCCGCACCAGCACCAACATGCACAATATTGTACTGCGCCTATGCAAATGAGGGTCCTCCATGCATATGCAGCACAGCACAATACTGAAATGTTTCAGAAGTGCAAATTGACCTCCAACAAGGGTGCACTTTTTTTGCTTCTGAAACACTACCCTAACTAGTGTGCAGCCTGGGTGCACACTGGTAAGGGCAGGGAACCACAGAAGTGCAGCCATCCCTCCCCAGACCCCACCACTGTTATAATAAAACAATCCTCCCTCTGTTCTCCTTGCCCTGGTAGTCTAATGGTCCCCCCCCAGCCCCGATCAATGTATTAATAATGAATCCCCACCTGTTTCCCTTGCACTGGTAGTCTAGTGATCCTCCCCCTCCCCGATCAAGGTAGTAATAAAAATAAACCCACCTGTTCCCCTTGCCCTGGTAGTTCAGTGGTACCCCTCCCAGTCCTGATCAATATGTTAATAAAACAAACTCCTCCCATTCTCCTCACCCTGATAGTCCAGTGGCACCCCTCCCAGCCCCGATCGATGTACTAATAAAAAAGAAAAGTTCCTGTTTCCATTTCCCTGGTAGTCTAGTGGTTTCCCCCTTCCCAAGCCATGATCTGTATGCAAAAAACAGTGACCCTGTCCTTGGTAGTCATGTGGCCCCTCCACCCCATTAGTCAGTAACCCACCACTATGCTCCCCCCAACCTGACTAGAACCAGTGACTGGCACAGCCCACTCACACTGTCATGGCCAGCCACCAACAAAACAGTATGGGAGCATGTACAGTATACAGTACATGCCCATTGATTGACTGTCAACTTGGGGGGGGGACAAGGATAGGCAACATATAACCCATTGACGCTATATGAGACTGGTCCGCTATAGAAGATTGTATATTGTTTTCTGGGGAGGCTGAGTATGAGAGCTGTATTAGCCAAGCCATTCAGATGGTCCAAGAATATAAATGCTCTGATGATGAGAAGCATACGAGAGTAGTAGAAAGCCTCAGATGTTTGGCTCTAGAAATAATAATATCTCTACACTCTGGAAAATCCAGTTGCACAGTACAATATTATTTGGTGCTGATGAAGAATACTTATGGTGTTGTAGAGAATGGAGAATGCCAGCTGTTTCAGCTGAGAGCTACCACCCAAAGAGAAGGGGAGCAGCTCTCACACTATTTACAACAGCTGGAAGTGGGGGTATGACACTTGTAGAAGCTGGAGGAGTTACCCTGAATAAGCTGGAAAACTGAGAGTGGAGAAAGTAATAAGACTAGCCTTGTATTCTAGATGGAACCAGCAGTCGTTCCAGTTAGAGGAGTGAAAAACTTGTTCCTGACCTTCCACCAGCTTCTTGTGGTAATGTAAGAGAAGGACTTGTAGGAGGTTGTGATCAGCTTCTTGCACATACTTATAGAGACTGCTAACCCCATGCAGCCACAAGCCCCTGAAGAGAAAGCTCTTAACACCACCTGGATATAGGGGATCAGGTTAAAGAATTAACAGACCAAGTGATTAAGGTGATACACATGGTCCTGGAGTCATGCCTAAGAGAGACCAGTTCCAATGCTGCCTGGAAGGGAGCAAGTGTCAGATCTTACTTCTGTCCCACTGGTTGGACCCCGGGATGCCTACTTCTGCTACCAGTGAAGTGAAGAGAGACAGCTGTCCTTGGGATGATTCAACTCAGCTGATCAACAGCTAGTTTACCAGAAATGGCAGACACAGCCAGGAAATGACAATGAAGCCTAGTGAGGGAGCAGACTGGTACTCCAGTAATGCAAATTTCTGTTAAATGGACAAAACCTTTCTATCCCCTTGGAGCTAATCTACACCCAGGATTAGTGTGTCCTTAAGAAGACATACCAATTTACATAGTGGGATACCCCTGTAATGCTCTATTGGACAGTGGCTCTTAGGTCACCATAGCCAATTGTTCCTTTTACCAAACCTACCTAAAACACCTTCCTTTGATGCCTCTGGATGGACTCACAGTGTAGGATTTTAACAGTGCCAGTTGTCCCTGTGATGGATACATCATGGTACATACTGAGTTCCTGAAGACCCTGATGAGAGTGCCACCGAAAAATGAGACCCTGGCATTAATTTGCCCTAATGACCAGATCTGATGCTCAGATTCTGGACAACAAACCTATTATTATAGGAGTAACTCATAAAAGTAATATGCCAAGTGGCTAATAAGGATACATTGTTTCAGCCGAAGGAGATCATACTGATCTTGCCAAGGTAGAGGCTGTTATCACCTAGCTTCACCTCCCGTAACCTAAAGACCCTACAATGCTTCATGGGCTTTTGAGGGTACTGTAGATGCTTTGTAAAGGACTTTTCCATCTTAGTTCACCTTCTGAACAGTCTCACCCAAGAATACCTGCCTACCTAGGAGAAGAAAGTCCACTCATGAACATATCACCCCCCCCGAACAGAATACTATAAAGTGAATGAGCCATCTAGTGCCAGTTGAGCTGTGAGACTTTCTTCAAGGAGATCATCAAATGTCTGAATGATGCTTCCATCCTGACCTTTGCAGACCCCCCGACCTTACATCCTGCACACTGATGCCAGCTTCAGTAGCTTGGCTACTGTACTGTACCACGAGCACCCTGAAGGACTTTGAACAGTTGTGTTTGCTGGCCATAGCCTAAGTTCAGAGAAGAACTATTATGTGCATATGCTTGATATTCTTGTACTGAAAAGGGCAGACATTTTCTAGTTTTATGAATACTTGTACAATGCCAAGTTCTTTTGTCAAAACGGACAATAATACACTCATTTCAGTTTAAAATACAGCCAAACTGGATGCATCAAGATACATGTGGTTGTCAGCCTTATCTACCTTGACTCACATATGGAGTACTGAAATGTTCTGAATAGCCTTCACCTGGGTCACCACCTAGAGGACAAGTAGGTTTGGTACCTGTTTTGCCACTGCAGTAAAGGCCATGTATCTGAAATTTAAACCTGTTGAGAAACTTACAATAACTCTCACAGAGTAATTGACATGCTAGGAGCCTCTTTGGATGCCATCATAAAGGCTTTTTGCAGATTCACAGGATTGGATCTCATGTCTTTGTCTCAGCCCAGTCATTCCAATCTGAAATAATCACAATGAATGGACCTTGGATTGCAAGAGGTGATGACTGCCTTGGAGAAAGGGCTGTATGTGACCAAAGGTACAACATGCACACCCTGCTGTCCTGCTTTTGATCAAGGAGTGGAGCAAAATGACACTTAAAAAGTTTGCTTTCACTTCATAGTTACCCAGAATGACACCCCTTTCCCTCAGAAGCAGTTGGGTCTTCCCTGAAAGTACTGAAAAATTGTGAGGCAGTCCCTGCATGATGACATGGGTTATGTCAGATATGATCACACCCTGTTCATAATGCACACCCACTTCTGCTGGCCCAGGATGGCAGTAGCAGTGGAGCAGTATAGCAAAAACTGCACCCACTGTGTTCAGAGAAAAACTGTACCCAAAAGAGCTGCCCCTTTAGATAACATCACCACCAGTGGACCTCTGGAATTGGTATGCATGGATTTCTTGTCCTTTGAACCTGACAGCAAAAATGTGATGAGCATCCTTGTCATCACTGACCACTGCACTTGCCATGCTCAGGCAGATCAGAAGGCCACCACTGTGGTAAAAGTCCTGCAACAATACACCAACCACTGTGATGCACCCCCAGTGCATCCATTCAGATCAGTGGAATCTTTAGCATCATGTGAGATCCAAAAGTTGAGAAAAACTCTATACCATCCCCAAAGAGACCCCCAGCCAAATCATTTAAAAAAACTCTGTTGACCATGGTGGGTACTCTAAATCCTGCAAAGAAGCCCGAGTCAAGCCAAAAAGTTAGCATGTTGGTACATGTGTACAACTGCACAAGGATTATAGGAAATAAATTTAATGTCACCAGTCCAACTCATATCTTACTGCTGGATTTCTAATTTTGATATGTGCAATATGGTTAGAAAGTTGTGTTATATACACATGTATTAGTAATGTCTGTTGCTAGTCAAAAACTCTTTTTAAAAAATTTGTATCTTTCAAAGTTATTTAAAAACTTTCATCTGTATACCAGTTCATTTATTTAATAATATGAAAAAAGAGGTGAAAAAAATGAAAGGCATAGAATTTTCACCCTTCTGTTTGATGTTTAGTAGGGGGGCACACTTGTCTGTGGATTTGTGTTTCGATATCTCCATGGCAGTAGAATTGCTGGAGACATATCAGGAGTGCACCAAGCACCTGTCACCTGTCAGCTGAGTCTGCCAGAAAGAGCAACTGTTTTTTTGGAAACTTTATTTTATTCTGGAAAGACTTCAATACAAATACAGTAGTCATCCTTCCTCCCCAAGGGGGGGGAAGAGGAATTCACAGATTGCAATTCATCATTATAATAGGTTTACATGAATTAGTATTCTATTACAATTGACAATTTCTTCTAAAGGACCAGCACTTCCAATTAGGATAAAGATACTTTCCAAGTGTGTTGTATAGGAGGGAATCTTTACATATTTAGTTGCATATCTTATCCATAGGAATAAAAACTTGGCCCCTTCAATAATGTTCCCCAGGATAGGGCTATGGAGTGTCAATGGCCACAAGCAGGTTACATTTGAGCAGACTACATTAGAAGAGAGGAAACCAGTGCTCACCTAAGGCAGCTCCCATCAGTGCCCAGATCTCCTCATATTTATTCACCTGGCCTCGAATTCTATATTACATTTTTTACAATCTCATAATTTCTAGAAGAGAGTTTAACCATGAGGCCAGTGAAGGGACCTGATCTCCTCTCCACAACAGAGCCAATTCTCTGAGTCCCACCATTTCCCCCAGTCTCCAAGGTGTATTCCCTGTCAGTTCCCCTTTATCATTATAGCCTGGGAGGCCCAGTAGGACCTCTGCAGGGTCCATGCTCAGGGGGTCAGAAAGAGCAACTTGACAAACAAAAAGAGATATGACCAATGTCTGCATCTCCAGGTCTTACAGGTGGGAGCCCATGTCCTTTTCTGAAAATTTAGACTTGAAGGCAAACACAAGATTACAGACTACTGGGCTGCTGAGCCATGTGTTGTGTTGGAGAAATTGTCAGACCTGCCTCTCTGCAATACCACATAGTAGCAGGGTAGGAGGTTGGCAAGAACTTTACATAGACATCAACTGTTGCAAATAGGACCGTTTACTTCCAAGAATAAAACTGAGATACACAATTCTTCAAATTGACCAAAACAAGTAGTTATGACTAATACCCATATACCTGAGTAACTGACAGGGCTGGAGGGAGAACTACACTCTGTGGTGCAGGCGTGGGTGCGTCGGAGGGGGGTAGCTACCCCTGAATACATGAGAAGGTCCTTTCCAGTGCACTCAGACAGGGTTTGCTAAAGACTCACTTAAGCTCATATTCCAGTGTGTCAAAGAAGCCACTGGATCACTACCATGTGTACTCTACCATCATAGAAAAAATTCCAAAAGTACTGATTGCAACAAATTTATTGAGCAGGTAAACAAACTCAACAATACTCCAAGATGCCCCAGCACTTTGACTGGTTAGGTTTTTCTCAGGGGGCGGGGTCTGTTTGTGTGTACATACCTTGTATGCTGGCTGACTCATAATGTTGTAAATGATGAAATCAAATGTCCCGATGTTGCTGCATTTAAAAAGCTTTGCACAAGAACATTCCCACAGCATACTCCACCACCAGTGGCTAACAACATTATAAAAAGTTAAATTCAATACAAATGATCATCTTATTCAAACATAAATTTCATGGGGAGAGGGGGAAAACAAACTGTCAGAGAAAACCACATATTCTTAGGATATTACTCCTACATGTACACTCTTTAATATTTACAATAAGATGTACACAGATCCTGGGGTGTTGTATAATATGCAATCACCCAAACTAGAAACATAGAAACACTGAAGTTGACGACAGATAAGGACTGCAAGGCCCATCCAGTCTGCCTATTTTTTTCTACTTTATGAATGTGCCATAGACCTTTACTCTGTCAATGGCCTATCTATTCATACTCATCTGTATTGCTCCCTTATGCCTATCCCATGCCTGTTTGAAGCCCTACACTGTATTCATATCCACCACTTCCTGAAGTAGGCCGTTCCATGCATACACTGCCCTTTCATACTAACATACTAAAATGCCAGCAGAATAGGCCTAACGGTCTTTCGTGTCTGCTCGTTTGGTCAGCCCCCACCCTGGGAAAAAGAACATCCTCACATTGCCCCTTAATTGGCCTCCCTCTAATCTCATGCTGTGTCCTCTTGTCCAGCTATTTTTCTTATATTGAAACATGTTAGACTCTTTCACCTTGTTTTTATTTAGTTTTTGTTAACTGGGTAAGTGCACTAGCCATAGAATGACTATTTTCAGGCATGACCCGGGACAGCACAACAGATAGACAAATACATTACATCAATGCAAAACAGTACATAATAACAGGTATAGCTAACAGTGGAAAATAATACATAAAGAGAAAATAACATATGTGAAAGATTAGAACATTATATAGTCCATAATGGGTGAGCAGCAGATAGCAATGAAACCAAACAGTTTGAGTACAAAACTTAGTGGAAAATTAAAATGAAAGCAGCGTATGGCAGTGTAAGATAATACATGCTCCAAAGGGGTTACCTACATCTGAGTAAGCAAGCAAAACAATAGTACAAACCATGGCAACTGGCATAGAGAAATAGGTTATAGCAGTGTAGAGAAAAGAAAAGACTAAGAGAGAGAGGGCTGTCCAACTAGGACCCAATAGCTGAAACAGAGAGAAGAAGGATGCAACCCAGGGAGGAAGAGTAAGTGCAGAAGTATCCAGTAAGTAGAGGTGGGGTATTGAAAGGGAGGTAAGAGAGAGTAGGGAACAAGAAAAAGTACAAGTGGGCAGAGAGGAAATTTGGTAGGGTCCAGAAGGTGCTATGATTTTAATAGAGAAAAGTTAGTGTTGGCAAAGCAGAGCTAGGTGGGGTCAAAACAAGCACATTGGTCTACTGAAGACAGGCACCGTCACAGCCCACTTTTAAAACTAATGTGGGATGGGGCCTGTTGGAGAGCTAGTGGAAAGGAGTTCCAGAGCCTAGGGGCCACATTGTTGAAAGCTCTGGAGCCTATGGATGTCCAGCATCTGGGCACGGTAAGTAGCTCCTTACTAGCTGAGAAGAGCCCATGGGAGGAGGACTGGGGTGTAATAAATGCCACTAGTGAGAGTGGTGCTTTATTTCTAATTACCGAGTTTACAAGTGGGCCTAGGTAGTATTGTCAGCATGCAGAAGGGGAAAGCCATCCCAAGTCACTATAAAGATTACAATGGTGCTTGAGCCGTGGTGACGAGGAGGTGTATCTGCATATACTGTTATAGGCTACATCTCATTTGTGGAGGGTAGTTTTAGAGACAGAAGCAAAAATTGGAACACCATAAGTGAGAGCAGGGAAAAGATACCCTTGGTAATAGCCAGCTTGGCTGTGGGAGTTAGTATATAGTTGGTTTTATAGGCTACCCCTAGTTTAACATTCACTGATTCCCGGGTCGCACCTGAAAATAGGCACATGGATGTCTAGTGTGACTTACCCGGTAAACAAAAGCAAATCAATAAATAAATAAATTTACTGATGGATTGAATATGTTGATTGAAATCAAGTGATTGATCCAGGAGAACTCCTAAGTATTTGAAGGATGAAACATTCTCAATTTGTGCCCCAGATGAGTCAAGAACTACCAGAGATGTTTGACAAGCCCTGAGCTTAGGTACTGAGCCAAATAACATGGCTTGTGTTTTCTTTACATTTATTACAAGTTTATGGGCAGTTAACCAGGATTGTATGTTAATAAAGTCAGAAGAGAGGGAAGCAATTATGCTGGAGACACTGTCTGAGCTGGAATAAAGGACGAGATCATCCGCATACAGGATGGATGAGCAGGAGCAAAGACCATCAGCTATATTATTAATAAATAGTGAGAAAAGAAGGGGGCCAAGGATAGAACCTTGAGGTACCCCTGTTTTTATGACAGTTTTGGTGGATAAAGAGGAGTTGAATTTCACAACTTGGGATCTGTTAGACAAGTAGCTACTGAACCATTCTACTACAGGGACAGAGAAATTCAGATTTCTGAGAGTAGAGAGAAGTAGGGGGTGATCAACAAGATCAAAGGCTTTAGTGAGGTCAATAAACACTGTTCTCATTAGTAAACCAGAATCCATGTCAGTTGTAAATTTGATGAGCGCAGTCGATGTGCTGTGACCCTTTCTAAAGCCGTGCTGTGTGCCAGAGAGAAGGTTGTATTTGGCAAGGTAGTCTGTAGTTTAGTTTGCGACTAGTTTCTCGAGAAGTTTGCTTAAGACTGAGAGGATGGCTATGGGTCTGTAGTTGGTAATCTCAGCAGGGTCCCATTTTTTATAGACTGGTGTGACATGGGCGATTTTCCATAGGTTCGGCACCACACTGGAAGTGAGAGACATTGTAAATGTTTTTGCAAGAGGGGAGGCCATGAAGGATGCAGCTAGTTTCAGAAGTCTTGGTTTAAGGGTATCGGAGCCAGAGCTAGTAGTGTCAGAGATGGTAAGAAGTAACTTCAGGACGTCAAACCTCAGAACATTCTTGAAGAGAAATGAGGGTGTGGTGCACCATCTACTAGAGGGGTCAAGAACAGATGAAGCAGGTATGGAGGAAGACTGTGCACTTGCTGGAGGTACCACAAACGAAGAGGTGTACTGAGATAGGTCCATGAACATGCGATTGAAGGAGTCAGCTATGGTATTCGAGTCATTGCAGTGAACCCCTTTCAGTATCATGTCACCAGTGGCTTTTGTTTGAGTGACACCAAGGAAAGATTTTATGTGTGTCCAGAATTTTCTAGGGTCCCCCACAGAGCTAAGTAACAGGTCTTTACAGTAGGTACTTTTGACATTACGAATCTGCTTTTTGTAGGAGTTACGAAGAGCTCAGTAGGTATGGAAATCGGCTGGAAGACACGACAGTTTGTACTTTTTCCAGCACTTGCCTCGCTCATGCAGGTTAGCCAGAAGTTCTTTGTGAAGCGATCTAGTGGGTTTTCCTTTAACCCTGCGCTTTACTTTGGGAGCATGTATACGCTGGACAGCCATAAATTTGTCAAGAAAAATTCCTAATGCTATCTCAAAATTACTCGCGAGATAGATGGCAGACCAGTCTATTCTGGAAACATCAAGTAAAAAGGCCTCAGCATCCAGTTGGGCAAAGTTGGTGAAAGTAACATAGTGTGGCAGGGGAGAGGGAGATGCTATTGGGTGCCATAGGCAGAAAATCAGGGAATGATCCGTTAGTGAGTCAGCTAGAATACCTGACAGAGATACATGGTCTAGTCAGTTAACCAGCACCCAGTCAATAAGAGTTGAGGAGGGCATGGAAGGAGTTGTTCTACTAGGTTATGTTAGTAGTTGGTGCAGGTTATAGCTTTGTATCATGGAGAGCAGAGAGCTTTGAGCTGACCCCAGCCAGTTAAGGTTTGTATCACCCAAAATGATGATTCATTTTGTTTTGAGATCAAGGAGATTTGATTCAGCAGTTCTGTAGGCAGGCAGTACCACTAGTGGGTGGGTTGTAGGCACAAATAACGTGCAATTTCTGGGCACCCAGGGAAATGACCATATGCAGGGATTCACAAGCAGAAGTGGTGTCGATTGCTGGTATGACTTCAGTGGTGAGATGGCTTTTGTAGAACACAGCAACCCCACTAACACGCTTAGATGAGGGTCTGTCTCTGGGACCAGAGAGTAGTTTGTCAATGCACAAGTAGAGTCAGGGATCTTGGGTTTAAGCCACATTTCTGATAGGCAAAGAATGTCAGGCTTGTATACTTTCACCCCAGCTTCCAGATCAGTGTGATTCCGTGTGAGGCTTCTGATGTTCATATGAGCAATAAGGAGACCTTTGTTGGGGAAAGCTGATATGTCAGCTGACGTGAAATATCCAGGGGGACCAGGATTCAGTTCAACTTCGCCTGATAGTAGGATGGCTAAGAGGAGGACAAACCAGAGCATACGGCTTTGAAGGGTCAGTGAAATAGCTAACCTTGGAGATTGTTTTCTAAGCCTCAGGATGTCAAAATAGGGGCAACCTTTCTGTAATATAAGATGCACCCAGTCCGGTTTGGAATGTTGTTCAGCTAAAAGATTTGAGAAACAGAATTTGGAGGTAATCGATGGAGTCAGACCACGAGTGTCAAGGAGAGGGATAGATAGTGCGACTTTATTTATGTAAAGCAGGGCTAAGGATGTAGCAAGCAGTACTACCAGACAGTGGAGATCCATGCTTTAACACTGTTGCTCTGCAGTTTAACCACTAAAGTAAAAGAGTAAGGTAGGCCTATGAGAAATGAAAGGACTAGGATTGGACTGGGGATTGTCCTAAGAAGAGTGAGATTGCAAAAGCTAGAAGCTTAAAAAAGAGGAGAATGCGTTTGATTGAAACTAGAAGAAAGACAGTGGTGTAACACAAGAGAAAAGTAGAGAAATAGGACATTTTCTGTTTGGCCCCTAGAGGCTGCACTGGTCTGAAAACACAGGCAGCAGTTAAGGTGAGTAAGACCAGTGAAAGAAGAGACCAATAGAAACCCCAAAATAATAGGATGGATAAGGGAAACTAAAACCCAGCCAATGAGATACCTCAGGGGGGGTTCATCAGCTGGCAAATCCTTGAAGAGATTGCGAAAGGGTGGGACAGATAGTGTATTTAATAAAGAAAGGATGGGAGGGTGGGCTGAAAATTCAGCACAGCTAAGAACTAAAACAAGCTGCCCAGGAAATTCAGCACAGCTATGAACTAAACAAGCTGCCCATGTTTAAACATAGGCTCTAGGTAGCATCTTTATTCCAAGCTGCACTTTCTTTCCCAGTGATTGTTAATGCCTTTAAGATGTTTGAATGTTTCAATCATATCACCTCTCTTCCTCCTTTGCTCTAGGGTATACATATTGAGCTCCGTTAATCTGTCCTCATTTTGGTTGCCCTTCTCTGGACTGCCTCCATTTTGTTAATGTCCTTTTGCAGGTATGGCCTCCAGTACTGCACACAGTACTCCAGATGGGGCCTAACCAGTGTCTTGTAAAGAGGGATTATTACCTCCCTCTTACGATGTGTTATACCCCTACTAATACACCCCAACATCCCTCTAGCCTTACCTACTGCTTTAGTGGTCTGCTTGGATGATTTCAGGTCATCTGTGATGATGATGCCCAAGCCTCATTCTTCCCTTTTGATTGCCAGCAACTCCCCTCCCAACCTATAAGTAGCTTCAGGGTTTCTCTTCCCTATGTGCATGATCTTGCACTTCTTTGCGTTAAACCCCAGTTGCCACTCTTCCAACCACTTAGCCAGTTTTTCCAGATCTCTTCTCATTCTGCCCACCCCATTGGGATCATCTACTCTGTTGCAGATCTTGTTATCATCTGCAAATAGGCAGGCCTTACTCTCCAGTCCATCTGCAATGTCACTGATGAAGATATTGAAGAGGACTGGCCCCAGGACTGATCCCTGAGGTACCCCACTTGTGACTTGTATTTCTTCTGATTGTATACTGTTTACCACCACTCTCTGTTTTCTGCCCGCCAACCAGTTTGCTACCCAGTTGACCAACCTCTGACCCACTCTGAGCCTACCCAGCTTATTACTCAATCTTCTATGTGTAACAGTATCGAAAGCTTTGCTGAAGTCAAGGTAGGCAACATTAACTGCACCCCCTTGGTCCACCACTCTGGTTACCCAGTCAAAGAAATATATGAGATTAGTTTGACAGGACTGTCCTGCTGCAAACCCATGCTGTTTTGGATCCTGTGCTCCTATGGATTCCAGCTGTTGCACTATCCTTTCCTTAAGGAGTGCCGCCATAATCTTTCCCACTACTGAGGTAAGACTGACTGGTCTGTAGTTCCTTGCCTCCTCCATGCTGCTGTTGTTTGGCATGGGATCACATGAGCTCTTCCGCAGTCTTCTGGGACCTTTCCTGTGCTCAGAGACTCACTAAACACTTCTGCTAATGGCTCTGCTAGTTCCACCGTTAGCTCCTTTAGTACCCTGGGATGTATGCCATCAGGTCCTATTGCCTTGTCCACCCTGAGCTTAGCAAGCTCTTGTAGGACCCTTTCTTTTGTGAAGGGACGTGTGCACACCTCCCTCCCCCCAATGTCCATGGTGCTGAGCTGTGGGCCTTGCCCTACCTTATCCTCAGTAAATACCGAGCAGAAGTATCTATTTAGGATAGATGCTTTTCCTTGGTCTTCCTCCTCCACACACTCCCCATTATCCCCTTTGATCTTAGCAATACTCCCTCTGGACTTTCTCCTTTCACTAATGTATATATAGAAAGTCTTGTCCCCTTCTTTTACTGTGCGTGCTAGTGTTTCCTCAGCTTGGGCCTTTGCCTGCCTTACTGCCTTCCGTGTTTCCTTTAGGGAAGTTTGGTATGCCTTCTTATCTTCATTCTGCTGTGTTCCCTTATATTTCCTGAAGACCAGCCTTTTGGCTCTGATCTTTTCTGCCACTGTTTTTGAGAACCAAAGTAGTTTCCTCCTTCTTTTGCTCTTGCTTTTCTCCCTAACACAATGGGATGTTGCTTCAAGTATTGCATCTTTAATGCTTGCCCACTTGGACTGTACTCCCTCATCTAAATTTCTTCTTGCCAGGGCTAGCTTAACTTTGTTGGCCATCTTATCAAAGTCAGCTCCTCTGAAGTCCCATATTTTTGCCTTGGAATGGAATTATTTAGTTCTAGTGGCCAAACTGAACCATACAATGTGATGGTCACTGGCCCCCAGGTGACCTTCGACCTGGAGATATGTTTCAAAAATTAAAGAGCCCCTGACACCATTAGAAAAACATGAAAGAAATGTGAGATTTAGACACAGTTCAGTTTATATTTCATATATTTTCTGTAATTCATTCCCTTTTTTCTTTATTACTAAAGACAGTTGCATGAAAGAGGATTGCTGTCCCTTAGACTTTATCTGCTCTTTCTGCTTGCCTATTATACCCAACATCATAATCCCCTTTGTTATGGCATGATAATTATCTCAACAGCAACAGACTGTGTTGTCATAAACAGAACTATGATGTCAGGTGTAGACAAGCAATCAGAGTAGCTAGGGCAATAATCCTGATTACATGCAAATGTCATTTATAAGAAGAAGTAAGAGTGAGAATTACAGAAATTTTTTTAAATATAAGCAGAATTCTGTCTAAATATTACATTTTTTTCAAAGTTGTTACAATGGCATCAGTGGCTGTTGAAGGGTTCTTCCACTAAATTCAACAAACTTACCAGGCAAGGGATACTCTCTTTCTTTTTCTTTTTGGTTAAATTTATCATAAAGGGTTTTACACAATTCCTGGAATGGTACCAAATTTTAGTTCGGGAACATAATTTTTCAAACAAGGGATCTGAAAACAGTAGGTAGCCCTTCCAGTTTGAGCAACCTAGATTAAAGAAGATGAAGATTAATTACTAGTCAGGAGCAAACTCAAATTAAAATTTAAATAACTTCTACTGTATATACAAGCAGTATTTTTAAACATACTAGGTCTGATATACAAAAGTTAACCCGAGTGCAAATCCTGGTTTGTGCACGAAAACTGGGGTTTGCGCAGATTTCCTATATTCAAAAGCCCAGTTTGTGTGTGCAAATAAGGTTTGTGGCCGGGCAAACTGTGGAGGGGGAGTATAATGCAAATGGAGGGGCAGGAACCTGAATAGTGGCGCAGTCCAATATGCAGAGTATTTGCACCGCCCAAGGTCATTTTGTGTGTTCCCCTTGTGCAGTGTAAATACCTCTGACAGAGACCATGACTTATTCCGACACAACCCTAGTGGTTGGCAGAGGAAGTGCAGCGGCCTTCCCTGCACTGGTCCCAAGCCACCAAAAGTGTCCCCGGTGTCCAGTAGTCACCCACTGAGCCGCACCCATGCCCGATATCCACACACAAGTTTCCTAGTGTGTAGCAGTTCCTCCCCCCACCCGCACCTAGAGGGAGGATTCAATGTGTTTTCCAGGGTTCTTGTTCAGTTTGGGTTCAACAGGGTTTGGCAGGGTGTAGTTCGAATTCAGTTCAGTTTGATTTGATAAGTAGAAGTTTGCGTTCGAGTTCAGTTCGGCTCGAGTTTTTTTGCGTGTCATTTTTCAGTCTGAGTTCAAGTTAGGTGTATCCTTACTACCTCTATGTGGGTTCTCCTCATCTCATCTTGTCTGGGTTCGAGTTCATCTTTTTTTTCTTAGGGTTCAAATTCAGTCCAGATCGGGTGAAAATCTAAAAGTCTGAGTTTGGTTCGGTTCACAGATGAACCCTCCCTGTATCTACACCCATGCCAGATGTGTGAATCCATTTCCTGGTGTCCAGCAGTCCCTCCCCACCCACACCTATGCCCAATGTACATGCACAAGTTCCTGGTGTCCAGTGATCCATCCCCCACCCGATCCCATGCCCAATACTGAAAATCCCTGTCCCTGGTGTCCAGTGGTCTCTCCCACTGAGTATCCCCATCCCAAAGAAGCCTCTGTGATGGCCTGAAGACTGTTCATGTGTTGTGGGGCAAGGGTTGCCAAGGCAGGCACACTGAGGTAAAGTGTCCCCCAACTGGTCTACGACCGGTACTAGTAGCAGCTCTTCCATCTTCCATGAACCCTTCCCCCCACCCAGTGATCCCTGTTGCCATTTCAGGAGCTGCAATCAGTCCCCTGCTATGGGACGTGGACTTGGGACTGGTGTGGTGCCACACAGTGGAGTATTCAGTTACCATTCACAAGCAATCCTCCTCCCAATGTACTGCAGGTCATGGACCCTCCCTGGTCCCACCAAACATCCAACCCGTCTCCCCCACCTGTCCCTGTCCCCCAAACACTGGTGCTGTGACCATTGGATGGTGAGCAACACATCCCTCCACACATCATCTTGACTGCCTGCCATCTGACAGAAGCAGGGAGGTGCTGCTTATTTATAGGGCAAGGCACATCACCCTTACTCTGTAAATAAGCAGCATGCTTCCTGCTTGTGTCAGATGGCGGGCAGCTGAGGTGGCGTGTGGAGGGCTGTGTCATTCACCATCCATTGACCATGGCACTGGTGTTTTTGGGATGGGTGGTAGGAGAGGGGTTGGATGTTTTGTGCCATGGGAGGGGGTCACTAGATGCCAGAGACCTGGACTAGGGCCTTTGTTACATTGGGGGGGTGTTTGTGAATGGTAACTGAATACTCCATTGTGTGGCACAGCACCAGTCCCTTGTTTGCACCCTGTAGCAGGGGACTGTTGCAGCTGCTTAAATGGGGATGGGTACTGTTGAGTGGGCGGGAGGGTTCTTTGAAGATGAGGGCACCACTACCAGTACTGGATGCAGACATTCGGGGTATGTACCTCAGGACTGGAGGATGGCTCATGTGGTGCCCCTCCACAAGAGTGGCCCCAAGGATGAACTGGGAAACTACAGACCAGTGAGCCTCACATCCATCACGGGTAAGCTAATGGAGACTATCCTGAAGGAGAGGCTGGTGGCCCTCCTAGAGGCCAAAGGACTACAGGACAGCAGACAGCATGGCTTCATACGTGGCAGATCCTGCCAAACCAACCTGGTCGAGATCTGTGACTGGGTAACTAGGCAACTGGACAGGGGTCATGCAGTGGATGTCCTGTATCTGGACTTCAGTAAGGCATTTGACTCAGTGCCACATGGGAGGCTGGGAAGAAGTTAGTAGGCACAGGGGCGGGTGCAAAGCTGTTGAGATGGGTAGGAAACTGGCTGCAGGAAAGGCAACAGAGGGTGGTAGTGGGTGGGGAGCTCTCACACCCAAGGGCAGTGACAAGCGGTGTTCCACAGGGCTCGGTGTTGGGACCAGTGTTGTATGGGATATTCATTGCAGACGTATCGTGGGACATCAAGAGCAAGATCAGTCTGTTTGCTGATGATACCAAGGTAGGCGTGTGGTGGATGACCTAGGGGATGGCAGGGTTGCAGGATGATCTGGCAAAGCTTGAAACCTGGTCAGACACCTGGCAACTGGCTTTAATGCCAAAAGTGCAAGGTGCTGCATTTTGGGATGAAGAACCCAAGGAGGAGTTACCAGCTAGGCGGGGTGCAGCTAGCCCAGACAGAGGAGGAGAAGGATCTGGGTGTGCTCATTACAGGGTCAATGAACAACTCGGCACAATGTAGGAAGGCAGCTGCAAAGGCCAACAAAATGCTGGGTTGTATTGCAAGGGGTATATCCTCGAGGAGGGAGGAGGTGATTCTGCCACTGTATAGGTCATTAGTTAGACCACACCTGGAGCACTGCGTGCAGTACTGGCATCCGTATCTGAAGAGGGACATTAAGTTACTGGAGGGGGTGCAATGCAGAGTGACAAAGATGATCAAGAGGCTGGGGGACTTATCATATGAGAGGAGGTTGAAGGAGTTGAACATGTACTCACTGGAGGAGAGAAGAGACAGGAGTGACATGATTGAAACCTTTAAATACATGAAAGGAATAAACAAGACGGGTACAGAGGGGCTGTTCAAAGTAAGGGAGGGGAGGGCCACCAGGGGCCATGATATGAGACTGGAGCGAGGAAGGTTCAGGAGGGAGATGAGGAGACACTTTTTTACAGAGAGGGCGGTGGCTGGGTGGAATGCATTACCTGCTAAAGTGGTATGCAGTAGAACAGTGGACTGCTTCAAATGAGGATGGGACAGGACAAGGGGGAGGGTTAATGAAGGGGAAGGGTGGAAGGGTGGGGCAGCTGCAGAATAAGGGGTGCTAGCTGCACATTCGAGCAGACTTGATAGACCTCTAGGTCTTTATCTGCTGGCAAATTTCGTATGTTTGTATGTTCGTATTTGGGTGTCTCTTCACCTCAGTATGCCTGTCTTGGCAATCTTTTCAGGGAATGCACAAATGGTCTTTGGGCCATCACTGTGGCTTCTTGGGGACAGGGATACTCAAGGGGAGGTACTGCTGGACACCAGAGACAGGGATTTTTAGTATCAGGCATGAAATCAGGTGCAGGAGGGACCACTGGATGCCAGGGAACTTGTGTGTGTACATCAGGCATGGGTGCAGATTGGGGGGGGACTGCTGTACACTGGAAAAATGGAATTCAAACATCGGGCATGGGATTGTTTGGGGTGGGTCCACTGGACACCAGGAAACTTGTGTGTGTACATCAGGTATGGGTGCAGGTGGGGAGGAGGGATCACTGGACACCAGAGAAATGGGATTCAAACATTTGGCATGGAATCAGGTGGGGGAGGGATCACTGGACACCAGGGAACTTGTGCGTGTACATCGGGTATGGGTACATATGGGGGGAGGGACTACTGGACACCAGGGAAATGAGATTCAAACATCAAGCATTGGATCTGGAAGGTGTAGGGACTGCTGGACATCAGGGAAATGGAATTCAAGCATTGGGCATGAGATCAGGTGGGGGGATGGACCACTGGACTCCAGGGAAATTGTGTGCATGCATTGGGCAAGGTAGTGGGTGGGGGGGACCACTAGCACCAGGGATAGTGCTGTGTCTGGGATCGGGCAATTGGGGGAGTGGAGCTGCACTAACTCACCCAGCTAGCCATTCAAATGAGTCTATAATGGGTATGCAAATGGCTCCTTAGTGCCCTACATGCCCAATGTACTCATTTGCATGAATCCATTTGAATATTGTGATTGCGGTTTGACACAACAATTTTGGCGGTGTACTTCAGGAGCCATGTTGGGGCAGCACTAAGTGGCTGAGTGCTGGGCCAACATGGCCCTATATTCAGTTGAATAACATCAGTGCACTATTCTGCTGAATATAGCATCTTCGGGCACCTGGGCCATCGCATTGCAGTGTGCAAATGTTTGTGCTCTGCTTTGCATTTTGTTTAATATCGGACCCACTGTGTTTTTCATGTACTGCAGAGAAATCCATTTCTGACTACAGACTGTCATGAACCCACTCCTGAATGTAAGGTCCACAGCACTCACAGTGCCCACCCCTAAGTTCAACCTGTGACATGGAGCGGGAAACAGGGGATACCCCCTTCATATCCTTCTATAGTGCTTGCTGAGTTCACAATTGAACACTCAACACAAAGTCCCAGACTCCCCTCTTTACTCTGGATCAGGGTACAATACTAGTCTCAAGTCTTGTAGCCAAATATGAACCCTTCTTGGTTGTTACATTACAACCTCTTCAGGGTAACATTGTAACCCTGATTCTGCCTTGTCCCACAAGGTGTGCAATAACCTGGTTTAAATCCACACAGACCCTACCTTGAGACTTTGGTATTCTCCCTGTCTTTACCCAGACATTCCTTTTCAGACCCTTATTCTATTTGGTAGCTTATGATACACCCCTTAGCAATAACAGTTTAGTCACAGATTAGTACTGAAACATCCCACAATCACACACACAGTATATAAATCTTGCTCAGGCAGGTTTCTTAAACAAAATAAATGTATTTACTAAATAATTAAATAATGATCATACATTACAACAAAAAGGTCTGGAAAATGTTGGTCACAGAATAACACAAATAAAAGTGGATATGTAAAAAAAATGCACTATAACAGTTATCTAGAGTTCTACCTTAAATTTGTAGTGAAATGAAGTCCCGAAAAAAAAATTTTTTTTCAAAGGTTTCAATCCTTTCTGTAGCAGTCTTGCTTCTTGTGTGTCTGTTGGCAGTTGTTCTCTTGTGGTCAGGAGAGTGTCCAAAAGTGAAGTGTCTTCAAAATGCTCTGTGGAGGGTCTTAAATACCTGTGGTCCAAAGCAGTCTGTAAGTCTTGGTCTGGTTCTAACTTTCATGCCAGTAGATGTCACTCTTGCTCTTTTCCCAAAAATTCTTATTAAGGGACTCATACCTTTATTAGTCACACTCTCTTACAATTCCAATATCCTGCCAGCTAACCAATGTAATTATACCATGACAGTTTCCTGGAATCTAGCACTGTCCTTTGAAGTGAAAAGTTTTTTTTTTATGACAGAGCTAGCTGTTAACATCTACTGAATTTATAATCCTTTTCCTCTTTAATAGCTACCCCAATGCTGTCTTCTGAAGCATCCTGGCATGTCAAGTGACAGTTTTTATTACAGGTGATAGATTTAGGACTTCTGTGTTAGTTAGCCAGGAAGACTCTTTTGAAAAGCAATTTCCAGCTTCCCTTGGAAAACCAGTTTCTCTTAGGTCACCAGGAATTTGCAGACCTTTGAAAAAACAATCCAGTAACTTGTTCCATGTGACCCTTTTATCCATTATTCCTTGTGGCATTTTAAATATACACAAAATATAACACCATATATCCGTATATCTGACTGGCAGTGGCATCGCTTGACACATAGACCACCACTGATATATCCAAATTCAAATTAATCAAGTAGTAAGGGTATCAAATCCTGTTCTTTTTTAAGGCTCATGGGTTTAAGACTTTTTAAGGAGAAATCCAAAAGGTTTTCTTTTTCATCAGTCTATTCAGTCTGTTGCCACTCCTGTCTGGTACTGATTCTATAGAGACAAATTTCAACATCTTAAAATCAGCATTGTGTGTTTCCCAGCAGCCAAGGCCAACAGGATGCTGGGATGCATCGCTAGGGGGATCACCTCCGTGAGGAGGGAAGTGATACTCCCTCTGTATAACTGCTTGGTGAGGCCGCACCTGGAGTACTGCATGCAGTTTTGGAGGCCACACTTAAAGAGGGACATTAACCTCCTGGAGAGGGTCCAGAGGAGGGCAACCAAAATGATTTGGGGCTTGGGGGACAGGACCTTTGAAGAGAGGCTCGAAGAGCTAAATATGTACACATTGGAAGAGAGAAGGGATCGGGGGGACATGATAGAGGTCTTCAGGTACATGAAGAGGGTAAATAGGGGAGGAACAGTAAGAGTGCTTCGAAGGAAGGAGGAAGGGGCCACTAGAGGGCATGGGTGGAAGATGGAGGGGGGAAGATTCAGGGGAGAAAGGAGGAGGTGCTACTTCACTGAGAGGGTGGTGGAGCCATGGAATGCACTGCCTAGGGGGCTGGTGGAGGCAGAGACAGTGGAGGGGTTCAAGAGGGGGTGGGACAGGTACAGGGGAAGGGTTCTGGAAGGAAAATCCAATGCAGCAAGAATATCCGGAACTGGGAAGGAAGAAGCCAGAGAAGGCGAAGGGGACAGCAAGGTCAGCACCCAGGGTGGGGGCTGACCAAATGAGCAGACACGAAAGACCGTTAGGCCTATTCTGCTGGCATTTTAGTATGTTAGTATGTTAGAAAGTGTAATCCAACAGGAGTATTGCTGTTCCTGTCTTTGATACTTGGAATGTGCTCCTGTATTCTTTCCTTAACAGGTCTGACTGTTCCTCCAATATAAAGCTTTTCACATGGGGCACCGGATGGCATGCACAGTGAAAGTAGAATTACAGTTCAAAAATTCTCTGCTCTCGACTTTCTTAGTAATAGTAGTTTGGACTGCACACAGTTGCTACAAATGTTGCACTTTCCACACCTATTCATCAAATTAGGAAGGCTGGGTACCATATCAGATGTGGAAGTCTAATGCTAGATTTTTGTCTTTTAAAATTGGCTATGAACTAGCTTGTCCCTAAGGTTTGTAGCCCTTTTGAATGAGATTTTGGGGAAATTACCTAGTACTGTAGATAGCTCAGAGTCATTTTTCAAAATGGGCCAGTATTGCCTAAGGACCCCACCTACCTTACCACTTGGCCCATTATACTCAGTCATAAAAAACAAAGGTTGTTGTTCAGTGCGGGTACTTCCTTTGGGCTATAAGAGATCCTTTCTTGCTTTTGATTTTGCTGTTTGGTATGCGTTTTCTAATAGTCTGGCCTCATACCCTCTATCTAGGAACTTCTTTTTTGTTAATTCCCCTTGTTTGTTCCACAAAATCAGAAAGATCTGTACAATTTTGCCTAAGGCATAGATGTTGTCCAAATGGGATGGATTCAATATGTCTCCTAGGGTGAGCACTATCAGCCCTCAAAAGATTATTGATACCTGTTGGTTTGTGGTATGTTTTACTCTTCTCCTGTTGCATATTGATCCCATCTAATGTGATGTCCAAGAAATTAAGGCTGGTTTTACTGCAAGGTTTGCTAAATTGAAAGTCCTGATCATTGCAGTTTAACCATTTCGTAAAATCGGCAGCTTCCAGTTCTGCCTCATCCCACACACAGACCACATCATCAATAAAGTGATACCAACATATCATGTGGTCTGCATGTGGGTTGTTGCTAGGATTGTGAACAATGTTCTCTTCGCAATACCCATGGAACAGATTTTCAAAGGAAGGTGCCATATTTATTTATTTATTTAGTTAAAAGTTTCACCAGGAAAGCACTCTGAGCAAGCTGCTCATTTCCAGGTGTGTCATGGGGGAGTGGGAAGAGGGGAATCAACATTTACATAAGCAATACAGCAGTTGTACAGGACAGTCAGAACAATAGTTACAGTCATACTTAGAGTTACACAAATTAAAATAGGAGTCAAACTGTAGTATACAGGTGGTGACATTACAAGTGCAATTTCAACAGCAGTGCAGACAGATTAAAGAGAAATGTTAATAGTTACATGATGAAAGTGCAATTTGAGTGGCTGAAAGGAACACAGGGTAGTAGAGGGGAGTGGGAGAAATGGGTGTGAGGGAGAACTTGTATATGTACCTTGGGAAGTGGTACATAAGTAAAAATGCAGTGAACCGGAATGAGGATGGGGAGGGATTTTTAGTGAGGGGGCCTGCAGAGGAGAGTGGAAGCCTCAGCCAGTCTGTGGGTAGTGAGGGTGGGGGTGTGAGAGAATGGAGGAGAGGTACAAGTGTAGAGATTTGAGTGAGAGAGAGGAAAGAAGGGAGCAGTAACTTAAAGGAGGGAGGGGACAGTAGGGGGAGTATACATAAGGGAGGGAGGGGAAGCAAGAAAGAAAAGGGACTGGAAACAGCAAATGTGGAGGTGAAGAAGTTGTATAAGAAGGGGAGAGGGTGGGGGAGCTAGTGTGACAGACAGAAGGGGGAAGGGAATTCCACAATTTAGGGAGCTGATGTGAGAATGCAGTCTGGCCAGCTGTCAAGGATCTAGGTGGGCAGCCATGGTGCGGGAGTCATAGCAACAGAGGAAGTGGGGGAGGGATTGGGGTGAAAGGGAGGAGGAGAGGTAGGAAGGGAGATGATAGATGCCCCCATTGCAGTACCACATATTTGTAGCCAAAATTTACCATTGAATTCAAAGCAATTTTTTAGGAAGGATGAACCAAGGTGCCTCGAACAAAAAGTTCTGTGGGAAATATGTCACTAATAGGGCTTTTTTCAAGGAAATATTGATAGGCTTTATCCCATCTCCATGTCCTATAAAACTATTGAGATAATTGACATCAGTGCTTAGCAATAAGTAGTTTGGTTTCCAAACAAAATTCTGGAAGTTTTCAAGAACATGCATCATGTCTCAAAGGTATGAAGGGAGGGATTCCACATTGTTTCTTAAAAATAGATCAATGAATTTGCCTAAATTATCTGTCATTGACTTAATTCCTGAAACTATGTGGCAACCTGGGGGATTCGTCACACTTTTATGTATCTTTAACAGGATGTAAAGTGTAGGAACGCAAGAATTATTCTTCCATATATACTGCACATAAATTACTCCTCACTTATACATCCTTGCCTTTTTGCCCTTTCAAATAATTCTATGAGTTCCTTCTGAAAGGTTTGGATAGAGTCACTCCTCTATTTTTTTAATAGTATTTTTCATCATTGAGCAAACTGGACAATATCTTTGCAGAAATCTGAATTCATTATGACAGTATTACCCCTCCCCCCTTGTCTGCAAGTTTAATAATAATGTCAGGTAATTTTTGTAATTTAAATAATGCTTGACGTTCAGATCCACTTAAACTTCTACAGACAAATGGTGCACTGTTGTTAAAATATTTCTATTTCATGCATAACTACTTTTTCATATGCCCTGATTTACTGATTATTGCAGGGAGGACAAAAATAGACTTTGTTTTAAATAAAGATGTGCGTAAATTATCAAATTTACTACCCAAGGCCTCAATGTCTGGTATTGTTATTATGACATTACTGTCCATAATGTCCAGATTTTCTAGGAAAAGTTCCTCTCAGATATCAATGTTCAGGGGGATCAAGGGGTCTTGTCCATTCCACTCTAACTCTGGACAGTCCAGTTCAGTGCCCAATCCAGTGGTGGTACCATCCTCTTCATTGCTAATGTGAGTATTCACTACCTCCTGTGCAGGGCTATCCATAATGTAAAAAAGAAACCCATATTTTCTGTTTAATCCATTTTTTTTAAGAAAGTAGCCTTTCAGGTGTAGTTTATGAAAAAACTTGAAAATGTCAATCTTTAGAGCAAATCAATCAGGGGCTGAATGTGGATTAAAATTAAACCCCTGACAGAACACTCATTTGCCCCTGGGTTAGCTGATGATTGGTGAGGTTTATTATATTGTTCCTGACTTTTTGTCTTGTTTCCCCAAGTTGTAACTTTTTGGCCCTTCCTCTACATTCTCTGTGTGTTTTGCAGTGTCTTTTTGGTGATTTTATTTTGTTTTTGTTTTATTCTTTGGGAGGAAAATGCACACCTCTTGCTTCAGGGTTTTCTTCAGCAGAACTATCATTAAATTCTATTGCTGCTGAGGTGTCTGATTTTTCAAAGTTCTTTCTATGCCTGGATTTAGATCTGCCCCTGCTCTGGGACCTTCCTCTTCTTGCCCAGCTATAGGTTTGGCTTTCCTTATAATCAGCTTTGCCCCGATCATTTTTATATTGCTTATTAATTTTGTTTATTCAATTCTTCATCCAATTCCTTATATTTATTGTTGTCTTTGTATTTCTCAAGTTCTTTTTTGCATTCTGTAATTTTTTCACTATGTTCTTGGTGCTTCAAAGTATCTTCCTTAATCAGATGTTCAATGAAGCCTTTAGAACAGGTGGCAGTGAGTTTATCCCAATCTTCTTTTTGTCATGAACTCTTCATGTCCACATGATGGCAGTATGGTGACTCTTAACCCCCTTGGGGCTTTATTCTGCTCAAGATAGGTCTCAAGAGTAATAATGTGAAAAGTAAGATTGACTTCAGTAATCAGTAGTCTTTCCAAGTCAATAAATGGTCCTGATGTCACTTGCCCCAGTAGAGGTCTCAGGCACTGCTGTGTTAAAGTTAAGTCTGCTTCTGGTGTGTTGCTTCCTGTCTGCCAAATCTACAGCATTGTTTAAGCAACTGGAATATCTTACTTCCTCGCTATCATTGCAGCATGCTGCTTTGCTTGTGATATTCATTTTATAAACAGGCAGGAAAAATGTTTACTTGGGGTTGTCTTTTTAAGAATGTAGTGTGGTGTACACATACCTCTCAACTGTCACACATTATGAGGTACGTCACTCATTTTACCTCTCAGAAACCCTTTGTCCATCATTGGGAAGGTGATATTCCACATTCCCCACTGAAACTTTAAAGCAGAAATTCACAATAATCTATTATGCTTAGTTATACAAAAACATTATGAACCTTAGTGCACTGATAGCTATAGTGTTCTAAGCCTCCAGTGCCATGTTAAACGATACGTCACACATCTTGCTCATTTGTCACACATCGTGTCACACATTTTGGTGGAGAACGGTTGAGAGGTATGGGCGTACACTTAAGCTGCCACCCCTTTAGGAGCTCTGAGCAGATGTTGGTGTTTTATTGCTGTTTAATTACTGTTTTACTGTGTTAGGGAGGGGCCTTTTGGAATCCTTGGAATTCTCAGTGATCAGCCAGTCTCTGTGGGTCAGCAGTCTGAGATAGAACCTCATGGTATGCTGATGTCTCTGTAGCCTGAGAATAAACTCCAGATTTCCACATTTATTTTATGCATCCATCTGTTATTCGCACAGTCCAGCTGGGCATCCACCAGAGCAGTGAGAGATGGGCATGGCAGACCTGAAGAGAAGGTAAGGGTCTTTGTGGCAGACCAACACCAAAATGCCACACATGGTGGAGAATGCAACCCTTCTTCTGCCCAGACCCCATCTTGCCTGTGCTGACCCCTACCACTAAGTGCCTCATTTGGATACCTGTCCCAGCCAGCTCCTGGAAGATCTGGACCCCACCTGCATCATAGACTGGGCTACAGAAACAAAAAAAAATGACTGTCTCCTGTTTTACTAGTAGCCTCTCCAGCAACCTGGAGACTTAAACAACTGGGGGATACAGCTAACTGCAGGGGAAGATATTAAATTCTCCAGCCCCAAGCATCATCGGAGCTCCAAACTGCAAGCCCCCTCACCAGCAGCTCTCACATCCTGACATGGCTCATTTTATAACACATTGGGTTGGTAGGAAAGCTCCCTCTTCATCCTCTTGCTGCAGCCACAGTCACACCACCTCTCAATGAGGATCACAGCTAAAGAAGAAGAAAAAAAAAGGGAAAACAATTTACAAATCTGCCACATCACATCCCCAAGTTATGCTTCCTGCCACCTGCGGCTTCACAAGAAAGAACTCCCTCCCTCTCGACTATGCAGCTTAGCCACCTCACAGTCTCCCACACTGCTACTCCACATCCCACCATAAGGGGACAATATAATTTAAACAAAACAAAACAAAATAAAATTACACGATCACTCTGCCATGCAGCCAGCAGCCACAATCAATCGTGGCTCCTCCTCAGCTCTGAGCCGCACTTCTCCCCTGCTCTATGCAGCCACCAAAGCAGCCATGTAACTGGACTCAGTATTCTAGTGGTAGTTTCTCTGTTAAAAGTTCCTGCAGTAAATGCTTTCTGGTACCTCATTTCAGTGCACCTGTTGCTCATGGTACTGCATGCATGGCATTAACCCTTTTCCTTGCAGGAATGTCTCTTCAATATACAGTCCATGTATAGTTTTATTACTCTGCAACTGTTTATTGCAATATTCATATCTTGTGTGCCTGGTATTCTCCAGCTAATACCCAGTCCCTCTCTTCTTTTCCTCCTCCCCCGCACTGTGGCACTTGACACCCTAAACAAGCTTCAAGTTGCTATGGTGATGGTTCCCCTTCCCCTAGTACTTCTCTGACTGTTCACCATTATGGTCTAGATCCTTTACTTCCTCTCCCATTACAGCAGTCTACTGTTAAGTAAACTGCTGTCATGCCTTGCTTACAATTTTTCTTTAAACATTTTCTCGTATTGTATAAGGTTTGCTTGTTTGAGTGGTGCTCACATTCACTGCCCTGAGGGTGATGTGGAGTACACTTAAGCGTGGGGCTTAAGGCCTGCTGCCACCCCTTTAAGAGCTCTGAACAGATGTTGGTGTTTTATTGCTGTTTTCTTACTGTTTTACTGTGTTAGGAGGGGCCTTTTGGAATCCCTGGAATTCTCAGTGGTCAGTCAGACTCTGTGGGTCAGTAGTCCAACAAAGAACCTGAAGAGAACGTAAGGGTCCTTGTGGCAGACCAACACCAAAACGCCACAGTAGTGGCCTTAGTTTTCAGGCAAAAGACATCACACAGTCCTCTATTCATGAGCTAAAAAACATAATGCTGGCTGAACACATGTCCCATGGCTGCTGGCTCCAAATGCTAAAAGATGTACTTGCAGGGCTGGAGGGAGAACCATGCTCTGTGGTGCAGGCTTGGGTGCTGCTGGGGGGCTAGGTACCCCTGAAGATACAAGAAGGTTCTTGCCAGTGCACTCAGGCTCAATTTTGTCTATGCCAGCAGAGTAAACACAGTAGCAATCTGGAGGTGTCTTTGACACACTGGAATACAAACTCAAGTGAGCCTTTAGCAAATCCTGTCTGAGTGAGCTTTTATGGATCTTCTAACTCAGTAATTGATACCGACACACCAGTACAGGATGTCTTATCTGTCAGTCCACCCACTGCAGATAGTTCTGTTAAGATGATGGCCTGGTGCTTCCTGGTGCATTTATTTGGCATGCTTGACAAACATCTGTTTCTTCTTTTGTCAGCTGTTGCATGGCACCTTGCTGAGCAGCAAACATCTGGAACTTCATCAGTGGAGCAAGGAGAAAATGTAATTCCCCTGATTTTGGACCCCGGATGAAGCACCGTTTGTGCCAGCAAGACCAGGTATTGTTCTTGTGGGCACTCACCTCCAAGACAACATTGGTGAAGGAGGTTCTGATGAAGAGGATATCCGTAATGTTGATGTGCAACCTGTTATTCCTGTCAAGGCTCTTGTGCTGGACACAGGACACAGAGCTGGAAGATGGACTCAATCAACCATTTCCTGAGGAAAGACTAATGCTATTCAAACACTATCATTATGAATTAAAGCCTATCACCAAACTCCCTTATGACACCCCAGGCACCTCAACCAATATCCCTATACATGTAGTCCATAAAGAAGTGATGCCCCTTAATCCATCCTCCTTTAGAACTGCTCATGATTTGCCCCAAGTAAAACTCTTGGTTGGTAAATGTGTTAAGTCTCCAGTATCTTAAAGGCATAAACATGGTGTGTGTGTGTGTGTGTGTGTGGGGGGGTTGTGACAGCTTCCAATATAGGAGGAGTACAAGAACGAGGGGACATGATATGAAATTGGAAGGATAAGGGGAAATGTGAGGAAGTTTTTCTTCAAGGAAAGGGTGGTAGACACATGGAATAGTCTGCCATAGGAGGTGGTGGGGAGTGAACACAGTAGAGGGATTTAAACATGCATGGGACAGGTATAAGGGAACCCTAGAAGTGGGAAGGAGAGGATAAAGCCTGCAAACAAGGGTAGGACTTACAGGCAAACTGGATGGGCCTAGTGGTCCTTATCTGCTGACAATGTCTATGTTTCTATGTTTCTATATAAATGTTAATTAATAAACAGACAGACAGACAGGTGTCATGCGTCTAGCTAGCAATGTGTATGCTAGCTAGACACATAATACACATGATGACACATGATGCTGTGCTTCCACTTTTTCATGTTTTGCTAGACAGGAATCAGGTGTTAGTTAAAATGTGGATGTTTATATAGTGATACTTTGGTAAATATGTTTGCTACCATTGCCAACACCCATGGATACTATGGACATGCTAGATTACTTGCACAGTTGTCTTGATGAGGACATCAAATGGTAGTGCGTACATAACACCCCCTCATTTCTGGGGCTTAATTTTGGTATTCTCAGGCCCCCTGAATTGCTCCAGTCACTGAGCTTTATTTTACAGTCTCCACTGACATCAGCTGTGGGGAGAAAGCCATTAGTAACACATCAGAGGAAGTGAGAAGCAGCGGCTCATTTGATGTCATGCTGGCAATGCAATCAGCATTTCGGCACCCTGCCACAAAAAAGAGCATGTGATTGGGTGAAACTGCCCCACTGGAGATGTTTTTGGTCACAGGACAGGCAGCAGGGTTGGGACAGGAGCACCACATTGCCTCTGGTGCTCCAGATATAACAGTCAAGGCTTCAACAGCAGGGACTACACAAGGGAAGAGTAAACAAGCATGGCAGCACCCATGATTCCATGGCCTCTGACCCTACAAGACTCATGGAAAGAGGTATCATGGGCTGATGACTATGTTGCCTTGAAATATTTGGCCAATTAGGACCTATGGAATTGCAAAGCATGCAAGTAGCATGTCTCTGCTAGAACTGTGCATGCTTTACCCATGAATATGGACCTATTTGAAGAGAGGGCCCAGATTCTATAAGTGGAGCTAACATTTCAGTGTTTGTGAGGAGGAGTTGCTGTTCAAAACTGAGACAAAGCTGCTATCTATGCCCATGAAAGACTGATAGGCATTGAAGGAGATTTCATAAGAATCATTTGGAGGAGGCAGTTCCTGTTCAAAGCTGATAGGAGAAAGGCAGAGAATTTCTGGAAAGCCTGGTAGGAAAGCCAGATGTTTATACCTTTCAGGATTTTCTACAGCAGTTGGATCAGAGACTGAGACAGGGAGGTGCTTTATTTGGGTTCTGGCCATATCCACCTAACTACCACCTAAGTACCACCTAACTACCAGCAGTGCCTGTGTGCTACTTTTCTGCATTGAGCACAACTACTGTGGTCCAGAGTCAACAGTTGTAAAGCCAGCAGCTGTTGCTGCCCATCGGGTTGCAACTTGCTTTGACTTTAGTTTTTGGTAACTGAGCAAGTGCACTAGGCAGATAGATACATATTTTCAGCACAACCCATGAGATACATAGCGGTATTTCAATAAACAATGACCAACATGTTAATAGGGTATTATAGCTAAAGATATATGTCACCTGTAAGGCACATCAGACAAGAATGCAGTACAAACCAAAAACTCCTTTGTGAATGCAGTACAAATCAAATAGTACAACAAAGCTGATAGCAGAGCAAATGCATTGTATAACAACCAGCTGGTTTACAGACATCTCTCTTTATGAGCAGATTTGATGTGCTAGTGATCAGTTAAGCTTTAGAGATTGGAGGTAATGAGTTCCAGCATCATGGAGCATAAGAGGAGAAAGCCTATAGGCCCATTTTGCTTGAGTGTTTGGTCTTGAGCAGCAGTGATTTGTCACTGGATATCAGGTGGTAGAAACAGGGGGTGCTACATAGCATGTGAAATAAAACTGGTAGGAGTGCAAAAGTGGAGCAACGTATCCATAAACCCTCTGAGGAAGAATGAACCCTTGGCTTTGGGGGATAACCAGCTTAGACCAGTGTAAAGGAGACTGTGGTGGGTGAGATGATTTGTCGCTAAAGCAACGTATCAGATGTTGTTATAAGCCACTTCCCACTTGGGCAAAGTGATTTTGCTGGTGTTGAAATAGGTGAAGCTTTAATAGGTATGTACACCTTGAACAATGGTGAGGTGACTTGGGTGTCAAGTTCCGCCTGACACTGTAGGCTGGCCCCAGGTTACAGCTGACAGTTTAACAGACAGTTATGGTACCAATGGGGCACTCAAGGGTTGGGTGTAATGTGACTCCCCCAGATACTTGAACTTGTTAACCATCCCTATGAGGAAACCATCTTAACAAGATACAGAAAGACTGGGGACATATTGATAGAGTTTTGTCTTAGAGCATAATAACACTTCCTTTATTTTTATGGAATTCGCAGTAGTTTGTTCAGGTGAAGCCATGGCAGAACCTTGCCAAAATCAATGCTGAGACGATGCTGCAGTTTCAGCAAACATTTAGCACTTCTATAAATAACCAGACAGCCTGCATATAGCAGACTACTGCAGTGTGTACTAATGCCTGAGAAGGTGTTGACAAAGATGGTGAACAGCAGTGGGCCACAAATGGAACCCTGGGGGACACTACTAGTAGTGCAGGCTAGATCAGCGACAACACTTCAAATTCTGACCTGCTGTTTCCTGTTGTGGAAGTACAGTAGCTAGGAAACCAAGTAAAGGTACTGGGTAGACACCAGTGGCAATGAGCTTATCACAGAAGAAAGGATTGTTAACCAGGTCAAAGGCCTTGGTCAAGTCAACTAAACAGCCCCTGTCAGCATGTCATAATCCATAGCCATGCTGATGTAATTTGTGAGCTTGACCAAGGCTCTTGTCATTCTGTGTCCTTTCCGGATCCCATACTGGGTTGTACATAGGATGTTACGGGTGCACTGTAGAGGTAGTCTGTATTTTCGGAGGATGCTAGCTTTTAAAGTAATTTACCCAACACAGACAGAATGGCTGGTGGGTGGTAGCTGATAAGACTCCTTGGTTTCCTGCCATTAAAGACAGGTACAGTGCTGGCTATTTTTCAGGTAAAGTGGTAACCATCATCACCGCGAATCATGGTGCACCACAGCAAAACTCAATACTAGAAAACCCACATTCAGATGAATGCATATTTCCTTCTAATATCAAGTTATAGCATGCCAGAAGCTGTGCTGTAACTAGGCATGGTAGTGGTTACCACTGTATCTGAAATAGTCCCAGACTGCAAGAAGAAATTGAATATCCTGGTTACAGGCAGCTATAAATGAACCATCCATCTTTAGTAACTTTGGCTTGAAGGCAGTAAGATTAATTTTGGAAAGTTTCTGAAATGAAGAATCTTTGGGGGGATCTAAGTCAGGATTCTCAGGAACAGTAGGTGGGAGACTGATCAAACTGATTCATTCAGAGAACGTGTCTGCACAGACCATTCTGTTCTGCCTGGCAGACAGAAACCAGTCTAGCAGGGAGTGCTGAGAGCTCCCATTAGAAAGCCTGGTGAGACTTGTAATTAGTTAAGACCAGGTAATCTTACTAATAAATCCTCATAGGCCTTGCACTTAGCAATGTCCTACTCAAGATTAAGATCACCCACCAGTAGGTAGGTAGGCTAGGAGGTGATGCTCCCGCAATGTCAGTTATATGTGGGCAGGGACTACATATACGGCGGTAAGGTAACCATTCCCGGCTACTTCTGTAGTCCATTTCGGTGAGACAGGGAGACCTGGAGGGAAAGGAAGCAGCCTGTGCAAAGGAGGGAGCGTTGAGCTAACTTTAGTAGAATACAGCAGCAGCAGTGGCATGGCATCATCACTAGCAGAGAATGTATCCCGGTTTTCCAGGCTTGCCTTGGATCCCATTGATGTTTCTATGAGTAGCAGTTCCTTACTCTCAGCAAAGAATGACACAGTTTCGGTTAACGCACATAACCCAGCCTGCCCACTGTGACAAGAGTTGTAAGCATACACCAGATAGAACTTCTTGGAGCTGCCTAATAGAAGCACTCAGTGGATGAACTTGCAGAGGGATTGCACAGGGGGTGAATAGTCAAGATGCAAGGCTTAGATGGGATTTAAATTATATCAAGTACCCCCCTCAGTTTGGCAGACACTCTATCCATGCAGTATGAATATGTTTGAGGATTTTTTTCCAGGTTTTTGTCCTGCAACTTTTGCTGCTGCAAAATAAGTGTATTAAATGAAAGTAATAAAAAATAATATTGTATGCAGCTCTGACGTTCTAGTGGTTCCCTTGCCTGCCTTTTGTTTGTGTTGAATCTTCTCTGTGTTAGCAACGTGATCTATCTGAGGCACAGCCCCCCCACCCCTCTTGGACTTTGGGTACATTGTGGCCCAATATATAGCAACCAGAATCTGTCATTGTGGGATTCAGCCAAGTCTCTCAGCGATACCTAAGATATCTTGATTATAGATACCAATACCGTAAGGTCAGTTCAGTTAGCAGGTAAGTTACATACATTTAGGTGGGCTATGCTTAAACCTTTCTTTGAGGCCCATATGGACACACTCCCATAAAGGGTCCTGGCAGAAACTAACCCTGGGTCTGACTCAATGTCTTCAGCCAGTAGAAGATTCAACAGTGACTAGAGTGTACACTAGACAGGAGGAGATAATTGGCAAGAACCAGTTATTAGCCCAGGATAATCTAACATGTCTGTTTAGGCAGTGTATTAGATTAATGGGGAGACTTTGCTCTGGTGAAAGGAAAGGCTTGATCCGTAGAGTAGTTTTAACCCATCCTGTGAGCAAGGGAAGAAGATGAAAGGCTCTTTTGGGGTTAAACAGAGGAGAGGGAGAGGGAGAGCTGCAAAAGCCTTTGGTTTCAGAGTCTATCCGACACTGGCGGGAGGAACGCCCTTCCTCTGGGACTTGTTCGTAACCAGCAGTGTCCAGACCCTGCAACTGGGATATGTAATCAGGTAGTTAGGAAGTGGGCATCTAAAGTCAAGTAGCAGGACTAAGATGCAGTTGTTAGAAGGCCTACGACAAATCTGCATTAGACTATTAAGGATTCTGTTTCATTTTGACCACTTTATTGTTTGAAAGTGCTTGCAAAACTGTTCACCATGTCGACTTCTAAAAATATCAGGTCTGCAATGCATCCTCAGCTGGAGGGTACCCCATTGTTCAGTAGGGATATCTCTAAGGCCTTTGGGGGAATCAAGTTTGGTACAACAGATAAGGGGCATACTGTGGGATTGCTACTGGTTGGTGTGGGTCTGAGTGAGAACTGCACTGTAATATTCTGCGCTACTATTCTGCCATCCTTTCCACTTCTGCTGTCCTTACCTACCCCTCTAATAAATGTTTTCTGTTTTTTGGTTGTTGTTTTTTTTGCATTTTACTCCAAGGCCCAGATATCAAAGGGTTGCGCCATGCGCAACTCCAAAAATGCGCCATTCTGCGATATTCAGAAGGGGCCAGTTGCGCCACCAAAAACATGCTGAGCAACAGCGCAATGGAAATGAAGGCATGCGCAACCGAAGGGGGCGGGTCCATGCATAAAGTGCACAATGCGATATTCGAACACTTGCGCAATGCACAAGAGTGGCTCAGCCGGAAGTTGCGCAGTAGCGGAATTGAGCCAAAATAAAAAGGCTCAAGGAAGCGGCGCAAGAACCCTAGCAGGCCGCAAACTGGGGGAGAGAGACAGAGACAGAGAGAGAGAGAGAGAGAGAGAGCAGAAGCTGGAAGGGGACAGGGGCAGTAGGTCCAGGAGGACAGAGAGGCCAGCGGGGTGCCCGCAGTGGAAGCAGCAGTGGGG
Source organism: Neoceratodus forsteri (assembly GCA_016271365.2). Taxonomy (NCBI): domain Eukaryota; kingdom Metazoa; phylum Chordata; order Ceratodontiformes; family Ceratodontidae; genus Neoceratodus; species Neoceratodus forsteri. Next base: position 333,936,903 of record CM057455.1, on the reverse strand, counting down.
GCAGCGGGGTTCACAGGAACAGCAGCCGGGGCGAAGCCAGGAGATGGACTGCGCCAGCTTCCACATGGAAGCTGTAATGAGGGGTGAGACACCATGCTGCAGGGGCGTGGCTGCGGGCGGCTGGTCGGCGGTATGCCCCGACAGGCGGTATCGTGCCCATCAGCTTCTGAGCTGTAACAGACGTTCTCGAGATCGTGGGCCGGTACCGCCTGAACAGGGCAATACAGACGGCTCCTTGTGAGCTGTGCAGTGATGTGATGCAGAAACCTCACGACGGAGTTACGCCTGTCTGTGGAGACCAAGGTGACAGCCTGCTGTGTGCCTGCTCACCACGGGCACCTTCCAGAGGCCGACAGGGGACACCACAGGCATCACGAGTCGGCCACGGCCACGATCCTCATCCAATTAGCTGCACTGCTGCCACATGCCGCGGAGTACATCCATTTCCCCAGCACCGCAGCAGAGCGTACAGCAAACATGCAGGAGTTCCACAGGGTAGCATGTATGCCTGGCGTGCTAGGGGCCATAGACTGCACCCATGTGGCCATTCGCAAACCACCTGTCCCCGACGGCCAGGCATATCGGAACTGAAAGGGGTTCTCCAGTGTCAACTGCCAGGTGGTGTGTGATGCCACTGGGCGCATTATCAATGTCTGTGCCACACACCCTGGCAGAGCACATGATGCCTTCATATGGCACCAGTCTGCACTGTGCCATCGATTCGAGAGTGGGGACATCCCCACAGGACATCTAGTGGGTGAGTACACATGTATGGAATGCAAACTCTGGGCAAGGGTGGGAATGACACAGGTGCCATGGTAGTGGCACACAAGGCTATGGGCAATATGGACCTGATATGACACTGCTCTCCACTATCTCCACACAGGTGACTGCGGATACCCACTCCGTCCCTGGCTGCCCACACCATACCGGCGCCCCATGACCCCAGCGCAGCAATACTTCAATGAGGCACATGCCACAACACGTAACATCATAGAGCGGGTGTTTGGGATGCTCAAGGCACGCTTCCGATGCCTAGACACCTCCGGCGGTGCCCTACAGTACAGCCCCCAAAAGGCCTGTGGGATATTCCTGGCCTGTTGCATCCTGCACAACATGGCCAAAGACCATGGGATAGCCATACAGGTCGAAGAGGGGGACAGCAATGGGGACGCCAGTGGCGCCGGTGATGTTGGTGATGAGCAGCCCCCCCTAGGATGGAGGGACCCCCGACTGACCCGGCAGGCCCAGCTGCACCGGGACACCATTGCAGAAGAGCACTGTGCCCAACACAGGTAAGTCAAGGGGACATGTGCAAGCCACACTGTCCATGCACAAACCACAGGCACACAGGGGAACACACTGCATGAAGGTCAGGGAGTTGAAGGTTCCAGGCATACCAACACACCATCAGGGAGGTGAGCACTCATTGGACACACACACACACAGGCAGCGTACATGGGCAGAAGCACAGCACTGCGGAAACGACATGCCAACACACAGCACCACCACCACCCCACCACCTGTACCGTCATAAGTGCGTGTGTCAGGACCTGGGCACCCTTGCACTCTGGTACAGTGCAATGCAGGCATCATCATGCACACGCACCTGTGGACAGCAGTTGGGAGAGTGTGCAGGTGGTCCGGTGTCAGCATGGTGAGCAGAGCACCCAGCAGTGCACTGCTCACCATGACACACATGCACACAGGGCAGCACCAGACAGGGCCCGCACTGGGAGACAGCTCAAGTCAGGTAGCACTGTCCCATGGCCACCATGGATGCGTGGACAGCCCCGCCGTGGCCCAGCAGCCCTGGCAGGCTGAGCAGGGGCCACATGGGGTGGCGCTGGTGCACCACCAGGGGTCCCACTGCGTGAACGCGACCTTGCCCGCACAGGGGTCTGCATCGTGCCAAACAAACGTGCACCAGGGGTGCTCGGGATGCCCACAGCAGAACCCGGCGTCGACAGGCCTGGCATCGCACGACGCCTGGAACGGGGAGTGGAGAGCGCACTGTGTGGGGTGTGTGGTACAGGGGCACCTGACAGTGTGCCCAATGCATCCGCGACAGAGACCACTGCCTGGGTCAGCCTGTCAATGGCAGCGGTCACATCCGTCCGCATAAGGACCAGCTCGGCTCGGCTCGGTCCCGAGCACACTCCCTGCTCTGCCGCTCCACGGACACAGACAGTGCCTCCACGGACCTTGCAACCGCCTCTGCAGCTGTACTGATTCCTGCAGCAGGCGGTGTAGGCCCATGGGTACTGTGCCCCAATGGCATTGTGACCCCAGGGTGGGATGGTCCTGGTGCACAGCACCCCTTGAGGGTGGGCGCTGTTCGCCAGGACCAGGTATGGGTGGATCAAAGGGCGGTGGACATGTGCCACTGCTTGACACTGTACCCCAGACCTGGTGTGTGACTGCTGCTGCCGCCCCTCCAACTGCTGGAGCCCCCAGGTCCACCTGTTCCATCTCCGTGCTGGCAACAGTGCCAGACACCTGCACAGCCACGGTGCTGCCTCACGGTGCTGACAGGCACAGCCTGGGACTGTCCAGCATGCTGGTACACAGGTGTGAACCAGGAAGGCCCAGGGCACGTGTTGGCCTGCCATGTGTCCGTCCATGGACACACCCATCACTGCCCATTGCAGGGCTGTTATCATCAATGGTGCAGGTACGTGCCACTGCCATAGGCACAGCATGCTGGCATACCTGCATGCCAGACTGCTGAGACACAGGCTGTGCACCCCCGCACCCGTATCACTGACACCAGAGTTTTGGCCCAGCTGTTCATGCTGCTGCAGTGCCTGCTGGCTGGTGGCGGAGGTGGATGGTCCCCTCCACGTCCAGCAGGTCTGCATCACTGTCTGAACCCACCACCACCACCGCCTCCTGAAGACGAACAGGATCTGTAACAGAAAGAGAGTACATGTGAGTGCATGTGAACAACCGCCCCCCCCCAACACCACCACCATGTCATACCGTGCAGTGATGGGCATCCACCTGTCTGGAATCCTCCGCCTGGTACACCCGCAATGGCACTCGGCTGCATGGCCATGACCAGTGTCTCCTCTGTTGGGGTCAGCTGCAACACCACTGGCGGGCCCCACCAGTGCCAGTACGTGCCGCCCTGAAGGCTGCCACCTTCTCCTTCAGCCTCCTGCGGTCAGTCCCCATCTTCTTCTTGCATTCCTGCACGGAGCGCTGGTGGCTTCCGTGCAGGTTGACAGCCCGAGCTACCCCCTCCCATGCAGCTGCACATTCCTGAGGGGTGCCCCTCCGTCCACTCAATAGTGGCTCATCCTCCAGGTAGGCCTGGAAGAGGGCCTCCGTCTCTGCAGCTGTGAAGTTCGGCCTCCTCCTACGCCCGCCCCCTCACCTCACCTTGTCTCTGGTCAGTCATGGTGATCTGTATGGGTGGACGTGGACACCTGTCACTGTGCAGTCTACAGCATTTCCCCATGAGCATAGGTGCCAGCCGGGGAGGCGAAGCCCCCCACGTTTCTTCTCCGTATGGCAGATACTAATAGAAACAGTGCCCTTTGTCCCTTTCTAAGTGCCCTTTTGATTCTCAGCCCCCTCAGCCTTTATCATCCTCCGGCACCCCTGCCCATGAGCATTGTCCTGAGCATCACACAGCATGTAACTCACCTCTCACCTGCAGTAACCAAATCTGGCCAGCACAACCCACTGTCACATTTTTATAGTGCAACACATGCAAATGAGGAGTGGCGCAACTTTAATGACATGCTAATCGCGACACTGCGCCTTTGAATGGCTGATCGAATGATTTGCATATGTCGGCTGAATATCGCGAATTTGCGCTTTGCGCATACTGGAAGGTCCGGCTTGAGCCAATGGTGCAGGTTTGTGCCCGCGCTACACTGCATTGCGCATGCCCAGACAGCTCATACGCGCTATCGCGCTGCAGACCTGCTGAGCCGCGATAGGCTATCAGGCCATGGCCACCATTGTGCCAGTGGCGCCACAGCACTGGGCACTATATGGCGCTGTGGCACTACTGCGCGATGGTCCACTGTGGCACTGGTACACAGCTTGGCAGTCACGCGGATGCCTGCGACATCCGGCGGCGCCAGCGAGCCTCGCGTCATTGCCGCGGACCTTGTGTATGCCCTCTGCCCTCTGGCGCGTTCGCATGCCATGTGTATGTGTCCCTATTGCACTGTCTGGTGACAGTGCCACGTGAGTGACGCGCTGTTGAACAGCGCGATTGGAGCCTGTGGTGGTCTGTTCGCAACATCTCCGCGGGGGTTACAGTGCAACGGAGCGCATTTGCCTGCTGTAAACTGGCTGAGATGGCTAGGAGGAGGGCAGTGGTTGGAGCTCACTGGAGTTGGCCAACCTGGTGGCCCTGGTGGAGCCCCACTGTGAGGCACTCTATGGTGAGGCCCCTCACCATGCCTAGGACACACGTAGGTGGCAAGTGGCCACTGACCTGGTGGAGGTCACTGGACGGGGCCGGTCTGTTGACAGTGCCGGCATCGGCAGTGACCACTACCGGAGGGAGCCAGACCTTTGACGCTGGGCGCGGTCGTTGCACAGGCTGGGCGTGGTGCCTAGGCCAGGTGAGTGTACCATCTATGCACCTATATTCTCTGTAGGGGTGTGTGTGCTTGGGGCTGTGCATAGGTGCCGGCTTGACACGGGTTGGCTGTGTCTGTGTGCAGCTGTGCGATGGATGGTTATGGCTGTGTGGGCAGGCACTCACTGGGGCAGGGGCACTCTGCTTTTGAGTCACACTGATGTTTGTCTCAACATATGTCTCCCACAGGCCGGAATCTGAGGACGAGGGCGAGGGTGAGGTGGGCCATGCCAGGGCCCCGGTGTCGGTGGGTGTTGTGCCCCAGCAGCAGCAGCAGCAGCAGCAGCAGCAGTAGCAGTGGCAGACCCAGCTGCTTGAGGAGTGTGAATATCATTACTTCATGGATGCTATTGCATGCTGGGGGGCAAGACCACCAGCCATGCACAACACACAACCATGCAGGAAAGGGGAGGTCATAATTCCACCATACAAGACTCTAGTGAGGCCCCACCTGGAGTACAGTGTACAGTTCTGGAGACCATACCTACGTATGGACATGGACTGGGTAGAGAAGGTTCAGAGGAGGGCAACACGGATGGTGCATGGATTGCATCACAAGTCCTATGAAGACAGGTTGAAGGAACTGAACATGTACTCCCTGGAGGAGGAGGAGAGGGGGATATGATGGGGACATACAAGTATCTTACAGGGGGGAACAGAGTGCAGGAAAACACTATTTTTAAGCGTAAAAGATGTTCCAGGACTAGAGGGCATGGGATGAAGTTGGAGGGGGGACGATTCAGAGGAAACATGAGAAAGAATTTCTTCACAGAACGGGTGGTGGACAAGTGGAACACCCTGCCAGAGGAAGTGGTGGGGGCTGACTTGGTCACGGGATTTAAGAATGCACGGGATAGACATAAAGGAGTTCTGGAGGTCAGGGGTAAGGTACAACAGACTAATAGGAAAACAGAGTGAACTTACAAGCTCAAATGGGCAGGCTGGGTGGGCCATAGGCCCTTATCTGCCGACACTGTCTATGTATCCATGTATGTAGGCACGACACAGGTGACATGCATCACTGTGCAGTATCACAGCACATCTGTGTACGCGTCACTGGTGGTCCAGGCATGCACTGGGCACATAGCTGTGTAACTGGCATCGTGCACGTCTGCCACGCCACTTGCCAGCCTAGTTTGTACTGTGATTGACGTGGGCAGTGTGTGTGTGGGTGGTGTGCAAGAGAAGTGCCGCTTGTTTGTGATGGCCATGTGCATGTTCACTGTGGATGGGTGCATGCCATCAAAGGTGTGGGACAGTGGGCTATGTGGCTTGAGGTTGGGTGGTGTTCAGGGTTGTGGTCAGTCACAGCCATTGACTGTGTTCCCATTTTCCTGAGGCCTCATAGTTCTCAGGAGGATACAGCGGGACATACTGAGGCTGACAGAAGGGTCCTCAGAAAACCAGGCCATCCTGAGAGACATTCACAGACATGGCCTGCAGAGGAGGCATCGCTGAGAACAGCTGCACCCGAGCAGAGAGGACCAGCCTGCTGGGCCTAGACCAAATTACCCTTCCCACTTCACCCATCCCTACCACCCTGCCTTCCTCTCCAATTTGCTCATCCCTACCCTTGCCCACCCCTACCTTGTACCCATACCCCTTTGTAAATAATTATAGTTGATTGTTTTGCACTTTACACATTTTGATAATACATTTATATTTTGATATGAATACTGTGTTGGTCTCTGTTTTGCAGCTGGCTATGGTTGTTCAGTTGCAGTGGTGTACATGCCATCTGGGGTGATATGGTCCTGGTGTGTGTGTGTGTGTGTGTGTGTGCATGGGGAGGTATCTCCAGCATGGCAGTGACTTTCTGTTGGTCTTGCCGTCTGCTGCCACCCACTGCTGGGTGCACAGGGTGTGTCTGGCTTGTAGGCTTCTGTGTTGCATGGGGCTGACGAGTGCTGGGGGGACTGCATGGTTTCCTGCAGTGCCAGTCACTGCACATGGGTGGTGTCTTGGGGTCACAGTGCAGGGTGTGCTGAGCGTATGGGGGGCTGATGTGCACTGTGGTTGTCAACCCCCTGTGTGTGGCACTCTCAGCCTGCCAGTGGTTGTGCTGGGGTGTCATGGCTCTGCTATGCTTTGCTGGCTTGTCCCCATGGGCAGGTAGATCATCTGTCCCACCCCCAGTGATGCTGTTCTTGGGGTGTGCAGGTGTGGTGTGGGTTCTGCAGTGTGTTCCTGTGACCATGTGTGGCATGGCTGGCGGTGCGCCCCAGCCTGCTTCCCTGGATGTGCAGTTCCATTGCTCTGGGGAGGGCTGTGCTTGCGCTATGGCAGTTCTGGAATGCTCAGCTGAGCTTCCCTGGTTGCTCCAGCGCAACATTTTGGACTCAGCTTCTCCTTCCTGGTTCTGTGATGGCACAGTATGTGATATTCAGGCGTTGGTTGCTTGCGCAATTGTTTCCTGCTCCATGTTTAAATATCGCACCTGTTGAGTATTGGCGCAACTGGTTTGTGCTTGCTCCTGCTGTTGCGCTACTTTGAGCGCAGTTTGAATATCTGGGCCCAAGTGTTTTATTGTATTTATATTTGGTTATTGTGTTACTGCATTGTGGCGGCATGCTTGAGTGGCCAGGGTACTTACTGTTTTGGGGTTATATCCTGAATGTCAGCAAGTATTTCACAGGGTCTATCCCAGGTGGACATACCACATCATTTACCTTCAGTTACCCAGAGTTTTCACCATAGAACATCATGAACCCAGACCTGCCACCTTTGAGTGGTGTGGAGTGGCCCCCTGCAGGCCCCAGACAGCTTATATACAAAAAATAAAACCTCAACCAGTGACACTCATCAAAATGTGACCACTATCACACCTGTTGAAGAGGATGATGATCATTGCCGGGATCACAATTTTAGAAACCAAGGAAACCAGCAGTATCACAGAGGGGAGCAGCCCTCTTGGTTGGTGGCACAGAGCTATTTAACCCCAAGTGGTAGCCAACTTTGTGAGAGGCATGCAACAGAAATCAGCCATTTCAGGTCATCCAAAACTGGCAGCCATCTTAGGACATGAAATGCACAATTTCCAACTGGAGGTCGTCTTTGGAAAGGGCATCAGTCATCTTGAAAGGGGTGCTGTATACAAAATGTAGGTGGACATCTTTGAATATGACATCATGAAATGGATAGACACTGAATACCAAACAGATGATGTTACAAGAAAATATTTATATAACAGAAAACAAAGACCTGCAATTTAGAGATCACTTGACAAACTTTCATTATAACATATGCTTCGACAGTGACAACATTTTCTTAGTGACATCTCATCAGCTCATGTCTAGGGACAGCCGGGTACTAAAATACCCAACCCGCAAGACTGCCTGAGGGCACCTCTTAACTACTCTAAAAATACCCTGATGAAAACTGAGTAGTTGGACCGGGTTGAGTAGTTACTAATCGACCAATTCTACTACTGAATTACCCGACCTGGACCATAACTGAGAAAAAAAATCTTTCCCTGGTGGTCTAGTGGATCCCCTTCCTATCCCCAATGTGTACTTAATTTATTATCACTTTTACTGCTGGTCTAACAGACCCCTCTCCCTATCCCCAATATATCATAATTATTAACTTTCCCTGCTGGTCTAGCAGACCCCCTCCCTATCCCCGATCTGCCCCTATTAAAAAAAATTACTTTCCACCACTGATCACAGCATTTGTACCTTTCACCTCTTCTAAACTTTGTGCACTGTGCCTCATTAGAAATATGCAGCCTGTCCACTTCCAAAATTTGTATCTTCACTTCCCTTGAAATTCCTGCCTTGCATTACCGCCAAATTTTGCATCTCACGCTCCCCTCTGAATTTTGTGTCTCACATGCCTCTCAAACTGTGTGTCTCGCAGTCCTCAAAAAATGTGTATCCCATATACCTCCTGAAAATTGGGCCACTTATTCCTCCTGAATTTTGTACCCTACACCCTCCCAAATTTGTACCCTACACCCAACCCAAAAATTGTGGCCTCACCCCTACTGAAATTTGTGTTACACCCTTCCTGAATTTTGCACATTGTCCCCACCCATAGTATGCCTAAATAGGTGCCCCTATTCTACCTGAATTCAACATGTACCCATTCCTAAACTGGTACCTATCCCCCTTCCCAAAATTGTTATCCACACCTCTCCTGAATTTTAAAACTGTACCTCTCAGAATATACGGTATGCCCTGTACTCCTGACAAAATTTGTACCCTGCATCTCTCACTGTTTTTGCCCTGCACCCCTTCCATAGTTTGCCCTCCCATTTTAATAATCTGTACCCCCACACCTCTCCCACATTTTGTGACTAATATCCCTCCAAAATTATGCACCCAGCACCATTCCTGAAAATGGGGTCCAGAACCCTTCGTGAAATATGTACCCTGCATGCTCTCTTTGAGTGTGTGCCCTACATCTCTCACAAAGCTTTCTTTTGCATTCCACACCCCTCCATAAAATTGTGGCTGAGTCCATCCTGAAATTTGTGCCCACTGTCTTTCCAAATTTTGCACACTGCATCCCATACTCCTGCCCAAATTGGTGCCCCATACCCGTTCTGAAACTGACAATGTGTACTACTGCCAAAATTGGCACCCTGCACCTATCCAACATATGTGCCCCACACCCCTTCTGAATATTGTACCTCTCCTAAAAGTTATGCCCTGAATTCCTAACAGAATTTGCACCATGCATCCCTCCCTAAATTTGCACTGTGCACTGTTTTCATGTTATGCTTCCCACACCACTCCCAAAATTAGCAGTGATCACTGTACAGTGCTGTTTTCTATCTGCATGGGGAGGGATGCACCCTTGTCAAAAATGGAGGTATTGGACTTTAGGCAGGCAGATTTCGATAGGATGGGGAGCATAATACAGATGCATCTGGCAATGCTCTGTACAGAGATGGAAATGGATCAAAAATGGACCATCATTAAGATGGGGACAATAGAGGCCATCGACTCATGCACTAGTGCTTAGAAAAACACTCCCAGAACCAAGAGGCCTAGCTGGTATAGCAGAAAGGTGACAGAAAAGGTGAAAGAAAAGAAGGCTGCCGTCCTGAAATACAAGTGTACCTTGAGGGAGGAGGACAGAGAGGTATATGCTGTGAAATCCTGGGAGGCTGGGAGAGAGATCCGAGTGGCCAAGGCTGAGAAAGAACTAAGGTTGGTGCAGGGGATTAAGGAAAGGGAGAAGGACTTCTTCCAGTACATCAAGGACAGAAGAAGCAGAAGGGAATGGGATAGTTAGGATTAAAAAGGAGGGAGGATGGAAAGAAAAGGGAGAAGAGCAAGCAGAGGCACTAAATGAGTACTTCTGCCTGTCTTTACCAAGGAAAAAATGGGCCTATGCCACAGGGTAAGACTAGGGAAAAGGAGTATGGAGGGGAGAGTGGGGCAGACAGGGTCTTAAGTGGTCTAAGGAACTGAGGATGGACAAGGCACCTGGCCAAGGTGGTGTACACCCCAGGGTCCTGAGGGAACTGGCAGGAATATTAGCAGCCCCTTTGATGGACCTGTTTAACACATCACTGGAGAAGGGGTGTGTGCCACAGGACTAGATGACAGCTTATGTGGTACCTCTCCACCAAAGTGGACCCAGGATGAGCCAGGCAATTACAGGTCAGTTAGATTAAGCTCCATAGTAGGTAAGTTAACAGAGACCATACCAAAAGAAAGGCTGGTGTTCTTCCTTGAAGAGAATAGTCTCCAGGATGATAGGCAGTATGAGTTTGTTTGTGGGAGGTCATGTCAAACCAACATGATAGACTTCTTCAATTGGGTTACGAGATCTCTGGACATGGGTCAAGCAGTGTATGTACTGTAACTGGACATTAGCAAGGCATTCGACTCAGTAGCACATGGAAGGCTGATCAGAAAACTGGGAGACCTGGGATTAGGGGAAAAAGGTGAGACGGGTCAAGAGCTGGTTAAGGGACAGGAACCAGAGAGGGTATAGGGGAGAATTGTCCAAACCTAGGCCTGTAATGAGTGGGTTCCACCATGCTCAGTGCTCAGACCTGTGATGTTCAAACATATTTATTGGTGACATTGCAGAGGGAGTCAAAGTAAGATCTGCCTTTTGTTGATGATACTAAGCTTTGTGGGAGGGTAGACAGAGGAGGGAGACAGTACATAAGGGAGGACCTGGCTAAGCTGGAGAAGTGGTCAGGCATCTGGCAGCTGGGTTTTAATGTGAAGAAATGTAGGGTAATGCACATGTGAGTCAGAAACCAAGGCCAGATTCTGGCTGGGGAGTACAGGTGACAGCATCAGAGGAGAAGGATCTGGGGTAATGGTCAGTGGTAATATGAAACACACAGCACAGTGCCATAAGGCAGCAGCCAAAGCAAATAAAATGCTGGGCGCACCACAAGGGAATCTCCTCTAGGAGGAGGAGGTTATACTGCCACTGTACTGAGACCTTAGTATGTATACCCTGTTATCCATGGTCCAGCACCCTGATGGTGCCCCCACCTTGTGGACAGCAACCTATGTGTAGGTATATGTACTAACCTTAGGGCGTAAGACACTTATCATATAAGTATAAGTGTCAGGATCTGTGTTCTATTATGCTCCACCATGTTTTACTGATATACTGTATATTAGCCACAAGAAATGCTTTTTGCTCTGTTTCTACTGTATTTCTATATGTAAGGCAACCCTGCCATCTTTAGTAATTGTGCATCTTACAAATGACCCTGGAGCTCAGTATCTTCATTGTGCTGTTATCAGCTAATAATGTAACTTCTATAGTAGTTGGGACAGTTGCTCAGACCACCTGTTTTTGTCCAATAATATTCATTTTGTGTATCTTTCTTAGCAGTTACTATAGTAATTATCAGGGTATAAGACCCTTTGTAACATGTAGCTTCTCTGAGAAGAGAGAACTATCTGCATTGCCAGGTAAGGAAACCTGTATTCTCCCAGTGTTTTACACTGTGCTGGTAGTAAGTCTGTATTATCTATTCTGTAATAAATGTCTTTTATTACATGAGTACCACTTGTCTGTTGTCTTATTCTTTGTACTGCTCCACCCAAAATAGGGGAATTTATTGCCCATTTACATTTTGGTGACTATGTGCAGGTGGAATGTACACGGAAGATTCACATTCAATTTATTTTGAATGCTGAGTAGTGTAGTGCAATTTTTGCCTACTTGGGCCTACTCATGCTTACAGTGGTAGAAGTTGTGGCAGATGCACACCGTCTTGGTCTTGGGCATGGCAGACCTACACCAGACCCCTTTACACTCCCTTTGTGAGTGACAGCATACCCCCCCGGCACGACTGATCAACTGCAGTGGACCAGAAAGCGGTAGGTGACAGTGCCAGGGTATTTTACCAGGTTTCCAAACTACTTATTTGTTTGTTCTACCCTTATTTGTTATCTCTGATCTGTACAGAACTGAGACTCAACTGTCTCACACTACCTCACATCCCATGAGTGGATGGACAGATTTCAGCTGGAGGCAAAATCTGCAGACAAACCATTACTGCTAATTTCTGACCACTACCTCAAGTCCAAACAAATAGCCAAAAAATATAACCTCAAAGGTCTTTTGGTTGCGGCTCTACATACCACTGTTGAGAGTCTCACAGTAAGGTGGGCTTCCCTTCAACTGCAAAATGCGTCTCTAAAAAAAGAGACGGGCTTACATGCATTGGAGTTACAGAAAAAGGAAAGGAAACTAATGGAAGAGACACAGTCACTCCATGATGCTAATTCCAGGCTGCTGCACCGTACTGCTCAAGACACTGAGAGAGAGTTATGTTTGCTAAGAGATGTTTGTGAAAGGCTGAAATGTGATAAGAAACAGTTAGCACATTTAAATGACATTTTGAGTGATACGAATGAGACTTTGAGAGATGAGAATGCTGAGTTGAAAGAGGATTACACACGTGTGAATTGTGAGTTGGATAAAGAGCTTAGGGAAAACATTGAATTGGGCACCACGTATAGAGTGTTACAGAGAGAGAGAGGTTGAGAGAGGTATTGAGCAGGGCACTGCAAAAGCCTGTCACAAAAAGTGTAGACAAAAGGTGGTGAAGTTGCACCATCAACGGGAGGTTCTTGCCAGCCGTGTTAAGGTCATGAATGGGTTTCAGTATACACCCATGGAGACTGCGTCATCCAGCGATGACGACTTTGACTTTGATGATGAGGCATGCCACGTCACACGCAAGCCCAACCCCCATGGTAGAGCAACTTCCGCTTGCCATTCACAAGATGGTGCTGACATCGGCATGCACACTGTGTCACCACATCTCTGCAAACATGGCAGATGCCAAGTACAATGCAAAGATGGTAGCTCCCATGACACAGGCGGAGGGCCTGTAATCCATGATGCATCCCCGCTCGCTCCTCTTACTAGGGGTGATGAGTCGGAGATTCACAGCATGATTAATAAGGCAATTAGTAGGATCACTGTCCCGGAGGATCAAAAGAAGGCCATCCAGGACCAAATAGAGCATACACTTAGAGAGTAGGTCATTCAGGACCAGATGTATAGGGCCATCGCTGATGCAGCAGCAGAGGTTGTGCTAGCGGGCCATGCAATGTACCAAATTGGGTGTGACTACGCGTACTTCCAACCCCCCTTCAAGTTGCTCATTTTGTCCAGCAAATTGCACATAGCATCAGACAGATGGCCCATTTGACAATCTCAGTTGCCACTTGGAGAAAGTGTGTTCACTTTGTGAGACGCTTTCTCTCCAACCCCAGTACCAGGTTAAAGTCTTGCTACAAACAGTCGAACCAACCCTCTGGGCTAAGCTCTCAGAGATGGCGCGGAGCACTGAGAACTTCACCTTTGATGAGATTTCCACTGCACTCATATGTGCAAATTCTCCGGGAATCAGAGGGCGGTTGGCCTATAAAGTCAAGCAAGGCACAAAGAGAGCCCAGCCACCTCCACCAATGGTTGTGGCTTGCATACAAAACTGGTAAATAGCAGATGAGCTCTTTGATGTAGAACAAATTGAATACAAGGATTTGTACATTCAAAATATGTGCCCAGCCTTGTGGGAGAAGGTCGAGCTTAATGTTTTCCTGGACACTGACAAGTTTGATGCTATTCTTGCTAAGACGGAATGGGCCTACCAGGTCTCTCCGTACCCTCTCTTCTGGCAAATCCAACAAGGTAGCTGCAGTCCAGCCTACCTTTGACACTCCCACCAACTACGCGTGGAGGGAAGTAACCAGAAAATTCTACCCTTTCTGATGACAAACAGTCACACAAGGGGGACCGAACTACAGAAACAACAGGAATAGGGACAACAGAGGCAGTTGGAAAATCCAAATGCCCAACTGAATAGCCAGAACCAATACCGAACCAGTCTTAGCTATCGACAAATCAGAGAAGAGAATGAAACCCTCCATAAGCTATTGGAGGAAATTCGTGCAGAAAGGGGAACCACTGCTACACAAACTATAGCTGCATTAGCCCTGGCTGTTGAGCCATCAAGCAGCCATAGGGAGGTTGCATCAGTTACTGGCCAGGCTGATGCAACACCTAAAGTGGAACCATCAGTGCAGGCTATCACTGCACCTGTGATGTCACAAGTACACTTGTACCCAATGCAAGACATATAGGAGGCCTTAAAAGATCCTGCAGGCCTTTGATTTCAGGAACAGGAAGATGATGCTGATTCTGAATACACAGATTGACAATTACAGGCCCCAGTCTGGATTGTGAGTAACCTGATTGTTGATAGAAGCAGATGGCCTTGTGTAAAGGCCATGGTCAGGGGTCGCCAACTTACCATGCTTCTGGACATCGAAGCAGCCATTTTAGTCATTTGACTGGTCTACCAGCTGGAAGATCAGTGCACAGGGTGTAGATGGTACCCAGCTACACACCTACCAATCTATCCCTCTACCTGTGGTGGTAGGCCACCTCAGGACTCATTTTACTTTTGACCTCATGGTTTTACGTCATCACCCCAGCATCTTGGGAATTAATTTCTTAGCACTACATCGCTGTGTAGTGGATCTAGCCAACAAGCTACTCATTCAGATCAAAGGACAATGTCATGCTGTTACCATCCCAGACTCACATGTAGTGGCAGCTATTTCCCATAACAACGAAGAGTATGACATCATGGCCTTGTTCAAAAGTCATGACCTGTTTTCTGAGCTTGCAACCTTGCTGCAAAAACACCTTGATGTGTTTGCCACCAACAAACATGACTGTGGTAGAATGCACACTACCATTGAAATCACAGGACCTGACCCTGTGAGGCAGAAGCAGTATCCATTTCCTGCTGAAGCCTTGCCATCACTTAGGGAAACCATCCAATCACTGCTTCAAAAAGGAGTGATTAGGACCTGTGTTTCTACTGTCAAGTCACCTATTTGGCCTGTTAAGAAACCAAATGGGGCCTTGAGACTCACAATTGACTGCAGAAAACTCAATCAGGGTACTCCTAGCTTCGCACCAACAGTAGCATCAACACCTGATCTACTCAAGCTGTTGACACCTAACAAAAAGTGGTTCACAGTTCTTGGTATTTCTAATGTGTTTTATCACTCCATTAGCATAGGAAAGCCAATAAAATATTTGCTTTCACCTTTGATGGACGCCAATACACCTGGATGTGCCTCCCCAGGGTTTCACAATAGCCTCTCCTCTTCCATCTCCACATGATGGATGCTCTTCAGGGTTCTCCACACCCCAGTGTCTCCTCCAGTATGTAGATGACTTGCTTCTTGCAACCAACATGAAAGAAGATCATTTGGCTCTTCTAGACAAACTTCTGTCCCTCCTCAAGAGAGCATGACTGAAGTGCAACCTCCAAGGGACAACTGTGTAGAGAGGAGGTCATCTTCCTTGGTCTATGTATTACAGACCAAGGCAGAAGACCAGCTGTCAAGAAGATCCAAGGCTTGCAAGATCTGCCACTTCCTACTAGTGTGGCAGCACTCAGGCACTTCCTAGGAATAGTAAACTACTCCAGGGATTTTATCCCTGACTTTGCCTTAAAGGCCACTCCCTTGTATGAACATCTGAAAAAGGATGTCCCATGGACATGGGGCTGTAGTCATACTGGTGCTGTGACACAGCTCAAACAGGCTTTAGCCTCAGCCCCAGCATTGATCTATCCTAACCCAGATCTTCCATTCCATTTGGAAACTGTCATATCTGATATGGCCATGTCTGCAGTGCTGGCACAAAAGTACAATAGGTATTTCAGGCCCATTGCCTATGCATCTCAGATGCTGTCCCCAGTAGAGAGAAAGTATAGTCTCTGTGAAAGAACACTCTTGGCATCCAACTGGGCTGGCAAACATTTCATGTACATTATTGGGTATGCACCTATTGTCTTGCATACCTATCACACCCAAAATGACTTTCTACTTTCAGACAAAGTAAAAGATGGTTCAGTTTCTAATACTAGACTCACCCACTGGTCTCTGCTTTTGCAGGACAGGGACATTAAAGTACTAACTGTGAAAATGCCATCCATCCTAACTCATGGCCTACTCTATACAGGTAAGCCCCATGACTGTGCACTCCAACCTCCCAAAATACCTGAGCTGGACCATTCTTACTGGCTACACCAGATGTTTTAGAGGATACCACCATGTATTGCATCTTCATGGATGGCTCAGACTCCTATGTGGAGGGGAACAGGTAGCAGGATTTGATGTGTTCATAGTCTATCCAGATGGCGATTTCATGCACATTGCTAGGAAATGTACTGTCATTTCCTCACAGTATGCTGAATTGGCAGCTGTGGCCTGTGCTCTAGAGGTCATGCCCCATGGTGCTAAGCATGCTATCATCTTTGCAGACTCCAACTGGGTCTACTCCTCCCTTACTGAGTTTCTACCACTCTGGGAGAAAAATAACTTCACATCCTCTGATGGCACACCTGTTAAATATAGGGATTTGTTTGTGCATATACACACACTCATCCAACAATTTACTCATAAACTGTACATTCACAAGGTAAAGACTCACTGCAAAACTGACCCTTACCATGAATTCAATGATCGAGCAGACTCACTTGCTAAAGCAGGTGCTCGAGGGGGGGGGGGACATGGTCGATGACTCACCCAGTAGCTGTGGCAGCCATCTTCTTAGCTGCCAACACCAGGCAGAAACTGCAACCAGAACCTCCACTGGACCTTTCTGCTGCACAGAAATCTGACTCAGAGCTAAAAGATGTGTTCAAATACCCGGACAAAGGAACTGAACAGGAACTACCTATTGCAAAGCAAAGCAAAGCAATCTTTATTTATAAAAAGTGCCTTTCTAAAACCAAGGTGCTTGTACAACACAATAAATAAATAAAATACATCAATAAATAACAGACACAGCAAATTAAAACCAATAAATATACAAAAGCGGCATTAAAATCAGGATAGGCTAGACTAAATAAGAAGGTTTTAAGAGCAGCTTTAAAACTTTGATGGTCAGGCAATCTCACACCTGACAAGGTAGAGAATTCCACAGGGTCAGGACCATAAAACTAAATGACCTAGCCCAGATGTCTTTAAATGGACCCTGGGAATCTCTAGCAGTCCCTCATCAGTGGATAGGAGAGAGCAGGGAGGACAGTAGGGGTGAAGGAGATCTTGTAGGTAACCAGTCCCTGGTCATGTAGGGCCTTTAGGTCAGCAAACTGACCTTGAAGGTGATCTGCCACTGTACTGACAGCCAGTGCAGTCCGCTGAGCATAGGCATTATATGACTAGTCCTAGAGGTACCAGTCAATAGCCTGGCGTCACATTCTGCACTAGCTGCAGGTGGTGGATATCAACCCCAGTAGCCCTAGGTAAAGGCATGCAGTAGTCAAGGCAGGAGGTAATGAAGGCATGGTTCAAAGTTGGCAGATCATCGGAAGGAACCAGGTGCTTCACCGGGCGATATTCCTCAGATGATAGAAAGAGGTTTTGATGACTGCCGACACCTGATATTTAAGAGTCAGGCAGTCATCAAAATAACGCCCAGGTTCTGCACCTGGTCTGAGGTAGTTAGCCAACACCCCAAGCCATAGTCCTGAAGGTAATCCTGCCAACAAACCCACCCTCCTGATGACCTGTAGTCCATACAAAATACATTCTGACAACATACACCTCTCATGATCAGAAACCGATCTGGTATAGGAAGGATGATATGGATCACAAACTGTGGGTTGTACCACAATTCCTATGAATCAAATTCATCCACATGGTTCATGACACCCCCACAGGTGGACATCAGGGGGTGGATAACACCATCCAGAGACTTAATACCATCAGCTGGTGGCCTGGCATGACCAAGGACGTGGAGCGCTATGTGGACAACTGCATAGTCTGTACCCAGAACAACCCTATTTCAGTGAAAAGAAATGCCAAACTACTGCCACAAAGGCAATCTGGACTGTGGAATGCGATACAAATCAATTTCATCAGCCCACTAACTAACTCCAGCAAGAACAACAAGCATGCACTTGTTGTCACAGATTTGTTTTCCAAGTGTGTTGAGGCATTCCCTACTAGGAATAACATGGCAAAGACAACTGCCAAGATCCTGGTGGACCAATTATTCTCCAGGTGGGGCCTGCCCCTTAAAGAGGAACCTTCATGATGGTCCAAAATGTTACAGTTTATAGTCATTATATGCAGTACTAGATCTAAAAAGGTGTGTGCATTTGTTATTTTTGGCCAAGGCTTACTCTGCCTTCCATAATTTTGATTTGTTTGTGAGCCCTGCTGCACTTGTCTTTGCTGTTCAGCTGCTGGGCTGCTAGCTCCTGATGACATCACTGTAGGGTAGAGGAGTGACTCACACTGTGCAGTACCATGCAGTTCCAACAATGTTGCAAGGGAAACCTACCAGTATTCAGTATACATACTGTGTTTCCTCTTCCCCAGGACACCCTGTTAGCAATGCATTATGCCAAAATTCAAATGTCATGTCAGTATGTTTTTTTTTTTTGTGAAATAGACTGTGCCCTATAGTGGTGTCAGCAGTATAGCCCTGGGCCCTCAGCAACACCAGACTTGCTATAGAAGGTCTGGTACACCCTGCAGTTTCTAGCAGCTCAGAGTGAAAACCTAACTGCAGTGGACAGTAATGAAATACAATTCCAGAATCAATGCAAGAAGGTAATTTATGCATGAAAGTCAAAAGGACTGGGGAAGTTCCTCTTAAGGCAGACTCAGACCAGGGAACCAGTTTTATAGGTGAGCTGATGAAGGAGACACTCCAAATGCTTGAGTAGATCAGAAATGTCATACCCCATACCATCCTCAATCCTCAGGCCAGGTAGAAAGAGCAAATAGAAGAATCAAACAGATGTTATGCAGATTTGTCAATGACAATCACAAGGACTGGGATTCCCTCTTGCCACTACTGCTGATGGCAATCAGAGGCACCCCTGTGGCTACTACTCAGTGCACACTGTCACAAACCCACTCAGCAGGTCAGCTCTCTACTCCCAAAGTGCCAACCTCCGAGCGCAGTCTTGTGAACAGTTAACAGAAACAGGGTAACCCTCCTGTCTATTTTGTGGGTTCGAATCAACCTTTGGTCTCAAGGTCTGGAGGGATTCAAACTGTAAACCTCTTGCTAGCATACCCAATGCACAGGCTCAGATAATTCTGTCTTCAGGGGGGCCAGATATCTTTGCCTACAGGCACCTAACCAGGTGTACAAAAATGAACCCTTAAAAACTCTAATAAAATACCTCAGATTTAACTCTACCTTTTCCAGTTTGGTATCTTCAGACAAGCTTATGCATAGTGTCAGCTTTAACCATATGTACTTCACTTGTTAAAAAAGGAAATTCAAAGACAGAACAAGTAGGCTCTAAAAATAGAGTTTTACTAAAATAGATAAAAATATGTAAAACATAAAATACAGAACCATGTATCACAAGAACCATACAATCTTTTAAAAGAACAAGGTTTTAACAGTGTATTTCCTACTACAGTACTTAGATGTGTCTCTCTCTCTAAATACCTGCTTAAAGTGCTCAAAGATGTGTCTTTGTCATAGTGTAGATAAAAGTGTCTCTGAAAAAACAGAATACTGTTTAAAAACTGTCTTCGCCAACCCCTTTGCATGAGATCACCTGGCTCCTCCTCTGTTTATGAAAATCATACACCCAGGAAGTTTTTCATTTTAGAAGGAAAGTATTAAGGTTACATCAGCAGAAACTCTTTCCCATGTGACTTCCATCAAGTCTGTAAATTTTTCATCTATGAGCAGTATTCCTCTCACACAGACATCAAAGCATTTAGGATTTTGCTCCAGTGTGCCAAACCTGGTTTCCTCCTCGAAACATCATAAAATGGATACTGATTTTCCCCTTAGCAGCTAAAGCTATATTTAACCTAGATAAACAGGAGATTCTTGATTAAGGCCTGTTCTAGTCTGTAATTAGCTTCTGACCTTCCAGGTAACACTTTGTATCTAAAACCTGTGTGTATGTGTGGGTGTATGTTATCCCACATGCTGTCTCAGCATCTCTCATGAGAGACAGTCAATAACACATTTTTATATTTTCAAAATCATAGAGTCCTCAGAACTGGCTGTCCACATCACAATCCTCCCCACCTAGACTGAATTTGGGTGCTCTATCCCCTGCATGGGATGAGCTTCCCAAATCAGTTTACTCCTCAAAGAGACGAGACAGACCATCTGAGTTCTGGTTTCTGGCTCCAGCTCTATGTACGATTGTCATGTCATACCCTTGCAAAGCAAGACTCCATCTTAGCAATCTACCATTGTTCTTTCCCATCTGCGTTAGTCAAACCAGGGGGTTGTGGTCAGTCTGCACCACAAAATGCTGCCCATACAAGTATGGCTCCAGCTTCTTTAGGGCCCACATTATGGCAAGACATTCTTTTTCCACCGTAGAGTATGCCTGCTCCCTGGAAAGTAACTTTTTACTCAGGTATGCTATTGGGTGATCTTTCCCTTGGCTGGATGTCTGGCTCAGTACTGCCCCAATACCCATGTCTGAGGCATCAGTCTGAACTATAAAGGGTCTGCTATTGTCAGGACTTGTCAAAACAGGAGCACTGCACAGTGCCTCTTTTAGTTTGGAAAAGGCTTTCCTCACAGGCTGGGTCCCAGGTAATTTTCTTGGGCATCCTTTTCTTTGTCAGCTCAGATAGGGGAGCAGCTAGGGCACTGTAATTGGGTACAAATTTCCTGTAGTACCCTGCTATCCCTAGAAAACTCCTGACCTGCTTCTGTGTTTCTGGTCTGGGCCACGCCCAGATTACCTCTATTTTTATTTGGCTAGGATGGAGCTGTCCCCAGCCTACCACATGCCCGAGGTATGCCACTTCTCCCATGGCCACCTGGCACTTCTCGGCTTTGACAGTGAGCCTGGCCTCTGTATCCTGCCCAGCACTTCCCTAAGGTGGGATAGGTGTTCCTCCCAGCTGGCACTAAAGATGGCAATGTCATCCAGGTATGCCACGGCTATCTCAGCACCATTTAACACCTGGTTCACTAACCTTGGAAAGTGGCCAGGGCGTTCTTCATTCCAAAAGGCATTACTTAAACTCAAATAAGCCTATTGAGCGATGAATGCTGACCTCTCCCTAGCTCTGTCCGTCAACTCTACCTGCCAGTACCCTTGGTCAGGCTAGTCATCATAGGTAGACTGTACTGTTCATAAGGAGCTGTGGAAAATGGTAATGTTGAAAATCTGGACTGAAAATATCAGAAATTCAAGAGGTTACGAGTGTGAGCAACGCAATCTATTAATTTGTAAAACAGTCATTTCTTGATTTTTCAACCAAATTGCAACATAGACTTTTGAGAGCCCACCTTATGAACACTGGCACTGTTTCATTAATCAGTCCCAAAAGGTAATTCCACGCAGTGACCATGAAATCACCTTTCGGGACAAAATAACGCCATGACAGTGGCTGAATTCATGAGGAGGGGTCCCAATAACCCCATGTTGAAAATTTGGAGCCAAAATTCCCCAAAATGCCTGAAATATGCACCAAAGTTGAAAAACAAAACCTATTTATGCCATTATACAGCTTACTGGCATTTCTTCAGTTCGCAGTCTGCTTTGAAGAGTGCAGATGTGTTCACGGTCCACTGAAGATCATTACGCTGGGCTCCGGAGGTAAGTATGAGGTGAGGGGCAGTGTGGAGAGGCAGAGTGCGAGAGGGTGGGTGCGGGTTGGGGGCGGGCCACCGGACTCAACGAAGGACCGCTTTCTGATTTAAAGGAAAAAAGAAAATCGCGGATGGGTTTTTTCAATAGGACATTTGGCATGCTGGGTGGGCTCCCAGCATGCCACCCAAGTGTTTTTGTTGGGGGGATGTAGCCAACAGGGATTGAGCATACACTAGGGGAAGAGCCGAGAAGGATTGGGCACTCTCGGCACAAACCAATGT
Organism: Neoceratodus forsteri; assembly: GCA_016271365.2. Taxonomy (NCBI): domain Eukaryota; kingdom Metazoa; phylum Chordata; order Ceratodontiformes; family Ceratodontidae; genus Neoceratodus; species Neoceratodus forsteri. The sequence goes on along the minus strand of CM057455.1, from coordinate 333,914,948 downwards.
TTGTTTGGGGACATTATGCCAATGGGGGGTGGGCTCCCCATTGGCAAATTAAACTGGAAGGGGAGTAAAGTCGATGGGGATTGGGCCCCTCGCAAACAAACACTGTTTTGGGGTCGATGATGCTGAGGGGGATTGGGCACCGCAGTGGGGTACCTGTAACATTCTTTGTGAACATGGTGGCGCTTTCGCCGCTGCATTCACAAACAATATTATGGTATGCAACCGCCTGCCCTGCAATGACGGGTCACTCCCTCATTGCAGCGGAATGGCTGACACTGCAATGACGAGGCGCCCCTGATTGCTGTGGCAAAAACGTTACAACTTGGTGGCACTTTTGGAAGCCAGTGTCATCAGCACACTGTGCCTCCATTGGTCCACCAGTGCCAAGCCCTAAATGCAGTGCCTCCGTTGGCTGCCACACTGCCACACCTCCACAATCGCTTCTCTCTAAGCTGCCACATAATGTTTCTTGTGCATATGTCAAGCAAACATAACAATTTATGTGTTACCACCACTATTACATGGTGTAGATGGTTTAGTAAGGAAATGCATTTTGCTATTTATAACATGCAAGAAATTGCAAAAGGGTTCAATGACACTAGATACACAATTAATGAATTGATTTTTCAAAATAACAAGGAGGCAGACAAGCAATATATTGACATGTGTATTACCTTCACTGTGTCACTACCTCGCTTTGATTCACAAACTTCTGTCTTTGACTAAATGATTGCAAATATTTCCATCGGACATCTTGATGACAACATTTACTGAGAACGAACTGACTTGCCTTCTTTGCTTGTTTATCATCCTGTCTACAAGCTTGGGTGCTTCCATGTACCAACTACTGCGCCAAGAAGGGATGTATTACCTGTGCTGCTGTGACGTTTGACATTGTTAAACCTGTATGTGGTTACCTCCAGAACACCTGGACTGGTTCTTTTCCTTGGGTGATGATCTGCCATCTAACCTGACTGACCAATCTTTGTGAGCTGCATCTTCAGTGCCTGCCGCCAAAACAGTTGCATCCTGAAGCTACCTGGCAGAGGTACATTGTTTCACAACACGGCTCACCAACCAGTCATTCACTTGTCCTATACATCTACAACAATGGAGGGTGCCAACTGTTAGAGTTACCTATAACTCTGATGGGCAGTATTGTGTAGTGACAAATCATCATTCTTTTGCTTATGGTGCTAAAATGTGTTGTTAATTTTCCTAACTTCCTGTTTTACTCCACAGCAGAAACGGTTATTGGTCATACAGTTATTGCTCCTGTTCCTATCCTTGAGCCAGATGTTACTGATACTGATCTGCAATGCTTCCTTGCCTTGTCTCAATATTTGCCTATTTTTAATGTACACATAGACCCTTTAATACTTTCTTTGAAATCCCTTTTGGCTAGAAAGGATTCACATCTTATCTATATTATCAACAATATTTCTAAAGCTGGTGATGCTCTTAATACTTTTATTCATGATAGTGATTTAAGCACTGCTCTTTCCAGTACTTGGTTAGAATTAATTTTTAAAGCTTTTGTTATTATCCAAGCATGTTTTATTGTTTTTCTGATACTAACCCTTTGCTGTCTGCAACATACTGTTAGACAACATCGCAAACAACTCGAATTCCTTTACAAGGCTCGTGTCTCGGGTTTGTAAATAATGGCTTTTGTAACATCATCCCACTACTTTCCTGTGGTTGTTGCCTTTTCTTTTGATGGCAACAAGGGGGGGAATGTTATACATGATCCAGCACCCCTGATGGGGCCCCCACCTTGCGACAGCAACCTATATGTAGGTAATGTATATGTACTAATCTTAGGGTGAAGACACCTATCAAAAAGTAGAAGTGCCAGGATAGAAACATAGAAACATAGACATTGATGCAGATAAGGACCGTCAGGCCCATCCAGTCTGCCCATTTCTTTTCTACCTTATAAATGTGCCATCAGCCTTTGCTCTGTTAGTGGCCTATCTATTCATTGTCATTTGTATTGCTCCCTTATGCCTATCCCATGCCTGTTTGAAGCCCTGCACTGTATTCATAGCCACCACTTCTTGTGGTAAGCCATTCCATGCATCCACCACCCTTTCTGTGAAAAAGAATTTCCTCACATTCCCCCTTAATCGGCCCCCTCTAATCTCATGCTGTGTCCTCTTGTCCTGCTATTTTTCTTATATTTAAACATGTTAGACTCTTTCACCTTGTTAATGCCCTTAAGGTGTTTGAATGCCTCGATCATATCGCCTCTCTCCCTCCTTTGCTCAAGGGTATACATATTGAGCTCTGTTAATCTGTCCTCATATGTCTTCTGATGCAGTCCCTGCACCATTTTGGTTGCCCTTCTCTGGACTGCCTCAATTTGGTTAATGTCCTTGTGAAGGTGTGGCCTCCAATACTGCACGCAGTACTCCAGGTGGGGCCTAACCAGTGTCTTGTAAAGAGGGATTATTACCTCCCTCTTATGACTTGATACCCTACTAATACACCCTAACACCCCCTAGCCTTACCTACTGCTTTAGAGGTCTGCTTGGATGATTTTAGGTCATCAGTGATGATGATGCCCAAGTCTTTTTCTTCCTTTGTGACTGCTAGCAACTCCCCTCCCAGCCTATAGGTAGCTTCAGTGTTTCTCTTCCTATGTGCATGATTTTGCACTTCTTTGCATTAAATCCCAGTTGCCACTCTTCTGACCATTTTGCTAGTTTATCCAGATCTCTTCTCATTCTGCCCACCCCATCTGGATCATCTACTCTGTTGCAGATCTTGGTGTCATCTGCAAACAGACAAGCCTTACCCTCTAGTCCATCTGCAAGGTCACTAATGAAGATGTTGAAGAGGACTGGCCCCAGGACTGATCCTAAGGTACCCACTTGTGACTTGCATCTCTTCTGACTGTATACCATTTACCACCACTCTCTGTTTTCTGCCCGTCAACCAGTTTGCCACCCAGTTGACCAACTTCTGACCCACCCCGAGCCTACCCAGCTTATTTATCAATCTTCTATGTGGAACAGTGTCAAAAGCTTTGCTGAAGTCAAGGTAGGCCACATCAACTGCTCCCCTTGGTCCACCACTCTGGTTACCCAGTCAAAGAAATCTATGAGATTAGTTTGACAGGACCTTCCTTTGTAAACCCATGCGTCTTGGATCCTGTGCTCCTATGATTCCAGGTGTTGCACTATCCTTTCCTTAAGGGTGCCTCCATAATCTTGCCCACTACAGAGGTAAGACTGACTGGTCTGTAGTTCCCCGCCTCCTCCCTGCTACCACTCTTGTGGAGCGGGATCACATGAAACCCTTCTCAGTCTTCTGGGACCTCTCCTGTGCTCAGAGACTCACTAAACAGTTCTGCTAATGGCTCTGCTAGTTCCACCTTTAGCTCCTTAAGTGCCCTGGGATGTATGCCATCAGGCCTCATTGCCTTATCCACCCTGGGCTTGTAGGCTCTTGTAGGACCCTTTCTTTTGTGAAGGGAGTAGTGCTCACCTCCCTCCCCCTGTGTCCATGATGCTGAGCTGTGGGCCCTGCCCTACCTTCTCTTCAGTAAATACTGAGCAAAAGTATCTATTTAGGATAGATGCCTTTACTGGGTCCTCCTCCTCACATGCTCCCTTTCTCCATTAAGCTTAGCAATACCCCTCTGGACTTTCTCCCTTACTAATGTATCTATAGAAGTCTTGTCACCTTCTTTTACTGCTCGTGCTAGTGTTTCCTCAGTTTGGGACTTTGCCTGCCTTACTGCCTTCCCTGCTTCGCTTAGGGAAGTTTGGTATACTCCTATCTTCATCCCTTGTGTTCCTTATATTTCCTGAAAGGCCAGCCTTTGGCTCTGTCCTTTTCTGCTACTGTATTTGAGAACCAAAGTGGTTTCTTCTTCTTTGCACTTCCTTTTCTGTCTAACACAATGGGATGTTGCTTCAAGTATTGCATCATAATGCTTGCCCACTTTGCCTGTACCCCTCACCTGTGTTTCTTTTTGCCAGGGCTAGCTTAACTCTGTTGGCCATCTTATCAAAGTCAGCTCCTCTGAAGTCCCATATTTTTGCCTTGGAATGGGATGATTTAGATGTAGTAGCCAAATTGAACCATACCATGTGATGGTCACTGGCCCCCAGGTGACCTTCTACCTGGAGACCTGTGATCCCTTCCTTGTTAGTCAGTACCAGATCTAGGATAGCTCTGTCTCTTGTGGGTTGCTGTACCAGTTGTTTGAGGCCCTCCCCCTGCAGGGAATCCACTATGTGTCTAGTTCTGTCAGATGTTCCTGCTGGTATTGAACAATCTGTATCCAGCATGTTGAAGTCTCCCATTATCAGAACCTCCCCTTTAGCTGTCATGTTTTGTATATCTTCTAACAGTAATGTGTCTATGTCCTCCCCCTGGTCTGGGGGCCTGTAGACAACCCCAGTTCTTATGGCTGTCCCATTTCCTGTTTCCAGGGTGACCCACAGTTCTTCTGGCTCCTTATGTGTATTCTGAATTTCTGTAGCTTTGATATTTTCATTGACATACAGGGCCACTCCTCCCCCCCTTTTTGCACCTCGGTCTCTTCTGAACAATACATAGCCAGGTACTGAAGTCTCCCAAGTGTGGTTACTGGTAAACCACATCTCACTAATTGCTACTATGTCCAGTTTAGCCTCTGACATTATTGCCTGCAGGTCTAGGATCTTATTTCCCAGGCTGTGAGCATTTGTGTACATGATTTTCCATTGGCCAGATTTTGGTGTGTTAGTTGTTGGGTGAGGTTTGGCATTACCCCTGTGCATCGTATGGGGAGACAAACCTTTTTTCTTACCTGGTGCTGCAAATGAACTGCAAACATGCTGAATCCTGTTTGACCACTAGCTAAGGGGAGGGTGTTCTTCCCATTCGACATGTGGGTGCTGCACCCCTCTCCCATTTGCTAGTTTAAATATTCTACAAAGACATCAAACTTCTGCCCCAATGCACTGACTCCTCCTTAGTCAGATGCAGTCCATCAAATTTAAAGAACTTTCGCTCCCAGAACTGTTGCCAGTTCCTACAAATCGTGTCCTTTTCCTGGCACCAGCCCTTGAGCCATGTAGCTCCCCTATCTCCCCTTCTCTGACCTTCCGTCCATCTGCTCCCCTCTCCCAGATCCCCTTTCCCAGACTGGCAGGATCTCAGAGAAGGAGATGCCAGATGAAATAGATGAAATAGATGATAGATCTGTGTTCTATTATGCTCCACTATGTTTTATTGATATATATTAGCCACAAGAAATGCTTTTTGCTCTGTTTCTACTGAATTTCTGTATGTAAGGCAACAGTGCCATCTTTAGTAATTCTGCATCATTGCAACTGACCTTGGAGCTCAGTACCTTCATCGTTCCATTATCAGTTAGCAATGTAACTTTCTACAGTAGTTAGGACAGTTGCTCAGACCACCCATTTTTGTCCAATTATATTCATTTTATGCACCTTCCTTAGCAGTTACCATAATAATTATCAGGGTACAAGACTCTTTGTAACATGTAGCTTCTCTGAGAAGAGAGAATCTATCTACATTGCCTAGGTAAGGAAACCTGTATTCTCCCAGTGTTTTACACTGTGCTGGTAGTAAGTCTGTATTATCTATTCTGTAATAAATTTCATTTATTACATGAGAACCACTTGTCTGTTGTCTCTTTCTTTTGTACTGTTCCACCAAGAACCTGACAGGGGAATTTATTACCCATTTACACCCTGGAAGAGAGAAGAGACAGGGGAGATGTGATAGAAACCTACAAATATCTAAAAGGCATAATGAATAGGGTGTGAGGAAAAAGTGTTGCTGGCACTGGCTATTCACAGTTCCTGAGGTCCAGTTCTTTGGATAGTGTGTCCCATTCAGCCCATAAACAGAAGCAGAAAAACTTTAAAGTGCAAAAGCAGTGCTATTTTATTTTCAAGTGCATAAACACAGCACTCAACAGCTTCCATGTAGGTTCTCCTCCTTTCTTACAAGGTACTGGAGCTTCCTTATGCGTTTCACGCCCTGGCTTAATCATAGGATAGCAGTCTATCACACCAACCAACAATAAATAGAAGAATTTTTAAAGTGACAGTGCTTCTAAATGTGAAAACAATTATTTTATGAGAAATCTGAATGATTCACAAACATCACATAGACCTCACATACCAATCTAAAATATTATTATTATACAAAACTCATTCACGTTTTCCTGTTGTTAAGTTTATCATATGTACTTTAAAAACACAGTTGTATATATATAATCATTAACACAATATAACTGTATTATTGATCATTTCATTACATTTCTTATGTTTACTACTTTTACCAATTCTGGACTAAGCACCAATCTGTGCCCTCCACATTTTTGCACATGGTTTCCTTGATACACAATCAAGCAGGGACAGGTCCCAGACAAAAACATCTAAAGAAGAAAATTAATAAAGTTATGTTATGTTTACTTAAACGTAAATAACTGCATTAGATCATTTTCTTAGTTTTAAAAACCTAAAATTCCATTAGAATTCATCTCTTTTACACATTCAGTATTTCAACTGTATCTGAGCCGGACTATTGGGGGCTTTATTTCTTAAGAAAAGGTTTTAGGTCAATTCTTTCATTCAAACCTGGTTTCTCTGATGCTGCTGTAGCAAATATCCAGTATTGTTCCCTTTTTAGGAGAACATTATCATAGTCACCACCCCTTGGGCTTTTTATTGTTTTTTCTATACCCATAAATGACTGACTATGTGCCCTCATATTGGTAACTCTTCCATGTGATTTGATAGTGCATTTCTTGGATCTTTATTATTAATCGCTCTTAGATGTTCCCCTATGCATTCTTTCAGTTTTCTTTTGGTTTTACCAATATAAAAACTTCCACAGGAACATGTGGCCATGTACACTACCCCTTCGGTAGCACAGGTGATGAAATCTCTTATTTTAGTTACCTTTTTAGTTTTTGGATTATCATAATTTTTTGTCTGTTTTAATACTGGGCAAAACTTTCAGATACCACATCTATAACACCCATCCTGTTTTTTGGGTAACCACATCTTACATTGCTCTTGTTTGGGTTGTACTGAGTGTACTAAAGTATCTTTTAGGCTTTTCCCTGTTCTGTGTACCAGACGTGGTTTAGTATTTCTGAGGTTCTTTATAAGCGACATTGCAGAGGGACTGGAAGGAAAAGTATGTCTCTTTGCAGATAACACAAACATCTGCAACAGAGTTGATGCACAAGGTGGGGTGGAAAGGATGAAAAGGGACTTGGCAAGGTTAGAGGAATGGTCAAATGTATGGCAGCTTAGATTCAACACTAAGAAGTGCAAGGTAATGCACATGGGAAACAAAAACCCAGGGGAAGAGTACACAATGGGGGGTGAGATACTAACAACAACAAAAATGGAAAGGGACCTGGGGGTAGTCATATCACATGACCTAAAGGTGGGCAAGCAATGTGAGAGGGCAGCAAGGAGGGCTGGGGGGATACTGGGATGCATAGGGAGAGGCATCACCAGTAGAAAACAGGAAGTTATTATCCCTCTGTACAGACAGCTGGTCAGACCCCATCTGGAGTACTGTGTGCAGTTCTGGAGACCTCGTCTTCACAAAGACATAGACAGGATGGAAGCTGTCCAGAGGAGGGCACTAAAATGGTGCAGGGTCTGCACTGGAAGACATATGAAGAGAGACTTAAGGATCTTAATATGTATAGCCTCGAGGAAAGGAGGGAGAGGGGGGACATGATAAAACTTTCAAGTACCTCAAGGGACTCAACAAAGTCCAAGAGGGTAGCATCTTTTAAAAAGAGGTGTGCAAGAACAAGGGGGCACAATTTGAAGATGGGGGGCAGCTCAGAGGTAATTTAAGGAAGTGTTTTTTCACAGAGAGGGTTGTGGATGCATGGAACGGCCTTCCAGAGGAGGTTGTGGAGTCAAAAACAGTGGTGGAATTCAAGCATGCATGGGACAGTCATAGGGCAATTCTAGGGGGTGGGGGTAGAAAGAAGTAGGCTGCTGGTTAACTAGGATCTGCAACTTATCCAGTAGGCAGGGAAATGGGCAGACTGGGTGGGCCAAGCAGTCCTTATCTGCCATCAAATTCTACGTTTCTATGTTTCTTTAGGCCTGAATCTAGGCCCACCATGTGCCAGTGTTTCTGGACTATTGCCCCATCTCCTTTGATTGTGCATTATAAGTGTTCCAAGTTAATCCTTAAATCTCCCTTCTCTTTTTCCCTTGGTTTTCCTTCATGATCTCAGATTTTTCCAATAGGTCAACTCTTCTCTAGCCCTGGCAATTACTTTTTCTGAATATTCTCTTTCTTGTAGCCTGTTTTTCAGCTCCTCTACTCTTTTCTCATAGGTTTCCCTATCACTGCAATTCCTTTTAGTCCTAATAAATTGTCCTTTAGGAATACCAGCAATAGTGTGGTAGGGGTGACTGCTTTTGGCCTGTAACAATGTGTCCCTGTCTGTGGCCTTTCTATACAAATCTTTTTTTTTTTTTGACTGTCTTTCGCTCTGGTCGCAGTCCTAGGAGCCTCTCTCAGGCATCCAACTTGGGTCCTGCCCTGCCTGACGTCCACCTGTCCATACCTTCCTCACCCCCGCCCCACTTCACAGCTGGAACCCCCAGCTTAACCCCTCTGGGGTGGGGCCACCCCATCTACCTTGGGTGCTCTTCAAGCCATAGACTCCAGCTGCAGATGTTGGCCCCAGGTGGAGGATCCATGAAGGTCGGATAGGTCACACCCAGCAGTGGGCATAGGGGTTGGTGCTGTCACTTACCCCTAGGACCAGGTTTTTCTGTATTTTGTCCCTTCCCCATGTGTGGGCATGCCCTGATGCTTCTGGCACATGGCAACCCTGCCTGCATCGGCCACGCTAGTACATGCCTGCATGGCTTGCTACAGTACCCCTGGTTTCCACCGGGGGGTCTCTGGCTCGCCGGGCTGTCCCATCCCCTTGATCTGGGGAGAAGAGCACCATGTGAGTGCTCAGTCCTCAACCCTTCCCCTGCCGACCCTTGGTGTCCGAGTCTGTTCCCGAACCTGGGTCACTGGTGTGGTGTGAGGTGTGAGGTGTGGTGTCCAGCGACTCAACCCACTGCGCCACCGGGCCAGCCACAAATCTGTTTTTATTCCCCCTAATCCATCCCTTCCTATTATTAGATCCAAAAAACTGATTTGTTTATGGCTGAATGAAAGTGAGAAATGGAGGTTCTTATTGCTGTTTTCTTGGAACCTAACAAAGCCAAATAGTTCTTCTTCCGTGGCTTTCCAAATGATAAAATATTATCAATAAAGCTACGGTATCTATCAATTTTATCTGGGTAGGGGTTTGTTTCTGCATTTCTAATAACTTCCTCTTCCCACTTTCATAGAGACATATTGGCAAACTTTGGAGCAAAGGTTGCCCCCATGGCAGTTCCTTTTCTTTGCACATATTGTGCATCTTTAAAAAAGAAGGTATTATACTTTAACACAAATTCTGCTAATTATGTTAACATTTCAGTGGGTGGGTAATTCACGTCTCTCTTATTCAGATAGTGTTCCATTGCCTCCAACCCCCCTTCATGTGGCATGTTTGAATAAAGAGATTCCACGTCTAGTGTTACAAACATACTGTTCTCCTCAATTTCTATATCTTCCAATGTCAATAGAATGTCCCCTGTATCTTTTATATTTAGAAACATAGAATTTGACAGCAGATAAGGACCGCTTGGCCCACCCAGTCTGCCCATTTCCTATCTAATGGATAAGCTGCAGATCCTAGTTAACCAGCAGCTCTTCTTTTCTACCCCACCCCTAGAATTGCCTTATGGCTGTCCCATGTATGCTTGAATTATACCACTGTTTTTGACTCACAACCTCCTCCGGAAGGCCATTCAATGCATCCACAACCCTCTCTGTGGAAAAATACTTCCTTACATTACCTCTGAGCCACCCACCCATCTTCAAATTGTGCCCCCTTGTTCTTGCACACCTCTTTTTTTGAAAGATGCTACCCTCTTGGACTTTGTTGATTCCCTTGAGGTACTTGAAAGTTTCTATCATTATTGAAAAAAGAGCGCAGATTTAAATTTCTAGCAGTTTCTATATAAGATGGAATACTTTCTTCCAGTGATTTAATATAAAAGTCAACATATTGGGAAAGGGGTTCAGTGAGGGAATTATTCCCTGATACTATGGGATGACCTGGAGGGTTTGACAGACACTTATGTACTTTGAGTAGGCAATAAAACCTGCTCTTACAGGGTTCTCAACTGTTAAAATGCAAAAGTATCTTTATTTAACCACCCCTTTTCCTTAGATTCTAATAGAAATGTATCTACTTTTATCTTATATATGGGTGTTAAATCAGTGTGAACTTTTCATAAAAGTCTTTATTACCTAGCTGTCTATAAACTTCAGTAGTAGACTTTTCTGTGTCCATAATAACAATGGAGCCCCATTATCAGCTGGTTTTATTGTGATATCCTTGTTGGACCCCAATTCATTTAAAGCTATTTTCTCACCCTGCTCAGATTGGGATACATTTCATATTTCCAGTGTCATGTAAACTTTATCCAGGTCCAGTAAATCCACTCACAACTTTTCAAAATGTCTGCAGTGTTGGTGTGAGTGGGGACAAAATGTGGGTGGGGGTTTAAACTTCTGTATGACTTCAGGGCTATCATCATAATTTACCACAATATCACTTACCCCCACCATACCCATATCCATTTCGTTTTCCTCCCTCTTATTAAAAAAAGAGCGTAGATTTAAATTTCTAGAAAGTTTGTTACAGTCCACAATAGTCTCAAATAAACTGAACCTTTGTTTTGGGACAAAGGACAGTCCTTTATTCAAAAGTCCTTCCTCTGTGTCTGAAAGAGTATATGTCAAGATGTTAATAATATTGTTCACTGGTATCCTGTCCTCACATTTCCTTGTATATGCCATCCTTGTCTCCCTCTGCCTCTATTTCTGCCACCTCCTCCTCTTCCTGCCCACCCACTGAAATGTTAATAAAATTAGCAGAATTTGTGTTAAAGTATAATACCTTCTTTTTTAAAGATGCACAATATGTGCAAAGAAAAGGAACTGCCATGGGGGCAACTTTTGCTCCAAATTTTGCCAATATGTCTCTAGGAAAGTGGGAAGAGGAGTTATTACAAATGCAGATACAAACCCCTACCTAGGCAAAATTGATCTACACCGCACTTTATTGATGATATTTTTATCATCTGGAAAGGCACGGAAGAAGAACTATTTGGCTTTGTTAGGTTGCTAGAAAACAGCAGCAAAAGCCTCCGCTTCTCACTCTCATTCAGCCATAAACAAATCAGTTTTTGGGATCTAATAATAGGAAGGGATGGATTAGGGGGAATAAAAACAGATTTGTATAGAAAGGCCACAGACAGGAACACATTGTTACAGGCCAAAAGCAGTCACCCCTACCACACCATTGCTGGTATTCCTAAAGGACAATTTATTAGGAATAAAAGGAACTGCAGTGATAGGGAAACCTATGAGAAAAGAGTAGAGGAGCTGAAAAACAGGCTACAAGAAAGAGAATATTCAGAAAAAGTGATTGCCACGGCTAGAGAAGAGGTTGACCTATTGGAGAGAGATCTGAGATCATGAAGGAAAAGCAAGGGAAAAAAGAGAAGGGAGATTTAAGGATTAACTTTGTGAACACTTATAATGCACAATCAAAGGAGATGGGGCAATAGTCCAGAAACACTGGCACATGGTGGGCCTAGATTCAGGCCTAAAAGACCTCAGAAATACTAAACCACATCTGGTACATAGAAAAGGGAAAGCCTAAAAGATACTGTAGTACACTCAGTAGAACCCAAACAAGAGCAGTGTAATATGTGGTTACCCAAAAAACAGGATGAGTGTTATAGATGTGGTAACTGCAAGTTTTGTCCAGTATTAAAACAGACAATAAATTATGATAATCCAAAAACTAAAAAGGTAACTAAAATAAGAGGTTTCATCACCTGTGCTACTGAAGGGGTAGTGTACATGGCCACATGTTCCTGTGGAAGTTTTTATATTGGTAAAACCAAAAGAAAACTGAAAGAACGCATAGGGGAACATCTAAGAGCGATTAATAATAAAGATCCAAGAAACGCACTATCAAATCACATGGAAGAGTTACCAATATGAGGGCACATAGTCGGTCATTTATGGGTATAGAAAAAACAATAAAAAGCCCAAGGGGTGGTGACTATGATAATGTTCTCCTAAAAAGGGAACAATACTGGATATTTGCTACAGCAGCATCAGAGAAACCAGGTTTGAATGAAAGAATTGACCTAAATCCTTTTCTAAAGAAATAACCCCCCCAATATTCCGGCTCAGATACAGTTGAAATACTGAATGTATAAAAAGAGATGAATTCTAATGGAATTTTAGGTTTTTTTGAAACTAAGGAAAATGATCTAATGCAGTTATTTGCATTTAAGTAAACATAAGCATAACTTTTTTTATTGTTCTTCTTTTAGATGTTTTTTTGTCTGAGACCTGGCCCTGCTTGATTGTGCATCCTCAAAGGAAACCATGTGCAAAAATGTGGAGGGCACAGATTGGTGCTTAGTCCAGAATTGGTAAAAGTAGCAAACATAAGAAATGTAATGAAATGATCAATAATACAGTTATATTGTGTTAATGATTATATGTATACAACTGTGTTTTTAAAGTACATATGATAAACTTAACAACAGGAAAACGTGAATGAGTTTTGTATAATAATAATATTTTTAGATTGGTATGTGAGGTCTATGTGATGTTTTTGAACCATTCAGATTTCTCATAAAATAATTGTTTTCGCATTTAGAAGCACTGTCACTTTAAAAATTCTTCTATTTATTGTTGGTTGGTGTGATAGACTGCTATCCTATGATTAAGCGCCAGGGGGCGTGAAACGCGTAAGGAAGCTCCAGTACCTTGTAAGACAGGGGGAGAACCTACATGGAAGCTGTTGAGTGCTGTGTTTGTGCACTTGAAAACAAAAACAGCACTGCTTTTACACTTTAAAGTTTTTCTGCTTCTGTTTATGGGCTGATTGGGACACACTATCCAAAGAACTTGACCTTAGGAACTGTGAGTAGCCAGTGCCGGCAACACTTTTTCCTCACATTTACTTGCTAACTCAGCCGGGCACGGCAACCCAGGTGCAGGCCCACAAACCTCTTTCTAACATAATAAATAGGGTATCAGAGAGTAGCATCTTTCAGAAAAGGAGATGTCCAGGAATGTAGGGGCATGGCACAAGGTTGAAAGGGGGTAGACTAAGGGGTAGCATGAGGAAGTATTTCTTCACAGAAAGGGTGGTGGATGCATGGAATATACTACCAGCAGAGGTGGTGGGGGCAAACACAGTGGGAGAATTCAAGCATGTATGGGACAGGCATAGGGAAACCCTAAGAATGGGAACAAGGAGGTAAATCTGGAGATCAAGTAGGGTCTGCAGCTTTTACAGGAGGCAGGGAAAATGGGCAGACTAGATGGGCCTAGCAGTCCTTGTCTACTGTCAATTTACTGATGTGCAACCTACAGAAGAGCATCCGCTCACAGGTGTTTCTCCTAGAGCTTAATAAATAAAATTTCTGTTTCTAGGTTTCTATGTTACTGGTGAGACCACACCTTGAATACTGTACTCAATTCTGGTGCCCTTATGTAAAGAGAGATCAGCACTGGAGTTACAGGGGCTTGCCAGGGCTCAGTCCCTCTAGCTCTGAAGTGAGCCTCGGCAGCTCACACATCACTGCCATTGATTTATAATGGGAAGGGGGGCTCAGTTTAAAGATGGTGCCCTAATGAGCCCACCTAGTTCCCAAAGCTCATAATGTGTAATTCCAACACTGAGATGGATATCACTTTATTTATTGATTGTGTTCTCGGATTAACACCTTTGAGAACAAGCTCATTACAATAGGTTCCATGTCAGGTAAAACAATAACAGTGACAACAGTTGGTTTTACAGGTAAACAGGTAATTCAAAGACTAGACATCCAATGCTATACATTATAGAACTACTGAACAATAGAAAGAATAACAGTGCAGGCAATGTACAATATATGCCAATATTTCAAGGAATGGACAGGGTGAAAAGTAAAGTGGTATGTGTGCAGGGTGAGAGATACTTCAGCACAGGGTCCTGTCAATAGAGGGTCAAGGGTGAACAGGTATGTGTGGGGTGAAGAGATACTTTGGCTCAAGGGCCTCATCAATAGAGGGTCAGGGGAGTGAGACTACATGAGAAATTATCACAGTGACTGTCAAGTAAGGAGGGAAGTTAGGAGGGCATGGTAAGGGATGGACTAGTGAGGAGAAAGGGGGTGGGGGGAAGAAATAGCATGATTGTGGAGGAACAGGTAGGGGGTAAGTTGGAGGAGGTGAAGGATTCCTAGGGAGTTTCTGGAAAGTTCAAATTATCTAGAGGGAATCAGGCAGAATTTTGCTAGGTAGTGGGTCGTAACATGGATTACTGAAAATTAAATTACTACATAAATTATTAGATAAATTACTGAAAGGGTCCAGAGGAGGGCAACCAAAATGATCAAGGGTATGGGAGAAAGCACGATGAACAGAGACAGAGGAGCTGGACATGTACTCTGGAGGACAAAAGGAGGGGATATGATTGAGACATTAAGTACCTAAAGAGCATAAACAGGGTTAGTACTTGGCATCCTAAGTTACTAAAGGAGGGTACAACACGGTGGCACTGCCTAAAATTGATAGGGGGAGATTCAGGAAGGAAATGAGGAAGTACTTTTCACTGAAAGTGTGGTGAACGGTGGAATGAGTTGCCGGAGCAGGTGGTGGCAGCGAAGACATTGGCCGGTTTCAGGGGGAGGGACAGGGTGAAGAAGAGGATTAGGATGAGGGAAGACCTGGGGAATAGGGAAGGGGGGCAGCTCCAGGAAATTAACTGAGCCTGCACTCAAGCAGACCAGATAGACCATTATGGCCTTTTTCTGCTGGCAAATTCGTATGTTCATATGTAAAATTTGCACCCTGGACCCATCATTCCAACATTATGTACCTTACACCTCCTGAAATTGGTACCTAGAACTTGTCATGAATTATATACCCTGCACTTCACTTGGATTTTGAGTCCTGCATCCTTCACAAAACTTTTTGTACCTCACATTTATTTATTTGAATTTTGTTTACTGGGTAGGCCACTGAGACAAAATGCCCCTTTTCAGGGACAACCTGGGATTAGTTACAAAAAGTCAACATTGAATTTCAGTAAATACAATTGTACAGAGATACATCATACTTACATAGAACAAATACAGTTTTAGTTTAGTTAATAAGAAAATAAATACAGTTTTAGTTAATTATTACATCCCTAATGAATTTTGTATCTTAAACCTTCCAAAACAATTGTTCTCATAACTTTGCATAAGTTGGCATTTGCAACTGTCAGAGAATCTGAGCCCCATATAAGATGCTGCAAATTTTTAAACCACTGGCAAAGTTGGTGCAAATCTGCAGATATTTGCAATTTGCAAAATTTGTGAATTCCACAGCAGACGCAACGACTTCACCTGCATATTCTTTTTTAATTAAAGGTTTAACAAAACTTCAACTCATCCACCTACTGTGCTATACAAAACACTCCCCTCTCCACTAAAAATGACAAAACCATGATAACCCCCTTCCAACCCCCTTTCTGGCACCCTCCTCCCCTCTCGGCATGGTGAAATGCTGCTATATCTGCTACTGAAAGCTGATTGGCTCAAAAAAGCAATCCCTTCCCCCACCTGTGTGCCAAACACACTCCACCCACCTTCTCGCACCTGAGCCCCACTGTCTTTATTATGCAGCACACCCAGTCCCCCGACCCCCCCAACCAAACCTCCTCTAGTCCCCACCAACTTTCTCCCCCCACTAACACCAACAAAACCAACCTAGAAAAATGGTCCCCTGGTGCAAAGCATTTGCTCTGTTCAGTGTCCATCTCATAATGGTGGGAATGAATCAGTAGTGACATTTTTACTCCTAGTAAAACGTGATTGGCAGAATATTCAACCAATCAGGTTTCACTAGGAGCAAAGACATCACCATTCATTCGCAGACACTGAACAGAGCAGATACTCTGCCACAGGGGACCATTTTCTGTATTCCAGGTTTATTCGTGGTGGGTTCTGGTGGGGAGGAGGGGTGGGGACCCAGAGGTGTTGGGAGGGGTTTAGGAGCTGGTTGTGCTGCTTAACAAAGACAATGGGACTTGGGTGGGGGAGGTGGCTCCATGTGGTGGACGGGATTATTTTTCAGCAGATCACCAGATGCAGATGCATTTCGCCGAGGTGGGTGGGGTGGAGGGGGTGCCACTAGGGGTGGAGGTGGGAGGTGGTGTCATAGTTTTATCATTTTTGAGTGGGAGAGGGTGAGTTTGTAATATTTTGGGGTTAGGGAGGGAGTAGCATGAATTTGTGTGACTCATCTAATGAATTGTTAATTTGCTGTGCGAATTTGGTCTATTTGTCTGGCTAATAACAACGTGAATTGTGGACCTGTTTCACAAATTTACTGAAATTCACAGATTTTTCATTGAACAAATTTGGGCAGCTTCACACACCATTAGTCCCATATATTGTATATCCTGCACCCCTCCTGAATTATGCACTCACACCTTGCCGAAGTTTACAACCCACACACCTCTTAAAGTTTGTGCCCTTCTGTCCCAATATTTGTGCCTCACAGCCCTTCTAAAATTCAAACCTCAGAACCCTCCTCAAATTTATGCCCTATGCCCCATCCAAAATTTGAAACTTTTACCCATCCTGAAAATTGTACCCCATACCCCATACCTCTCACAAAAACTGCCCACCACAATTCTTTCAAAAGTGGGCACTATATACCTATCAAATTATGGACCCAGCACTCCTTCCAAAATTGATTTGCTGTAACCCTCTACAATTTACAGTCTAGCTCCTGAAATGTATATACCAGCTCCCAAGTACACAGTCTAATCAAGATGTTTATGATTTTCTATTTCCAAATTTTAAATCCTTCTACATCCTATGATAATTTCTTCCTGGCAGTATAGCCTAGAGGTTAGAGTAATGAGCTGTGAATGACCTTGGTACATGTAGCAGGCCTGGGTTTTTATTTATTTATTTATTTCAGTTTGGGATTAATACCTTTGAGTCAAGGACTCATTTTCAAAGGTTCCACGTCGGTGTTGAACAAACATTATAAAAATACAAGGTTTACAGAGAAAAAAAAAAAGAAAAACATTGAAGCATATACACAGGCAAGACTAGTAAAATTTGAACTTATACACATCAAATTAGTACATATTAACAGATAGACTGATTAGATAAGAGGGGTTGGGGGTCAGCCGAGGTGGCATCGTCTAAGGTGGGAGAGGGTGGAGCTCTCAACCAAGTGAGGCCATCGTCAGGTAATTGGGGTAGGGTTTGATTCCCATCCTCCACTTGCATACTGTGTAGCACTGGGTAAGTCGCTTAACCACCCCAGTGCTCCTGGGTCACCCTGAAAACAGACATTAGTGCCTAGTGGGTCTTATCTAGTTACCAAAAGAATAAAAAAAAAACAAATTTACCACCCGATGCACAGTTAGTCTAGGGATTATTTTATGTCATACATTTTAATTTTGATGGGAGAATAAAATACAGTACCAATAAAAAAATAAAGGTGTTTTTCTTTTCAATTAAAACATGTTTAGCCACTATGTCAAATTTTACAAACTATTTGATATCATAAGCTGAGTGAAACACTCCAGGGTGTGGATTATGATATCATAACTGCATTTCCCAGGTGGCTGACAGGTACTCAGCTGCACCTCATGCCTAACAAATGTTCGGGCATGTGACATGAGCCCATATCCCACACCCTGTCATAGTTTATTACTTACTTACAAATGGGATGCTTGCATGTAGTGTAGCTGGCAATGCAAAGTATGGTGTGAGTTTCCCAGCTGATATCCTATGACATCATATGCAGCTCTTCACTGAAACTAGATTTTTTAAGAGGCAGGAAATTAGAGTTATAAGAAGTCTCACAACGTTTTGACAAATTAAGTTAGAAATCTGAAAGTTGACATGATGCTTAGCGAGGACCTGCTGTTCCTAATTTTTGCTTAATGCTTTTCATAGAATCCCTACTTTAAAACTAGGTTCCTCTTGGTGTTCAAAGACATATGGACCTCTGAATTGGGCACCACCAGACACCTGATGTCTCACTCCACTACTTCACTGTTCTTACAGAAGGAACCTTTAAAAACAGAGCCTCTAATTCTCCCAAAGCACTAGCCTTCAGGCCCAGTTTGTGTGCCATCCGTCTAGCAGTAAGCTGCTTTTGATACCTAGTAGAGCAACCCTGTATGGTCCTAACTTGGGATGCTTTAGCCCACTTGGTGCACCATGATCATTCCTGTCTGCCTCATTTTCCTTGAGTCCCAACTTCTGTTTCTGAGTGCATTTTAAGACCGACTAATGTTCCATGTGTTTTGACCCAAGAAAACTAAACACTACTTTGGAATAATAAGCCACAACGTGAGCTCCTGATTGGTCAGAATTGTGGAAAGGTAGCTGCCCAGTGGCATGGAATGCTGAGGTGCTGGGCATCTCACATCTTACTATGCCAGTGACCTGGGTTTGGAAATGGATGCAGGTTGCTAGGGATGGTCTGGGAGGAAAAGTGAGCATCCCAGGACAGCTCTCCTCCCGGGGTAGGTTACAGTGCGCGATGCTCATCTGCCACCTGGAGAAATTCAGGCAACAGCGTAGTGAGGTCCCACAGGGGAAGGGACTGCACACAGGATGCATTGGGCATCTCTGTGGAAGCAGAGCATGCACATTGCATCCATGGATGCGTCGTGGTCCCTGGGGAGCAAATGTGGAAAATCCACCAACTGCGGGATGATACCCTACCCCCTGCAGGCTCTGCCATACCAGTGACTAGGCACCTCCAAGGAGACCCTCTGGCAGAGGGTGATGGAGTGAGGTAAGCCCGGAGAAGCTAGGTAACGTGGTGGGGGGCAATCATATGGGGTGGCTAGACAGCCAAAGATGGTCAAACAAAAGATTGAAAAAACCCAAAAGAATAGTAGAAAGGGGTGGAGATTAGATATCTGCTACGCCCAAGTCTTAAAGCTATAGCACATTGTTTTAACACTAAACTGAGCAGTACTTAAATTTGTAATTGGCAAAAGAGAGGTCAACTACACTTCTATATGGTATGGAAAACTACATGATGCAGTGAAATATACCCAGTACAAGCTGTTAACCTGGAGATGCAGCAGGCCATGGTTTGAAACCGACAATCACTACTTGCATATGGTGTGACCCTGGGCAAGTCAGTTAACTCCAGGGTGTACCTGAAATGAGCTTTGGCTCACTGAGCCTTTCCCAGGCAAAATTCTAAATGAAGCAAAATAAGAAAACATAAAAATAATAATAATAATAAAAAATATATATATATACTGTTTATAGCACACTAACTACAGTATGTACAGTACATTGCTTTTCCACTTCTGGAAGAATTCCACAGAGAACAGACACCGTGGAACACAATAAAGCTATGCAACTCTCTTTTTTTAGTGTCTTAGCAAACATGTGTCTGATGAGTATGAGATGTAAATAATCCAGTGATCCATAGTAGAAGTCAAAAAAGTGCCACTTTCTAAGTAGTTCAATGATATGCACTGCAGCATGGCCCTTGTTGAACAGTATGGCAAGTAGGGTTGCCACCTTTGGATGAGGCAAAAACAGATCCTAAGCTCCGCCCAGCCCCACCCCTTTTCATGACTCATCATGCACTGTTCCTCCAATAAAAGCCAACACTTAAAGCAGCAGTTAAATTAAAATGTTAAGATACTGTACCGTGACTCTTAAAGTCACTTTCCTAGGTTCTTCTTAATTATTTATTTACTTATTTATTTATTAGCATTGGTTAACCATACAGAGATAAAAGAAATCTCATTTACAGATATGATCTGGGGGAGACAAGGGAAATACTGTAAATAGCATACAACAGTATACATACTTTATATCTTTTTCCTCCTCCATTTCCTGTTCTTGTCCACAGTACTATTTTAAAGCCAAAGAAGTGACCATACTTTTTTCTCGAGGAAAAAAAATAATTTAAAACATTTAAAAATGCCTAAATTCTGTTAGAGATTAAAATGTTTACCAGCAAATGAAAGTGGAGGACAACTGTCTCTGTTACTGTTAAAAAAGGTGGGGGCAGCTGTACTTCTAAGCCACTTTAAGATGTGATGGAAAGATTAGGTTAAGTAAGTCTTAATGGTGTTAATGGCTATACTTTACACCTCCCAGGGTGACTGCATTCACAAACAAAAGGCTACATTGACAACAGAACTTGTTTGTAACCTGGACATGTAGCTGAAACAATGAGTGATATATATGACAAAATTAGTTTCAAAAGTATGTGAGAACTCAGAATGGCTCAAAAACCTGACCAGCACAGAGCAAAACCGGATTACCTGATAGGGACCCTGAAAACCTGATCACCAGGTAAAAAACCTGACAGGTGGCAACCCTAATGGCTAGCTCTATGCTGTTCTTTACAATTTCTTTTTTCTTTCTCCTGATTCTAACCATTTTTTCCCTCCCTGTTTTTTGGCAGTTTCATTTACTACACCTCTGCTTCAGTCAAGAGGACAAGCATCTCCGTTTGGACCCATTTCTAGGGGCTTGAATCTACTCTGTCCTTCCCATTTTTATGCAGCAAGCTGGCTTTGACTATCATTTTTCATCCAGAGATAAATTTAGGTTGCACCCTGTCTTTCCCACTCATATTTAAAATTCTAATGTTGAGAGGTGGCTGCCTGAAACTGTTCTAGCAAGTTCCTTCCATAGAAAGTAATGCAGTTGTACCTTTTTAGAAAGTCAAATGGTTGCAGGCAAATAATCATAGTATTAAGGTGATTTAAAACACATGAAATTCCCTCTGTTGAGGAGAGGAGAGGAGGGAATACTTTCTAGGGCTTCACAATTAATTTTCCAACCATGGAGAACAACATACAGACTAAGATTTCTCAAATAACAGACCCCTCCCCTATTTCCAAAGAGGAAACATTTAACGAAAAGCTTATTACTGCATTATACCACCTCTTTTCTAACTGCTTAGCATTATTGCAGGCTGCATGTATAGTAAATGAAGGCATAAGTGTAATGTTAGAAATCTAAAGAGCTACTGACATGTATCAAGGGAGAATCATGTGACTCTAGAACTGGGAGTTATTGACCTGTGGTAGACAGGAAAAACCCCACACACACACACACACACACACACACACACACACACACACCATTGTTAACCCTTTAGAGGCAAAACATTAAACCATTTGCAAGAGTACCTTACCTTTTAAATTAATCCATGCCACAGGTAAGACAACAAAGAGATTCTACCCTGATATAGAAAATAATAGTTTTACTTTCTTCTTTTCACCTCACTGGCTCTCAAGGCCAAACAAGTTGGTGAAATACGAGAACAAATATTAACTCAATATGTTGGTATGTATAGATACAGTAAGTATAAAGGGAGGTGGTAGTGCTACTGTATCGCTAACTAGTGGGACCCCAACTAGAGTACTGTGTTGAGTTCTGGAGGCCACTCCTCTGCAAGGACACTGACAGGGTGGAAGTGGTTCAAAGGAGGGCTACCAAAATGGTGTGGGGGTTGTATGAGAAACCATATGAGGAAAGACTATGGGATCTCAACAAGTACTCTCTGGAGGAGAGGAGAGTGAGAGGGGACATGACTGAGACCTATAAGTACTTCACAGGGGTGAACAAGGTGTAGGTTGGGGTCTCCTTCAGAAGAGACCCCCCCACCATGGGGCATGCAGTGAGGCTTGGGGAGGCTGTTTGAGGAAATGAGGAAATACTTCTTTACAGAAAGGGTGGTAGAGGCCTGGAACAGCCTGCCAGAAGAGGTGGTGGGGTGAAGGCAGTGGGGAGGTTCAAACATGCATTGGATAAGCACACAGGCATGATAAGTAGAAGGAAGGGGGTAGGTAGGATGCTTGCCACCAAATAGGGTCCAAAGTGTCAGAATATGCAGGGAAAAATAAGGCAGACTGGATGGGACTAGCTTTTAAATCTTCCCCTTTCCCTTTTTGTTGTAAAAGGTGACTTGTGCTGTATTGGAATTAGGAACATTCAGACATACTTGGAGGAGAGAATAAAGGTTAATTTAGTCACGACCTAGGAGTTGAGTTTTAGTACAGCACCATTCCCCAGGGCAAACAAGTATGGAGTCACTAATGGTTTTGTGTGGCCTTGTCAGCAGTTCAGGGAACCTCTGATGATGGCCAGTGATTGATGAGTTGCAGGTTAGTGAGAAATGTGTGCTATGAATGTCCATTTCATTGATATAAGTCAATAACGCTAGCCAGAACTGAATGCCTGTAAACCTTTATAAACAATTTAGAAACAGTCAATGCCAACTTTAATCAGACTGTACCTAGCATAAGGCACAAGCTTGTTTATTCTAAAAAAATAACTTCTAGAGCTGGAATGAAAAACACTGAAGTTACTCACATAAGCATCTTGGCAGCTATTGTTGCCGAGTTATGTTTTGAACTGCTAGTTGTACAAGTTTGAATTACAGTAATATACAATGCTCTCTGGCCAATCCTGACTGGTGTCTTAACATTTTTATTTGCCTCTCTCAAGTAAAGCAGCCTCACTTGTCTGTGTCAAATGTTTGCTGTCTACATTTTTCATCTGAGTCCAGGGAGGCAGTGTAGTCCAGTGGTTAGAGCACAGGTCTGTGAAGCAGACGGTCACATGTTCAAATCCCACTGAGACATTTAATCTCTGCATGAACCTGAGCAAGTCTCATAGACTCACTGACATTAGTCCTCCAAGTTATAAAATAGAGCTAAAGTAGGACCCTACTGAAAATGTGATGTGGCTTTCATTTGTTTATTAACAGTTCGACAAATAGGACACGTTCTATGAGATGCAAGTCTCATTAAATAGAATGCCCATAAGGTTAAAGAGGTGGTCTAGGATATTGCAACTCAAATTCATCATTAAAAAGCACAAAGTTATGCACATTGACAACAATCCCCAAAAATAATATTGGATGGGGAGGGTTAAGGGTGGTTCAGACCTTAGAGGAAAGAGACCTTGGAGTTACCATCAGTGACAGCAGCAAATCTACTGATCAATGCAACAAAGCAATGGAGAAAGCTAGCAGGATGCTATGGTTCATAGGAATAGGGTTTTCCAGTAGAAGGAGGTAGGTGATATTGCCCCTGTACAGATACTTGGTGAGGCCTTACCTAGAATACTGATGGGAAATCTGGAATTTGTAGCTAAAAAAAGGACAGGTGGTGCCTGCAGTCTGTCCAGAGGAGAGGCCACAAAATTATCAGGGGCAGAAGGGCAAATCATATGAGTAGAGGCTTGCAAGCCTCCAGATGTACGCACTAGTGCTCAGAAGTGGAGGGGGGGGGCATGGTAGAGACATATAAATACTTGTAGGGTCACAACATGGTGGGATGCAGTGAACTGTTTACGAGTAATGAAGGCACTCAGATGAGGGGTCATGACTGAAAATTAATGGGGAGAAGGTTCAAGAAGGCGGTAAGAAAGTTATTTATGGAAAGGGTGGTGGATGAGTGGAAGAGACAGCCGAATTAGGTGGTCCACACAAAGTCTAAAACTGGGTTCAAACACAGGTGGAACAAACAGAAGGGAATAATGTGGAGTCTACAGGAAAATGGGACTGGGGTATTATGTTAAAGGGGCAGAGAAATCATTAGGGCTATGAGCTAATAACTCCAGCATGGAGTAAGCTAGCACACAGGCAGGCTAGAAAGGCCATTTGATCTTTTGCTGCTGTCAAATTCCATGTACAATATCAATATATTAAATTATATGTAACCCCCCACATGGTGGGGCTTACCTTGCTGTCTCCCGACTGCATAGTCCTGCCAGTTCTGGTACTATGGAGGGTCCCTTTATGGTTCTGCTGTCCCCCAATTCCCCATTCTTGTGTGAGGACTGGAGGAGCTAAATGAAATTGAAACCGCTATGTCTTTAAGGGGTGTCTGTTTCTTTAAGAGGAGCCATGGCTGCTAACTGAATAGGAGCTTTAGCCGCTGCCTGGGGGATAGTGCTATGGTGACAGCGACTGGCCGGGGAAGCTCCTGCCATACTCCACTCTGTCACCGGATGCAAGGGAAGAGGGGCAGCAACATAACTATGGGGACACTAAGTTTTAAAATGCAATTGTTGGGTTGCAAAAATAAACTAATGTTGGGACATTATTTAACCTGAATTACAGCAGCCATCTTTGTGAACATTGACCCCAAACCCAGCCAATCAGCGCTCAAGGAGCCGAGGACCTACAACCATGGGATCTCTGGGAAGAGGTAATGACAATGTTTTGAGCCTAATCTGCTAGCCAGTAGGGTGTCAAAGGAGTTTAATGCATATTAAGTTTTGATAGACAGCCTGTTCTGACTGATGGGAAGCTGTCATGATCCCTTGAAACCTTGATAACCATTCCAGTTGAGTTCAGTTTGGCTGGAGCCCTTCTTAGCTACCAGTCAGGGGCCCTGCTTTGCCTTCTAAGGTCTGGAAGGAGCTGCCTCAGAGTCAAACTGATGATTTTCCATCCAGAGGCAAGAAAGCTGCTGAAAGGTTCCTGAGATAGAAGGGAAGCCTGCTGTGATTTTTAAGTGAAATAGGAGGTTTGCCTATAGTGCTTGCATGGCCGCTAGCCCAGGAGGTGCTCTGTGATGTCCTGCATTGCCTTCCAATGGCTGGAAGGATTTATTGACAGAATGAAAGTCTTGTTTGCTGGCCAAAGTAAAGGAACTTGTCTGGGAGTTTCCAGAGGGAATGGAAACTCCCCCGTGATGTCTGAGAGAAGTGTGGAAGCCTACATGGAGGCTTGCACAGTCAAAGAGCCAAGGGAAGCATGTCTGATTTTTCCTGTGGATGGAGAGTTAAAAAGAAAAGATTCGCATTTCAAAGTCTGCACCTGTGAGGTGAGAAGATTCACACTTCTGTTGAAGTCTGGGCTGTGAGGTGAGAAGATATGTCCCCATTTTCTGCCTCGAGTCTGCATCTGTGATGTCTGAAGCTGAGACACTGTTTCCCACTAACCTCCAGCTGGAAACCCAGAGACTATGCCCCATTTGAGTGAGAGCCACGGCTGCTAGCTGGCAGTGTGGCTGAAGCATTAACAGCCAGATGTTTCTGAAATTGCAGAAGGAGAGGACTACTGTCTGAGATCAGTCTGGGAACTAGCCAGGTGGTGTCACTGCTAGGCACTATGTAGTCATCTCCCCCTAAGGGCTTATGCCTGGATGTGGGAGTTGAGGTAGGTGGCCCTGGTCCCCAGCACTGGTCTTCTGCAGTTCTGTGATGATGCCAAAGAAGATGACAAGATGCCAGGAAGCTGAGAGGTGTCCAGCCTGCTAAAGCTGCAAATGCCTGCTGCAAAGAAGGCCCAAGGTACAAGAAAGGTAGAGAGAGGGCCACAAACTGCAATCTGCCTTCTGCTCATCTCAGCAATCTGAATTACAAGCATCCAAACCTTTGCTGATCCAAATACCCCAGATCTACAGTTTGAAAGTCACCAGCCTGAAAGACCAAGAGACTGTCTTCGAACCGTGAGTAATTCAGGATTTGCCCTGCATCTGGGGAACTGCATATGCTGTAGTTGCCACAAAAAGGTGTTTTGAATTTGGCCACCTGGCCAAAGGTTGCCAGTTCTCAGATTGTTATTGCACAATCCAACAGGGTTTGAATCTGACTTGTTATTAAAGTGCACCAACGCCAGCCAACCAGCTGTACCAATATCGGGCCTGCAACTAGACCCTGGGTACCCATATAGGACTCTTAGGGGTTAAACTGGTACCAGTTGTGGGGTAGTAATATAAGAACTAGTGGGCTAACATCTGTTTGATGTATATGCTGGTGGCAGGTGGGTGTTGTGAAAGTTTGGTTCAGAGACAAAGTGATTGTTTGGTGTTACAAAATGCTAATCCTAACCCTACCCCATGTAAATAAATTTCTGGTTAACCTTTTTACAAATGGCTTGTGAGCATATTATTAGTGAGCTTATCATTAGCTTAAGTCAATAATTGCAAGCATGTTTTTTTTTTTTTTACACTTATTTTTCCCCTCCGGTCACGGTCAGCAGGGGCCTCTCTCAGGAATCCTACCAGTTTCTGCCCAGACTGAAGTCCTCCTTGCCTGTACCTTCTCTCTCTTCCTCCTCTACACCACACTTGGCAACCCCAGCTTAACCCCTCCGGGGTGAGGCTGCCCCCTTCCTTGGATGCTCTTCTTAGTCTGTTTGTGGTGTGGGCGAGGACCCGGGTGGAGGAACCTGGGAGGTTAGGCAGGCCGGACTTGGCTGCGGGCATGGGGGCAGGTGCCATTGCCTACCCCTGCTGACCAGGCTTTTCCTTGTTCTGGTGCTCACGTCCTCCCCCCTGCGTGGGCACGCCCCTGACGCAACAGCGCATGGCTACCCTGCCTTGCATCAGGCCACACTACCCATGCTGTCCAGTGTGCTGCAGCACTCCCGGTCTCCACCAGGAGCCGCTGGCACACCGGGACTCCTCCGATATCCCCCCCAGGGAGGAGAGCAGCCCAGTGGCACTCAATCCTCACCCGCTCCCTGCCGACCCCTGGTGCCTGAACTCACCCCTAAACTTGGGTCGCTATAGCGCAAGGTGTGGCATCCAGCACCTCAACCTCAGCACCACCAGGCCGGCTAATTGCAAGCATGTTGAAATACTGTCGTGGTTTATGATAATCCATGTGGGTTGACTGCAAGGGAGGTGGGTAGGTACAGCATCCCAAGGGGTTGTACTACTCAGACATCTGGCCCACTATATTATAACTCTGGGTGGAGGCACCATGTTATTTATGTTATCTTTGGGAAATAACCCCTTTTTACATCTCAACAATTTCAAACTTTACATGACTATTAACAATAATATTACTGAACAAGGAACTTGAATTATTTTTCTTCCTGTTCTTCCTCCCTTTCATCTCTGATATAATGGTTTCTAGGACAGGGATGGGGTCTGAGTTTCAGGAGACTACCAGGCAGAAATAATCCCTAGACAAAAAGAGTTGACTGTGTGTGAGCTGGGCTGAGACTGTAAGTGTGTTTACATCTATGGGGCTTTTCAGCTGCAATCTGCATTTCTTGCCCGCCGTTCCAACAGAAACGCTGCCAACCAGTGTTGCATGACAACAGTGTGCTTTGTTGCAGGAAGTCAGATTGAACTTTATGTGTTTCAACTGTTGCATTTCCACTGCAGTCAGTGTTCTGGATGTGGACACAACATTTGAAGGTAGGTGGCACAAGTGAACAGAGGTGCAACAGTGCTGTAAGTGTAAACGAAGTGTTTTCTTTCCTGCGAAGTGTGGAATATATGTGTGAATTTGTTGGTCTGCCTGATTTGATCATCCAGCCTAGCTTTTATGATGTATTTTGGGGAAGGCCCAGAAAAGTTAGGCTTTGTGGTTTCTAATCCTCTCCATCCTACAGCTCTGGCTCCCACTGGTTCGGCTGTATCTCAGCAAGTGGGGGTCTGGCATTGTAGTGTAGTTTCATTTAGAGACAGCAGAAGAGCACACTTGGAATGTGCTGTTTCACACGATAGTGCATTTTGCACCTATGTTGTACTGTAGGCATGCCATGGGGTGCCGAGGGCTGTACCATTGCTGGTGGAGCAGGAACTCACTATGCCGGTACATGACCCCCAGAAAAACAGTGATTGAGGTTTGCCACAACAGAGGGACCTACACTGCTCTGTTAGTCATTTACATGACCTGATCTCCACTGGTGCAACTCATTTGCACTGTTCGCAACAATGCAGATCAGGTCATGTAATGGGCCTTTAGAGTGTGACTAAGAGGGGTTAACTTCTGTTTTGAATTGTGTGGATCACCAGGAGGATGGGTCCTCACTTGGTGTGCTGCCAGGGCTGCATGGTGTTCTGTATGCCATTTGGCCTCCACAGGGTGGAGGCTGCATCTGCATACTTATCCAAAGGACTTTTAAAACTGCTTTAGATTAACTAATCATTAATTCTAGGGCAGTTCATTCCATATACCAATAACTCATTGAGAAAAGAAAACATTTTTGATGTTTCTTTTAAAAGATTTCCTTTAATTTGTAGAACATGACCTCGGGTCTTGCTGTAGTCTGATTTGTATTCTAGATTTAACTGTGTCATTAGAAATGGGTTCTGCATGATGTTGTACAACAACATCATGCCTTCGCTGATTCCTATAGCTAGTGGCATCATGCTGAGTTCCCTAAGTCTTGCCTTATGTGGGAGTTTGGTCAGTCCACTGAATATTTTGGTAGTTTTCCTCCATACTTGCTCTGTCACATCTACTTCACCCTGTTTATAGGGGACCCAAAATTGTGATCCATAATCCAGTAGCAGGTGTGCGTATTTTTTTATTTTTTTTATTTCTTTTATGTTGACTGGGTAAGTGCACTAGACAAATCCTGCCTATTTTCAGGCACTACCCGTGGAGGGGGATAGAGATGAATGCCAACTGACCCTGAACCAGATTAAGCTGTTGGTGGTATTTTTAGTGAAATGAAGGAAATTTGGCCAGGACACTGGGGAAATTCCCCTGCTCTCACCCTGCACTGCTGATGGCAGGGGGAGTCAGCGCATTGCGTGATGGCAAATAGGAGTGAGAGAGCGATGGAAGTGGACATTTTGACTGAGGACTCTCAGGACTATGCGATGGAGGAAAAGGTTCTGGACACTGTGAATACAGAGAACAGGGAGAATATGCAGAAGATCACTGGTAGTGTTCCAGTGAGGGAGATTGTGCCTGCCGCGATAACATCTGGTATGAAGGCTGATATCCATGTGGGATCCTGTACTGATTCTCCTGATCCTGCAAGAGGCGGCTTGCAGTTTGAAAGGGCTGTACTTCCTACAGAACTGGCACTGAGGAGGCTGCAGGTAGCAAGCAACATACAGCTATGGTAGAAATCAAGGACTGTACTCGTCAGAATGCTGCGGCAACAATTTGATTACTAGCTGCTTCAGAGGACTTGCTTGGACAAGACTGGTTGACGGATAAAGCCCTTTTTGATTCTGGCTGGACAAGGAAGACAGATGGACAATGGGTTACGGATTCAGAATGGGGAGACGATTCTCAGGAACAGCCATCTGCAAGCATGCACGCCACTGCTGAGAAAGGCCTGAGCTCAGGTAAAGAACTACCGCATATTTCGAGGGCACTAAATGTTAACATTGTGCAGATTGTCAAGGATCAGGCTGCGGCCTTGTCAAGGCTGGGCCCATCCAAATGGAGGGTGGGGAACAGAGAGGGAGCAGGCAGGTACTGATAAAGATAAACCTCAAAATGCCAAACGTGTTCCTATGTCTGAATTATTCAAGAACAAACTTGAACAAGCTCCTAGGAGAAACGCAGTCAGGCTACGCTATGAGGGAGGGTTGGTAGAACATCCAGATAGGTATTACATTGCACAGCAGCTATTGAAGGGATCAATGTGTTTTGTTCCTGCTGATATTTATGCAGTGATCCACATATCTGGTGAGGATACATTTGATATTAGTTTTAAAACTAATATCTGCTTGGAAAGATTCTGGGATAAATATTCTTCTTTGAAATCTACCCCTTTATGGACCCCCTTTTATGCAATTCCTCTCACACATCCTCAAATTAGGCACATTACTATTATGTTTCAGAATGAGGGAGTCAATGTCAGTGATATGTATCATTGGCTTCAGAATCATTGCGACATCTTAGGCCCCCCTGAAGCTATTCTAGATTTAGAAGGGATTTGGACCGGAGGGTGGAAATTCAAAGTTGAATTATTTCAAGTTAATTCCGAAGTTGTTCATTTACCTAATAGCTTCTACCTAGGTAAAGATAGAGGGGTTTGTTTTTATGGGGAGCAGCCAAGAGTCTGTTATAAATGTGGGGTGAAGACACATATCAGTAGCTCTTGTGATATGCTGAAATGTTCTTTGTGTGGGGGGTATGGACATTCTGTAGATCTATGTGAGAATATCTTCCAGTGTAATCTATGTGATGAAAAAAGACATGCTTTTCATCAATGTCCATGGGCAAGATGGAACCGCACTGAGGGTTGAGATCAGAATGATCTGGTAAACAGGGCCTAAAAGGATAGGAGGGATTCCAGCTTTCATGATTCCACTACAGCACAGGATGAAGATCTAGATTTGAGGGAACCTTTTGACCCCAATAGTTCAGTGGGAGATGAAGGGTTACCTTTGGAACAGAGGTCTGTACCCAGTATTCCCCAGAAGGAAAGAGTTGGGGTGGATACTGTTCCTCATTCTGGGGTAGTTTCTGTTGTCTCACACCATTCTACAGATCGATCTATGCCCCCTCCTATGTTTGAGACTGTTAAAAGCAGATGGGTTACTAGAGCTTCTTTTAAACAAATCCTTCCTGACCTCTCCCTACTGAGAATCCTTTTTGCTCTTTTACAAAATGACCCAGGGACTCAGATTTGGAATCAGACACCTCTGAGATGGTGACTGAGGATGAGGAAAGTAAAGCCATGGAATTAGCAAAAGACAAAAAGGGTAAGAAGGAAAGAAAAGGAAAGCAAGTGTGTTTCAAAGGGGACATTGATTACACTAAATTTGGATGGCTATGTTGGGTTTTGCTTCCTATAATGTCTGTAGTCTTAAAACTATAAAAACAACTTGCAATTTTAGCCTATTTAGGACAACTTAAAGCAGACATTATTTTTGTCCAAGAATCTAGAATTTCTATTTTTGAAATAGAAAATGTCAAAAGAAAGTGGATATGGGGCCCTTCATTTTGGACATTTGGCTCAGATACAGCTGATGGGATAGGGATATTATTTAAAAACACTAAGTTTCGAATATCCAATAATTGATGTCTTATGTACGGCCTGGTAGGGCCTTAACTTGATTGTTCTTTTGAGGATTTTGCTTTTCATTTTATTAACACATATGCCCCACAAACAAAAACTTCTAGAATTGAATTATTTGAGGATATAAAACCTTTTTTTATACACTAGAAAACATATTGTTTGGGGTGGGGACTTCAACTATGATATAGATACTAAATTTTCAGGGGAGGCACAAAAATAGATGCATTGCGATTGTTATGCCTTAAAGCAAATAATTTCAGATGCAGGTTTAATAGACGCCTATAGATATTTAAAAAAGGATAGTGGAGCTATATATCACTGGCATACGTATGCTACACGCATAGATATGATATTTATTTCTCAGCATGTTACACCATACTACTGTACTGCTACACCTACAGAATTTTCAGACCATCGAATTCTCATGGGATATTTTGGCCTGGCTGACATTCCTACAAGAGTTTTCTCTGGTATGCAATGTTGGAGGTTAAATACCTCCCTTTTAGATTCACCAGACTGTGCACATCAACTAGAGGTCCTTTTTGCAGCAAGACACACAACAATGTGTTTCTATGACAATATGTATGACTGGTGGCTGGACACAAAAGAGATTTAAAGAATGTTCTGACCTCATTTGACAAAAATAGGGCTAATTCTAATTATTTAAAATATTTAAATTTTAGAAATCAATTATATAAGCTTATGTCCTTTCCTCCACGAGATCATATGAAATATAAGTCTCAAATCCTTGAAGTTAAATAGCAGATGAAAATGTATCAGTATGATAGGGCTAAATCTTTAGAAGCAGAAATGAAATTTGGGACAGTAAAGCAACCAGCATCAGATCCTTATAAAGCTTGTAAGCAAAGATTGGATAAGACTCTAATGGTTGGCTTATCTAAAAATGATGGCACTATAGCTCGAACAGATTTAGAGATGTCAGTTGTGGTTCAACAATACGCAGCAGGAATATTTGGTAAACCAGTAGACTGCCCAGATACTCTATTTGATGATTTTACAGTTCCACTCCCTCAAGTTATGGAGACTATGAAACATGACTTGATAGACCCATTACATCACAAGAGGTAGAAGAGGTAATTAAAAAATGAAAATAGGAACTTCTCCAGGTATGGATGGCATGCCCAATGAATTTTACAAAAATGTGTTTCTATATGTGCTACTTTTGCCCTTGGTGTTTAATTCTTTATTGAGCACCAATATGCCTTACTGAATTTAGCACGCCTATTATTAGTTTTATCTATAAAAGGAAATAAACAAGTGCTCTCAAATTGGCTACCTATAAGTCTCCTTAATAGTGATTATAAAATGTTATCAAAAATTATAAATAATAGGTTATTACAAGTTGCAGATTCCTTAATTCATACAGCTCAGACCTGTGCGATTCCGAATTGAAAAATACAGCATAACCTTTATTTATTAAGGGAACTTTTTGAGGCTAGTAAACTAGGGAATATGTCTGGGTATGTGGTGGCCTTAGATCAGGCTAAAGCATTCAACAGGGTAAAGCATGGGTACCTTTTGATTTAGTACAGAAATATGGCATACCTAATCGATTTGTACAGAGGATCAAACTACTGTATGCTAATGCCAAAATTATTCCAACAGTTAACGGATTATTTGGTTTAGAGATACAGCTGGGTAGAGGTGTTAGGCAGGGATGCCCTTTAAGTCCCCTATTGTATACCTTTGTGCTGGATCCAGTCATCAGACAAATACAATGGGATCAACATATTGTAGGCCTTGCCCCAGCTCCCTTTTTCATCTCAGTAAAAGTTACAGCTTATGCTGATGATGTTACCTTATTGGTTCAAGATGTTAGTTCCATAAGAGGGCAGTTTAGGTATTTAATTGTTTTGGGCACCTTTCAGGAGCCCAAATTAATATGGACAAAGGTACTATTTTTCCACTAGGTCAAGCACAAACAGAAGCCACTGATTTTATTGAGATTCCTTTTGCAACCTCCCCGCAAAAAATTTTAGGGATATTGTTTGGACACAGGGACATGGCTATGTATAATTGGGAACAGCTGTTGATATCTGGAGAGCATAAGGTTAAGGTTTGGAAAACATGGCAATTTGGAAAAAAGAAGTGTAGCATGATAATAAAGAAGTTCCTGTTACCGTTTTTTCTTTATTTAAGTTACCTTTATCCGCCCCCAGTTAGTTTAGAAACAAGGCTCTTAAGTTTGTTTTTTCAAGTGGTATGGGGGACTAGATTAAACCTGGTAAAAAGGGAAGTTACTTATTTACCGGTGAAGAAGGGTGGGTTAAATATGATAAACCCCACAGTGTTTAATCATTCTATTTTTATTCAGCTTTCTGAACAGTCTCTGGCAGCCAGTCACTCTTACATGGCAAATATGGGTAACTATATTCTTGGCAAAATATTTCCAGAAATGGACTTCTTTACCCCTAAAATATTAACTCAAGATCATGTTCCTAGTTATGGGATCTCTACCATTAAAAGTTACAACAATGGAAAATTCAGAAACATATTTTGATTTATTTAAATAGGAAATCCTTTTACACATATGTAGTTTATAGTGTGCAGCAATTTCCTAATATTCCTGAATGTGCCCACCAAGATGAATTTTACTCTTAATAAACTCACCGATTTTAGACTTCCTGTTCAAGTCTGGGACATTGTATGGATGTCTGCTCAAGGAAACTGGGAGTTAGGGGAAATCTTAAGTATAAGTTACAGATGGACAGATATTGTCCTAGACTATCATGTCATAGTGCAGAAGAAAGCTTGACGTTTTTTCCTTGAATGCCCCAATAGTAAGCAGTTTTGGAAAGAGCAGCAATTAAATGGAAAATGCATTTCATTATATTAATTACTTACAATAATTTTGGGATACTATACAGGGGTTTAGAAAAGGCATCATCAAAGTACTT
This sequence comes from Neoceratodus forsteri, assembly GCA_016271365.2. Classification (NCBI taxonomy): domain Eukaryota; kingdom Metazoa; phylum Chordata; order Ceratodontiformes; family Ceratodontidae; genus Neoceratodus; species Neoceratodus forsteri. The sequence goes on along the minus strand of CM057455.1, from coordinate 333,881,133 downwards.
TGAATGTTTTTTGTTTGCATATATACAATATTTTCTGTGGCAAAACAGATGCCAATGTGTTTTACAACAATGATAAGTATTAAATGCTCTTATATTTTCTCAGATTGAGAATAGGATACTATGGGTGAAAGATAATGATCTCCACAGGTATTCTCAAGATAAGGTTATTCAGTTTTGGAAACATTTTAATGTATGGGATTAAATGAACTTTTGTTTTTCATGAAACTTCTTTTGTTGATTCTGGTTGTTCTACCTTTATGTATATATTGAATTGTATTTTTCTTATGGAGAAAATGTTGCTATTTATGTGAATCATATGTGATGTTATGTTTTTGTTCAATAAACTTCTCCTACTCTTTTCGATAAGTGTCATGGGATCTTTAACATCCACCTGAACTACCACCAATCCAGGCAGATGGGACCTCGGTTTAACATCTCATCCAAAAGACGGCACCTCAGAAGTGCAGCACCCCTCTCATGCTGCACTACAGTGTCAGTATTGGGATATTAACCCAAGTGCCAGATGTGGGAACTGAACCCACAGCCCTCTGATCTCCTGGCCTCAGAGGCAAGTGTGTACCTACTGAGCCACTGACACAGGCTTAATATAACTGCCAGTATTTGTGGACTGTGGCTCAAAACATTTATTCACTACTACATCTAGGCACCGCTCTCTAACACCATAACATAGGCAACCCATACTCCCAAATCTCTTTCAACTTTGCTTACCTGAAGCCAATACCCTGTATGGTGTATGACTATTTGTTAATTCTTTTTCACTTGTGGAGCACTACACATGTATTGTGATTAAAACTCATACCCCATTTATTTGTCCATAAACCTATCTGGTCCAGATCTACTGGGTACACTCCTCAAGGCTGCTGCTGGGGCCACCCAGTTTAGTATCATCAGTGCATGTATGGCACCACCCTGCTATATGCTCATTTATATCAGAAAACAAATATTAAAGAGTACTGGACCCAGTACTGAGCCCTGCAGCACCCCACTGGTAACTGGGTATTTTCTGGGAACTGTCCCATTTATAATTACCTGCTGCATTCTATCTTTCAGCCAGTTGATTATCCAGTAAATCAGAAATGATGGAACCCTTTGTGTTTGACATATAGTGTCATTTGCCCAATGGGGGTCGGCATCAAAAACTTTCTTTAAGTCCAATAAAATAACATCCACAAGTGATCCTTGAAGTAAATTTAAGATTATATTCCTTAGAAACATATACATTTCATAAGATTAAATCTCTGTTTAACAAACCATGTTGGTACCAACCCTGTTAGCTGCTTTTCCCATATGGTCAATTGTCATGTCCTTGGTAATGCTCTCATAATTTTACCAATTTATGCAGATCAAAATTATGGGTCTATAATTGACTGGATCAGATCATTACTGTTTTTAAATTTGAAACCACATATGCAGTTCTCCAGTCTGAGGGGGCACTATTTTCATTAATTGTCTTTTTAAAGATGATTTGAAGTGGCTTAGTAACCTGGTTGATCATTTTTTTTTTTTATCTGAAACATTTTCCCTGTTACTTTGTCTGGCCCTTGGGCAGATCATGGTTTTAGTGATTTTATCTTTTGCTTGATTTTTTCCTCAGTTGTTTCCCAAGTATAAGGAGAGTAATACTCAGTAGAATTTTTTTTTAGAATCCACATGCTTACCAGGCATAGTAAAAACTGAGTTAAAATAGCTGTTAAAAGTTTCAGCCATAGCTGCTAGTGAAGTTACTTCTACTGTCCCAGTTAATATTTGATCAGTTGTGTTACCCATTTCCTTTAGACAACTGATATAACTATATAAGTTCTTTATGTCAGAATGGGTCAAACTAGCTGTCAGATCTCTTACTCCATTTTTTTTCTTTTCTTTATTGAGTAGGCATTTAATCATCCTTAACTGATGCTTGTATGCATCGCAAGCTTCCTTGGTTGTGTTTGTCTTATATTTCTTAAAGAGCTTTTTTTTTATAGCTGTATTAACTCTTTTATAAACCAGTTTGGTCTGCGGTCATATATATATATATATATATATATATATATACATATATATATATATCTACAGTGGCCGGATATTCAAAGGGTTGCGCTATGCAAAATAGGGTTGCGCCAGCGCAAGTCTGAAAATGCGCCATTCTGCGATATTCAGCGGGAAGCAGTTGCACCACTGAAAACATGCTGAGCAACAGCGCAATGCAAATGAAGGCATGTGCAACTGAAGGGGGTGGATCCATGCATAAAGAGCGCAATGCGATATTCAAAGGCTTGCGCAATGCACAACAGTGGATCAGCCGGAAGGTGCCAGTAGGCGGAAATGAGCCAAAATAAAGAGCTCAAGGAAGAGCGCCAGAACACGTAGAGGAATGCTCATGAGGCAGCAAGGGAGAGTAGGCCACAGCAGCAGCCAGGGAGTAGGCAGGGCATAAAAGTGGCAGCTGAAGGCGTGGTGGGGCCACAGAGTATGGAGGCCAGTCTGTGTACCCAGTGCAGTGGAGGTAGCAGTCAGGACAGCGGGGAACAGAACAACAACAGCTGGGGGACACAGGCCAGGGAGATGGACAGTGCCACCTTCCACATGGAAGCTGTAGTGAGGGGTGAGAAGGCATGCTGCAGGGGCGTGGCCGTGGAAGGGCCGTCGGCGGTACACCCCAACAGACAGTACCGTGCCCACATCGGCTTTGAGCTGTATTGGGATGTTGAGATTGTGGGCGGTACCACCTGAACAGGACAATACTGAGGCGGCTCTGTGAGCTGTGCAGTGATGTGATGCAGGCAACCTCACGATGGAGTCACGCCTGTCAGTGGAGACAAAGGTAACAGCCTGCATGTGCCTGCTCACCACGGGTACCTTCCAGAGGCCAACAGGAGACACCACAGGCATAACACAGTCAGCCACATCACGCATCCTCACCCAATTCCTCAGCACACTGCTGCGACATGCTGCGGAGTACATCCATTTCCCCAGCACTGCAGCAGAGCATACAGCAAACATGCAGGAGTTCCACAGGGTAGCACATATGCCTGGTGTGCTAGGGGTGATGGACTGCACCCATGTGGCTATTCGCATGCCACCTGGCCCCGATGGGGCCACATATCACAACCGGAAGGGGTTCTCTAGTGTCAACTGTCAGGTGTTGTGTGATGCCAGTGGGCGCATCATCAATGTCTGTGCCACACACCCTGGTGGAGCACATGATTCATTCATATGGTACCAATCTGCACTGTGCCATCGATTCGGAGAGTGGGGTCATCCCACAGGACATCTAGTGGGTGAGTATGCATGAGAGTGGCAAAGCTGGGGCAGGTGGAGCCACAGGTGCCATGGTAGTGGCACACAGGGCTAGGGGCAATATGGACCTGAACATGACACTAATCTCCACTATCTCCACACAGGTGACAGTGGATACCCACTCTGTCCCTGGCTGCTCACACCCTACGCCGCATGACCCCATTGCAGCAATGCTTCATGGAGGCACATGCCGTCCACACACAACATCATCGAGCGGGTGTTTGGGATGCTGAAGGCATGCTTGATACCTAGACACCTCCGGTGGTGCCCTACAGTCACAGCCCTCAAAGGCCTGTGGGATATTCCTGGCCTGTTGTATCCTGCACAACATGGCCAAAGACTGTGGGATAGCTGTACAGGTCAAGGAGGGGGACAGCAATGGGGACGCCGGTGACGCCGGTGATGATGGGGATGAGCAGACCCCCTTTGGATGGCGTGACCCCCGACTGATCCGGCAGGCCCAGCTGCACCGGGACACCATCACAGAGGAGCATTTCACACAACACAGGTAAGTCATGGGGCCATGTGCAACCAACACTGTCTAGGCGCAACCCACATACACACAGGGAAACACGCCAGGGTGCATGATGGCAAGGGAGTAGAAGGTACAGGCACACAAATACACCATCAGGAGGGTGAATAGTTACATGCTACATGGACACACACACACACACACACACACAGCAGGCACACAGTGCACAGGGGCAGTTGCACAGCAGAGCAGGAACAGACATGTCAAACACACAGATCCACAGACCACCCCACCACCTGTACTGTCCATGTATGTGTGTCGATGCTGGGCACCCTTGCACCTTGGTGTACAGTACAATGCAGGCATCATCATGCACACGCACCTGTGGACAGCAGTTGGGTGGGTGTGCAGGTGGTCCGTGTGTCAGCGTGTTGGGCAGGGCACCCACCGGTGCAGTGCCCATCAAGACACACATTGCACACAGGGCAGCACCAGACAGGGCCCACATTGGGAGACAGGTTAGTCAGGTGGCACTGAGCCACGGCCACCACAGATGCATGGGCGGCCCCACCGTGACCCAGCTGCACTGGCAGGCTGAGCATGGGCCACATGGGGTGGCACCGATGGACCACCAGGGGTCCCACTGCGTGAGCACAACCTTGTCCACACAGGGGTCTGCAGCATGCCAAACATACCTGCACCAGGGGTGCTCGGGATGCCCACAGCAGAACCCGGTGTCGACAGACTGGGTGTCACACGACACCGGAATGGGGAGTGGAGAGCGTACCGTGTGGGGTGCGTGGACAGGGCATCTGACTGCGCCCAATGTGGCCACGACAGCCACCAATGCCTAGGTCATCCTGTCAATGGCCGCGTCACATCCAGCCGCATTTGGACCATCTCTGCCAGGATCATTGCATTGTCCTGCTGTGCCACTCCACAGCCACAGACAGTGCTCCACGGACGTTGCAAACCCGCATCTGCTGCTGTACTGATGCCCGCAGGCGGTGTGCTTCGCCAAGCGGGTCATCTGCCAAATCGGCAACCTGTCCCCAGGGATGGAAGGGCCTGATGCTCAACACCCCTTGAGGGTGGGCACTGTTCACCAGGACCAGGTATGGGCATGACATGATAGGTGGTGCATCGCCACCGCTGAACCCTGTACCCCAGACCCGGTGGGTGACTGCCGCTGCTGCCCCTCTGCCTGCTGTGCCCAAGGGACCAGTCCTTCCAATGCTGTGTCCACAACAATGCCAGAGACCTGCACAGCCACCGTGCTGCCCCACCGGTGCTGACAGGCACAGCCTGGGACTGTGCTGATGTGCTGGCACACATGTTGGAACCCGCTAGGTCCATGACGCGGGCTGTCTTGCGGTGTGTCCATTCTGTGACACACGTGTCACTGCCTATACGCCGTTGCATCATCAATGGTGCAGGTCTGCGCCACAGCCTCAGCCACAGCGTGCTGGCACGCTTGCATGCCAGAATGCTGGGACACAGGAAGGGCACCCCCCACACCTGACTCACCGACATCGGAGCTGGCAGCCAGGCGTGCACACTGGTGCAATGCACGCTGGCTACCAGCAGAGGTGGATGACCCTCCTCCAACTCTGGCTGCACATCCACAGTGCACGGGCCCACCACCACTGTCCCCTGCAAGTGCACAGGATCTGTAACAGAAAGTGAGAACATGTTAGTGCATGGGATCAACCTTCCCCCACCCCCACCATGTCATACCATGCAGTGACGGGCTTCACCTGTCTGGAAGCCACCGCCTGAACGCCTCGATGGCACTGCACTGCATGGATGCAGCAAGACGGTCCTCTGCCAGGGTCAGCTGCGCCACCTCTGGCTGGCCCCGCCTGTGGCAGCACGTGCCGCCCTGAGTGCTGCCACCTTCTCCTTAACCCATCTCCTGTCTGTCCCCACCTTATTTTACATTCCTGCACGGAGCGCTGATGGCTTCGGCAGGTTCACAGTGCGTAGCTACCCCTCCCATGCAGCAGCACGGGCCTGAGGGGTGCCCTGCCATCCACTGAGTAGTGGCTCCTCATCCAGGTAGGCCTCATAGAGTGCCTCTGTTTTGGCCTTTGTGAAGTTGGGCCTCTCTTCCCCACCATCTTCCTCCTCACCCAGTCCTTGCTCGCCATGTCAGGGTCTGTATGGGTGGAAGAGGACATCTGTGACTGTGCAGTTCACAGCATTTTCCATGACCATGGTCCATAACATCACACAGCATGCAACCCACCTATCACCTGCAGTAACCGAATATGGCCACTGCAGATCACTGTCGCACATTTATAGCACAATGCATGCAAATTAGAGTGGAGCAACTTTAATGGGATGCAAATCGCGCTGCCGCGCCTTTGAATGGTTGATCAGCTGATTTGCATATGAGGCTGAATATCGCTTCTGTTCGCCTTGCAATACGGTTAGGCCGGCTGAGCCTATGGCGCAGTTCTGCGACCGCGTAGTACAGAGCACCGCGCATGCCCAGGTACCTTATGCAGGCGTCTGCCATGCTGATTACCGTGTGGTGCGTGGTCAGCAATTCATGACATGGCCACCATTGTGCCAGTGGTGCTACAGCGCTGGTCACCACATGGCGCTGTGGCACAACTACGCAATAGTCCACTGTGGCACTGGCACGCAGGCCACTGCTCGCGCTGGACGTGTAGACATCCGACGGTGCTGTGCGTGGCCTTGCGCCACAGACATGACCTTGTGCCCTGACCTTTGCCCCCTTGGCGCTGTACATATGGCATGTGTGCAGCTCTATCGCGCTGTTCGATAACAGCGTGATAGGGACCGACGGCGCTGCCTGAACAGCACGATAGGGACAGACGGGGTTGTATTGCAACATTTCCACGTGGGTCTGCCGCGCTGCAGAGCGCCATATTGCCTACTATCAAGTTGCTAACATGGCATGAGGAGAGCTCCCCAGTGGAGGTTGAGGTGGCCAACCTAGTGCCGTGGTTGAGCCTCACTATGGGCCACTGTTTGGGAACCCTAGACTTGGCCCACACCCAAGTGTGGCAGCAGGTGGCCACTGTGCTGGAGCAGGTCACAGGGTAGCACAGGACAGCAGAGCAGTGCAGGCACTGCTACAGTGACCTGTGCAGGAGAGGAGCAGGCACTGCTGGCACGCTTCAGGTCCCATGCCAGGAGGGGCATTGTGCCTAGGCCAGGTGGGTGACCCATCTATGCACCTGTATTGTCTGCAGGGGTATGACTGTGTATTGGGGCCAGAGCATGGGGGAGGGTTGTTCCATGGTTGGCTGTGTCAGTGTTTGCAGGTATGTGATGCATGGGTCTGGCTGTGTGGGCAGGCACACTCATTGGTGCAGGGGTCTGTCTGTGTTTGGATCTCACTAATGTGCTTCTCAACATTTGTTTCCCACAGGTGTGGAGGAGCAGAGGAGGGTCCAGGCTGAGTCACACAGGGGTGCTGCAGGGGTGGCCGGCAGAGGAGGTGGTGGTATGGGCCTGCAACAGCAGCAGCAGCAGCATCTGCAGCAGCAGCCACCGCAGCAGCAGCAGCAGCGGCTGGATGAGGGTGAGTGTCATTACATCATGGATGCTATTGCGTGCAATGGGGGGATGGGGCATGGCCACCATCCATGGACAACACTGCCATGCCCGCGATGTGTGACAGTCAGCACTGTCCAGTGGCACTGCGTGTCTGTGAGTGCGTCACTGGTGGTCCATGCATGCACTGGGCACATGGCTGTGGCACTACCTTCCCACCCTGTAGACATGTCACTGTACTGCCTTGGTTGTGCTGTGCTGGGCATGGGGGGTGTGTGTGTCGTGGCACACATGGCTGTTGCTGCCTGGTTGGGCTTGGCCCATGCACGGTCACTGTGTGTGTGTGCAGTCCATCACAGGGGCAGGGCACTTGGCTGTATGCCATGCATACTGGGTGGGCTTCAGGGTTGTGTACAGTCCTAGCCATTGATTCTGTTCCCTTGCCCTAGGTGTACGGATCCTGTGCAGGAGAGAGCAGGCCATCCACCGCCTGATGGAGGTGTCGCAGGAGACACTCAGCATCCTCAGGGAGATGAATTAGAGGGGTGTGCGATGCCGGAGGAGGCCACAGGGTCTGGGCCGTCCTGCAGATCTGCAGCCTGGGGGGCAGTAGTTGCCCCACATCTACACCCTTTACCCTTCCCTCACACCCTGCCTTCCCTCACCAAGTTCTTCACCCCTACCCCACACCCACCCCTACCTTGTACCTGTACCCCCACACCTGTATTGTATATACATGTATATAGTGTTATTGTGGTTCCTATTGTTGTTGTTCTTCTGTTTTTCATTGAATATATATATCTATTTTGTTATGAATACTGTGGTGGTCTCTGATTTGCAGCTGGCTATTGGTGCTCAGTTGCAGTGGTGTGCATGGCATCTGGTGTGGTGTGGTCATGGGATTGTGTGTGTGTCTGCGTGGGGGAGTGTCCCTGGTGTGGTAGTGACTGTCAGCCGGTCTGGCTATGTGCTGCCCCACTCCACTGTGGGCCCTGGTGGGTCTTGGCTGTATGGTTATGTGGTACACATGGTTGCATTGTGCCAGGTGGGGGGCATGGTGGTTCCGGCAGTGCCAGTCGCACTCACTGCTCATGGGTGGTGTCTTGGGGTTCCAGAGCATAGTGTGCTGTGCACAGTGGGGCTTGTGGTACACCCGGTTGTCCGCCCTTGTGTGGCAGTATTTGCTTGCCAGTGGTGTTGGGTGACTGCGTGGCCTGACTGTGCTTTAGCTCGCCCTCATGGGCCAGTGGATTTTCCGCCCTCCACCGTGATGCTGTGCTTGGTGTGTGGGTGTGTTGTTAGTTCTACACTGTGTTCCTGTGCCCATCTGTGGCATGGGTGGTGGGCCCCTGCCTACCTCCCTGGTTGTGCAGTTCCATTGCTCTGCTGCTGGGGTCGTGTTTGCGCTTATGGCGCATCTCGACTGCTCAGCTGGGCTGGCCTTGTTGCACTATGGCGCGACATATGTGCTCAGCTTCCCTACCTGGTTGTGCTGTGAGAGGTTGTGCGATATTCAGACTGGCTGGTTGCGCCAATTTGACTTGCTCCACATTTGAATATCGCCTCTGTTGCGCATGTGCGCAATTGACTTGTGCTTTTTCCTGCTGTTGCGCACATTTTATGCAGTTGAATTTATTCGTCTCGTATATACATATATATATATATATATATATATACAAATTTGTTTTAAATTTCAGAATGTACAAGTCTGATATATAATATGTTTAAAATGAGACCATGAGTCCTCTATGCATTTTTAATTTAATAAGGCCTCCCAATCAATTTTATTTAGGGCTTCATTTATAACTTCTTTACTAGCTTTACTGTAAATAAATATTTCAGTGCCCTCCTGAAATTAAAGATACTGGGCCTAACCCCAAAAAACACAAGAGTAAATCAAAAAGAAAAAAAAAACAGAAACAAAAACAAGGGGGAGATTAATTTTATTAAAAAGGAAATGATCACAGATTACTATTTTCCAGTCATTCAGGGAAATAGAACAGATCAGAAAGAGGATGATATGGCTAGAAAACAAGAGAGGGTGGACAAAGAAAATAATGTTAGGAAAGTGTTCATAAAACACCCACTAGGCAGAACAAGAGGTTCATACAACGGGTTAGACTTTTTAGCCCACTAGATATTTCACTTAGTCCTAAATCTCACCCCAGCTTGCCTTGGACTGCTCCATTCTGGCTAATTCTCCTAATTTAGTTTGTAAGAAACTGGATGAAGAGGTTGAGAACATCAGCCTTGACCCAACTTCCTGAACAATGTCCAGATACACTATCCAAATACACAATCAATACCCTTGCCCATCCAATAATGTCAAACGTAATATTGTTAGAAGCTTATAATGATTTGAAAAACAAAATGGAAGGGCTTACAAAACTTATACTAGACCAAGGTGTCCTAATAACAAAACTATTGGATAACCGATGCAGGTCACAGAGTCTAAGAAACTCTCATTTTCATCTATAATTTTCCTGGATTCTCCCCAAGACAGATTCAGAAAAGGGAAAAGGGTGGCGGGAAAAATCATAAAGGGAAGAAATGGAAGATTAACAAGAATATCAAAAATAAGAACACTGTACTTGATAACCAAAATAAGGAAATCTCTCAAAGGGCCAGTGCCCTCCCCTCCTCCCTGATGATACCTGAAATAATGATAAATAAACAGAATAAGGTGTCCAATATGAACCATATGATAGTTAATCCTCAGGAAGAAAACAAAATAAAACCCACTGACTCTAGAGTTCCCACCTCAAACCAAGAGCCTCTCTGCAAGAATCCTGTAGCAGAGCCCTCAAAACAAAACAAAAAGAAGTCTCTGGTCTACAGAGACCCCAGATTCTCATGCACTCGGCAATAATTTAAAGGAAAATTTAAATCTGGCCAAATTATCAGGCAACGGAGTGGTCTTGAGAGTCATAGGCATGTATAGAAAACCTTATGAGACAGAGGAAACAGTGACAGAACTGATAGTTCACTTATTTGAGTCTGAGTTGGAAATTCTTGTATCCGGAGAACAGACTATAAAAGTCTTTAGGGATATCCAGGATCCTGTGCAACCTGTTTATGTTATGATTCCTGACATGAACAATGCTAAACAAGTCTGGTCTAAACAACAAAGATTGGCCACATTAGGCCTGGAAATCCCTCCACCAGTTAACCTGGGGTACAATTTGGGAAATTGCTAACCCTCTACAGAGTTTAAGGAGTTCTGGGAACAAAAAGATTTTTCTTCAGCCTTAGCTAAACTAAAATCAAATTTTGACAACTTTTCTTATCCAGTCCAGAACCAGGACTTCTGTAAAGCTCTCTATTTGGGATGCAGTGCAATCCCGATTTACTGAACCCCATTGTTCTGGAACTCCCTATTTAACAAACTTCCATTTTGTCATCCACATAAACTTCTGTTTTACTGTGGTTGACAGATCAGTTCTTTTTTTTTTTTTTTTTGAGCACGGAACATGGAATATGGAGGAGTCACTTTACTGGAGATGAGCAATAAAAGGAAATAAAATGCCCTCGTCTTGCAGCAGAAGCTGCAGATCCTGGACCACCTAGAGAACGGCAAGTGGGCGGTTGCACCAGTTTCCGAGTATGGGGTAGGCAAATCCACAGTGCATGATATTGAAGAGGCATGTTATGCTGGTTTGCAAATTGCTATCGCAAGCTGCTGGGAAGCAGCTCTGCCGCTCGCCTCCTGGCCACCACCTGGAACCACACAAGCGGGTAAGAAGTCTTCCTTGGACTGGAGAAGCCATGTGTGCTGCCATTGGCCCAGCGTGCTCAGGGCTCTATCCTGATTGGACCCTGCCTACTCTGCTGAGCCCTGACTGACTGCAGCACCCACTGACTTTCAGACTTAGCCCAAGGCCGTTGCGCCCATTGAATTCAATGGAGCTTTGCAGAATTTTTTTGCCTGCCCCCTCCCCCTCCTCCGCCCTTTATTAAATAGACCCCTCATCATGCCCCTTCGTACTTGCCCCTCCTCCTCCTACTCCCATTGGGCTCTCCTCCCAGCACACCCTCCCGCTGCTCTTTCTGCTGCAGCTTCTACTGCCTTCTTCAGCTTCTTATTCTTTTTCTTTCCCTTCTCCTCTATAAGCATGCGTACCTTCCCCACTATGCCCTACCTACCAGTCCTCCTCTTTGCCCTCACCCCACTGCTACATCTCCCCATAACCTGCTTCCCCTTCCCTTTCCAAAGCTACAGGTTGAATCCCTCATACAGCCTAACTGGCACCCTTCCTAATGAAACCACTCCTGCCACTAGGGGTCACCCCCTCACAACATACCTACACCTTCTTGTTAGGGTGCGGTGTGCCCCGCTGTCTCCCCAGTTCACAACGCTTCTTCTATACCCTCACAAAATTACCTTTACCTACTCCTCCTCAAAAAACAACTGCAAGCTCTCTCACAGGAATTATGCCTGGCCACCTTGAAACTCTTATCCTCCTCCTGCTGCTATCAGAAACATTCACCCCAACCTGGCCAAAGCCAGCTAGGATCTCCACCCAAACCAACACGCTAGCACCCTCTCTATTATCTGCCTGAACATTTGCAGCTTACTACCCAAATTAGACCAACTGTAAGCCTTCGTAAGCGCCCACCATCCTGATATTCTGGTGGTGGTTGAAACCTGGCTCACCTCCTCGGTTCCTGATCAAGCAATCTCCCTTCCAGGATATAATATCTTCAGGCTTGATTGTAAATCTAAAAGAGGAGGAGGATGTGCCCTGTATCTAAAAGACAATCTGATGGGGCACCCAGTCCACATTGACCTACCAACACCCAATGCCCAACTACTGCACATCAAAATCCTTCTTGGTGCACAGAATAAAGCCCTATCGGTCATCACCGTGTATATCCCTCCTAATGAACAGGGACCGTGCCTCCACGGTTCTGGATTACATCAAAACACTCTCGCCCGACTCTGAAACTGTTATACTTGGTGATTTCAACATAAACTGGCAGGGTCTGAGGCTGGAGCTGCCAGGGACTCGGTCACATCGGCCAACCTCACCTAGATACTGGACTCCCCAACCAGAAAAAAACTATAAAACTGGCACTAGCACCCTATTGGACTGGATCCTGACTTCTCACCCCTCCCGGATCACAAGATCCACTGTTCTGCCTAACTCCCTCAGTGATCACTCCCCCGTCAGCTGCACCTGGTCAAATAAATTCTGCAAACCACCACCTAAAGTCATCTTCAGCTGTGTCCTACCCCGTGGACAGTTAATCAACCTAAAAATACACCTACTTAATCAAGACTGGTCCACCATTGACTGGGCCACTGACACAAACACAGCCCTGGACCAATTCATCCATCTTCAATGATGCCTGTAAACATCTTCACCCCGCTAAAAAGTGCAAAGTTAAATCTCTGCAACCCATGGGCAAACAGGGAGAGAAGAAGCACTGTGGGTAAATTTGGAGACAGGCAATGGCACCACAATCCGCACAGGGGTTAGAGCACAGACTCCCTTCTCAGGGAGGAAATGGACAAGAAAATGATAGAAAGTATACTTAGAATGGCAGAAAAAGGGAGATATTGCTGATGGGTGATCTGAATATGCCAGATGTTAACTGGGTGCAGTTGCAGCTGCCACTTAAGAGTGCAGTTATTCTAGATGCCCTACAGGGCATGCCTTAGACAACTAGTACTGGAGCCCACTCGAGAGGGAGCAATATTAGACTTGATTCTCTTCAAATGGAGATGGAGAGAGGATCACAGATGTAAGTGGGTAGCCATCTGGGAACTAGCGACCATCGAACAGTATGGTTTACAATAAACACAGCAATAGAGTCAAGCCATACAAAGACAAAGTACTGGACTTTAGGAGGGCTGACTTTGCCAAAATGGGTGAGTGCCTAAGGAATGCACTAGCAAATGGGCAGGAAGGAGGGTGGAAGAACAATGGGGAATAATAAAAACTGCCATCACAGAAGTAATGAGCCTTTGTGTGAAGCAAATAAACAAAACAAAAGATGTAAGAAACCATTATGGTTCTCAAAGGAAGTGGCAGTGAAGGTTCAAGAAAAGAAGTTTCTAGAAGTATAAGGAATCGCAGAAGGAGCAGGACAGAGAACTGTATCATTACAGCAAAAGGAGGCTGGGAAGGCAGTCAGAAAGCAAAGGCCCAAACGAGGAAAAGATAGCCAACTCAGTTAAGAAGGGGATAAAACCTTTATAGGTACATCAGGGAGCAAGGAAGACCAAGGGGAGGATAGTGAGGCTTAAAAAGGGAGGGAGGGTGGGCAGAGGGAGACTGTGAAAAGGCAGAGATACTAAACAAATATTTGTGCTCAGTATTTACAAATGAAGAGGGGGAGGTACATAAAACAAAAAGTAGAAACACTCTGGATACAGAAGTTGATACCAGCCCATTTACAGAAGAAAGGGTTCTGAAAAAACTCTTAAAACTGAAGGTGGACAAAGCAATGGGGCCTGATGGGATTCATCCCAGAATTCTAAAAGAGCTAAGGGTAGAACTAGTGACACCACTGACTACCCTTTTTAACAAATCATGGGAGGATGGGGTGGTACCCGAGGACTGGAGGAGGGCAGATGTGATTCCCCTTCACAAAAGTGGGAGAAAGGCAGAAGCAGGAAACTACAGACCTGTTAGTTTAACCTCAGTGATAGGGAAATGATGGAATCACTTCTGAAGGAAAGAATTGTCGAGTATCTAGAGGCCAGAGGGGCACAGGACCCTAGGCAGCATGGATTCACAGCAGGAAGGTCATGCCAGACAGATCTGATAGATTTCTTTGACTGGGTGACCAAAGTAGTAGATCAGGAAGGGCTGTGGACATGCCTACCTAGACTTTAGCAAGGCATTTGACACAGTCCCACACAAAAGAATAATATACAAGTTAGCCAGCCTGGGAGTGGGTCCCAAGATGACAGCCTGGGTAAAGATTGGCTGGAGAATAGGACACAGAGGTAATAGTAAATGGAGTCCACTCAGAAGAAAGGAGGGTTACTAGTATGGGTACCTCAGGGATTTCAGTATTAGGACCGGTCCTCTTCAATGTCTTTATAAGCGACATTGCAGAAGGACTGGAAGGAAAAGTATGTCTCTTTGCAGATGACACAAGATCTGCAACAGAGTAAATGCACAGGGTGGGGTGGAAAGGATGAGAAGGGACTTGGCAGGTTAGAGGAATGGTCAAATGTATGGCAGCTTAGATTCAATGCTAAGAAGTGCAAGGTAATGCACCTGGGAAACAAAAACCCAAGGGAAGAGTACACAATGGAGGGTGAGATACTAACAACAACAAAAATGGAAAGGGACCTGGGGGTAGTCATATCAGATGACCTAAAGGTGGGCAAGCAATGTGAGAGGGCAGCAAGGAGGGCTGGGGGATACTGGGATGCATAGGGAGCATCACCAGTAGAAAACAGGAAGTTATTATCCCTCTGTACAGACAGCTGGTGAGACCCCATCTGGAGTACTGTGTGCAGTTCTGGAGCCCAATCTCCAAAAGACATAGACAGGATGGAAGCTGTCCAGAGGAGGGCAACTAAAATGGTGCAGGGTCTGCACCAGAAGACATATGAAGAGAGACTTAAGGAGCTTAATATGTATAGCCTCGAGGAAAGGAGGAGAGGGGACATGATAGAAACGTTAAGTACCTCAAGGAATCAACAAAGTCCAAGAGGGTAGCATCTTTCAAAAGAGGTGTGCAAGAACAAGAGGCACAATTTGAAGATAGAGGGGGTGGCTCAGAGGTAATTTAGGAAGTATTTTTCACAGAGGGTTGTGGATGCATGGAATGGCCTTCCGGGGAGGTTGTGGAGTCAAAACAGTGGTGGAATTCAAGCATGCATGGGACAGTCATAAGACAATTCTAGGGGGTGGGGTAGGAAGAAGTAGGCTGCTGGTTAACTAGGATCTGCAGCTTATCCAGTAGGTAGGAAATGGGCAGACTAGGGTGGGCCAGCGGTCCTTATCTGCCATCAAATTCTATGTTTCTATGTTTCTCAGGCTCCTCCTAAAAGTTAAAACACAGGGACCATCTCTGGGAACAGGCCAGATCAACTGGAAATCAAGCAGACATCCAAAAATACAAAAGAGCAAGAAATGATTGCACCAAATCCATATGCCAACAGAAATCTGACTACTACAAGAAAGCACTCACTGACTCATGGGGAAATGGGAGAGCTTTCTGGAACAACATAAAAGATGTCACCGGGCAGGAGACCAAATCACCCCTGACTGTTCTCAAAATAAACAGGAGTATTACACTGGACCAAAAAGTCATTGCCAATACTTTCAACGATGCCTTCACTGACCTGAGAGCGCCCCCGACTATTTCAACATCAGTGACACTCCTCTTCCCACCCATCAGACTCCACCCAATAACCGCCCCACTTCTGAGCAGTTAGCAAAAATACAGTCAGGAAATACATCTTCAAAGCCATCGAGCAACACCAGAGCAAGTACTGATACACTGGACCTCAAGCTTCTGTCCCACACACTAGAAGAAGTACTGGAGCCTTTCACCAGGATTTTTAATCTCTCTCTCTCTCAGCCAGTTCCCAGATAAATGGAAGTCAGCAACAGTCCTCCAATCCACAAAGCGGTGACCAGACCACTTCTGAAATTACCGCCCTATCTCTATCCTTCCACCCCTCTCTAAGGCCCTGGAATGGATAGTAGTGGACCAACTCATGGACTATCTGAGCAAACATAACATCCTTTGCCAGCAGCAACATGGGTTTAGAAAGGCATAGCACTGCCCTGCCCTTCTTGAGTTCACGGGTGCCATCCACAACTCCCTAGACCATGGTCTCCCAACTGGGGCTATATTCATAAACCTGTCAAAGGCTTTTGACACCATCCACCATTGACTCCTGCTTCGTCAGCTACTGAACATTGGCCTCTCAACTGAATCTGTGGCATGGCTCGACAGCTATCTTGGCAACCAGACCCAATGTGTAAAATAGTGGATGTGTTCACCGACACTAAAGAAGTACTCTCTGGTGTCACCCAGGGCTCCATCCTAGGCCCACTTTTCAGCCTGTGCCTCAACCCTCTCCCTGCCTCCAACCCACTACAAATTATACTCTATGCAGATGATGCTGTGATTCTTGCCTCCCATCAAGATCCATGCCACCTACAACAAACCCTTCAGCATGGTTTCACCTCGGTTGAAAACTGGTTCAAAGAACATAGGTTAATTCTTAACCAGAAAAAAACCAAGACCATGATCTTCACCAGCCACCAAAACAAGCACAGACATCTCCAACTCTCCTTGAACACCTGCTTAGGTAGCCCTCTGGAGCAGGTTGAATCCTTTAAAAATCTAGGAATCACCTTAAACTCACACCTGTCCTACGCTACCCACATAAACAATGTTGCCAAAACTGTGAACTTCAGACTGGGTCTACTCTATCGCCTATGGCAGCACCTGACCAAAGAGGCCCTCGCTGCCACTGTTCAAAGCTCCATCATCTCCCAGATAGACTATGGCCTTGTCATCTATGTTGCCGCCACTCACATGGCACTCTGAAGGGTGTCCATCACCCTAAATAAGGCCTGTCGACTCATCATTGGAGCAAAATGCCTCATGCACACCTGTGACCTCTATACACAAATGAACTGGCTGCAACTTGAAAATCGAATTCATTACCAAACCTGTGTGGTGGCTAAAAAAATCCAATTGGGGACCCCCCCCCCGGAGTCTGCACCCTTCTCCAGACAAAAAAACAGCTCCAGAATCACCAGGGGATCAAAGCCATAACTGTTTCGGATCCCTCACTGCCGCACAGACCAAGGCCAATGATCATTCACCTACAGGGCCCCCACCTGGTTTAATGGTCTTGCCAATGATACTATCTCCACCACCAGTCTTGGTGCCTTCAAATCCAGGCTCCATAACACCCTTGTTGCCTCCAGCACCTGCGATTGCCATAGCTAATATCCATCACCGAGCCTCCTGTGCTCACCTCTGCCGGGCCCCTTGCCCACCGCACTTGCCCTTCTAAGGGCCACCTTCCTCTCCGCACTTGCCACTGACAGTGCCACCTGGCTGCCTCACACGCCTTCCAACCCCCACACTATCCCCTCCCATACCTTTCTCTCCTTCCTGCTCCTCTCTGACCCCTGCTACTGCCCTCTTCCTTTCTCCTCCTACCCCCATCCTATCTTTCATCAATTGTCTGCCTTTTACAACATGTGTAAACCTTGTAACCTATCATGTTGAACCTTTGTTATGACGTGGAACCTTTGTAAAAGAGCCCTGGGCTCAAAGGTAATTGTAATCCTAGAACATATAAATAAATAAAAAAAATAAATAAAAAAACATTGGTGTGATGCAGCAAACAAACCTGAATGACTTTTAAAAAAAAAATAATGATTGAACTGATGTCAGCACAAAGCACTTCCCCCGTACCTGATGTCGGCACAAAGCACAATGAGATAGCAAAGCACTAGCAACAGCACAAAGCACAAAATATAAAGCATACAAAACATTTAAAAAAAATTTACTGCCAGCTTCTCTTCCCTTACACAATCCAAGAGCTCATTAGACTTGTTAGTTGCCTGTAAAGAGTAAAAAAAATCACTGCCAACTTCACTTCTTATACATTTCCTTATACAATCCTAGAGCTAATTAGACTTGTTAGTTGCCTGTAAACAGTCAGTAACAATCAGAACCGCATGCAGTAGCATATGTATGAATTGGAAAAGCTACTGTGGCTATTTGTTTAAGGTGCCTCGCTAATACAAACTCCTGTTATCTGACCTGTTTTTTTTCACGAAGCAGGTCGGATAAATGGGACTGTACTGTACCTTGTCTCCTTAATGAGAAAGAGCATATACTACATTCCTTTGTATCATCTTTTCTTATTGACACCTTGAACCTGGAGACTAGTGAACGGGGTGGCCAGATTGGGGTAGTGGAGACCAGGAGATGCCCTGGGGTGAAAAGGATCCCTGAGCGTGGTCTGCCATAGTTGGTACCTATACCCAAGGGCTCCACATTCAGTGGGCCGGTGGCTCAGCCAGCCTCTGCGTCTCATCCTATTGGGGTGGTGTTGTGCAATGCCAGGTCCATTAAAATCAAGACAACTATTATTGCTGATCTTGTTGGGTCAGTGGACCTGGCTTGCATCACCAAGACCTGACTGGATGGAAATTCTGGTGCCATGGAGTCAGCTATTCTGGCCGGATTCTCAGTGATACACCACCTGAGGTTGGATTGCAGGAGTGGGGGTGTAGCAGTCTGTTTTAGAATGGAATTGGGCCTTGTAGCTGTGCCAGTTGGGGAGACCTGATCCTTTGAGTGTACCGTTGTTGTGGTAGCAGCCAGGATGAGCACTTCTACAACATCTACATCAGCTGGCTCCATGGCGATCCCCAAAGCACTGCAGCCGAAAGAATGAGTGCACAAATCCAGAATGACAGTGGAAGAGTGAAAAGCTCAGCCGCACTGTAAGGGTGAGCGCCACACCTCCAGCAGCAGGACCATGAGCCCCAGCAGGCTCATTACAGGGGAGGTGAGACCAGGACACAGGCCGCTGGGCAGAATGAGCACAGTATGGCCAGAACAGCGATGGCAAGGCTGGGCACACAAGGCCACAGCAAGCAGAGGCCTTGGACACCAGGGGGAGCCAGGGGAGGTGGCGGCGGCCCACTGGGGAAACCAGGCGAGGGGAGGCAGAGCCAGGGAGAGGAAGGACAGAGGGGCGACAGTGAGAGGTAGCACCACCCTGCAGCCCACACAGAGACCAGGGCCAACACCGGCCCACAACCTGCACAGGAGGCAGAGCCCCCCCCCAGCAGTGGCATACAGCAGCAATGTAACATTCACCCACGCAAGACAGCTCACAACAGTCAGGGGCCACAGGGCAGCACCCAGGCAGATGATGCACAACACACAGGGAGTCAGGACCACAGCGAGGGTGACCCGCTGTTACACAGACATGGGGAGGGGGCGCCCTGGCGCTGCTGCCAGCCAGGTCCTGAGGAGAAGGGGCATGGGCAGGGAGCACACAGGGCAGGCGCACAGTGGCTATAAGAGTGCCACCAGCAGCAGTATGTCCAGAAGGGAAAACTGCACCAGCATGGAGGTATGCTACGTTCCCAGCCAAAAGAGCAAGCCACTGGCTGTCCACAATGGCTACATATACAAACGTGACAAAGAAGGACCTGAGAAGGTCTACTGGAGATGTGCATAGGCACGCAGGTACCACTGCCTAGCCCACCTGCACACTGTGGAGGACACGGTGGTGGCCACAATACGGGAACACAACCATGCCCCAGATGCTGCGGACGTGGGCGTGCAGCACATCCTTGGAATGCTGCGGGACAGGGCATGGCAGATGATGGACAGTGCATCACAGGTTGTCGTGGCCAGTACGTAGGGCATACCTGTGGCTGTGGCCAGTCAACTGCCGGGAGTGCGGCTGCTGCGGCTGACAGTACAGCAAGTGCGGCACGTGGTGTGGAGCTGGCCAACCACCCCCTTATTGGACAAGGACTTCAGCATCCCGGAGGAGTTCACTGTTGCCAGCGATGGCACACACTTCCTCCTATATGACAGCGGGAGGGAGCGGGACCATATCATGGTGTATGCCATGGACCGTGGTCTGCAGCAGCTGGTGAACCATATGGACTGGTTCATGGATGGCATTAGGCATGCCCACCCTGGTCAGCCAGCTGTACACCATCCACGCTGTCTGGTATGGTGTGGTTCTGCCCACCGTCTATGCCCTGACGTGTACCAGGCAGGCACAAACCTACATCTGCCTGCTGGGCCAGCTGAAGCTACACAACCCCAGACATTGCACCTACCACAGTCCTGCTTGACTTCAAGCATGCCAGCTGGTGCGGGGTTGGCACCGTGTTCCCAGAGGCCCAAGTCCAGGGCTGTTTTTTCCATTACTCCCAGGCCCTGTGGTGCAGGGTGTAACAGTTGCCGGACATCCTGGCATGGTACTCCACCGACCCGACTTCGCCCTGCATGTGCGGATGCTGCTGGAACTGGAATTCCTCCCACCTGCAGATGTGCCAGCCATGTTTGATGAGCTGTGGGAGTGGGAGTATGTGTCCACGAATGAGGAGGTCCTCCAGCCCATGCTGAACTACGTGGAGGACACCTGGATCGGTTGCCCCACAGGGTGGTTAGAGCACCAACGTGCCATCTTCCCCATCCAGCAGTGGAACTTCTATGATGCGACCATCCAGGGCTTGGCACATATGAACAATGTGGTGGAGGGGTGGCACAGGGCCTTCAACACTCGGGTTGGTGCATGCCACCCCAGCATCTGGTGCCTCCTAGAGTACCTAAGGGAGGAGGAGCGTCTGACTGCCATTCATGCAGAAATGCTGGTGTCAGAGGCAGAGGCACCACAGCCATGGTGTCGGTACCATGACCTGGATGCCCATGTCTACGCGGTTATGGCTGAGTACAGCAGCAGGAGCCACTACGACTACCTACGCAGACTGGCTCACAACTTCACATTCCACATGTGAGCATCTGCTACATGGCCCCTGGCATGCCCTTCCCCCTGTGAGTCCTTTGCCATCACTGGCCATTGGCCATGTGCAGTGCCACGTGGCACAGTGAATGGTCCCTCCTCCCTGCCTATTGTGGTGTCGCCGCCATGGGCACCTCCACACCTCCACCGCTTCCCCTGCAGTCACCCCTTTGACCCAGTCATGCAAGGCAGTGCCACTGCACATCCATCTGACGGGTTGTATGCATTATATGCACCCCCTCCCAGGCTTTCTTATTATGAAGCCCACTCAGACAGTGCAGTACTGCCCTGTCAGCTGTGACTGACACCATATCATACCCTCTCTCAGTGTCCATTGTACCTGCACTGCATATTTTACACTCTCCTGCTGGCTGCTGGCACAGTTTACACTGCGATGGTCATTGCTCAATGGCTGTGTCACTACTGTATGTGTCACAGCAACATCCTGTCTGACACTGCCTACCCAGTGCCTCACACATAAGCATGCTGGACATGACATGTCACTGGACGGTCCCACTGGCTGAGCACTCACATGTGCAACCCCTCCTACTCTTGCCTAACGCGCAGGCCACTCGGCTGCTTCTGTACAGTTCTATTTCATACTGCTGCTGTATGCAACTGATGCTACACCTGTCTTGGTGTCATGCCCCTGCACGTAGCCCTCCCGGCCATGCTGCATGCCCGTTGCCCCTATTCACATGCGGTGTGGGATGCGGCCATTGGCTGTCACCCAGTCTGTGTTGCCCCATCCCTTAATGCCCGTGCCACATTGGCCAGTGCCTCCTCTGCCCTGCCGTGCTCACTGTGTATGCGTCGCCGTTCCAGGCCCCTCCTGCTGCTGTCACTCACTTTGCCGTTCGGCGATGTTTCCCTGTCACCCATGTGGCGGTCTCTGTTTTTCCTTCGCCGTTTCAGGCTGCGCCATGTGGGGGGCACTCATCTCACATAATTCCATTGTTGCAGGCATGGGGGTGCAGGATTCTTCTCATCTACTGTCCACCTGGGGGTGAGAAGCAATTTCTGCAGGAAGTCACGGACTTCGTTGTCGACATGGTGTTGGAGTCCCCCAGATTGATGGTTCTAGGTGATTTCAATGCCTCGGTCAATGACAAACTCTTGCAATTTGGTCAGGACTTCCTCCAACTTATGAACTCATTGGGCCTCACACAGGTGGTTGCCTCTGGACATATAACTGTGGTCGCCATTGGACCTGGCTTTTCTACTGGGTATGGAGACCTCCGATATGGTGGTGGAGCCAGTTGGGTGGTCTGACCATCACACTATAAGATTCAATTTCTGAGCTCAACCAATAGACATACCCCTGTGGAGATGGTCCAGTACTGCCTTTGAGTGGTTTGACCCTGATGGTCTGATGGCAGTGCTGGATCTATTGGGATTACCGAGTGCAGCGTGGGTCCTGACAAACTGTTGCTTATCTATAATAGGGATGTGACGGGGACTCTGGATTCCTGTTCGTTCATCCCCTCATCTTACCCTTGGTCCCCTTTGATTTGATGGGACCTTGAGGGAGTTGTGGCAAGTGGGATGAAGGTTGGAGCATTGCTGGTGGAAATTGGGCCTTGATGCCAACAAACTTAGATTGATGGACCATTATAGGAACTATCAATTGGCCATCTTGCATAAGAAGGCAGAGTTCCTGTCCGGGGAGATTGCCACAGCACAGAATCGACCAGCTCAGCTCTTCCGAACTGTGGATAGACTGTGTAATCCAGCCTACCTGCAGATTCAGAGAGCATTTTCAGAGAAAAGTGTGATGAGTTTGCTTGATTCTTTGCTGATAAGGTGCCGACATCAGGTCTGAGATCCAACTGGCTATCTCCAATGGGGGTGGTGGTCGGTGGGAGGTTACAGTTCCTCAGTTTGACTGGTCCAACTTTGACCAGTTGGAGATTGTAGATGTCATGCAGATTGTCCAGAGTATGCAGCCAGCCTGCTGTGGTTTGGACCCGGCTCCAATCTGCCTCCTTGTGGAGTGTGTTGAAGTCATCGGCCCAGTCATAGCGGAGATTGTCTGGTGTTCATTAGAGACAGGTGAGTTTCTGTACTTCCTGAAGGAGGCAGTAGTGATGCCCCTCCTTAAGAACCCCTCTCTTGACTCTGACTGTCCTGTCAACTACAGTCCAGTATCTAATCTCCCCTTTGTGGGTAAGGTTATTGAGAAGGCAGTCATGCTGCAGCTGGAGAATCAGCTTACCATCTATGATATCTGTGATCCTCTCCAGTCGGGATTTTGGAAGAGGCATAGCACTGAGACTGTCCTTGTTTGGGTGCTCAATGATCTCCTGATAGTGAGGGATCAGAAGAGCCATTCCATCTTGGTTCTTCTTGATCTCTCTGCAGCATTTGACACCATGGACCATGTGGTGTTGCTGGAGCATCTGCAGTTGATCTGTGACCTGTTGGGTACAGTCCACAGATGGTTCCATTCTTTTCTCACTGGCAGATCTCAGAGGGTGGTGTCGGGGATTTATTCCTCTGACTCATTCTCTCTGCCGTGTGGGGTACTGCAGGGCTCTGTGCTGTTGCCCATGTTGTTTGCAGTGTACATGCTGCCATTGTGAGACATTGTAATGCAGTATGGGTTGCGTTTTCACTGTTATGCAGATGGCACCCAACTTTACCTATCCTTTGTGCCTCAGCAGGATAGTGCAGTCTCAGTGTTTAACAACTGCCTCACTGAGATCCAAGACTGGATGAATGCCAACTGGTTGAGGTTGAATCCGGATAAGACTGAGGTTATGGTAGTTGACCTGGGCTGTCGGGTAGAGGGGTTGGTGGCTGGTTCTGCCTCCGGGCTTTGGCTTGGTGGTAGCCAGCTGTTGACCTCTGAACAGGCGTGGAATATGGGCGTTATCTTTGATGATGGGCTGACACTGCACTCTCAGGTGTCAGCCATCATCAAGTCCTCTTTTTACCACCTGAGGAATATCGTCCAGATTAAGCACCTTGTTCCACCTGGCGACCTGCCTTCTTTGGTCCATACTTTTGTGACCTTCCACCTTGACTACTGTAACTCCCTGTACTTAGGGCTACCAGGGGTTGATATCTGATGCCTGCAGCTGGTGCAGAATGCGGAAGCCAGGTTGTTGATGGGACTGTCTCAATCAAGTCATTTCATGCCTGTGCTGCGCAGACTGCACTGGCCACCAGTTCAGGTGGCAGATCACCTTCAAGGTCAGCTTGCTGGCCTTTAAAGCTCCTACATGGACGGGGACCGAGTTACCTGCAAGAGCTCTTGCATCCCTACTGCCTCCTCTGAGCACTCTCCTCTGCTGAAGAGGGATTGCTAGAGGTTCCCAGGGTTCAGCTGAAGCCATCTGGGGCCCGGGCATTTGCATTTGCAGCCCCCACCCTATGAAATGCTCTACCTCATCAGATACGAGAGTGCCTGACTGTGGAGAGCTTTAAAACCACTCTAAAAACATATCTGTTTGATCTTGCCTTTTCTGATTACTGTTGAAAGATGTCTGATTAGTATTTTTATGTTTTTAAGTATGGTATTTATTGTGTTTTATTGTATAAGCACTATTATCAGTGCGAATAGCATTTTTTTTATAAATAAAGATGAACTGAATTGAATTGAATCTCTATACAGGACATCCAAAGAGTTAAAAAGGGCTCACTCTCTGAGGAAGAAACTCAAATCAACATCTACATTAATTTGTTTTCTACTTATCACAAGATTTTGGAAAATGTCATAAACTTGACCAAGCAAATATCCTAATGGTAGATTTACTTGATTTGAGTTCTCCTGGTCTTTTAGAGTGGGAGCTCTGACTAGATCCCACTGATTTTGATTCCCTAACTGATACCTTATATTCCCTACTCACTTTACTGGTGAGAATTTTTTATCATGGAATATTGCGAGCCTAATTCCTAAGCTTTATGATCATGATTGGTGTCAATATATTAATAATTTTTACTTTGCCTTCTAGAAACTTGGGCACTGGGCAATGTAAATATTAATGGTTATGAATTGATAACTTCACCTGCAATCAAGTTTAAAAAATGTGGGAGGGCCAGAGAAAGGCTTTCCATATATATTAAAATAAAGAAAAATTAAAAATCATAGATTGTGGCATTTCCAAAACAGGTTATACAGTATCATAGCCACTGTGAAATGGGACAGTATCGTCTTTATTTTGGCAAATGTATATATCCCCCCAGATTTCCTACAGACAACAACTCCCCTTCCTTATGGGCCAACTTAACTGCTGAGTTATAGCAGTTCAACAGAAAATTTCCTACTGGTATTTTCTTGATTGCAGTGGATTTTAATTCCAGAATTGGTAAATTTAACAACCTGGATAATTTACAAAAGCACATTTTCCTAGGTGATCTTGAAAAGAGAGAAAGTCAAGACAAACTCAATAACAACGTGGGAACTAAGTTTCAAGCCTTCATAGAGAATAATAATCTGCTCATCCTCAATGGCAGGCTTGAGCGGGATTATCCTGGTAATTTTACTTACTATTCAGCCACAGGCAGAAGTGTGATAGACTACATTTTGTGCACCCCAGAAAACATTTACTTATTTAAAAAACTCAGGATTATGATGAGACTGGATAGTGACCATGCTCCTTTATGTCTGCAAATCGTTACTCAAGACTCACATGTGAATCAAGTTGATGACAAACACCCACTATCCACCCTGTCTTTGAAAGGGAAATGTTGACTAGTTTTTACTAATAAGTGCTGGCATTCATTAGGAGAAATTTTGTATAGCTCCCCATTACTAGACAAAATTGATTCTCCAAATCCCTCACCAGCTCAGGAACTCTCAGCACTTATTGATCTTTTTATGTAAATCTAAAACAAACAATTTACACTCAAAACAAGGCTTCCCCCAGGGATAGAACATGATTTGATACTACCTGTCGGAAAGCCAAAGCAAGTCTAGGGAAACTTCTAAAAGAAGTTAGAAAAAATCCCTCTAGACCTAAATTAAGGCATCTAAATCAGGCAAGGAAACAGTACAAAAAAATTTTTAAAACAAAAGAAAGAGGAACATACACACAAACAGTGGGCCCAGATGCTGCAGGTGATCCAAAGTAAGGATAACAAGGCCTTCTGGAACTTAGTTGCAAAAGGGGTACATGAGTATTGTCCATCACTTGCAGTATATGTCCCTAAAGATGTATGTGTGGAACATTTTAAACTTATTTTCTTTAGAGGACATGTGATAGAAATTTGTACAACAACCCCTCCCACCCAGCTTACTCAAAGTTCTCATTCTCCTCTCCAACTGACTTTAGAAGAGGTAGATGACAATTACTATAATCGCGAGAAAAAAGGCCCCTGGCCCCAGTGCCATCCCTCCGGACATATATAAGGAATTTAGGGACTTTTTTGACTTCTTTCTTCAATGCCTGTCTTCACAGAAATTCATCCCTATTTCTTGGATCAGAAATGTTATCGTTCCCATCCACAAAAAGGTTCCTATTATGACCCCAAAATTTTAAGATCTATTAGCCTTCTAGACATCAGTTCCAAAATTTTTTGCAGAATTCTCCTAACTAGACTTCAAAATTGGGTAACCATAACAAGCTCCGTTTCTATAAATCAAGCTGGTTTTCGGGCTAATCATTTGACATTGGACAATTTATTTACTTTATGCCACATACTAGAGAAATATACCATTTTAAGGAAATCTAGGATGTTTACCATTTTGATAGAGTTCTCTGCTGCATTTGATTCAGTAAACAGAGGAGCGCTCTGCAATGCCCTCTACAAAAGAGGTGTTTCCCCTTGAACTCTTAACCCCTGTATACCTACTTCATTCCAACACCACCATAGCTATTAGATACGACAATCAAGGTAACCTTTCTGAATATTTTTCTACATACAAAGGGGTCAAGCAGGAATGCCTGCTGGCTCTACTTCTATTTTCACTTTACATGGATTCTCTTTTACATTTTCATGATGATCCATCTTTTGACCCTCTCAAAATAGACAACATCCCATGTCACATCTTAGCATATGTGGATGATTTAGTACTACTTCTACTATCAAAATAAGGACTACAGAGAAAAATCGACTTACTCAAAAGTAGAGTGATACACTTAGTTTAAAAATAAACCTCAGCAAAACCAAAATCATGATTTTCAGCAAAAGTCCCTCTAACTTTAAATTTTATTTGGACAAGGAACCGATTGACATAGTGCCAGAGTACTGTATGTATATTTAGGGGTTAAACTAACCTCTAAGTACAAATGGTCAATGCACCTTAAGGATCAATGTAGTAAAGCCAGGCACACTGCAAAGACCCTTCTTAGATTCAATTATAAGTATGGGAGTAACACCTTGGTCCCTGCCATCTGGGCAGGAGAAGCCAAGTTTAACCCCATAATATTATATGAGGCTGAAGTCTGGGCTATGGAGTATTCTGAGAATATCAAAACCATGATCTCTACTATTATAAATCTCTCTTAGAAATTCCCTCCTCTACCTCTTCTGCCATAGTGAGGGCAGAATTGGGCAGAATTTCTCTGAGGGCCATGGGAGAGTTAAGGCTAGTCTTGTACTGGCTAAGAATTATAAATAATTCTGATAATACACTCCCAGTTAAGTGCCTGCAGGAAAAAATATTATTGATAAAGAGATCCATAACCTCTCCTTGGCTTAAAGCCCTGCTTTCAGTACTATCCAGACTGGACTCCACACACTTGTGGATTGATTATCTTAGAAATATTAATATCTTGCTTCAAAATAAATCATCTTTCAAAAAGGAAAAAAATAATTTGGCCCAAAGATCTGACATGGAAATCGTTAAAAGTAAAAAACAAGCATCCTTGTATAAGGAGAACAAGATTTCCCATGGGATTGAGGAATATCTACTACTCCCAAAAGCTCAGATTTCCAGGAAATGGATTACATGGGCCCTGTTTCGATTTGATCACTTCTAAATATGTGCACTTTAACAAAATCTGGATAAAACAACAAGACCCTAATATCTGCCTGTGCAACAGGGGTTTCCTGAAACTATTTTTCATAGCATAGTCCAGTGCCCTCTGTACAAAACATATAGAAATGCTGCATTAAGTGTATTTTTTAAATATCGAATGTATTGTATGACCTGGTTTATATACTTCTGCATCCGATGACATCAGAAGATGCTAAACTGATTGCACAATTTTGGGATTGGTCATAAAATCAAAGAAAGGAGGGGGTCTGCTAAGAAGGATATTTACTTACTTTTTATCTCTGGATATATTTAATGTCTGATAAGACTTTAGCTTCTAATATATTTATATTACTTGTCCCTTTTATAACCAGAATTCTTAACTGCTTTGTATAATTTTGGTTATGTGTTTTCTTCTAATGTCTTTAATTTATTTGTTTTGGATGAAGAATAAACTGAAACTGAAACTGTATTTCAGTGGCTCCATGGTAACTTGGTCTAGTGCGTTCAATATTAAATACCATGGCATAAAGATCACTATTACCCAAGGGACTGGTAACTTGGCAATTTGAAATTTGTACATCAAGTGTGGCTAAGACTAGAGCCAGTATATTCCCTACTCCAGCTGGTGTTAACACAGATTCGGTCAAATTACACTGTGTTATTTCAAAGAAGATTTTGTTCATTTTAGATATGGCTGTTCCAGTTGTCGAGCCAATACCTGGCATAATAAAATCTCCCATAATCAGCCTGTTATAATTTTCACTAGCTTGCCTAATTTCCTTATACAATTTATGATTTTCTTGATCGTTTAAGGTAGGAGGTGGCCTTTAAGCAGGTCTGACCCAATGGATAGGGTAACTTTAACCTAAAGGGATTCTGTTTCCCAATTATGTTATTTTATTTTGTCAGTGATGTCAAGAGACACGAGGGATATTTTAATATATAATACTAGTCCACCTCCCTTACTAACCTTTCTATCTCTCCTGACACTTTTATAATTTGAGAGTATTGCATTCCTTTCAGCTTTTTCATCCCACGAAGTTTTGGTAATGCCTATGATCTCTAGCTCTAGATTATCAATCATCGCTTCTGGTTCATCTTTTTTGTTACTTAAACTCCTTGCATTAATAAGTATTCCTTTCCAGCTTTCCCTCATTCTTTACTTCTGCCAGTTTTAATGTAATGTTTTCCTTCAGGTTTAATATTTGGCCTATATGATGTAATGTCAGATTCAGACATTTCCCATTCCATTGTCCTCTTGGGTCCCAGTTTAAAGATTTTCTAATGAGTTTTTAATTCTATTCGCTAAAAAATTCCCACTCTGTTCAGATGTTACCCAGCTTGTGCATAAAGGTATCATGTCCTAATAAAAGACCCCCAGTTTCTTTGGAATATAAAATGTTCTCTATCTGCCCATTGCTTCAGACAGACATGTATGCATCCTATGGCCTGTTTGAATGCTGTCGCTTTAAGAACTGAGAGCATGAGGCAATTACTCTATGACCACGGACCTTTATTTTTTCCCCAAGGTTTTAAAGCCTCAGAATAATTTCTGTTTTGGAGTTTTCCTTGCATCATTAGTGCCTCTGTGTATGACCACAATAGGAGAGGGTCCATATTGTTTGAAACTATCCTCTGCCCTGTGTTATATATTTTGAACCCTTGCAGCAAGAAATCATGTTACCATCATATTCAGTTTATCTTTCTGACAGATCTTAGAATCTGTGAATCTTACTACAGAGTCCCTGATTTTTGATTTGGTTGGGGCATGTCCTTCATTGGGGGGGGGAGAAGAACCCTGGTTTTCTGCTGGGTTGGTTCAAATGACAAACTTGGTTCTTGGTCTGATCCTAGGATTTCAAATCTATTTGAGGTTGTGATTCTAGCTCAAAAAGTCTGTGCCTGTTGTCTCTTTTTATGATGTTTATTTGGAAAAAAACAGACACCAATCCATGCCTGAAGAGTAATTTTCCATAGTCCCATCTTCTCGCACCCGTTTACTGGGGATTATCTTTGTGTGTGAACTTGAGTCCAGATCCTCATCTTCCTCTCTCCCTCATGTTCTAAGATTTTAATCTAGAAAAATATTCTCTCTATTATTTGTATCCATTATCACTTTTTTCTGCCTCAAGGGATTCTAAAAGCATTCCATATTCCTGATTTTGAGGGCACATTTAACTTCCTTTCTCTTTCAAGTTTTATGTTGTTTTCTGTGCTATAAGCACATACTCACATTATGGCAAGTGTATGGCTTTGTATTAATAGGTAACAACTGTATCTGGTACATGTCTCATGCCTTGCAATGAATTACATTTTTCCCAGTAGAGAGGCACAGAAGATAAGCCTCCATTCTAAGACATTTGTAACAAGATGGACAGGTGGACAGATTATGAGAGGTTTTTTCTTTTTGGTGGGGTTACATGGGGGAATCACAGGATAGAGAGGAAGGTGATCCAAAACACAATCTAGTTACTGAAACCCTCTAATCAAGGCTAAATGGTGTACTAATTGTTTTCTGGTATCCCTATTTACACTGCAAATGATCCACTTGTTAAGACGGAAAACACCCATACAAAACAGGTATAGGTGGGGCTTACTGATTATAATATGAAAGTGATGTGGTAGTCTTCCAATCTGTCCTGGATGACACAGCAGACACAACAGGGGCCTCTACTGTGCTCACTGATGCTTGCATGCACAGTCACCTACTTTTATGCACCCGAAAGTGTCTGCTCACTTCTGGTTTCTCGATTTGACAAAACCTGACTCAAACTAGGTAGAAAACTATGTGTTGTAAGCCTTCAGCCCTAAAAAGTAGTCTACCACTGCATATAACTCCCATGGGATATTTAGCCAAGCTCTGGAGTGTGGAGAACAAAACAAGGGCTTGGGGGTGCTCAGTCCTCCCACTTCTCAGCAGGCAATATACAGAATCAGAAAAACCTGCTCTAATAAAGAGGATACCCCAAGCCAGGGTTCAGACAATATACAGTGAAACACAGAATAAATGAGGTTTAAAATATGCAGGTACTGAACAGGCAGTTAAAATGGTATTCGTCACTACTGTATCGCTTCCCAGGCACACAGATGCTAACAGAGTTACCTGTTTTTAGGTACCCTTAATGTAATTGGTCATGAAGTTTAACAAGTTTATTCCTCAGATGTATTTTCTATAACACAGCTTTGGAAGAAGTATAACTGAGGATCCTGGGAGCAACCTGAGACTAGGTGGTATTGGATTTCATCTCTGAAGTCACATGTGCATCATCAGCCTATCAGGTAGATATAATCCAGCCTGTAAGTAGTTGGAGTGCTGTAGAGCTATAATCCCAAATCGCTTTTACCAGGTGAGTAATCTTCCATTTACACTCATGTTACTTAAATAAGTGGCACGACATACCTCAGCGCAACTTGCCACCACTCATGGAGAAGTTACTGTTATACTTATTCCCTATTACTTAACCCTGAAATATATTCCTTCCTTCCTTCCTTCCTTCCTTCCTTCCTTCCTTCCTTCCTCTAGATGAGCTCACTGGAGCAGAATACTTTTACAATAGTGACCAGAGACTAAAGCAACAAAATATTGCAAGAACACACTGTGACCAAAGTGCAAAGGCTAGTGTGGTATACATAACATTTCCTGGTGCATAGTACCTGTTAGACAGTGAACTATCTAGCCCATAGTGTGAACCCTGATACCCATGTATGCAAGGTCCTGAAGCAACCCAGATTCACCTATTCTGGGAACCTACAGGGATCCAAGGGTTTACATAAAGAAAACAAAAAATGCTTTTTTAAGTTAATATGTTTGCATATTTTTGTGAGGATGTTTTAAATAAATAAACAAACAAAAAAAGAAATTCCATGCAAAAAAGGCCTTTATTTTACTAGGGGACAGTGTTTAGGGAGACTGGCCTTTGGAGAGGTGCTGGCTTAGAGTTTAAAGAGCAGTTTAAAAGCAAGGCTTAAAGAATCCTTATTAGGGTCTAAAGGGAAGTGCCATCATTGGATGAAGAGTGATGTCAGAGCACCCATCTTGTTTAAGGTCATCAGTAGGCTGGAGAGGCAGATGGATGTCAGGTAAACAAGGAGATTGCTACATGTGAACATACTGTACAACAGAAGGCAGAGTTGAAAGGTTGTTTTCCTCCCACAGAGGAATCTTAGAGGCGTGGGATGTTATCTCAGTTTCCTTTAATACATTAGGAGCTGTTTTCTTTTCTAACCTTGTCTGCAATAAAACTCCTTGATAAGATATGACAGCCATGAGGAAGAAAAGAGATGTAAGTTTAGTCAAAATACAATTTCTCTTTCTAGGAAATCAAGGAAAACAACAGTGCAAAAGTGGGTATTATCATGTACTGTTAACCTGTAGTTTTCAAAATTAGGGTAGCATATTGATTGCACTTAACTTCGCTAATAATCAGATAAAGAGCCATGTATATTTTTGTTAATGGATTATGATGCTGGGAGACTGCTGCAAGGCTTCAGACTTTATTTGATCCCCAAACTGGACTGTATAGACAGCAGCTAGACACTGTAATATACTACATGCTCTGGTAACGCCAGTAAAGTTTCATGCTATTCTACCACTGGTTGTGGGTGACTGAATTGTCAGAACTATATTTGGTCTGTTGGGATGGCAAGGCCTCTTAATATTAAATTCTGCTTATAAAATGGCAGGAAAATGCTGAAACTTTACTGGCCAAGAGCCATCGCCTGACTATGCATTAAGTAACTATTCATGCATGGTCAGCTTCGGATCTCTTTCCATGCCCTAAACCTAATTTTTCCAACATATCAGTGGACATACAAAGTAAAAGAAAAAGTCACTATCTTAAATCTCCAGTACTTTACTATCTTCATATAATAAAAAAACTCACTCACTTATTTGCCTCCATGTATTTTCAGAAATACACCTTAATGCCACTGCCTGACAACATAGATCATGTTTCTAAACATATTTTTAAGTCAGAGGCCTCCGTTACTTTTCATGGGTTACCCCCCAATCATTTCCACAGCAGAGAGCTGTACACACACTCTGACCAACACACCACTGAACACAGCGACCAAATATAACTTGTGCACAGTACTGCACAATTCCTTAAATGTGGCAGCAGCACAGTCAAGATCACAGGAAACTGTGCACTGTACAGAAAGACCAGGAGTGCCATTGAAATTGCATTCAGCCATTGCTCATCTCATTAATGACAACAGGTACCTGACAGTAGAAGTGAGTGTTAGGAGGAGCAGTGGTGTGCCCTTCTAAGTCTGATGAGGTAGACAAAGGAGAAACAGGGGCAATGGGGAGAAAAGGGCTTATAATAAAGAAATGCTGAGGATCCACGTTTGGAAACAACTGATGAAGGCTGCACCGGTTTTGGGTTGCCTCACAGTGACTGCAGTATGATCAACTACAGTAGCTAGGTCAACAACTCAGGACTGCCTGCAAAATAATCTTTAGAATCATTGAAAAAAAGGTACATTTACTACAGAGCCATCCCATAGTCTGGGCTGGATTTCTTCAGTCTTGGAAGATCTCAACTAACATGAGGGAAAATAAAATTATATCCACTCACATAAAGTACTGCAGTGCATTTCAGATGAAAGAATAGAAACAAAATATACAAATAAAAATAGATAAAGAGAAATGGGGGTTTCTCGGGCTGGGACAAATGTGATTTTCATTGGTGAAAACTACAAAAAACAAACTTTTTGCCAAATTTTTCTTTCTGTGACAAATGGCAAAATCAAGCAAAAATCCTGTGAAAAATCAATGTTTCTGTGGAAAATGCTGTTTCTGTGTACAAAAACACCCTTTTCACATGGAAATTGTAAGTTTTCATGTGAATGTTGATTTTTGAGAAATTTATTTCTGTGAATATTGAAGAATTTTAGCAGCATTTATAATTTTCATGGAATTCATTCCACAAAAATGCATGAGGCAGTTTCACCCAGTCCCAAGTTCTTTCCTTGGTTTCATTGTCATATACCTGATTAGCCCTGTTAGGTCTGGGCAAAGCTTTGTGAAATGTGCTGCACAACCCTGTTTACCTTTTTGCTCATACTAGGAATCCTGGGGATAGTATTTTAAAAGGACCCACCAAGATGTGTACAATCACATTACTATTATTTTCACAACCGAGTTGTGTCCAAACTGTTAGATCATCTCTTAGCTGGTCACTTAGACCACATCTGGAGTACTGGATCAGTTCTGGAACTTACACCTCAGACAGGACACAGACAGAGTAGAGGCTATCCAAAGAAGAAGGGCAATAAAATGTGTCAGCGGCTGCACCAAAATCCTGAGGAGAGACTGAGGGATCTAAACATGCTCACATGAACTAGAAGTATAGTCTTAGTGACAGAGAGAAGTGTAAGCACCTAGCTTTACCTTAAATACAGTATAAGTCCCTCAGAGAAATGGAGCCAATTGAAAGTTGTCATTCAAACCAGGCTTCATATATTGTACAACTTAAAGCAGCAGTGCAATGAAAATGTTTTTCCAATAAAAGCTAGTTTCAGCACAATTAATAAAAATATTAACATACCTGTCTAATCTGGTTTACTAGGTATCTCCTATGCCCATACACCACACGTTTTTTCTCAGTCCTAAACTTACCAGGTTTACAATTATATTTATAAGCAAAATGTGGCAGCCATCTTTTTTCTTGAGAAAAAAAAACCTAAAAACATTTATGAAATACTCAAATTTTGGCTGAACTAGAAAATGTTACCACAAAATAAAACTGGAAGCTGGAATCTTTTTATAGTGACAAAAAGTAGGATAAAATGGTTTGCCAATTTTATTGCACCACTGCTTTAAGTTTAAATTGCCAAAAAGCCTCTTGCTACAGAAGAAGAATGACAACCTTCAATTGGCTCCATTTTCCAAGGGATTTATTATGGATTAAACAGTACTAAATTTATTCCCTGGTTGGGATTAGTTCAAATTTTTATGTATTATTTGGACTTTTATCTGTTTATTTATTTATGCATGTGTTGCTTTTTGATATGTATTGTGACTTGTTTTGTATGCATTCTTAAGTAGATTTTAGTATTATTTATGTCATATAGCATTGTTTAGTTTCCCCTTCCCCTTCCTTTCCCAGACTCCCCTTCCCCTTATTATGTTACTTTTGTCCATAATTAAGCATGTTACCTGTTAGAAATGTCACCACATGACATCCATTTTTACTGTGTTTTACTGACTGAATGTATGAGTTATATAGTATATGAGGGTGTATCCCTTTAAGATTTACTGTGCATAAATAGGGGCTTCTTGCGATGATGTTATACTTTGATAAAGCACAAGTTTGATGCAAAACATTGGTGGGTAGGTGGGTGAAGACAGTGTGGAGCTTCAAATATGCATGGAATAAGCACATGGTTATAATAAATAGAAGTAAGCCAGAATGGAGGGATATCTGTGACCAAATAGAGTTTGGAGTGTTAGGCAGAAAAAATAGGGCAGATTAGATGGGGCTACCCATCATTTTCTGCTGACAAATTCTATGTTTCTATGTACACCCAGGAAGAGAGGAGGAAGAGGGAGAGAAACTGGATTGGAAGGACTGAGATCTTTAAATACCTCACAGGGTGAACAAGGTAGAGGAAGGGATAATTTGTTAGAAAAGAAGGTATACAAGAACTAGGAGCATGCAATCAAACTGTCTGGTGGGGGGTTAGGAGGGTCATGCTAATTCAATTTATTTATTGTATAGCTAAAAAGCCTTTACAATATAGCTAAAATAACCTTTTACAAGAAAATAAATTATGCATGCATTAACCTACACTATAAATGACAGCACTTTTAAAAAACAGATGGATACAGTATTAAAAATTAAATTCACATGCCATAGACACTATTGCACAATTCAAAGGTAAGGGATTATCTCACTGTTATTTTTATTTTCAGGTTACTAAATAGCTTGGAAATATTTGGCAACCCTAATAACTGTCCATGCATCCTCTGTGTGAAGTTGAATATTGGTTAAAGACATCATGTCTACTTGATAGCTATTGTTCAAAAAAGGAGATAGCCAATATGTTCTTGGTTTTGAATACCAAATGCAGTACCATCAAACATGCACTAAATCTTCATCCCCTCCCCATAAGAGCAATCTCAAGTCCCTGATAATATACCTTCCTTCTTACATCTATAAAGCAGCATATTGCTGGGGAATTGCTCAAATTTATAATTGGAGAATAGAGCTCTAAGTTTGTGGTCTGTAAGAATTTCAAGATGAGGTTTAAACCTGAAGTAGTAATCGTTTTATGAAAACATTTGGAATACTGGTCCCTGCTATAGCTTGCAAGTCCTGATTCTTCCAATAATTGTCAATCTTTTTGAAGCATATTTTTTATATTTTACACTCAATGTGATTCTTTGGTCCACTGCCTCTTAAAGTTCATTAATTTATGTTTTTCTATAATGAATGTATTATTGTATATCAAAACCCTTGTCTGTAATTTAGCATGAATCATTCTTCCTTTTCCTTCAAGCAAACAGTAGTTAGGGTTCTGTTGCCTTCTTGGGCCAGAAGTTCTCCTTGAATGGACTGCCACCTGCGATTTGAATCCCTCTGCTTGTCCTGCACTGCTCCTTCTAACAGAAGGGTTCTATTGCCCTCCTTGGGCCAGAAATTCTCCTCGAACAAACCACCACCTGAGGTTTGAATCCTCTGCTGGACCTGCTCTGCTTCTCCTAACAGAAGGGGTTCTGTTGCCCTCCTTGTGCCAGGAGTTCTCCCTCGAACAAACCCGCTACCTACAGTTTGAATTCCTCTGCTGGACCTGCCCTGTCCCTCCTAACAGAAGGTATGGAGCTGCTTGGACATGTGTCCCTTTTTGAATTTGTTGGTGCCTAAAGCAGGGTTGCCTAATTAGTGGCACAGATGAATTTAAAAGGCAGAGCTGTTCCTGACTGGATCCCAGCCCTCTGCTTGCCACCTTTAAGTTTGCAGGCTCGGACAGAGAAACAAAGCTCGCAAGGCTAATTAAGCTACTCAACTGGGACTGCTGTGCTGCACTGTGGACAGAACTCAAATTATTTGGCCCTTAGCTGCTTTTCAGAATTTGAACTTTGCATTGTTTTCTGCTAGAATTGTATCCATTCAATGGGTAACACTTTGTGTCTTAATATATTAATTTGCACCTATCCACCTTAATGTTGAGTGAATTGCCAGTTTGCTTGTAGTAAATCGCTCTTGCTTTTACTGTTTATTTTTATGGCTAGGTCCCTGTTGTGATTTGAACTTTCTTTCTTTCACTGCTCGATTTTTGGCTAAGTCACTGTTCTGATTCTGAGCCCCGAACATTTTTTTTGTCCATTTTACCATTAGCATGTTATACTGTACTGCCACTAGAGGGACACAATCTTTATCTATAGTGATCCCTGCCTGTTGTTCTTATAGATACCTTCCTAAACTACAGCTACCTCCTCCATCTGCCCAGCCTCCCGCTCCCGCATCTAAATTCATCCTGTTCCTAAATCAATTGTTCACTAATTTCTCTGCCTTTATGAACAATGCATCACCTACTTATTCTCTCTCCCCTTGTTCTGCTCATATTCCTCTCTTTACCACCTCCACTTGCTCATTACTCATCTATTCCTTATAACTCTCCCACCCCATCATTTATTATCTCCAATCCCTACCCACATCCATGCCATCCCCACATTTGAAATATGGTCTCACTTCACCACTATTCCTCATGCAGCTTTGATAGCGGTGTCCACTTTGACTGGTTCTCCACCTTTTCTTCCTCACTCTTCCATTCCCTTCTCCTCAAAACTCCCAACCTCCTTGCCAGGTCCTTCAAAATCCCTAAGCTTCACTTCCTCATACTCACCTCCGTTTGCTCTCCTCTGGGATATCCACCCCAACCCAGGCCTATTGCCCCTAGCTTCTCTGGTGTTCCTCCTCTACTACCTCCCTGCTCTCTTGTATCACCAGTCTCAAAGGGTTTAAAAAGCCTACATCTAAACATCTGCAGCTTGTTGCAAAAAATAGACCAGATTCAGACCATTGTGTGCACTCTAAAACTAGATATTCTAATCACCTCAGAAACTTGGCTAAAGAGCACTATCCCTGACCACTCGATCTCCATTCCTGGCTACTCACTGTTAAGGCAAGACCATGCTGGCAGGGGTGGTGGTGTGGTCATTTATGTCCTAGCCTCCATCCAATATTCCACTATCTACTCATCCTCCAATCCTGAGACCCATGATGCCCTAACTATCCATGTGACCCTCCTCTTCACTCTACCAATCTTCATAGTCGGCATATACTGCCGCCCAAATTTCCATCCTTCAGTTGCACTAGACCTCCTAACCTCCATCACTTCCCTTGCTCACTTTAGGGAATTATTCATCCTAGGTGACCAATATAAATTGGTTGTCACCTAAAACTACCAAAACTAAAAATGAAATCAGAGCCCTAAACCTCTCTCAACTGATCTCTGAACCCATCTGCCCAAACCACAAGACACAACAACACTCCCTACTCAACTGGGCCCTTACCTCCCACCCCACTGCATCATCACCTCTGGCATCCTCCCCGATGCTCTCAGTGACCATAATCCAATATTCATAGTTAGGAAAGTTCACAGAACTAAATTGCCACACAAAACCACACAACTACGCTCTTTCAAGTCTCTTGACCTTGAACTGCTCCTGAGTAACTTTGCCACTTTTGACTGGTTCCAATTAACCTCCCTCCTCTCGGTTGATAAGGCCCTTGCCTACTTTGAAGAAATCTTTCTTGTAAACTGGAATGCCTTTGCCCTGCTCAAACAAACCAGAGTTAGAGGTAACCACTTATCTTGGATAACCCCTGAACTTCTGGCCTGCCTCAGGGCTAGAGATTGAGCCTGAAGCATCATAAAGCTACCCAGCATCCTAGTGACCTTGCGAACTACTTCATCAGGGCTACAAGTCTAGCCAAGTCCGAATATTTCAAATCTGCCTTCATCACCAACATAAAGTCCCCTTCAAAGTTCTGGAAGGTGGTTCACACCTTAAATAGCCCCTCATCTTGCCCCCCCAGCACTTAAAGTAAATAGCTCACTAGTGTCCGACCCACCAGCCCTAGCTGCAGAATTTAACTCCTACTATTCCTCCTGCACCACTAAGCTACTGAAATCCCTCCACTCCTACCCATCACCCTCCCAAACCTCTACCTGTGTGCCCCCTCCACTACCCTCCCACCACCCCTTCTCTTTCACTACTGTAAACCCAAATGATGCCCTCCTCACCATCAACCCCTCTAAAGGTGCCTCCCCTGATGGCCTTGACTCAAAACTCCTCTCCCTCTCTACTTCAGCCATTGCCTACCCCCTCTCAATAATCCTAAATCTATCATTCTCTACTGCCTCAGTCCTCTCTTCATGGAAACATGCAGTGGTCCACCCTCTACCCAAAGGGGGTGACCCCTCATCCCCTGGCAACTATCAGCCCATTTCTTTCCTCCCTTCCATTGTCAAACATCAAGAACACATTGTCCTCTCCCAACTCACCTCTTTTCCATCTGGCACCTCCTTTTTCACTTCTTTCTAGTCTGGTTTCAGGAAAAACTACTTAACCACCACCTCTTTCCTCTCGGCTCACAGACTCCATCCTAACCAGGATGGACAATGGCAAATTACCTCTGCCATTTTGGTGACCTGGCCAAGGCCTTCAACACCTTCTCTCACTTCCTTTTCCTTGACTCACTTCCGGCAGCTGGCTTATCTCCCTCCACCACAAACTGGTTCAAGTCCTACATTATTGGCAGAACCCAATCAGTTAACATCTTGGACATCACTCCCTCCCCCCCTCCCGATTAGCACTGGCATCCCCCAGGGCTCTGTATTAGAGACCCTCTTGTTCTCCATCTTCTTAAATGACCTTCCCTCTGTTTGCTCCACTTCCTCCGCTATACTGTACATGTGTATGCCAATGATACAGTCCTGTATGCACCTGGCTCCTGTCCTGCTGAGGTTACAACCAGCTTACAGCAAGACTTCGACAAGGTTCAGCTCTGGTTTGCTAACCATCAACATTGCCTCAACGCCAAGAAGACTGTCTCCATGACCTTTGGCACAAGGTAGAGAGTCTGTATGCTTCCCTCCCTACCCACTTTCCACACTCTGATGGGACTTTACTTGAGGACACATCCTCCTTAGGGTACTTAGGTGTTTGGCTGGACCAGCACCTAAATGTCTCTGGACATATTAATGCCATCTAGAAAAAACTGTGCCCCCAGCTTAGTGCCTTGTTCAGGAACTGTAGTTACATCCCTCCTACGGCTAGGTGTGAACTTGTTCTGAAGATGATACTGCCCATTTTTAACTACTGTGACATAGAGTATGGTGCTGCCCTTAAGTCCTCCCTGGCCAAACTGGACACCATCTACAATTTCTTCTGCCACTTTACCCTCGATGCCCCCCTCATACCCACCATTGTGATCTTTATCATGCCCTATCCTTCCCCTCTCTTACAAAAAGACAACTCTCCCACTGTGCTAAATTCATCTCCAAGCACTGGTTATGTGAGCTCCCTTCCTACCTCACCTCCTTATTATACCCCCATCCTCCCATTCCCTTAGATCTACCAACTCCCACACCCTGGTAGTCCCCCGCAGAGCCACCTAAATGGGCCAATCTGGTTACTCTCACTGCCTCCCAAATATTTGGAATTTCTTCCCCCCTCAAATCCAGCACTCAACCTCCAGCAACTCCATCAACTCTGCCCTCAATAATTACCTTGCACCTAGTGGCTCCTGCCATGTCCCTCCCTAATTCCCTCCTCTAAGCACTGGACAGACCCTGCCCCTCTACTGTTGCCTTAATTTTACCCTGTGTACCCCCACCCCCAAATTTCTAGCTCTCATCCCCTTCCCCCAAATTTCTCCCCCTTACTGGCATCCTATGATCTCTCACAGAATGTAAGGGACCCCAAATGCGATATTGTCTGCATAGACCAGTATTGGGCAGATAGTTGTTTTTATTTTTGGTGGGTCAGAATTTATTCTCCCAATGTCCACAAGCATTTTATCGATTTATAGAGAGAATAAAACCAGAGACAACACACAGCCCTGCCTCACTCCATGGTTAATATTAAATGATGTAGAGAGTTGCCCTTTATGGCCCAGCCCCACTTTAGCCCATGTTTCTGTATATAGGTCTGCTAAAACTGTGATTAAGGCATAATTTGTGCTTCTTTCGCACAAAATATTCCATAGAATACCTCTTGCAATATAATCAAATGGCGATGAATAATCAATGAACATTACATATACATTTTGTTTTCTGAGTAAAGCATATTTTTCGATGATGCGTCTAAGAACAAATATATTATCAGTCATCGAGTAGCCAGCTCTGAAGCCTGCCTGATAATTTGAAAGACCACCAGTTCTTTGTACTTCTACCTTTAGTCTTTCAAGCAGTACTCTACTAAATATCTTAAGATTCACATCAATTTTGCTTATTGGCCTATACATGGCAGGATTTGTGATTTTACCTTTTTTATGTAGTGGAATTATATTAGCACTCTTTCATGTTAGGGGGTATGTAAGGGCTTTTACACATTTATTATATTATAGATCGAAGGAGCACTCCCGACCAATCAGAGCGCTCCTTTCCCCTGCACGTGAGGCACTCTTATTCTGTGAAGAGCATCTCACTCCCAGATGCCCTGGAAATGGGCACATTGCTGTGAGCAGTTTAAAAAATATATTATTGATTGCCCTCGATCAATAATATATTAATACATCCGTCACCACTGGTTGCTGAAAATGAGCAGCTTCACTTGAGCCAGAACAGCTCAGGTTCGCCGCTGTTCATGTTCAGCTGAAGGTGTGTGGAAACCACTCATTTTCAGCAATGAGTGGATCTCGGGGATGTATTAACATAAAAACTGTTAAAATTTTCCCCAGGATGTAGGGACGCTCAATCCTCCACTGGGATGCCATCAGGTCCAGCTGCTTTATGTTTTTTCAGTGAAGAAATGGCTAAATATACTTCACTCGAAGCTATTGGCTTAAAGAAGGAATGTACATTATCTTGCTCTAGGTTTGTTCTGGCCTCAGAGGGATCATAATAGATATTAGTAAAAAAATCTATCCAGCTGTCTTCTAATATGTGAGTATCAACATCTGTTTTATAATTATTTGTACCTTTTGCAACAAGTGTCCAAAATATTTTAGCGTCATAACTTTGTACTGCTACCATCATGCAATGCCATTGCTTTATGTAGAAGGCCTGCTTTTTTCTTGTATAAACTTCTTATCCTTTCTCCATAGTTGATTAATATTAGTTAGGAGTTGTTTTTCCTCCCTTTTTTATATAGGGAATACATTGCCCTGACATGGGCCTTCATTCTTTTACAGTCTTTATCGAACTATGTATTATTTGTGGTTTAGGAGGGATGTGAATAAGTATTTCTTCACCGAGAGAGTGGTGGATGCCTAGAACAATATTCCACTAGGGGTTGTGGGAAAAGGCAGTGGTGGGTGTCAAGCATGCATGGGATTGGTATAAAGGAAAACCGGTATCGGGGGGGGGGTGAGAGGAGGTAGCCAGAGACCAGGTAGAGTCTTTGGTGGCAGAAAAGGCAGGGAAAAGAGAAGCAGAGTAGGTGGCAAAGTTGTCTTTATCTGCTAAAAAATTATGTATTTATGTCTAACAGTATCTGAAGTTCACATAAAAAAGTTGTAAAAGTAGCAAAAATTATGCAAATCTTTTAGCTACCTCACCGGGAGGATGCAATTTATTCAAACTGAAATGGCTGTCTCTGACCTTGCCCCCACCAGTGTTGGAATTCCTCAGGGATCAATACTTGGCCCTCTTCTCTTCTCTCTGTTCATCAGCAACCTGCCATCACTGCCCTGTT
This sequence comes from Neoceratodus forsteri, assembly GCA_016271365.2. NCBI lineage: Eukaryota > Metazoa > Chordata > Ceratodontiformes > Ceratodontidae > Neoceratodus > Neoceratodus forsteri. The sequence continues at coordinate 333,838,538 of CM057455.1, read as the reverse complement.
CCACCTCTATGATCCTATACGCTGATAATATGATGTTTCTCTCAAGTGGTAAAGACCCTTTGTCTATAAAGGCAGATCTCCAGGGGGATTTTGACTGTTTACAAGGTTGGCTTCTACCAAATAAGCTCATATTAAACTCCAGTAAAACCGTGGCCATGCCTTTTGGCTTCCTCCTAGGATCAAATCTTGTACCCCTGCCCTTTCTATCACCTGTCTTGATGGCTCCCCTTTGGAATCTGTTAACTCTTTTAGGTATCTAAGAGTTACACTCAACCCATCTTTGGATTTTAATCTGCACATTGCTGCTACCTGTAAGGCTGTAAACACCAAACTGGGACTTGCTTATAAAATTAGGCCCTCCTTCAACCATGCTGCTTGGCTTGCTATTGCACAAGGTTTCCTCCTTCTTAGTCTTACATATTGCTCCGTGGCATACCTTGATGCTAGCAAATGAGCCTTCCAGAAATGGTGCGCCTGCTATAACAGCATATGCAGAGTTGCCCTCTCTGCTCACCGACTAAGTCATCGATGTCAACTCTACTCAAGACTGGGCTGGCTCTCTCCTTCATCATACAGACTCTATATTGCTGACTGCCTGATTGATAATATAATCAGAACAGGGATCCCTGAGTACCTCTCAAGGTTGCTAACCCATTCTACCCAAACTTATCCCCTAAGATCACTGGCACAAATTCCTCTAGAAATTCAAAGGTGTTTCACTAAAAAGGGTGCACTCTCCTTTGCAACATCTGCACTGTCCATTTGGAACTCCGTCCCCCAACAGGTCAAACTCATCTAGTCTCACCAGGCCTTCAAACATAGTCTCATGCCTTCCTAACTTAGTCTAATGGCTGCTCCTGCTCTGAAACTTGAGACCTACTCCTCACTGCTTTCTGCCCCTTTTTGGCACTTACTGCTCTCTGCATTCTGGTGCCGGCCTGTTCCTCCATCCCTCACGAATCCTATTGTTATGACTTGTATTGATTTCTAAATTGTTTGGTTGCCAGATTTCAGCTTGTACTTTCGCTACCTCTAGTGCTAGTAATTTATTGTAATCTATTTCTGTCTTCTTGGTTTTGCAAAATTTATTAGCTCTTAGCCTGTAGTCATTGCTCTGTTTTGTTTTCCATTCTTACTGTTGTTGCAAACAATGTCTCTTTGTCTGTACTTGATTCTCCTGATTTGTACCCTCCTTGAATCATGCCAAAATATAGGCATTACTCTTGTTTTATGTACTTACCTGGTAAATGGAAACTACTCTCTTAGACATGCCCCAAGTCACGCCTCTCTCAAAAGGAATTTATGACTCTCCTAACCTAACCTGCCCCTTGCCAGTGCATTAATCCACCTTAGCCTGGCTATCTACACCCCTACTGCCTATTCCTACTTTGTTTCTACCCAGTTGTCACACGTCAGTTCCCTCCCCTGTGCCTGCGCTCCCTAGTTCTTACTTGCCTCTTGCCTGTCCTTACTTTTCATCCTTTCTCCCTGTTTCCTCCTACTGCCTCTCCAACCCTTCCCACTCCTCCACCTCTTATGCCTTACCTTTTACTATCTCTGCTCACTGACTGCCTGCCCTCTGTCACCAGCTGCTCAGGTTCCTGTATTTGTACCATCTGTATCTCTTGTAATTTGTGTCTCTCTGCTGCTAACTTCCCTACTGCCACTTGGAAATGTAACTCACTTCACTTGTGTATTTCCCTCATTGCCGGATCATGCCTGTTTTAGTATGTATTTGAAGGCTCCATGGAGCAAATTGCACTTTGCCTTACTCTGTACTACCTGCTTGACTGCTTTATTTATCTCTGTTATTGGTACAACTATGTTTTGCCACTATTGTTTTTCCTGTTCTGAACCACTACTGTATTTTGTATCCACTTGTTGCTTGTCTTGTAATCTTGTTTTGTAATCCTCCCGGATCATACCTGAAAATAGGCATCCCTATGTCTAGTGTACCTACCCAGTCAACAAAAACTAAATAAAATAAATCACACTTGTAACATTTTTTTACTCCAGATTGTGACTTTTTGTCACATATGGATGTTTCTTTTGAAAATAGAAACAGGACTGCTAAGATGCAATTTGGCATATGTGGTCACAGGCACTGCATGCATTTTCATCCATGTCCGATACTTTGGAAAATATGGCTCCCTGGGCTTTAACAGGGGTTCTAAATAGGAATTATGAAATGGATAAGATAACCAAATAATGTGATCTAATGTTGGGTTACCAGTCATATACGCTCTTGTGCAATGTTACCTAATGTTTGTTTGGCTTGACTCATTTTCTCTGGATTTCCTCCTTCAGTAGAGGTGCCAGGAGCATTTTCTTGAGGCTAAAGGAAACGGGTAGCTAAAAGAGCCACACCAGTAACAAAGCACAAGAAAAGGAGGAAGGGTGGGTGGTGGTTGTTTGAATACTAGGCACTGGTTGTGTGGCTGTGTGTGGCTTATGTGGGGTAACAGGAGGAGTCTGGCAGCCCCCCATGACACCAGAAGTTAAACCTTTCAATCCAATGTATGGATGTTAGCTGTGTAGGTGCTTGTGCAATGCTATGTGATGTTTGGCTGAAGCTAAAAGCAGCAGAAGTCCATGGTTTGAGTGTGATTAGACCCAATAACTTGGAGGAAAAGAAAGAAAACCCATGGAAGAAACATCTGGGAACCAAGGTTACTGGCTTAGCCTTTCCTCCAGACTTCTACAAATGCATGAGGCTAGCTGTCTGTAAGATTGGCAAAGTCCAGAATTTGGATCTCTGTTTCGAAGAACAAAAAAGTCTGATATCCCATCATCCCGGTGGTGTGAGCTGGAATGCTCTTTCTGGATGCTGAAGTAGCTGCTCCAATCATGAATGAATGGCAGATGAACGGTGTTGAGTTGAGGCCCATATGAGACATCAACCATCTGACATGACAGACAAACCAAGTTGTAGTCATGATGGTATGGCTTTCAGTAGACAGAGGAGAATAAATGATGTCAGGATGTTTGTCCAGGACTGGAGTTAGTTAAAATTTTAATGGGACACCAGCTTAGATTGTTGTCCTCTATTATTATTATTTTTATTTATTTAATTTAAATGTTTCACCAGGAAAGTACACTGAGCAGGGTAGATCATTTCCAGATATGTCCTGGGGGGAGGGGAGGGGAAGTGGAGGTACAAGATGCGCAGTGCAAAATTTAGTACACTTCAACAAAGTCAACAATCCATAGACTAGATTGGTAACAAGAGTAAGAAAAATGCAGGATACATTAAGTGCTGCAAAACAGTTAAGATACAGTGAGGTTGCAGCAGATCATGAGAAGCATTATCAGCTACTTACAAGGCATTGCTACTCAAAAATACAAAAACATGGAACATGGAAATAGCTGATACAAACAGCATTTACTAGATTCAAGGATACAATGTAAGTATGACAGTATAAGGAACAGTCATAGTGGGTATTTTGTTGGAAACAAAAGTTCTGAGTTGAGCAGTCCACAATGAGGCCTAAAGGGTGAGGGATGGATCAAGGGTAGATTGGGAGACTGAGTACCAAAGGGTTAATGTGTTTGGCAGGAGCAGGAGTGGGCCGTATAGACACGTAGTAGGGTAAAGAGAACTTTAGGAGACAACACAAATTGGATATTTGAGGGGAGGGCATTCCAAAATTTAGGACAGTGATAGGAGAAGGCAGCTTGGTCAGTGGAGGTAGCGCGGAGAGGGATAGTGAAGGAATGGGAGTCAGACAGGTATCTGCTGTAAGACAATCACAGTGCAGAATACCTGCCAATTATTCTCCCACAAACTAAACCCAGAGTCAGTTATTCAACTATACTCCTCCCACAGAGTCAGTTATTGCACTAAACCCCTCCCACAATCGGTTAATAAAACCTTTGCCATGCCTACGATCGGTTATTCAGACAGTTCCTAACCGCAACCCATCGCCCCCCTCGCCCGCCTCCTGCCACTAATCTCCCTCAGACAAGGCTGCACTCCTGCTCAAGGAAATAGTCACTTTAGAGCTCAAAAAGCTTCTTTTCTTTTTATGGGCAACATCCTGAACATGCCCCCCTTCACTCGGTTTCTCCGCCCCCATGGACAACAACAAAGCTGCAGCTGCACTCAGTTCTCCTGACAGTCCCCGGACGGCCAACCAGCTCACATCCACCTCCCTTCCTGAATCTGAAGACTCCCATGGAATTCTTATAGCCTGGCACAACAGCTTGCTTGACTGCCAGCAGTCTCTCTCGAATCCTCTCTCTCTCTCTCTCTCAGTTCCTGGCAGACAGACCCTGACAGCTGCACATGCTGGTTCACATTAACTCTGGAAAGGAAGCATAGTGAGAGTGATTGCGGGGAGATGGGAGAGAGGAGGGGAGAACAGGAGAGAGAGTAATTTAGCGTGTGTGACTGATGTTCTTCTTTGCCCTCTTTTTTGCCAGACACACTGTACTGCACAAACATTAAAACAATTTTTTAAACCTTTATTCCACCGTGTAATAGTAATAACATTTAGTGAGTTGGAGTATACTTGAATAACTGGCTTTCTGTGGGATTAAACACACCAGCATTTAATCATCCACAGGAGCCAGTTATTGCTTTGTACTCCAACTCACTAAATGTTATCACTTAATTGTTCCTTTCTTTTTGATCTTGATAGGGAGAGTGTAAAGTGATCTGCAAATGCTTTCTTGAGACCTTTATTTGACTGATGAATAGCAGAATCAAAAACGGCTGAGAAGGAGGTAAACTCCCAAGGTCTTACAAATCCAAAGAAGGCTAAGGTCAGAGCTGCTTGTAAATTTTGATCAGTGAAGGAACTGAAGACTCTGTCCTTTAATGGCCATCAGCCTTCAATACAGAACATAGAGAACAGTGAATGGGCAGCCATACACAACAGTCCTATGTCTGCATTGAGAGGTTTCTATGGCAACCAGGAACCTGGAGAGTGAAGCTCGAAAGGTTCTCTGGTTGCCTTCAAAAACCCAAGTTGAGGACACGTGCTTGTCTGTATATAGATACCCACATAGTAGCTTTTAGTGTATGGGCATCCACTTCCATTCAATGAACTAGCGATTGGGGAGAGGCACTTGAGGGTTAGTGGCATGCTGAAATTACTGATTGAATGTGTGGCTAGTGACTACAGCTGCAGCTGTTTCTGTAAGTTTAGGGTTAAAAAAAATAAAACAGCTTCTATTTCAACTGGCCAGAGGAAAGCATTCTAAGTTGTTGTGCTCCAGTGGTGATATCAGTACTGCAGCAAAATATTCTGAAGTCAGTACTGCAGCACAACAGCCCTATTCTAGGCATGGATTTCCATGCAGAACAACATTCCACTATACACTACATAATCTATCATCGGCTTACTTGTGGGCGGTCCTTGAGGAGTGGGTTTCTTCAGTCCTTCAATGAATACTTTGAGTGCTGCAAAGGACATATACAAGATTTACTCCTGATCCTGCTATGTAGTCTGCATCTGTATCTGTATTTATTTTGTAAGGTGTTACTCCCTGCAACTCCCTTCCCTGCATTGCACATGAAAATGAACCCTGGCTCAGTGAGCCTTTCCTGGCTACCAACTTTTAAATAAATAAATACATTTAGAACCAGGATGGATGGACATTAAAGCAAACTGAATGCCAGAGAGCTATTTTTGATAGTAGTGGCTGACAGGCAAAATACTTGAGAGCAGAGAGTATGAGAATGGAATACTTCAGAGGGTCTTTGTACGAGGATCGCTCAAGAAGTTCACGGCCTGACACAGATAAAAAGACACTACGAACCTAGTATTATTTTGTTTTTCAGCATAGTTTCCTTTCCGTTTAATACACTTAGTCCAGCATTGTTCTAACACTGTTATCCCCTCATGGTAGAAACATAGAAACATAGACATAGAAACATAGAAACATAGAATTTGACGGCAGATAAGGACCGCTTGGCCCACCCAGTCTGTCCATTTCCTACCTGATGGATAAGCTGCAGATCCTAGTTAACCAGCAGCCTACTTCTTCCTACCCCCACCCCTAGAATTGCCTTTATGACTGTCCCATGCATGCTTGAATTCCACCACTGTTTTGACTCCACAACCTCCTCTGGAAGGCTGTTCCATACATCCACAACCCTCTCTGTGAAAAAATACTTCCTTAAATTACCTCTGAACCGCCCCCTTCTATCTTCAAATTGTGCCCCCTTGTTCTTGCACACCTCTTTTTTTGAAAGATGCTACCCTCTTGGACTTTGTTGATTCCCTTGAGGTACTTGAAAGTTTCTATCATGTCCCCCCTCTCCCTCCTTTCCTCGAGGCTATACACATATTAAGCTCCTTAAGTCTCTCTTCATATGTCTTCTGGTTGAGACCCTGCACCATTTTAATTCCCTCCTCTGGACAGCTTCCATCCTGTCTATGTCTTTACGGGATTGGGTCTCCAGAACTGCACGCAGTACTCCAGATGTGGTCTCACCAGCTGGCTGTACAGAGGGATAATAACTTCTTGTTTTCTGCTGGTGGTACTCCTATGCATCCAGGTAGAATTCTGTGTCTTGGCTCCCCAAACCCCATTATAGCAGCTATGACCTCTTTGTCATCAGCAAATCTCTTTCCATGGAGTTCAACCTTCAGTTTTGGGAACAGGTAGAAGTCTGAAGGAGCAAGATCTGGTGAGTAGGTGGGAGAGGAAGCAGTTCATACCCACATTTCACTACTACCAAAAAATAGCTCTCTGGATGTTCTTTTCAATGCCTTCTGTCATTTCATCCTGAATGCCCATCCCAGAACCCATCATTGCACCCTCCATACCGCCATCTTTATCACTAAATACTGGTTCGGCTCTCTCCCCTCCTACCTAGCCTTCCTCCTATCACCTGCTGCCCTCATCTCCTCTAGTCTCTGCTCCCATGACCAACGTTCCTTTGCCTTATCTTCCCTCACTCAAACTCTGGTAAGCTGCCTTCTCTTCCACTTCCCTGGGAGTGGAACTCTGCCTGCCTCACTGTGCATGTTGCCTTCTAAGTCTCTATAAACCATCCCTCTACCTCTCCCCTCATATTTCTTGCATGTTCCTATAACCTGACTAACCTCTAGGTAGTACCTTTGCCTAACCATCCCCGGTTACCTGTATCACAGCATGCCAGGTCCTCAGCTTCCCCTGAAGCCAGCATCTGTCCAGGTTTCCCATGTGTCCTACTTCCTACACAGGCCTAAACAATACCCTCTGCTGTTATATTGCTCAATGTGTTGCTCTTATGTGTACGTAACCCCCGTGCCAAATTGGGGGGTTACCATTAGGATTCACTATTGGCATCAGGAGGAGTGCATGCACTGCCAGGCTTGCCAAGCGGGCGGGGCTTGGGCAGCACGCAGGGGTTTTGGAAGTGTCAACTGGCATGAGGGGAATGGTTAGGGGAGAGAGAGCTCGAGGAGTCATCGAGAAGGAAGGGGCATGAGGTGCCAGCTTGAAGACCTGAGGGAGGATCCTCCAGTCAGGGCTGGGTAGACCTGAGGGTGGGTGAGAGATTACCCCCCCCCAGCATTTAGCCACCATGCCATCGGGATTAGGAGGAAGCCTGCAGCCATCAGAGATACAGAGAATGGCTGGTTAGGAGCCTGCTAGGCTCCATTTGGGACTGTGACTTGAGAGGTTGCTAACACATACAGGGACTGATGTTGGGGTGGCAGTGACTCATTGGAGGGGCCGTTGTGGCAGCATGGCCCCCTTGCCCTCTGTGTCCACCTCAAGAAGTGTTGGGAGGCTGTTTAGATATTTCTTGGATGGTAGTTTATGGAGCGACCGTCCTGTGTGAACTCTGCCCGAGGATTGGCAGGTGGCCTACTCCTGTGGGAAAGGACTGTGCCCGGGGAGTAAGAACCCCAACCCACTGCAAAGTCAGTGAAATGTCAGTGAGAAGTGCATCCCACTCCCACTGGCAGGGAAATCAGAAGAGGTAGAGAGACGTTGAAGAACACTGCTAGTGTTCTGCTGATAGAATCGGAGCCCCCTACAGCTCGATGAAAGGGAAGTATGTGTAAGGGTCCAGAATCAAACACGGTTCCCCAAAGAAATGTGCCATGGTGCCTTGCTGCAGAGAAATGTGTGGACTTTAACAAATGAATTGTGCACCCTCCATAGAGCTTTTTCCTGTTCTACCTGAGCTGTTGGTACAAAAAATAAACTGCTTGATTGCACTTGATTCATGCCTGGGCTGAAATCATTTAGATTCCTGAAATGTGTGTGCTGTGCCCTAACCAAATGTTTCCACAAAGTCCAGCAGTGAGAGTAGCCACCAGTCATGAGGGAGGAAGAGAGTCATCTGCCTGCTTCTTGATGGAGTTCACGCTGTCAACTGTGTAATCCTAATTTTCTACAGACTAAGGTACTGTGCAAATACCATGCAAAATGTGCTGCTCAGTCAAGCTGGATCCCCTCCCTTTTCCCAGATACAGTTCCACCTAAACCCCTAGATAGGGAAGGGAGGGGGTTGGCTTCCTTTGTAGCATTCATTCCTGGGACTGAGAGCAGTGGCCTGCTGCCTGCCAGACAGATAAATCTAAATCCCCCAAGCAGGAGCGTGGAAATTCTTAAGACTATAAAACTTTTCACCAAAATTAGAATATTGATGGAAGTATAAGCAGGGGAGTGGAGGTTACAAAATGGGGGCTGTCATCCGGGATTAGAATAATGAGGTGCAAATCATACCTGGCATAACTGGAGAGTGCATCTGAGGTGATGGAATGCTGGTGGGCCACAGCCTGTTTAGAAGTTTGAGTTACAGTTTTGAAAGTGAAATGCATTGTGAGGAGACAAAATGGTGCCTGCCCCTCATACAGTACAAATGTGTTGACTGAATAAGCAGAAACCAAGCAATTTGATTGGTGGATGGGACTAATGAGATACAGCACCAGAAGAGGGAGGTCAGGTGGTCTTGGATCAGATTGTTGAAAACTTCCGAGGAGAAAGGAGTGTTGTTGAAAGAGAATTTGTTGTTTCCACACCCAACTGTGGAGCCTGCTACTGAAATTTACTGCCAATATGAAGTAAAGGACAAAGTTTAACTCAACTTCTGTCATTGTGAGAACTTTTTGGAGGCTAATTTCTGAACACTTTGTTTAGAGTACGCTGGACTTTGGGAGAGAGCAAGCCATTGCATATGCACCTGGGTTTGGAGGTCAGATCATTAATGTGCCAGAAGGGCTGGTGAACTGGCTATGGAGTATGGTTGAAAGGAATGACTCTGGTGAGTCATTTATCTTCTGTGGACAATGTAGGAGTGGGGTGATCAGACAACCAATTTGTATTTCATGTGCTTATGGGAATGTTTCTAGGGTGATTGGACCTTCCAATTTGTCTGTGCAGGAAGGAAGCTATGTGGTCCCTGTGCCCCCAGCTACTGCCTCCTGGCAATAGCCTGAACCAGCAAACAAAGTATCCCCTACAGCTAGTGTAGCCACTACAGTGGAGCCATTGTTACATTGGCAGGAGGTTGTGATTGAATTACCTGAAGTTAAGCCGGAGGCGGAACCAGGGCCTAGTCATCAACCCAGCCCTGTACCACCACCAAGGGCCCCAGAACTTCCCTGTGGCAGAGGGAGAGGCCGAGGGTGGGTCTCAAAGATAAGAAGTACTGCTGCATAGTATGTGAGGGACATGAGTAAGCAGTCAGGTTCTCCTGAGGCTGTGGTGCGAGGCTCACAGCATAAATGTAAAGTGCTGTCCAAACCATAAATCACCCAGGAACCCACGGTGAGGCCTTGGATTTTGCATAAAAAATTGGAAGAGGCCAAACCTTTGAAATTACGACCCCCACTCCCCACGGTGCTGGAAAAGGATCCAGGTGCAAATGACCCAGACATCACAGTAGAACTGGTAGAAGGGGATACTGGTATGGAGGAAGAAAATGTTGTTGAATCTACTTGTAACTACTAGGTGGCGCTATTCCATGGGCTACTACCCCTGCCTGCTTGGCTAGTAGCAAGTTAAGGGGCCTAGGTTCTGCAACGGTTGCCTCCACCCGGAGGTCAGGGTTGGTAGTGGTGAAATTGGGCACAGCCCACCGGGACACTGTAACCACCCCCTTTCCCTTCTAGTGGCCTGAGAAATATATAATAATCACCTTCACAGTACCCATTGTACACCATACAAGTACCAACTCTGTTTGCACTTAACCACCAGGGCTGGTTCCTCTGGCTTGATCCTGGGGACCCCCTGTAAAACAAGGTTATGCATAGCAAATAGCAACAGTACAGTACTCTTGGCACAAACTGGAACCACAGTCAGGTTAAATGCAGAAAATGTCAGATCTGATTTATTCAGGGGACTTGAACAAGGATGGGGCGTAATCAGGTTGATTGGCTTAAAGGCTGTATTAATCAAACAGTTATGCATGAGCTTTAAGTCCCCACACAGTCACACCTCTGGGTACCCAGGTAGGGAGACAATGGGCTAGCCAGGAACGTTGCAGCTAGTTGGGGCCCTGTGATGGAAGAAAGCAACATGCACAACACACACTATTTGTAATCTGGAGCCGGAGGGCTCAGTTCGTGAAAGAAAAAGCAACCAGACAATCAGATGACAACACTTTAGATTTAGCTGTTGTTGCAGGGAGCTACCCTGATGTTTACTCACGATACCCAATACTGGACACAGGTAGGATGAATTTGAGACTGCAGGTTGTTGAGTTGGAGTGCCTGGAGGAGCGGGGCACACACGAATCACCGAAGTGTCGTTCCTGTTCAAGTGTTGAGCAGGGGGCTGATCCCCAGGCAGGTCTCTCGTTGATGGCTTTCTCTGTGCAGCGGGTAGTCGGGCTGAGCCAGTATGGGAAGGCCCAGGCCCAATGGAGATGATTTTGGATTCAGTCCGTGGGGCTGGATGCAGCTTCCAGCAAACAGAATACAGTTCAAACCACAGTGGGGAACCAAATCGCAACCCACTAGCAGCACACAGCACATTTACATAAGGAAATTCTAATGCAGCTTCCAACAAGCAGAACACAATTCAAACCACAATGGGGAACCAAATCACGACTCACTATAAGCACACAACACATTCACATGTAAGGAAATCCCACTGTACCAGGCAAAAGGCCAGGGGTTGATCTTTATTTAGTCATTTAACCAGGTATAGCACACTAAGCTGAAAGCTTTTACAGGAGCGACCTGGGAGCACAAGGAGGTTAAGTGACTTGCTCTAGGGTCACACAGTATGCAAGTGGAAGCTGTGGGATTCAAACTCCAGGTCTGGTCGATGTCACCAGATTTGCAGCTCAGAGCCTTAGACCACTGCGCTATACTGCCTCAATCTTAACATTGTTTTACTAGCCCAAACACTAGTGCAAATTGACCAGGACTAGTGCAGCTAACTCTCTACTTGCCCCGCTTGATTAGTGCAGATTTTCATGGCTGTTAATGAAGTTAAAAAAAGTCTCTACTTTAGCATTCTCTAGTCCTCATGCTAATCTATCTCAATGTTCCAGATAGCTAGGTGTGATTAACAGCTCATTAAGAGCTGCAATTATCTGGCAGTTCAAGAGAGGGATCCCACAAATGACTCAATGTGAGTCATCATCACTCCACTGTTAAGACTTTCAGCTAGGGTCTAGGGTGTGATCAAGGGTAGAGTGCTGTTAAGTCACTAGGTTCCAGTTTTCTGAATGTGTCTATGTCTAACAATTTGTCCAATATTATTAAGACCAGTATCCCTCATTTCTCTACATTTTGAGTGTTTGTATCCAACATTTCAGTGACAAAATGCAAAGAGGTATACAGGATCGGCCCTGTGGGCAGTGGGGTTTATCCCAGCCTCACCATAACTTCCCTCTCCCAAATCTCTTAACTAACTCTGTTCTTTCCCTGGACACCACTGCAGACCAGACTGTGAAGTGACCATCCATAGCAACCATTACTGGCAAGTGTAGGGGGTCCTCAGCTCTTCTAAATGGACCCTGTCAGCCATCACCATCCATACAGTTCCACCCTTATCCCACTCAGCATGTCCTTCAGCCTAAAAACAAAGCTTTGGATCATGCATAGTACAAAAATAAACCTTGATAAAATACATAATTTGAAACCTTGAAATAGGCATTCCTGGGGTGCATAGATCATCCTATACGAAAATAGAAATAGTATAGTATTATGCCTGTGTACTGTTTCCCCTGGGCTGATGAAAGGACAATGGTAAAGAAAAATCTGTTATTGTTGGGGCAGAGCATATTAAAATCAATGCTTTCACAAATAAAAATGTCATAGTTTTCTATTTCCCAAGCCCCTTAGGATTGTCTAGCCCCCCCACCCAAAGAAACCTTAGATGTGCTCCCTGGCTCACTTGAGACTGTACAAAAATGTTCAGAAGTGCAGGTCTACAGTTGACTATAGGGTGGGGGCTGAAAGTGTGTTTCTCTGCCTGACTCTGTTCATTGCCCTGTGGGTAGTGGTGACAGTGTGGTGAGGTGCATGATGATGCCAGCTGTTCGTGCAGAGCTAGGACTGCTTGATTGAACATTTGCTTTGTGATATCTCTCTCTGTTTGTGTGTGTGTGTGTTGGGGGCAGAAAGAGGAAGACAGGAGGCCATGGTACAAAACAATGGGGGCTCACTGTCTGTGATGGATAGCATTGTATCTTTTTTTTCTGCTGGGGAGCTGGAAGCAATGTGGGAGCAGGATAAATGTGCAATAATCAGAGTATTTCTTGGCTTTGCTTGCATTGTTTCCTGTATAAGTGAGCAAAATTTACCATTATAATTAAGGGCTAGTGCAACCATCTACGGGCTAGTGCAATTTTGAATCAACTTGCCTGCTGGCTAGTGCAAAAGAGGTTAAGGTTGACCCCTGCAAAGGCTCTCCAGTCACAATTACAGAGTCTCTGCACAATCTGGGAGTTCAGAGGTGGCTAGAAGTCCAGACAGGCCGATCGGGTTCAGCAAATCTTCAGACTTCTTCAGGTAGGAGCCTGGTCACAATTCAGTGGCTATCCCTCTCCAAGTTCAGAGTCAGTCTGAAAAGGTACAAGTTCCTCTCAGGGACAGCAGGCAGCCATGCAGGTGAAAACTCAGGCCTTTCCACAGTTGTCCTGCGTGAATCCACTATGGATTGCTGCTCAAACAACCTTGAGCTGTTACTTCTTCACTTCCCAACTTAGATCTAACCGAAATTGCAAGCAGTGTGGGACCTTCCCAAGATCCAAAAGGTTTGATTGGCTGATCTGTCTGTCAGTCACAACAAGGGCTCCCCCTCCAGGTTATTTTGAGTGCCAAAATGCAAAAACTACAACTCCTACAAGTTTTGACCCCACCAAGCCCCTGTAGGCAGGCTCCATTTTAAAGTCCCATATGTACTGATTGGCCCATTCTGCAGTCCAGGACCAAGATGATGGAAACAAACAGAACTGTCCATGCTGCAAAGAAGGCAGGTTAGAACAAAGGTAGAAGACTGGGTTTGCTGGCCAAGGCACCTAGCTTCACCTGAGCTCTTCCTTCTAAGACTGCTTGAAAGGCAGAGTAGAGAAACTTACCAGAGCAAGGAGAAGGATTAAGACTTAGTTTGGCTAAGTAGATTTACTGTGTGGTGGTGTTTTTATTTTTACTCACAGGGATTGCTACTGTTTGTTGCTAACATTTCATTGCTTTATTTTTTCTCTGATTCAAATTGTTGTTGCTGGTATACTTCTTCTGCATTATTACAAGATGTGCCTACAGGTGTGTGCTAACAGATTACTGCTGTAATCTTCTGATTCAAATTGTCTTTTGCAAGGTATATCTTCTGTTACTGCTTTATTTTTCTCTGGATCAAAGTGTTTTTACAGGGTATATCTTCTCTGAAATTATTACAGGTGGTGCTTTACAGGTTTTACAGTTTTATCTAACATTAGGATAAGCTTCAGGGTTACTGCATTTGTTGTTGACTGATTGTTTCTGCTCTTACCTCCTTGTTCTTTCGTCTGTGGTTCTTCTTTTTAGGCAGGGAAGGGCCAACCACCACCCCACCCCCAACCACCCCACGCTACACTCCTTTTATAGGGTACCACAGTTGTGACATTTCCTGTGGCAGAGCAGGAAGGGCGGATCAGTGGGCCTCCACAAAGTGATCTCATTTACAGGGCACTAGTAATTTAACTTGTTATAAATAAGTTAAACAAAGCACAATTAAACCATTACTTGCATTTTTTTCCTTTTTTTCCTTCTAATTACTCTGACTAGGTTACAAACCCAGCAACTTATTTGAATGGATTTCTATTAACTGCAGGTACTGTGGAACAATTTTCAGAAGGACAGTCTTACAGGATTTAGGACACTGTCCTACATGCTGGGCCTTTGGAGATCTTAGGTCTCAGCTCCGGGCAGCATGGGCAGAGATTGCACGCCTCAAATTTCATATTGAAGAGGAAATACATTATAAGAACCACCCGCCATTTCCCCAGCATCCAACAGAAAAACCTGATCAGAGAGGGTAGTTGGTCCAGGAGGTTGGCAGGTGGTTAGGAGGAGCAAATCAAGTGCCCCATCACTCTCTGCCTCCAACACATTACCTCAAAACCATATAAACACTACAAACAGGTATCTGCCTCTATCTCTGAAATCAAATAAAGAGGCAGAAGACACTGCAGAGCAGGACACTCGGCACAGGAGCTAGCACAACAATACTCACCCAAAATCAGGAACCAAAACTAAACAAGCACAAAGGAAATCCAAAAACTTCTGATCATAGGAGACTCCATGATTCGGGGAGCTGATACCCATCTCCAGCCAGGGGTGATGGTCAGATGTCTCCCAGGTACATCAGCATGGAGAGACACTGACCGCATTGCTAAAATTGTTCACAAAGAGGAGAAAACATTGATGTCCTAGTACACATAGGGACTATCGATCTCGCCAGCCGGTCAGTTGTGGAGACCAAGGAACACCTGATCAAGCTGGTGACAAACTATCATCTATTTCGTCTGGCATCTCCTTCTGAGATCCTGCCAGTCTGGGAGAAGGGAGCAGATGGACGGAAGGTCAGAGAAGGGGAGATAGGGGAGCTAAACACGTGGCTCAAGGACTGGTGCCAGGAAAAGGACACAGATTTGTAGGAACTGGCAACAGTTCTGGGAGCGAAAGTTCTTTAAATTTGATGGACTGCATCTGACTAAAGAGGAGTCAGTGCATTGGGGCAGAAGTTTGACGCCTTTGCAGAATATTTAAACTAGCAAATGGGGAGAGGGGTACAGCACCCATACGCCGAATGGAAGAACACCTCCCCCCTCAGCTAGTGGTCAAACAGGAATTCTAGCGTGTTTGCCATTCATTTGCATCACCAGGTAAGAAAAGGTTTGTCTCCCCACACGATGCACAGGGGTAATGCCAAACTTCACCCAACAACTAACACACCAAAATCTGGCCAATGGAAAATCATGTACACAATGCTCACAGCCTGGGAAATAAGATCCCAGACCTGCAGGCAATAATGTCAGAGGCTAAACTGGACATAGTAGCAATTAGTGAGACGTGGTTTACCAGTAACCACACTTGGGAGACTTCAGTACCTGCTATGTATTGTCTAGAAGAGACCGAGGTGCAAAAAGGGGGGAGGAGGCCCTGTATGTTAAATGAAAATATCAAAGCTACAGAAATTCAGAATACACATAAGAGCCAGAAGAACTGCGTGGTCACCCTGAAACAGGAAATGGACAGCCATAAGAACTGGGTTGTCTACAGGCCCCCAGACCAGAGGGAGGACATAGACACATTACTGTTAGAAGATATACAAAACATGACAGCTAAAGGGAGGTTCTGATAATGGGAGACTTCAACATGCCAGATACAGATTGGTCAATACCAGCAGGAACATCTGCCAGAACTAGACTCATAGTGGATTCCCTGCAGGGGGAGGGCCTCAAACAACTGGCACAGCAACCCACAAGAGACAGGGCTATCCTAGATCTAGTACTGACTAACAAAGAAGGGATCACAGATCTCCAGGTAGAAGGTCACCTGGGGCCAGTGACCATCACATGGTATGGTTCAATTTGGCTACTACATCTAAATCATCCCATTCCAAGGAAAAATATGGGACTTCAGAGGAGCTGACTTTGATAAGATGGCCAACAGAGTTAAGCTAGCCCTGGCAAAAAGAAACACAGGTGAGGAGGTACAGGCAAAGTGGGCAAGCATTAAGGATACAATACTTGAAGCAACATCCCATTGTGTTAGACAGAAAAGGAAGTAAAAGAAGAAGGAAACCACTTTGGTTCTCAAATACAGTAGCAGAAAAGGTCAGAGCCAAAAGGCTGGCCTTCAGGAAATATAAGGGAACACAGCGGGCTGAAGATAGGAGGCATACCAAACTGCCCTAAGGAAGCAGGTAAGGCAGTAAGGCAGGCAAAGTCCCAAACTGAGGAAACACTAGCATCTAACAGTAAAGAAGGTGACAAGACTTTCTATAGATACATTAGTGAAAGGAGAAAGTCCAGAGGGGTATTGCTAAGCTTAATGGAGAAAGGGAGCATGTGAGGAGGAGGACCCTGTAAAGGCATCTATCCTAAATAGATACTTTTGCTCAGTATTTACTGAAGAGAAGGTAGGGCAGGGCCCACAGCTCAGCATCATGGACACAGGGGAGGGAGGTGAGCACTCTCCCTTCACAAAGAAAGGGTCCTACAAGAGCTTGCTAAGCTCAGGGTGAATAAGGCAATGGGACCTGATGGCATACATCCCAGGGTACTTAAGGAGCTAAAGGAGGAACTAGCAGAGCCATTAGCAGAATTGTTTAGTGAGTCTCTGAGCACAGGAGAGGTCCCAGAAGACTGGAGAAGGGTTCATGTGATCCCGCCTCCACAAGAGTGGTAGCAGGAGGAGGCGGGAACTACAGACCAGTCAGTCTTACCTCAGTAGTGGGCAAGATTATGAGGCACTCCTTAAGAAAAGGATAGTGCAACACCTGGAATCCATAGGGGCACAGCATCCAAGACAGCATGGTTTACAAAGGAAGGTCCTGTCAAACTAATCTCATAGATTTCTTTGACTGGGTAACCAGAGTGGTGGACCAAGGGGAGTAGTTGATGTCGCTTACCTTGACTTCAGCAAAGCTTTGACACTGTTCCACATAGAAGATTGATAAATAAGCTGATAGGCTCGGGTGGGGTCAGAAGTTGGTCAACTGGCGGCAAACTGGTTGACTGGCAGAAAACAGAGAGTGGTGGTAAATGGTATACAGTCAGAAGAGATGCAAGTCACAAGTGGGGTACCTCAGGGATCAGTCCTGGGGCCAGTCCTATTCAACATCTTCATTAGTGACCTCGCAGATGGACTAGAGGGTAAGGCTTGTCTGTTTGCAGATGACACCAAGATCTGTAACAGAGTAGATGATCCAGATGGGGTGGGCAGAATGAGAAGAGATCTGGATAAACTAGCAAATGGTCAGAAGAGTGGCAACTGGGATTTAATGCAAAGAAGTGCAAAATCATGCACATAGGGAAGAGAAACCTGAAGCCACTTATAGGCTGGGAGGGAGTTGCTAGCAGTCACAAAGGAAGAAAGAGACTTGGGCATCATCATCACTGATGACCTAAAATCATCCAAGCAGACCTCTAAAGCAGTAGGTAAGTGCTAGGGGTGTTAGTGTATTAGTAGGGTATCACAAGTCGTAAGAGGGAGGCAATAATCCTCTGTACAAGACATTGGTTAGGCCCCATCTGGAGTACTCATGCAGTATTGGAGGCCACACCTTCACAAGGACATTAACTAAATTGAGGCAGTCCAGAGAAGGGCAACCAAAATGGTGCAGGGACTGCACTCAGAAGACATGAGGACAGATTGACGGAGCTCAATATGTATACCCTGAGCAAAGGAGGGAGAGAGGTGATATGATCGAGACATTTAAACACCTTAAGGGCATAAACAAGGTGAAAGAGTCTAACATGTTTAAATATAAGAAAAATAGCAGGACAAGAGGACACAGCATAGAGATTAGAGGAGGCCGATTAAGGGGAATGTGAGGAAATTCTTTTCACAGAAAGGGTGGTAGATGCATGGAATAGCTTACCACAAGAAGTGGGTGGCTATGAATACAGTGCAGGGCTTCAAACAGGCATGGATGGCATAAGGGAGCAATACAAATGACTATGAATAGATAGGTCACTGACAGAGCAAAGGCCGATGGCACATTTATAAGGTAGAAAAAGAAATGGGCAGACTGGATGGGCCTTGCGGTCCTTATCTGCCGTCAACTTCTATGTTTCTATGTTTCTAAACTGCAATATTATTACTACTCTAACAAATGAACAGCAAAGAAGTACATCTTCTAACAGAGCTCCCTCTCAGATTAATTATGACTGCAATCCAGGCAGCTCTTAAAGAGATAGTACACAGAGGCTATATACAGGCACTCTCTGGCAATACATTTAAACTGCTAAACACTTAGAACACCAGCCTGTCAGTGAGCATTTAGGCAAGCTCAAGAAAGACTTTTAGGAACCTCCCTTTGTAGGGCATTACATACTGAAATAGTTTCTATCTATGATCAGCCCATGGAAGGCATAACCAGGATGTCTGAGAACTCGGTGAGAGAAAGGGACATCCCAAAACCTTATGCTATGCCAATCCTTGGAGTGGTTGAAACCACCCTCCTGCTCCCAGAAATTTGCAAACAATGTATGGTGGACATGGAAGCTAGGCATCATTTGGACCTCACAGTGCTGAACTATGGAGATCGCATCTGGTTGCCTCAAGGAGTAACCCCACAGCCCAGCATCAGTACCTACCCAACTAGAGCCAAGCAGAGACATGGGTGAGAGATATTTAAAGATGGAGTGCCAGGGATCCAACTACCCCTATGTAAGTGAGAGGACCTGGGACTTGATTGAATGCAGGAGATCTGACTGGGTGTTCCAAGGAGCTGTGGAGAAAGTACACCTTAGGCATAGAGTGGACTTACAGGAACAGTCCTATGACCAGAGCAAAGTGAATTCTCTCGCCAGATCCATGTGTTCATCCTCGGCCTGGGAAGGACTGACTTTATTTAAAACTTTGCTTTGGTGCAGGACAGAATTGGACACCACATTAAGTACTTGTACTCAGTCATGATAGCAGAGGTGTAGAATGCACCAAACCTGACCCTGTCTATATTTTGCACCTGCCAGATACAGAACCCCTCCCCACAAGAAAAGAAACCTCCTTAAAGGCTCCAAAGCCTTGGTGTTCAGAGACTGTATTTAAGGAACTGCAACTACTAGTGAGAATGTTTTATTTTATTTTTAAAATACAAAGCAGCCATTTGCACTCAAGATGGACAGAAATGTGAAAGAGATGCATTGCAGCTTGAAAAAAATGCTATGGTTTAAAAGCAGCCATTGAATTTTTCTACTTATATACCATTTAATGTAAATGTTTTACTAAATCTGCACATTTTAGCTAGATAGTTAAATCATAAGAATATGCTATAGTTTAGGACCATAGCTTATTAGGTCTGTTAAGTAGGGACCCTTGGAAATTAAGCACACTTACCCACTGGTGCTGCACATGAGATTACTTGGACTTTAACAGAGACAGTTATCCAGAAACTTTAATGTCACTAGAGCATTCTGAGACAGACAATTAAAGGGTAAAGAGTGCCCCTTCTCCACTGCTAAGTAGGCTAGTATGTTAGAATTGTAGAAGTCGATTAATTTTAGATAGCATGTTCTACCAGTAGTTTTACAATATTTTTGAGTAGTTGTTAGACATTTCTGTTGGGAATAAGCCCAGCAGTGCAAATGTAGAACCATTGTTTAGCAGGCTATGCAGTAAAATGTAGCTCAGTAGTCAGTTTAAGTAAAGATAAAGTAGACTAGTAGTCGGGTAGAGGTTAGCCCATCATCCCCTGGTGGTATAATTTAGCCAATGTCTTTCTAGCAAGTAAATAAATAGGAATGCTGCGGTAAAGAAAGTATTTTGGGAAATAAATTAGTTGTGTTTTGAAAATGTTTTGGGGTGCCAAATAGGCCCAGTTGGGTACTGAGCAAGGTCCAATGGGGAAGTTTGGAGCGAAATAGTAGATAGGGTGTCCCTAGTGGGGTGAGTTTGGCTGGGACGTCGACCTAGTGGACCAGCCATTGTTTGGGAAGTCAGGTCTAGTTGCATGCCCCTTAGTGGAGCCAGAGAACTGTAGGCAGGTGGGTAGGCCCACCTAGTTCTTAATTGACTGCTGCCATGCAGTCAGACTGGTAAAGCCTGGATGTGGTGGGCTGTGGAAAAGTGCATAGAGCCCCATGGCGCACATCAGCCATGGTTGGCCAGTGATGGAAACAGCTTCCCCAGGAGTCGAAGCATTTCTGTGGGAGGAAAAGTGTAACCCCCATGCCGAATTGAGGGTTACCATTAGGATGCCCTTTTGGCATCGGTAGGAGTGCACACACTGCCAGGCTTGCCAAGGGGGCAGGGCTTGGGCAGCACAAGGGATTTTGAAAACACCAACTGGTGCAAGGGGAAGGGTTAGGGAGAGAGTTTGAGGAGTCATCGAGAAGGAAGGGGCATGAGGTGCCAGCTCAAAGGCCTGAGGGAGGGTCTCCAGTCAGGCCCAAGTTGGCCTGGGACTGGGGTGGGGAGACTGCCCCAGCATTTAGCCACTGTGCCATCATTGGATTAAGGAGGAAGCCTGCAGCCAGCAGAGGTAGAGAGAATAGCTGGTTAGGAGCCACCTAGGCTCCGTTTGGGATTGTGACTTGAAAGGTGGCTGCAATGTACAGGGACCGAGGTTGGGGTGTGCGACTTATCAAAGGGCTGTTGTTGCAGCAAAACCCCTTGCCCTCTGTATCCACCTCAAAGTGTTGGGAGGCTGTTTGGACATTTCCTGGAAGGTAGTTTGTGGAGCGGCCGTCCTATGCGAATTCTGCTCAAGGATCGGCAGATGACCCACTCCTGTGGGAAAGGACTGTGTCCTGGGAGTAAGAACCCCTGCCCCATTGCAAGGTTAGTGAAATGTCAGTGAGAAGGGCATCCTGCTCCCACTGACAGGGAAATCAGAAGAGGCAGAGAGACATTGAAGAACACTGGTAGTGTTCTACCGATAGAATCAGAGCCACCTATGGCTCAATGAAAGAGAAGCGTGTGTAAGAGTCCAGGATCAAACCCAGGTCCCCCAAAAGAATGTGGCACGGTGCCTTGCCATACAGAAATGTGTGAACTCTAACAAATGAATTGTGCACCCTCCATGGAGTTTTTTTCCTGTTCTGCCTGAGCTTTTGGTACAAAAAAAAACTGCTTGATTGCACTTGATTCATGCCTGGGCTGAAATCATTTAGAGTCCTGAAATGTGTGTGCTGTGCCCTAACTAAATATTTCCACAGAGTCCTGCAGTGAGAGTAGCCACCAGTCATGAAGGAGGAAGAGAGTTATCTGCCTGCATCTCGATGGAGTTACACACGTCAACTGAGGAATCCTGATTTTATACAAACTAAGGTACTGTGCAAATACCCTGCAAATTGTGCTGCTCAGTCAAGCTGGTGCCCCTCACATTTACAGAGACAGTTCCACCTAAGCCCCTAGACAGGGAAAGAAGGGTGGCCTCTTTGATAGCATTCATCCCTGGGACTGAAAGTAGTGGCCTGCCCGCCAGACAGATAAATCTAAGTCCCCAGGCAGGAGCATGGAAAGTCTTAAGACTGTAAAATGTTTCAACAAAGTTAGAATATTGTTGGAAGTATAAAGAGGGAAGAGAAGGTTGCACATATGTTATGTACCATTTTCGTATCTGCTTGTAATCTTCCACTGCTATTTTGCTCATGTGTTGTTATTCACAATGTCATGCACAATGTTATACCCGCCTGTATAATCTGCTACCTGCCCATCCTTATGAATTGTAACTCTGTATTATTGCACTGTATTTGTACCTCCTTATATATTCCCTGGAGGGGAAGGGAGATGGGGGGACATGATAGAAACATTCAAGTACCTCAGGGGTATAAACAAGGAACAAGAGGGCAGCATCTTTTAAAAAAGATGTGTAAGAACTAGGGTCATGAAATGAAGTTGGGGGAGCAGGTTCGGAGGCAACATGAGAAAGTATTTTTTCACATGAGAAAGTACTTTTTCACTGAAAGAGTGATGGATGCTTGGAATGGTCTCCCAAAAGAGGTGGTGGGGGAAAAAAGTTAATGAATTTAAGACTGCATGGGATAGGCATAAGGGTACTCTAGGGATAGGAAAAAGAGGGTGAGCTGCAGATCAACTAGGATCTGAGGTTCAAAATGGGTAGACAAAATGGACAGACTTGGGGAGGCCATGTGGTCCTAATCTGCCATCAACTTCTATATGTTTCTATCTTTCTTTCCCCCCTCCCTCGAGTCACACCTGGAAATGAGCCTCAGCTCAATGTGCCTCTCACAGTTACCAATCTTTAAATAAATAAATAAGTGCACTGATAAATATACATTCTGTTGCAGCAGCCACTGCAATCTGTGTGGTTGAAGTGGGGTGAAGCATTGTCTTGTAGGAACAAAACACCTCTCCTTAATTTTCCACAGCGTTTGGCTTTGATGGCTTCTCTCAGCTTGTGCAGTTGTTCAGTGTAGTACTCACCAGTTATTGTCGTTCCTTTTTCAAGTAAATCAATCGTGATCACGCCTTCAGAGTCCCAGAAGATTGAAGCCACGATTTTGTCACTTGGGGCGGTCTGCCTGAACTTCTTTAACACTGGAGATACATGATGCTTCCTTTGTTTGGTTTGCTGTTTAGACTCTGGATCAAAATGGTGATCCTAGGTTTTATCCACTGTTACAATACGACTGATTAAACTTGATGGATTCCTCTTGTATTGTGCAATAATTTGACTTGAAATACCCCTTTTGGCTAGTTTCTGATCATGTGTCAACATTCTTGGCTTCCGTCTTGCTGACACTTGGCTCATGCCCAGGTTTTTAGTCAAGATTGATTTTACTGCCCCAACACTGATGCCCAAGGTGCTGGCTACATGTTGCATAGTTACTTGTCTGTCTTTCATCACCATTTGATGGACTGCATCAATGTTCTCCTCAGTGGTCACCTCCCTTGGGTGCCCTGACCTGGAGTCACCTTCAACACTTCTTTTACCATACCTAAATTCAGGAGCCCATATCTTGACAGTTGAATATGAAGGGGCTTCTGCCCCCAGTGTGTTGACCATATCCTCATGGATTTGCACTGGAGTTGTTCCTTTGATATGGAGGTACTTGATGATTGCTCTGATCTCAGTAGTCTCCATACTCAAATGAACATCACCTATAAAATTTAGTCTGGCATGTACCTACAAGAAAAAACATTTGATCACCATACCACTAGGTCATATTCTATTCATAGTAATGTAACTATACATTAAATGTAAAACTAGGTTCATAGTGCATTTCTTTCTGTGTCAGGCCATGCACTTTTTAATCAACCCTCATAGTGTCTGGAAGGCTCAAGAGGAAACACATTTTTCCATGTAGTTCTGTATTTGTGTACTAATATTGTACTGTAGGTGCGTACTAATAGTAATAATCTGCTATCACTGCATACTTTAAAAAAACTGTTTTGTTGCCGAGTTGGTTCTTGTTCAAAAAAAATTAACAAAATTGGTGATTTGATACCTTTTATTGGACCAACAAGAGATTCACTGAATGTTTAACCTTTCGGACTACACATAGAGTCCTTCATCAGAATATGTCAGTTTTACAAAGAAATCACTTCAAGTACATAGAGCAGAACTGATCTTTTATATGTGGATGTGACAGTTCTGTTGATAAATAAGAAGAGTAACTGAATATAAAACAGAAGCAAAAACAGAAATAAAAGTATGGACTTTGAAAACCTAGTTGTAGTGTAAATCAATCCTTATAGGAATGGAATGTGTTGTTACAACAGAAGACCTATAACTTGTGGATTATTAAGTGCCTTACTGAAAAAAGACAGCAGACTGTGTGTGCGTGCATGTGTGTGTGTGTACATTCAGCACTAAACAGCAGCATTTCTATATGAATGCAAATTAATAAAAACAGCAACCACCAATTATACATATAAATAGATAAAGTTATATATTAAATAGAACCATGTTAGTCTATAAAGGCACATTAAAATATATGTAACAAATAAAAACATGTCCATGTGCTGCACCTGGGACAACAAAAGGCAGTTGCAGTTTATATTCTGTAATGGGTCATGAAGTCAAGGTCCACATTCATTCCATCCTTGTATGTGCTGAGAAGAAAAATCTGACCTCATATGCCTGACATTCTTGTGTATTTCTGGTGTCCTTTAAGAACCAGGACAGAGAGTTCAGAGATGGAGTGTGTCCTACTGGTTTCATAGTATTTTTCATTTTAATGTTATGTGTGTGTGAGTTTATCTGGGTTTGAAGGGGTTGTCTGGTTTCCCCCACATAGCCTATATGTGAACATTACTTGCATTGGATGTTGTAAACAGCATTCTGAGATGCACGTGTATAATTCCCCTGTATCTTGAATTGTTTGTTTTGGGGATGGTGACAAAGTTTGAAGTGGAAATGTGCTCACATGTTTTACATTTAGGATTATTGCAGGCTTTGTGCCACCTAAAAACAATGTCTGACAGAATGGGAATAGTTGATGACCACCAAAACAAAAATAAAAATAGTAACACAAATATAACCTTTAACAAAAAGTACAAACTGACCCAAAAGGCATAGTTATAGCAAACGAGATGAATCAGATTGATTTACACCCCCTTGCCCCCTCTCCCTTTCCTGTCCTCCTGGGCATTTCCTGACTTTTATCCCTCCCCTCCCTCCTCTTTAGAGCTCTTACCCTCACCCTCTACCCTCTGACAACGGCCTTGCTGCCTGCATACCCCTCTCACCTGCAGCGCTTATTTCTAAGATTGCCCTTGGCTGGCATGTCATGCTACCTAACATTTGGCACATTTTGAATTGCTGGAATTTCCTAAGCCTCAGTCTCTTGCTTCTTTTATTGTGTAACTATGTATTATTATGTCAACCTTTGTATGTATGTATAAACCCCATTCATTCGACGTGGAACCTTTGTAAATTAGCAGTTCCTGCTCAAAGGTATTTGTAATCCTAGATTTCAATAAAATAAAAAAAATAAATAGTTCTAAATTTATCTGTTCAGATTATTTTTGGTGACATTTCTAACTCCATGTTGTGCCTTGAACTAAAGTTGGGTACCAAGATACGTGGTATATTAGTGAATATTTATTTCAATCATGTATCTAGGAACATGGTCATAAAAGAAATGTTATCTAAACTGGACAAATTATTAATGTTAATAAGCTACAATTATGGGAATGTCCCCATTGTACTGGGTGGCAATTTTAATGTGAGGATGGGAGAAACCCTGTAAGACCCCACTCCCACTGGAACCTGGATGATGCTTTAAAAAATCCCATTAGAATCTCCAATGACAAATTCACTAACATGGGAGGGAAACTTCTACTAAATATCCTAAAGGAATCTAATTTCAGGATAATAAATGAATGTCTCCCAGGGGATATTCCAGGGCAATGGACTTTCCCCACTAGAAAAGGTGAGGTGTCCTACATTTTTTCATTATTGATATTAATTCCTTTTCCAAAATTAAAAGGTTGAAGGTAATTCAATAAATGGGAAAGTGATCATTTTCTAGTTTTCTTTGAATTTTAAATGAAGTTTCAGCTTAAACAAATTCATAAGAGGCTCTGTTTGGAAGCAGATGTACATATGTTAGTCAAAAATAATTGGAAAATCAAATGGACTCCCTATACTGAACAAATTCTGCACTATAAAATATTGAATTTAAATACAGCCAAATGCATATTAATTAACCAGTTGATGGCTGCTACCAGAGATAATGATTATAGTTTACCAGATATAAATCTTATTGGAAATGTTCTTAGCCTGGAAAAAGAAATAATAAAAGATCTTGGTGCAGTTAATAGACAGGGAGACCATGAAGGCAATTTCCAAACAGCTGGGGCTAAATGGTATAATGCAGAATGTTATAAAGCAAAAAAAAACTTATGTATAAACAAGGCAGAAGAATGTGTAAGACTATGACTTTTGATGGCAGAAATGCCTTTCTTAATTTGAGACAGGAATACTGAATCCTTCTAGATAAAATAAATAAGGAATGTACAGAACTCAGTTATGGGATTCCCTTCAAAATGCCATACTTGATAAAGGTGATAAGAGCTTTTATTTTATTTATTTAAAAGTTTTACCAGGAAAGACATACTGAGCAGACTACCGCTCGATTCCAGATGTGTCCTGGGGGTACAGGGAATGGGATAAGTACATACAAGTAAACATACAGAAATTAGAGAGCAGCAAAAGTTTACATAAGTTACATACTGTAAACATACAGGAATTAGAGAGCAGCAATGAAGGAAAACTGAGATCTAACATTGAAACCCTAATTACCCCAAGTGAGTGGACAGCACACTTTAGTACAGTTTACGAATCAACAGCAAGTGCTGATAATACAGTACCTGGAGTCAAAACAATGGCTCTAGAGGCTGAGGCAGCTAATGTGGCATGGCAGAATTTTACTATACAAGAAGTGGCTATGACGATTATAAGGCAAAAAAAGAATAAGGCCCCAGGTATTGATAATATTCCTGACAAAGTATATCATGTAAACCCCGAATGGTGGGCTGAACTGTTATGCCCTTTTTATAATTATATATATCATATAGAATGTTTTTCAGACTCATGGATGACTGCTATAATAGTTCCCTTACATAAAAAAGGGTCAAAAAAAGACCCTACGAATATATAGGCCAATTTCATTATTGTGCATCAGCCTAAAAATACTGTCTCGACTACTATTAAATAGAATTGAGCTCTGGATGGCGGATAAGGGCATAATGTCCATGTTCCAAGCTGGTTTCCTCCATAGATGTTCTACCAGTGAACATATTTGTATCCTGTATTATATATTGGATAAATACTGTATGTCAATGGCATGGGAAAAAATATATGCTGTATTTATTGACATACACGCTGTTTTTGACAGCATAAATAGAAACATCTTATGGTCAGTTATAGAATTAAAGGGGTTAACTCAAAATTATTAGCTTTAATTGAAAAAATGCATTCAAACATAAAATATCAGGTTAGATTTGGCAAAAATGGGCCTCTCACTACCCAGGCAGATGTATATATGGGATTTAACAGGGCTGTATTTGACCCCAGCCCTGTTTAATGTCTACATAGAGACATTAGTACAGGACATTTGTACATGTGATACTTTCCCTCCACATATCAATAAAACTCCCATAAAGATTCTTTTCTATGCAAATGATGCAGTGATTTTATCTCAGACCCCATTCGGCTTACAATGTGAATTACATTCTGTCCAGCATTCCTTGAAAAACTAGACCGTGAAATAAATATTAGTTAAACTAAAATTATTATATTTGGTTCCACCAATAAGGGTGTGATGGGAAAAAAAGGACAGTTGCTGGCCACCACATTGAAATAACAGATGAATATAGACACCTTGGGGTTATTTTCCACAAAAGTGTTTGATGGAATAAACACATTTTGTCCACAGCTTCATTGCAAAAAAGCTATATGTGCCATCAATAGTTTTGCACAGAAATTCAGGGCCATTCCTATAGCCCTCCAAAAATATTATGAGGCAAAAGTGAATGCCCAAATTTTATATGCTGCTAAGGTTTGGGGCCTCCCCACAATATATCTGGGCTGGATAAAATTTCAAAATGTTTATCTTAAGATGCTACTGGGCCTTCCTTCTTATGCTTCAAGTGCAATAATTTGTGCTGAAACAGGCACATTGGATGTACAAACTAGAATTAACAAAGCTCCCTTACTTTCTGGACATAAATTACTAATGCTGCTGTAGATAATTTGTTATACCACTGTTGAGCAGAAACATTAAAGCAAACAAGAAAGTCCAATGGTTTATAGAACTTAATTCCTTGCTTAACAACGCTGGGCTCAAAAAAGACCTTATATACAACAACGGGCTGGATAGATGTAAATTCTTATCCATATCATCTCAACAGATAGTAGATATTGCCTGCCAAAAAGATATGGCTGGCATCCACGTCCAAAGTAATTATAATAGGGATAAAAAAATTTGGGGTGCAGAAACATATTTGTCATTTTATGATAATGTGCTACAGCAGAAAGCATTGGCTAGGTTTAGAACAGGTATGTTGTGGTACAAATGTATATCTGTTATGGAGGAAAGCACCCATGTCTTTGTAGTGAGGATGTCAGACTTACCTTGCCACATCTCCTTTTTGAGTGTACAGCTTTATCTTTGGAAAAGAAAAGATGGAGAGCTCCTCTGTAGTACCAGGACTAGTAGGCCTCATCAAAATTATTTGTCATACTTATGTCTCTAGAAACTTCTGCTTGTATACTAGCAATGACAACTTGACCTGATAATGCTTAATGTATATATACCCTGAAAGGAAGAGAATCTAAATCCAAGACACTAGAATTTACAGAGGTATTTGGAAAGAGAAATGGTTACAAACCCCAACAAAGGTATTATCATACTAGGTGATTTTAATGCCAGGATGGGACATTGCATTAAATTAAATAATGATGTTATTGATGTATTAGTAACGAATGCTTGTGATCATATATCACATAAGAGGAACCTTATGGATAAAAAATATAACCCAAGAGGAAAACAACTGAATAGTGTGCTGGCCAGTTGGAATTTCACATTACTCAATGGCAGGACTATAAGTGATAAAGAGGGAGCATACACGTATATGTGCAAAAATGGAAATTTTTGTATAGACCTGATCTGGATAAGCTTGAACATTGTTATAAACCATTTATTTATTTATTTAATTTATTTATTAGAGTCTAGGATTACAATTACCTTTGAGCCAAGGCTCTTTTACAAAGGTTCCATGTCAGGATGAGAACAAACAAGCTGGACATTAATTATTATAGGATTACAGGTTACAGCTGTTTATCATCACATGAGTACATACAGATTAGGTGGTATTAGGGGTATGCAGAGGACAGGGATAACATTGATAATGAGAACTTGGTGAGACATGAAAAGAGATGCTTGAGCAATTGTCAAAACACAGGAAGTGCAAGTGGAAAGTGCAAGTGGGGAGTAGAGGGGAGAGTAGTGGGGTGGATGAGAGGGACAAGTGCCAAAAAGGGAACAGCAGGTTAGAGAAGACAGTCGCATGTGCTAGAGGCAGAGGAATAGGTGGAGGTTAGATTTGAACGGGCCTAGCTTAGGTAGGGAGAAGATGGAACTAGAAGGGGGACAGGATCAGATCTACAGTACAGTAGCTTCTTGTTTTACGTTATTTTTCGTGAATTCTACTTGGTAGAATGTTATTTCTTTTCTTTCTTACTACTAAGGGGCTAGCAGGGTATTGTTTGGGGCTGTTGGAATTTTGAAACCTGTTTTGGTAGCTATAAGTGGGCTTATTTGTTTGGTTCACTGTGTGGCAGGCTGCATTTGTAGAGGCCTATTTCTTCTGTTCTAAAACATAATTGGTGTAATTTAACTGGGTCTGTTTCTTTGAATTGGAGACCTATATCTTCTAATTCCAAGCCTATTTTGCTGTGTTGTTGGTGAAGCTGTTTGAATTGGAGTCCTGTTTCTTTGGGTAGCAAACCTATTTTGGGGCTTTGAGTAGAATTGTGATTCATTGTTGCTGGCTTCACTAGCTGCAAAGTTTGAGTGCACAGTGGGGAAGGGTGCTAATGGTCTGACCAGAGGCCTCAGCTACCTGATTGTTTCTGGAAGACAGGGCTGGTCCCACCCCAAACCTCCTCCCCACCACCCTGGTCCATTATTTCCTTTATACTAGGGGTTCTGACATCACTTCCTCAAACGGCAAAGGATGTGCACCTGTCATAGCAGAAGCAGACATCCAGGAAAGGAACAGCAGCAAGTGAAGAGGTGACTGTTCTCTCAGTGGAAGGAAGTAAATGCAAATCTAGGAGCTTTCATTATTACTTCTTCAGCATTGATATTGCATTGGGAAAAGGAGGAGTAGGAGTTTGAAGAAGGTTGTGCAATGGCTACTTAAAGTCTCTTTTGAGTGTGGATAGGAAGGATAGGAATATAAAAAGCAGTTGCTCAATATATCTAAACATGTGCAACAAAGGAGGTAAGGAAATAAAGAAAATGTTTTGCACTGATAGAGGGGAGGGAGACTTGGGGAGTGTTTGGTATCCTGCATCTGGAAAGGTGGGGGTCGCCAGTGGCAACGACAGCAATGGGTAGGGTGGTAGGCTGCAACAACTGCGGTGCACCAATCTTTCTAAACATTGCCTGGAGTGTGGGAGGATGTTTAGTGTGCAACCACACAGAAAAACTTAGAAAGGAGATTGAGGGTCTGCAGGAGGAACTAAGATAGGCAAGGCAGATTGGGGGTGGGTTTAGCCCAATACTGGAGGGAGGAAGAAGGGGAGATGACGGAGGGCAATTTAAGCCAACAGTGGTGAGGAGAGGGTCAGAAGAAGGGAAGCAGAGACAAAGGGGCCCAGGCCAGGAAGAACGATTGCTGGGGAAACCAGGTCAGGAGACAAAAGACAAATGGAAGTAGGAGATAGGGACTTGTGAGGGGAGGCAAAGAAGTGGCAAAAGTCATGGAGTGGAAAGGAGAGAACAGGTTACTATGAAGAGAGAGGGAGCGGGCATTTGTGAAGGGTCTTCAGAAAACAGCTGTGCACTGCTAGAGAGGAAGAAAGTGGAGGAGGGAAATGATGAAATTAGAGGAGTAATTGATAAATGCCTGGACCAAACTGGAGCAGGGGGAAGTTCTGCTGGGAGAATTGCAACAGGGGTAAAAGGGGGAAATAATGTGCAGAAGGAAGATGAGGAGTTGGAAATGAGAGAGGGAGATGAATGGAAGCAAGCAGGGAGTAAGAGGGGTGGAATCTTGGTGCTGAGGGACTCAATACTAAGAGGAGTTAGGTGGGGTAGCAAGGGGAGAGACATAGTCGCATTTGGGTGGAGGCCATGCCAGGAATGACAGCGGAAAGGGTGGGACAGTCTGTTCCGAAATATGCTAGAAGGGGTAGGGAAAGGCCACATTTAATTATACATCTTGGGACAAACGACCTGGCTGACAAGACAGTAGATATAGTCCAGAGGAGGTTTGAGGAACTAACACAATTATGTGAGGGGCAGGAGAAGATCAGTAACTTTTCTGAGATACTTCCAGTGCCAAAGGCAAGCACAACAAGAAAGCTGAGAATAGAGGAATTTAACGGATGGCTAAGAACCTGGTGTTGTGCTAAAGGGTATGGGCTATTGGGGGGTGGGGAGGGACCTGGGAGGACAGTAGTCTCTATGCCAAGGACAGACTACACTTGAGTGAGGAGGGAAAGAAAGTGTTGAAACAGAGGATGGAAGAGTATATAGAGGAAGTTGGGAATTTAAACTAGGAGTGGGGGGTGGCAGTTGGGGAAGAGATATGCAGAGACCACAGGTTGGGAAATCATATGAGCTTACCCCCCATAACAGTGACAAAGGACAAATGGCAAGTACTATTGGTGATGCTAGGAAAGGAGGGCAGGATGGGAGGGGGGGAAAAGGGTGGAAGGTGGTTACCCTTAATGCTAGGAGCCTTGGGAGGAAAACTGCAGAGTTACAGGTTCTCATGGCAGAGGGAGAGGTGGACATTGCAGCCATCACGGAAACATGGGCCACCCAATATAATGACTGGGACCTGTCTGTACCAGGGTACAGGTTATTTCGTAGGGACAGGGTGATTGGGAAAGGAGGGGGTGGCACTATATGTGAAGGAAGGACTGAAGTGTGTAAGGGAGGAAGGGGAGGAGGGTAGTATGGAGTCACTTTGGGTGCAAATCCAGGATTCCAAGAATAGGATTCTTGGAATGGGAGTGGTGTACAGGCCACCATCTCAGACGGAGGAGTTAGACAGGGAACTAGCGGGACAGATCAGGAGGACCTGCAAGAAGGGTAGTGTGGTGATTGTGGGGACTTCAACATGCCAGGAGTGGACTGGAGCACCCCAACAACCAGGAACAGAAGGGAGCAGGTACTGCTGGATGCCTTCCAGGACAGCTTCCTGCTGCAAATGGTCAGTGAACCAACCATGTTAGGGAATACCCTTGACCTTGTGCTGGCAAATGGGGACTTTGTGAGAGAACTTATAGTGGAGGAACCGCTGTCAGGGAGTGACCACCACTCAGTATGGCTCACATTGGATATGGGCAAGGAAGGAGTGGAATCTGGCACAAGAGTGCTGGACTTCAGGAGGGCCGACTTTGGGAGGATGGGGGAAGTGGTAAAGGGTACCTGGCCAGAATGCAGTCTAGTATGGATACTAACCAGAGGTGGGAGCTCATAAAGCTGGGGATAGTGGCGGCAACCAAAACCTGCTGCAAAGCCCAGAGCAAGAAGGCTAGGGCTAAGAAACCGAGCTGGTTGAGCAAGGAGGTCATGGAAAAGGTAAGGAGGAAAAGAGCTGCCTTTAGGAAGTACAAGAAAACAGGGAGGACGGAGGACAGAGAGGAGTACTTGACAGAATCGAAGGAGGTGACAAGGGCAGTAAGGGGAGCCAAAGCATCTAGGGAACTCAGGCTGGCACAAGGCATTAAGAAGGGGGAGAAGGACTTCTTTAAGTACATTAGGGAGAAAAGGAGCTGTAAGGACCACATAGTAAGGATTAGGAAAGAGGGGTTTGGGTGGAAGCAAGTGCGATAAGCGGAAGCACTAAATGAGTACTTCTGCTCAGTATTTACTAAAAGAAGGGGGGTACACCCAAGGTGAGAGAAATGGCAGAAGCAGGGGGAAGTGGTGACAGATGGGAAATCATGGAGGCAGAGTTCAAGAGGTTTGAAGGCACTGAGGGTGTACAAGGCCAGGCCCAGATGGCATCCACCCAGGTACTGAAGGAGCTGGCAGAGGTCCTTGCAAGACCTTTGGCAGACCTATTTAATGCATCACTACATTCGGGGTGTGTACCTCAGGACTGGAGGATGGCTCATGTGGTGCCCCTCCACAAGAGTGGCCCCAAGAATGAACCCGGAAACTACAGACCAGTGAGCCTCACATCCATCGTGGGTAAGCTAATGGAGACTATCCTGAAGGAGAGGCTGGTGGCCCTCCTAGAGGCCAAAGGACTACAGGACAGCAGACAGCATGGCTTCATATGTGGCAGATCCTGCCAAAACAACCTGGTCGAGTTCTATGACTGGGTAACTAGGCAGCTGGACAGGGGCCATGCAGTGGATGTCCTGTCATCTCTGTTCAATAGGCATTCGACTAGGTGCCACATGGAAGGCTGGGGAGGAAGTTAGTGGCACAGGGGTGGTGCAAAGCTGGTGAGATGGGTAGGAAACTGGCTGCAGGGAAGGCAACAGAGGGTGGTGGTGGGTGGGAGCTTTCACACCCAAGGGCAGTGACGAGCGGTGTCCCACAGGGCTCAGTGTTGGGACCAGTGTTGTTTGGGATATTCATTGCAGACATATCATGGGACATCAAGAGCAAGATCAGTCTGTTTGCTGATGATACCAAGGTTGGCGCTGGTGGTGGATAACCTAGGGGGTGGCAGGGGTTGCAGGATGATCTGGCAAAGCTTGAAACCTGGTCAGACACCTGGCAACTGGGGTTTAATGCCAAAAGTGCAAAGTGCTGCATTTTGGGATGAAGAACCAGGAGGAGTTACCAGCTAGGGGAGTGCAGCTAGCCCAGACAAAGGAGGAGAAGGATCTGGGTGTGCTCATTACAGGGTCAATGAACAACTCAGCACAATGTAGAAAGGCAGCTGCAAAGGCCAACAAAATGCTGGGTTGTATTGCAAGGGGTATATCCTCGAGGAGGGAGGAGGTGATTCTGCCACTGTATAGGTCATTAGTTAGACCACACCTGGAGTACTGCGTGCAGTACTGGCATACGTATCTGAAGAGGGACAGTAAGTTACTGGAGGGGGTGCAGCGCAGGGTGACAAAGATGATCAAGGGGCTGGGGGACTTATCATACGAGAGGAGGTTGAAGGAGTTGAACATGTACTCACTGGAGGAGAAGAGAGAGACAGGGTGACATAGATTGAAACCTTTAAATACATGAAAGGATAAACAAGAGCGGGTACAGAGGGGCTGTTCAAAGTAAGGGAGGGAGGGCCACCAGGGCCATGATATGAGACTGGAGCGAGGAAGGTTCAGGAGATGAGGAGACACTTTTTTACAGAGAGGGTGGTGGCTGGGTGGAATGCGTTACCTGCAGAAGTGGTATGCAGTAGAACAGTGGACTGCTTCAAACGAGGATGGGACAGGACAAGGGGGAGTGTTAATGAAGGGGAAGGGTGGAAGGGAGGGGCAGCTGCAGAATAAGAGGTGCTAGCTGCACATTCGAGCAGACTTGATAGACCTCTAGGCCTTTATCTGCTGGCAAATTTCGTATGTTCATATGTCCCTGGTGAGACCATTTAGCCAGCTGGGAGCTCTAAAGGCAAAGGAACTTTGTCTCTGTGAGGTCCGGCATCTTGGAATATGCAGTAATTGAGATTCAGAGCCCCTGGTGAGGTGGGGATTCTGCGCAGGTTGTAGCAGAGCTTGAACTCCTGGGGGGGGCAAAGACCATCAAAGTTTTTTTAGCCATTATTCATGTTAGATACTAGGTGCGGCTTGAGAGTTGAAGCCAACCAGTTTGGGCGTATAGGCCACACATATGGGTGAGATGATGGGATCCAGTGATGAGTTGGCAAGCTTTGTTCAAAGCCACAGATATGCGCCTGGAGGCGGTGGTGGAAGTGGAACCATAGATGATGAGGCCATAGTCGATAGTTGAGATCACAGAGCTCTGAACTGCAATCCTTAAGGCTTCTGGAGTTAGGCATTGCCTATGCCTGTAAAGCAGGCCAATATGTGTGTTAGCCACTTTGACAACATTGTCAATGTGAGTCCCATATGATAGATTACTGTCAAGAGTGATTCCAAGGTATTTGAAGGTTTGCACTTGTTCTAGGATTGCACCTAGACAGTTTACAATAGTGAGGGGGTGGTCCCGTTGAGTGTTTTGAGGGCTGCAGAAGAGCATGGACTTTGTTTTTTTATAGTTGAGGACCAGTTTGTATTTACTAAACCAGTTTTCAACTGAGGAGAATCCATGCTGTAGTTTGCTTTGCAGAAGGTGGGGATCCTTATGGGTGGAATAGATGATAGCATTGTCGGCGTATAGGAGGAGTTGCTCAGACAGGATTGTGGAAGACTATTTAGGAAGTTGTTGAAGAAGAGGCCCAAGGATGGACCCTTGTGGCACTCCAGAGCACACTGGTCTGGCATCAGAGAGAAAGTCAGCTATTTTCACTCTTTGTGAGTGGTTTTCAGGTAGCTCTTAAACCAGGATGTAGATTCAGAGGACAGTCCAGTATTTAGCAGCTGAGAGAGTAGTAGATGATGATGGGCCAGTGTCCAATGCCTTCATCAGATCAATGAAGACCGTCCTGTAAGAAGGCTATAGTCTAAAGAACTATGGATTGCACCAGTGAATTCAAGGAGGTTGAGGTGGTACTGTGACCTTTTCTAAAGCCGTGTTGTTGAGTACACAGGACATCGTATTTATCAAGGTATTCCATAAGCTGGTCTGATACTATCGCTCTATGGCTTTGGAGAGCAGGGGTAGTATGGAGATGGGCCGATAGTTCACCAGGAGGGCTCCTGTCCCCACTCTTGTGGACCGGTTGACAGAGGCAGATTCCATCTGTCAGGGAACTGGCAAAGAGAGAGGAGAGGTTAAAGATTTTTGTTAATGGTAGGAGCACTTCGTTGAGGGTGAGGGCAAGCAGCTTGAGGTCAAGGAAGTTCCCACTTAACCTGGACCTAGCAATAGTTTTACTGATGTAGTTGCGAACTTCATATGGTTTGACTGATTTGAAGTAGAATGGAGGCGGTTTGGAGAGAGGGTGGGACTTGAGGGGAGAGTTTGAGGGTCAGCTTTGTTGAAATAGTCAGGTGGAAGAACAGAGCTGAGGTCAGTGAAAGCTGAGTTGAATGAATTTGCTATGGTAGTCGCGTCCAGCATTGTGATACCATCTATGACCAGCATAGTGGGTGATGTTTTTGTCTGCTTTCTGGTAATTTCTTTAATATTGTTCCAAAATGAATTCCCCTTCCCCCAAGTGTGTGTCAGGGCATCCTTATAGTAGGTACTTTTCTGCTGGCAGACTAATTTTATACAGTTATTACAAGCTTGTTTATAATTTTGTATGTCAATTTGCTTTCCAGTTTCCCAAGCCCATACCCAGAGGTGGTCCCTGGATTTTAGTTGTGCTAGTAGTTCAGAGGAGAGCCAGGGGTTGCACAGGCCTTTGACTTTCCGCTTTTTGAAAGAGGCATGAGAGTCACAGACAGCATTAAAGATTTTGATGAAGAGGTCAAGGGCAGTGTTGACATCCAGAGCGTGGAAGATTGGGGACCTATCTTGCAGTCTTGGGCAGGATTTTAGGTGTTTCCACTGCCTAAGTGGAATGACTGCTGTTGATTAATTTTGGGGGGTCATGGTAAATTTATTTGTCCAGGCAGAATTACAGGGAACAAGGAAACTACAGTAATTTATGAATTGGATCTAGAGGAGAAAATAATCACCTCTCACTGGAACTAGAATTGGCTCTGTCCAGCCAACCTAAAAATCATATACAGAATAATAAAACACAAAAAATCAATCCAACTAGGTACAAAAAGGGTAAAGGGTGGGATCTAAATGATAGCATAGAGTCTGAAGAGACATTAATATACAAGGGTATTACAGGTAAAATGGACCTATATATAGAACAAACAAGATAATCTAACTATATTGAGACATAGGGCCAGATATTCAAAAGGGTTGCGCCATGCGCAATAGGGTTGCGCCTGCACAAGTCCGAACTTGCTCCATTCTGCGATATTCAGCAGGAGGCAGTTGCACTACAGAAAACATGCTGAGCAACAGCGCAATGCAAATGAATGCATGCTGAACCGGGGGAGGAACCATGCATAAACTGCACAGCCCGATATTCAGCCGGGCTGTACAGAGTTGTGCAGGCGCAACCCCCAACCTGTGCCTGCACAACTTTGAGCCAAAAAAAGGATCAAGTCGAGGCCACCCACAGGTGAGTGATGCATTGCAGGGCGCAACAAGCAGCTGCCACCTGTGGCTGACCTCAACCTCCTGTGCCCCCTGCAGCCCGATCGCGGGCAAAGTGTAAAATCCCCACCACCACCCCACTGGCCCGATCGTGGGCATAGCTTAAATCCCCCACCAGCCCGATCGCGGGCAGCAATGTCTCCCCCAACACATCCCTGGTGGTCCAGTGGACCAATAATCCCGATTGCAGGATGGAGTTGTAAACCCCCCACCTCCCGAATATATCCTGGTGGTCCAGTGGACCGATAATCCCGATCGCGGGATGGGTTGTAACCCCCACCGAACACATCCCTGGTGGTCCAGTGGACCGATAAGCCTGATCACGGGATGGAGTAATGAAACACACACCCCCTTCCCCCCGAACATATCCCTGGTGGTCCAGTGGACCGATAAGCCCGATCGCGGGCTGGAGTAATGAAACACACACCTCCCCCAAACATATCCCTGGTGGTCCAGTGGACCGATAAGCCTGGCTGCAGGGGGGAGTGGTGGTGGGGCTTCGTGGGTGGGTGGGGTGGGGGACACTAGGTCACCAGGGATATTTGTGGGGGTGTGTTTAGTACTTCAGCCTGCGATCGGGCTTATGGGTCCACTGGACCCTCAGGGATATATTCGGGAGGT
Organism: Neoceratodus forsteri; assembly: GCA_016271365.2. Classification (NCBI taxonomy): domain Eukaryota; kingdom Metazoa; phylum Chordata; order Ceratodontiformes; family Ceratodontidae; genus Neoceratodus; species Neoceratodus forsteri. The sequence continues at coordinate 333,800,896 of CM057455.1, read as the reverse complement.
GGGGGTTTACAACTCCATCCCGCGATCGGGATTATCGGTTCACTGGACCACCAGGGATATATTCGGGAGGTGGGGGTTTACAACTCCATCCCGCTGATCGGGATTATCGGTCCACTGGACCACCAGGGATGTGTTGGGGAGACACATTGCTACTTACGATCGGGCTGGTGGGGGATTTAAGCTATGCCTCAGCGATCAGGCCAGTGGGGGTGGTGGTGAGGTTTTACACTCTTTTGCCGTGATCGGGCTGCGGTGATGATCCCCAACGGCTGCTGCCTGGCAGGTGCCAGGTGCAGATCCTTGAGGATCGGCGTAACTGCAATAAGCATGCAAATGGGGCCATAATCAGATGCAAATGGCCCTCCCTGTGCCTTGCATGAATTATGGCCCCATTTGCATGTCACCTTTTGAATATTGGATTTTGCATGGCGCAATGGTATTTGCACCACCGCAAGTTGAATGCTCCACTCTGACCACTTGCGGTGGCACAAGTTCCACTGCACCATGCACAGTGGCTGTGGCTGGGGGTGATATTCAAAGGATTTGCTCAAAGGCGCAACTCCTTTGAATATCACTCTGACCACCTAAGCGCAACTATTTTGTGCAGTGCAAAGGCTTGCTCCACAAAATAGCCGCAGTTTGAATATCTGGCCCATAGTGTATAATGATTTAATAAAAGATATAGCAGGTATATTTAGAAAAGAAATACAAATATACAACAGAAAGCCTGGAGTGCCATGGCATAATGAGGAATGTAGGAGGATAAAAAAGGATTTAAATAGACAGGCTAAAATAACTAGAAAGCATCCAACAAAGGAAAACAAATCTAAACTATAAGAAATTAGAAAACTGTATGCCAGAACCTCTATAAATTATAGAGAGGAATATAGGAAAAAGGCATGGAGGGAATTAGAAAAAGCAATATATGCCAAAGACAGTAGGAAATTCTGGCATATAGTTAGTAAAGATACGATCTGTCAAGACATTAATATTGAAAACGGTATTGAACCAACAGAATAGGTGGAGCATAATAAGAAAATATTCTTTGAAGATAATGTAATGAGTTATAGTAATCTAGAAAATCTAGAATGGTTAAAATTAGAAAGCCAAATAGAACATTTAGAAATAGAGTCAGCAGCTATGGCATTTACGAAGCTTGAAAATAGGCAGGGTTATTGCCTAATGCATTTACCCGGTCACCAAAAGCTAGTAAGTAAATAAATAAATAAATAAATAAATAAATAAATAAAGCACCAGGCCCAGATGGAGTGTCTACAGACATGATATTGTATCCCTGGAATAAGTAGAAATTGTTTAATTTGATAGGTAAAACAGGTTGTATACCAGAATCATGGAGAAAGGCTACAATAATACTGTTGTTTAAAAAGGGAAACAGGGCTGATCCCCTATGTTATAGACCAATAATGTTGATTGACTCCACCTAGAAATATTTGTGAGAGTATTACATAATAGAATTGTCCAGTGGGTACAACAGAATCATAAGATTGATGAAGCACAAGTAGGGTTTTTGCACAACATTCAACTATAGACCAATGCTTTGCATTGACCATCTGATTTACAAATACACAAAATCAAGAAACAAAATATTAATTGTGTATTTGTTGATCTTAAATCAGCTTTGATAGCATTAATAGGCAGTTGCTATGGCAAACACTGGACAGTATAGGGATGGATAAGGCAATGTTGGATCATCTAATAATGCTCTATAAATATAACTCTTCACAGATTAGATACAACAACCAATGAGATTTGACAGAGGCCATTGAAAACAACAGAGGTGTACATCAATACTGTGTATTATCACCTATATTATTTAACTTGTTTATAAATTCAATTTTAATTGAGATATACAAAGATGAATACCACATGGCAAGAACTGGGAAAAGACCAAGTCCCTATCCAGCTTTTGCAGACAATGTCATGCAGATGTCTATTAGTTTGCTGGGAATAAAAAGAGTGGTAACAGATTTTCAAGGTACGGGTAAAGAAGCCGATTTGGTAATAAATTACAATAAAACAAAGCTGATGATACTCAGACAAAATAATAAAAAGAGAACTGTATTAAAAATACAAAATGAAACAATTGAACAAATATCAGAGTTCAGATATTTGAGTATTATAATGAGTAATAATCTATCATGGAAAGCCAATATTAAAGATATCAAAACTAAATCAAAAAATTCCATTCCATCTATTATCGGATTTGCACATAAATATGGTGGCAACTCAATAGAAAGTTGTATTAGAGTTATAAATGCAAAGATTAAAGCCCAAATTCTATATGAGTGTGGAATCTGGGGGATAGATGGTACATACAACATTGAGAAATGTGTGAATATATTTTACAAAAAAATTATGGGACTACACCAGGGCACCCCAACAACACTTCTACGGGCAGAATTGGGACAACCATCACTAAAATGCCTAGTGGAACAGAGAGTAACAACCTATTGGATTAAAGTTTACAAAATGAACATAGAGAGACTACCTAGAATATGCCTGGATGAAGCCTTGTAATATCAAAGTTGCAAAATGACCTTCCGGGTAATCAAAATTGTTGAAAATATATTTTTTATTTATTTAGTTTTTGTTTACCGGGTAGGTGCACTAGCCAAACAGGTGACTATTTTCAGGCACGACCCGGGAGGTACAGTAACAATACAGAGTTCATTTACATAATGCAGGGAAGCAGTAACAATACAGAGAACAGATTTCAGTAAAAGGCAATAAAGGAGTACAGCTTCAGAGACAATCAACAGGTCAAGAGAAAAACAGCAGATTTACAGTGCACAGGTAGCATTTAGTGAGTGGGTAAAGGTATACAGGGCAGATCCAAAGGACAGGTGGGTCAGGGGAGGGAGCTGGTGAGCAGGTAAAGGGGGGATGGGAAGGCAACCTTGTGGCTAAGTGGTTAAGGTGGCATCAGGGATGAAGGAGGCAGGACGGGGGTCTGGTTGTGGGGCGGTGAATGGATGGTGGCGGTACATGGTCGAGGTGGGGAGAGTAGGTCAGGCAGAGCTGGAGGCAGGGGACCCCACCTGCAGTGGGGCTATAGAGGGTAAAAGGCGGCGAAAACAGGGCAGGAAAGGACATGATAGCGCGCGGCCAGAGGAGGAGTGAAGCGGGGAACATTTGGACGGGGCAGGGGGCTTACGGTATAAGTCTGGGTGAGGGGGATATGGTGGCATAAGCGGTAGAAGGCTACGGGAAGAGACCGAGTCCATGGAACCGTGTGGCGGCTAGAGAGAGCTGCAGGGGAAGGGATCAGAGGTGAAGACGGCCACGGGGCGGCTTTAGCGGCAGAACCACTCAAGAGGAGGATGAAAACCATATGGTCTACTCCAAGCCGTAACAGACTCACTAAGGCTACCCTTTGAGTACATTAAATTCTATATTAGAAATAGGATCAGAGACATAGCACAAAAAAGAGATATTGAATCTAGTGCAAAATATAAAATAATAAATGGCTTGCCCAAAATAAAAGGGTATTTGAATTTACATAGATACATACATAGACAGTGTCGGCAGATAAGGGCCTATGGCCCACCCAGTCTGCCCATTTGAGCTTGTAAGTTCAGTTTATGTTTTCCTAGAAGTCTGTTGCCCCTTACCCCTGACCTCCAGAATTCCTTTATGTCTATCCATGCATTCTAAACCTGTGATTGTTTCAGCCCCCACCACTTCCTTGGCAGGATGTTCCACTTGTCCACCACCTGTTCTGTGAAGAAATTCTTCCTACGCTTCCTCTGAATCGTCCTCCCTCCAACTTCATCCCATGCCCTCTAGTCCTGGAACCTCTTTTTCGCTTAAAAATAGTTGAAAAATATTTAAAATTGATGAAACTCCCAAGAAGGAGACAAATATTTACTAAATATCATTTTGAGTATTTTAAAAGTGCACACATTGAGAAACTAATTGGAGGGACATGGGGTAGCTTCAGTGGTAGATGTCGCTGTAATTTAGGTGAGGATGATATAAAACATACATTGCTTGTATGCCCCTTCTATGAGGATATCAGAAGAAAAACTATAGGAGAAATTATTGGACAACTATATATGCCAATGGACGATGTGCTGAAGTTTTTGCTGATTGAAAAACAAAAGTTTCATATTAAAGCCTGATGCAAGGATAGCTTGCTTTTTAGTAAGATATGAGCTTTTTTTTAAAAATGTACAAGGATAGTACAATACAAATATGTATATTTATTGTTATTAAATGTGCATCAATTGTGTTGGGGTTTTTTAAATCTTTGTATTTTAATGACACAACTTGTCAACAATAAATTTCTACCTACCTACCATTATTTATTTATTTATTGAAATGTTTCACCAGGAAGGCACACTGAGTGACTATTTGCTAGTCTCCCGGTACGACCTGGGGTACAATAGGCATGAGACATTAAACATTCAAGTTACAAGATCAAGCTGGCCCAGTGGCACTGAGGGTTGAGGTGCTGGATGCCACACTTCACACCACACCAGCGACCTGGGTTTGGGAATGGACTTGGGTCATCGGGAGTTGGCAGGGAAGGGAAGGGATTGAACATCTGTAGGACTGCTCTCCCCTCCCGGGGTGGGCCCCGGAGTATGCACCGATCTGTTGTGGTTCCTGGTGAAGTCCAGGAATACTACAGGAGGCTGAGGCTTGACACAGTGTCAGGGGTGGAGTGGCAGTGGCTGGCTGCACTAGGTGCGCCACTGGCATTGCACGTCCACACTCCTAGTGGTAAAACAGAAATACCCTGGTGGTCTAGCAGAGGTGAAGTGGGCTCAGTGTCCTGCCTGCATCCCAATACTGGGCCTGAATTCTGGTCCCTTTCCAGCACTCCAGGTTCCTTGGAAATCCCTCTAAAATTTCAGAAAGGTTGCCAGGGTGGACAGGCCCTCCTGGGGGCTGGACTGATCCAAGGAATTCCAGAGGAGACCAGGTAAGGAAGGGCAGGGAGTAGAGGCAGCAGACATGTGGGTTCCCCAGAGAGATGCCCTAAACCTCCAGAGAAAAAAATAGAGTTCACAAAAAAAAAAAGGCTACAAGATTAACATTAACATACAGTTGTAAGGCAGATGTTACATAGCGCAATGGTTTAAGGCTGAGAGCTGCAAATCTGGAGACCTGGGTTTGAATCCCACAGCCCCTACTTGCATATTGTGTGACCCTGAGCAAGTCACTTAACTTCCCTGTGCTCCCAGGTTGCACCTGTAAACACGCTTTCAGCTTAGTGTGTCTCACCTGGTTAAACAATTGGAAAAAAAAAACAGTGTTACAACAGTGTTGCGCATAATAGGTAGAAAGAGTGGACAATAATAAGTGCCGGGTTACTAAGTAAACAAGTGCTTACATGAAAGAAAAGGGGAAAAGGAGAGGAAGGGGTGAGGTGGGGGAGGGGGAAGAGTCATGTTCAAGTTACATTCAAGTTACAAGATCAACATTAACATACAGTTGTAAGGCAGGTGTTACAAACAGTGATACAACAGTGTTACACATAATATGTAGAAAGAGCGGACAATAATAAGTGCCAGATTAATAAGTAAACAAGTGCTCACATGAAAGAAAAGGAGGAAAGGGTGAGTTGGGGGAAGGGTAAAAGTCATGTCCCTGCAGACCCCTTCAGGATGTGAGGAACCCTGCAAGGGGACTGGGAGGACCAGAGAGAAGGGGATAGGCAGTGTCCCAGAGAGACCCCTTAAGGATGTGGGGAACCCTGCAAGAGGCAATGGAGCTAGACAGAAAGTTGAACAAGGCTGTAGGGATTTAAAGAGGGAGGAGAAAGAAAAGGAGGAGGAGGTGTGACTTAAATGCTAGGAGGGGGAATAGGACCTAACCTAAGAGAGGACCCTTCAGGATGTGGGGTACCCTGCCAGGGGGCTGGAGAAGGTGAATAGATAGGGATTAAGAGAGTGAAAGGAGAGTGAGAGAGTGAGAACTGAACCCTTGTGGGGTTGAAATTCACACAGTTGGAGGGGATGGGGCCTAATCAATAGTCCATCAGGATGCATGGACCCATGGGGAGCATTCAGGGTCCCTTACATTCCATGAGAGATCAAGGGAGGCAGTAAGGGGGAACAATTTGGTGGAAGGGGAGGAGAGCTAGAAATTTGGGGGTGTGGGTGCACATGGTGAAATGAAGGTGATGATAGAGGGGTAGGGTTTATCCAGGGCTTAGTGGAGGGAATTAGGAAGGGACATGGCAGGAGCAGCTTGGTGCTAATTAATGAGGGCAGAGCTGATGGAGTAGGTGGAGGATGAGTGATGGATTTGAGGGGGGAGTGAATTCCACATTTCTGGGAGGCAGTGAGAGTAACCAGATTGGTCGATTATGGTGGCTCTGTGGGGGACTACCAGGGTGTGGGAGTCAGTTGATCTAAGGGAATGGGAGGATAGGGGGGTTGTTACAAAGGAGGAGGTGAGGTGAAAGGAGCTCACCCAATCAGTGTTTGGAGGTGAATTTAGCACAGTGGGGGAGTCACCTGTTTGTAAGAGAGGGGAAGGATAGGGCACGATAAAGATTGCAGTGGTGGGTTTGAGGGGAGCATCCAAGGCAAAGCGGCAGAAGGAATTGAAGATGGTGTCCAGTTTGGCCAGGGAGGACTTAGGGACAGCACCATAGGCTATGTCACAGAAGTCGAAAATGGGCAGTATCATCTTCTGAACAAGTTCATGCCTAGCCGTAGGAGGGAAGCTACTACGTTTCCTGAACAAGGCACCAAGCTTGGGGCACAATGTTTTCTGGATGGTGTCAAAATGTCCAGAGAAGTTTAGGTCTGGGTGTGGAAAGTGGGTAGGAAGGGAAGCCTAGAGAGTCTCTGTGTAGTGCCAAAGGTCATGGAGACAATCTTCTTGGCGTTGAGGAAAAGCTGATAGTTAGCAAACCAGAGCTAATTCTTGTCGAAGTCTTGCTATAAACTGGTTGTAGCTTCAGCAGGACAGGAGCCAGATGCATACAGGACTGTATAATTGGCATACATATGTATAGTGGAGGAGGGGGAACAAACAGAAGGAAGGTTGTTTAAGAAGATGGAGAATAGGAGGGGCCCTAATACAGAGCCCTGGCAGTCACCAATGCTAACTGGGAGGGGAAGGGAAGTGGCATCCAAGATCTTAACTGATTGGGTTCTGCCAATAAGGTAGGCCTTGAACCAGTTTGTGGCAGAGGGTGATAGGCCAGCTGCCAGGAGTGAGTCGAAGAGAAGGGAGTGAGAGACGGTGTCGAAGGCCTTGGCCAGGTCGACAAACATAGCAGAGGAAATTTGGCCATTGTCCATCCAGGTTAGGATGGAGTCTGTGAGATGTAGGAGAGAGGTTGTAGCTGAGTGTTTTTTCCTGAAACCAGACTGGAAAGGGATAAAAAAGGAGATGTCAGATAAAAAAGAAGTGAGCTGGGAGAGGACAATGTGTTCTTGAAGCTTGGCAAGGGTAGGGAGGAGAGAAATGGGGTGATAGTTGCCAGGAGATGAGGAGTCATCCCTTTTAGGTAGAGAGAGGACCACTGCATGTTTCCATCCAGAGGGGACTGTGGCAGTAGAGAATAATAGAGTTAGGATTATTGAGTGTGGGTAGGCATGGCTGAAGTGAGAGGGAGAGGAGGTTTGGGCTGAGGCCATCAAGGGAGACACCTTTAAAGGGGTTGATGGTGAGGAGTGCACTTAGTGCATCGTTTGGGGTTACAGTAGTGAAAGAGAAAGGGAGGTGGGAGGGTGGTGGAGGGGGCACACTGGTAGAGGGTGAGGAGGGTGATGGGTAGGAGGAGGGAGGAGGATTTCAGTGGCACAGTGGCACAGGAGGTATAATAGGAGTTAAATTCAGCAGCTACTGTATGGCTGGAAGGTCGGACACTAGTGAGCTATTTACTTTAAGTACCAGGGTGGGTGGGCAAGTTGAGGGGGTAAATAGGGGTGTGGACCACCTTCCAGAGCTTTGAAGGGGAATTTATGTTGGTGATGAAGGCAGATTTGAAATATTTGGGCTTGGCTAACCTTGTAGCCTTGGTGCAAGCGTTTAGAAGCATGCAGTAGTTCGCAAGGTTACTAGGATGCTGGGTAACTTTATGATGCTTGCAGGCTTGATCTCTAGCCCTGAGGCAGGCCAGACGTTCAGGGGTTATCCAAGGTAAGTGGTTACCTCTGACTGGTTTGTTTGCATAGGTTTGAGTACCTACATACTAGCAATGGGGAATTTTGCATATAGTCTGATTAAAAAGATTAATAAGCCAATGCATTAATCTTGACACTTTATATTTTACTTTATTTTTTATTTATTTATTTAGTTTTTGTTAACCGGGTAGGTGCACTAGCCATAAAATGACTATTTTCAGGCATGACGCGGGAAAGTACAAGAAAAAGAGAACAGTTGAACAACAGCAACATGGGTACAATAATACAAATAGAGGAACAGTACAGCAGTGCTACAAAATACAATGGGCTGTATATTCAAACTGCGCCATTCTGTGGCGCAACCCCTTGCGCTGCTCAAAATAGTTGTGCTGGGGTGTGGCCGGGCTGATATTCAACAGAGTTGCACTATTGAGCAACTCCTTTGAATATCACCCCTGGCCACAGCCACTGTGCATGGCTCAGTGGAACTTGCACCACCCCAAGTGGTCAGAGTGGAGCATTCAAGATGCGGTGGCGCAAGTTCCATTGCACCATGTGCAAATTTCCGATATTCAAAAGGTGACATGCAAATGGAGCCATAATGCATGCAAAGGCGGCGGGGCCATTTGGCTACTTATGGCCCCATTTGCATGCAATTAGCATGCAGGTGTGCCCGATCCCCAGACTTGCGCCTGGCACCCTGCCAGGCAGCAGCTGTCGGGGACCGACGCCTCCCTGCAGCCCGATCATGGGCAAAACCAGAGTCCCCCACTAACTGGCTCGATCAGGGGCAAACTGTAGTAACTCCCGACTGGCCCGATCATGGGCAAAACTGTAGTAATTCCACCCCCACTAACCTGATGCAGGCAGAACAGAGTTCAACCCCCAGGAACAATATCCCTGGTGGTCCAGTGGACCGTGAAGCCCAATCACGGGCATTAGAGTCAACCCCAGGTCCAAGTACCCTGGTGATCTAGTGCCCCACCCACCCACCAGGAGCCCCACCACCCCCCCCTGTCAGCCGGGGGTGGCAGCACCCCACCCGCCTGCCGCCCGCCGCCTGCTGACTGACCTGGTGCTGCACGCACATTGTTCAGAGCAAGAGCCACGGGTGTGCAGCCCATACCATAAGGCAGTCCAGATATGTTCATTCACATATCTGGACTCCTTAGAAGCAGGGCTGCACACCCATTGGCTCTTGCTCTGAACCAATGGGCGCAGCCCTACCAAGCAGTCAGTCGCCGGGCGGCGGGGCAGGGCGGCAGGGTGGGGTGCTGCCACCCGCCGCTGACAGAGGGGAGCGGGTGGTGGGGCTCCATGGGTGGTGGGGTCGAGCACTAGATCACCAGGGTACTTGGACCTGGGGGTTCACTCTAATGCCCGCGATCGGGCTTCACGGTCCACTGGACCACCAGGGATATTGTTCTGGGGGTTGAACTCTGTTCTGTCTGCGATCGGGCTAGTGGGGGTGGGCATTACTACTGTTTTGCCCATGATCGGGCTAGTGGGGTGGGAATTACTACTGTTTTGCCCGCGATCGGGCCAGTCGGGGGTTACTATTATGCCCGCGACGGGTTGCTGGGAGGGCATGGGAAGACGTGAGCGGGCCACCCACAGGTGGCAGCTGCTGTATTGCACCCTGCAGCGGCAGCTCACCTGTGGTGGCCCTTTACTTACTCCTTTTTTTGTTCTCAAAGTTGTGCAGGCGCAGGTTGGGCTATGCTCAGACAACTTTGCACAGCCTGCTGAATATCGGGCTGTGCAGTTTATGCATGGTTCCTCCCTCCGGCTGAGCATGCCTTCATTAGCATTGTGCTGTTGCTCAGCATGACTTGGGGGGCACAACTGCCTCCTGCTGAATATGGCAGAATGGCGCAATTTCGGACTTGCACAGGTGCAACCCTATTGCGCATGGCGCAACCCTTTTGAATATCCAGCCCAATGGGTAGAAACAACAAAAAATAATGGCAAGCATTATACAGATAATGGCAGTAAGATATATAATAAGTGCAGAAACCATGGACCCCACCAGTGGAGTGAAAGGGTTAATAAGATAGTAAGGTTATATAGAGAGAAATGTGAGGAATGTTCAAACATAACAAGAAAGGCTGGCAGAAGGAAGGTCAGGAGTGGTAATTGGCAAAACAACAGTCGATGGTCAGCAACAAGGTTAGAGAAGGAAGAGAGCTAGTCGTCAAGTTATTTACAAAGAGAAGGAAAAATGTGGGGAGGAGAAGAGGAGACAGTCTTGAAGCTGGATTAGAGCAGGTGTGACATTACTGTTAAGTCTCAGGAGCTTCAGGTTGGGTCAAAGCGTGTACAAGCATCAGCTAAGGATAGATAATGATGATATTCACTTTTAAATCCAAAGTGAGACTGAGACAGCTGGAGGTTGAGTGGAAGAGCATTCCATAGCCTGGTAGCAGAGAATTGGAAGACCCCTGTGCCTTTAGTTGTCCGACATCTCGGAACATAGAGCAAGGATTTGTCAGCTGATTGCAGGCCATGGAAGGATGGTTGAGGGACCAGCAACGCCGCCAGCTGGGATTTTTTTTCCCCGGATAATCAAGTCCATTAGTGATCCAAGGTAGTATTGTCTACTGGCAGATGGTGAAAGCCAATTCAGATCCTTATAAAGATGGCAGTGATGTTTGAGTCGAAGACGGAGAGCAAATCGGCATATATTGTTATAAGTTATGTCCCATTTAGTAGGGAGGTTTTATGGGCAGAGGTAAGAATAGAGCCACCATAAGTAAGGGTTGGGAGCAGAATACCTCAGGCAATTGCTAATTTGGCCGAGGGTGCAAGCATGTAGCTCATTTTGTAAGCTTCTCCCAGGTTTCGAGTTTACAGCTTTGCACGAGGACTGAATGTGAAGATTAAAATCCAGGGACTGGTCCAGCAGGATCCCAAGGTACTTGAAGGAAGTAACATTTTCAAGTGGAAATCCTCCTGGGTGAAGAACCTTCAGCAAACTAGAACAGGCCTTAATTTTCGGTGCGGAACCTAGGAGCATGGCTTTCGTTTTCTTTTAATTTAGTACAAGCTTACGGTCTAGTAGCCAGACTAAGACCTTACTGAAGTCTGAAGTAAGTGATGTGTTTATGCAGGCAATACTAGAAGAACTAGTATAGATGATCAGGTCACCAGCATAGAGAATAGCTGAGCAGGATTCCAGGACCTCAGCTGCATTGTTGATAAAAATTGAGAACAGAAGGGGCCCAAGGATAGAGCCCTGGAGGACCCCAAGGTTGGTAGTAGATGTGTTGGACAGGAGGAGTTAAATTTGACAGCTTGTGACCTGTTTGACAGGTACTGTAGCTACAGAACTAGTCCACAACAGAGGTAGAGAAATGGAATTTGTGGAGAGTGGAGAGAAGCAGGAGATGGTGTACAAGGTCGAAAGCCTTAGTGAGGTCAATGAAGATGGCACCTGTGAGTTTTCCAGAAGCCATGTTGGACAGAATATCAGTAGTTAGTTGAAGAAGAGCCGTGGTGGTGCTATGACCTTTTCTGAAACCATGCTGTGTGTCTGAGAGGAGATTGTAGCGTGTAAGGTAGTCAGTGGTCTGTGATGCAACTATTTTCTCTGGGATCTTGCTAAGGACAGAGATAATTGCTATAGTTCTGTAATTGGTAATGTCCTTTGGGTCACTTTTTGAATTTTATACTTGATGTTATACCATCAACACTTGGGCAATTTAGCAGTGTATGAATCTAATGAACTTAATGAACTATAAGTAACCATGCTGGTCTTATGATTTGATGATTTTATAATTGTTCTTAATGTTTGTATGTAATCTTTATATACAGTATACACGTGTCTAGTAAACCTGAAACTGAACCTAACCTGAATCTAGTGCCACCTAGTGTTCTGCTGTTTTGGTCAGGTATAAGTTTGCACCTGATAAGCAGGTTGGACAAATTAGGTGGCTATTTGAAAGACTGTAAAGGCAGTTCCTGGAAGATACATTTCAAGGTGTCATCCTCACTGAATATTGGTTAGAGTTCCTTAACGATTTTATATAGGGACTGTAGATCAGGGTTGTATGTAACAGCCAAGGGTATATGGTTGGTGGTGATCTTTTCTTTATATTGTAGTAGATGTTCTCTTGGCATAAGTGTAGCCCATTCCACAGCTGTCAATTTCTCTACAACAGAGGACATGGCTCTACTTATTACACTGAACATTACAGAACTGCCCTAGCTACCTCCTGGGACAGTGCTAGGAAATTTTGGGACAATATCAAGGATCTTAACGGTAAATCCCATTCCCCCCCCCCCCGTGCAGCTTAATGTTAATGGCAGTATCTCCACCGACCCACTTAGCATTGCCAACTGCCTTAACTCCACCTTCTCAGACCTTAGCGCAGTCCTCCCCAGCAACTTCTGCGACCCCATTCCTCCCTCTACTCCCCCATTCCTCCAGCATCCTCCATTCTACCTCAGAACTATAGCCCCTTATGAAGCCAAAGCCTACCTTTCAAAGGCTCTACAAGGCTCTAACTTCTTCAAAGACACTTTTGACATGCACATGCTAGTCTGAGTGCTTGATTCAGTTCTCTTCCCTCTCACTGATCTCCTAAACCTGTCCCTTTGCAGGGGCCACTTCCCAGCCCAATGGAAAATGGCCACCATAACTCCAATCCTAAAAAATGGTGACTGCATCTCTCCAAATAACCATCGCCCCATCTCTATCCTCCTCCCCCCCAAAGCCCCTTACAAAATTGCATCCGACCAGCTCACCAGCTACCTCCTGTCCCACAACCTCCTATGCAGGGTGCAGCATGGTGTCAGAGCTGGGCATAGTACCACAACTGCACTAACAGAATTCTCCAACTCACCCCACACTGCACTCAACAAAGTCACCTTGCAGGGCTGTGTTCATAGATGTCTCTAAGGCCTTTGATACGGTCTCCACCCCCTCCTGCTTAACACATTACAGCAAATCTGGGTCTCCCAAGGTTCCTGTCCTGGTTCTCCTGCTACCTTTCCACCAGATCACAGTGTGTAAAAATCAATAATACCCTCCCTACCATGCTCCCGGTCCACTCTGGTGTTCCACAGGGCTCGATCCTGGGTCCCCTGCTTTTCAGCGTATATCTCAATGCCCTGCCTAAAGCCTGCTCCGGGGATCTACTTCTTTACGCGGATGATGCTGTTCTCTTACACCGCATCCTGACCCTCCATACTCCCGAGTTTCCTACAAAGCTCCTTCCTTCAGATCGAGCACTGGTTTGCTGATCACAGACTGGTTGTCAATACCAAAAAACAAAGGCTATGCTCTGTGCCCACTGCCAATCAAGAGCAAAAGATTTCCCTCTGACAATCCACTCCAGCAACCGCCTCACCCTGGAACAGGTCCAGATATATAAATACCTGGGTGTCACCTTCAACACCACCCTCTCATTTCTCCAGCATGTCAAAATTCTCACCTCTGCAGCCAGTGTCCATGTGGGTCTTCTCTACAGACAAAGGGACTGCCTGACACCAGAAGCACTCCACCTGGCTGTCACTTCCTCCATCTTATCTTTGGTAGACTACAGTCTTACTATCTATGCTGCTGCCGACCCTATCACTCTGCACCCCATCCAAATAGTCATCAACAAGGCCTGCTGGCTCCTCTCCAGTGCCAACCGCAGTACCCTCACCTGCACCCTCTATGCTCTTATGAATGTTCTCTCACTTGAAGAAAGGCTTTTATACCAGTCATGTCTCCTCACCAAAAATCCACATGGGCCTAACCCCCACTGGAGTCATGGCCTCCTCAGGCCACCACCCACACTGCCTCTGCATGCAGCCCTCTAAGACTCTATGGAAGGTCCCCAGAGCCAGGACCTCACTAGCCAACGATCGTTTCCATTTAGAGACCCATCCTGGTACAATGCCCTCCTTCCACAATCACATCCATCACCAAATTAGTACATTTAAAAAGTGCTAAGACCACATATCCTCTCCTCTTGTAACTGCCTATTCAACCGCCAACCTCCCCTCCTGGCCCTACCTGACTACCACTATTGCTCTGCATTAGCCACTAACCGAGTTAACGCTCTTAGATACCTGTGGCTCTCAGCCTTGCCCTAGTAATCCCCTAACTTGCACTAAACCCAGAACACTGTCTAATGTCTAGTATATTATTCTCAGACAAAGCCCTGGTGGGCTCTCACCATTAGATAGATAGAACCACTCATTAGTTTGATGCCTGTTATCAGTAATTGTATTGGTCAGCTCCTTTGTCTACACACTGTATACTTATTTAGCTACCAGTTGTATAGGTCTACTCGGTGCCCACCCAGCAAGTTCACTTCACTGCTTAGCTACCGCATGTGTAGGCATCCTTTCTCTGTAACTTCATGTATTCAGCTGTACATATACTGTTTGTTATTGTAACTACTTTCTGACATGGAGCCTTTGGAAAGGAGTCTACAACTCAAAGGGTTATAATTCTGATTTCTTGAATAAATATATATATATGTATATTTTTTTTTTCACTTATCTTTCTGGCCCTCGAGCTCAGAACTCTCTCAGGCCACTGCTCTTGCTGCCTCGCTCTACTGCCTGCTGTGTTCCCCCGCCATCTTCAAGTTTGCCTCGGTTCCCTGGGTCTGGGGACGGCAACCTGGAGAGACTGTAGGGGGCAGTGGCGGGGAACCAGCATTGGACGTGTGGTGGTGGCACTGGCAGGGACATTGCCTATCTGAGCTGGAGGGGTATTTCTCTCCTTCTCCTCCTGTAGGTGCCCGGAGCTCCCTCCCCCCCACATGCGTGGTGCACATCTGGTGCTGTGGCACATGGCAACCCTGCCTGCATCAGCCACACTCCCTTACATGTAGCTCAGACACTCCTGGCACCCAGTCTCCACCAGGGGCCACCAGAGTGTCAAGCAATCCCATGCCCTCCCCCGGGAGAGGAGAGCAGCCCTGTGGGTGCTTGATCCATCTCTCTCCCTGCCGACCCCCGACACCCGAGCTCACTCCCAAACTCAAGTCATTGGCGTGGCGCGAGGTGTGGCATCCAGTGCTTCAATCCTCAGCGCCACTGGGCTGGCCTTTGTTCCATATATTTTAATGTGCCTTTATATGTTAACAAGGTTCTATTTATTATATAACTATTTATATGTTTGAGTATAATTGGTGATTGCTGGTTTCATACATCTGCATTCATACAGAAATGCTGCTGTTCAGTGCTAAGCAGGTGCAGACACACACACACACACACACACACACACACACACACACACACACTGCTGTCATTTTTGTCAGCAAGGCAAATAATAATCCACAATTTATAGGCCTTGTGTTGCAACATCACATTCCATTCCTGTGAGGATTGAGTAGCACCAGAACTAGGTTTTCAGAGTCTGTACTTTTGCCTCTGGTTTTTGTTTCTGTTTTACATCCAGTTTACTCTCTTGATTTATCAACAGAACTGTCATGTTAAAGTGTAAAAGTTTTTTTTTCTATCAGTTCTGTTCTAACTACTTAAAGTGACTTCTTTGTATAACTGCCATTTTCTGATGAAGCACTCTTGTGTGTAGTCTGAAAGCTTAAACATTCAGTGAATCTCTAGTTGGTCCAATAAAATGTATCAAATCCCCTATTTTGTTCATCTTTTTGCATACTATAAAGCAATGGTTTAAAGCTAACTGTCAAGTTTATTGTGACTCTTATATGAACTTGTGAGTGTGGATGCATTGCAATCAGCAGTCAAGTGTAAAGATCATATCTAAGAAAATTGTTTTATTGTTAATTACTAAAATTCACTTTATTTTTGCACAAACGTTTAACTGCATATGCTTTCAGGGGCTATTGTAAAGGAGCTTCTGCTCTATTGGCTGAACATCACCTACTTCTCTTTTAAATAAAAACGTGAAGCTGTAAGCGCTTTAGTGCAGACTGTGAGGAGATTACATATCATTACTGAAATGTGGTTGAGGTACATAGTTAAATCATTTGCCACTTCTGGTATGCTGGAGGAGGAGCATTACATTTTGGTCAGCTTGACGGTAAGCAGTTCTGAATTGCTAAAACTGAAAGCGTGAAAGACAGCCAGCAAGGAAGTTGGCAGGATTAGGTGTGTACAGGCTGTGTATTCCAAATTTTTGTGTTGAAGTCCACGTTAGTCTTCTCTGGAGGTTTTAATTAATTAATTAATTAATTACTTAGTGTTGTTTGGTGACTGGGCAGGCCCACTGGAACAAAAGTCCCATTTTCAGGGGTGACCCAGGATTAGTTACAGGTTACAGTACATGCTGGCTTCAAACACCAAGGAGCATTGTACAGAAATGAGTTACATACTGTAGATAGTTACATAACTGGGTGCAAACATTAAGGTATTTTGTACAAAAACAAGCTGTGTGAAAACATGGTAGGATTTGAATTGTAGATATACTTGAATTCATTTTCAGAAATAACATCTGCCATCTTGGTCCCCTCAAGCAAAGCAAGAAATTTCTTCAGGAAAACAAGCATTTGTCAGTGCTGAATGTTTGCTTCCTGGCATTGGCATTGGTAGTGCAGGAGTTTGAAAGATGCATAATAGGAATGGCAATGAAGTATTGAACTAACGCCAACCCTACCCCCACTCTGCAGAGATTGACAGGCATTGGGGGTGTGCCTTTGGGTCATCGGCCATAAAGCTCATGCTATTTCATCTCACCCTACTCTGCAGATACTGACAGGTGTCACAGCGTGCCTTGGGGTCTTCGGGCTTTATACTCACCCCATTCCATAAGGAAATATGCTGAGATGGGTGCGGTATAGGCAAATGGGGTGAACACTGGGGCCAAAGACCCCAAGGCACACCTCGATGCTTGCCACTGGCTGAAGGGTGGGGTGGAATGGTGTGACATTACGGCCGACGATCCGAAGTCACACCACCCCTCATGCCTGTCAGTCTCTACAGAGTAGGGCGTTATGGTTGGAAACCCTAATGCCCTGGCCGTTTGTAGGTATTTTCACTCCAGATTTTCAAAATGGAATTTTTGTGACCCCATCTCATGAACAGTGGCATTATCATTTCAGTACTCAATCCCGAAAGGTGGTTTTGCGCAGCGACTGCACCATTTAGCAACACAAGTGTGAAAACACATTTCTGGCAGCATGTGTAAAATGACAGCTATATTGTTCATGAGGTGGTGTGAAAAAAATGGCAATGCTGAAAATCTGGAGTGAAAATATGAAAAATTGAAGTTATGAATGTGTGTAGAAACTGTGCAACTCACACCTGTAACAATCATTTTTTTGTACTTTTTTCACCAAATTTTCAACATGGCATTTTGAACCTCTCCTCATGAACAGTGGCATTGTGATTTTGTTAATCTGTCCTGAAAGTTAATTTCCCATAGTGACTGTGCCATTCTCCACCACAGGTGTGAAAACATGTTTCATGAAGGATGTGAAAAATGACAGCTATACTGTTCATAAGGAGGTGTAAAAAAATGGCAATGATGAAAATCTGGAAAGAAAAATATGAAAAATCGGCAGTTACGAGCATGAGAATAAAGTGTACAATGCACACTTGTAACACAATTTTTTCATCAAATTTGTAACATGGGCTTTTCGGGAACTCCCCTCATGAAAAGTGGCACTGCCATTTTGTTAGTCGGTCCCGAAAGGTGATTTAGCGCAGCGACTGTAAAATCACCTTTCAGGACTGAGAAACTAAATGACAGTGACATGTTAACAAGGTGGGGTCCCAAGAACCCCATGTTGAAAATTTGTGGCAAAATCCCCAAACTTGCTGACATATCAACCTAAGTTGAAACCCCTCATTGCCTCCCATTATAAAGCTTACTGTCATTTCTTCGGTATGCAGTTCGGCTTTGAAGAGTACAGATGTGTCCCAGTTCAGAGAAGATCATGGCTCTCGACCTCCAGAGGGCAAGTATGTGTAATGGGGGGTGCAGAGGTGGTGTGCAGAGGAGGTCGGGGATGGGAGAGGGGATGAGGGAGACAATGGAGGACCATTTTCTTGTTTGCAGGGGGAAAAAAAAGACCACGAGGAAGGTTTTCTTCATTCACAGGTTACACACACACACACATAAAAAGTAGGCATACAGGGTGGGCTTCCAGTGTGCCACAATGGGGGGTGCCAACAGGGGATTGGGCACCCTGATGTTGGCAGAGTATATAGATGGGAGGATGGCATCCGACACCGGAGTGGGCATCCTGGTGTCAGAAAGGAAAGGGAAACTGTTTAACCAGGAAACATTAAGATGGGGATGCTGACATGTGGATTGGGCACCCTGATGTCAGCTTTTGGGAGTGTGTAGCAAGCAGCAGAGAGCCGCCATGTTATGGTGTGCCACATAATGGGGGGACATGCCGATTGAGGATTGGGCACCCGATGTTGGCTTTCTGGGACTGTGTGGTGGATGGCAGTAGCTGCCATATTTATTGAAATGTTTCACAGGAAAGGCACATAATGGAAGCATGTTATCTGCTGCTGCAATGCGAGCCTGTCTCTGATTGCAGTGGCAGATTCGTTTCAACTCTGTGGCTCTCTCTGAAACTGCTGTCATTGACAGCATGCTCACTGGTTGGCGGCTGAGGGACGCACCCACTAAAGCATGCCCTGCATTTTCTCCACAACACTGACACACCTCTGAAATGTGCTACTACCACAAGATGTTGCTTGCACATGCATGCAAGCCAACATAAACAAGCATTTGTCAATGTCGAATGTTGATTGCGTTGGTCCATTGAGCTCGCTCACTGCCCCTGTGTCACTCACTAGTTCTGTTTCTCCCGGTGCTGCAGGCTGCTGTTTTGTACTGGGCTCCTGCCTGCGTTGGCACATTTTTCTACCAACAAAGTATTCTGCAGGTGTTCTGACAGAGCTCTGTTGAGGAGGGTCACTCCCCCTCTCTCACTTGCTCATTCTGTTTCTGCTGGTGCTGCAGGCTACCCTTTTGTACTGGGCTCCCACCTCTGTTGGCAGCTTTTTCTGCCCACAAAGAAATCTGCAGCAGTCTTGACACAGGTCCGTTGAGCTAGCTCACTCCCCCTCTCTCACTTGCTCATTCCATTTCTGCTGGCGCTGCTGGCTGGGGTTTTGTACTGGGCTCCTGAATGCATGGCCACCTTTTTCTGCCCACAAAGAAATACACAGCAGTGATGATATAGCTCCGTTGAGCTCGCTCTCTCCCCCTCTCTCACTCGCTTGTTGTGTTTCTCCCAGTGCTGCAGGCTGCCCTTTTGTACTGGGCTTCTGCCTGCGAGGGCCTTTTTCTGCCCACAAAGAAATCCTCAGGTGTCCCGACAGAGCTCTGTTGAGGTCGCTCACTCCTCCTGTCTCACTCGCTCATTCTGTTTCACCTGACACTACAGGCTGCCATTTTGTAGTGGTCTCCTGCCTCTGTTGCCGCCTTCTTCTGGCCACAAAGATATCTGCAGCAGTCACGATAGAGCTCTGTTGAGCTCAGCTCACTCACCCCTCTCTCACTCTCATTCGTTCTGTTTCTCCCAGCCACTGCAGGCTGCCCTTTGTGCTGTGCCCTCTCGTGCATTGCTGCCTTTTTCTGTCCACAAAAAAATCCGTAGCAGTCCCAACTGAGCTCCGTTGAGCTCACTCACTCCCTCCCTCACTTGCTCATTCTGTGTCTCCCGCTGCTGCAGGCTGCCCTTTTGTACTAGTTTCCTGCCTGCATTGCTGGCTTTGTTTGCCCACAAAGACATGTGCAGCAGTCCCAACACACCTCCATTGAGGTCGCTCACTTCCCCTCTCTCACTTGTTCATTCTATTTCTGCCGGGGCTGCAGGCTGGCCTTTTGTACTGGGCTCCTGCCTGCATTGCTGCCTTTTTCTGCCCACAAAGAAATCCGCAGCAGTCATGATAGACCTCCGTTGAGCTTGCTCACTCCCCCTCTCTCATTCGCTCATTCTGTTTCTCCCAGCGCTGCAGGCTGCCCTTTTGTACTGGGCTTCTGCCTGTGTAGGCACCTTTTTCTGCCCACAAAGAAATCTGCAGATGTCCTGACAGAGCTCTGTTGAGGTCTCTCACTCTGCCTGTCTCACTCGCTCATTCTGTTTCACCTGGCGCTGCAGGTTGCTGTTTTGTAGTGGTCTCCTGCCTCTGTGGGTGCCTTTTTCTGCCCACAGACAAATCTGCAGCAGTCCCGGCAGAGCTCCGTTGAGCTCACTCACTCCCCCTCTCTCAGTTGCTCATTCCATTTCTGCTGGAGCTGCAGGCTGCCTTTCTGTACTGGACTCCTGCCTGCATTGCCACCCTTTTCTGGCCACAAAGAAATCTGCGGCAATCATGCTAGAGCTCTGTTGAGCTCGCTCACTCACCCCCCCTCACTAGTTCATTCTGTTTCTCCCGCCGCTGCAGGCTGCCCTTTTGTACTGGCCCCTGCGTGCATTGTTACCTTTTTCTGCCTGCAGAGAAATCTGCAGCAGTTCCAACAGAGCTCCGTTGAGCTCACTCACTCCCCCTCCCTCACTCGCTCATTCTTTGTCCCCCGCTGCTGCAGGCTTCCCTTTTGTACTAGGTTCCTGCCTGCATTGCCGGCTTTGTCTGCCCACAAAGACATGTGCAGCAGTCCAGACACAGCTCCATTGAGGTCGCTCACTCCCCCCCCCTCACTCACTTGTTCCGTTTCTGCCGGGGTTGACCTTTTGTACTGGGCTCCTGCCTGCGTTGCTGCCTTTTCCTGCCCACAAAGAAATCCATAGCAGTCACGATAGACCTCCATTGAGCTCGCTCACTCCCCCTCTCTCACTCGCTTGTACTGTTTCTCCCAGCTCAGCAGGATGCCCTTTTGTACTGGGCTCCTGCCTGCACTGGCACCTTTTCCTGCCCACAAAGAAATCCACAGCTGTCCTGACAGAGCTCCGTTGAGGTCGCTCACTCCCCCAGTCTCATGCGCTCATTCTGTTTCTCCTGGTGCTGCAGGCTGCCCTTTTGTACTGGGCTTCTGCCTCTGTTGGCATTGTTTTCTGCAGCAGTCCCGACAGAGTTCTATTGGCCTCACTCATTCCCCCTGTCTCACTTGCTCGTTCTGTTTCTGCTGGCACTGCAGGCTGCCCTTTTGTACTGGGCTCCTACCTGCGTTAATGCCCTTTTCTACCCACAAAGAAATCTGTAGCAGTCACGATAGAGCTCCGTTGAGTTCGCTCACTCACTCCCCCCTCTCACTCACTTATTCTGTTTCTCCCACCACTGCAGGCTGCCCTTTTGTACTGGGCCCCTGCATGCATTGCTGCCTTTTTCTGCCCACAAAGAAATCTGCTGCAGTCTCAACAGAGCTCCATTGAGCTCACTCACTCCCCCTCCCTCACTCGCTCATTCTGTGTCTCCCGCTGCTGCAGGCTGCCCTTTTGTACTGGGTTCCTGCCTACATTGGTGGCTTTTTCTGTCCACAAAGACATCTGCAGCAGTCCCAACACAGCTCCGTTGAGCTTGCTCACTCCTCCTCTCTCATTCACTCGTTCCGTTTCTGCCGGTGATACAGGCTGCTCTTTTGTAATGGACTTCTGCCTGTGTTGGCATGTTTTGCTGCCCACAAAGAAATCTGCAGCTGTTCTGACAGAGCTCTGTTGAGGTGGGTCACTCCCGTTCTCTCACTCGCTCATTCTATTTCTGCTGGTGCTGCAGGCTGGCATTTTGTACTGGGCTTCTGCCTGCATTGGCACCTTTTTCTGCTCACAAAGAAATCTGCAGCTGACCCGACAGAGCTCTGTTGAGGTTGCTCACTCTTCCTGTATCACTCGCTCATTCGGTTCCTCTTGGCGCTGCAGGCTGCTGTTTTGTAGAGGTCTCCTGCTTCTATTGGTGCCTTTTTCTGCCCTAAGACAAATCTGCAGCAGTCCCGACAGAGCTTTGTTGAGCTCGCTCACTCTCCCTCTCTCTCACTTGCTCATTCCATTTCTGTTGGCACTGCAGGATGCCTTTTGTACTGGGATCCCTGCCTGCCACCTTCTTCTGGCCACAAAGAAATCTGCAGCAGTCAAGATAGAGCTTCGCTGAGCTCAATCACTCACTCCCCCCTCACTCATTCGTTCTGTTTCACCCACCACTGTAGGCTGCCCTTTGGTACTGTGCCCCTGCATGCATTGCTGCCTTTTTGTGCCCACAAAGAAATCCACAGCAGTCCCAACAGAGCTCCGTTGAGCTCACTCACTCCCCCTCCCTCACTCGCTCATTCTGTGTCTCCCGCTGCTGGAGGCTGCACTTTTGTACTGGGTTCCTGCCTGCATTGCTGGCTTTGTCTGCCCACAAAGACATGTGCAGCAGTCCCAACACAGTTCCATTGAGGTCGCTCAGTCCCCCTCTCTCACTCGCTCATTCTGTTTCTGCCAGGGCTGCAGACTGGCCTTTTGTACTGGGCTCCTACCTGCATTGTCGCCTTTTCCTGCCCACAAAGAAATCCACAGCAGTCACGATAAACCTCTGTTGAGCTTGCTTACTCCCCCTCTCTCACTCGCTCATTCTGTTTCTCCCAGCGCTGCAGGCTGCCCTTTTGTACTGGGCTCCTGCCTGCATTGGCACCTTTTCTTGCCCACAAAGAAATCCGCAGCTGTCCTGACAGAGCTCCATTGAGGTTGCTCACTCCCCCTGCCTCACTCACTCACTCATTCTGCTTCTCCTGGCACTGCAGGCTGCCCCTCTGTACTGGGCTTCTGCCTATGTTGGCATTTTTTTCTGTCCACAAACAAATCTGCAGCAGTCCCGACAGAGCTCCGTTGGCCTCATTCACTCCCCTGTCTCACTCGCTCCTTCTGTTTCTGCTGGCACTGAAGGCTACCCTTTTGTACTGGGCTCCTGCCTGTGTTGCTACCCTTTTCTAACCACAAAGAAATCTGCAGCAGTCATGATAGAGCACTGTTGAGCTCACTCACTCACTCCCTCCCCTTCTCTCACTTGTTCATTCTGTTTCTCCTGCTGCTACAGGCTGACCTTTTTTACTGGGCCCCTGCATTCATTGCTGCCTTTTTCTGCCCACAAAGAAATCTGCAGCAGTCCCAACAGAGCTCCGTTGAGCTCACTCACTCCCCCTCCCTCACTTGCTCATTCTGTGTCTCCCGCTGCTGCAGGCTGCCCTTTTGTACTGGGTTACTGCTTGTGTTGGCAGCTTTTTCTGCCTCACAAAGACATCTGCAGCTGCCCTGGACACAGCTCCGTTGAGCTCGCCCACTCCCCCTCTCTCACTTGCTCATTCCATTGCTGCCGGTGCTGCCTTTTGTACTGGGCTCCTGCCCGCATTGCTGCCTTTTCCTGGCCACAATCGGAAGCAGTCATGATACACCTCCATTGAGCTCGCTCACCCCCCCACTCACTTGTTCTGTTTCTCCTGGCACTGCAGGCTGCCCTTTTGTACTGGGCTCCTGCCTACATTGGCATATTTTTCTTCCCACAGATAAATCTGCAGCTGTCCTGACAGAGCTCCATTGAGGTCGCTCACTCCCTTTGTCTCACTCACTCATTCTGTTTCTTCTGGTGCTGCAGGCTGCCCTTTTGTACTGAGCTCCTGCCTCTGTTGACATCTTTTTCTGCCCACAAAAAATTAGCAGCAGTTCTGACAAAGCTCTGTTGGCCTCACTCACTCCTCCTGTCTCACTTGCTCATTCCGTTTCTGCCAGTGCTGCAGGCTGCCCTTCTGTACTGGACTCCTGCCTGCATTGCCACCCTTTTCTGCCCACAAAGAAATCCGCAGCAGTCATGGTAGAGCTCTGTTGAGCTCACTCACTCCCCCTCTCTCACTCGCTCATTCTGTTTCTCCCACTGCTGCAGGCTGCCCTTTTGTACTCAGCCCCTGCATGCATTGTTGCCTTTTCCTGCCCATAAAGAAATCCGTAGCAGTCCCAACAAAGGTCCGTTGAGCTCACTCACTTCCCCTCCTTCACTCGCTCATTCTGTATCACCTGGCGCTGCAGGCTGCCCTTTTGTAGTGGGCTCCTGCCTGTGTTGTTGCCTTTTCCTGCCAACAAAGAAATATGCAGCAGTCCTGACATACTGTAGCTCAGTTGAGCTCTGTCACCCCCCCCAGTTGCTCGATCCTAATATGTCCCAAACACCGACTTCCGACATCAACTGCAGTATTGTGCGCCGGAGCACAGAAACACATTCGGCCAGGATGTGAAAATGACAGCTATGTACTGTTCATAAGGAAGGTGTGAACAAATGCCAGTGTTGATGATGATCTGGCGTGAAAATATTATTAATTTGCAGACTTACAAGGGTGCGTGGAATCTGTACAACACATGCTCGTAACACAGTCATTTTATGGAGTTTCATCACAAAATTTTCAATATAGGTATTTTAGGACCTCTGCTCATGAACATTTTCTGTGTGATTTTCTTAATATTTCCCGAACACTAAATTTCCACAGTGATCGCGCTATTGTGTGCCGGAAGAGCGAAAACACATTTCGGCAAGGATGTGAAAAATGACAGCTGCACTGTTCTTAAGGAGGTGTGTCAAAATGGCAATGCTGAAACTCTGGAATGCAAATATTGCAAAGTTGCGAATGCACGAGCGTGCGTGCAAACTGTGCAATGCACACTTGTAACACAGTCATTTTATGAAGTATCGACACCAAATTTTCAACATAGGCATTTTAGGACCTCTGCTCATGAACAGAGCAACTGTCATTTTCTTAATCTGTCCTGAACACTGATTTCCCACAGCGAACGTGCTATTCTGCGGCGGAAGTGCGAAAACACAGTTCAGCCAGGATGTGGAAAATAACAGCTATACTGTGCACAAGGAGGTCTGAAAAAATGCCTGTGTTGAAAATCTGGCGTGAAAATATTGCAAATTCAGAAACTTACGAACGTGCGTAGAAACTGTGCAACGCACGTTCGTAAAACAGTCTTTTATTTATTTTTCCCACCACATTTGCAGTATAGACTTTTTGAGAGCTCACCTCATGAACAGTGGCACTGTTGTTTTGTTAAACGGTTCCGAAAGGGGATTCCACACAATGACCGCGAAATCACCTTTCGGGGCCGAATACCGACATGACGGTGCCAAAATTCATGAGGAGGGGTTCCAAAAACCTCATGTTGAAAATTTGGTGCCAAAATTTGAAAAAATGCCTGAGATATGCATCAAAGTTGAAAAAATCCTATTTATTCCATTATACAGCTTACTGGCATTTCCTCAGTTTGTGGTCGGCTTTGAAGAACGCAGACATGTTCATGATTCACCGAAGATCATCGCGCCGGCTCCAGAGGTAAGTATGGGGGGAGGGGTGTTTGGGGTGGCAGGTTGCTGGGATGGGCTTCCAGCTTGCCAACAGAAACTTTCTTTTGGGGGGAGAGCTGCCTTGCCGATGGGGGATTGGGCACCCCCATCGGCACACAACAAAAGGGGGGGTATTACATTATGTCGACAGGGATTGCGCACCCCATTGGCAGACAATAAAAGCGGTGGGGGTGACATTATGCTGATGGGGAGTGGGCTTCCCCATTGGCAACATGATTCTTGTGGCACTGAAGCTGACGGGGATTGGGGCCCCCATCTGCAAATAAACATGGTCGGGGGGCACATGCTGTCGAGGGGGATTGAGAACCCCCTTGGCAATATTGTTTGTGAACATGGCGTCAAGC
This sequence comes from Neoceratodus forsteri, assembly GCA_016271365.2. Classification (NCBI taxonomy): domain Eukaryota; kingdom Metazoa; phylum Chordata; order Ceratodontiformes; family Ceratodontidae; genus Neoceratodus; species Neoceratodus forsteri. Next base: position 333,775,230 of record CM057455.1, on the reverse strand, counting down.
TTCTGCCATGTTCACAAACAATATCAGTGTTTCAAGATCCCGCTCTGCAATGACGGATCGCTCCCTCATTGCAGCGAATGGCTGATGCTGCATTGACGAGGTGGCCCCTCATTGCTGCGACTAAATTTTCACATGTTGGTGGCATGCTGGCTGAACTAGTGTCAGCAACAGAGTGCCATGGCATTGGGGGAAGTGGGCCAAGCCTTTAAAGGCTGTGGGGGCATTGGCCACAACAGTGCCGTGCCTCCACAACCTGCTTTGGGAGAAAGCTGCCGCAATATGTTTCTTGCGCATGCATGCAATCAACTTAACAAGCATTTGTTAATGCTGAATGTTGTCTTGCTGCCACTGGCAGTGCAGGAGGTTGAGAGATGCAGCATAGGAGTGGCAGTCAAGTATTGAACTGATGCCAACCCACCCCCACCCTACAGAGAGTGAGAGGCATTAGGGTGTCCCTGTGGGTGTTTGTTAGTGCAGTGCCGGAAAACATGTTGGGCAGGATGTGAAAAATGACAGTTGCACAGTTCATAAGGAGGTGTAATTAAATGGCAGTGCTGAAAATGTGGCATACAAATATACGAAAGTTGCAGAGTTGCAAGGGTGCGTGGGAAATATGCAAGGCACGCTTGCAGCACTGGCAGTTTGTGGGCGTTCGGCACCAAATTTTCAGCATAGGCATTTTAGCACCTCTGCTCATGTACAGTGTGACTGTCATTTCCTCAAAGTGTCCCAAGAAGTGATTTTGCACAGCGACCACGTTATTCTGGCCGGAAGTGCGTAAACACATTTTGGGCAGAATATGTGAAGTGATAGCTGTACTGTTCATCAAAAGGTGTGTAAAAATGGCAATGGTGAAAATCCAGAGTGAAAATATCACAAATGCATGACGGTACGAGCATGCATGCAATCTGCCAACGTACGCTCGTAACACAGTCATTTTATGGAGCATCAGCTCCAAATTTTCAACATAGGCATTCTTGGAGCTCTCCTCATGAACTGTGTCACTCTCATTTTCATAATCTGGCCCAAATACTGATTTCCCACAGCGACTGCGCAATTGTGTGCCGTAAGTGCAGAAACACATTTCAGACAGGATGTGGGAAATGACAACTGTACTGTTCACAAGGAGGTGCACAAAAATGCCAATGCTGAAAATACGGCTTTGAAATATTGTGAATGCGTGAAGTTACGAGCCTGCGTAGCAACTGCGTAATGCTCGCTCATAAAACAGGCATTTGTTGAATTTTTTCCACCAAATATGGAACATAGGCTTTTTGAGAGGCCACCTCATGAACACTGGCACTGTCATTTCGTTAATGGGTCCCGAAAGGTGATTTTGTGCAGTAACTGTGAAATCACCTTCCAAGGCCGATTAACACCATGACAGTGACAGAATTCATGAGGAGGGGCACCAAAAACCCCATGTTGAAAATTTGGTGCCAAAATTCCAAGAAATGCCTGAGATATGCAGCAAAGTTGAAAAAACCCTATTCATTGCATTATACAGCTTACCGGCATTTCCTCAGTTCATGGTCAGCTTTGAAGAATGCAGACGTGTTCCTGGTCCATGGAAGATCATCGCACTGGAGTCCAGAGGTAAGTATGGGATGAGGGGTGAGGAGGCAGGGTGCGCAGTGGGTGGGTGCGGGTGGGGAGGGCATGTAGACTACGAGGGCTTTTATTTTGCAGGTTGGCAAAAAAAAAGCGAATCACCAGGACAGTTTTGTATTACAGGGCATTGTACGGTGGGGTGGGCTCCCAGCGTGCTACTAAAATGGAGTTATGTGGGGGTGTCAGTAGCCGCTGGGATTGGGCACGCCCGCTGGCAAACAAAGAAAGGATGGAGCCGAGGGGGATTGGACACCGGCATTCAACAGTTGGGGGTGATGCCGAATGGGAGGGCACCCCCGCCATGGGCAAAGAAAGCGGGGGGCGCCAGCTGAGGGGGGATTGGGCACCCCCTCGGCATTCCATTTGTGGGGAGGGATGCCGACGGAGGGGCCTCCCGTTGGCACACAAACACGGGGGGGTTGCCGACAGGGGGATTGGGCACCCCTGATGTCGGAAACTGTGAGGCGGCCACCTGCTCGCCGACCATGATCATAATGGCGGCAAGCACGGCAAGCAAAAGACCGCTGCGTATGATGATTGCAGTGGACCTTTGCTTTGATGTGCTCACTCCATTATGAATGCATGGTGTGGTGGTGGCATGCAGGATGATTTGGGAATGAGGGACGCACCTACTGATGCATGCCCTGCATTCGCCCAAGAGCATCCACGGCCCCAAGACCCGCACTGTCACAAGATGTTGCTTGCGCATGCACTCAAGCCAACATAAAAAGGTGTTGGGTCACTGAAAAACCATCTGTAATTCTTGGCATCAAAGAGTAACTCCATGACTTTGCTCTTACAAAATTCCTTTGTCATTATTACAGTTTTACCCCGTTTGTCTGCAGGTTAACTATGTCATGATTGTCCTTAAGTACTTGCAAGCCTTACTTTCTGACATGCTAAGATTTCTGCAGACAAAGGGGATCCCTGTGAAACATGACTTATCCCCTTCTCCTAGAATTATCTTCTGAAATGCTCTGATGATAGGGTTCATATTATTAGAGCAACACATAGAATTAGCTTTAAGCATAGACTTACTCAGTTCCTAAATAGAGCTAGTATAAGCATTTTCAGGAAAAATATGTACCAACGCTTCAAAACTTAAAACTTCTTGCTCAGTCCATATCGTAGTGTCAGAGGGATCAAAGTTCAAATGTTCAGCTCCATGATCTCTGGTTACAATGAACTGCATGTTCATCAATCCGATCTTCACATCTCAAAGAATTAATGTTTTTTTGGGTCCTTTGATTAAAAAAAAATTAAAGATTTAAAGGCACTGGGTGACAGAGACTCTTTTTCAGAGGTGTTAGATTCTGGTGTTCCATATGGAGACGCAAGGCTTTGTACACTGGTACAGTATTTTGTTTTCTATGTCTTGAAGTAGATATTCCATGAGTCTGGGATCTTTGCCATCTACTCCAAGAAAAAAATCTACCTTCACTGTAGTCATCAGTGTTGTTGTCTAATTTCCTTTGTTCATGTTTTATTATTTCAGATGTGTGTTTTTTCAATCTGTACTCTAAGTCTATTAAATTCACCAATCCCGGAGTAGATGCCAATTTAGAGTTCACCTTCATTTTTGAGATCTCTTCACTTATCTCTTTGTGTTTGTCTGTGCTTTCCTTTATTAGGCGCTGAATAAAACCTCTGCTGCAGGTTGCTGCTGTCTCCTCCCAACCAGTGTGATTCCTGAACTCCTCTGAGCTTCCTGATGACACTGTCACAATCTGCAGTCCCCTGGGTACTTGGTCTTTCTCCAAATGTTGCACAAATGTAGCAATATTATATGTTATGTTTATCTGAAAATAAAAATGTTTCAAGTAAATGAAAGAGTTGCTTTAAATCCTGAGCCTCATATGCTTGCTCAGCTTCACCAGGCTTCTGGCCCAACTTCAATTTAGCCGACTCGTTTTGTAACCTAAGCTCAGTGATGTGTTCCAGAGTGAAATTTTTTACACTCTGGTTGTTTTCTGCAGTACTGGCCCTGTACACAGTAACAGAAAAAATGCTTTACTAATCAGTAAACACTGCTGAAAACTGGCACTAAAGGAGTGATGGCAGTACCCATGTAACAACAGCAAAAAACAATTGTATGTCCTCTACCGTACTCACCACACCTCCAAAGCTTGAGGCGCCTGGAGCTCCATGACCAATGCCACCATGGAAACAACAGACAAAACTGGACCGGCAGTTTTCTGTGCAGGTGTCTTGGTGTAACCACTTGCACTGGCTATCCCCCAAATGCAAGCAATGCAGGATGTGGTACACTTGATGGATACAAAGTACACAGAGGCTAAAACACAGTTGTAGTTACATGTAAGCAATATTACCCAACAGGGTGGCCAATACTGGGTAATTCTGGACCGTCAAGGAGTAGTGATGCCCGACACCACAGGCAGAAGGCCTTATAGCCCCTGGAAGGTCTGGTATTGCCTAATACTCCCCACCCTGGAGGGTATTATTGTGCTTAGAAATGGGCATGTGTGTTTAATTTAATAATAAAATAACAGAGGAAATCCCTTTGAAAATGAAAACAAAGTGTAGAAAAATTTTTTTTTTGTAAAGTAGTCCTTTTATTTGTGTGCTGTTCCATCTCCTGTTGCCTTCCTGCGCACTCACAGAGGTGACTGAACCCTTCTGTTCTACCACCTCCCCTCCACCTCCAGAAGAAGAGATGGAGTTTCTTGCAGTCTCCACCCAGCTGTCTGTTGCCATCCTTTTCATACTGCAAAACAAAAAAAACAAATAAACAAACAAAAAAAAAACAGTTCACATAGTTCTCTGCCCTTCCTACTTGACTTTTTGGGATTGGAAGCCAGCTGTCAAGCGCACAACCTTGCTAACCTTGCTATGTGAAACCAGGAAGTGGAGACCCTAAAGTATGCTGAGGGGTGGTAACACTCTTAATTTTTATTTTTTGTTGTTGTTTAACTCAGTAGCAACATACAAACTACATCTACTGCAGCGCAATGGTGAAGATGATGATGCGGTCAGTAGATTGCTGCAAGTGGGACCCATGACAGATAGTTGGGAGCTGCAGTTGAGGGAAGTCAAGCAAGCTGGCACCACAAAACAAAGTAAGCCTGAAAAAACTTTTTTGTCTGTGGTGAGCAGGAACAGAGACAGCCTGGGAGGCAGTATTAGTGTGTCACAGTGTGGCATTTGTGTACAGCATAGGAGTACAGAGTGCTGGGGGGCTGGTCACTTGCTAAGTGAGTGGAAAAAAACTGGCAGCTGGATATTATGAAATTTCAGGGTGCCCATGGATATCCTAAGTAATGGGGCATCTCAAATTGGCACTTATTTTTCACTGGGCTCTATTGAAAAATAAATGCATGCCTGATCATGGCTTTCAGCCAATTAGCATGCTTTATTTTTCAAGCCCATTTTCTAAAAATTTATTGAGCACATGGATCAGAGCAGGTGAAAATAGGGTACATACCTACACCATAAGGTGCTCCGGTGCTTTGCTCGATAAAGGTTTGTTGTGGGCAGGGTTCCAAGCTGATGGCAGCTTTTTTAAGGTCACTTGGTAATGACATCAACATTATGCCAGAGACTGACATTTACAGATGAATAGCAATTACCACAGTGACCCGAAACAGCCCAAGCCTCTTGCACCAAAACAAGCATGAAAGGAACTGTCAGAAAAGTTTAACATTAATGTAAGTGCAATCAGTGGGGTGAATTTAAAATGTACTACAAATAGAGACAGGTAAGGAGCATAGTCTAAATCAGCAACAGTTCTATGCGGAGAAAAACAAAACATATATCTGGTTGCTTCCATTTAAACAAGGTAAATATCTAATGATCAACAATAATCATCTCAGAGAGGGAAACAAAAGAAATCAGATCAGCAGTGATAGATTTCTCCTTGTGTACCAATCTCCTGGAATTATAGTTGCAGAACTGCTCAGTATGCCTTTCCTGGTAAAACTTTTAAATAAATAAATAAATAAAAAACTGCATAGGTAGGTGATCTGCTCTCACTTGAAGTATCTTAGCAAAAGCCTAGATCTGATTAGTGGTCGCACTGGAAAAAAGAGAAAGAAAAAAAGAGACATGATAGAAAGCATAATAGTGTACATATGAACAATTGATTCCCTATTGTTCATACAGTGGCCTGGATATTCAGACTGCACCTGGAAAGGGCACAAGTGTTTGCTCCACACAACAGAGTTGCATCAGAGCACAAAAGTGCTACAGTATATTCAAATGAGATGCGCTACCCCGCGTCTTGTCTGAATATTGTAAAATATGCCTGCAGCACAAATGGGGGCCGCTGATGATGATCCGGTGCATCCCCCTGTTTGGTCTGAATACCTGGAATGAGGACACGTGGTGCATCTTCGGATGCACTGAGCGCAAATTCCACATATTCAGATTTAAAAATGCAAATGGGACTATTAGCTATGCAAAGCACAAATGGGGCCATTTGCATGTCATTATGTCCCCATTTGCATGTCTGTGGCAGGGATGCACCCGGCAGAATCGCTGGGCACCCTGCAACCTCCATGTGTCACAAAGCATTCCTCATCCCCTGGCAGTCTAGTGGACCCCCCTACCGTGCCAGATCGTGAAATGGGTAAATTCATCCCTTTCTCTCCCTGGTAGTCTAGTGGACTCCCTGCCTGTGCCCGATCGTCAAATGAATAAATTCATCCCCTCTGTCCTTGGTAGTCTAGTGGACCCCCTGCCCATGCCCGATTGTGAAATGGGTAAATTCATCCCCTCTGTCCCTGGTAGTCTAGTGGACTCCCTGCCTGTGCCCGATTGTAAAATGAATAAATTCATCCCCTCTGTCCCTGGTAGTCTAATGGTGCCCCCTCCCTTCCCTGAACCCCATCCATGTAATACAAAATGTTCAACATACCCTGGTAGTCCAGTGGTACACCCTCCCACCCCCAGACATGATCGCAGTGTCATATAAAAATTCCTTTATCCCTTGTGGTCCAGTGGACCCCCCCACCCACTGTCGGACCCCCCGCTCCCCCATCCCAGACAGGCCACTCAGCCATGGTGTTGGTGGGCAGCACATCCCTCCACACACCTCCATGGCTGCTCACTGACTGGGCTGTCAATGAATGACAGTAAACAGTACTCCTGTAAGCCCATTGGTTGACACTGTCAACCAATGGACCTGCATTGTGTACTGTACACTTTCATTCACAACTGTGTGAATGACACAAAGTTGTGTATGAAAGTGTACAGTACACACTGCACGCCCATTGGTCGATAGCATCTACCAACGGGCGTACAGGAGTATTGTACACTGTCATTCATTGACAGCTCAGTCTGCAGGCAGCTGTGGTCGTGTGTGGAGGGATATGTTGCCTGCTGACACCATGGCCGAGTGGCCAGCCTGGGATGGGGGAGCAGGGTGAGGTGTGGGTCCCTCAGTGTGTGGAGAGGGGGTTCACTGGACCACCAGGGATACTAGGAATTATTACATGACACTGAGATCATGTTCAGGAATAGGAGGGGGGGTACCAATTAGACTACCAGGGTATGTTGAATATCATATATTACACAGATGGGGTTTTTGGGAAGGGAGAGGGTACCACTAGACTACCAAGGACAGAGGGGATGAATGTTTTAATTTTATGATTGGCCACAGGTGGGGGTCCACTAGACTACCAGGGACAGAGGGAGTGAAGTTTTTAATTTTATGATCAGGCACGGGCATGGGGTCCACTAGGTTACCAGGGATGTGATGGATATGACTGTTTACTTCCATCAGGGCTTAAGGGGTAGCCACCCTGGGGCTGGTGGCTGCTGTGTTGTGCTGAGCAGTACAGCAGCCCGCTTGTGGGTGGCTACAACTTACACCTGGTTTTCCAGGCATAACTTTGTGTGGCACATCTCCAAGATGTACGGGCAGCTGTGCCGCACATGTCAGCTGAATATAGCGATGTGCCACATATGCAGGGGAATGCCCCCTCCGGATGCATCGCATATGTTATCTTTGTGCTGCAGTGCATCTGAAGTTACACGGCTCATCCTCACCTTTTGAATATTGCCCAAGGTCACACTTTGGGGATGTGCCAGCGCAACTCAGTTGCACCGGGTGCATCCCCTTTGAATATCTAGGCCAGTATGTACATTATTGTACTTTTTAACATGTCTCTGGCAAAGCACACTATTTGGGCACAAAATGTTGGTGTCTTCCAGTCTGTTGGATATGCTCCACTCTGTGGGTTATGTATCATTAATTTAAAATAAAGCTTTACATTATCGTGAACAACCTAAGTTTATCATTTGAGACTGTGATTTAAGTGCTCAGCATTTTGTTTTTGCACTGGATTGTTTATTATACCGAAGCACCTCTTGGATTTGGAGTGACCTTTTTCTTTGTAAAGGAGATGATTGGCCAGTGGAAAACAAAGATGCTGGTACAGAGTAGGGAGACAGCAATAGAATACTGGTGCCCTGACTCAAAACTCAGCAGAGGGAAGAGCTGGCTAATGGAGAAAGCAGGTGGGGTAGGGTAGCAGAGGCTGCAGCACAGAGCAGGCAGATGGAGACAAAAGAACAGCAACAAAGCTACAAGGAGCACACCACAGTGTGGGGAGGGGGGCAGAGCAACAAGGGGAAAAGAATGCCAATAGGGAGAAAAGGAATGGGAGCAGCAAAGTCAGAGGAGAGGGATGAAACAAAATGGATGCACTGAGCAACAGGGAAGGAACAAACACAGAAAGAATGGCAAAGCCACAACAAAGAACAGCTGTAGTGGTTAAGATGCAAGGGGAAAGAGAGGAACAGAGCAGTAGCTGGGAAACAAACAACAGAAATGGATGAAACAAACAATAAATGATGGTAGAAAAAAAACAATGGTCCATGCAGTCTGCCCGGAGTTCCCTATCTGCTTCAGGACCCATTGTCCATATAGGGTTTTAATCCTCCTAATTCACCCCTCCCCAACTCCCCTCCCTACTGCTACCAACCTGGGCAACCACCAAACCCTTCACACTGTCCCAGCCATGCTTGAAACTTTTCATGGTTTTAGTACCTACCACCTCTGTTGGCAGACTCTTCCTAAACTCCACCACAGATTCTTTAAAATAGAACTTCCTCAGATCCCTCATAAACCTTCCCCCCACTGGTTTCCACTTGTGAGCATGTGTTCTTGACTCTGTACTCCCGCTAAAAAGTTCCCTACAGGTCACCCCATGTTGCACTATCTCCATCCTATCCTTGTACTTCCTTAGGTGAGGACTCCAGAACTGAGCACAGCACTGCAGATGTGGTCTCACCAGTAAGCTATATAAAGGTAGTAGTACCTCCTTTTTCCTGCTGTCAGTACCTCTTTCGATGTACTGCAGCATCATATTAGCCTTACTGTAGGCCTTGTTACACTGTCTTGATTATTTCAGAGATTCACTAATGATGACCCCCATGTCTCTTTTCTCTATTGTAATGCTCAGTTTAACTCCTCCCATCCGGTACTCTGTCTAGTTTTTTTGTCCCAGGTGCATAGTCTTGCATTCCATGGCACTGAATTTCAACTATCAAACCTTAGACCACCTCTTTAGCCTTTGTAGATCCCTCTGCATCTACCTGACCCCTTTGTTGCTATCTACCCTACTGCAGAGCTTTGTGTCATCTGTGAAGAGACACAGCTTGCCCCAGATGCCCTCTCCAATGTCGATGATGAACACATTGAAGAGGACAGCACCCAGGACAGATCCCTGTGGCATCTGTGATCGCAAATTCTCTCACTGTAAGTATTACCTGAGCAACCGCTCCCATCGTCACGGGGCAAAAACCACACCACTGGGTTTTGTCTTAACGTCGCTTTATTTGATCAAACCTTACACATGCATGCGGGACTTCTGCAAGAGAAGCTCCTGATTACAATTTACAGCAGCTTTTATAAGCTAGATTCTGCACTTCTTATCTTGAAAATACCAACATTTCAGTCCAAGCCAATCATAAAGCAGAATAACAAGTTGATACCAATGTAACAGAAAAACAAGTTGATACCAATGTATGGGATACTTTTCCACTGCTTATTCCATTTCTTTCCCAATACTTCTTGATACATATGCCTGGGTCAATCTGACCTGAGTGAAACAATGAGTTTTCACTCACACCATAGCAACGATACAGTTTGCCTTCAATGCCTCAACGTGCTGTTATCTTATATTTTGCCCAAGCATGTTGTTATCTTATACTTTGTCCAAGCCTGTTATTCAGGCTGGTACAACCAGTTCTGCCCAGTTTTATCTTGCTTTCTGTTCCTACAAATGTACCTCAAGTAACCTCAGTATCATTCTATAACCCTGTAAAAAACAGCATGAACTCAGAAATTTCTACTACATTCATTATGACTTTGTTACAGCATGGCTTACAAAGCAAGCATAGCTTCAAAGCATATAATAGCAAATATAGCTTTAGGATATATAAAAATTCCTCACACTCTCCCCCATTGATATATATCAACTGACCGATCCCTTTTACTTTTCTCACTTTATATTTTGGTCATAATCTGGCTCGTTTTGTAATGGAAACACCCCTCAGTTTAATGGGGTCCTTTGTTTTGGGTTGTAGCAAGGGAGGCAGGTGGGTGGCGTCATCAACACCATTGTGTTACTGGGCATCGTAGGAGGATTTTGATTAGGACAGTCAGTAGCCAGAGTGCCAATATGACCACTTACAAGTACTGTCACCCAATGGAGAAGAGTAGCACCCCAGTCACCAAATACGCTTGTAAGCCATGACCATGGGTCCCATATTTATGTGTAGCAAGCTTAGAAAAAAATGCAAGGCTGGAATTTCCCAAGAAACTATGACAGCATAGCCTGGACACCTGTACATTAATACATTTTCATAATTAAAGTTTTTTATACATGTTGTAGCTACAATTTCTGAGACGTCCCATAATCAAATTTTTTTTTTTTGAAATCGTATTTTATCCTCCTCCCTCAGCCTGCCTCCTCCGACCCTTTGGCGATGACCCACGAACATCCCACTGCCCGAAACCCTGCTCGCACAGTCCACAAGCCCCCATGGAGCCACGGCTTACCCCGGGCTGGGACGAGGTAGGGACAGACCCCGTAACAGTATTTCCTTCGGCCCGTGGACTGCGAGTAGAGCACCGGGCAAATCATCAAACGCACGTCCAGGTCCTCGCTTCCTCCCAGGGCAGAGGCAGGCTCTTTTCCCATTTTTCTCCTCCTGAGCAGACTCGATCACCCCTGATGTCATGTGGCGTGCATCGGCGTCCGCGCTGCTCAAGGCCAGCCAGCCAATCCTGCAGGGCATTTCCCAAGCCTCTGCTGGGGTCGTGCAAGTGCTGGACTATGGCGAATCCCACCCAGAGTAGGCGAGCTGGCCAGGACGCTCAAGACTAAATCGCCGAGCCCACCACGACTACCAGTCCGCTCCGAACCCGAGTCGCCGGCATGGAGTGAGGTGTGGCATTCAATGCCTCAGCCCTCTGTGCCACCGGGCTGGCGTAATCAAATTTTTTGGTTACGAGATGTACCTGACATTTTGCCAAGACAGGGGAGTTATTTTCACCCTTGGAGGGGAAAACAAATGGTGACAGAATAGTATATTTATCACAAATAACTTTTGTTTTGGGAACCAGAAAGCATATGAGAGAAGTGACTAGCTTGCTACAAATGTCAAAGTAATCTTGTACCAGCAACCAAATGAGGTATCTCATTATTTTTATCAGTTTTCTGTTAAACATATTTTTGTTTTTAACACAAGAGAATTATATGATGAGAAACTTTTAACAGTCAAGGCTAAACACAGCTGTGTGCATATTTCAGCCACAGCCTCATCTTATGCTTTCAGCTATTTTCTTTATTGTATAGAATTTTACAATTAACCGTTTTAAAGTCTTACACACACATATATTAAGTGACATGGTGGTATTTAGCCACTTGCAGCCTTTTGCTACTAGATATACTAATTTACATGTTGGCATCATTTAGTCATTTACTAACCATTTTTACCTTTTACTAGCCCTTTAGCAATCTACACTAGCCATTTTACACCTTTCTATTTCCTCAATTTTATGGTTAGCCAACTACATATTGTTGATAAAAGTTTGGTCACTGATTACTAAAACCTTGGCCACTGACCACTGTTAATAATTTTCACCCTGAAGATAGGAGGCCCTGAGGGACTCGAACATTCATAAAAATTGAACATAAATGTAAAGATATTAGTTATTAACTGAAGGTTAAAAAAAACTAAACATTTTTACTTTTAGACTGTTAGTCTAGGTGAATAGGTATATGATTTAAAACTGGTTGCCAGCATACAGATAGTCAAGGCATTTATAAAAAGCATCCTGTTTTGGAGTTGGTACAGGGGTGGTTACAGACGGAACACAAATTGTGAGTTTGTAAAACATAATACAGAATTGAGGGATGTCAACACCACAATTGAAATATGTGAAAAAATGCTAACATGTGAAAAAATGCTAACATGTGACACCACATATAACACAATATAACATAACAATTTTGTTGATGAAAAAGAGTTCATGAAATCCACTTTGAGAGTGAATAAGGTAGATGCTACCTTGTGTTGAGGTGTGGCACACCCTTGGAGCTTGATTGAAGAATCTGTTGATAATGTAGCTTGACAGATAAGTCCTTATAAAACGTAGTAGTCCATGAAATTAACAGTTCATAAGTTTATATAAGTAACCACAGGTTGGTGTAGTTACAGTACAGGTGAAATGTCATTTGCAGAATGGTGGTAACCCCACAAGACATATGGGGCAATGCAGACAGTAATTTAAAAACAAAACACCAGCATAGTAGAAAAGTCAGTGTTCATTTTGCTGGCTCCTGGATGGCTGATTAGCAGACACACTGGCCAGGGTGCATTGAGTCCTTTTAATGGAGCCACACACACACACTGGCATGGCATTTGTTTTGTGGTAGTTGATTACACCAAGCATAAAGATTAGCAGTCCATAAAAGGTAACAATTGACAATAAACCATTAAGAACACAGTCCATAACAGAGCAATAGGGTTGTAGAAAGTACCAGCCATGTTTGGAACAAGCAGCAGCGAAGAAAATGGATGTCTTGCTTGAAGATCAATTGGAAAAAATGTTTTTGCTGAAGTTAGGGGATTGCCCCTACCCCAGACTTAACTTTATAGTAAGCAGAAACAATAAGCTTGATTGCAGAGTCTGAACTGACTGGACCTTCTTCAGTTGATTTAATAATAACTGGATTCATGCAATAGTCCTTATAAGGAACCAGTCAGGCACAAAGATGGTGATAACATTAAAACTGTGGCAGTTGCTTTCTTTTTTAAGGAAAAAGATGAAGGTCTTGGCAACTTAGATGAAAGTATTACTGCTGTTGAACGTGGAGATCTTATGTGTGCCACACCGTGGAAACCTGCAAACTTGCAAAGTGTGTTAGACACTGAATTAAAAACACATAAATAACAATCTTTTAAACCATTGACTTTTTGTTTTGTAAAGAGTGGTGTGACAGAGCCTAAATTCTGGCAATTAGAAAAAGAAAAAAAGAAAAATGGGACATCAACCGCACACCTGGGGTGCAGGCTGAGGTTCAATTATACCATTTGACCATCTGTAAATCATGACAATGTTATGATTACACCCTGCTTTCAAATCACAGAAGCAGTTATGACAGTGATGAACATTATTTCCCTGTCTGTTGCAAGCAGGCCTGACTGAGACCTGAGTTATAAAATCTTGTAATGTTACAATAACATGCTTTAAACATATAGTTCATAGCAATCAATTAGTGGGACAAATACATATGTTGTTGGCCTATGCCAATTTAATAACAGTGCCTATTGCACCTGTGACAAGTGAAAAGGGTCTACCTTCTTTACCTGTATAGTGAAATACTCCAAAGTACTGAGTGGGGTAAGGCTTGAAGCATAGGTTTGGAGTACAATCTAAATTCTGCATATTATAATTGTTAAAATTTAAAATGACAAAACCTGCATAGAGTGCACTCATTCTTCAGGGTACCTGTGAGTAATAAGACAAGCAGCATTAATTTTACTTTTGGTTTTGCTTTGGAACATATTGTAGGGGTGGGTCAGCAATGCTGGCCCCAGTATTTAGGTTTGGTTATGAGCATTAAAAACGTTATACATGTGGAGCACTTTTCTGAATACACACATGATACAGTGTAGCAAGATGTATATTAAAACATTATAACATAAACGTGAAACATAAGCATGTTTGTAATAGAACAATTTCAGTATTGAGCATAATGTATAAAATACATTTTAAACAACACATATAGACTGTAAACTTAGCTTAGAGTCCAGAAATGTTAGAGTATTGTGAATTTACTGATTTAAAAAAAATGCATTCATTGCTGTAAGGCTATGACAAAAGTTGTTTTACATTTGTTTTAACAGGATAAGAAAGCTGAAAAGACAGTCAAAAGAATGAATATGTGTGGACATACATACACAACTTTACCCTCCAGTGTAACTGATTACTTGCTAAGGGCAGAAGCCCTTGTATTAATAATAGGTGTGGGATTTAACTGTTTGCACTAGAAGAAACAGAAGGGCTTGGGCTGGGTTATGCTGTTAAAATACTTTGGGTCTTTTTTAAAACCTGTAAATAAGAAACAATTATTGGCAAATACACATTTTCTATTTACCCTTTGGGGAACAGTGATGTACCTTGCAACCTTTGTGGGTATTACACTGGAAGGGAGGAAGGTAGCTACCCCTCCCCTGAGCTCCTACTGGTGGAAGAGACAGCTCGAATACTGTAGCAATAAAAAGGTTAGCTGTGGATGGTGACATGATCCCCACCTACTACACTTTAAATTATAACAAGATAATATTACAATTAGTTTAGTAAGTTTCATACCTTACTATAAAGATGGAGAACTTCTTTTCCTCTAGAAGAAAGAGAAGAAACACAGACAAACAGCAAAAGCAAACAAACACAAGTTTAAAAATAAAACAAGATTATTTCCATAGGATAAAAGAAGCCAAGCGTCCCTGGGTTCCCTTATCCTAAGCATGACAAAATGTCAGCTGAGTTTATAAAAGATCCGGATTGATGGTAATACCGTACGTACGTATTTCTTAGAATGCATTTTAAAAAGAAAAAATGATTACACCATGGTCACACATAAAAACAAAAGCCATTGTTTTTAACTGTAGATGATAAACTCTCAAAAACAGCTGTAATAGTCCTTTTTCCAAAGTGTACTGCATAAATATAAAAAAAGTAATATAATAAAAAAAAGTATGGGGAGATGATGAATAATTTTCCCTTCCAGCTGGAGTATTGCCTGTGTTGGCTGCAAGTCAGAAGTAGTGAGAAGAGAAGAAAAGTTTGTTCCTCTACTTAGAATACTAGTTTTGCAATAAAAGTCAAATTACATGGTTCACTCTTGGTGTGCTTTCATGAAAACATACATTTGTGTGAAAAGTTGTGCTTTAGGTATGGAATACACATCAAGTTTGAACTGGTAGTAACATAAAATGTTGAAACACAAGAAGGTCAAATAACGTGCAAAAGGTCACAGTGTGCATGCAAGGGTCGTTCAAACCCAGTTATTTTGTAGTGTCCTTGAACACTACTAATATTAAAATATCTTTAAATAATAATAGAGCACACAATAAAACTGCTGGCCAAGACAGTACGCACACACAAAAAGAAATACTTAACAGAAAATAAGACTGACATTATTTGACACCAATTTGCTGAGGTAATGCCCATAGTTTTATTAGAAAACTGTATGTGTTTTAGATATATGTGCTGCCTCCCCCTGTCTTGTAACACTGACAATTTTTTTTCTCTTTTAAACCAACAAATTTATACATATCTCCATGCCAAATCTTTTCAGAAAAAAAAAAAACTCTTTTTAAACACCTTCTAATGCCTTCCAACACCTTTAAAATACAGCACAACATACCATCTGTAAGTGAACACATCTAGTATAACATGGTTACACCTTCTGGGGCATAGCCAAAATATGGCACTCTGCCATTTTGCAAAAACGTTTTTGGTTATAACTAAAAGTATGATAAAGCCATTCATAGCTGTTAACACATTACATTTTTACCTAGCAGTGGCTTGGCATGTTGCTTGCAAACTACAAATCTTTTTCACATTGCAATATGAGCGTCATAACTCTTTACCATCAACACTACCTGCTCCAACCAACAACTACATACAAAAGTTCTTCACTGACCCTATCTAGGCAGCACAAATGTTTTATTAAAAATAAAACCAATTAAAACAGTCAGATATGAGGCAAAGAAGCTTTCTCTTTTTTTTTTTTTTTTTTACTGTAACATGTTGTGCACTGAAGGCAGTCAATCCTATCTCGCAACCTTGACAACAGAACATAATTACAGAACACAGATATACGCTAGAAAATATGCACAAGAAAGACGGAGCATTACCTTGTTTAGTAGATGTATTACAGAAATAAAACAGACAGACATAAAACAACTTTAAATAAAAAAATTCAGACTTACCCGGTGCCAAGGTATTTTTCTTCTTCTTTTCTGATACACTGGTCCGATTTGAGAAAACCGACTGCAGGACCTTCATGATAATTTTCGAATGCTGCAGCTATTAACCCTTTCAAAGGTTTTCTTTTGGCCATTTTAGTAACCTGCCAAACCAATTCTTTTTCCAGAGCTCTGGTTTGCAGTTTAAAAACAAAACAAAAAAATCTCTAACAGTACTAGGTTGAGATCCATCTGGTAGAGGTCCCCAGTACTTGGGTTTGGGATCAAATGTTTCAGCCTCTATAGGAGGCAAGGGAACTTGAAATTGATACAGAAAAACTTGAAACTACACAGATAGGCAACATGGGGAGGATTTTCAAATCATCCTCTGTAAATCTACCTACTGTGCGTACATCCACATAGTTTATTTTTCTCTAAATGTTGCTTATCTAACGTTAGCTTAATCACCCGCTGCTTTTCTACTAAAACAGCCTGAACTGTGAAAGCCATCTTTGGCTCTAACAGTATATACTTGCAGCAAGCACAAATTACAAGGGCAAAGGCGTGCAGTTGCCCTTGTAATTTGTTTAGTCAAACTTGTCAAACATACATTTTGCCAGTCCAGATAATACTAACTCTGGACCCAGCTATTTTTGTTCCCTTGTTTCCCATATTATCTAGGCCTGTCCATTATAGTACACTCGCTCCAAAGGTATTCTTGTACTTACAGTGATGATGAGTGTCGCGGCCCCTAGCGTCACGTCCTGATGGGGTTCCACAAAATGTCCTTCTTTTGTCCAGGAAACAACCCGATCATGAGGTGACATGGACGAAGAACTCATCCTGCCGACTATGCCAAAACTGTGATGCAAATTCTCTCACTGTAAGTATTACCTGAGCAACTGCTCCTGTCATCATGGGGCAAAACCACACCACTGGGTTTTGTCTTAACGTCGCTTTATTTGATCAAACCTTACACATGCATGCGGGACTTCTGCAAAGGAGAAGCTCCCTGATTACAATTTACAGCAGCTTTTTATAAGCTAGATTCTGCACTTCTTATCTTGAAAAATACCAACATTTCAGTCCAAGCCAATCATAAAGCAGAATAACAAGTTGATACCAATGTAACAGAAAAACAAGTTGATACCAATGTATGGGGTACTTTTCCACTGCTTATTCCATTTCTTTCCCAATACTTCTTGATACATATGCCTGGGTCAATCTGACCTGAGTGAAACAATGAGTTTTCACTCACACCATAGCAATGTACAGCTTGCCTTCAATGCCTCAACATGCTGTTATCTTATATTTTGCCCAAGCATGTTGTTTATCTTATAATTTGTCCAAGCCTGTTATTCAGGCTGGTACAACCAGTTCTGCCCAGTTTTATCTTGCTTTCTGTTCCTACAAATGTCCCTCAAGTAACCTCAGTATCATTCTATAACCCTGTAAAAAACAGCATGAACTCAGAAATTTCTACTACATTCATTATGACTTTGTTACAGCATGGCTTACAAAGCAAGCATAGCTTCAAAGCATATAATAGCAAATATAGCTTTAGGATATATAAAAATTCCCTCACACATCCCACTCATGACTGCTCTCTCTGCTGAAGGCAGAGATAGCAAAATGAAGCTAGCAACAAGGAGTTATGAAGAATGCAGATAAGATCACAGCTATGAACACTAGGCACTGGTTGTGTGGCTGTGTGTGACTTATGTAAGGTAAGGGGGAGGAGTCTGGCAGCCCCTCCTCAAACCATAGGTTAATACTGTAGGTTGCCAGATGTGATCACATAACTATTCTTTATTATTGTACAACTTCCTGTCGCATACCGTCATGTAAGCAATAAGATACAATAGGATGTGTAAATATGGGCCGATGATCACATTCCCTTGGTGTGCTTAAATACACCCAATAAGTGCTATTGTTGGTCATAATTACACATCCATGAAGTGTCTGATTTCACATATAACATGTTTTTCAAAGCAAAATATACATTTAAATATCCACCCATATAATTATGGTAAATAATTTGATGGTCATATGACTTGTTTATCCTAGCCATTTTATAACGCACAAAAATGCACACACTGCCATGCCCTGCTGGTTACATAATGCACTCCAAGCAGTGGTAAATTAAGCAATTAAAGCACAAGGCTAGGACAGTTGCCTCAGGGCATTTGCTTAATAGAACACTGCTTGGAAATGCACTGGCAAATCCATACAATATTTTGATAAAAAAATATTTTTTGTTAAAAAATTAGTTTTACTGGGTTGGAATAGTGTTCATACATGTCTACTATATGTTTCATTTTGGTCCACCATGAAGAAGTAGAATATTAGAGTAGGTTACCAGCTATCCATGTATATTATATGTTTATATGTACAGTCACTGTGTCTGTTATAGGTTAGAGTATCGTTCTTGAGTTCTTTGGTAAGAGGACTACAAAGTGAGGCTGAGCAGTTCTGCTACATAAAGGGTTTGAGAAGAGATGCTTATAACCATAAGAGACACAGGAACGGTACATATAAACATATTATAAATCATGATGAAAATTTCTATTAAGAAAAACAGCTTGAATTTAAAATAAAACTGTTTGATTTTGTGATGAATTAGAGAAACCCCTGTGTGAAGAAATTAACTATGCAAACTGAACTTAGAATCGTAGAAATTAAAACTGTATGAAACAACCTCTTGTGGAAAAAGAGTACTTGGAATGTTAAGAAATAATCAGTTTTGACTGGCCAAGAATGATGTCATGATTTAGAAATTTTAGAAGAATTAACCATTTTATTGTCATTTAAGTTTACTTATTTCTGGAAGTGAATAGGCTGACATTAGTTGAGATTTCAGCATGTGCTGGACTGCTGAGTGGATGGTAAATGACATGATAATTGCACACCTTTTTTGCACTCTGATTGGTGTGGTAGGGATATAAGTTGTATAATTGTCAATACAATATGCCAGCAAAAAAATTACTGGCAGGCATTTCTGACACGCTAAAAAATGAACTCACACTTAGTCACCTGATGGCAGATTTTCAAAGCAAACAGTGCCTGTATTTAAATGTTAGTGCTGTTAAAAGCCAATATGTTTATTTGCAAACTGAATCAGATGGTTAAGCTCAGTACCATGTCAAGGCACTCACTCTCTATGAAGTCACTTGGAAATGCTGATACCAGGGAGGAACCTAGTAGCCCTGTTTTGAGTACTTGATATTTAGACAAACGTATCTGTGTTTTTTCTTTGAATAGAAAGATCTTTAGACAGGGAGAGTTAGTTCTCAGCTACTGGAGTTGTCTTGATGCGGTTCTGAGCTTAACCATTGGTTTGATACAGTTGGAGTTCATGGGACCAAAGACTCTGGAAATGTCTCCATGAATTGCTTTTGTGTGGCGTGATTCTGTATTTTTCTTATGTTAGTTTTGTTAAAACAACGTACAATCAAATCTAGTATCATATGAAGACCTTGAGCAACTGCTAATATTTTTGTGTCCTGCTTAGTGATTTATTAAACTGCTCCTCCAATGAGTTGCTATAGCATTTCTGATTGAGTTGCGTAAGTGTTGCTGGATCCAGCACAAAGCCTTGCACAAACTGTTTCTTAAGAGTTAAAATGCAGCTTTGCATTGCACGGTGACTGGACTGCAGATACATTACAAATGAGTTGAAAAAACATTCTGCAAACATTGCTCTTCAGCTGGTTAAGCATTGAAAAATAATACAATATGAGTTGGCAATGCATTGCCAACTCAAAAAAAATGCTAAACCAACTCATTGATGGAACAGTTTAATGTGACCTGTACTGTAGTTAGATGCCTTCTCTTTCTAGTCCTACTCATATTTTCAGGTTATTATTATACAATAAGTGCCATTTTATTGTGTGTGTGGGGGGTGGGAACATATTCCCATCAACTTTTTCCTGCATCTCATACTCACTAATGTAGTCCCCTAAACATCAACCACTGCATCACCTAGAACTGCCCCAGGCCAGAAGTGTCTATATTTTCCATCTTCAATCTGCAGCTCCTTTTATTACCCCAAATCCCAGAAACTCAGGTGCTGCATAGAAACATATAATTTGTCAGCATAAAAGGACCTCGATCCAACCAGTCTGATTAGATGCTTCCTGTCTACAGTCTAGTCCACATTAAACTTTAATCACAGTGAGTTCACAATTCTAATCAATTATTCTTTGGCTGTTTTGTTTGAAGGTATGCATTTCTAAGGGTTGAATTTGCATATACAGTAAATGTAAATATGTGAAGTTTGAACAAAAGATTGATATGCAAAATGAGTGACAATACATTGTCAACTACTAATCAGTAAAATCTTAGTACTTACTGTTTTAAAGTCATTGCTAGTTAGTTTAGACACCTGGGGCTGGATTCATAAAGGGAGTGCAAAGTGAGACAAATGTTTGTGCTACACTCCCCGGTTGCACTGGTGGGCAACAGAGCTACTCACAGTTGGATTCACTGGTGGGCTATCTGATTGTGAATAGGGGGCCAGTGGGGGCAGTACTATCCCAGTAAAAGCAGTGGAAGACATAACAGTGCTGCCCCCACAGCCAGCCAGTAAATGGTCCTGCAGTTGATAGTGTTCAGGTGCTAAAGTGTGATTCACAGAGATAGCAATGCAAATGAGTCCATTGGGCATGCAAGGCGCTAGAGGTCATTAGCATGCCATTTATAGGCTAATTTCCATGGCAGCAGTGTGTGGTGTGTGTCCCCCACCATCCCAGGCCCCACACAGCTGCAGTCCCCACAGTATAGTGGTGCCCTCCCAAGTCCCTGATTCCCATTAGTATAATAAAAATACCCCTTTTCTGTAACATAGTGGTCCCACCCTCCTCTCTGGTTCTCGATTCCGTTAGTACAAAATAAAATTACCCTCTTCATAGGACAGTGTCCCACCCCTCCCCATTCCTGATTCCCATTAGTATGATAAAAAT
Organism: Neoceratodus forsteri; assembly: GCA_016271365.2. Lineage (NCBI taxonomy): Eukaryota > Metazoa > Chordata > Ceratodontiformes > Ceratodontidae > Neoceratodus > Neoceratodus forsteri. The sequence goes on along the minus strand of CM057455.1, from coordinate 333,754,210 downwards.
AATCCCTTTGCCATAGTATAGTGGTCCTTCCCCCATTCCCAGTCCAAGATCCCCATTATAATAAAATGAAAATCACCCTTTTTGTAGGATTGTGTCCCTCCCCCATCCTGTCTCTGATCCCCATTAGCATATAATGTCCCATTTCTGTATCTCAGTGGCCCCATCCCCATCCCCAGTCCCAATCTCCAACACATACAGTACAACCTTATTTTCCATAGTGTAGTGGTCCTCCCAACCCCCCACCGACTCTAGTAATTGTAACCCACCCAGCTCCTCCCACCCCGGTATGGCCCATTGGTTGGTGAGCAGCACAGTCCTCCACACACCTCCATGGCTGCCGGCAGACTGAATTATGAATGACAGCTTACAGTACACACTGCAAGACCATTGGTCAACAGTAACAATGGGAATCGTGGGATGAGGAGGGGGTGGGACACTGTCTAGAAGTGGGTAATTTGATTCTTATACTAACAGGGGATCAAGGATTGGGAGGGAGGGACTTTATACTATTGAAACATGGTATTTCTCAATGATACCAATGATTGGATTATGGGGTGGGGGCTGTAGTACCTCCTCAACCCTCTAGGGTTTGCAGGGGGTTCCACCAGGTTTTTCTGGACAGTAATTTGCTCCACACAAGGACCTTCTCAGAGGTCCTTGCATGGAGCAAATCTTTTATGAATGAGACTGAGGGGCTAATCAGGTCCTCACCCCTCATTTAAATTGCAACCCCCGCTTTGTTGGTGCAAACTCTGTTTGTAGAGGGCAAACTGGTCTTTGCCATTAGCAGCTATTCACAAAGCACCATTTGCAAGATTTGCGCCTGGGCAAAGTTTTGTTTAATCCTTACCCAAGTCTTTTAATTTGACTGCCTTGGATTTCATTTCATGTATATGTTTCATGTATAAAAAATCCTGGAAAAACATTTGGAAGTACGTGTAAGCAAAATCAAGACAGCTGCTTGGAGCCTTAATGAAATGTAATAAAAAATATAGAGGTAAAAATATAAAAGCATCTCTTTTAGCAATAAATGCAAAACTAGAAACAAAATTACTGCTTGGCGCTGAACTCTGGGGCTATAAAAATATAGACTGCGTAGAAGCTTTTTTTTTAATAAAATGAATAAGCAACTCTTAAAGTTCCCTATTTATTTTCTGTCATGTGTAGTACATGCTGCAATAGGTCAAGCTAGTATAACAACTTTTGCTAGGAAAAACTATGAATGGATTGGATGAAAATTAACAGATTGATAAATTCCAGATTACCTAAATTGTGCTACATTATAAATCTAATTAATTATTCATGACAGCAGAACCATCTGTGATTGGTTGCCATGCTGGTCTGAAATCTCTAAGAAGTGACTGACGTGGCACCCACTCTGCGCTTCCCGCTGTTGTGCTCCCACTGCCGACACAGAAAAAGTAAGTAAAATGTCTTAAAAAAGAAGCCATTATTGCGATTAGACTTATAATCACAATAATGACCTCAGAGCTGGTCATTTCCTTGAGATTAATGACTGGCTGGGGGGGGGAATGGTGGCCCAAGGCACCCTCCCCCCTCTTAACTCTGGTCCCCTTCCCTCCACCTCCACCGTGAAGACTGAGCAGAAGTAGCTATTAAGTACCTCTGCCTTCTCAAAGTCCCCCTCCACTTGTACTTCCTTCTCCTCCCACACCTGTACTATCCCCTGCCTTGCATTCCTCTTCTCTTCCACATACCTAAAAAAGGGTTTTATCCCCCCATTTGGCCTGCCTAGCAATTCTCTCTTCTGTGTCAGCTTTAGCCCTTCTAATCTTCTGCCCTGCCACCCTCAGCTTCTCCCTGTAAGTAGCTCTGTCCTCCTTCCTCTGGATCTTCTTATATGTTCTGAATGCTGTTTGTCTTTCCTTAATTGCCCCCAACACCTCTCTAGTAAACCAGAGTGGCCTCCCTCTTTTGTTGTTCTTCCTTACTTTTTTTATACAGAGTTCAGTGGTTTTCAGTAACCCCCTTTCAATAGATTCCCCAAATTCCTCCACTTCTCCTATGCTTCCCTTCCTTCCCTCCATTTCTTCCCTGAATATACCCCTCATCCTGGTAAAGTCAGTTTACATGAAGTCCATAACCTTCATGCTGGTCTGTTTTGTTTCTCTCTCCATCCTTACCCTGAATCTCATTGTATTGTGGTCGCTTGTACCTAGGCTGTCTCCCACCACCACTTCTTTCACATTTTCCCTATTGGTAAGGACCACATCCAATATGTTATCCCCTCAGTGGGTTTCCTAACCAGCTGTTACACGAAAGCGCCTTGTAGTGAATCAAGGATCTCTCTGCTCCTGGCTGATGCTGCAGTCGATATTCACCAATCCACTTTTGAAAGGTTTAGGTCCCCCACTGATAGGAGCTCCCCCTTGAGAGCCATCCATTTAACCACCTGCAACAGCTGCTTATCCCTTTGTTCACCCTGCATAGGAGGTCTGTAAATCACCCCTAGTCTTAATGATGCTCCAGACCATTTATCCAGTGTGACCCACAGGACCTCCATCTCCCCTTGCTCCTCCTGCCTTTCCATTGCCCTAATGTTGTCCTTGATGTACAATGCTACCTCCCCTTTCTTCCAGCTCTGTCCTTTCTAAAACACCTGTACCCCGGGATACCTGTCTCCCAAGTATGATGCTCTGTCCACCAGGTTTCAGTTATAGCCATAATGTCCAATCCCTCATCCAACATTATGGCCTCCAAGCCCACCATTTTGTTCCCCAAACTCCTGGCATTTGCAGATAATTATTTCCACCATATACCCCTACCTCCCTGCTATCACTTACTGCCTTACCTGCCCCATTTTGTGGGGAGTGCTAACTAAACTATTCCTGCTGCTCACCCATTCAGTTTAAATGCAGACCACCCCTTACATAGCAATCCAATTTACCACGTAAGGAAAGGTAATAAATTACTGTCCTTAATACCACGTTACCAGTATAACACTTTTAGAGATTATCATGATCAGGATATGAAAGCTGCCATCAAATCTCAACAGAAATTGAAGATTTAATGAAAAATTATTAGAGAACAAGGACAATCCAGAGTTCAATGCATAGTAAGCATTACAACAAAAACTAATTGCCCATGACGCAGGAAATTACTGAATGTAAAGACAGAAGTTTACTAGAGATCAGACAAATGATGAACACAATCAAGTGTACAGCTGGGAAAGACCACAGCAGGCTAGGGACAGAGGACATGCTATATCTAGAAAGGAGACTAGCAGGAATTATAGTAACTAATCGAATCAAAGCAGACAGGCAAGGTAGTCCAGACAGCCCAATACACAGAGCCAGCAGGCTGAATCTAATGCATCTGGTGAAAAAAACTGTGACTTTTTCCCAGGATACAACAGATTCAGGGGACAAGGATAAAAAACACAACAAAAAGCAAAACACTAGGAAGGGCAGGAGGCACACAAAACTATCCTCAGTGGCTCCCCCAGAACTACAGTACCAAATATTGAATTTATCAGACTGTGAAGTGAGTGTTACCCAGCAGAAGGTTTTGTGTATATGTTTTTTGTTCCTATTTCGACCATTAATTTATTTCAAATATTGTATATAATATTAATTTTAAAACATTTTTCAGAAAATTAACTTTAAAGAGCTATTTCTCAGCCATGTGTTTTCCAGTTTAGTAAATAATGATGGTGCATGTCCCATAGATGATTTGTCATCAACTGCAATTGATTTGGAAACCTCTGATTGGCATTTTGAACATGACTTCAGCACTCTTCTCAGTTTATTCCAGAAATGGATGAATGATAATTTTCAATCATTTACAGATGAGTTAACATCTACTGAGATCCAATCAAACTTCCTTCATCACACTAACTTTAAACCCACTTCTACATTTTGTCCTGCTGCTTCTTTGTCATCAGCTCTAGTAACTTATCAGAGATTTGTTGCATATGAAGCAACAGCTTTACTTGATTCAAGATGACCATCATATCATATCATATCATGGTAATATTTCGAAGGAAAAGAGACAGGCTATTCAGAAACTAACACACATTACATCTATTGAAATAAAACAAGCTGATAAAGGTGGTTTAATTGTGATTATGAATAAAACAGATTATGCCAGAGAAGTTAACCATCAGCTGTCGGATCTGGACAATTATCATCAATTATCATAGAATCCTACTGAACATTTTAAGCATAAAATCCATGACTTTCTGTATTAATCATTTGAAAGAAATGAGAGTACTGTCGGGGAGCATGATTATATGACAGTGCAACATCCTATTGTCTAGTAATGTACATATTACAAAAGGTGCATAAGGACGGACCAGGTCCCCGTCCACCCCTGGCAGATCTATTATTTCAGCTCAGGGATCTGTGACAGAAAAGATGCCAATTTTGCAGATTTTCTTGCAATAAATTTTAGTGAAAATCCATCTTTTATATGTGATATCTGGTATGGAGAAATTGTTCAGCTATTGAGTTGTTTAGTAAACATGCACTGATCCTAAAGATAGACTTTTACAGAGAGGGTCTAAAGAAAATGTTTTAATTGAAGCCATAAATAAAACTAAAATATGAACCAACAGTGCCTTTTACAGCTTAAAGATAAAATTACCAATGTGACCGAAAGAATAACTTTTGTAACATAATTTAACCATTTGTCTCAACCATTGGTTTCAGTCATTAACAAATATTGGATTGTGTTGCAGAAATCCAGTACTAAAGATTTGGTGGCCAGTAAACCAGTTATTTTGTATCGCAGGAGAGAAAAACCTTGGCGACTTTGTGACTAATAGCATGTTTCAATCCCTCAAAACCTAATATGTTGTTCTGGTTGACATACGCAACAGGATGGCTGCCACACCTGTAGTAGATGCACAGCTTGCCCATATTGCATTCAAGGGAATGTTTTCTTATCCACACAACTCCAAAATATAAATATTGAGCAATTTATTAATTGCTACACAACATTGTAATTTATGCAGTAACACTTGTCAAAAGTTTACATAGGAGGAACAATTCACCCACTTGAAAACAGATGCAGAAGCACATGTTTTGATTACATCAACAGCTCAAATACCCCCTGGGGTCACCGTTGTAGAGTTTCATGTCTGATTTTCATTTCATGGGTCTGGAGCACATTAAGATTCTCCCACGTGGTGGTGACATAACTGGGATGTTATTATAAAGTTACATCTGTTCCTTAAAAAAATTACATCCTGGGAGTCTCAATGATGTTATAGATATAGTGTCATTCTTATAACTGGTTCTGTGAATCCTTACATTTCGTAAATATTGCTTTTCTACTATCATATTGTAATTTCTATCTTCAGCATTTGAGACCTTGACATGTCCTCATGTGCTATTTTGCAACAGTAATCTTGAACAGTGATATATACTGTATATATATATATATGTTTGTGTGTGTGTGTATATATATATATATATATATATATATATATATATATATATATACTATATATATATATATATATATATATATATACGATACATGATGGGCATAGTGTGATATGGCAAATATTGTCACTCCTGCAGAGTGAGCTCGGATATCTTGTGAGTGATGAAGGCATGGTGAGATATTTGGAGCTCACAATGCAGGAAGTGACAATATTTATAGCACATGATCTGCACATCATGTATTCATTTTATACAAAAAATAGGCCAGGAGTTTCAGAAGTATTATTATGTTGTCTTGTGTTCTGTTCCTGTTTATGTGTTTGCTCATTCTGTGTGTGAGTTTTTCTGAATGGGCTGGCAGTGTTACAAACTCTGGGAAACAGATGAAGGTGTTTTTCAATGCCAAATGAGTTAGTTTTAGGTAGGAGTGAGAAACAGACTATTTTGTGAAGCTGTATTCTGTAGAAGTCTGGCTGCAGTCAAGCTGAGAGTATCACAGTAATTGTAGTGGGCTGAGAGGCAGAGTTTGAGAAACAGGTGAGTGTTTTTAGTGGTAACTGAGTTAGCTGCAGGCAGCAGTGAGGAACAGACTGTTCTGTGAAGCTATGCTCTTTAGAATTCTGACTGCAGTCAATCTGACAGTAACCCAGTAATGAGCAGGGCCACTGGAAAACTGCAGGAAAAATCTACCCAAAAACACAAATGCAGAAATTGTGGGAAAATTGTGGGGGCTCACTATACATCCCCACTGCCCCCAATACATCTTTTATTGTTTGCTGCAGCATGTACTGGTCACACAAATTGTTAGATGAATGTATTGCCACTTGTAAATGCTTTCAGTATGAAGAAAGGTGTGTGTTTTTGAAATGCACTGCAAATGAATAATTATGTAGCACATCTTCTACATTTTATTTAATAATTCACAGTCAGTCCATATTGAATAAATCATGAAACAGCATATTTTGCCAGTTTCTAGATGTTAAATAATGAAGCCTTTTTAACTACTTGCTTTGTGCAAAAAAAAAACAACAAACAAACAAACAAACAAAAAAAAACAGATAACCAGGGTGCCTAATAAAGTTCTAATAAAAACAATGTTTATTTTGTTAAAATAATTACTGTTCTTAATCAGCACTGTAAGTACATTCTAAAATCACAAGATAAAAGTATTACATTATGCCAATAGCTTTTCATTACATCATACAAATTTTTCTGATACATGGCACTTTTGTTCTACTTGGTTTGCAATGAATTTACTTGGGTTGCAATTATTTTGTCTATTTGAAGGTAACTGTTTAAATATACTTAATCTGTTCAGCATGTTTTCAGAAATGGTTTGCTTTTTGTGGGCTTTGTATGTGAGTATGCTGTTGTGGCAGACTGACATGTGAGGAATAACTCTCACCAACCCCTCGAAGCACAATCAAGTTTATAATCAGCAGGCCATCCAAACTCCTCACACATTTGTATCAAAATCCTTTCAGATTTGAAAGTATTTATACAAGGAAAACATATCTTACCATTCAAAAGCAAGCATTGTGGTCAATGCTTCATTTAGGCAAATGGGGCACTGTGCATCGCTTCTCACATCTATTGTTTCAGTCTCTGTGTCAGCAAAAAGTTCTTTGATAGTCTGCATTCACACAGATTTTAAGTGCTCAATTCTACATGTGCATGGCCAGAGGATTTTGAAACCAAGGCAGGGACGTGAATCACATGCAAGTAGAGTCACATTGGACCCCTTCTCACCTCACACTGTATTGTTTTGGTCAAATCCAAGTCTGTGTACTAAATTGTTAGCATATCTGAGTAGCTTTCCTTGAGAATTTAAACACTTTTATACAATTTCAGTTGAAAATTCAATAAATAGAAGAAACTGAAAGAAACTGCAGATTTTGTGTGGCGAAGGGTGAAAATTGCAGAAAATTTGCAGGTGCAATTTTCCAGTGGCCCTGGTTATGAGCTGGAAGTTAGAGTGTGGGGAATAGGTGATAGTGTTTTGTAATGCTGAGTTAGCTGCAGGCAGCAATGAGACCTCTCATGTAGTTCCGCATTTGTGTCTATGGTAACAGCACAGGTGTTTTTTGTATGCTGAGGGGAAAGCTGCCTAGAGTGATGATATCAGTGACCTTTGTGTGACCTGTGTGTGTAAATGGCTGATATCATCACAGGAGAGCAGAGGGTAAATATATCACACTGCAGTGGATGATACACTGTTTTATCTCACTCATTTATCACTCACCCCATTGTGTGTATATATATATATATATATATATATAGGATATGCAATGGTGCGAGTTAAATAAATGATTCATGTGCTACAAACAGTTTGACCTCAGGTAACCTCACGAGTGGCGTAAGCCAGGAGTGTGGTGTCCAGGTCAAACTGCTCAGAAATACCTATAAATCATTATTTAATTGAGTTTCCATTGCACATTCCATTTATGCAATAGGGCTATGGTTATGTGTTAGCAGTATTTATTTTTGTTTCATATTTATTTAGTGTTTTTTGTTTGTAAAGTATTGGGGATTTTTTGTGCTGTGCCTTTTGTCGTTTGCAGTAAGAGTGTTTCAGTGTGAGTACATTTGGAGCATAACATTTTATTGGCTCTGATTTTGTATGTGGGTGGGTTGATAATTTTTTAAAGTAGCAGCTGTTTTCACTTAACAAAGAGGCGGTATTTATTTGAGTGAGAACCGAGGTCTGACCGTAGAGACTTTGATTTAATTCGTTTTTTTTTTTTTGCTTCATTGAGTCTGAAGTTGAAAGATTTATTTTGTTTTGTTTTTAAATTGAGACGGAGGTAGAAGTGGTCATGTGGTTCCCCAGCATGGTTCAGTCATTGGTTTAATGATTTTCGGGCACAGTTTGTCAGCACAAAGTACTGAGGTACTGGATAATTCAAAATGCTGGTGCAGTGGTGCTTTTTGGGTCATTTGTTGAATGGGAGAGCAGATTATGGACTGTGGTGGAGCTGAGTGCAACAAGGGGAAAAGTATTTAAAAGGAGGAAGTGGACCAGGCGTTCAGCAGCTGCAGCTTCCGACGCAGGTATTTTTAAGGTGCGGATACAGAGATAGTGTTGACATGTGAGGGAGTTTAAAGAAATATAAAACATCTTTTTCAGTGGTTTGGGTCATTACTTATGCTTTGCTAAAGCCTGGGGGTGAGGGCTGGCTGGTTGTGATGCTGCACTCAAGGTGGTATCTCAGGTCAGAGTAGTGACTGTCAGTTAAGCTGGTTGTTTTTTTTCTTTTAGGTTGGGGCCTTAGGAAGTAGTCTGGCACTGTATGTATAAATGGTCACTGTGTGTATAAATATATTTATACATACAGTGACTAAATAAATGTGTTTAATGAAATATATGGCCACCCCATTGCATAAATATATATATATCTACACATACATACATATGAAAAATATTCTAACGTACTAACATACTAACATACTAAAATGCCAGAAGAATAGGCCTAACGGTCTTTCGTGTCTGCTCGTTTGGTCAGCTCCCACCCTGGGTGCTGACCTTGCTGTCCCCTCGCCTTCTCTGGCTTCTCCCTTCCTAGTTCCGGATATTCTTGCTGCATTGGATTTTGCTTCCAGAACCCTTCCCCTGTACCTGTCCCACCCCCTCTTGAACCCCTCCACTGTCTCTGCCTCCACCAGCCCCCTAGGCAGTGCATTCCATGGCTCCACCACCCTCTCAGTGAAGTAGCACCTCCTCCTTTCTCCCCTGAATCTTCCCCTCCAGCTTCCACCCATGCCCTCTAGTGGCCCCTCCTCCTTCCTTGAAGCACCCTGACTGTTCCTCCCTATTTACCCTCTTCATGTACCTGAAGACCTCTATCATGTCCCCGGTCCCTTCTCTCTTCCAATGTGTACATATTTAGCTCTTTGAGCCTCTCCTCATAGATCCTGTCCCCAAGCCCCAAATCATTTTGGTTGCCCTCCTCTGGACCCTCTCCAGGAGGTTAATGTCCCTCTTTAAGTGTGGCCTCCAAAACTGCCGCCCAGTACTCAAGTGCGGCCTCACCAAGCAGTTATACAGAGGAGTATCACTTCCTCCTTCTGGAGGTGATCCCCTAGTGATGCATCCCAGCATCCTGTTGGCCTTGGCTGCTGCCTCCTACAAGTCTCAAGTTGTTCATCTTGACATCCACCACCACCCCAGGTCCCTCTCAGCCATCGAGACTTGTAGCATTCCCCAGGGTGTACACTTGGCCTGGGTTTCTGGCCCCAGGTGGAGTACCTTGCATTCCCTGCATTGAACCTCAGCTTTCACTTTCTAGACCATCTTTCCAGAGCCTCCAGGTCCCCTGTAGGCCACCCTCCCTTCCTCCCATCCACCACGCCCCCAGTTTGAGGTCATCCATAAGACTCATCTCCTCTGATTCCTGTCCTTATGTCGAATGTGGCGTTGAACAGAAGGGCCCAAGGACTGATCCTGTGGGACCCCACTAATGACCCTCCTTGGGGATGAGACTATCCCACCAACTGCAACCCTCTGGGTCCGGTCCTGGAGCCAATTGCCTATCCATCTGATCATCTGGTTCCCCACCCCATTTCTCCCAGCTTATCCAACAGGCCCACGTGAGGAACAGAGTGAATACCTTGCTGAAGTCTAGAAAGAGGACGTCCACTGGTCTACCCAGGTCCAAGGCACTTGTCACCCAGTCATAGAACTCCACCAGGTTTGTCTGACACGATTTCCCTGGGATGAATCCATGCTGTCTATTGTCCAGGCACCCTGACTTATCCAGGTCCCCCCTAGCCTCTCCTTGACAATGCCATCCATCACCTTGCCCACCACCGATGTCAGGCTGACAGGCCTGTAGTTCCCTGCCACCTCCCTTGATCCCCCCTTGTGGATGGGCACTATGCACCACCTTCCAGTCTTGGGGCCCCACCCTGTCCTCAGAGATGGTGAAAAGCTCCACCAGAGGTTTCGCCAGGACATCCATAAGTTCCTTCAGCACTCTGGGATATAATTTATCTGGCCCGGTGCTTTCTCTGTCTTAAGGGCTGGGGCTTCCCTCACTCTCTGCTGTGATTTCCACTTCCGGTACCTCTTCTCCCTGCTTAGCCCTCCCCCACCTGCCAGTGATGCCTCCCCCTCTCCCCAGACCCGCCGATCGGTAAGGGTCCCCCCTCAGCATCTCTGTCTCCTCCCATGTATGATGCAGCACCCCCATTTTCCTTGGTGAAAACTGAGGTGAAGTACTCATTTAGTACCTCAGCCTGCTCCCCCTGGTCTTGTGCCCATCTCTCCCCTGATTTAATCCTGCTAATCTGCCCCTTCACCCTTCGTTTTTCCCCCGTGTATCTAAAGAACCCCTTGTTCCCTCTCCTAATGTCCCTGGCCAGGTTCTGCTCCTTCCTTGCCTTAGCCACCCTCACCACTCTAGTGGCCCTTCTAGCCATCAGTTAGGCTACTCCCTCGATCCCTTTCACTCCTTGAGCACTTGAATTGCTTATAGGCTGCTTTCTTTCCCGCACCACCTCCTGGACCTCCTGGTCCACCAGCAGGGTTTTGAGCCCTACCGCATTTTCGTCTTACTCTTGCACAGGTGCTGGTAGCATCCTGCACCCCTCTCCTGATGATTTCCCACCTACTATCAGCGTCCATGTCTGACCCAATCCCATCCAAATGCTCCTTAAGGATCCTTCCCATTTTCTTAAATCACCCCCTGAAGTCGGTTACTTCCATCTTTGTGCAGCCTTCTACCCCTCCTGGGTCCAGGCAGAACCAGACTGTAGCATGGTCACTCCCCTCAATGGGTCCCTTACCTCCAGGCCCCAATCTGGTCACTGTCTGCCAGGACCACATCCAGTACCGCACTCCTGGTCGGTTCCCTGACCTGCTGAGTTAGGAATGCGTCTTGAAAGACATCCAACAACCTCTGTTCCCTGGTCACAGAGGATGTCATAGTCTCCCAGTCTGTTCCTGGCATGTTTAAGTCCCCCAACACCACCACCGTTCCTCTGCCCAGTCTGCAGTGCCTCCCAACATCTGCCACTGGACTGTCCTCCAGCTCCTCCGCCAGGGCAGGGGGTCTATACACCACTCCTATTTTGACTCTCTTGCCCCCCCTTGTTATCAAGGTGACCCAAATCGCCTCCACGGTTCCCTCCGCCTCCTCTACTCCCCCTATGCCAATGCAGTTTTTGACTATCATTGCTACCCCTCCTCCCCTTCCCTCCCCATGTCCTTCCTGAACATGGTGTAACCCTCCAGGTTCAGGTCCCAGTCATGTCCTGCAGTGGCCCAAGTCTCAGTGACCCTGCCACATCCACTGCTCCTCACTTAGCATCGCCTGGAGCTCAGGCATTTTATTGCCCAAGCTCCTGGCATTGCTCAGGACTACCTTCCACCCTTTCCTATAGTTCCATTCCCCTGCTCATGTTCCCATGGGATTCTGTTTTCCCCTGGTCTGCACTTTGCCAGTCGGCCTTTTCCTGCAATCCTCCTGGTCCCCAGAGGGGTGGAGACAGAGTCCCTCCTTTATCGGCACCCGCTTGACAGCCTTTTCTCCCATCCGCCTCCTTCACAAGTTTAAACCCCACTTTTCACCAATGAACCCCTCTATTTTCAACTTAAGGATTCCCCTCCCCTCCAAATTGAGATGTAGTCTATCTCTAGCATACAGCTCCTTATCCTCCCAGGTCTCCCCCCAATCCCCCATCAACCCATACCCTCTGGCCTCACACCACTCCCTGAGCCACTGGTTTATCTCCCTAATCTTCCTTTTGTGTTCCCCACTAGCCCTTGGCACTGGCAGGATTTCTGAGGAGGAAACTGTGCATCCTATGTCATGACAGACCCTGGCGAGCTCCCTGAATCTTGCCTGTATCTCTAGCTCGCTATTTCCCTCAATGTCATTTGTACCCAGGTGGACCAGTATGTCTGGGGAACCCCCACAATCCTTTGCCAGCTGATATACCTCGTGCTTAGCCCTGTGCACCGTTAGTCTGTATTATCATATCACAAAATGCTGAAATGCATGAAGTTATGACCTAATTTTAAATCATACCAGTTATACTGCTTGCTTGGGCTGGTCTTTTACTGGTCCTCATAATAATTTTCTGCTTGAGTCTGCTTGAACCAGTCTTTTACCAGGTCTCATAATAATTATTATTGATCTGAAGGAATAATGCATTTACATTAGGGTTTCTATTTTTGTTAGTGTCAAATGAAAAGTTGTGATCTGTCAAAAGTGTCTATTGAACTTTTACTGATTCTTGTAATAATGTTTTAGATGTAGTTCCTTTCTTTGAGGGCATTTTTGGGTGTGAATCTATTTCTTAGTCACAGACTGTTAATAGACACAAGTGAAAGGGTTTCTCATCTTGAAGTATGGTATGTTATTTTTCTTTATCAGATTGGTTTAAGTTGACATGACATATTACATGCAGGTCAGGGACTGGCTCTGGTAATTTTAAGAAGTTTTTTTTGCTACTGAACTGTAATGTTTTTGGTCAGTTATATTTTTATTGTAGTCCTTTTCTGAGGACTCTTACAAAAATGTTTTTTCTAAATTTGTTTCAATATTTTGTTCTTTTTAATTACTAATTTTGCTTTCATGTAATATATATTTATACAATAGGGGTGAGCTGATAACATATGAAATAAAACACATATCACTCACCCCATTGTATAACTAGTCAGTGACGTATGCACTGTGATACCTGCTTACAAATATACACACAGTGCATCGTCAGCGGAGATATTCTCACTGTCGTTACGTCAGTACAAGCACCTCCCTCACGGACTACTTCTCTACACACAAAGTCACAAAGATTCAAACATTATCCCAAAGAACATGATAGACACATCTGTCCTCAGTAGCCAAAACCATAAGGAACCAAAGCACAATATCTGAAAATAAAACTTGCGCTTCAAATAGTGCAACTAAGGCATTAGCAAATCATACTGGAGTCAGAACTGAGCTGCAACTGACATGAATTACCAATATACTGATCCCAAATCCAGAAAATGCTGGCCATAAACTTCCCACAAGTTAAACATTTCCATAACAGCATTATATTGGGAAACTTTTTCTCTCTCGATCATCATGCCTCAGGCTGCAAAACTGAAAATAACGGAGCGCTGCGATAAAATAACGGAACGGACTAAGAAATAAAACTGACATCCACCAGATCACAAAACACAGGCGACACAAAATAAAGCTATTAACTAAAGCACACAAAAATAAATACTGCACAATGAAACTGAGAACTACCACTAAAACCGCATGCAGAAAGACACCCATTGAACTCTGCCCACTATAAGAAACACCCAGTCACATCGCAGAACTGCCCTGCAACCAAGGCAAAACACCAATCACACAAAAAACAACTACCATTCATACCACCAATCAATAACATTAACAGACTCACTCCACTCAGAAAACACAATTCAGTGGCAAAAACAAGCATGCATTCAGCAGGCCAGATGCCACAAAACAAAATATAGTCACAAAAATACACAAATAAAATTGCCATAACTCTGTCCCCTATTGTATAAATCGCATACATGATGATCAGAGTGTGATATGGAAATATTCACTCCTGCATCGTGAGGCATAGATATCTCCACGAGTGCGAAGCCCATTAGAGATATCAATGCTGCAGGTGCAGGAATATTCAATCACTCCTGATCATCTGTATCTATACTCTGTATAGCTGGATTGTTTTGTATTTGTAGGGTGTACCAACTCTAAGTTGCCTTTAGCTTTTGTTCTCCCAACATCGCCACCCTCTTAAAGTCTTTTCTTGTGTTTTAGTGATTATTTTAGTGCAGCACTTCTTCATTTATGGTCTTGTATTGTTGTATGATTATTATAGGCTTATAGGAATCAATGCGATGAGTTGTTATATCATGTTGTCCATTCAAAAATCCAATTTTGCTCTATTTTTTTATGTTGTCTTGCACATGCACAAGCAACATATTGGGGTAGCTTGGAATAGCAGGGTTTGGAGGCACATTCATGTTGTGGCCAGGGCACCACTGCTTTTTCGGGCTGGGCTCCATGGCATGAATTAGCTTGCATGCTGTTTATGACAGCAGTACAAAAGTGCACTGCCAACTTGAAATGATTTGGCCACTGCAATGAGGGAGCTCCCTCTCATTGCAGGGTGTGCCTTTCCTGGTGCAACATTTCAATGAAAGATGATGGCGGCGGCTGTCGATGTCTGCCTCACAGTCCCAATCAAGCTGATGTTGGGGGTGCCCAATCCCCCCTTCCCAGTTCAGTTTGCTGACTGGGGAGCCTAATACCCATCAGCATAATGGCCCCCTTATCTTTGAATTTGTGTGCCGAGGGGTTGCCCAATCCTCCTCGACATCATGTGCCCCCAGACATGTTTCTGTGCTGACAGAGGGGCCCAATCCCCATCGGCTTTGGCCCCCCCAAAATACAGGTGGCACACTGGGAGCCCACCTCAGTGTGCCAAAACACACCTGCAAAATAAGAAAATTGACCTGCATTGTATTTATGTTTTATTTTTGTTTTTTTACCTGAAAAATGAGAAAACGGTCCCTCGACATGTTCGGTGCCCCTCCCCCAACCAGCGCCCTCCCTCTGCATACTCCACCTCCCCACACACACCCTCACCCCACACTTGCCTCCAGAGTCTGGTGCGACAATCTTCTGTCGACCAGGAAGACGTCTGCACTCTTCATAGCCAACTGTGAACTGAAGAAATGCGGTAAGCTGTATAATGGCATCAATGTTTTTTTTTGTTTTTTCAACTTTGGTGCATAGCTTGGCCATTTTTGTGAATTTTGATACCACATTTTCGATATGGGTTCTTGGGAACCCACTTCATGAATTCAGTCACTGTCATCTTGTTATTCGGTCCCAAGAGGTGATTTCGCAGTCACTGCATGGAATCATCTTTGGGACTGATTCATGAAATGACAGTGTCATTGTTCCTGAGGTGGCTCCCAAAAGCCTATGTTGCAAATTTGGTGAAAAACTAGTTACAAGCGTGCATTGTGTATTTTCCATGCACAGTTGTGACTTTGAGAATTTTCAATATTTTTACTTCAGATTTTCAATATTGCCATTTTGCACATCTCTTATGAACAGTACAGCTGTCATTTTTCACATCCTGCCGAAATGTGGTTTCACACATCTGGTGCACAATGGCGCAGTCGCAGTGGGAAATCAAGATTCAGGGCAGATTAAGAAAATCATAGTGCCACTGTTCATGAGCCACTGTTCATTAGCAGAGGTCTCAAAATGCCTATGTTAAAAATTTGGTGAAAGATTAAAAAAAAAGACTGTTACGAGCGTGCATTGTGCAGTTTTCACGCACGCTCGTAACTTCAAGAATTTTTAGTATTTACACTCCAGATTTTCAAAATTGTCATCTCTTCACCCTCCTTATGAATGGTGCAGCTGTCATTTTTCATATCCTGCCCAAATGTGTTTTCACACGTGATGCAGAATGGTGCAGTCGCTGGGGGAAATCAACATTCTGGACAGATTAACAAAATCACAGCACCACTCTTCATGAACAGAGGTCCCAAATGCTTTCATGAGGTGGGGTCACAAAAAAGGCCATGCTGAAAATTTGGAGTGAAATACCAACAAACCCCTGGGATGTTAGGGTTTCTAACCGTAATGTCCCACCCTGTACAGACTAACAGGTGTCAGGGGAGTGCCTTTGGATTGTCAGCTGTAATGCTCATGCCATTGCACCCCCACCCCCACCCTGCAGCCACTGACAGACATCAAGGTGTGCTTTGGACTCTTCAGCCCCAAAGTTCACACCATTCTCCTATAGAAACATAGACTTTGATGGCAGATAAGAACACCTTGGCCCACCTAGTCTGCCCATTTCCTTACCTACTGGATAAGCTGCAGATCTTAGTTAACCAACAGCCTATTTCTTCCTACCCCCACAAGAATTGCCTTATGTCTGTCCCATGCATTCTTGAATTCTCCCACAGTTTTATACCCCACAGCCTTCTCAGGAAGGCAGTTCCATGCATCCACCACCCTCTATGTGAAAAAATACTTCCTCACATTGCCCCAGAGCTGTCCCCCCTCTATCTTCAAAATGTGTCCCCTTGTTCTTGCACATCTCTTTTTCTGAAAGACGCTACCCTCTTGGACTTTGTTGATTCCTCTGAGGTACTTAAAAGTTTCAATCATGTCACCCCTCTCCCTCCTTTCCTCAAAGGTATACATATTAAGCTCCTTTAGTCTCTCTTCATATGCCTTCTCTTGCAGACCCTGCACCATTTTAGTTGCCCTCCTCTGGACTGCCTCCATTCTGTCTATGTCCTTGGGAGATGGGGTCTCCAGAACTGGATGCAGTACTCCAGATGGGGTGTCACCAAGTATCTGTACAGAGGATAACAACTTCCTGTTTTCTGCTGGTGATGCCTCAACCTGTACATCCCAGTATGCCCACAGCCCTCCCTACTGCCTTTTTTACATTGCTTGCTAACTTTAAGGTCATCTGATATGATTACCCCCAGGTCCCTTTCCATTTTTGTTGTTGTTACTACCTCTCCCTCCATTGCGTACTCTTCCCCTGAGTTTTGTTTCTCATGAGCATTATTTTGCACTTTTTGCATTTAGTCCCTTCTTATCCTTTCCACCCCTTGTGTATCAACCCTGTTGCAGATCATTGTGTCATCTGCAAGAGGCATACTTTTCCTTCCAGACCCTCTGCAATGTCACTTATAAAGACATTAAAAGGACTGGACCCAATACTGAACCCTGCAGTACTCCACTAGTAACCCCCCTTTCTTCAGAGTGGATTCCATTTACTATTACCTTTGGTGTCCTTTTGTCCTGCCAATGTTTTACCCAGGCTGTCACCCTGGGACCCACTCCCAGGCTGGCTAATTTGTTTATTAATCTTTTGTGTGGGACTATGTTAAATGCCTTGCTAAAGTCTAGGTAGACCATGTCCACAGCCCCTCCCTGGTCTACTACTTTGGTCACCCAGTCAAAGAAATTGGTTAGATTCATCTGACATGAACTTCCTGATGTGAATCCATGCTGCCTTGGGTCCTGTGCATCACTAGCTTCTAGATACTCAACAATTCTTTCCTTCAAAAGTGATTCCATCATTTTGCCTACCACTGAGGTCAAACTCACAGGTCTGTAGTTTCCTGCCTCTGTCTTGCTCCCACTTTTGTGAAAGGGAATCACATCCACCCTCCTCCAGTCCTCAGGTACCATACCATCCCCTCATGATTTGTCAAAAAGAGTAGTCAGTGGTGTCACTAGTTCTCCCCTTAATTCTTTTAGAATTCTGGGGTGAATCCCATCATTCCCTATTGCTTTGTCCACCTTCAGTTTTAGGAGTTATTTCAGAACTCTTTCTTCTGTGAAAGGACTGGGATCGACCCCGCTATCCAGAGTGCTTCTGTTAATTGGATTAGGTACCTCCCCATCCTCCTCTTTTGTAAATTCTGAGCAGAAGTATTTGTTCAGTATCCCTGCTTTTTCACTGTCCCTCTCTGCCCACCCACTGTCCATTCTATTCAGCCTCACTATCCCTCCATTTGTCTTTCTCGCTCCTAATGTACCTATGAAGGTTTTATCCTCCTTCTTAACCGAGTTGGCCATCTTTTCTTCAGTTTGGGCCTTTGTTATTCTGACTGCCTTCCCGCTTCCTTCTGCCTTAACTGGTACAGTTCTCTGTTCTACTCCTTCTGTGTTTCCTTATACTTCCTAAATGCTATCTTTTTCTCCCTAACCTTCCCCACCACCTCTTTTAAGAATCATAGTGGCTTTTTCTTTCATTTTGATTTGTTTATTTGCTTCATACAAAGGCTTTTTGCCTCTGTGATGGCAGTTTTGATGTTTCCCCATTTTTGCTCCACCCCTTCTTCTTGCCTGTTTGCTAGTGCTTTTCTATGGCACTCTCCAATTTTGACAAATTCAGCCCTACTGAAGTCCAGTACCCTCACTTTTGTATGGCTTGACTCTGCAGCTGCACCCATCTCAATGTACTTCCTTATGGAATAGAGTGAGTGTAAGGCCCGATGACCCCAAGGCACAATGCAACACTTATCAGAGTCTGCAGAGTAGGGTGAGGTGAAATGGCATGAGTGTTATGGTCGACGACCCAAAGGCACATCTCAATGCCTGTCACTCTCTGCAGGGTGGGGTAGGGTTGATATTGGTTCCATATTTCACTGCCATTCCTACTATGCATCTCTCTAACTCCTGCACTACCAATGCCAACGCCAACAAGACAACATTCAGCATTGACAAATGCTTGTAATAATTATGTTTTCAGTCTTGCCGTCCTAACTCAAATCTAACTTAAGTGGTTCTTTGTCATTTGAGCACTACAAGTGACTTCTAATTTAATGTAACTTTCTAAAACCAATTGGCATTAATTATAATTTGAGTTATATTAGGTGACACTAGAAAATCAGTTTTTGACTTGGTGATTTAATTAATTGGATGTTTGGGGTTTGGGCTCACCTGTTATTGTATTGCAAACTGGCTACAGGTCAATTAATCATGTAATGAGAAACAAGTGTTTTGAAGTATATGCATCATGTATCTTTTTGCCTGTTTCCCCAACCCCTGAGGAAGACTCATCCCAAGTCAAAGTGCTGGGGCTGTTAGGCAATGCTCCCATACCACTGGTTTTGCATTAAATGTGCTGCAAATAGATTCTGTGGTACATGTCCTTTATTTGTTTAAAATTTGATAACTGGAAGAGGCACGCTGAGCTGAGTCTAGTTTCCAGGTTCGACCTGGGGGCAGTGGTATAACGCAGACAAACCCGATGGAAGATATGTTCAACTTCAGGTAAAGCAAGTGCATTAGTTAAATACATTAAGATATACAAACAAAGACTGAGATGACATAGATACAGTGTGAATATAAACAGGTGTTTTATACATGTTGAAATATTACATGTTGAAGTAGACTAAACTGGTAGGCCAAGGCAGCCAGTAAAGTAAAACTGCAATATTAAGTCATGAGAAAAAGGATGCAAAGTGAGAGAAGGACCAATAGAGGAAAGGTGAATGGGCAAAGGAGAAATCTAGGACACAGGGCAAGTGCAAGAAGAGGTAGGGGTTGGTCTGAATGAGTGCTTGAGCTCAGGGAAGGTGGGAGAGAGACGGATTTGGGGGGGATACAAGAAGGGTGAAAGACCGGACGCAATTTGTGTGTGAATTAAGGGGGGATGGGGTGGTGAGATTTAGCAGAGTTGTGAGATATGATGGAAGAGTTCCAAACTAATATTTGGAGATGAAAGTGGTGCAATGAGCTGAGCATCTCTGAGCGAGGGATTGGAGGAATAAAGAGGAATAAAGATCACAGTGGTGAGTTGGGCATGGGGCATTCATGGTGAAATGGCAGAAAGCATGATAGAGGGACGTCAAGTTTGGCAAGGAAGGTGACTGGAGCTGCACTGAACACTAAGCTGGCATAGTCGAAAACTGGGAGGATCCATTTGGCCACAAAGTCGCGCCTGACTGGGATGGAGAGACGATGGCGATAGAGTAACCCAAGATTTGGGTGCAGTTTGGAATGGAGGGTGTTGAAATGGGTTGAAAAGTCCAGGGCAGGCTCAAGCCATACCCCAAGGTATTTATAGGCAGGGACAGTGTAGAAAGGAGTATTTATTTTAGAAAAAAAGGAGGGGAGGGGAAGGAAGGAATCCTGGCAAGTTTTTATTTGGAGCCAAAGGTCATAGCTACAGTTTTATTAGTATTTAGTTTTGGGCTGTTGTCATTGAACCAAGATATAACTGCGGAGAAATCTTTTTGCAGGGGAGGTTGAATGTCAGAGGATGAGGGACTGGATAAGAAAAGGACACTGTTGTCCACGTACATGTGGATCTTGGTGTGAGTGCATACAGATGCATAATGAAAAGGAGAAGAACAGGAACTAAGACTGAGCCCTGGGGAACACCTGTGAGGCTGGGAGGGGGAAGATAGGACATTGCTGATTTTGACAGACTGGGACTGACTGGTAAAGGTAAGAGCTGAACCAAGAGATGGTGGGTGGTGAGAGACCAAGGGCACCAAGCTTGGAGAGGAGAAGGTGAGAAACTGAGTCAAAAGCCTTGTAAGGTCTATGAAGATGGCAGAGGTGTACTGCCCAAGGTCCATGGCTGAATAGATGGCATCCGTGAAATGAAGAAGGGAGGATGTGGTGGAGTGAAGTTTTCTAAAACCTGTTTGGACAGGGAGAATGTTTGAAGAGAGAAGAAGTCATTTAGCCTTGAGAGGGCAAGTGATTCTTGGACCTTGGCGGCGAGGGAGAAGGGATATTGGTCTGTAATTACCAGGCGCAGTGGGTTCACCCCTTCATGTAAAGGGAGAACAGTGGCTGATTTCCAGGCAGAGGAACAGTAGAGAAAGCAAGAGAGATTTAGGCGGTAAGTTGGGAGGATCAGAATAGATGGTGCTGACATTTGAGAAGTCTCGGGTGCAGCCCATCAGGGTCTGATTTAGCTGAGTTCAGGAAGCAAGAGCATATTGAACTTCAGTGGGAGAGACCAGGGATAGATGGAACCCCAATGATTGCTTGGGGGACAGGGGTAGTCATGATGAGATGGGTACCATCCATGGTGGAGGGCACAGGTAGTGAAGAACTTATTTAGGGCATCAGTAACCTAGGCAGGGTCAGTTATTTGCGAGTCAGCTATGCAGAGAGTGGGGGGAAGGGAATCAGAGGAGAGTTGAAAAAGTGAACGGAGGTTCACCCAGAAGAAGGTTGAACAATTGTTGGGGGTTTGCAGATGAGATTTAAAGTAGTTTGATTTGGTCTGCCTAATTCGTTTAGTGCAAGCATGTCAGAGGGCACGATATGACCGGAGGTCAGCCAGGTTACAAGAGGTTTTGAACTGGCACCAAGCAAGGTCATGGGATTTACACAAGGCCAAGATTTCATGAGATACCCAGAGGTAGTGGTGACACTTTACCCTCATAGTTTTAGTGGAACATGAGCGTCCCAGACTTTTAGGAATGTGGACATGAAGTGGTAGAAGGCATCGTCAATTGTGAAGGAGGATAGAACAAGTGGCCAATTTGCCATGGTTGGGTCATGGAGTAATTTGTGTGAGTCATGGGATTTGGGGGCCAATACTGGATGTATTTGGGAGGGTTACAAGGGGACGAATCTTCTTGATGCAAAGATAGGGCAGCGGTCGCTGAGCACATCAGAAGCACACCAACAGAGCAGAAATGATGTGGATGGATGAGAGCACCCAGTCAAGCAGTGTGAGACTGGGGGCGAGGTTGAGGTGAGTTGGCTCCTTGTTTAGCTGGGTAGATTTAGTGCTTCAAACTGGAGACTAACGTTATGGGAAGGGAGAGCTAGTCGAGGTTGAAGTCCCAAGGAGGATCAATTCACCTATAGAGGCAACTGTAGTGGCAGAGGTGATACAGGAGACAAGAGATGAGGGGAAGTTTGGGGAGGCATACAGAATGCCTACAAAATTGGTGTAGATGAAGGCAGAGTGATCTTGATCAAGAGGAGGTCATGGGAGTTAGGGTGGATCGCGGTGGGAAATAGAACAGGTTAGGGAGTTATGGACGTATATAGCTACCCTCCCCTTTTAACATGATCCTGCCTGGAGGTTATAATCAGGAAGTGCTAAAGGTTATCAGAGATGTGTGAGGACAACCACATTTCTGAAATACACAGAATATCGGGGGAGTGCTGAGTGACCCACACTTTTAATTCATCGAGTTTGGAAAGTAAGCTACGAGTATTTAGATGAAAGAGTCTTAGACCCCTTGGAAGTTCAGTCAGGGAGAGGGGAGTAGATGGGCTGGGTTGAGTTTGATGTCTCCAGCTAGGAGGAGGAGGAAAATTAGAAAGTGATGTAGAGGAGCATATGTTTTGAATTTTGAACTGCAAGTTTGGTTGGGGGTATGCTGGCAGGAAGTTGGAGGCAGAAGGCGACGAATGGCTTCAACCTTAGTTAAGTTTAATGAGTAACCCTGGGTGGAATATAAGCACTTGGTAATAGGGAGGAGAGGAAGGGAGAATAGGAGAAATGGAAGAGGGTGTTACAGCATTGCAGAGAGGGCAGGCAAGAGGGGTGGTACTGAGATTGGTTGGTTCAGAAATGAGGATGGGGCAAGAGAAGGAGGAAAAAGACTAAAAGGGATGAAAGCATTGAGAGGTCATGGCTATTTAGAAGAGAAAGCAAACTTTGAGCAACAGTGGCCACTAGTGGCTAAACAATATAGGCAGCAGATGGAAAACTAGGAACTTAGTACTTTTCCACTGCCCATCACATGACTCTGTAGATCTATAACTATAAAGCGGACAGGGGTGGGTGTGGTGGGGGAGGGTGGGAAGCAGCCATGACAGCTGCTGCGGGATACCACCAGTGAAAAGTGGGACCACTGTTTTCCTGGGTTGAGTGGCTTTGGCCCACCACTCAGTCTGCAGAAGATCACAAAATGGCACTGGACACCTGTAATACCTTCTTCCAGGGGTCCCGACTGCCAACTACTGGGAAGAGCTCCGCTCCTGCCCACCCTCTCGACCCATGTGTTCTGATGTGTGGATCCCTGGGCTTCTTCCAGGGGTCCTGACTGCTGACTGCTGGGGAGAGCTCTGCTCCTGCCTGCCTTCTCGACCCATGTGTTCTGATGTGTGGATCCCTGGGCTTCTTCCAGGGGCCCCAACTGCCAACTGCTGGGGAGAGCTCCTCCTGCTCGCCCTTTTGACCCATGTGTTCTGATGTGTGGATCCCTGGGCTTCTTCCAGGGCCCTGACTGCTGACTGCTGGATGAGCTCTGCTCCTGCCCACCCTCTCGACCCGTGTGTTCTGATGTCCATTTTCTGTATTCCGTATTCTGAGTGCATTTGTACCCATTAGTTGATAGGCCATATAGCCTTTTTCTGCAGGCACTTTCATATATCATATGTTCATATGTTTAATAAAAGGTTAAAAGCAGAAAATCAGGGTGGGGTATTTGGTGTGATGAATCAACTCATTGCTGACATTGTCACGTTTGCAAGGGAAACTCTTCCCATGGTCAGTGCACTGAAAAGTTTTTTTCCCCTGGTGAGGTGCAGCTCCTATCTCTCAAATTTGTAATGTACTGATCCTCTTATTTGTCTTTCCTAATCCATAGTAGCCCCAGTTCAGCAGCAACAGTCAGCAGGCGATACCTGCCATCTCCCATTCTAGCTGGCTGCATGCTCACTGACAGAACCAGGACTGTACCCTATAACATTATGGGATATGACTGTGATTTTATTTACTGTATCCTGTGTCCATTTGTGTAAATTGACTCAAGTCTAATGTAATCTGTTTTCTGTGAGAAACTCTTTCCCAGGTCAGTACATTGAAAAAAATGTTCATTGCTGGTCATGTTTCCAAATGTGGGGCCTTTGCCAAAATATGACAAGAATAAAACTGTTTTGTAGCTTGCAGTTCATTTCATGTTGGCAGAGCTGTTTTGAATACTAGCTTCAGCCTTCTGGGATATTCCTCTTTCCCAGTCTTATGTCTTATTATTTTATTTTGTAGTGTTGCTCATTTGTCTGTCCTCAATCGTTTGTATACTCACTCATTTTTAAGTTCTTCTGTGCCATAGCCCTTATCCAAGTTGACATCTTCAGTGTAGGTTAGAGTTCCCTAAATAAATGTTGTTTTGGTACATTTCATGAGACTACATGTCATCCTGATGTCAACAAAGGAGGTCTTGACAGTGTGCAACTGCTCATTCAGGAGTTTATCACATTGGTTATAGAGCATCAAGTTATTTATAAATTGGAGGATAGTTATTTTATGGGGTTCATTGATGTTTCTGGAGTGCAAGGTAGACCCATATCTCAAATTGTTAAAACATCTGCCTAGTAGATTGAGGTGCAGCCATGGGGGTCTCAAGCGAGAAGATCTGGGTCATATATGGACCGGTGCGATGGACGGTGCGACACAGAAACTGTACATAGATGTTGTCAACAGATAAAGGCCTACTGGCTCATCCAGTTTGCCCACCCTACCTAACTACTCTACTCTGACCCTAGTGACCCTCCTGACTCTTAGTTTCTGTCCTTCTCTCTGACTAAGCCATAGTCTGTCCATAGCCCCTGAAACTGCTTACCGATTTGGCCCTTACCACTTCTTCTGGTAGCTGTTCCACTTGTTCACCACTCTTTCTGTGAAAATAGTCTGTCTTCAGTCTTACTCCTGCTAGTTTGAGTGAAGTCCTCCTCACTCCTATGTTTGAGCTCAAGGAAAAATGTCCTTGGCATCTGTCAAATGAATCCTGTGCATGTATGTGTATTTTCTATTATGACACCCTTTCCCTTCTCTTCTCTTCCTCCCTCCTCCCTCTCCTCTCTCTCCTCTCCTCCCCTCCCTCCTCTCCCCAGAAGAGGATCACAGGATCCCTGGATCTCCTTCAAAAGCTTTGAATCTTAGCACATTGACAAAGATTATGCTAGAGAGTTCCTCTGACTCCCACATTTTATTAAGAGTTAGAATTATTTTTGCCCATTTTATATAATTTGCTGGGAATGAAGTATAAGTTATGTAATACAGTATATAAAACTGTTGTAAACAAAGCCTATCAATTTCACATATATATTTTTTTGTGTTGCTTGCATGCATGTGCAAGAAACACACTGTGTCAACCTCCTGCAAAAGCGAGTTATGGAGGCATGTCAGTGTTGTGCCAAATGGCAGCAGTCCATTCTAGGGCTGTTCTCTGCAGCAGCCACTGGAAGAGCATGCTGTCGCTCACAGCAGTTAATGAGCATGCCACAATGCGTAAAGAAATTCAGCTACATCACCACACAGTCAGCTGTTTTGGTGCAGTACAAGCTACCAAAACAGCTGATTGCGTGGTGTTCCCCTGGCAATGGCTTCTCTGTCGGCCTCTCACAGTCCCCATGAAGCTGATGGAAAGCTACCGCCCGCTGTTCGGTGTGCCTTCCTGGAGAAACATTTCAATAAAAAAAAAAAGCCAATGGGGTGCCCAATCCCCCTGTAGGCATGACCCCCTCCTCAGTTTGTTTGCCGACAGGGTAGCCCAACCCCGTCAGCATAATGCAATTCCCCCCATTTGTTGTTTATGGAAGGGTGCCCAATCCCCTTGGCTCATACATCCCCCCAGCACACTGTATGGCTGCGGGGTTCCCAATCCCCTGTCGGCTCCATTGCCCCCAAACAAACTTCCATCTGCCATGCTGGAGTCCACCCAGCATGGCAAAAATCTTTGGCCAATGGGGTTGCCCAGTCCCCAATTGGCTGTACTGCCCCCACAAACAAACTGCTTGGTGCCATGCTGGGAGCCCAGCATGGCAGAAGTCCTCTGTCTTCTTTGTAAAAAAAAAAAAAGACCTAGAAGAAAAATAATGGTCCCTTGTTGAGTCTCTTGCCTGCTCCCCAATCTCGCCCACCCTCTGTGCCCCCTCCCCCACCCCACCTCAATCCACACTTGCCTGCAGAGCCCAGTGCGATGGTCTTCGATGGACTGGGAACACGTCTGCACTCTTCAAAGCCGACCACGAACTGAAGAAATGCTGGTAAGCTGTAAAATGGCATAAATGTTTTTTTTTTTTTCAACTTTGGGGCATATCTCGACCATTTTTTGGAATTTCTTCACCCAATTTTCAACATGGGGTTCTTGGGACCCCACCTCATGAACTCAGTCACTGTCATTTTGTTATTCGGTCCTGAAAGGTGATTTCACAGTCACTGGCTGGAACCACCTTTCAGGACTGATTAATGAAATGACAGTGCCACAGTTCGTGAGGTAGGCCACCAAAAACCCTATGTTTAAAATTTGGTGAAACAATTCCCAAAAATGACTGTTTTACGAGCATGTGTTGTGCAGTTCCTAAGCACTCTCGTAACTTCGAGTATTTTTTATATTTTCACTCCAGATTTTCAACATTGCCATTTTACCATACCTTCTTATGAACAGTACAGCTGTCATTTTTCACATCTCACCCAAAATGTGTTTTCGCACATGTAGCGTACAATGTTGCGGTTGGTGTGTGAAATCAATGTTTGGGACAGATTAAGAAAATCACAGTGACACTGTTCATGAGCAGAGGTCTTAAACTGGCTATGTTGAAATTTTTGGTGACAAATGTCCATAAAATGACTGTGTTACAAGCGTGCATTGTGCAATTTCCACGCTCGTAAGTTCACGAATTTGTAATATTTTCAGTCCAGATTTTCAACATTGGCATTTTTTCACACCTCCTTATGAACAGTACAGCTGTCATTTTTCACCCTGGCCGAAATATGTTTTGCACTTCTGATGCAGAATAGCGTGGTTGCTGTGGGAAATCAGTGTTCGGGACAGATTAAGAAAATCACAGTGACACTGTTCATGGCAGGAGTCCCAAAATTCTTATGTTTAAAATCTGCTGCAAAATATCCCCAAACTAATTAAATTGCATGTGTGCATTGCGCAGTTTCTATGCACATTCTTGACTTCAGTAGTTTTTTATATTTTCACTCCAGATTTTCAACATTGCCATTTTTACACCTCTTCATGAACAGTACAGGTGTAATTTTTCACATCTCTGTTAGAATGTGTTTTCGCACCTTTGTGTTACATATACTGTGCAAAATCACCTTTTGGCTAAAATCTGATAGTGTCACTGTTCATGCGGTGGGGTCACAAAAAGCCTGTATTGAAAACTTGGAGTAAAAATACCAAGAAATGCCCAGGGTGTTAGGGTTTTTGACCAAAATGCCCTACCCTGTAGGGAATGACAGGCATCAGGTGTGAGACCTGGGATTGTCCACAGTAATGCTCATGCCATTCCACCCCCACCCTGAAGCCAGTGGCAGGCATTGAGGTGTGCCTTGGACCCTTTGGCCTCAGAGGACACCCCATTCTCCTATGCTACACCCATTTCAGTGTATTTCCTTATGGAATGAGGTGAGTGTAAACCTGAACACTCCAAAGCACACCTTGACACTTGTAAGTGTCTACAGTAGGGTGAGGTGAAATGTTGTGACCATTATGGGTGATGCCCCAAAGGCACACCACAATGGCTGTCCATCTCTGCAGGGTGGGGGTGGAGTTGGCGTCAGTTCAATACTTCACTGCCATTCCTATACTGCATCTGTCTAACTCCTGCACTTCCACTGCTAATGACAGCAAGCAACACTTGGCATTGACAAATGCTTGTATTTATTTATTTTTATTAATTTAATTATTTGGAAACAACCTTTGAGTATGGTGCTTGTTTACAAAGGTTCTACATCAGAATCACAAGATAGTTACATTGGTTCAAGTCACAATAGACACAAGCTCAAAATTACACAGACAACAGAAAATACTACACCGTCATTTACTGTATTGTTGGTAATAATGAAATAACAAGAGATACATTTCAAAACAGGTTTAAATCATAAGCAGACAAGTAAGTAGACATTGTCAATTGTTAATGTTCTGGCTGAATATAAGGAGGAGGAGAGAGAAGAGGGGGAAGGGGAGGGTGGGACCTTAGTATAGCCAAGTGGTGGTGGGGGAGGGTTGAAGGGTATCTGGATAAGGTTAGGGGATGTCAGGGAGTGGTGTGGGTTAGTGGAAAAGAGCAGGAGGGTATGGGATGAGAAAGGTTAGAGCCTGTTGTTGAAAAGGGTGGGAGTGAGGGCAAGGAGTAAAGGGACATGGGGGGATGTTAGGGGGTATCTGGTATATACACTAGAGGAAGATGTAAATCGAAGGAGAATAGAAGGTTAGAAGTTTCCTCTCATTCATCAGAGATTAATAAGGTGTGGTGGTGACTATGAGCAGAAAGTGGGAGGTCTGGTTGCTTTCCTACATTTACGTTCACTGGTATTGACTAGGTATTGCTTCAGTTCAAGTGTTAAGGTAGGAAAGTACACAGCATTATTTATTACAACTGGGAGCTCATTCAGCCAGAGGAAGGCCCTATACATGAACAAGTGTTGTCCGAGATGTTCTTTTGAAGGGAACACAGAGTATACAACAAGCTTTACCCTTTATGACATACTGGGAGTGTGCCGCTTGGAGAATATTTAGACTGCAGGGGGGTGAGAGGCCTAGTGATGCTTTTTTTCCAAGGAGGCATATCTGGAACTTAATCCTGTCATTCAAGTTAAGCCATTTAGTTTGTTCATACAGAGCTCTTGTGTGGGTATGCTCATCTGCCCCTAGAGTAAGTCTGCATGCCTTATTAAGAACCAAAGCTACCCGTTTGAGTGCTGTGTGCTGTGTATATCACCAACCAGTAATCTACTATCAACAGAACTGAGCTGGAAATGGTGAGGCGAAGAGCTGGGGCTGTTAGGTATTGCCTGTGCCTGTAAAGGACACCAAGTCCGGTACTGACTGCTTTTACTATGAGGTCAGTATGCTACAAGAAAGAGAGGGCATCGTCTACCATGATCCCAAGGTACTTAAATGTGTGGACTTGCTCAAGAGGAACCGCCTTTTTGTTATTGCTGGTCAGGAGTGGGTTGCTTTTTTTACTCTGATGGCCAGAGAGATGCATGTTTATTTTTTTTTTTTATAATTGAGTAGCAGTTTTTGTGTACTAAACCAATTCTCTAATAGATTGAAGGTGGACTGTAGGTCATTTTGGAGTTGATCAAGATGGGAATTGCTGTTTAAGATGACTGCATCATCAGCACATAGTATTATTTTACTAGTGCAGGCCTCAGGTAGAGCATTCAAGAACAAACTGAACAGAAGAGGGCCAAGGATAGACCCTTGAGGGACACCAAGAGTGACTTCTCTAGTGCTAGAAAGAGTCGTCCCTATTTTAACGCTCTGTGATCTGTGCGATAGGTAGTCCTGAAACCGGTAGACAAAGGGGGAAGACAGTCCCAGATTCAGCAGTTGCTGCAATAGTAGGGAGTGGCTGACCGTGTCAAAGGCTTTGATGAGGATAATATAGTCCCCACCAGTTTGCCACCATCCAGAGATTTATGGACAAAATCAGTGAACTCAACCAGAGCAGTTGATATACTGTGTGGCTCTTCCCGAAGCCATGCTGTTGAGGGCATTGGAAACTACTTCTAGAGGTAATCTGTGATCTGATCAGCCACCATTCTCTCCAGCGGTTTTGAGAGGGTGGAAAGGATCAAAATGGGCCAGTAGTTGGCAGTGTCCCCACTTTTGTTCATTTGGGTTACCAGGACCAGTTTCCAGATTGAGGGAAATTTAGCCAAGGTGAGGGATTTGTTAAATATTTCTGAGATAGGAACTATTACTTCATTAAGATCAAGGGCCACCAGTTTCATATCTATCTTATCGCTGCCGAGTCTTGTTTTGCCAAGGACTTTTTTTACAAGTCTTAAGTCTCCTTGATTGTAATGCTCTTGAAGTAAAAATGTGGGTGTTTATTGCCAGCGCTTGGAGCATTCAGGGAGGGTTCTGTATCCTTAAGATAGTTGGGGGTTATGGAGCTAAGGTCCGTAAAGGCTGCATTGAATGAGTCAGCAATAGCGTGAGGGTCTAGTATGGAGGTTCCATTGATGTTGAGCATCACATGATGTTTCCTGTCATCTTTCCCTAATAGATCCAGATAGACAGATATGTATCTAGCCATACTCTGTGCTAACCATCTTTGTCTAAAGGCCAACAAAGTCCACCTTCAGTATGGGCAGTTAATATCATGGGACTGAAGGTCCCACATTTGTAAATGTGGGAGCCTCACCAACAAAATTAATCACTGAAAAGGCTCCCCTGTCATGGCAGACATAGAAACATAGAATTTGACAGCAGATAAGAACGGCATGGCCCACCTAGTCTTCCCATTTTCCTACCTAATGGATAAGATGCAGATCCCAGTTAACCAACAGCTTACTTCCTCCTACCCCCACTAGAATTGCCCTATGTCTGTCCCATGCATTCTTGAATTCCCCACTGTTTTTGACTCCACTTCCTCCTCAGGAAGGCTGTTCCATGTATCCACAACTCTCTCTCTGTGAAAAATGCTTTCTCACATTACCTCTGAGTCGTCCCCCTCTATCTTCAAATTGTGCCCCTTGTTCTTGCAATCTCTTTTTCTGAAAGATGCTACCCTCTTGGACTCTGTTGATTCCCTTGATGTACTTGAAAGTTTCTATCATGTCCCCCTCTTCCTTCTCACCTCGGGGTATACATATTAAGCTCCTTTAATCTCTCTCAGTATGTCTTCTGGTGCAGACATTGCACCATGTTAGTTCTCTCCTCTGGACAGCCTCCATCCTGTCTAAGTCGTTGTGGAAATGGGGTCTCCAGAAATGCACGCAGTACTCCAGATGGGGTCTCACCAACTGTCTGTACAGAGGGATAACAACTTCCTGTTTTCTACTGGTGATGCCTCTCCCTATGCCTTCCAGTATCCCACCAGCCCTCCTTACTGCCTTCTCACATTGCTTGTCCACCTTTAGGTCATCTGATATGACTATTCCCAGGTCCTTTCCATTTTGTTGTTGTTAGTATCTCACCCCCATTGTGTACTCTTCCCTGGGTTTTGTTTCCCAGGTGCATTACTTGCACTTCTTTGCATTGAATCTAAGCTGCCATACATTTGACCATTCCTCCAACCTCCAGTCCCTTTGCATCCTTTCCACCCCATCTTCAGTATCAAACCTGTTGCAGATCTTTGTGTCATCTGCAAAGAGACATACTTTTCCTTCCAGCACCTCTGCAATGTCACTTATAAAGACATTAAAGAGGATTGGTCCCAGTTCTGAACCCTGTGGTACCCCGCTAGTAACCCCCCCTTTCTTCAGAGTGAACTCTGTTTACTATTACCCTCTGCATCCTGTTGTCCAGACAATTTTTTACCCAGGCTACCACTTTGGGACCCACTCCAAGGCTGGCTAACTTGTATATTAATCTTTTGTGTGGGACTGTGTCACATGCCTTGCTAAAGTCTAGGTAGGCCATGTCCACAGCCCCTCCCTGGTCTACTGCTTTGGTCACCCAGTCAAAGAAATCTATTAGATTCGTCTAACACGACCTTCCTGTTGTGCATCCATGCTGCCTTGGGTCATGTGCCCCACTGGCCTCTAGGTACACAACAATTCTTTCCTTTAGAAGTGATTTCATCATTTTCCCTACTACTGAGGTCAAACTAACAGGTCTGTAGTTTCCTGCCTCTGTTTTGCTCCCACTTTTGTGAAGAGGAATCACGTCTTCCCTCCTCTATTCCTCCAGTTCCACACCATCCTCCATGATTTGTTATAAAGGGTAGTCAGTGGTGTCACTAGTTCTAACCTTTATTCTTTTAGAATTCTTGGGTGAATCCTGTCAGGCCCCATTGTTTTGTTCCACCTTCAGTTTTAGGAGTTCTTTCAGAACCCTTTCTTCTGTGAATGGACTGGTATCGACCTCCCTATCCAGGTGCTTCTAGTCTTTGATTTAGGCTCCTCTCCCTCCTCTTCTTTTGTGAATACTGAGCAAAAGTATTCATTCAATATCCTTGCTTTTCACTGTCACCCTCTGCCCACCCTCCCTTCATTACACCTCACTATCCCTCCTTGGTTTCTTCACTTCCTAATGTACCCATAAAGGTTTTATCCCCTTCTTAACTGGTTGGCTATCTTTTCCTCAGTTTGGCTTTTGCTATTCTGACTGCCTTCCCTGCTTCCTTCTGCTTTAACTGGTACAGTTCTCTGCCCTGCTCCTTCTGTGTTTGCTTATACTTCCTGAATGCAACCTTTTCTCCTTAACCTTCCTGACACCTCTTTTGAAAACCATAATGTTTTTTCCTTCATTTGCTTTGTTTATTGCTTCACACAAAGGCTTGTTGCCTCTGTGATGGCTGTTTGATTTTTCTACATAATTCCTCCACCCTTCTTTCTTGCCCATTTGCTAGTGCTTTTCTGAGGCACTCTCCCATTTCTCCATAGTCAGCCCTCCTAAAGTCCAATACTCTTGCTTTTGTATGGCTTAACACTATGGCTGTGTTTATCTTCAACCACACTGTTTGGTGGTCAGTTGTTCCCAGATGGCTACCCACTTCTAAATCTGAGATCCTTTCTCCATCCCCATTTGACAGTACCAGGTCTAATATTGCTCCCTCCCGAGTGGGTTCCACCACTAGCTGTCTGAGGCATGCCCCCTGTAGGGCATTGAGAATAACCCTGCTCTTGGATGTGGCTGCAGCAAAGGTGCTCCAGCTAACATCTGGCATATTCAAGTCCCCCATCAACAATATCTCCTCTTTTTCTGCCATTCTAAGGATGCCTTCTATCATTTCCTTGTCCATTGCCTCCCTGAGATGAGGTCTGTATACAACCCCTGTGCTAATTGTGGTGCCATATCCTGTCTCCAGGGTAACCCACAGTGCCTCCTATACTCCCGGTTTTCCTTTAGTTCTGTTGCTTTGATACCTTCCCTTAAATAGAGAGCTACTCCTCCTCTCTTTTACCCTCCCTGTCCCTCCTGAGATTGTGTATCCTGGTATGTTGACATCCCAGTCATGGTTCTCAGTATACCATGTTTCTGTGACTGCCACAATATCCAGGTGTCCCTCTTCCATCAAGGCCACTAGTTCAGGAGCTTGTTACACAGACTACAGGCATTGGTACTCATCACCCTCCATTTTTAATGGCCTTACCCTTTAGCCCCATCCCTGCCCTTACTGCCTTCTGCATTTTCTCCTGTCCTGATTCCTATTGACTTCCCTACCTTAAAAGAGGCAGTATGGCGCAGTGGTTTAAGGCTCTACGCTGCAAATCTGGAGTCCTGGGTTTGAATCCCACAGCCCCCACTTGCATAATGTGTGATCCTGAGCAAATCACTTAACTTCCTCATTCTCCCAGTTTGCACCTGTAAACAAGCTTTCAGCTGTGTGTCTCACCTGGTTAAATAATTGGAAAAAAAAAAAAAACCTTGGTGTTTACCTCTGTAACTACTGTGTTTTGTGGGGGGAGGCTGGGTTTTCCCTGCTCCGTTTCAGTGCCTCCCCCCTTGGCTTGTTGAAATGCTTGCCAATGATGCATTTAAACCTATCCTCTAGGATCCTGGATCCTCTCCTGGACAGATACAGACCATCATGCCAGTATAGGCCTGTATCCCTCCAGGTGGACCCCTAGTCCCCAATGAATCCAAAACCCTGAGCTCTGCACCAGTTTTTCAACCATTCATTGTATCCCAAGGTGCAGAGTACCCTAGCATCACCCTTGCCATAGACAGGCAGCACCTCCAAGAAGGTTACCGTACATGCTACTTGTCTAAGGCTCTTCCCCAACTCTTCAAACTCCTCTTGCACTGCTCTGATCCCATTCACAGCCAGGTCATTTGTCCTTGGGTGGACAATGACATTCAGCTCCCCTCGTGCAGCTGCTCCTGACCATTGACGGGCCCAGGAGCTTAGAATACAATGACGTAACTGTAGGATACTCCCTCTTTTTTGTATGATTCTACTCTCCACCCTTACCCATTGATCTATCCTTTTTGAACAGTGAGTATCCTGGTTTGGTCATGTTCAACTCATAGTTCAAGGTTTCCCATGTTTCAATGACAGACACAATATCAAGTTTCCTTCCACGAGCAATGCCAGTAGTTCTGGTATTTTGTTGCCTAGACTCCTATGGGCTCAGTTTTCAGAGCCCTGTTGGATTGATGCAAGGTGTGCCAAACCCCTCCTTGTGGCAAAGCGGGTGCACCAGGGGCCATGTGCCATATTTTGATATAACAGTGGTCCCGGCACCAAAGTCCCCAGAGTTGCCACAATTGGTCCCATGCACCAAACAGATGGCACATGGAAGGGTATTGATGGAGGAAGCTGTCAGCCCCTAGCATGTATAAACCTGGCCTCCTGCCTACAGGCATGCAGCCAGAGGAAGTACAGAGCCATGCTCAAATACAAAAGAGAACTGTGCGCTGTGGCAGCTATGCCATGCTGGGGAATGTGTACCATACAGTACAGTGAAACCAACTGCACAGTACAGAGAGAAAGTTGGCAAGATGCAAAATGCTACACACTGTATCCAGACTTGTCCTACTGTCAGTGCTGCCCTGTCAGACATGTGCCAGTCAGCTGTGTGGAACTGCAGTGTGCCCTGCTGGGCACCATGTCCCACTACCAGAACAGCAGGCACTGCATGCTGGATGGTATGGAGTATGGAGCATGTGTGCTTGGTCTACCAGATCTCACCCAGTGCTCACATCTGGGATGTAGTACTGTACAGACCAGGAAAACCCTGTGGCACACATTCCAGGGAGCGCAGCTGCCATGTAGTAGCCACACTGTGGTAGCATGCATGGCATGTGACAACCAGTACTATGACTGAAGTGTGTAACCGGTAGTGGGTGATGTGTCAAGTGCAGGGCACCCACTGCTATGCCAGCAGCAGACCTAGCGAGCAACACAGCCAACAGACCATACCACTTGGGGGTATGCATACTATGGCAATGGGGACTCACACTGGGGATAACCGAGTAGAACACAACAGGGACCTACCTACTCCTGAAGCTGTCATATGAGGGACAGTACAAACACCATAACAAGAGTTACAACCATAGGTTTTTGAGTATGTGCCTCCCCTAGTGCACATGAGACTCAAGGAACTGTGTAAGTCTGATCACCCTGCTGTACTGTAGCATGCTGTGTGCAGTGTTGGGATATGACATGGCCCAGTATCATAGGACCTCTGACACAATCCGCTCCCCACATGGCACGTGTCATACTCTACCTACAGTGGACCATACAGAAGGTACCAATAAACAGTCACTGTTTTGGGGGCATGTATGGCATACACATCTACTCACCACAGTGGACATACTGGAACCACGGTACACTGCCGTGTTGTATACGGCACATGGGAGGCAGGCAGTTGGTGGAACTTAGCATGCTGCTGGAACTCTGTCTACAGCACTGCACATCAGCATCTGTGCTGGGGTATGTCTGGGGGTTCTGTTGGTGGTAACTGTTGGAGTCTGACCACCAATGCACTACCGGTAGTGGTACAGGACTGGACAACACCAGAGATTCCAGGGTGATGGCACCCAGGCACCTGTGACAGTCAACACTCAAGCTGGTGTCCACCGAGGGCTACCAAATGTGTTGGACAGGTATCCATTGGATCTGTAGTGTGTGTTACCTTGGCTACTACCACCATTTCTGCAGTGTGCTTATGGCATTTTGCCACCATCCTGGTTGCCATTGCTCTGGGTATGCTGTATGGGTGCCATGTGCCACGCATATCTGCCCACTGTTCATCATGCTCCAATAAATGCCCTGACAGGTCCCACATCATCTGCTCCATTACCTTGTGCTGCAGTGAACACAATATTATGCCTGCTATGGCCAGCTGTGTCAGCACTCACTGCTGTTAGATCAGCTTTGGCTTGTCTAAGTTCAAGCGGGTTCTGCAGCTGATCAGGGGCTTTGAAAATCCAGCAGATGGGGATGTCGCAGCCATGCTGCAGTACAAATCCTGTCCACCATGGCACAGCCTGTGACATGATGCATGCCCAGCACAAGCTGGTCTGGTGCAGGCAGCCCCACTGGGAACCGAGATTACATTTGCAAATTGGGACTGATGCATGCTATAGCGCAGGGTGCCCTTGCATCAGTCCTGTTTAACATAAGCACTGTGCATTGATCTCAGGGCTTTGAAAATCAAGTCCTTCCTGTGTTGGTATAGACCATCCTCCATCAGCTGGTCCTACTCTCCTTTATGTTTCCTCCAGGTTTTGTTACCTCTAATCTGTTGTTTGGTGGGGGGAAGCTGTGACATGTGTTATGTTCTTTGCCACATTGACTCTCCTGACTAGTTGAAATTAGCCATGTGATGTGCCTACTTAGCTCCCAGCAGCCTCCTGCCTGCCTCACCTGAACAGCCTCCAATATCTTCAGATCAGATCCCAGTCCTGAATGAATGGAAATCTCTCCTCTCTGCACCAACCTTTAGCTATGCAATGGATTAAAACACAGAATTCTTCCCTCTCATTCAGGCATGGCCATGGTAGCATCTCAGAGAAGGTTACCACTCCTGCTCTCTCCTTTGCTATCTTTCACAGAGCACAGTCTTTACTTGCTCTGTGCTCTCCCACTCAGATCATTCATGACCACATGCACGATTAAATCCATATTCCCTTCCCGTATCTTTTGAGTTCTGCTCTCCAACATGTTACCACCAAAACCATATAAACACTACAAACAGGTATCTGCCTCTATCTCTGAAATCAAACAAAGAGGCAGAAGACACTGCAGAGCAGGACACTGCAGCACAGGAGCTAGCACAACAAAACTCACCCAAATCAGGAACCAAAACAAAAAAAGGAAAAAGGAAATCCAAAAAACTTCTGATCATAGGAGACTCCATGATTCGGGGAGTTGATACCCATCTCCAGCCAGGGGTAATGGTCAGATGTCTCCCAGGTACATCAGCATGGAGAGACACTGACCGCATTGCTAAAATTGTTCACAAAGCAGGAGAAAACACTGATGTCCTAGTACACATAGGGACTAATGATCTCACCAGCCGGTCAGTTGTGGAGACCAAGGAACACCTGACCAGGCTGGGTGACAAACTATCATCCATTTCATCCAGCATCTCCTTCTCTGAGATCCTGCCAGTCTGGGAGAGGAGCAGATGGACGGAAGGTCAGAGAAGGGAGATAGGGAGCTAAACATGTGGCTCAAGGGCTAGTGCCAGGAAAAAGGACACAGATTTGTAAGGAACTGGCAACAGTTCTGGGAGAAAGTTCTTTAAATTTGATGGACTGCATCTGACTAAGGAGGAGTCAGTGCATTGGGGCAGAAGTTTGATGTCTTTGCAGAATATTTAAACTAGCAAATGGGGAGAGGGTGCAGCACCCATACGTCGAATAGGAAGAACACCCTCCCTCTCAGCTAGTGGTCAAACAGGGATTCAGCATGTTTGCAGTTCATTTGCATCACCAGGTAAGAAAAAGGTTTGTCTCCCCATACGATGCACAGGGTAATGCCAAACCTCACCCAACAACTAACACACAAAATCTGGCCAATGGAAAATCATGTACACAATGCTCACAGCCTGGGAAATAAGATCCCAGACCTACAGGCAATAATGTCAGAGGCTAAACTGGACATAGTAGCAATTAGTGAGACATGGTTTACCAGTAACCACACTTGGGAGACTTCAGTACCTGGCTATGCATTGTTCAGAAGAGACCGAGGTGCAAAAGGGGGGGGGGGGTGGCCCTGTATGTCAATGAAAATATTAAATCTATAGAAATTCAGAATACACATAAGGAGCCAGAAGAACTGTGGGCCACCCTGGAAACAGGAAATGGGACAGCCATAAGAACTGGGGTTGTCTACAGGCCCCCAGACCAGGGGGAGGACATAGACACATTACTGTTTGATATACAAAACATGACAGCTAAAGGGGAGGTTCTGATAATGGGAGACTTCAACATGCCGGATACAGATTGGTCAATACCAGCAGGAACATCTGCCAGAACTAGACACATAGTGGATTCCCTGCAGGGGGAGGGCCTCAAACAACTGGTACAGCAACCCACAAGAGACAGGGCTATCCTAGATCTAGTACTGACTAACAGGGAAGGGATCACAGATCTCCAGGTAGAAGGTCACCTGGGGGCCAGTGACCATCACATGGTATGGTTCAATTTGGCTACTACATCGAAATCATCCCATTCCAAGGTGAAAATATGGGACTTCAGAGGAGCTGACTTTGATAAGATGGCCAACAGAGTTAAGCTAGCCCTGGCAAAAAGAAACACAGGTGAGGGGGTACAGGCAAAGTGGGCAAGCATTAAGGATGCAATACTTGAAGCAACATCCCATTGTGTTAGACAGAAAAGGAAGTGCAAAGAAGAAGGAAACCACTTTGGTTCTCAAATACAGTAGCAGAAAAGGTCAGAGCCAAAAGGCTGGCCTTCAGGAAATATAAGGAA
Source organism: Neoceratodus forsteri (assembly GCA_016271365.2). Taxonomy (NCBI): domain Eukaryota; kingdom Metazoa; phylum Chordata; order Ceratodontiformes; family Ceratodontidae; genus Neoceratodus; species Neoceratodus forsteri. The sequence continues at coordinate 333,715,996 of CM057455.1, read as the reverse complement.
CACAGCGGGATGAAGATAGGAGGCATACCAAACTGCCCTAAGGGAAGCAGGTAAGGCAGTAAGGCAGGCAAAGTCCCAAACTGAGGAAACACTAGCACGAATAGTAAAGAAGGTGACAAGACTTTCTATAGATACATTAGTGAAAGGAGAAAGTCCAGAGGGGTATTGCTAAGCTTAATGGAGAAAAGGGAGCATGTGAGGAGGAGGACCCTGTAAAGGCATCTATCCTAAATAGATACTTTTGCTCAGTATTTACTGAAGAGAAGGTAGGGCAGGGCCCACAGCTCAGCATCATGGACACAGGGGAGGAGGTGAGCACTACTCCCTTCACAAAAGAAAGGGTCCTACAAGAGCTTGCTAAGCTCAGGGTGGATAAGGCAATGGGACCTGATGGCATACATCCCAGGGTACTCAAGGAGCTAAAGGTGGAACTAGCAGAGCCATTAGCAGAACTGTTTAGTGAATCTCTGAGCACAGGAGAGGTCCCAGAAGACTGGAGAAGGGCTCATGTGATCCCGCTCCACAAGAGTGGTAGCAGGGAGGAGGCAGGGAACTACAGACCAGTCAGTCTTACCTCAGTGGTGGGCAAGATTATGGAGGCACTCCTTAAGGAAAGGATAGTGCACCACCTGGAATCCATAGGGGCACAGGATCCAAGACAGCATGGGTTTACAAAAGGAAGGTCCTGTCAAACTAATCTCATAGATTTCTTTGACTGGGTAACCAGAGTGGTGGACCAAGGGGGAGCAGTTGATGTCACCTACCTTGACTTCAGCAAAGCTTTTGACACTGTTCCACATAGAAGATTGATAAATAAGCTGGGTAGGCCTGGGGTGGGTCAGAAGTTGGTCAACTGGGTGGCAAACTGGTTGTCGGGCAGAAAACAGAGAGTGGTGGTAAATGGTATACAGTCAGAAGAGATGCAAGTCACAAGTGGGGTACCTCAGGGATCAGTCCTGGGGCCAGTCCTCTTCAACATCTTCATTAGTGACCTTGCAGATGGACTAGAGGGTAAGGCTTGTCTGTTTGCAGATGACACCAAGATCTGCAACAGAGTAGATGATCCAGATGGGGTGGGCAGAATGAGAAGAGATCTGGATAAACTAGCAAAGTGGTCAGAAGAGTGGCAACTGGGATTTAATGCAAAGAAGTGCAAGATCATGCACATAGGGAAGAGAAACCCTGAAGCCACCTATAGGCTGGGAGGGGAGTTGCTAGCAGTCACAAAGGAAGAAAGAGACTTGGGCATCATCATCACTGATGACCTGAAATCATCCAAGCAGACCTCTAAAGCAGTAGGTAAGGCTAGGGGGTGTTAGGGTGTATTAGTAGGGGTATCACAAGCCGTAAGAGGGAGGTAATACTCTCTCTTTACAAGACACTGGTTAGGCCCCATCTGGAGTACTACATGCAGTATTGGAGGCCACACCTTCACAAGGACATTAACCAAATTGAGGCAGTCCAGAGAAGGGCAACCAAAATGGTGCAGGGACTGCATCAGAAGACATATGAGGACAGATTAACAGAGCTCAATATGTATACCCTTGAGCAAAGGAGGGAGAGAGGTGATATGATCGAGGGCATTCAAACACCTTAAGGGCATTAACAAGGTGAAAGAGTCTAACATGTTTAAATATAAGAAAAATAGCAGGACAAGAGGACACAGCATGAGATTAGGGGGCGATTAAGGGGAATGAGAAATTCTTTTCACAGAAAGCGTGGTGGATGCATGGAATGGCTTACCTCAAGAAGTGGTGGCTATGAATACAGTGCAGGGCTTCAAACAGGCATGGGATAGGCATAAGGGAGCAATACAAATGAGTATGAATAGATAGGCCACTGACAGAGCAAAGGCAGATGGCGCATTTATAAGGTAGAAAAAGAAATGGGCAGACTGGATGGGCCTTGCGGTCCTTATCTGCCGTCAACTTCAATGTTTCTATGTTTCTATGTTCTATGAGTTCCACCATCCTGACAATGAGTCTGTCTGCTGCCACCCCAGGAAAGCAGCAGACCACTCTTTTCCGATTCTACAACACTGAAGCAGCACTCAGGCAGTGAAAAGAAAATTGTTAACTTACAACTTTAAAGCTGATGCCATCTGGATTTTTATTATTCTAGCAGAATCTCAGCACTGGTACCCCAGTGCTTCGCATCATTAGCATGCTGCTTCAGTGTTGTAGTCTTGGTAGCAATTTTCTTGGCTATCACCCGCACTTCTGATCATGAGTGTGTGTTTACTTGTGTATGTTTGCTTTTTGGCCACCTCTTTACCTTTAGGTGTGAGATTGAAGTCCCTCCCAGTGCCCTTCCACAAATGAGTCTCCCTCTACATGTACCTTCCTCTTGCCCCCTTTGGGGCTCACCCTTCCATCTGGCATGCTCTCGGGAAGAGCCGATCTGTTAGGTGTGCTGGTCCCATCTTCCCTTGTGAGGGTGGATTGTTGTCCCTTCTGTTGTAAGAGGGAAAACCTATTATTTGTGCACAGCCCTGATTCCACAGGATTAGACTTCCCTCCCCAATTTCCATTCAAAGCCCCACTATCCAGCCTCCTAATCTGTTTTTGTGGGCCATGGAGGTGGCTGTGACAGAAGTGCCCAATGGGACCTGGTGGCTGCAGCTCACAAGTGGCATGCTTCAACCCTTGTGTCATCCAGCTCTACCCTCATGGCCTGGAACCTCCAGCCACTGGGTTAAAGATAGCATGGATAAAACTGCATGAAATACATTACTGCAAAAAGCATTAATGGCTCTACAGTGACAGGGGTTTTACAGTGTGCGGTAGAAACTGCTACCCCTGTCTCTGTAGGCAGCCGGCGGGGGAGGTGAAGGATGCCATCAGTGTGGTACCTGGCCGAGCTGCTCCCATGGTGGAGCGACTAGAGCACCTGCCTCCGGCGGCTTCTGGGACCTGGGGCTGTGGTTTGGTTCTCTCCAGGTCCCGCTCTGCTGCAGCTTCTTTTGTCACCCAAAACAAAACTTTTACCAACCTAAGTTTTTTTTTTTTTTTACCCCAGATGTCCACCTCCCCCCCCCCCAAGTTGATTATAATTAGTCTGGGGGTGAGGAGGGCTAAGACCCCCACAAAAACTAAATTTGCTGCTGCGGTGTGTGCTCTGTGTGTGCTGGTCATCATATTGTGCTGACGTTATTTTGCCACATGATTTGCGTGTGGCATTGTTGTGGTGCACGGTTTTGCCCATGACATTATGACCCTGTACTGGAACCTTCTATAATTTAGACTGCGGCTGAACTCCCAGAGCACCCTCTGGTTTACCACTGTCCCACACAACCTGTCCTCCCACCACATACATCAGGTGTCCCTCCCCCCAACATCCCTGTGTGTATGTAGCACCGTAAGAAACTTTGTGGAATTAGTATATTATCTGTCACCTCACTACACACAGGCTATCTGCACTGTACAATGTTGTGTTACCCTAGGTAGGGGGTTTTAGGACCCCTTACACAGCCTGCTTTACAAGTAACTTGCTGTGTTACTATAGATAGGGCTTTTCTAGGAGCCCCTTACACAGCCTGCTTTACCATTTTTTTCTTACCCTAAATACAGTTTTTTAGGACAGTATAACTATGATGGTGCCTGTTTTACTTCGCTATTTATTGCTTGCCTTATCAGCTATCCTGCTTCCCTCATATCATTTTTCATTGTTTTACCTTACTCTTGGTGCATCCATTCTTCCTTGGTGCCACGCCTTCCTGGCTCTTCTACCAGAGTCCTCAGATCTTCCTGTGGAAGGCCTCCAGACGTTCCTAGGTAGATGCCTCACTCCTGCTCTGGGGACTCATGTTATGGGACACTCATGCAATGGGACATGGGGTCAGAGTACTTTTATGAGTCTCCTCTTCTTCCAGGATGCTCCTGTCTTCTCTACTGATTGGCTGATGTCAATCATGTGATCGGTGAGTGGGAATATAGTATGTACTTAACTGTCCTGGTTAAAAATGTTCTAGCTGCCTCAGTCAGCTATCCCTTGCTGATAGCACACTCACAGTTCAGAGATCAGGGAGGTTCAGAACTGATGTCTGGAAGTATTTCTTTACAGAAAGGGTGGTGGAGAAGTGGAGCAAGTTGCCAAGAAATGTGTTCTGTGTCAAAAAAGCAGTGGGATTTAAGCACAGATGGGATTGGCATATGGGGGATAGTAAAAGTGTGTGTGGGGGAGGATGGAACAAGGGAGGGGTTTGAGTGACTAGGGTACTCATAACAAACAATATGTAGGACTGGGCAGATTGAGTGTATCATGAGACTTCTTTCTGACATCATTGTCCATGTTTCTATGTTTCCCTGTATGAGTTTATAAACTTGTCATTTTCCACTGAAAATAATATTGCTGGGCTGGCAGTATAGCCTAGACATTAGAGTAATGAGCTATGAATGAGCTTGGTACATCCAACAGACTGACCTATGTTTGATTCCCACAACCTCCACTTGCATACTGTGTGAATCTAAGCAAATCACTTAGCCTCCCCAGTGCTTCTGGTTTGCCCTTGAAAACAGGCACCTGTGCCTAGTGGGTCTTACCTTGTTAGGAAAGAATAAAATAAAAAAAAATAAAAGCATGCTTGACATTTTAATGCTATGCATATACTTTAATTTTAATAGAACCACCCCTGAGAGTTTGTGTTATATATAGATGGAATAAACAAATGTACCTTACACAGGTCGTCAATAGGATTTTTTTTACCATTAAGAAACAAAGAAACATAGAATTTGATGACAGATAAGGACTGCTTGGCCCACCTAGTCTGCCCATTTCCCTACCTAACGGATAAGCTGCAGATCCTAGTTAACCAACAGCCTACTTTCTCCTACCCCCCATTAGAATTGCCTTATGTCTGTCCCATGCATTCTTGAATTCCCCCACTGTTTTTGACTCCACGACCTCCTCAGGAAGGCTGTTCCATGTATCCACAACCCTCTCTGTGAAAAAATACTTCCTCACATTACCTCTGAGCCATTCCCCCCCATCTTCAAATTGTGCCACCTTGTTCTTCCACATCTTTTTTTCTGAAAGATGCTACCCTCTTGGACTGTGTTGATTCCCTTGATGTACTTGAAAGTTTCTATCACGTCCCCCCCCTCTCCCTCCTCTCCTCAAGGGTATACATATTAAGTTCATTTAATCTCTCTTCATATGTCTTCTGGTGCAGACCCTGCACCATTTTAGTTGCCCTCCTCTGGACAGCCTCCATCCTGTCTATGTCCTTGCGGAGATGGGGTCTCCAGAACTGCATGAAGTACTCAGATGTGGTCTCACCAGCTGCCTGCACAGAGGGATAACAACTTCCTGTTTTCTACTGGTGATGCCTCTCCCTATGCCTTCCAGTATCCCACCAGCCCTCCTTACTGCCTTCTCACATTGCTTGCCCACCTTGTCATCTGATATGACTACCCAGCCCTTCCATTTTGTTGTTGTTAGTATCTCACCCCCATTGTGTACTCTTCCCTTGGTTTTGTTTCCAGGTGCATTACTTGCACTTCTTTGCATTGAATCTAAGCTGACATACATTTCACCATTCCTCCAACCTTGCCAAGTCCTTTCATCCTTTCCACCCCACCTTCAGTATCAACCTTGTTGCAGATCTTTGTATCATCTGCAAAGAGTCATACTTTTCCTTCCAGTCCCTCTGCAGTGTCACTTATAAAGACATTAAAGAGGATTGGTCCTAGTACTGAACTCTGTGGTACCACGCTAGTAACCCCCCTTTCTTCAGAGTGAACTCTGTTTACTATTACCCTCTGCATCCTGTTGTCCAGCCAATTTTTTACCCAGGCTACCACTTTGGGACCCACTCCAAGGCTGGCTAACTTGTATATTAATCTTTTATGTGAGACTGTGTCAAATGCCTTGCTGAAGTCTAGGTATGCCATGTCCACAGCCCCTCCCTGGTCTACTACTTTGGTCACCCAGTCAAAGAAATCAATTAGATTCATCTGATGACCTTCCTGATGTGAATCCATGCTGCATTGGGTCCAGTGCCCCACTGTCCTCTAGGAACTCAACAATTCTTTCCTTCAGAAGTGATTCCATCATTTCCCTACCACGAGTCAAACTGACAGGTCTGTAGTTCCTGCCTCTGTCTTGCTCCACTTTTGTGAAGGGAATCAAATCCGCCCTCTTCCAGTTCTTAGGTACCACACCATCCGCCCATGATCTGATAAAAGGGTAGTCAGTGATGTTACTAGTTCTCCCTTAGTTCTTTTAGAATTCTATGGTGACTCCCATCAGGCCCCATTGCTTTATCCACCTTCAGCTTTAGGAGTTCTTTCAGAACCCTTTCTTCTGTGAAAGGACTGATATCAACCCCCTATACAGAGTACTTCTATTGACTGGATTAGGTACCTCCCCCTCCTCTTCCTTTGTGAATACTGAGCAGAAGTATTCATTCAGTATCCCTGCTTTTTCACTGTCCCTCTCTGCCCAACCAACCTCCTCTTTATTCAGCCTCAGTATCCCTGCCTAAGTCTTTCTATGCTCCCTAATGTATCTATAAAAGGTTTTATCCCCCTTCTTAACCGAGTTGGCTATCATTTCCTTAGTTTGGGCCTTTGCTATTCTGACTGCCTTCCCCACTTCCTTCTGCTTTAACTGGTACAGTTCTTTGTCTTGCTCCTTCTGTGTTTCCTTATACTTCCTGAATACTATCTTTTTCTCCCTAACCTTCCCTGTCACTTCTTTTGAGAATCATAGTGTTTTTTTCTTTCTTTTTGATTTGTTTATTTGCTTCACACAAAGGCGTGTTGCCTCTGTGAGGCCGTTTTGATGTTTCCCCATTGTTGCTCCACCCATCTTCTTGCCTGTTTACTAGTGCTTTTCTGAGGCACTCTCCCATTTTGACAAAATCAGCCATCCTGAAGTCCAGTACCTTCACTTTTGTATGGCTTGACACCTCAGCTAAGTTTATCATGAACCACACTGTTGGGTGGTCACTTGTTCTCAGATGGCTACCCACTTCTAGATCTGAGATACTGTCTCCATCCCCATTTGAGAGTACCAGGTCTAAGATTGCTCCCTCCTACGTGGGTTCCAAAACTAGCTGTCTGAGGCATGCCCCCTGTAGGGCATTGAGAATGGCCCTGCTATTGGATGTGGCTGCAGCAAAGGTGCTCCAGTTAACATCTGGCATATTCAGGTCCCCCATCAGCAATATCTCCCCTTTCACTGCCATTCTAAGGATGCCTTCTATCATTTCCTTGTCCATTTCCACACCCTGAAATGGGGGTCTGTATACAACCCCTGTGCAGATTGTGGTGTCATTTCCAGTCTCCAGGGTGACCCACAGTGCCTCCTCTCCTCCCTGTTTACCCTTTAGTTCCTTTGCTTTGATCCCTTCCCTTACATAGAAAGCTACTCCTCCTCCTCCTCCTCCTCCTCCTCTTCTACCCTCCCTTTCCTTCCTGTAGATTTTGTACCCTGGTATGTTGATATCCCTGTTTTGGTTCTTTGTACCATGTTTTGTGACTGCCATGATATCCAGGCATCCCTCTTCCATCAAGGCCACCATTTCAGAGAGCTTGTCACCTAGACTATGGCACTGGTACTATTACCTTCCATTTTTGATGGCCTTATTCCTTTTGCCCCATACCTGTCCTTACTGCCTTTGTCATTTTCTCCATTTACCCCTGCAATTCTCCCTACTGACTGCTTTATCTTGGTGTTTACCTCACTACTACTCCTGTTTTTTTGTGGGGACTAGAGTTTCTCTTCTCCTTTTAGTGCCTCCCCTTGGCTAGTTTAAATGCTTGCCAATGAAGCATTAAACGTATCACCTAGGATCCTGGTTCTCCTCCTGGATGGATGCAGACCATCATGCCAATATAAGCCTGTATCCCTCCAGGTGGAGCCCCAGTCCCCAATGAAGCTGAAACCCTGAGCTCTGCACAGTTTTTCAACCACTGATTGAATCCCATGGTGTGGAGTACCCTAGCCTCACCTATACCATAGACAGGCAGCATCTCCGGGAAGGTTACCGTGCGTGCTACTTGTCTAAGGCCCCTTCCCAACTCCACAGACTCCTCCTGCACTGCTCCAAGCCCTTTCCCAGCCAAGTCATTTGTCCCAAGGTGGACAATGACATCCAGCTGCTCCTGCGATCCTGAGGATTTGCTCCCTGTCCCTCCAAGCCATGGCTCCAGGTAGGCACCTTAACTCCCTCTCCCCTCCCTCCCCCAATTCTACCATCCTAGTAATGGAGCCCCCCACCAGGAGTTGTTTCCTTCCCCTGTGGGTTCCCATGCCACCCTCCTGTAGGTCTCCTTTGTGGAGGTTCCCAGCATCCTCTTTGGTCTCCATTGCGGGTGCCTCTATACAGGAACCACACTCTGCCAGAATGGCATATGAATTGTGGAGAGGTACAACTGGGGGATGTACCTCTGTTCCACCACCCTCACCCTCCTGAGCCCACTGTGGTCCAACCACCCTCTTTCTTGGCAACCTCTGAGGCAGCGGCGGTGGCCCTGGTGGTCCCTGGGTGGGAAGGAAGGTCCCCTGTATCCTGGCCAACTCAGCCTGGAGATGAGAAATCTCCTCCCTCAGTCCAGAGAGGTGCCTGCAGATGAGACAACACTGCATCCTCCAGAATGTCTCCCGGAAATCTGCTGCTCCACAGCCACTGCACTACACCACTCCCATCATGTCTTTATTTGTGGTTCCTTAACTGTTGTTTTGTATACTTACTCTTTCCTCTCTCTGTTTATTTTTATATATATATTTTTCCCCTACTTTCCTACTACCTCCATGCCCTTAACGTCCCTGATCTTCCTGTTCTGGGACAGTAAGTTCCTATATTCCTCAGTAGTCTTCTTCTTACTTGCTCAGAGTCAGACCTCCAGCAGGTAGAGGGTGATGGAGAGATACTCTTTTCCATCTAGGATGGTGATTCTTTTGTGCCTCTGTGATCACTCCCTTCCTGCTCCCAAACAGGAAGTTCCTGTTGATAGTCAAATCCTGTGCTTATAGAAGTAGAACCGGCTAAAGGTGGGGAGGTGGAGGGGAGGGGTGGAGGGCAATATAGTCCCAGTACAGTAGTATAGTTCTAACAGCACCTCCTTCCTCTTGCTGTTCTCTGCCACAAGCTATCTAGGTCACTTTTTAAAATCAAACACCTGGCTTCCTTCTGTGTTAGCCACTACCCCTAATTATGAGTTTGTTTCTTCACTTAGCTAACTGCACAGATAACAATTACTTCACCCAATTCAGAGTCAATAGTAAATTTCAACATTCCATCATGGTACCTCCCAGGATTGCTAGGTAAATTATTTCACTGTCACAAACCATATGGCCTTGTGTGTTCATGAGCAGCCAAAGTATTACCCTTATCAAATTTATTTGTCTCCACCCTCTAGAAGTTCAGTTAGCATGCATTTTAATCAAATACCATGTTGCAAAACACAGAGATACAGAACAACAATATATACAATAAAAACAGTATGAAATATAGCTCAGCGTCATTAAAAAATCACAGCCCCTAAGTAACATTTATCATCTGAAACCTAACAGAAATTTAAAGTAACTAGTAAAAAGTAGTCCCTCCCTATCTGTCAATTGTGTCTTTCCATATATCTGATAGATGGAAAGCTTGTTTATTGTGGAACACAGGAATTCAAACTACTGCAGAATTCCTCTGGCACAATGTTCACACCCTCACACACAATGGAAGGCATTGTACAGAGCCAAGGTTGCAACTGTTTCTGAAGCAGTGTAAGTAGCAGATATTTCAGTGGCAGGCTGGTAAGGACAGAAGGGAATTTCTCATGGTCACCAAAGAAACACCAGGAAGTAAATCTGTGATTAGTACTTAATTTTTTAAATTTGTTTATGTGTGCAATGTGGGTATCATGAGAGGAAAGAATTTTTATGTATTTATTAGTTATTTGTTTTAATTTTAGGGACGTATACTTTTTAGGGCCTTGTTGAAGGTTGGCAGTGAGTAAAGGTGTTAGCCATGTTTGTAATGGCAGTCAGGGATGAGTCAAGTGACTCACACATTCTGTATGTGACTGGCCCAAATTCCAAATCCCATTACCTGAACTTACTAACATACTAATTGTCAGCAGATTAGGCCTTACGGTCTATCAAGTCTGCTCGAATCTCAGATCCCTAGTTGGGTACCGAGGCCCTCCCCCCTTGTGTTCCAGAAAGTCCTATCATCCATTCCCGCCCTCCTGGGCCAGGCCATCATCTGATACATCCACTTTCTGTGTCTGTCCCACCCTCTCTTGAAGCCCTCCACTGTGGATCTCTGAACCAGCTCACCAGGCAGTGCATTCCAAGGATCCACCACCCTCTCAGTGAAAAAAAAACTCCTCTTTTCCCCTCTCACCCTTCCACCTTCCAACTTCAAACCATGCCCTCTGGTGATACCTCCCTGCTTTAGTCTAAAGATCCCATCCGTGTTTACCCTATTTATTCCCTTGAGGTACTTGAAGACCTCAATCATGTCCCCTGTCTCTCCTCTCCTCCAATGAAAACAGGCAGAGCTCCTCAAGTCTGTCCTCATATGTCAAATCCCTTAGTCCTCATATCATCTTAGTTGCCCTCCTCTGTACCCTCTCCAGGAGCTGTATGTCCCTCTTCAAGTGTGCTCCCCAGTACTGTAACTTGTTTCAACCTGTGCATTTCTGGGAAAACAACACATGGGTACTGGAATGCATTTAGCCCATCAGGAAGCAAGAACTATCCAACAATTTTATAAGTGTTTTTAGAAGCTGCTGGCTTTGAAACTTTGATATTGAATGTGTCTGTGTCAGCCTCAGTCTGAGGGAATTTCAAAATTGTGGTGGAGCCAGAGAAAAGCAAAGTAAGAGCACAGGTCAAAATTACTATATTCATGCAAATGCCCTGAAAATAATGAATTAATGATAGCTGCTTGTAATACTGTTGCTTGCTTTCTATGCATAGCACCCAAGAGATACTGAGTGGGGATGAATATTAAGATCTTCCAATGCTCCCTGTCACCTCTAACCTTTACACCAACATTACTCCACTGGTCCCTATCACTGCTTGCTCTACTCTGTCCTCTCCCTTCCCTCTCTTGCTGTCAAATGCCCTTCCCATTGTGCCTCCTTTATATCCAAATTTTGGTTTAGTTCCCATTCCTCCTACTTCACCTCCCTCCTGCCTTCTTCCCCTCCTTCCTCCTACCCTCTTCATAGCAGTGTTTTCCATTATCTTTCTATTTCATCTAAGAAATCTACTGTCGGTCAAGCTGCCTGCCTTCTCATATCACTTTCCAAACCTGTGACCCACCCTTTCCCTATCATTCCACTGCCTCTGCTCCTTAGATCTCTTCTTCATGACTTTTCTATTACCACTTGCAACTGTCCATGACCCTTGCCTTTTGATCTTTTCCACCATCCTACTCATATTACCCTAGCCATGTTGCTCTCCCTCCCCACTTTGTCTGTAGGGAGTAATGTCCTCTATCCAAACTCAATTTTGTCTACCACATGTAGCTTGCTGTACTGTTATACCTTGCATTGTGCATGATTATGTTCCTTTGATGTACTGTAGAGCTGTAAATGTCAATTTTTTTGTAATGTTGTTAGTTACCATTTATTTTTTTTCTCTTCTTGTACTTTCTACCCCTCCCCCTCTCCACGGGACACATATGGAAATGAGCTGTTATCAGCTCAGCATGTCTTTCTTGGTAAAACATTTCAAAGAAGGAAGGAAGGAAGAAAGGAAGGAAGGAAGGAAAACAAACCAAGGGCTATTTGGAAATCTTTCTGTCTTCACATAATAAGTGACCGCGTGTTTGCTGCTGTTTCCTCTCAGTTTCAGAACACCTGGCTAGCACTGCTTAGGACTGTACAATCTGTTCCTGTTTCAAACAAATTTTACATAAACAAAAAACTATCTTATTTGGTAGCGATGATACCTTTATTCACCACTCCATAGATAAATAAAGTTCAGTATTTTATTAAAGAATTGACAGACACCAGGTACAGGTTTAAAACAGGACTAACCTACTAACTACTGAGCTACTGCAGAGCATGCTAACATTCAAAGGACTATCTCCAAGAGCTGAAGAGTCTACAAAGCATGTGTCCATAATATACTGAGACCAGGAGAGGATCTCATCTGGCATGTGAGTGTTCGATATTGGTCAACACTGTGAAAAGAGGAAGGTACATGCAAAATAATGAGTATGATCTCCCAGAACTGTTTGTTTTCATGGATTTATTTTTGTTTCTGTGCTTTTGAGGACTAATTTGGCACACTCTATAATGCCCTACAACAACTTTTAAAGACTTATTTCTTGGGCCTTTGGTTTTAAAATGTCAGTTGTGAACAATACTGTATGTAAAGTCTGCCTGACTTTAATATAGGTATAATTTAAATAGTCCTTATGGCTATACTAGGCATTGTGCATCACAAGCTGGAGTTCCACAAGGATGCAGTATAAATAAAGAAAAAAAGAGATGCCTGCCACATCAAGCCTTCAAGTCACTGTAGCAGTCTCTGTTGCTTGTGCTTTCTTTGAACTGCCCGCCATCTAATTACTGACCTTTGAGCAATCTCTTCTAATTAGCTAATATACCTCCATTAAGTCTCCCTCTGTACTGAGTTAGTCCAAGGTCAGAGCACAGCACAGCACATGACCTTTGCCTCAGACAGAGATCTAAGATCCTTGCCGTGGTGAGATGACAGCATATTAGCTGGGAGGAATGCATTTTATAAAAACCTGTCTGGGTAGAGCATAAGTGATATACTGCTGTTAAAATAACACTGTCAGGGGTTTTCTCTCTCGCAGTTCTAAGCTGTTTAAACATGATGAAAAAGTAGAGTACATCAAAGAAGTTATTTATCAGGGGTTCCTTGTTCATTAAGTACACCTGTAGTATTTTGCAGTATGGTGTTTAAGACAGGGAAGAGATTTTAATATAATTACTTCAAAGTAAAGCAAACATTTTGAAGTTAATCAGTAATGAGTTTGCTTAGAGGAAATAAATGTGACCTGTAAAGATATACTGTATATAAACAGACAGACAGAGACAGACAGGAAGACAGGCAGGCAGACAGACAGACAGTCAGATACTGTAAATTAGGCAGTTGTTCAACACTTGTAAAGTTCTTTGGAATTCGTTATATTTGCACAGTTCAGGCTAATATATACCATGGCATTAATTGCCTTTCCTTTCTTTCTTTTCTTAATATCATAATTCAGTCTACCTTTCTTATGTGAACCAATCGCAACATTTTTTTAAATGTACAACAACAGATCTGGGGGCTGACATCCAAAAGGTTAACATATCTCACACTGTGGTAACCAGGCTTTTCACATTTGGAAGAGCCAAAGGCCATACTCACTGTGCCCTAGTGTTCAGTGCTCAGTGGACAGTACTAATGTGCACAGTATACCACTACACCCATACAAATAAGCAAACTCTTTTGCAGACAGGTTACAGTGGTATATTTGGGGTATATTTCATGATTTGGTAATCAGCAACAGGCTGCCATGGTGACACTGATTATGGATTCCAAAACCCTGCACTTAATTTTGGGCACATCATTGCAAAATCACCCAGCCTTTCCTTGACTGAGTGATGGATAGCAGACTAACAGCAAGAGCTGTCATTTCACTGTTAATTTAGTTGTTTAACCAGGTATAGCACACTAAGCTGAAAGCTTTTTTATAGGAGCGACCTGGGAGCACAAGGAGGTTAAGTGACTTGCTTAGGGTCACACAGTATGCAAGTGGAAGCTGTGGGATTCAAACCCAGGTCTGGTCTGCTGGATGTCACCAGATTTGCAGCTCAGAGCCTTAGACCACTGCACTATACTGCCTCCTGGCAGTCTAATGGTTCCCTCTCTCCTCCCTGCCCATCTGATGATTCATGTAATTGTTACTTATGTCCCTGGCAGTCTAGTGGTCCCCTAGCCCTCACTTCCCATCTGATGTGTCATGTAATAGTTTACAACATCCTTGGCAGTCCAGTGGTCTCCTCACCCCCAACATCCATCTGATATGTGAGATAATAGTAGCCAACATACCTGGCAGTCTAGTGGTCCTCCTGCCCCTAATGCTCATCCAATGAGTCATGTAATAGTTGCTAATGGCCCTGTCAGTCTAATGGTTCCCCACCCCATCATACCTATCCTTACACTGTATATATGAATCCACTGCCTGGTGGTCTAGTGGCCCCCTCTCCATCAATGCACTGATACATTTACTGTACCTCCACTCCCATCCCACCTACTCAGTATCCTCCACCCACATCTCTGATCCACACCTGGCTTACAGTTCCCTCCATATGACAATTTTACTGACATTTCTGCTACAGGGATGGGGACTGGTACATCCCCTCTGCTCACCCCCTCAGCCAGCCACCAGCTGCCTGACAGGGAGCAAGCGTGCATAGATTGTAGAATAATCCCCTGTAACTACTCACTGATCCCTTTCTTTTCCACCCAATATTTGTTTTTGCTATCCTTCCCCTCCCTCTCCATATCACTCTAATTTGATATCACTTCATAACTATTTGCTAAACTAATGAGTGGGTGGTTGTTTCTTTCCTTCTTTTGCACAGTTTTCTTCCTGATATTGCTGTATGTCATCCTTCGTGATCCAAATTGCAGTGCCAGTGGCTCAGTAGGTAGCACACTCGCCTCTGAGGCCGGGAGATCAGAGGGCTGTGGGTTCAGTTCCCACATCTGGCACTTGGGTTAATGTCCCAGTACTGACACTGTAGTGCAGCATGAGAGGGGTGCTGCACTTCTGAGGTGCCATCTTTCAGAAGACATGTTAAACCGAGGTCCCATCTGCCTGGATTGGTGGTAGTTCAGTTGGATGTTGAAAGATCCCATGGCACTTATTGAAAAAAGAGTAGGGGAATTTCCCCGGTGTCCTGGCCAAATTTCCTTCATTCACTAAAAAATACCACCGACAGCTTAATCTGGTTCAATTTCAGTTGCTTACCATCTGTATCCCCCTCCCCCTCCTGGTCACCCCTGAAAAAAGGACTTCTAGGCTCAGTGGGCTTACTGGGTCAACAAAATTCAACAAACAAACAAATCCAAAGATACAATCCAATCAACATTTAAGCTATCATCACTCTCTAAAATGTTTGCTTCAATAAGTGATTTATTAATTTTTTTTTCTAATTGCCTTATTGCATGCATTCTTCCTAACAAAGAAACATAGACTGATGGCAGAAAAAGACCAACGGTCCATCCGGTCTGCCCCAGTTCCCTATCTAACCCTGGGGCCTACTGTGCATCCAAAGTCCTAGTCCTCCCCCTCCTCCCCCATTCTCCTTCCCAAAAAGTGATACACATGTTTCTGCCTGGTTTCAGATTGGGGACCTTTCACATGTGAGGCAAACGTGATAACCACTACACTACAGAAACACAATATAAAATTGTGGGTTACTGTACTACAGTATTGGTTTTACAACCTGATGTGGGGCTAGAACCTACAACCTTCTGGCTCTATAGGAAGGCGTGCAACCTACTGAGCTACTGACACCATGAGGTGTTAACCTTTCCCCAAAGTCTGAGACTTCTCTTTCCAGCTTCTTATTCAAAAGGCATCTATTACAAACACAAATTTCTTTCTCATTATTATTTTTAATAATGGCATATGTGTTACAATAATCACAATTAATTACTAATTTCCTGTTTTATGATTTTCTTAGCTTCTTTTATGATTATTAGAAAATTCTAATCCATTTAGATTATCACATGCTCAATGACTGGAGAGTGGCCCATGTGTTCCAGCACAGAACCAGGCTACTATAGGCTGGGCAGTGGAAGTTGTTGGAGCCATCATAAAAATAAAATCCTCAGGCAACTAGGGCTCAGCAGGCCAATACAGATTCTGTAAGTCAACTAATTGTAAACACACCTCATTGCATTTTATGAGTATGAAACCAAGAAGATAGATGTAAGAATCTTGTAGCTGTTGCACTATATATCTGGAGTTCAGTAAGGCATCTAATACTGTACCACACAGGAGGCTAGTTCATAAACTAGAGGACTTAGTTATAAACTGTCTGATAAGCTATAACTAAGGAATGCATTTACATACAGTACTTTGCATGGATCAGGATACTTTTGTAAATAAGCCTTGGCTCAATTGGAATGATGTTATACTGTATTTTTTTATTAAAATAAATTAAAATGTTTAATTTTATAATCGTATTGGATGACATAAAGGTGGCCAGATGGTGCAACAAGGCAGTAGGGAGGGCTAGTGGGATGCTGGGGTGCACAGGGAGGGATATCACCAGCAGGAAGAGGGAGGTGGTGTTGCCTCTGTATAGATCACTGGTGAGACCTCACCTAGAGTACTGTCTCTAGTGCTGGAGAGCACATCTCTGGAAGGACATAGACTGAGTGGAGGTAGTCCAGAGGACAGCAACTGAAATGCTGCAGGGTCTGCATCAAAAGCCCCAGGAGGAGAGACAAAAGGACCCCAATATTTTATTTATGTATGTATGTATTTATTCCAGTTTGGGATTAACACCTTTGAGTCAAGGACTCGTTTTCAAAGGTTCCAGGTCAGTTGTTGCATAAACAAAATTAAACAATTACAATAATACAAGGTGCACAGAAGATGACATTGAGACATTTACATTGGCAATTAAAATAGAAATTGAGATTAATATACAACATTTACAGAGGCAGTATAATAAAAACTGAGACTTATATACACCAAAAATAGTTAGCAGTTACAGAGAGGAAGGGCTGATAAGAGATGGTTGGCAAGGCTAATTACTGGGGTTCACTAAATAGTGTGCCGACCTAGGATGGATAAGGGTGGGGTGGTCAGCCAGAAGTGGCATCGTCAGAGGTGGGAAGAGGGTAAGGTGGGGTTGTCTGCCATGAGTGGGCATCGTCAGTTGAGATGAGGGGTGGCGGAGGGGGAGTGTGTGGAGAAGCTGTACGAGATGGGTTGATGAAGCCCTGTCTCTTTATTGTGGTCCGTTACATGTCATTTTAGTGCTGAGAAAGGAGCTGAGCCTGGATTTGAAAGTATTGATCTTGGGCGTACCAGTGAGGTAAGCAAGTAGCTCATTGTACCATTTGGTCCTTAGTACAGAAGAGAATTCTGGGCAAGTTTGTCCTTTGGAAGGGGTCATCAACTTGTCAGTAACCATACTTCTAGTTGATTTTGTTGGAACTATCAGCAAGAAGACTTTCCAGAGAGGGAGGTGAGACCAAGAAGCATTTTTATGTTGGCTTGCGCATGCAACAACATGGCTCTTTCCTATATGAGTTTTAGAGGTGTGCCGCCGCTCTGCCAATGCCCCACCCGTTTTGCAGGTGGGAGCACACCGCACCAATGAATGGCTGAGCTGTCTATGACAGCACTTCAGATGCAATGGCGTGCAGTTGAAAGGACCACCGCTGCAATCAGATGTGGTAACGTGTACCAATTTACATACTGCCAGCCGCTGCTGCTAAGCTGCTGTAACAGAGGGTTAACTGACACACTGAATGAGTATATTACAACAGACACACAGAAAATACATGTCCCTTGCACCACCTTTACGTATATTGTGCTTTGTGTCGTTAACCAGCTATCAGAGTTGAGAAATGCACATATCCATACATTAAACCATCTTGATCGGGGTCAGCAACACTACACATCCACAGCAGGACTGCCCCTCCCACGTGCAACGAGAACTGAAGTCAAATTCGTCAACACCCCCACTGCTTCCAGCAGGAGCGCAGGCACAGCAAAACCAAAAATCCAAGATACTGATAATCAATCTGCCTGCTGAGCAGCATAGGAGATGTAGTTCTTTACCCCTCCACTCTAATGCATCCTAACACAGGTCGGCAGCCTGAGATGACTAATCTTTCCATCATTCTTTGCAGCTGCAAATGGCACCCCCATATCAAAAAGAGCTGTGGACTGTCTGCAGCTGTAAACACCATAGCAGTCCTAGCCTGGTGTGGCGCATCTGCCACGAGTGATTATCAATTCAAATCACAACACAGTCCCCACAGATTTATTCATTCATTCATTTGATTCCAAAATAAATCCCACTTTGAATTTCCCATCCTCCTGATCCTCTCCCAACTTGCCACAGTCAGCTGCTGTCTGCAACTGTATAAACTAAACTAAGCAGCCTGCCTGCCAGTGTCAGGCACAAATAATCCCCGAGCATCGTGGGTCCGCAGCAGTCCACCTGAAGGAATATGAGAACTTAAGTTAGCTTAGTAATAAGTAAATTGACAGAACTGGAGAAGTGAATGCATGTTCTCATTGTCCTGGACTCCTCCTAGTTCTCAATTCGATTCTTCACTTGGACTCTTCCTCCTCAGTCAGGCGGTCCATACTGAGTGACACTGCTTAATCACTGTCCCAGTGACCTGGCTGTCTCCGACCCACCCTGACAACTTAATAGTCCTCGCTCCAGACGGTCCTCCAACCACATAACAGGATACCTCCGACTCCAGTGGCACCCTGTTTGACCCACTGAGTCGCCGACGACCTCAACCTCATGGTGACCAACCATGGTGTCCCATCTGCCACCGCTCCGATCCATAATCTGAATGGTAAGGTGCGTGTGTGAGTGACACAGCCTGAGCCAGGCCAGCTGCCAGCAGCCCTGAGTCAGCCAAGAGCAGAGGAGGCAGCGACTAGCGAGGAAACACAATGAATAGAGAGAGTCTGTGACTCAGTGACTGTCTCACTGTCTGTGAGTGTGTTTATTTTTTTTTAGGAACCCTTGGTCGAGAAGACAGCCCACAGGGAGTAAATCTCTTGGGGCTGGGAGTCAGGACTCAGTTGGGAGTGGCATGGGAAGGAGAGTCACAGTAGCGTTTGTACTGCTGGCATGGTGGCCTGTCGGCCCTGGTCAAGTGGCACTGGAGGGAGTCAGGAGTCAGGAATCGAGTCAGTTGTCATCAGAACTGATGATCGGGATGGGAAATGGGAGAACTAAGAAGAGAGGGAGAGAGAGGTCAGCTCAGGTGGCAACAACGGCAAGGGCAAGGGGTTTTCAGATGATTCACGATTCCTGCAGCTGTTGTCACTTGCTACAAATAAAAAATATATAAAATCGGCATTTAACAGGAGGGCCAGGATCAGCTTGCCCCCCGTGCACACCTCTGCATATGCACCTGGACCAAGCAGAATATCCCCACAGTGCAAAGCCGGTGAATCAGACTATTCCATGTTTCCTTACCTATGTCAATTATGAACCTCTTGGCATTCTCAACGTTCTGAAAAATTTCATTTGGGGGCAGGTGATGCTCTTGTTTTAATGTATTTACCAGCAGTCCTGTTAAGATACAATATGTCATTTTCTTTGGGGTCCTGCTTTTACCATTTTCACAGCTGGATTGATTAAAACACTGAGAGGTTAAGTGGCTTGCTCTGGTGGAAGTGTCACTCAGTGAGTAAGTGTCTTTTGTGTCATGTTCCAAGACTGGTCTCTAGCCACTTTCAGAGAAGAGAGAGACAGAGTAAATGATGGGTAAGTGTGGAATACAAAGAAATAAACCGAGAGGAGGGGCTAAGCAGATCATAAAGCCATGTACACGAATAGTGTGGGTTTATGCCCAGTGGCAGAGCCAGGTTTGGGAGTGTTTGGGAGCCAGGGGGTCATTCAGTCTATCATGGGCTCCACAATGGGAACTAAACAGTGAATAAAGATGGTAGTAGGGCACCACTACTCACACTTTCGGGCAGCCAGGAGTAGGACCACCCAGCCCCCCCTCTAGCTCTGCCACTGTTTATGCCCTTCAGCCCCTTCAATCTTGTTGGTTTATTTCCTAGTTTAACTGATTTATACATTTTTTATTTCATATAGTAACTCCTGCACTACCAATGCCAATGCCAGCAAGCCAACATTCGGCATTGACAAATGCTGTTTTAGTAGTAGACAGATTTGGAATTGCACTCTCAGATTTAGAGAGCCACCCAGTATCAGTGTATAGTGAGCAGGTGTGGGTATCAATAGCAGCCTCCAATGTAAGATGGCAGACCTTATTGAGAAGTGTGCTAACCCTGTTAAGGGCAGTTTTTGTGCCAGCCCCATAAATAGGCAGTCCATAGTCTACAGATGACAGTACAGAACTACTTATGGTAAGTTTTAGAGCATGAAGTGTCAGTGAATGCCTGTGTCGGTATAGGACACCAAGTTTCACTTACACCCTGGATGGGGAGGGGGAGGATATGATAGAAACCTTTAAATACCTCACATGGGCAAATAAAGTACAGGAGGAAAGTAGTTAGAAGAAAAGGTGCTCAAGAACAAAGAGACATGCTGTAAAGCCGGAGGGAGTCAGATTTAGGAGAGACGTCTGGTAGTTCTCCTTCACAGAAAGAGTGGTGGATTCCTGGAACAGCCTTTCAGCAGAGGCAGTGGGATGAAAACAGTGGTGAGGTTCAAGAATGCATGGGATAAGCACAAGGGAATCATAGTGAGGGTGAAAGCTGTAGATTGAGCATGGTCTGTGGTAATAGTGTAGATAGAGAAAATGGGCAGACTGGATGGGCTAAGTCATCCTTATCTGCCATCAAATTCTATATATCTATGTTTCTATGGTTCAGAAATAGTTGCAGGGTGGGGATAGAGTCATAATAAAATATATAAAATGGGCAGAGAAAATCCAGGCATCTGACTGGCAGAGACAAGCAGGCACCAGGATATTTGCCTCAGCCTATTTCCCAGGTTTGAAAAATACTACTGCCAGTCTGTCTCATTACCTAAAGTGTCACTGTGCCAGTGTGCAATCTGTTTTCTCACACACACTCTGGTCTTCAGTGTA
This sequence comes from Neoceratodus forsteri, assembly GCA_016271365.2. Classification (NCBI taxonomy): domain Eukaryota; kingdom Metazoa; phylum Chordata; order Ceratodontiformes; family Ceratodontidae; genus Neoceratodus; species Neoceratodus forsteri. The sequence continues at coordinate 333,695,245 of CM057455.1, read as the reverse complement.
AGCAGGGACCATAAAACAAGAAATGTGTCTGAAAGCCTCAAGGTGGGATGAAATGCTTCAATAAAAATAAAACATTTACACAGTCCGTCACTACTCCAAGTCCTCAGAATAGGCTGCTAAGCCTGGAAAAAAGAAACAAGCTGACCTAACAATACACAGATTACAGCTCCTCCAAACTGTGACTATCAGATGGGCTATTTTAATTTAAAAGGCAAACTTTTTTTATTGACATATTTTTTTTAATT